>CM076995.1:13067027-14365801 GCA_039090855.1 Macrothele yani | reverse complement strand
ACACATTCAAGTTCGCCAAACCCCTGACATCATTGGGTCCACGATTTTCTAGTAGAGGCTTAATATTCCTGGCTACCTAGATTCCTTGACTGGACTTGCGTTTGACCACGAATGGAATGTTCTAGGTAGACACATTCAAGTTCGCCAAACCCCTGACATCATTGGGTCCACGATTTTCTAGTAGAGGCTTAATATCTGGCTACCTAGATTCCTTGACTGGACTCTTGCGTTGACCACGAAATGGAATGTTCTAGGTAGACACATTCAAGTTCGCCAAACCCCTGACATCATTGGGTCCACGATTTTCTAGTAGAGGCTTAATATCTGGCTACCTAGATTCCTTGACTGGACTTGCGTTGACCACGAATGGAATGTTCTAGGTAGACACATTCAAGTTCGCCAAACCCCTGACATCATTGGGTCCACGATTTTCTAGTAGAGGCTTAATATCTGGCTACCTAGATTCCTTGACTGGACTTGCGTTGACCACGAATGGAATGTTCTAGGTAGACACATTCAAGTTCGCCAAACCCCTGACATCATTGGGTCCACGATTTTCTAGTAGAGGCTTAATATCTGGCTACCTAGATTCCTTGACTGGACTTGCGTTGACCACGAATGGAATGTTCTAGGTAGACACATTCAAGTTCGCCAAACCCCTGACATCATTGGGTCCACGATTTTCTAGTAGAGGCTTAATATCTGGCTACCTAGATTCCTTGACTGGACTTGCGTTGACCACGAATGGAATGTTCTAGGTAGACACATTCAAGTTCGCCAAACCCCTGACATCATTGGGTCCACGATTTTCTAGTAGAGGCTTAATATCTGGCTACCTAGATTCCTTGACTGGACTTGCGTTGACCACGAATGGAATGTTCTAGGTAGACACATTCAAGTTCGCCAAACCCCTGACATCATTGGGTCCACGATTTTCTAGTAGAGGCTTAATATCTGGCTACCTAGATTCCTTGACTGGACTTGCGTTGACCACGAATGGAATGTTCTAGGTAGACACATTCAAGTTCGCCAAACCCCTGACATCATTGGGTCCACGATTTTCTAGTAGAGGCTTAATATCTGGCTACCTAGATTCCTTGACTGGACTTGCGTTGACCACGAATGGAATGTTCTAGGTAGACACATTCAAGTTCGCCAAACCCCTGACATCATTGGGTCCACGATTTTCTAGTAGAGGCTTAATATCTGGCTACCTAGATTCCTTGACTGGACTTGCGTTGACCACGAATGGAATGTTCTAGGTAGACACATTCAAGTTCGCCAAACCCCTGACATCATTGGGTCCACGATTTTCTAGTAGAGGCTTAATATCTGGCTACCAGATTCCTTGACTGGACTTGCGTTGACCACGAATGGAATGTTCTAGGTAGACACATTCAAGTTCGCCAAACCCCTGACATCATTGGGTCCACGATTTTCTAGTAGAGGCTTAATATCTGGCTACCTAGATTCCTTGACTGGACTTGCGTTGACCACGAATGGAATGTTCTAGGTAGACACATTCAAGTTCGCCAAACCCCTGACATCATTGGGTCCACGATTTTCTAGTAGAGGCTTAATATCTGGCTACCTAGATTCCTTGACTGGACTTGCGTTGACCACGAATGGAATGTTCTAGAGTAGACACATTCAAGTTCGCCAAACCCTGACATCATTGGGTCCACGATTTTCTAGTAGAGGCTTAATATCTGGCTACCTAGATTCCTTGACTGGACTTGCGTTGACCACGAATGGAATGTTCTAGGTAGACACATTCAAGTTCGCCAAACCCCTGACATCATTGGGTCCACGATTTTCTAGTAGAGGCTTAATATCTGGCTACCTAGATTCCTTGACTGGACTTGCGTTGACCACGAATGGAATGTTCTAGGTAGACACATTCAAGTTCGCCAAACCCCTGACATCATTGGGTCCACGATTTTCTAGTAGAGGCTTAATATCTGGCTACCTAGATTCCTTGACTGGACTTGCGTTGACCACGAATGGAATGTTCTAGGTAGACACATTCAAGTTCGCCAAACCCCTGACATCATTGGGTCCACGATTTTCTAGTAGAGGCTTAATATCTGGCTACCTAGATTCCTTGACTGGACTTGCGTTGACCACGAATGGAATGTTCTAGGTAGACACATTCAAGTTCGCCAAACCCCTGACATCATTGGGTCCACGATTTTCTAGTAGAGGCTTAATATCTGGCTACCTAGATTCCTTGACTGGACTTGCGTTGACCACGAATGGAATGTTCTAGGTAGACACATTCAAGTTCGCCAAACCCCTGACATCATTGGGTCCACGATTTTCTAGTAGAGGCTTAATATCTGGCTACCTAGATTCCTTGACTGGACTTGCGTTGACCACGAATGGAATGTTCTAGGTAGACACATTCAAGTTCGCCAAACCCCTGACATCATTGGGTCCACGATTTTCTAGTAGAGGCTTAATATCTGGCTACCTAGATTCCTTGACTGGACTTGCGTTGACCACGAATGGAATGTTCTAGGTAGACACATTCAAGTTCGCCAAACCCCTGACATCATTGGGTCCACGATTTTCTAGTAGAGGCTTAATATCTGGCTACCTAGATTCCTTGACTGGACTTGCGTTGACCACGAATGGAATGTTCTAGGTAGACACATTCAAGTTCGCCAAACCCCTGACATCATTGGGTCCACGATTTTCTAGTAGAGGCTTAATATCTGGCTACCTAGATTCCTTGACTGGACTTGCGTTGACCACGAATGGAATGTTCTAGGTAGACACATTCAAGTTCGCCAAACCCCTGACATCATTGGGTCCACGATTTTCTAGTAGAGGCTTAATATCTGGCTACCTAGATTCCTTGACTGGACTTGCGTTGACCACGAATGGAATGTTCTAGGTAGACACATTCAAGTTCGCCAAACCCCTGACATCATTGGGTCCACGATTTTCTAGTAGAGGCTTAATATCTGGCTACCTAGATTCCTTGACTGGACTTGCGTTGACCACGAATGGAATGTTCTAGGTAGACACATTCAAGTTCGCCAAACCCTGACATCATTGGGTCCACGATTTTCTAGTAGAGGCTTAATATCTGGCTACCTAGATTCCTTGACTGGACTTGCGTTGACCACGAATGGAATGTTCTAGGTAGACACATTCAAGTTCGCCAAACCCCTGACATCATTGGGTCCACGATTTTCTAGTAGAGGCTTAATATCTGGCTACCTAGATTCCTTGACTGGACTTGCGTTGACCACGAATGGAATGTTCTAGGTAGACACATTCAAGTTCGCCAAACCCCTGACATCATTGGGTCCACGATTTTCTAGTAGAGGCTTAATATCTGGCTACCTAGATTCCTTGACTGGACTTGCGTTGACCACGAATGGAATGTTCTAGGTAGACACATTCAAGTTCGCCAAACCCCTGACATCATTGGGTCCACGATTTTCTAGTAGAGGCTTAATATCTGGCTACCTAGATTCCTTGACTGGACTTGCGTTGACCACGAATGGAATGTTCTAGGTAGACACATTCAAGTTCGCCAAACCCCTGACATCATTGGGTCCACGATTTTCTAGTAGAGGCTTAATATCTGGCTACCTAGATTCCTTGACTGGACTTGCGTTGACCACGAATGGAATGTTCTAGAGTAGACACATTCAAGTTCGCCAAACCCCTGACATCATTGGGTCCACGATTTTCTAGTAGAGGCTTAATATCTGGCTACCTAGATTCCTTGACTGGACTTGCGTTGACCACGAATGGAATGTTCTAGGTAGACACATTCAAGTTCGCCAAACCCCTGACATCATTGGGTCCACGATTTTCTAGTAGAGGCTTAATATCTGGCTACCTAGATTCCTTGACTGGACTTGCGTTGACCACGAATGGAATGTTCTAGGTAGACACATTCAAGTTCATGAAACCCCTGACATCATTGGGTCCACGATTTTCTAGTAGAGGCTTAATATCTGGCTACCTAGATTCCTTGACTGGACTTGCGTTGACCACGAATGGAATGTTCTAGGTAGACACATTCAAGTTCGCCAAACCCCTGACATCATTGGGTCCACGATTTTCTAGTAGAGGCTTAATATCTGGCTACCTAGATTCCTTGACTGGACTTGCGTTGACCACGAATGGAATGTTCTAGGTAGACACATTCAAGTTCGCCAAACCCCTGACATCATTGGGTCCACGATTTTCTAGTAGAGGCTTAATATCTGGCTACCTAGATTCCTTGACTGGACTTGCGTTGACCACGAATGGAATGTTCTAGGTAGACACATTCAAGTTCGCCAAACCCCTGACATCATTGGGTCCACGATTTTCTAGTAGAGGCTTAATATCTGGCTACCTAGATTCCTTGACTGGACTTGCGTTGACCACGAATGGAATGTTCTAGGTAGACACATTCAAGTTCGCCAAACCCCTGACATCATTGGGTCCACGATTTTCTAGTAGAGGCTTAATATCTGGCTACCTAGATTCCTTGACTGGACTTGCGTTGACCACGAATGGAATGTTCTAGGTAGACACATTCAAGTTCGCCAAACCCCTGACATCATTGGGTCCACGATTTTCTAGTAGAGGCTTAATATCTGGCTACCTAGATTCCTTGACTGGACTTGCGTTGACCACGAATGGAATGTTCTAGGTAGACACATTCAAGTTCGCCAAACCCCTGACATCATTGGGTCCACGATTTTCTAGTAGAGGCTTAATATCTGGCTACCTAGATTCCTTGACTGGACTTGCGTTGACCACGAATGGAATGTTCTAGGTAGACACATTCAAGTTCGCCAAACCCCTGACATCATTGGGTCCACGATTTTCTAGTAGAGGCTTAATATCTGGCTACCTAGATTCCTTGACTGGACTTGCGTTGACCACGAATGGAATGTTCTAGGTAGACACATTCAAGTTCGCCAAACCCCTGACATCATTGGGTCCACGATTTTCTAGTAGAGGCTTAATATCTGGCTACCTAGATTCCTTGACTGGACTTGCGTTGACCACGAATGGAATGTTCTAGGTAGACACATTCAAGTTCGCCAAACCCCTGACATCATTGGGTCCACGATTTTCTAGTAGAGGCTTAATATCTGGCTACCTAGATTCCTTGACTGGACTTGCGTTGACCACGAATGGAATGTTCTAGGTAGACACATTCAAGTTCGCCAAACCCCTGACATCATTGGGTCCACGATTTTCTAGTAGAGGCTTAATATCTGGCTACCTAGATTCCTTGACTGGACTTGCGTTGACCACGAATGGAATGTTCTAGGTAGACACATTCAAGTTCGCCAAACCCCTGACATCATTGGGTCCACGATTTTCTAGTAGAGGCTTAATATCTGGCTACCTAGATTCCTTGACTGGACTTGCGTTGACCACGAATGGAATGTTCTAGGTAGACACATTCAAGTTCGCCAAACCCCTGACATCATTGGGTCCACGATTTTCTAGTAGAGGCTTAATATCTGGCTACCTAGATTCCTTGACTGGACTTGCGTTGACCACGAATGGAATGTTCTAGGTAGACACATTCAAGTTCGCCAAACCCCTGACATCATTGGGTCCACGATTTTCTAGTAGAGGCTTAATATCTGGCTACCTAGATTCCTTGACTGGACTTGCGTTGACCACGAATGGAATGTTCTAGGTAGACACATTCAAGTTCGCCAAACCCCTGACATCATTGGGTCCACGATTTTCTAGTAGAGGCTTAATATCTGGCTACCTAGATTCCTTGACTGGACTTGCGTTGACCACGAATGGAATGTTCTAGGTAGACACATTCAAGTTCGCCAAACCCTGACATCATTGGGTCCACGATTTTCTAGTAGAGCTTAATATCTGGCTACCTAGATTCCTTGACTGGACTTGCGTTGACCACGAATGGAATGTTCTAGGTAGACACATTCAAGTTCGCCAAACCCCTGACATCATTGGGTCCACGATTTTCTAGTAGAGGCTTAATATCTGGCTACCTAGATTCCTTGACTGGACTTGCGTTGACCACGAATGGAATGTTCTAGGTAGACACATTCAAGTTCGCCAAACCCCTGACATCATTGGGTCCACGATTTTCTAGTAGAGGCTTAATATCTGGCTACCTAGATTCCTTGACTGGACTTGCGTTGACCACGAATGGAATGTTCTAGGTAGACACATTCAAGTTCGCCAAACCCCTGACATCATTGGGTCCACGATTTTTCTAGTAGAGGCTTAATATCTGGCTACCTAGATTCCTTGACTGGACTTGCGTTGACCACGAATGGAATGTTCTAGGTAGACACATTCAAGTTCGCCAAACCCCTGACATCATTGGGTCCCCGATTTTCTAGTAGAGGCTTAATATCTGGCTACCTAGATTCCTTGACTGGACTTGCGTTGACCACGAATGGAATGTTCTAGGTAGACACATTCAAGTTCGCCAAACCCCTGACATCATTGGGTCCACGATTTTCTAGTAGAGGCTTAATATCTGGCTACCTAGATTCCTTGACTGGACTTGCGTTGACCACGAATGGAATGTTCTAGGTAGACACATTCAAGTTCGCCAAACCCCTGACATCATTGGGTCCACGATTTTCTAGTAGAGGCTTAATATCTGGCTACCTAGATTCCTTGACTGGACTTGCGTTGACCACGAATGGAATGTTCTAGGTAGACACATTCAAGTTCGCCAAACCCCTGACATCATTGGGTCCACGATTTTCTAGTAGAGGCTTAATATCTGGCTACCTAGATTCCTTGACTGGACTTGCGTTGACCACGAATGGAATGTTCTAGGTAGACACATTCAAGTTCGCCAAACCCCTGACATCATTGGGTCCACGATTTTCTAGTAGAGGCTTAATATCTGGCTACCTAGATTCCTTGACTGGACTTGCGTTGACCACGAATGGAATGTTCTAGGTAGACACATTCAAGTTCGCCAAACCCCTGACATCATTGGGTCCACGATTTTCTAGTAGAGGCTTAATATCTGGCTACCTAGATTCCTTGACTGGACTTGCGTTGACCACGAATGGAATGTTCTAGGTAGACACATTCAAGTTCGCCAAACCCCTGACATCATTGGGTCCACGATTTTCTAGTAGAGGCTTAATATCTGGCTACCTAGATTCCTTGACTGGACTTGCGTTGACCACGAATGGAATGTTCTAGGTAGACACATTCAAGTTCGCCAAACCCCTGACATCATTGGGTCCACGATTTTCTAGTAGAGGCTTAATATCTGGCTACCTAGATTCCTTGACTGGACTTGCGTTGACCACGAATGGAATGTTCTAGGTAGACACATTCAAGTTCGCCAAACCCCTGACATCATTGGGTCCACGATTTTCTAGTAGAGGCTTAATATCTGGCTACCTAGATTCCTTGACTGGACTTGCGTTGACCACGAATGGAATGTTCTAGGTAGACACATTCAAGTTCGCCAAACCCCTGACATCATTGGGTCCACGATTTTCTAGTAGAGGCTTAATATCTGGCTACCTAGATTCCTTGACTGGACTTGCGTTGACCACGAATGGAATGTTCTAGGTAGACACATTCAAGTTCGCCAAACCCCTGACATCATTGGGTCCACGATTTTCTAGTAGAGGCTTAATATCTGGCTACCTAGATTCCTTGACTGGACTTGCGTTGACCACGAATGGAATGTTCTAGGTAGACACATTCAAGTTCGCCAAACCCCTGACATCATTGGGTCCACGATTTTCTAGTAGAGGCTTAATATCTGGCTACCTAGATTCCTTGACTGGACTTGCGTTGACCACGAATGGAATGTTCTAGGTAGACACATTCAAGTTCGCCAAACCCCTGACATCATTGGGTCCACGATTTTCTAGTAGAGGCTTAATATCTGGCTACCTAGATTCCTTGACTGGACTTGCGTTGACCACGAATAGGAATGTTCTAGGTAGACACATTCAAGCTCGCCAAACCCTGACATCATTGGGTCCACGATTTTCTAGTAGAGGCTTAATATCTGGCTACCCAGATTCCTTGACTGGACTTGCGTTGACCACGAATGGAATGTTCTAGGTAGACACATTCAAGCTCGCCAAACCCCTGACATCATTGGGTCCACGATTTTCTAGAAGAGGCCTAATATCTGGCTACCCAGATTCCTTGACCGCACTTGCGTTGAGCACGAATGGAATGTTCTAGGTAGACACATTCAAGCTCGCCAAACCCCTGACGTCATTGGGTCCACGATTTTCTAGAAGAAACCTAATATCTGGCTACCCAGATTCCTTGACTGCACTTGCGTTGAGCACGAATGGAATGTACTAGGTAGACACATTCAAGCTCGCCAAACCCCTGACATCATTGGGTCCACGATTTTCTAGAAGAGGCCTAATACCTGGCTACCCAGATTCCTTGAGCGCGCTTACGTTGAGCACGAATGGAATGTTCTAGGTAGACACATTCAAGCTCGTCAGACCGTTGACGCCGTCCCGGTGGCGCAGTGGTCTGAGCGATGGCCTATGATCATTCGTCCGAGAGTGGTCTACGTTCGAATCCCGGTGAGGCATGGATGTTTTGTTTGTCTTACGGCACTGACTGTCTCCTTTTCCTGGAACCAGTGACCCTAAATTAGGGACGCCGACTTCTTATAGCCCATTGTGTTCCTCACGATGGTCGTTATATCTCCAATAAAAAAAAGTCCCTTGCGATCACCGGGTCCACGATTTTCTAGAAGAGGCCGAATAACTGGTCACCCAGATTCCGTGACCGCACTTCCCTTGATCACGAATGGAATGTTCTAAGTAGACACATTCAAGCTCGTCAGCCCCCCCCACGTACCTTTTTAATAAGCTAGAACAACTTTTGTTGAGGAGTGGTCATTAATCCCTCGAGATTTCATGAATACCCTCGTAAACAGTATGAGAAGTAGCTGCTTAAGCTGCTGTTAGCACTGATCATACTGTATATTAAAACACCACATGCTTTAAGGAAACACTCATTAAGTATTGATCCATAGATTTCTTCATCTAAATTGCAAGATCATTATAGTAACATCAGAAATTTATAAGTTTAGGAGTTTATTCTGCTTGAGTTTCATAAGTAATGTAATAATAATTAACATCTTTAGCAAATTTCATTGGATTTCCTTATAAATGTTTCGTGTCATGCGCGAATTTAAAAATTTTACTTTAATTTTGGGAGCCAGTGTGTATAAGAACGGCTCCCACTCTGCCCAAACCTATTCCCTATCATCTTATTATGCCTTCTTACTTTTACTTAAATTTATATTTGTTCTTTCTTTCTGATTAAACCTTCTGAGTTGTTTTCCCTACAAACCGATGAAGAGTCTTTTCTTTAAAAGTTCTACGTAACTTCCCAATTCTTGAGTATGACACTGTTAGTTCGGATGTGGATTTGATGATCATAAGCACTGATTTATATCTGGATTTCATATTCTGTTAAACGTGTCATGATGTGAGGGTTGGGAGTAATCATTCTACTAGTATGCCAAATGTGTACAGTCAGTCGCTTTGAAATTAAGTTTGGGAATTACAAATACTTGATATCGCGCTCCTAATCACACATCTCGAGTATGACGTTCTGTAATAACTATAACAAACTTCTGTTTTTGAATTCATAACTGAAACTGTTTTTTTGTTTGTTTTTGTAGTGTTTCTAATACTACACCAATAAAACGGATTTCAGCGTTTTTAGTACTTGATATCCCTTTGACTTGATATCCGCGCTTTCAAAGTACTTCTCAAGTCAAGCCTCCTTACTTCTGGTTGTGAATTATTTACGGTAGATAAGAAAATATTATTTTCCTATGTGAAAAATAGCAGTGACGCTGATTCGCGGAATCAATTATACTTTTAATATCATCGTGCAGATACTTTGAACAATTCTCTATGTTTTCAAGTACCATCAAGACAAGATTACTTCGTTTGAATGCAGAACCAACATCTTGCACACACCTTTGAAACGCACTCCACTGAAAGGTTTAAGTGTAGTTCCCCTTTATGAGCAAGTTTTCTATAATCAAGATTTACAAGTTAGGTTCCGAATTCACAAGTTATAACTCCACGACAGATATCCAAAAAATAGTTTCGTACGTATTGGGTCCTTTTGTAGGGATTACTTGAAAGTTAGTAGCTGCTGCTTGAACCTGACGTTTGGGAAAATAGTGCATATTTCTGGTGACTTTCAGTGTGTAATTCCAGTAGTGCACAAGTCTAGAAAATGCACTTTAAAAGGCGGCTGACACAAATTTCGTTAGCATGTATTTGGCATATGAGTCATTGAAATATCATTCTTTAATTTAATTCAAATAGCCTAGTAACTCTACCTTTACGCCCAGTCATCGCATTTATACTGCCGCAAACGAGGGCCACTATTTTCTTTGTTTTTGTATTCGTTTTGCAAGATGAGTTCAAACATTTTAAGAAATATATTTTAAGCTGTGTTCGATCTAAGACAAATGCGTTCAGATTATTCATCGCCGGCCAATTTCACCAAAGTTATGGGAACTGAAACAATACGCCGAGAGAGAGAGAGAGAGAGAGAGGTGAATCGTTGCTCCAAGGTTTATCTGCACAATCGTTTTATCATTATGACCGTGAAGTATAAACCATCATCGTCAAATTATCACTGTGAGATTTCTCTAGAATAACTGTTCTCGTTCGTTTCGTACTTTATGTGTATCAACGGCAAGCCCAGCTTATATCAAGTTCTACAGGCAGCACACTATCCGTGTGAAGATTTTTCGTAGAAAAGACGACATAAAAGCCAAAGGTGAAACTGACTATCTGTTATGTGATTGTCATTTGTTTTGGCCTATGCCTTACAGTAAATCCAGAAGATTAATTGCCTGAAGAACATGAACGAAGTACTCGGAGAGCAAAGGGTGTTTCATACTTTTTTCAACGCCGGAAGGCATTGTAAGAAATCAATTCGCTGTACATTACTAAAATCATAGCTTTTTTAAAACGGCCTGGGGGATAAAAAAACGGAAGGGGGAATTTCAGCGCGTGATGGATGTGAAAGATATTGTTTGGTTAAAAACCCTTGTTGCACATATTCTTTGAACACACCTAAAGAAAGTTTCCCGCATCACGCCGACCCTGACTGCAGAAACAAATTAGAAGATGAATGAAGGAATAACAAGCTCTTGAGACTCTGCAAAGTATGACGATTTCAAGCACAAACAAAAGATGCATGATCATAAGTGTTTTTGGTACGTTAACACTAAGTTCAGAACTGCATGTTTTCTCTACCTAGGGGATATTGCTTTCGAAATTTCACGATGTTTAGTTAAAACCCTTGTGATACTATAAAACAAAAAAGGACCCACTTTCAAGTGCAAAATGGAATAGGAAAAAAATGTTTGCCGAAAAAGTAGATTTACTTGCATAACTTAGTTACCGAACTGCACATTTTCTAGGCCGAGAGATTGAGTGAGAGAGAAAGAGACAGACAGGCATACAGACAGAAGAAAGGCGATATTGATTTCGCCAAATTTACTATTTTTCCTCTAGCCTATTCTGTAACGTATTACAAAGGAATCACTCAGCCCCAATAAGTAACTGAAATTAAGAAGCACTCAGCCCCACTAAAAAACTAAAGTGCAGAATCACTCAGCTCCAGTAAGCAAATAAATTGCAGAATCACTCTGCTCTAGTAAGTAACTAAAATGCAGAATCACTCAGTTTCAGTAAGTAACCAAAATTCGGAATCACTGAGCCCCATTAAGTAAATAAAACGTATAATTATCCAAATGATTAGTCGTAGACTATGCATCAAATAACTGAATTTAGTGCATACCCATGTCATGGTGTTTCCTTTTATTTTATCAATATCTACTTTCATTTATCCAACATAACCACTGGAACTGGCACTTACCTTTTTATATTGGTGTGAAAAACACAAATGAGCGTAAACTTTCAATGAGACTAGTGGTAAAAAGGGCATGATACAGATACATTCGTTTGCACTAGAACTCTCGGTTGTTATCTGAGACATTACAACGAAACACCACAAATATTGTTTAACTTTTAAAGGATGATCCAAACACTCTGTAGTCTCCCCTAATGAAAGGACACTGTGCAATATATGAAAATCTTCATTTTAGTTCATATAATGTTTAGGCCACATTCATAGGAATGAAATTAAAGAAAAAACAGTTTATCTGGATTCCAGCTGGTTTAAAACAGCGCAGCAGTAAAGACAAAACCGGCTTATAACGAGTTCATATTTAGCAGGATCCCGGATATAATGTGCAAAAGAGGAACTTTTGTTTGAAATAATGCGATTAATTCGAAGCTAATTTGCTCGTTCTCAACAGACAAAATTTAATGAAATCGGCGGATTTAACGTGGGACATAAAAGCTAAGATGATTACATTTAGCAATCGAAGCATATTTAATTTGGCAAAGAAAATCTGCAGCACAATCTCCTGGAATAGAAATGCTGGAATACAGGACAAAACTGCAATAGCGCATTGAAATCGTGGTGGTCTAGCAGAAGAATATTGAAGGAAAAGCAATAAGGTGGAAGTTCCTCAAACGCTCTACAGGTGTGCGAGTTGTGCAAGAGACTGCCTCTGCACCACATACTCTAAGAGACTATGCATCTTTATTTGAAAATGTTTACCATGTGATATATGCTTCAGGATTAGGTGCTACTACGTATTCATGTAATTGCTTATTTTATTTTAATTTGAGTTACTATAGCTAACTAATTAAATCCCTCAAGCGCAGTTGTTAAGGATATCTACTATAAAGGAGTATGATTATGTTTGCATATGCATATTTTTACATGGAGAGATGTTTCATTACACAACGGATTTAGAGAAGATTATCGGTTCCCAGCTCCTCGTTATAAACGGGTTCTGTTGCTCGTGATAATACCTGTGGTTCATGGAAAAATTATAATACAGTAGAACCCGGTTCTACCGAGCACGTGTTTATCGACACAACGGATAGAACGAAAAAACAGGAACTTTTTCTTGGTGTAATGTTCAGACATATTTAACTTGATCACTTTAAAAGAACAACATTTAATAGAATCTCCGGACTATATGAAGGACAGAGAAAGTTAAGATGATCATTTTTAACAAAAAAAGGGGGGGGGGAAACAGGAAAGCCCTTTTTTTAATGAGGAAAGGAAAACCTGCTGCACACTAAACCGAAATGGATGGAGGAAAATTGAGGCATGCATAATAAAACTGAAACAGCACGGTTTAATCTTCGTTTGCTAGGGGAAGAATTTTGATAGAAAAGCAATTTTAGGGTAGTACATAAAATGCTCAGCCCAAAAGGTTGCGCAAGAGAATCTGCGCAACCTACTTTCATGGGACTATGTCTCGCGAGTATTGCGTGAACAGAGTTGTAATGTATGTACCTTGTGGAGAACATAAACTGTATATATATATATATATATATATATATATATATATATAGGACCTTGGTAAGTGCCTTTGTTGTTATGCAACACACTCACTTACTAAGGTCATATATATATTATAAATTAATTATATAGCCCCACCACTAAAAAGAAGATTACTCGAAAACGCAAAACTTAGCCCACAGTCCCCGGCAATACAAAGTACAAAGGCTGCAGAAAACGGAAAGCAGCATAGAGAGGTGCATGCATGCTTGGTGTAACCAGGAAGGGTCTGGTACAATTCGTTCAACGACTATTAGTCCAATGCTGATTAGTTCAATACCGATTGGTCCAATGCCGATTCGTCCATTGGTACGAATGGTCCAATACCGATGTGCCCAATGGGACGATTGGTCCAATTCCGTCCGATCTGTCCGAAGTGCTACTTTTGCGGTACAAATCTCATCCGTTCTGATTCTTCTCAGATGTTTTATGTAAGTACCATTAGTCCAAAGAATGTAAAATAATGTAACATTTCAGGCGTAATATCGTGGTTACAGAATTTGTTTTTTCGGAATCGATTTTTTTCTTGTTATACTGTCCTCGCTGCCGTATGAAGTTACTGATATACGAGCCATTCCATCACCTTCGACGTGTCTCTCTTACATTAAATAAAAAAAGAAAAAAATAGTTTCGCGTTTCTGTTTGGATTCGGCTAAGTGGGCACTGGAAAACTGGAGAAGGTTCGGACCTAAGCCTTTATAACAGTTTTTATTCTGCCAATGTTGTATACATAACATTTACACATAAAATCAAATACATAATATTGCGCTTTTATTTAGGTACTAAATATTAATTCATAGGCCCTAGGTTTAGGCCTTTTTATCAGTTTTTATTTTACCGATGTCATGTTCACAACGTTTACACATCAAGTCAAGTTAATATTGTCGTTTTACATAGGCACTGAATATTAATTGATAGGCCCTAGGCCTAGGTATCTTATAAATAGCTAAAAAGTCCTTGAGAAATGATCCGATGAGTATCTTTTATTGGATTATATAAAATGTTTACAAATAACAAATATCTAGGTTCTAACTTAAAATTTTCTAAAGACGCCACGGGCTAGGTGCTTTGTAAACAGCTGGGAAATGGTTCGTTGAGTGCCTTTTATCGGGTATATAAAATGTTTTCAAATAGGAAATACATGGAAATCCTTTTCAAAAAAATATAAAGAGGAGAATAACTTAAATTTTTATTCCTTTCTTAAAAAAAAAAAAATGGCCGTTTTTAGGATGCTACCATTGGACGAATCAGCATTGGGCAAATCGGAATTGGACCAATCGATCCATTTGACGAATCGACATTGAACTGATCGTACATTGGGGGAATAGTCCATTTTACCAAACGACATTGGACCAATTGTCCATTTGGACGAATTGGCATTGGACTAATCGGCATTGGACCAATTGTCCATTTGGACGAATTGGCATTGGACTAATCGGCATTTGACCAATCGTCATTGGACGAATTATCAGAGACTGAACCAGGAAAAACAAAAAAGGAATTCGTGAATTCATCTATTCGTCTGAGTTGGAAATGACAAGAGTCGAATGATCAGAGTAAGATCTCTGAAATGGCAATGGGCTGAAATTGTTGCCAGAGGAACGGACAATCGATGGCGAACCAAAATTTTAAACTGGATATCAAGGGACTAAAAAGACCCAGAAGGAGACCTCATGTTGGAGACGAACGAATGAAATTAGAAAGCACGCCGGTGTAATAAACTGGAAGAGACTGGATCTAACAGACAGTTGTGAGAGAAACTTGGGGAGACCTCCATCCAGCAGTGGATTGATAATAGTTGACAATGATGATGATGACATAGCTATAGTTATAAAATTCAAACATATGTATATATTACCACTAATGTATGTCTGTACATGGTGAGATTTTTTCATCCGAATTAGCGGATTTAACGAGGATATTAGTCGGACCCGAGCTCCACATTATAAACGGGTTCTACGGCATATAATTTTCTTTACGTATGAATTATTAATATTATTCACTTGCATAATTTTATGTAGTTAATATATAAAAGTAAAACGTCGTCCGTGTTTCCCAGTGGTCGCAGGTGTAGGTATCTTGCTATTGGTCCGAGCTGCAATAGGATACGAGTCCTGGATGAGGCGTGAGTGGTTTGTTTGCCTTAGCTTATTTTCTCCCCTCCCTGGAGATAGGGGCCCTAAATTAGGGATGAGCGCTGCTGTCTTTCCTTGGAGTTGTACATAGTGTTCATTACCACGCTACTCTTCCTAAATAAAACAGTTATTATTATTTGTTTTTATTGTAGGTTTAAGGACCACCGTGAGCAACTCAATGGGTTATAAGCAGTCGCCCGCTCCTAATTTAGGGTCACTGGTTTCAGGGAAGGGAGTTAGCCAGTGCCGTAAGACAAATACTACATCCATGCCGCACCGGTATTCGAACCCAAACCCCTTTCGGACGAATGATCAGAGGCCATCGCTTAGACCACTGAACCACCGGGGCGTCCAGTTATTTTGGGAGGCGACCGATTATATCAGAATGGGACAAAACCATTAGTTTTTATACGCTGAGAAAAGAATAAGCTCAGTATACATTTTTTTCAAGCATGGACTTGCTGAATTAATGAAATTTTCAAAATAAATAACCAAATACGAGATACGAAATTATATTTCGCTTACTATTTCCAAAATTGCATTATCCGTCCTGCTAATAAGGCATAATATTATTTTATTTGAAGAGAAGGGAAGTGTAAACGATAACTGTATAAGCATCTGAAATGTAGCAGTTCGTTCATCTCTAATATGGGTACACTGGTTCCAGGAAATTCAGAAAACCAGTGGGATAGAACGACAACGCCACTGATGCCCCGTCTATGGCGTGAGACCGGACCTTGCTGGGGCGACTCACCAGAAGCACATGACCACCTGGATGATCCTTATAATGTATAAGTTTTAATAATGGAATTTCGGTTAAATACTTCATGTAAAAGAAAGATATTAAATCTAATTTAGATAATGTTTAGTAATGCATTGTTTACAGTGATATTCATACAGTATATCATTGGTATTATGCGTAACACGGAAACTGGCATAGGAGCATTACACATCCATGAATACTAACAATATGATTCGGAAAGCACTGTTTAATGCACGATGTAATAACTTGCGATGCAAACCTTCGTCAGCTTTTAAAAGAGGTTTACTAAAACATAGATAACAATATTGCACTAGTTAAAAAACACATAAATAAACGAGATATTTCGACCGGACATTCAGGTCATCAGGTTTTGCCGAAAAAACACTGTGGTCACAGATGGTCACCCTACATTGTGCATACCAAAGCAAGAATGCCGTATAGCAACACTACACATGCACACCAAATGATACAAAAATATATCACCAAGAATTAATTTTTTTACGTGGTCTACACTAACAAAAATACAAAAAAAGCCATTTGCAGTGTTAGATAGTTAGAGTTTTGTTTAAATTGTAAATCTACTGTTCATTCTATAATTATTAATACACGATTTTCAAGCGGTAGGTATCACATATGGCATATCATTGTTGCAACATTTTTCTTGCATGAGATAGATACAGATGCTTTCGGGATAATAATGTCATGTTTTTATTGTCCACTGTTGTTATTACTTTAACTGCATCCCAGTTTGGATCATATGCTTCAGTTTCAACAAGACGTGCTAGTGCCGTGGTTCTCGATCCTGTACGAATATCATACCTATGTATGCTCCAACATGCTGACACTTCGCCGCGTGGATCCTATATATACTTTTGTCAACCAGGTTGGGGTCCCGGGGTTCTAATGTTATAGAGTCGCGATCTTGCCTAATAATGGGAAATAAGTGTTTTGTTCTCACCCCAAAGTCCAAAGTAAACCTCTTACATATGTTTTGCATTGCGATCACACATTCAGGTATATATTTCCATTGCGCCAACGAATCTTGCATTTCTAGTTTCTTGTTGTATTGAGGTTAAAAGCAATCTTTGGTGATTCGCCAAAAGGCGTCTCACTCATTGACATGTGTATCCGTTTGCAATAGCTCTATTAAAAATTTGTTTTAGTTCTAAGCGTCGTTGTCGTAAACCGGATGAATGCGTGAATGATCTACGAATTAAATATGGAAATGCGGCTAACTTGTAAAATGAGGGTGGAAAGAGGATTTTGGAATAATAATGTGTTGGTAAGTAGGTTTTCTGTAAACAGAATAACTTAATTTAGATGAGTTAGGGTCGCCTTTGATGAAAATATCTAGAAACGGAAGAGTAAACTGCATTTCACATTCAAGTGAGAAATTAATAGTTGAATACTGATTGCAAAACAAGTTGAAAAAATATTGCAGATCAGTCTGAGAATATTTATATATATATATATTCATTAATACTTATCTGTATCATATAGTTATTACTTTTTTTCGTCCAAGAGAATGCACTACATTTTCAAGAGAAAGTAAAGTCAGTTAGCAAATCTAATAAAAGTAAACATTAGGACGTGGTCAAGAAGAAGGTTGCATAGCAGATTTGCTACTCTTGATAGGGACTGTGTTTTACTAAATAACTTATGCCATTAAAAGCCAAAATCTTAGAGTGAACTATGTTAATAGGTATCTGCATATAATAATGAATGGCAAGGCTCTTTAAAATCATTCTTTGAGTGTATAACTTTGCGGACTTAGGTTAGATCCCCTGTATATCCTTTTTCACAAAACTTTTCGTCAAGTAATTGATAAGTAGCAACTGTACACTAATTACACCCAAAATAGTATAACTATAATAATGATCCGAATTCTTTGGCGCAGAATAGAAATAAAACTTTCCAAGCTTTTGCACACCAAGCAGATGGCTTTTTCAATGAAGCTAGACAGATAACTACAAACTGGGCAATAAAACGTTTCAACAATTTGAACGCGGTCACTATATTAGACAATAAATGAATAGACACAAATGGGATAATATATATATGTGATAAGTGATAAGTCCAGTGAACGTGCTCAAATTGTTGAAACGTTCTATTATCCAGTTTAAAGTTATCTGTCTACCTTCCTTGAAAAAGCCTTCTGTTTGGTGTACGAAAGCTTGGAAAGTTTTATTTCTATTCTATACCAAGGAATTCGGATCATTAGTATAGTTACACTATTTTGAGATGCCATCAAGTATTTCATCAAATCCAAGTTAATCAAATAATTTGTTTATGAGAAGTAGTATGTGATCTGAAGATACATAACTGAGACTTTACATAATACAGAAAGTCGTCACTGATTAAGATCTTTAATGTTTGATTTCTTGAATATTTAATGAAACAGATTGTAATTTGTAATTTAAAGCAATTAGTTTTACGAAGATCTCTTGCGGTAGCAATGTGTTAACCTTTACTTTTCGTGTAATTATGTTTTGGATTCCTCATCAGTCACAAAAAGAAGCTGCATTGAGATCACAAAAGGTCAAGCTAACAGTAAAACTATATTACTGATCAAATTTATTGGCATAGGAATATATAAATAAGTGTTTCCAAGCTTTCGCTGATTAACCAGATGACATTAGCAAAGAAGTTAGACAGAAACTGCGATCTATATAATAGAAGGCTTCAACAATTTGAACGCGGTGACTTGACAATAAATAGATACGACGTTGTATTTAATTAAAGATACGAGGCATTACGTTGGTTGTGCACTCGGTATCCTGGTAAGGAGAAGGCGTTATTTCAAGAACTGGCTCCAAATTCGTGGCAACTCGATTGAGACGCTGTCATTGCAAAGGTTACAGTTGGTAATGATCTCCAAGGTTTCCCGAATGGCTGTGCATTTAGGGGTAGAGTATGTAGCTAATTTCTTTATATCATCCCACATAGGAGTAGCGGACTTGAATTTGACTTCTCTAGATATGGCGGTGGCTACTTTTGGATACCGCGTGAACAACCAACGTGATACCTTGTATCTTTTAATGAATACAACGTAGTATCTATTTATTGTCAAGTGAATCACTGCGTTCAAATTGTTAAAGCGTTCTGTTATTCAAATGGCTTTTTCAAGGAAGTTGGACAGAAACTGCAATCTGATTTATGTGCGAAAGCTTGGAAACGCGTATTTATATATTCCTACGCCAATAAATCGGATCACTAGTATAGCTTTACTATTTTCTACATAATTGGTGTATTGTTCCTCGTTATTAATTTGCCAAGCAAACTTTATCAAGTAGATTTTATATGTAAAGAATGCTACTTCCTTTCTAGAAATGGTAATTCAAATATTATTCCTCACCTTTTTCTCTATTTGAATTATTTTTTTCCCTCATAACATTTTCTGAAAAACTTGGGAAAAATTAGAGTTATATTTTTCAAAACCATGGCTATCAAACATTAAAATTTACAGTTTTTGTAAAGAAACACATCTTCCAAAGCATTGTGCTATAGTACATTTTTTAACTTCAAACATAAAACATATTCTACAAAAAAAGTTTCCTAACAGAATGTATTCCCAAAACCACTCTTTAAAAATTATAAATTCCAGACATTATTTCTGAACGATTTTCGTGTAAAAACAAGCATGATTATTTCTGTAAGACTTTCGCTTATGTTGATTCAATTTCTTTTGTGCTTCCGTGGAGTTTTACCGAACATCTTATAAATATGTAATTTCATTATTTTACTAAGCAACAGGATTTTTGAATAAAATTATTTATCTTCTTTTAGAAACGCGGGATACATCAGCAAAACTGTTTTAAAGTAGGTGTATTATGGATCGATCCGCATACAGCGGTGTAAAAATGTCACACAATTACAAACAAAAATGCGTGTGTGATTTGCTTGTTCTACCTATCAGCCCGTTAGGAATTAGGTAGAATTTTAAAACTGCGTTTCATTTGTGTAACTATTTTCCAGAACTTAATCTTCATTTTATTTTGCTTTAATTGTAACTGATAGCAGTTACTTACAACTCTTTGATTTTTCTGGGAATATGTTTCAAATTTTTCAGCATGTCTGCATTTCTTTTGATTTTATAATAAACTTCATTCTATTTTGGAATTCGTTGCTACGCTACAGTAAACAAAATATTTCCTTTGAGGTGAGGAGGTCTGCTGTTTTTCAATAGCGTTTGTGGTACTGCGCAGAGGCAAAAGTGATTCGCTTTCAAGAACATAACGGATTACTTTTTAATCGACAGGAAACAATTTTTTCAATAATCGCGCTGCGAGGAAGCAAGGCGACGGCAGAAGAAAGAAACTTTAACTGAAAAGAAAAGAAATAACTCGGAGTATTGTATTTACAGTCATAATGCAACTTCGGGAGAGGGCAAAGGAAGAAGAGCAGGAGACGTCGCCGGATTTTCTGCAGGGTATGCCAGCAGAGAATTCCCATTGCACGAATCCTGACGCCCGAGAATCAGAAAGCACATCCATCACTAACGCACATATTCTTTCACTTTTCCAATCCTTTTATCTTTCGGTTTCCTACTTCGCCTCACTGTGGGGGTGGTTTCCTCTTCCACTTCTTTTCTATTCTTTCTTTAATACTGAGTTTATTTTAATCCAGAATCACAGGAATCTCTTTTTTCTCTTGTCCTTTACCCAAAACTGCATTATACATCTTGCCATAAATTTTCTTTTCTGCATACACTAATACCTGCCAGCCAGAACTGGTTGAGTAGATCAATTTTCAAAACAAAGAACGTTGTGAGATGCGTACCTGATTTCCATTATGAATAATATTTTTCTTCCTTCTGCACCACTTCAAATTTGGGTCTGATATTAATACACCATGAGAATATCACCTGGCTGTCAATATATTCAGTTAAGATAAATCCGTGCGGCATATTTTAGGTAAATTTGAAAATGTAAGTTAGCTAAAACTGAAAAGAAATTGTGGCAAAATACAAAGCTTTAAAACATTTTGTAAATATTTTTGTTCAACTGCTTATCTGAAATAATAGTTCAACTAATAATATTCAGTTTCTAGAAAATTAACGCATGTCCATGCAATTTAAAACTAAAGGTATTAGCATAATGCCACGATTGTAAAACATAGTTTTATACTAATTATACATTGTGTTTCGTTAGAAACACCTTTTTAAATATATGCCCGGATGTCAGATCTTTTGTAGTATTAATTAATTAAATAAACATATGAACCTCAGTTAACTGACTCACATCCTGATATTCTTTGAAACTATAAGCTTAATCTCAGGAAATTTATTTTACTCTACTTTTAAACCAAAGGGTATTAATTATAAGATTCCTCATCATTTTCATCATCTATTCAACTTTTTGATTACCTTAACTACAGGAATCCCTTTTTGATTACCTTAACTTTCAAACCATTGTATCCTGAACTATCTCCTAGTTCAGGACACTTAATTCTTTCAAGTCTTCCTAAAAATTTTCTTCCCAGCATCTAAGTAGAATCCCTTACGTTTTAAATACAGTCCCAGTCAACATGCGCTCCAAGTATCTCAACAAACTGTTTTCTGAAAGTTTTAATACTGGTATAAGAAAAACAGAGCAAAATTTTTGTTTTGTCAAATAAAAATAAAGAGTGCTTATGCTAAAGTTTGAGATTATGCGCCTTTTATTTGGGTGCTGTCTCATAAAAATGTTTGTCATCATGTTTCAAAAACTGATTCCTTTTCTTATTAAATTTTCATAAATTATTTTTCTTTATCGGTTCGCTAGCACTTTAAAAATCCGTTTTGCTAGGATTGTAATATTAGTCAAACGGTTTATTAAGAATCCGCTAGCATTTAAGAACCATAAAAAAATTCACTTTAAAGTTTCTAAAGGCTGTGAAAAACTGACATTTTCGGATTTACCGTCATTTAAAAATCTTTGAAAAACTGCAGCATACCGATTCATTGGCAAGTTAAAATCTCTTTGAAAATCCGTCAAACATCGTATTAATGTTATTTTAAGATTTCTGCAAAATATTTGCCACGTACGTTTCAGGACTGTGCAATCATATATCGACACAGTGAAACTAAAAATCCAATAAAAAAGGCATATGTAATTGGTTTTCTGTAGTCTTAAAAATATGACACGAATAATGACTTTCTGATTTTCTATGAATTCCAAAATTCCTCCAAAAGAATCACTTAGTTAAGGGATGGGTGCTGGCATTAAATTTAAGATATTTCTGCAATACCATTTCAGAGAGAAAAAATGCCTATTATGACAGCGTCTAATACCTTCCTCTGAACAGATTGATATCTTATTTACATACATGACTTTCTTTGTGAGCTGCCTTCAAATTAAGGACTCCTAATCAAAGGGGAACAGGTTGATCCAGCATTTATTGAGCACTAACAGTGTTTCCCTTATCGAGATTAATCATATACCGATTTAATAGTATTTCGTATTTGTTTCGTTATGTCCAGAAAAAATGTTCAATTATTTTATCTTTTAATTTCCTTGTCTGAGAAGTTAAACATGCCTTACTTTTTCTTCGTTAAAAGCTTCCTTTGTCATAAAGTTTGTGTTTCTTTGCGGAAGAGAAAAATGTATTTTCAGGAAATATACTAATAGAAGCATAACTATATTTTCTATTAGTATGTTTACAATGACAGAATAGTTACAGGCCAGAAGCTTATGGCTTTTCACAATATTTATGAACATTACTTTCAAAGCCAGGAAACTCATATTTGTATTTCGACTTATTACTGCGCTCTTTGAGTTTACGGTTTATGCTATATTTGAAATTTCGATACATGAGATCTTATACGTATAAAGTTGTGTGCCAGTTCTTTTTTTTTTTTTTAGTTTTTCGAGAAAACCTTTTACTTTGAAAGCCTTGTGTAGAGCATTTGAAGCGACACAGGTGCATGAAATATTGTACGCACAGTACTTTTAACTATGCTAAAAACTACTGAAGTGAATCAGAATCAGAGTGACACATACCTAAAAAACGCTTGTGATGGACAAATAAATATTTATTTGAAGATATAGTTGCGTTAAAGGCGTGAAATGTGCTGCAAACATATGGTTGCTGTTTGCTATTGAATGATATAAGAAATTATTGTTTTTGTAAACGTTGTAGTAATAACAGCTTCGCAAATTTTGAGCAGAAAATTGTGTGACATTTTCTAACGAACCAAGTGCAATCCTGAATATAAACAACCATTTATTCGTAATATTTCTTACAGAATTCGCAACATCTTTGGTAGGCTGGGTTTACTCGTAGGATATGAGTGATGATGTTCGTTGCATAGTGAAGTGAATTTAAAATTATTCTAGATGCTTTGAATTATCTGAATTTCGATCGAACCTGTGGCTCTATTAAACGATCATCGTCAAGGGAAATTTTCAGTGATCGAACCATAGAAAGCTGTCAGTAAATAAATATTTTATTGAGGTACCAGATATTTTTTCGAAAAACTACGTTTAATATGTTGCAGCATCCTTCGTTGCTATTATTGTACGTCCGTTGAAGTTCGGTTTTAAGTGCAGAAAAGTACAACGGCACTTGAGCTATCTTTCAGATAAAAGAAATGAAGCCAAATTTGATTTGATGCTCCATGTTAGAAGACTTGTCTTTTTCCAAGTAGCAACTATAAAAAGTTTGGAATTTTCATTACTCTTAATTTAGGATTTCAGAAAACGACGAGAGCTCATGAATATCCAAAACACGGAAAAACGGAATTTAGACCGAATTTCTTAAATTCTTTTAGAGTGTCAAAGTTAAGAAAAAGGGGTTTGAGTTATTTAGTGAGGTGTCATTCACGTAATCTAGTGTGGTAGTGATGATTACAGAAGTATTAACTCTGGCCATAGAACACAGAGCGTGAAAACCATCAACGCATTTGTTACGTATATCTCAAATTTAATCTTCACTGAGTATTCTCATATAAATTTGGTTTCTCCTGGTTAATTATTTTCTGAAATATTCGCACAAAATTCCTCCCGACGAGCATTTCAAAGTTGGAAAACTCAAAGTGGTTCAAAGAGCGTTAAAAAGGAAAGCTGTATTCGAAGATTCAGGGTTAGAGCTATGTACGGAGTTAACGCTTCAGGTGGCTAGAACGGATTTACTCGTCGCTAACAAAATTGGATGAAATCAGCTCGAACGAATATATTCGCTGTCCAAGAAGTGAGCAGAACGCCGTTGGAACGAGAGTGCTGCAGGGTTAGAAAGTCAAACAGATGTCATCGCTCTTTCCACGTTTATAAGTGAGTCACGGAAAAATTATAATTGGCCGCCACCGGGAATCGAATCCAGGGTCTTCCAGTTACGCGCCGGACATGCTACCACTGCAACACAGCGGCCTCGAATTCTCCTGACTCACATAGGACTAACTGCCAAACCACATGGCAAGTTGCTTCTTGGAGCCCCTCACAATGCTAGGGATTCACCAAAGATGGAAAGCAGCAACTGAACAAATAACTAGGAGGCGAATGAATAATAAATACTCACAATTGACGTGGACTGGGAACATCAAACACAAGTCATTGCGCTTTCCACGTTTATAAGTGAGTCATGGAAAAATTCTCATCGGCCGCCACAGGGAATCGAACCCATGGTCTTCCAGTTGCGCGCCGGACATGCTACCACTTCACCACAGTGGGCTTGATTTTTTCCAGAACTTATAAACGTGGAAAGAGCGATGACTTCTGTTTGATGTTCATTGTCCACGTCAATTGTGTGTATTTATTATGGATTAGAAAATGTTGCTTTAGCTTAACATTGTTATTAAAAGTGGTCATTTAAGTTAACGAATGACACTAATTCTTTTCTGACTGATTAACTTCTAAATATATCTATAGCACTAGAGAAGAACCTACGAAAAGAAATATGATATACATGAGTAACTTGTTGCCACACGGTATTATAACGTCAACGTCAGAGGGACTAGCCCTTCCCCATAATGCCTTGGTTCATGAAGCAAGGAATAAAGGGAGCTCTTATCACCAGTGGAAATTTTATGGTTGGCACAACGTAGAAGAGCTACTGAAAGGTATTATTTTACCGTAGCTTACGTAAAACCTTGAAGCTGTATGAACGCTTCTGTTTGAAGAGCACAGAAATATTTGGGCCAATTTGGTTTTGGTACATGGGCTGCATAAGGGTCACTAATAGTTTATGTTGAAGAGTACGTACAATAAAGAGAGATTGGAAAAAATAATTTGAACACCTGGAAAATAGGCGATATGCCTTTATTAATAAGGTGTTGGACTACAATTTGCCTTGCATACAGCTTCGAGCCTTCTTGAAATAGATCTATACGGCTTATGAATAGTCTTCAGTGGAATGTTGTACTTTACTTCGATCAGGACCACAGCCAATTGCTTCCAATATTTTGTAGGACGGAAGCTGCTTCTCACTCTGCTCTCTAAAACTGCCCACAGTGGTTCAGTGATATTCATTTCAGGTGATTGCGCTAGCCAGAGCAGATATCGAAGTTTATCTTGGTCTCCTCAAACCAACACTGAACAGTAGGGTATCAAACCCCAGTAACCCATACGCAACACGATTGTACAAAATACCAGTAACTTGGAGAACAATATGACTGTATTTTTGCGTTCCACAACACATGTTTTCGCATAATGTTTACCAGTGGTTATTCTATGATAACCTTTCTAACTTCGAGATAATACCTTGCTAAGTTCGTGATAGTGAACACGTTGTCCATTTGTACACACAACATTGTGTGAATGTAAAGTTATATAGAAATAGTGTCATACATGATATATTGCACAGTTTATTCAAGTCAAACATGGAAGAGATACATGTTTTTATCAATAAAATGCTCTCTTTTTCCATAATGTGCCATTTTTATATTTTGATTTCACTCATTATCACCAGCTTTCACAGGCATCGCACATGAATACATCTTCACTTTCATCGTAAGAGTTTTGGCACTTCATGTGGAACCCTGTCATCAAGTTATAGCTACATTGAACCCACTAAGCTCTACCTTTTTTTGATATCCTCCGTATGATTGCGTGCACAAAATTCGTCATCCCCTTTATCGTCCCCTTTTTGCATGGGCCTGTTGATAGAAACTGTATATATTAACTATATTTTAGTATATTTCAATTAGGGATGTAAGGTCAGGTGATGCGTAACATCACAGCCTATCCTTGACAAATATCAACAACGCCTTTTCGTGGTGCATCCTGTTCCCACTAAAGGGGCTCTGACAACCGCCAATAGCGGTATAACTATACCATCAGGATTAGAGGAAATGATATCAAACACTCACCAACCCGCTTGGCCAGCGTGGTGAGTTATGGCCAAAACCCCTCCAAAATGATTCCACAACTTAAATCTTGGCCCTCAGTCTCCGGCAGCTGGAATGTACCTGGCCAAGGCAGCGGCCAGTGCGACATGAAGGCAGAGGGTGCTAAGAATCCCCGGAGGACCGGACTAGGCTGCCATCTGATGCTGACCTTGGCTACGTATAATGGACGCTCCCTATCTTCTGATTCAAGGTTTTTGAATTCGATGAGGAACTACAAAGGATCAATTGGGACATCGTCGGGCTACGTGAGGTAAGGAGAAAAGAAGAAGATCTCATTGAACTGAAAAAGGGACATCTCTTCTACTATCGTGGGACAGATACTGGCAGAACTGCTGGTGTTGGATTTATAATAAACAAGAAACTGAAGGATAAAGTTGTAGAAGTTGAAAGTTCTTCTGACAGCTGCACAACTCGTTATCCAACTCTCGAGAAGATACAAGGCTCAGATTATTCAAACTTATGCACCCACCACACGTCCTCCTGAAGAAGAAATTGAAGAATTTTATGAGAAAATTCGTCATCTCAATAATAAAAGTAAGCAGCACTTGAAGATAATTATGGGAGATTTCAATGCAAAAATAGGGCAACGGCAACAGAATGAAACTTCAGTAGGTAAATTCGGTCACGGCAACAGAAACCAGTGTGGAAATACTCTCTTTGAGTTTGCAGAGGCGGAAGGTTTTTCATCTTGCACTCCTTTTTCAAGAAAAAGCCACATAGGAAATGGAAATGGAGACATCCAAATGAGACGGCAAGTGAAATGGATTTTAATATGTGAAACAAAAAATTCCTCATAGAAGACTGCAGTGCGTTAAACAAGTTTAACACAGGTAGTGACCATAGATTGGTGAAATGTAAGATGCACCTAAACATTAAACTCGAACGTGGCAAGCTCATAAGACAAACAAAATGTATTGACATAACAACCTTAAAAAACACCATAATACCTTCAAGTTGGAAATGAAGAACATATTCTCTGCGTTAGAAGGCCTAACATGTGAAGAAGTGGATATTTCTGAAGTTAACAGAAAAGTAACCAAAGCTCTTGTGGAAACAGCAACAAAATTACCTAGGTCTAAGAACAAGTTGCATGTAAACAAATTATCAGGAAAAACCAAAATGTCGATGCAAAAAAGAAGAGAGATGAGGACAACTAAAGAAGATGTGACTTCCAAAGTGGAATATATAGAGCTAAGCAAGACAGTACGAAAAGGTATCAATAAAGACGTAAGGAAATTCAACTGTGAACTAGTGAGGAAAGCAATTGAAAACAACCAAAGCCTAAATATAGCAAAGGGACATCTCAGTAAGGGAAGAAAACAGATTATGGCACTGAGAAAAGAAGATGGTTCTGTAACAAGAAATAGAGGCGAAATTTTGACAAGAGTGAAATATTTCTACTCCAAATTATATGAAAGGGATGGTACATATACTTCAGACATCATGAAAGGTACCAATGCCAGAGTTCTTCCAGTCCTCCCAGCAGAAGTTGCACATGCAATCAAGAACATGAAGCGGGCAAAAGCTCCAGGTGTAGATAGAATTACTGTATACATCATAAAAGAAGCAAGTGGAGAAATCGAAACAGTACTCGCCCATATTTTTGATTGGTGCCTTAATGAAGGGAAGATTCCTGATAATTGGAACAACGCTACAATGACCTGCTACATAAAAAAGTAACATTGAGGATCTCAGGAACTACAGACCTATCAGCCTCCTATCAGTGGTTTATAAAATCTTCACTAAAGTTCTTTCGCACCGCTTGAAGGTAACACTGGAAAAGGCTCAACCGATAGAACAAGCTGGATTCAGATGTGGCTGCAGCACAATAGACCATATTCACGTATTGAGAGAACTAATTGAAAGAGCGAGGGAATATGAGCTTCCATTGTGCAGGGCTTTTATCGATTATGAAAAAGCCTTTGGTTCGGTGAAACCATCAGCAGTTACAATGGCTATGAAATCCTGCCGTATTGAAGATGCATACATTAATATTATTAACAACATCTATGAAAATTCAAGTGCAAAGATTCCGCTGTTTGAAAATACAACACACATAAAAATTGGAAAGGGAGTGAGGCAAGGTGACACCATATCTCCGAAGCTCATTAATGCTACATTGGAGAATGTCTTTCAATCACTGAACTGGGAAAACAAAGGGATAAGGATTAATGGAGTTTATCTAGCCCACCTTCGTTTTGCTGATGACGTAGTCTTTTTTGCAACTACCCCATCAGAGCTGCAGAGTATGATCCAGGAACTTGCCGACAAGAGTAAGGAAGTGGGAATAAAAATGAACTTTCAGAAGACAAAAGAGATGTTCAATGCTTTTACAAGAAATGAAAATTTATCGATTGATGGAGAAAACATGGAGATGATAGGCACGTGGAAAACTGGAGATGACAGACATCTTGGACAGCAGATATCATGTGAGGTTCACATTGATGAAGAAATTAATCGGCTTACAAAACTTGCCCGGAGAGCTTTTGGAAGAAACAGCATAATTTTCAAGAGCAATATGCCATTATGTCTTAAAAGAAAAGTGTTTGATCAATGCATACTTCCAGTGCTTACGTATGGTGCAGAGACGTGGATCTTAACTAAAAGAGACATACAACGGCTGCAGACAACTCAAAGCGCATGGAGAGGTGCATGCTTGGTGTTACCAGGAGAGATAAGAAGAGGAACTCGTGGATCCGAAAAATGACAAGAGTGGAAGACATCATGATCCGAGTTAAATCCCTGAAATGGCAATGGGCCGGACATACTGCCAGGAGGACAGACCATCGATGGGCAGCCGAAATTTTAGATTGGATTACAAGGGACAGGAAAAGACCCAGAAAAAGACCACAGGGCAGATGGGTGGATGGAATTCAAAAGTATGCATGAGTGACTGGAACAAGACAGACCGTTTGGAGGAAACTTGGGGAGACCTTCGTCCAGCAGTGGATTGATAATGGTTGACAATGATGAATGATGATGATTTCAATTACATCAACTGTTACGTATCGTGTAGTTACCACCTGTAGGACGTAAATTCGTGATACGTTGGTTACATCGTGACAGGCTAAAACTAATTAACAGCCAGAACTGTAGTGTCTATTTGAACCCCAGGTATCGTGATTAGCATTTATAAATCAGATATTGTAGTTCAAATTATGGAAAAGAAGTAATTTTTCAAATCAACATTAATGCCTGAAGAAATTAACCCTTCAAAGCTAAGGATCTTGAGTTCATGGCTGAACCTCTACACACTGTAGAATGCTGAAAAATGACTTGCAAGTGAATTTTTTACGTTTTGCAACCGTAGGTTGAAGAAGGGTATACGCTTCAGCTTTGTCTGTCTGTTCGTCCGTCCGCACGATAATTCTCGTACAAAATGGTTCGATTTCGATTAAATTTTAGTATGTGGTAGGAAACAACCTAGTTACGAATCCTATTGAAATGGTCGAAATGGGGTCAACGGTCGGGACATAGGAGCGGGATCCATTGCATTGTCCTTATGCGTTATAACTTACGTAAAAATGCTCCGATTGCGACAATACTTTATCATGTTGTTCCGGAAATATACTGAACCGGTTCAGTTGAATATCATCGAATAGGGGTCAAAGGTCAGGACACAGGAGCCAGATTTATTCCACAGCCATTATCCTCATAACGTGACAAAAAATGCTTCTATTGCGACAAAACTTTTGTATGTTGTTCTGCAGGTATACTGAACGAAATCTGTTTAATATAATCGAAATGAGGTCAAAGGTCAGTGCACAGTAGCAAGATTTATTCCATAGCCATTATCCTCATAATTTGAGTAATAACTTGGGTAATGATTTCTGGCATGTCGGAAAGCGTTTCATAATCAGTGCATTGCATGATTTTACTAATTTGTTAAATTAGACAGGAATCTAATAAATAACTGGGTAAAATATTGTTCGCTTACCTCTATTTTCCTTCTTGAAATCTGCTCTTCTACTAAGTATGCAAAACACCAGCAGAAAAGACTATTCGATATCCGCCACCATTGAATAACTCTCTCTGTATGCGAACAAAACCACTTACTGACGATCTCCTTCCGATTTTAGAAACTGGATATATGCTGCGATTTATGATAAAAAGTTGAAACAAATTAAGGAATTAGTACTCTAAGAACAGCCGCTTACTCTCTATGACGAATTTGCCTATGCCATGAAATTATCAATGTTTACCCTATATATGGGCCTTTATCATCTTGAAAAATAGCATCATTGTTGGAATGCAATTGATCACCAAAATGCCCAAGTACTCGCTGGGAGTAACTCGACCATGCAGGGAAATAATTGCGAGAGCCGAAAACTAAGATGGAGTCTCCAATAATCATCACAGATCCGGCCTCGTGTATGACAGTTGAAGCCAGACATTCCGAATTGTGCGCTTCCTTGGGGATTCTCCATACATAAGCCTGACCTACTGTTATGAATAATGTAAATTAGGCCACATCGGACTATATCACAGGTCTCAAGTCATCAGCTACCTAAATTTTATGCACATGACTCCCTTTGTTCTGGTTGTAGCGTTGGTTTCTGGGATTAAAGATTTAGCAATTGCATCTCTTCCATGGATGTTGGCTTTGTGAGTTCTCTGCGAAGCGTTTTTGTGGAAACAGGGTCATCTAATTGGATGTGGAGTTCTTCCGTCACTTGGCTGCAATAGCTCTATGTTTTTTGAACACAGTATTTGTTAGTATTCGACGGTCCCTTTCATTCAGTCTCGATTTTCGCCCACTATTTTGTTTTTCGCCAATGAAGTCTTGCCAATCTTTATGTAAGCAATCATAATCGTGGAGACTGTTACTCTTGAAACTCCAAACAATTTTGCGGTTATGGTTACAGACATTCCTGCTAAAAAGGCTCTCGCGATATGTCCTCTTTGAAAGACTAACAGGTCACCAATTTCCGACCGCTCGTACTAAACACTGCTGAACACAGCTTACACCGAGGAGCTATTCCATTATTACTACCCCCAGCCTAGAGAAATGTGCGCGCCTGGAGACGAAACGGTGGCACAGATGAAGATCAGGCAGCAGTATATATATATACAACTCGGAGACCAGCTTTCGGTTAATTGAGTGTTTGGAGTCAGAATGGGAAAAGCTGCCGATTTATCGGAGTTTGATTAACGACAAATTGTGATGGTAAGGCGCCTCGGAACTACGATCTCGGAAACAGCGTGGCTTGTGGGTTGTTCGTGTGCCGCTGTAGTGAGTACGTATCAGAAGTGGTGCGCAGATGGCCAAACAACTACCCGTCGTCCAGCCGTGGGCAGCTCATTGATGCCAGAGGGGATTGCAGACTGCTGTCGCACGTTGTTCACAGCGACCGTAGGGCCACAGTGCGACAAATCACCCGCAGCTACAACAGTAGTGATCAGGGCAATGTGTCAAAGTACACAGTTCATCGCCGCCTTCTGAGCATGGCTTTGCGTAGCCGAAGACCCAGCCGGGTCTCCATGTTCGCTGCACGTCATCGCCAACAACGCATGAAATGGGCCGAAGATCATCGAGATCGGACCGAGGAAGATTGGAAGAAAGTGACCTGCTCTGAGGAATCAAGGTTCCTGGTAGATCACGTAGACGGCCGATCGCGGATACGCCAATTACCAACGGAGGCTATGGCCCCTGGTTGCTGCCCTGTTGAACCGAAAGAGTCCGGCGGCGATGTTGTGTTGTGGGCGTTGGGACACTTTAGGCCCTACTATTCCAATAGCACAATCCCTGACAGCCACCAAGTATGTGAATATCGTTACGGACCAAGCTAACCCATTCATGGCAACTTCATTTCCTGCTGGTGATGGCTATTACTAACAGGATAATGCGTCATGTCACACTGCCAGTATCGTCAAGGAGTGGTTCGCGGAACATGCTTGTGACTTTCTGTTAATGCCCTGGCTTTCAAATTCACCTGGCATGAACCCAATTGTTTGACTTGGAAAAGCGGCTCTAAAACACAACCATCCCGAATTGTACAGGAACTGGAGGGCCTGCTCTTGACATTATGGTACCAGATACCCCAGGATACCTATCACCACCTCATCAAATCAATGCCTTGCCCAGTGGTCGCTGATTTTCCTGCTAAAGGGGGTGCAACAGCTTATTAGGTGGGTGGTCATAATGTAATGGCTCATGCCTGTATACTACACTGGCATACAACATGGTGAGTAGATGCACAAGAGATAATCATATTATTTGTTATTTTCAGTGTAGCCTCAATGTATTATATAAACCCGCATAATCATGTTGTTCACATTATTTTGTCCAACCCCTGTGTGAATAAAGTGCTGTTAAAATTGGTGTGGTGATCTGAAAAATGCTTTACGTGTTGGGAGACCTATAATAAATGTGTATTTTGGATTCGTAAGAACTTTCTCTTGTTCCACTTGGTTGTTCTTTTGATAGTGTCTAATTAGAGATTCATGTGTAGTTAAAATTGCAGCTGCTACGAACAAGAAACGAATGAATTCGAATTTTAAGGGACAAGCAAATTAATTTGTATTATATGGCGTAATCCCGTTATTCTTTCATGAAGTTTAAGACAAGTTAACGTTTAGTATAAGCTGAAGTTAAAACCTTAAACAAAAATAAGTCTACATCCATTCAAACTGTGTGTTCTGCACAGTTCAAAATTATGATTTTGGCAGAAAATGCGCTAGGTATACTCATTTCAAAAACTTCTAATTAAATTATTGAATTCATTATCTCATTTTCAAAAAGGTCAAAATATTGTTGTCGTATGAAATGTAGCTTTTTTTATTGTCGAAGACACATTTTTATTTTGTACAGGTACAAGGAACCGTAAGCAGAACCATGTACACGTCGTTCTTAGATGCAGATGATTCAAAATTAAGGTCCTAAGGTAAATCATTAAAATTTCCTGAGAAAGTAAGGATTTTTATTTTCATTATTATCAGCATTTAGCACTAAAATAAAAACTTTTAACTTTCTGCCATAATCACTGTTGTGTTTTCGTTTTTCGGTAATGCCTTCGATATTTGGGAAACAACTATTATTTAGTGAATTTTCTTCAAAAACATAGTCTCACTTAAGATATCCCTTTTCTTTAAAGTTCTCCAATAATAAAGCGAAATGTTATTAATTTAGAGCAAATCACAAAAGTCTTTATAATAAAATAACATACGAGAACAAGAAAATGAATAATGATAGCTAAAGTAATTGCAAAACGAGCATAGGAATGCATTATAAATTAAAGCAATATTACTGACTAAACGCAGACACCTACCGTAGAAATATGATACCCAGTGTAGATTATCAGGCAAAACCTGTCTCCCTTTGTTTATTGACTTAAATTTGCTTTTTCCAATTAGATGAGCATGTTATGAATCATCATAATCCTCATTTCAGATGCTTCCCATGTTGATTTAATATTATTTTTCTCTGAGTCTATCGTTCTATTTGTATCTACGTTCCCACCGTTACTTTTAAAGTTAAAGATTTTACTTCAATACTTAAGTAAATATTCGTTGCGTTGCCCTGAATTCATTCCATTTATGACGCAGCATTTTCTTGTTTTTCCCCTGGCACCTGAAAACGCGGCACACATCGTTTAAATGCAAATTCTATCCTTGGGATATTTGAAAAGAAGCTTCTGTAGATTATTTGGAAATCTCACCAACGACGTTTTCGAGCAAGAAAATAGTTTATATCTCAAAAGAAAACTGGGTTCAACTCCAAAACGTTATATTTTAAAAGTGGGTTAAATGATTTTTTTGTTATCATAAAGCGTATCTTGCTTTCATTTTTAATGTCTGCAATTAATAGAAAATGGATTATAATCACTCGGAATTTCTTTTGATTAAATTGTAATTATATGGATTTAGAAAAATTATTCATGAGAAGTGTTTCACATAGTAGATGTGGATTCAGAAGACTGCTTTTTTATTGTCTGTTACTATTTAATGTATGAAAATTTTTATTTATATGCTGCTTTTTTATTGTCTGTTACTATTTAATGCATGAAAATTCAAGAATGTGATTTTAAATGTCCGGATCCATCACGCAACCTATAAGGAAACTTAAATAGTTACTTTGCATGATCTAACGAGGGAAACAGTTTTACCCGTAAATTCCGAGTGCCAGTTACAATTCGGCAGTGACTGGAGAACCTAAATTAGAAGATCGCAAAGTGATGCAGTCGCATTGTAGAGTATAATGTTTTTGTCATTTATATATATATATTTTAGAAACGTCAAACATTTCTTGTATTAAACGCCTCATGAATTATTTGATGTTCAAATATGCGTTTGCAAAGAAAAATTATGCAGCAAATTTTGATTGTTTTCTTTTTTTCTTTTGCAAATTGGAAGGAATGTAAAACATTTTTTCTTCTGTTCCTCGTGATGTATAATTTGGAAAATATTTAAGCTCGCTTATCCAGAAAAGGAAGAACAATGTAGAAAAAAAAAGAAAAAAAGAAATAAGATACGCGTTTTACTGAAGGGGATATTTTTTTCAAATAGTTTTTGTGTCTTGAGAAATCAATCGTCTTCATGGCGATTTGATTGCATTCGCATATTTAATACACAAACTAAGACTTATTTACACACAAACGTATTTAACACCCATAGCCACAACTGCTCATCTGATGAAAGTTTGTCTTTAACGTCCCACAGTAACACTTCGTACCTTGTTAAACAAACATTTTTCGAATTACACTAACAATGGATAATACAGGAGAAAATCTTACTATAACCTCCCCTTAAACATCCAAAATTAGTTTCTAAAAAAATGAATGAGGCTTTATTAAGGGATATTCATTCACGTTTTATAATAACTCAGCTTCTTAATTTGCACCTATAAGCCGAAACAGTAAAACCACCTCTGCGTTATGCAAATAAGCACGCGTGTAGCCAATCGGAATTACATGCCAAGGTTGCGAATGATTGTGTATATATAAATAAATACATCACTCTTTACACGTTAAGAAACGCACAGCAACCGGAAAATTGTGTTTTGGCCGCCGTCGGGGAATCGAATCCCGAATCTCTAGATATCCAGCCGAGCGCGTTAGATTTACAACACAACGGGCAACAATGCACGGTGCTGTGTGTGTTTTTCTTTTTCAGTCAGCATCTGACATAAATCCGTAAGATGGGCTCAGCAACAGAGACGTCTCCATCTGGTGGGCATTAACGGCAGTGGCTATATATAATTATAGCAATAATCCAAGGGCGAGATCCAAGGTGAAAATTATCTAAATACGCGGCGTCAGTTGAATAAATAAGTCCATCGCTCTTTCCACGTTAAGCAAAGCACAGCAACCGAAAAATTGTTATTCTCACGCCGTCGAATAATCGAATCCCGAATCTCTCGATATCTAGCCGAGCGCGTTAGCCTTGCACCACAGATTCCCGATGGCGGCCAAATAACAATTTTTCGGTTCCTCTGCGTTGCTTAACGTGGAAAGAGCGATGGGTTTATTTATTCAACTGACGCCGCGTATGTAGATGATTTTCACCTGTGTTTATATATATACATTGCTGGCCACTCAAAATGAAACACAAAGAAGGAAGCATCCGATTGGCCTGAAATTCGCACCATGCGTCGCCCGCGAGAGAACATGCAAACGATTAGCATTGCAGGGCATATGCAAATCATGTGCGCCCGGCACGCCACCGAGAAACACTATAAGAAGGGTGCACAGAAGGCAGGGTGTAAGTAGTGGAAGTGTGTTGTACTGCCGGACCTGGGCGTGGGAAGCTTCCTGATGCCTCGTCGCAGAATACGGCAGTCATTCCAACTCGTTTCGGGGTTCGACAGAGGACGAATAGTGGCTTATCGCGACAGCGGTTTATCGTACCGAGACATCGGCGCCCGTGTGGGATGACATCCAGCCACAGTGAGGCGAGTATGGATTCGGTGGGTGCAGGAGGAACGGACGGACCGACGTGAGCGATTGCTGCAGCCACGGAACACCACCGAACGAGAGGACCGGCATGTTGTGCAGCGGGCATTCACGGCTTGCACCGCCTCATCACGAACGTAAGCGCAGGAATTAGGGTGTGTTCGCAACAACCTGTCTCAGCACGTACCGTTCGACGTTGTCTGCAGGAGCGGGTACTTTTCGCACGGCGCCCATTGCTCCGATTACCATTGACGTTACACCATCGGCAAGTGGGGTGCCGCCCCGGTGGCGCAGTGGTCTAAACGATGGACTCTGATCATTCGTCCAAACGGGGTCCGGGTTCGAATCCCGGTGAGGCATGGATGTTGTGTTTGTCTTACGGCACTGGCTCTCTCCCTTCCCCGGAACCAGTGACCCTAAATTAGGGACGGGCGACTGCTTATAGCCCATTGAGTTGCTCACGGTGGTCGATAAATCTCCAATAAGAAAATCGGCAAGTGCGGCGGCAGTGGGCTGTTGAACGCCGCACCTGGACTACGGAATGACACGACATTGTCTTCTCCGACGAATCCCGCTTCTGCCTGCAACACCACGATAGTCAGATCCGCGTGTGGCGGCACCGTGGTGACAGACTGTACGACACCTGCATTATGCATCGCCATACCTGTCCGTCGCCTGGCGCTATGGTTTGGGCCGCAATTGGATATGAAACCCGCACCCCTCTGGTACGCATCGCCGGTACACTCAACAGCCAGCGCACCATCTCCGACGTTTTGCAGCCTGTAGTCCTCCCTTACCTGTAGGACCTGCCAGCAGCCACGTTTCAACAGGACAATGCGCGCCCGCACGTGATACGCATCGTGCACCAATTCTTCACGGCCCACCAGGTGTCACTGCTGCCGTGGTCCGCCTGTTCTCCCGATATGTCGCCCATCGGACACGTCTGGTCGCTGATCGGCAAGCACCACCCGCGGCTACGCCTGATGACCTGTGGCAACGTGTGGAAGCAGCCTGTACCGACATACCCCAAGCCCACATTCAAAGCTCCTTATGTTCGATGCCGTGGCGTGTAGCGGCCGTTATTGCCAGCCATGGCGGCCACACGAACTATTGATGTCTGCGTGTTCCGTAAGTCGCACGGGCCTGCAAGCTCAATCGTTTCATCTTTGTATCTGTTGCTATGTGTCCAATAAATCTGGCTTTGCTATCTCGTGTCCTTCTTGGTGTTGCATTTTGGGTGGCCAGCAGTGTATATATGTAATCATTTGCAATTTTTTATTCTGACACTGATTGGCTGCATGTCGGAGCTCTCTCAGTCAGTATTTTGTTCAGTCTCAACATGAGAAAAGCAAAGGATTTTTCTGATTGCGACAAAGCCCAGATATTTGTGGCAAGAAGCCCTAGTTACAGCATTTGCGAAACAGCGTGGATGCTCACGCTATTAAGTAGTTAGTATCTATCAAAGATAAGCAGAAACAGGATACACTCCAAGCCGTCCACAAGGCGTGGGCAGGACACCCCTAATTGAAGCCAGATGTCAACGCAGCCTATCTCGTCATGTCCACAACAACACGAGGGCTATTGTGTCTGACATTAATCATAATTTCAATTGTGGTGAAAGGCCTAATGTGTCCGAACACACAGTTTACCGCACACTCTTGGATATGAGTGTCAGCAGCCGCAGACTTATTCGTGTGCATATGCTAACAGCCGTTCATTGTCATCAACGTTTGCAGTGGCCACGTAATGATTAGCATTGTACCATAGAAGACTGGAAGCCGGAAGAGGCTCTCATGGTCAGACGAATCCTGTTTTGTCTTACATCATGTCAATGGACGAGTTCTTTTGCGATATTTACCGAAGTAAGCCTTCTCACATGGATTCACTGTGGGATGGTTCCAGGGTTGCTGCTGAGAGAGTTATGATCTGGGCAATATTTTCCTAGGAAACAGTTTGACCCATTAGCACTGCAAAGCTAACTCTGACAGCTGTCACATAGTTGAACATCGTGACTGACCAAGTACATCCCTTTATGGCAACTGTATTCACTGGTGGAGATGGCGTCTTTAAACAAGACAATGCTTCGCGCCACAGTGCGAAGCAGTTTCAGAAATGTATCCAAAAACATGATAAGGAATTCCATTTATTTCCATAGCTCCCAAATTTGCCGGACATGAATCTTATCGAGCATTTGTTGTTTGTGTTTGAGAAACCGGTCCGAGCAGCAATACCCCAACCACATAATTTACGGGAACTGCGGGATCTTCTGTTGCAGCCATGGTACCAAAAATTAAAAGACACCTACCAGCACCTCGAAAAATATGTGCCCCACCGTGTGAGAGATTTCCTAAAACTGCCTATATCATATCAGGTAAGTAGTTTTAATGTTTTGGCTGATCGGTGTATAACTTTATTTCTAATTTTTTTAAATGCGCTATTTCTCTAAAACATGATCCGGAAATCACCCCACCTCGTAACAATATTGCCAATGTAGTTGGTCATATAAGAAATCAAACATTTTTTGCACCATATGATTACCAAACCTATACTTTGACTTTATGTAACATGTCTTATGCAAATAAAATTATATTTTAAGGTGCAAATTAATTTCAGTTTAACGTAGTAACGAAACAGGCATTCATTAAGTTTCAATTTTTAATGAGTTTTTAGAGCATGCGTGAATTGACCATCCCCAGTTTAGGATCACTGGTTCCCTGAAATAAAGAATGCCTGAGCCCTAAGACCAAAAACATTATGCATGTTCTGAGGGATAGAAACAAGGCCTTTAACTGCGGAATCTACAAGACCACACAGCCGGCACATTAGCAGTCGGCCAATTTTGGCACGACGTAATGTAAGGAATAAGTCGTTAGCTCAGTGTGGAATGTGGTTCATTCCTTCAGCCTAATATCTAGCCAACGCAAGACATCGACTATGTAGGAAAACTTCACGTAATATTTCATTGATCGGTAGTAATAAGATTGTACCATTCGTTTGCACGACGCTGACCATCGAGACATGCCGTTGACGAGCAGACGTAATGTACCATACTTTGGTCCAACGTATATGTGCTACTGCAGTACGTACTAAAATCTCCCACAACCAGGAAAATATCAGTTTTTTATGCCTCATGAAGGGAACTTTGGAATTAACAACATTTTGTTCATTATAACTTAAGCTGTAATGAGAGAAATAGGTATCTGTCCATAATGTAGGGGTCACCGACTAGGATTGAGTTCCGTAAGAGCCAAAATGGCATCATTTTCTGTCATAGGGTACTAAGCAAGGACTGCGTTTGCAAAAGGTCACATAAAAAAACCCAAGGCAACTCCATGTAGATTTCCAAATCATTTGATCTTCAGCTCGTACGTATGATTTGCTATATCTATTCCTCTAGAACCGCAATGTTGTGATTAGACAATCGAAAAGGGCTACTCCCAAAGGATTATTACTTACAAGTGGTCTTGCGAAAGGACAGAATATGTGCTCATTATTCATAAGTGCATGAAGGGCATCGCAGACCTATAGGAATAGTGCAGCCAATTGACCAACGAGACTGGTCAACTTTGGTGAATACTATAATAACATTCATGTCATTATTTCCTTTGTATTTATTATTATAATTTCTTGCATTTTCTTTCTTATCGTCAAGCAATAGCGTGTACGTTCATGATTTAACATGTTTCCCTCTTGTGGCCAAGCATTAGCATCATCGTTCATGGTTTAACATTTGACCCTCCTGTGGTCAAGCATTGGAGTTTTCGTTCATGCTTTAACATTTTGCCCTTCTGTGGTCAAGCATTGGTGTCTTCGTTCATGGTTTAATATTTTCCGCTGCTGTGGTCAAGCATCGGCATCTTCGTTCATGGTTTAACATTTCCCCCTCCTGTGGTGAAGCATTGGCGTCTTCATTCATGGTTTAACATTTTTCTCTTCCTGTGGTCACGTATTGGCATCTTCGTTCATGGTTTAACATTTTACCCTCCTGTGGTCAAGCATTGGAGTTTTCATTCATACTTTAACATTTTGCCCTCCTGTGGTCAAGCATTGGTGTCTTCGTTTATGGTTTAACATCCCCCCCCTGTGGTCAAGCATTAGCGTCTTCATTCATGGTTTAACATTTTTCTCCTCCTGTGGTCAAGCCTTGGCGTCTTCATTCATGGTTTAACATTTTGCCCTCCTGTGTTTGTGTAGAGTACAGATGAGGTTCAACAAATTCTCCTCGTTGCCTTTAATGTGGAATATCTCCACACTGAGCTAATCTGGACATTATGAGGATATCTGATATCAGTAATGCTCAGTCCTATCTCTTCTTTGATACTATTATTAATATTATTGAAGCATAAATCCTTCATTTCGTTCATGTGCAGCTGCAAACAATAATTTAGTTTTTAAGGTACTATAGAAGATGATTTTACTGAATTGTGCAGTTTTGTTATATCCGTATCATCTCAGACAGATGTCTCAACAGTTTAAAAATGCTTTCTGAATCCCCAATATATGCAAAATAGCTCGAAGTATTAATTCTTTCATTCATCGCAACCATGACCCATCCCTGACTCTCATGCGTTTACAGATTTTGGGGACTTTTATGTCTCTAGTCATTGCTCTTTCGCACAGTGTTTTTTTATATTAGTTGAGCAGATCGTAAATTCGCAAAACATGCTTGCGAGATCACAGATAGGGTTACACTCGCCTCTTGCATTCGCTTTTATCATGTTTTATTTTTATTTTGGTCCATGAGAACGGAAGACTGGGGTTATCCATAAAGTTACTCAGTAACCCACTTTAGGAGGCTCATATTTTTCATGTGTTTTTTTTTTTTTTGCACAACAAATGGCCTAATTTGTAGTTACATATATCCGGATGTTTCACCTGAAACTTTTAGCGAAAATCTTTATTATCCGATAATATGCAGAGAAGTGCATATTAAATAATCTTTCCGATAATCCGTAGGTTAAATAATATTTCCGATAATCTGTAGATTATATATACTAATCTGTAGAAAATTACAGGTTAGTGGGCCTAATCTATAGTTGCATATATCTGGATGTTCCACATCAAAATATTGTCTAATAATTTTATTTTCCGAGTTAAATAAATTTATTATTTTAGGAACGATGTTAAACCCTTTTTGCATTCCTGTTTTTCCTCATATATACCGCGTGAGCCCTAGTCATCTCATTATCATAGTCTTCCCGTAGATCAGGTGAATGTAATTTTCATGTTTTCTACTGACTAGACTATATATTTTGAGGTTTGAAGCGCCGCACGTTAATTTCTAGCAAATCTACACAAATCAAGGGGTTCATCAAGGGGTTCTTAAAGCTTATATCATCATTTTAATATTAACCACTACCAATACACAACTAGATGAAAGTCTGCAATTTTCTATCTTGAGCCAGTCATTCACATCTCAACCTGCCGTGCTCCCGAATTTCATGCACGTTTCTCCCATATTGTATTCTGTGACTCATCATGTCCCGTCTAGTATTTTAGTTGTTTAACAGTTCTCCTAATAGTATGTCCAGCTCGAAGTCACTCGAAGGCCTTTACTTTGATTACCATATCATACACTCTTGTAATTGTCCTGATCCAGGAGTTGGTTTTCCTATCTTTCCTGGTTAAACTAAGCATGAATTTCTCCATGCTTTTTTGAGTTATCCGCGTTCTGTGTATGTCAGACAACTTGGTATCCGTACGAGCAACAATTGGAGTCAACAAATGTCATGTAAAGTATGTAAAACACAATGTACAACTAAAAATGATGTATGAATTAATGGCCGTGGGGGCAATATATGCAAATATATTGTTGTGAGTTTAAAATGGTGGTTCTCCGATTTTCATGCGACACACCAGCAGGAGTAATCGAGAAGGAAATTTGTCACGTATGTGTATAAGACATAATTTGAAAGATATGAGCTACACATTTTTTCGAGTAGAGCCAGGAAAAGAACAGATGTTTCCAGATATCATTTACTTGGAAATTTGCATTCTGACAGACGTTCCAAAATAAAGAACGCATATTCCAAAGAGCCAGGTGGACCACGAGCAATAACCCAGAAAAGAGGACTTCTTCAGGAGCAATATGGTGAAAGGAATAAGCAACTCCCTACGCCTAGTTAACCATATTCAGACTATGTTTCAGTAAAGGATTGTCAGTATTTGCTCTTCTTTTATATAAAAGATTTCTTGGTAATTCGACCGTGTCCCATGCTTCTACCAGGGTACCCAAAGCGATAGGATACATTCTGAATTTGTGCAAATGAAGAAGAATGTAGTCCTGTCCTCCTCACTGAGCTATCGAGATTTGCCTTGCATTGCTATCGCAGTCAATATGGAGGGAGCCAAGAACATACAAAAACCTGCAAATATCCGCAAAACTGACCCGGTGGGCAAACGACTGAGACGCCAGTTTTTGTGTAAACAAGAGTTCTAGAAATATCGTAGAAAGCGATCTTCCTACAAAACAAGAAGTACCTTTCAGAATCATATAATATAATAGCCTAATCGTACGTAAGAAAAACATTTTAAATAATAGGTAAGGTTGTGGTAATTTGTGCAAGACACAAGTGATTTAGAATCCAGTATTTGAATGTGTGCAAGACAAAAGTCATTTAGAATCCAATATTTGAATGTGTGCAAGACACAAGTGATTTAGAATCCAATATTTGAATGTGTGAAAGACACAAGTGATTTAGAATCCAATATTTGAATGTGTGCATACACTATGCTGACAAAAGTCACCGGACACCCCTTCAAAAGAAATGAGCATATCCGCTGCGTTTTTAAGATGCGCGGTACAGCTGCAAAAGGTATAAAAACAAGCCAGCAGCTGACCGCGATCATATCGCACTGCGAGGTTGAGTGAAAATGTCGCGGCGGGAGAGAACTAACTTTGAGAAACGGCAGATTGTTGGGTGTTATATTACTGGGTTGTCCATAAGAGAAACCGAGAGGCATTTAAACATATCCACGTCAACTGTTTTCGATATAATGAATAAATGGAAGACACATGGCGTGTCTGAAACAGCGAAAAGTACCTGTAGACCAAAGAAAATCAGCGATAGAGGATGGCGAAGCCTCAGGAGAGTCGTTACAGCTACTCGACGGAGTACTACACAAGACCTCAGTGCACAGTTATGTACACGTACCATTTGCAGAGAACTTCATTCCATAGGTCACCGTGGTCGTGCGGCTTCTCATAAGCCTTTCATCTCCACTCGGAATGCTACTCGTCCTTTAGCATGGTGTACAGAACATTTATCGTGGACAGTAGATAAATAGAAACGGGTCCTATAGACTGATGAATCGAAATAGGTGATCCATCAGACTGATGGCAGTGTGTCGGAATGGTGGCAGACGGGGAAACGGCTATTTACTACAGTATACAGTTCCTACGGTAAAGTTTGGAGCTGGCAATGTACTCGTGTGAAGGTGCTTTTCGTGGTATGGTCCAAGCCCATTGGTTATCGCGGACAAGCTTCTTAACCAGCACGTCTACCTAGGTATTATGGACAATTATGCCCTACCAACTATGTGGCAATACTATGGAACCGAGCCTTCTTGGTACCAGCAGTATAATGCACGGAGCCATTAAGCAAAGTCTGTTACGGCGTGGTTTGACGATTACTTCGTATCGTGTGTGGACTGGGCAGCACAGAGCCCTAATCTTAATCCCATAGAGCACCTATGGGAGGAAATAGAGCGCCACATAAGAAGTTTGGAACCAAGGCAACAGATAGCGGCAGCATTATGTACTGAATGGAAGCGCATACCTGTCGCTATGTTCCTAAACCTTGTCGAAAGCATGTCACGAAGAGTCAGTGCATGCATTAAGGCCAAAGGTGGTTTCAAAATATCTTTATTCAAGGTAGAAATCAGGAGACGAACTAATAAGGACGTCTTAATACAAATAAAATACGATCAAAGATCGTTAAACCACTAAAATCTATATACAAATATACAGCATAGTGCACAAGTTGAAAAATGGAGCACACTTACAGCTCGTGATAAATGATCAGCGACAAGCATATCTGGGCATCTCCAAACACAACAGAACCAAATTAGGAAGGATTTTAACAAAAACTTATTGCTCATAAGTGCATTGCTGTGCGATTAACAAACTTGTTCAAGAAAATATTGAGAGCTTCATGAGACAACATTTCTCTTGCCAAAAAAGTACAATAAGACAGTAAGTTTTAACACACCATAGTTACAAGAATGTACAATACAAAGCAATTGACAAACTGATCATAAGACAAATCAATGAAAGGATGAATATCAGGAGAAGAACAAACTTGGACTTCCTGGTGTAAATAGAATATATTACCTGTTCGGCAATATTCAGAAACAATGTACAAATATACAGCACAGTGTCAACATGTTACAAATCAAAATAGGACCGTATACAGAAATGTAACAGTATTCTGTTGACCTGATAGAAAATGTAAGTAGAATAAGAAAACACACGATGAATAAAGCTTTAACATATTCTCACTATCCGTATTTAGTAATAGAAGAATGATAGTACCAAGCATCACCTCACAGAAAAGAACAAAATAGGTAAAACGTTTTTCAAAATATATTACTGATGAGTACAACACCATGCAATTGACTAACTTGTGCAAAAATAAATACAGTATGAATCATTAGTCAACATGTCTCTTGAAAGAAGGTACGATATGACAGTGAGTTTTAACACAACATATTTACAAGGATGTACAGTACTATGCAATTGAAAAACGGATTATCTGACAAATCAATGGAATGCTGAATAACAGGAAATAACTAAACTTGGGCATCCTGATGCAAATAAGATGAATTACTTGTTCCGCAATATTTTTAAAACTATGTACAATTATACAGCCCAGTGCAAACATGTTCGGGAAACAAAATAGAACAAAATTACAAAAAACAACACTATGCAATTAATGAAGCAGGGAAACGTTATAAAAAAAATAAAGATGGTTACAAAGGACAGAAACAATTTATATGTTTATACAGCACTATGCTAATGACTAACTGTAATATTTATACTCAAAATGTAATCGAAAGACGAACTAACTTGAATGTCAATGTAAGAAAAAAAATACAAGATGAGTGTCACAAAAAACAATTTGCTGTGTAAACACGTACAGCACTATATAAAAAAACCCATGCGGTAAATTTCCAAGCTGTGCAAAGATCTTGAAAACAGATTGTTGATATTTACATATGCATTTCTGATTCAAAAAGGTCAAATACCAAATCTGCCGACCGTCAGGTACAATGACGCTGGCGAGCTGGTAAACCATGAAGCAGCCGGTGACCAGGTGGGAAGGAACTGGCTCTCCCGACGCTGAGTAACTGCAACAGAATACTCTAGCCGAAGACCAGATGTCAGGCGGTCGCGGAAGTGGCATAATAATGCCATAATAATGCAGGAGTAGTCAAATCTCCGCAGCGTTGATGAAACACGTAGATTACATGCTTCGCTAAAATAAAAATATAGGCACAGACTGATGGAAGCTTGACTGGGGTAGAGTTCTGTAGCAGAAGAGTCCGATATGCATCAAATGTAAGATCTGCTGTAATGGTACATTGGGCGATAGTAAATGCCAAGTTCAGCATTGGGAGTAATATAACACAGTGTTGATAGACATGGGAGACATCAGCCTCCCGAGCACAGAAAGGGCAAAGAGGGGAATCGAGAAGAGACATTCGGAAAAGAACGGAGAGAACAGGAAGGCGGCGATGGAGGAAAAGCCAATGGGTATTAATTTCTAGAGGAGCAGAAAGAGGAGACAGGGCGGCGGACCACACCGTAACAGTGGCAGCAGGGGGAACATCAGGAATGGGGAGAGGAGGAGAAGAATGGGACATAGAGACTAACCGATAAAGAGCTGACACCGAGAGAGAGGAAATGGGATGAGTTGAGCCACAAGTAAGCAAGAAAAGAGGAAATGGGAGAGAAGCAGAAGGAACAAAGGAAAGACCTGTGTGGGAAGCAAGATGAGGAAATTGAGAAATGATAGATGAAAGAATAGAGTCGTAGATGTCACGAGAGGAGGAGGAGAGAAGAGAGGGAGGGAGGTTGGCGAAGGGTCGCCAGGAAAGGTCAGGGTTAGTGAGTTCTTTAAATGTTACTACACCTGCTTGGAGCCAGGTAGGATAGGCAAAGTACGGAAGATGAGAGGGGTGAAGAATCGAAGAATAAAAGAGGGGTTCAGCAAGGAGCTCAGTTGTGGAATCAGGTGGAGAACGAGAGAGAGGGAGGGAACGAAGGAAAGTTAGAGTTTCACGGTAAACAGGGGGAAGTCGAATGAGGGTGAGGGGTCGGTGGTCCATGAGTAGAAAGAGAGAAAGGAAAAGCTAGGGTTGCTCGGGAAGGCGATGACGTCCCTAGCTAAAACGGCATCTGCTACTGGCGACGTGAAGAGACGGAGAAAAGTAGTAATTCTGACGGCCTTGTAGTACTGCTGTGTATCAATGAGTCCGATGCCGCCGTGATCCGGAGGGAGGCAAAGCTTTGTGACACTGACCCAGTGGTGGCAGGTCCATATCAGAGAAGTATAACATCGGGTAATTTCATGAAGGCGGAGTTCTAAAGACTTGACACCAAGCCAGGAGTGTGTGCACAAGGAGATTAGGTAAGTTCGAGAGAGGCGAGCTCTCTGGAAGAATGATGAGCAGAACTGGGCTCTCCTCCAGGAGGCAGTTGACCTGAGAAAGCGTGGGTGAATAGCATTCCACGTGTAGAGGGGGGCAGCTTGCAAGGAACGAAGATGAACTCCAAGGAAGCGCTGTGAGATGGACGACCTGCTTGCTCCCCAAGGGGTGTCTACACGATGTGCCCATGAGCCGCACCATAAACCAGTGCTTTTAGATGAGTTGAGCGCTGCACCGGAGCATGAGGCATAAGCTGCGAATAGACGTTGGAGACACGGAAACTGTGAGTCATGACTGATGCAGATGGTGACATCATCTGCGTATGCAACAGAGGTAGTGGCATGATGTCTTGTGCAGGCAGAGAGTGGTGGCAGAACTGCTTTGAAGGACTGGTGTACAGAGCGGAGGAATGGTTCAATTACGATAGCAAAGAGTTGTCCGGAGAGTGCGCAACCCTGCCGCACTCCCCGGCGGAAGGGAATGGGCGCTGTGAGAAAAGTTGGGCAGCTTGACCTGGAGAACGGCGTCTTGTTAGAGTGAGAAAAGAAGAGAGACGAAGGAAGGAGGAAAACCGAAGTGAAGGAGTGTAGCCGATAGATAGGAATGTGAGATATTATCAAAAACGGATTGTTGGCCAAGAGAGAGAAGGGCGAGGGGTTCAGAGCGAGATCGGGCAAGATGGATTAGATCATTAAGTAGATGGATGTTATGAGAAAGTGAACGGCCGGAAACTGTGTAAGTTTGATTTGGGGAGAGAATGTGAGTGAGAATGGGGTTAAGGCATTGGGAAAGAAGTTTAGTATAAAGTTTATAATCTAGATTTAAGAGGGAGATAGGGCGCCAATTCCCCAGGTCAAGGAGATCACCTTTCTTAGGTAATAGGACAACATATGCTACTGTGAATCGCCTTGGTAGAGGGGAGTGATTGAAAGCAGCAGAAAGTGCAGAAAAGAGAAATGGTGGAAGGAGAGGTAGAAAGGTTTTATAGAAGAGGAAAGTGAGGCCGCCGGGAACCGGTGCGGCACTAGAGTTTAAAGAAGAAAACGTAGAGGATAGTTCAGAGAACGTGGGAGGAAGGAGGAGGGAAGAGGCAAGATGGGAAGGAACTTGTGGTAGGTTAGAAAGAAGTGATGCCAAAGCTGAAGAGGATGGCGGAGGAGATTCACAGAACTTCTCTGTATAGAACTTTTGGACCTGGGAACATAGAGTGAGTGGATCATCAGACACCTCTCCAGTTGGGAGGCGAAGGTGCCGAAGTGAATTCGATGCTGTTCGTGTTTTTTTTTCATGGATGTAAGGAAATAGTAATTGGATGCGTCTGGCGATAGAGTTTGTAGCCGGAGACGTCGTAGAGCTTGTTGAGCCAGAGGAAGGTGGATTGATCGCAGGTCTTCGTGATAGTGGCAGAAGAGAGGATCACTTAGGCTTAGGATGGAGAGCATGGAACGGACATGGTTGAGACGCATGCTTTGAAGCGTTATTGCTTTAAAACAAAGTTTGCGAACGTGGAGAACGAGTTGCTGTTTAATTTCCAACCAAAAAGTCAGACCACAAGGTGCTGTTTGAAGTTGAGGTCGTTTGTCCTCAAGGAAGGAGCGTACTAAAGTACAGAAGTCTGGATCTGTAAGAAGAGTGTCGTCAAGAGTCAATGGACGAATTGTACGGGGTTGTGCTGGAACTGCTTGCACAATAAGAACGATGGCCAGAAGAAGCTGTAGGAGTGATAATATATTCTGTCACAGCTGTAAGCAGAGTAGATGAGGCGTAGTATCTGTCAAGGTGAGCTGTGTGCGGATTTTGATTATGTTGCGAGCGCCAAGTATGTACAGTCGATGAAAGATGGAAGTGACGGTGAGCATCAATGAATGAGTTGTCGGAGACCACTGACTGAAGAAGATTCACCAAGCTAACACGGCGTTCTCTGGTGGAAGGAGACCGGTCCAGGGTAGGATTCAGAAAGCAATTGAAATCCCCTCCAATTAAAACATGATCTATGGGGGGAATGTGAGACAAGGCACGACGAAGGCGAGTAAAAAGTATTGTCAAGTGGGTTAAAGAGCTTGGAATATAAATATTAAATATATGAAAAGATGTGGAAGCTATGGTGAATGACGCACACTGTAATAGGTCTCGTTATAAGTTTCGAACCGAAAAAGAGGTGATTATGGAGTTGAAAGTATGGCGGATACCTATAGCTAGACCGCTATGGGGTGATAGTTGGTAGGCATGGTGAAATGTGTAGTTCCACTGGCGCCATCGTGAGAATATCATAGTGGATTGGCAATTTGTCTCTTGTAGTAAGAGAAGATCAGCTCCTAACGGAGTGAGGTCTTCATGTACCAAGGCATTAGAAAATGGGGAGGCAAATCCCCTGCAATTAAGAGATACAATCTTAAAGAATTTTTTCCATTAATGCTTGCTGAAGAACCTTCACAACAGGAGGAAATTATTTGAGTCGATTAAAATAGGTTTTAGCTCACGGATGTTCCTTGCGAAGGCGGGAGAGGCATTAATTAAGGACTTGGATCTGATCAAGCACTAGAGGGAGAAACGATGCGTACTTTGAGAGTAAAGCATGCGTTGTGGAGTGGTCTGTCTTATGTGACAGATATTGATGTAAATCTTCAAATGAAATCGGCCCAATAGGAACCGAGCCATCCTTAAGGTATTCGACAAGATCCTCAAATTTGAGAGGAGGCTCTTCGTTGGCCTGGACAGAAGAGGTAGCAGCCTTTGATGGTGAATTCTTCCGAGAGGCACTACCAGTACGGGGTGATGCGGCAGTCTGCTTCTTCGGTGGGCGTTTCGAGAAGAATCGCGACGTTTCAGCGAAGGCTCAGTCGAGCTCTCATCAACTCGAGATTCGTGGCCAGAAAATCCGTCATCAGCAGATTTAGAAGTATCGATGATAAGGGCAGTGGAGAAACCCCCTAAAGAAGACTCCGCTACAGAATAACGACGCTTGGAAAGCGAACAATTCAGTGAGGGAAATTCCAGTTGCTGGTCGAAGGAAGAAGGGTCCGTAGACACGCGTTGACCAACTCCTGCAGTCGACTTTTGTGAAAATTTCGATTCTGAAGCTTTCTGTGCAGTGGAAGAAGATGTTGCTCGGCTCAGAAGAGGGCCAGAAGTTGTAGGGAAATTATTAGGAGTCTGTGATGCTAGATGTGGGCAATGCACACCTAAATGATTCTCTCCGTGGCAAAAAGTGCAGTGAATGAAGGTAGTCACTTCAATTCTCCTACGTTGCTGTCCACAACGAACGTTGAGCACCTTTGGGCAGGCGAGAAAATGTTTATCAGATGGAAAGATCCCTCTTGCACTTCGACGAAATCCCCCTATGGATTTTTCGTCTAGATCTCTCGGTGCGGCTGAAAGAGTAGTAACGGGCCCAACAACTCGGCCGAACTTACTGAGTACAGTGCACAGCGCAACGTCTGATACCTCAGGTGGAACCGGATAAAATGTAACCTGGATGAGACGCTGAGAGACAGGTTCTGGTAGAAGATGGACGTCTTTGAGGGACAAACCTTCTGTCAAAACAAGATCCGCATGCTCTTTAAGAGCAAAGTACACCAACACAGCTCGAGGTTTTCGAGCCATGTGAGTAATACTGGCTCCAGCTGGAAGTATCTGCTTGAGAGCCATACTATATTCTTTCAACTTTGTGTCTGGGAGCGCATCAAAACACACTCCGAAGTCCATTGTAGAATAGAATTGTTTTCCCGCTGGGTAATCTTCGGGAATATCTATGGGGGCAGTAATGCCATCAACAATGACGTACGAGTCTGGTAAGACTTCTGCAACAAACTTGGAAGGAGTTTTTGTTCCAGTAGGAGCGGCAGAGTATGCCCTAGGAGCAGGACTCGAGCGTGAGGGCTGCAACGCAACCGGCTGTTTGAACTGAGTTGAAGTAGATTGTAAATTAGCAGCGCTGTCAGACACATCCATGTCTTCACTTAAAGCAACAGAGGGTTGCGCTGCACTGACGTCACTGGTCGAAGCAGGGCAAGAAGCTTGCGCTATGGGGGCAGTAATGCCATCAACAATGACGTACGAGTCTGGTAAGACTTCTGCAACAAACTTGGAAGGAGTTTTTGTTCCAGTAAGAGCGGCAGAGTATGCCCTAGGAGCAGGACTCGAGCGTGAGGGCTGCAACGCAACCGGCTGTTTGAACTGAGTTGAAGTAGATTGTAAATTAGCAGCGCTGTCAGACACATCCATGTCTTCACTTAAAGCAACAGAGGGTTGCGCTGCACTGACGTCACTGGTCGAAGCAGGGCAAGAAGCTTGAGCTGTAGTTGAGGAGTCACTTTCCACTTCTAGTGGTTGGGTGACGTCACCTGCAAGTATTGGAGGAGATTGGTCTCGTGTCCAGGAGGAGGAGGCGGCAGGAAATGCCTCGCTGATATGGGCGTGGACATCGCTCTTATCAGCAGCCGCCGCCATTGTTAATGGCGAGGGCTACCTGAGAAATCGACCAGCTCGGTCGACAATTCAAATGATGATAACAGAAAAAATAAACTACTCACCAACTTGGGAAATGTATCAAAACAAAGCACGAACCTTCAGCTTGAAGGAACACGAAAGGAAAATGACGAACCACACGATAAAACACACTAAATAGGCACACAACACGGAGCTCAGAAAAGCGTGACTTAGGCCAAAGGTGGACCGACACCGTACTAATGTATGTCGATAAATGATGTGTTGTGCTTCTCTTCTAGGTGTCCGGTGACTTTTGTCAATATAGCGTATAACAAATCGACTGGATTTATCTCTTGCAATATGTTTATGGCATTTACAAGAACATATATATCGAAATAAAATATGTACATACTTTTGTTAGATGCACACTTGGTGTTGTCTATGATTGAAGAAAATAAAACAAAGATTTCAGATCTCTTACTTTATAACAAGAGAAGTCGAGGAATATATACACCTAATTTTTTAAAAGCGAGTGCTCGGTAAGAGCGAGCTTATAGCACAGACTACGACGGAATAAGAACTGGTGATTGCTTTTCTTTTGAAACGAGGAATCGGATTATAGGCTAGGAAGAAAGAACTTAGAAATACTCTTGGAGCCAAAGCAAGTGGGCAGTCTCATCTTAACAAGAGTTTGGAAGCAAGGTTTTGTGATGCGAAAGGTTTCGCGCTCGAGCGGAGAGCACCAACAGGCTTTGGCTCTCCTAATAGAACTGAAAATTGGTCACTCCGACAAAAAGGCTACAACGGCGGCTGGACTTGAAAATCAATAAAGTCCGAACAACACACACGTAATGATCCTGAAGGGAAACAATCATTTTTAGTGTGTTTTGCTCCACACGAATGGATCAGTTACAGAGCTAAGTCTTCGAGAAAGGCGTAGACTGATCACGTACTATCAAGTCAGATCAAACCAAGTTAGGGATCGAATTCCGAAATTTGATTTTGGTGCCTTTCTTGATCCCGGCAGATTTCTTTTAAAACATCGCATTATGATGCAGTGAAAAAATGATCAAACGATCCACCCTGCGGCATGACATTTCTTTCTACTTGAACAATCCTTTCCTTTTTTGGCTTTAAATTGAAGAAAACAATGGAACAAGGAACTGAAGATGAAACTTTCAGATAATAACTTTAGATTCACATAGACAAGACTTTCTAAAGGTTTATAACCTGTTATAGCAATTTTGAATATTAGAAATTTTTTACAGTATATTATCATCGTGCCGTAATATAAAGTTTTTCATTATAAGGGTAGGCAATTTCATACCCGGAAAAATATTTGTCAATATTTTGCCATATGTTTATTCGAACGCTTACGCATTTATGTCTGACTCCTTGCACATTTAGTATGCTGAAATAATTTTTTCGGCATTTTGTTATAAAGATTCTATTAAATATATTTAATGTCTTGCGGCATTACTTCTTTCCATTTCTCTCAAAATTTAAAACTATTTCCTTCTGGTAATTCTGCTTGCAAAAGGTTGATATATATTAATCACAATGCCAAAGAAGATTGGCTTTTTTTAGATGTTTTGCTCTTGTCAGAATTTTTGCAATTGATTATTTTAATGCTTACGGTTGAACAAAGATGTTTATTTACATCCCTGATGAAATGTTTGTTTTTTAAAATATCTTGTATCTGTGTTTTATCATAGAGCCATATTAATGCATTTTTATTTTATTTTAATAATTTGAGAAATGTTGTATGCAGAATTCTTTTCCAACACATTACGTAACCCGAACGTCTCACCAGTTATATTTCGTCCTTTTTGACATTTTTTATACTAAAACATATATGTCTATATTTTGTTTTCCAGTTATTTTCGAGATTGTCTATATATTGTTTTCCAGTTATTTTCGAGTTTGTGTACATTTTGTTTTCCAGTTATGTTAGAATTTGTCTATATTGTGTTTTCCAGTTATTCTCGAGTTTGTCTATATTTTGTTTTCTAGTTATTTTCGAGTTTGTCTATATTTTCTTTTCCAGTTATTTTCGAGTTTGTCTATATTTTCTTTTCCAGTTAATTTCGAGTTTGTCTGTATTTTGTTTTCCAGTTATCTTTGAGTTTTTATGTACTATCGGTTTCGTAGACAGAATTCAGTGGCAAAAGTTTGTACGTTTTCCACGTTATATATCGCAATCCTCGAAGACAGACGCAAAAATATAATTCTTGGAAAGATAATAAAATTAATACTTTATTGCGGAAGTCTTACACTACATACAGCGAAAAAAACACTGCTCTTCAATTTTCGTTGGTACATTATTAATTCATTTGCTAAGTGATTGCATTATACGCAAGACCAATAGTAAATATTTAGTGCTTTCGTTGTAACAGAAATATTTAAAATCCAGTACTTTTTTGAAATCATTAAAACAGGTAACTGTGGAAGAGTACGTAGAGTACTTTTTCAACTAAGAAGAAACAAGAAGTTGTTAGTCAGCTTCAGCTGTATCTTTAGAAAAGAAATAGTCTTCATGAATTTGTCCCTCAAGACTTGGTGATGAGTAGTTGTGTAATAATTATCGAAAAATATCTAATGCAAATACTGCGCATGCTGTTTACGAGTTGTTATTGTTTCAGTGGACATTGAAAGTGTTTTCATCGAAGATATATTTGTAGCGAGTAAAACAGGCAGCTGAAGCTGTAGCAAAGTCGATTTAGAAAGTGTGACATATATTCTAAAATAACTTTCATTTTTAGTTCCTTTTCCTATGTAAATTTGAGTTTGTTCTCTTTTGCATTTTCCAGACTTAACGTGATATCTTTCCTCTCACATGAATGATGGTTGGCAACTCTCTTGAGGTCAGAGAGAGTGACGTATGAATGTGATAAGAACGTTAGATAAAAAGGATGATACAGCAGCTTCTTTGTATGTGTGTGTATGTGTGTGTTCCACTTTCTCCCGACAGCGATCAATGTTAAGCCAGATTACACGAAAAATAATTAAGATATTATGTGGAGAGTATAAAACTAGCAGTGCTATATTGTGGATTTCATCTACTGTGCAGGACCAATAAAAGGTTAAATATAAATTTGACTTATATATATGTTTCGCCTGGCCGTAAAAGCTTAATTGGAACAATTGCATCGTATTCTCATTTAGTTCAACATTTCCTTAGTCGTGATTTTAGACACAGTGTAACACCAATCGCGCATACTAAAAACATTTACGTTATCTAAGCGAATAGTGACGTTTGAATATTGTGATGTTGGTGAATTCTAACTGATATTAGTCTGATTCAGCACGTTTTGTTAAACTTTTAATCATTGTAGGAGATCGTTCCTGAACTAAATGAAAGTTTAGTTTTTTAGATTTTTGTGTTACGATTTTCCTAAAAACTGTTAGAGGAAAGTAGATACATTTTGGATATGGTTTCACTGCTAGTGATCCTAATTTCCACTTATGAACTATTTGCATAGCTCCTTAGGCTTTACGAGAATCTGGTTTCACGCGCAGTCCCATCATTCAATCAAGGCCTATTTGATAAAATATAGGTAGAGCTAATCACAACTGCACAGCAGGCAGTGGTCCAGAAATGGATCTGAACTGCACTACGATTGGAGAATAGGTCTCTTTCCACTAGTTCACATGCTGATGGAAAGTACGAGTGGATGCTGATCACTAATTCGCTTAACGTCTTCCACTTTCTCCCGACAAGTGAAACACATGTCACATGGGAGTACCGGGTCGTTACAGAATAAGTATCTCTATTCACCGGTATCTAGAAATGCGACAAATGGAAATATCGCCACAAAACGTCGTACGTAGCATATAGAGGACATGGAAAAAACAATTATGGAAAAAACATCAGCTGCTGATCAGTGGTTTTAGGAACAATTATCATATATTTTTTTGGAAGGCTTAAAGAAACTGGATCATCAGAATCAGAATTGTGTTGACCGGGAAGATGCATATGCCAAATGATGCATTTAGGACATTCGCCGGACTCCATCATTTCTATTGAAATAGAAGTACTCATCATATCCTATTCGTAAAATTGTTGTCTCTGTTCTCTCGATTTGCATCTATGATATTACGCATTGCAATATTCAGGAAAGGCATTCTACCGCCTATTCTGGATTATCTAAATTCTAAACTAACTTCAACTTTGACAGCCATGGAAAGTGTCATTCCAAGAAAAAATGGATAGAGCTAAATGTAACTCTTCATAATTCAAGAAATGTACCTGAAAATATGGGCGCGTTTATTTGTAGCATGCTTAGATTATTTTCCCGATTTCTTCTCTTAGCCTTGAAACTCCTTCAAAAGCCCAAGTATGATATATATCCCTAATCAAATCTCTGCTTCTTTGCGTTAATAGGTTATTTGTAAAAGCATGATTTTATGGAGTAATGCCACTGCATTCGATGTTCAGTCGTTACTTAGAGGCGTTCAAAAACAGACAAGTAGTTCTGATTCTGACTAAACATTTCTTCTAGTGTGACAATTCTTTTCTCACGCAACATCAACGCTGATTTCACTAGTAATATATATCTTTAGCATTGTGGAAACTCATAACAACAATAATTTTCCAGTGGGTTAATAATTTTACTTTTATGAGCACAAATTATTTTAAAAATGGGGATACCTTAGATTTAAGAAAATAAAACATGAACAAAACCAAAACCAAAATACACTATCGAATTAGTCGTAAAGCGAGATTGTTTACTCATATGCCGAGGCTTCGGAAACAGGCAAACAAAATTCTAGTTCTGAAGTCTCCCCTGCTTAGAAAAATTAATATCTTCTTACAAAAACAAAATTGTAAGAAAATAAATTTTTCCAGCTTGCGACATTAAATAAAGTGAATCAATCACCATATACATTTTCTTCATTTAGTTTTTTTATTCGTTTTAAATATAAACCATTAGAGGCGCTTTTGGGACCTTTAGTTAACGTCAATATTTTCTCTGTTGTTCATCAAATTCAATATCACAACATAAAACTATAAAACCAAAAGTGTTTACAAAATGAGCTTAAATCTGCAAGAGCATTGAACTGCTCCAAGCGCCATTAGAAAAGGTGAGAATCAAACTAAAATAAATTCTTACCTAGTTAAGAATATTTATCTCTTATCTGTATTGTACTTTTCGAATTCGTTAAACATAAAATTAAACAAGAACAGAAGTAAAACTCCATAAAATATTCTTTGAAATAAATTATTAAATACATAAATCAAGAAAATAGTCATAGTTCCTTTTTTTAATCAATTATGGCGTCATTTCGTATGACAGAGGACTAGTCACTTAAATCTCCACATTAATCCATTTCTCTTTTAAAGGAACCGAAGAACATTTAAAAATAGCAGTTTTTTCTTGAATACAAAAGTATCTCCTTTTTTGCCTATTTCTTTGGAATGCTAAGTTATCCCGTGCATCACTGCAAATAAAAAAATATAGTTCAGGATCAACATTGCGCCTAAAGATTGTATGGTTAGTTTTATCCTGAATTTCACGGTCTATAGTTCATGCGCCGCTATATCATATCAAGTGACTCAGTGATTTCTTATTCGTGAGAGATAGAGAGAAAGACCCCTAGGCTAGGTGATATAAACTTACGATTTTCTGGTGTTTCCATATCCTGACGTTGTTAAAAATGCATATTATTTAAAAAGGTCAATACATATACACTGATTGGCCACTTTATTATGACTAACTTACAGTTTTAAGCAAATGAGCTATGGCTACACGCTGCTGCCGTCAGAGGGCGAGGCTAGAATAAAAATGGAAAGCTTAGTGCTTGCGACAGTAGTAGAAGTAATTTTTGGGTGACGAGATGGGTAAAAATGCGATTTGACGGACTTTCAACGTGGGATGATTGCAGGAGCTCGGAGCCATGAAGCGAGTATCACCGAAACCGCCGTATTCGTGAAATGTTCTAGAGCAGCTGTTGTTAAAATGTTTAAAGACTGGACTGTCAGCCAAAAAACTGGTTCTTTAAGTGCAACGTGTGGTTGTCGTCGACTAGTGACTGCTCGGCCGGAACGGAGAGTGTCCAGACTGGTAACAGACAACTGAAGGGCAACAGTGCAGCAAATTACAGACCATCTTAATCAAGGATCCCCTCAAATGATATCTGCATGCACTGTTCGCCGTACACTGCATCGGATGGGATATGGCAGCCGAAGGCCTATTCGAACACCTTTGCTGTCTGCAGTTAACAGGAGAAAATGTCTCCAGTTCGCACAGGAGCACAAGGATTGCACAGTCCATAATTGGAAACAAATTATGTGGTCCGCTGAATCACGTTTTCAGTTGCACCATGCCGATGGCCGAGTGAGAATTTGGCGGAAACAGCACGAAAGCATGGACCCCAAATGCATTGCTACAACCCTTCATGCTGGTGGAGGCAACGTTATGGTTTGGGGAATGTTTTCCTGGCATGCTTTGGGCCCTTTAATTCGTGTTGATCAACGTCTTACTGGCATATCATATGTAAACATCGTTCGGACCAAGTGAATCCTGTCATGTGGATGGTTTATATCAATGGTGATGGCTACTTTCAACAAGCTAATGCGTCCTGCCATAGTGCTCGTAATGTACAGGATTGATTTCAGGAACATGCCGATGAGTTTACTTTGTTTAGGTGGCCCCCACAATCTCCAGATCTGAGCCCCATTGATAATTTGTGGGATAAAGTTGAATGAGCCATCAGACAGCTTGATCCACAACCCTGCAATCTCACACTCCTGGAAAATGCTATTCATCAAGTATGGTATTAGATTCCAGAAACTACGTATCAACATCTCGTGGAGTCCATGCCACGAAGAATCGACGCAGTATTAAAGGCAAAAGGTGGCACAACGAAGTACTGAGGGGGTGGTCATAATAAAGTAGCCACTAAGTGTATAAGTTTGATTCCTGTCGTCTGATTTCCTGTAAGTAAACAGTGTGTGGAAAGCACTTCACTCATAAACAAAAAAGAGTTTTTTGTTTGAACAGTTATCGTGTGTAATGTGAATCATACGCTGCACAAGCGCTTATAGCGTAGCCTAAATTCGTTTATTTAGTGACGTAATTTCATATACTGTATATAAACTGTTGCTCCAAATTAACGCAAAAATCCAGAATATGTTCAAAACGAGATAACTGAAATAAATTTTCAAAGGCATGTGCAATGGGAGACGTTAAGTCGACGTACCCAAGCTACCAAGCAATATTGTGCTAAGTCTAAGGAAATGTGCAAATGACAATCGTACGTCATAGAGCTTTCATGCATACGACCTTGGTAAATGTGATCCTTTCTCGTACTTATCAACATGCATATGTACTGACCTCGGGAGTGTTGTCAAACCTCATTCATGTGAGAGAGAAGATATCACGTTAAGTTGCGAAGTGCTACGGGAGCAGGGATATCGAGGCAAAGAATTTACAGAAGACTTCAAGATCGTGAGTTGTATGCAAGGAGACCAATGGTCTGTATCCCACTCGCCACATTGCAGAAAAAGATCTGTGTGAACTGTGACCGACTACAACACCCATGGTTCTCTTCAGTGATAAGTCGCTGTACAGCCTAAACACGAATTCTCGAGGTGTGTACATTTGATAAGAGGAGGGAAGCCGAAATTTTTCCTCCAACATTAGGGTAATTGATCATTACAGTGGTGGATAACTCTTGATTTGGGTAGTCATAACGCTGGATGTAACTACGCCACTCCACGTGTTTCTAGGACTGCTACACCCTACACGAATGACAGCGTACAGCCGTATCTAGGGCTTTCCAGGGGGAACTGTTGGCCTCCAGTTCCTTTTTACGGAGGATAAATTCCGTCTCCATTGGGCTCGACTAGTCGACAAATACGTGAATAGAGAGAATATTCACAGGATGTAGTGGCTCAAGCGATCTCCGGATTTGAACCCGATGGAGCACGTGTGGGATATCCTGAGAAGAGCAATTGCAAACAGGCAGCCTTTTCTCTGAACCAATCCGACTTCCGACGCGCCTTGGTGCAGGTGTGGTACGTATTTCTCCAACTTTTCTTTCATAGCCTTGAAAACAGAACGATTGCTCGTTGTACGAGCTGTATCTTTATTCGGGGTAATCACACACCCTATTAGCCCCTCAAAATCGGTGCCACTTGCTGCATCACTTTTGGACTGCGATTCTTACATGCGTGTGCTTCCTCCTGGCATTTTATTTCTGGTGTGTATATATTGAAAAGCGTTATCGATGGATGTATGTCCGTAACAATTATCATTAAGCTCTGCTGTGTGGATTTGACATTACTCATGATTTTTTGTTTGCCATGTTAATTTCGGAAACTAGTGTACAAATAAATCGCAAAGCTTTTACACTCTACAAGGAGGCTTTTTCGTTGTAGTGGTGTAGCAGAAAATGTTTTAAACTTTTATAGTTGACCACTGCCTTCAAAAAGCTTCCCAATGGAAAGCGAAAGCTCTACTTTATTAACCCACTGAATAAACCGATTTACTTTACGCCTTTGGGAGCTCCATAGTTGGTGTACATTTAACTGATAATTTAAATATTGTATTTTGTTTCTTTCTCTTTATACAGATAAACAAGAAGTAGTAACCAAGCATGTAAAGCTTCGACACTATATTTTGTTGAAGACAAATTTTATTGAATACCGCTTTTTTTCCCATTCTCACCTGAGACTGGTGTTCTGTCCTTCAGATATTCATATTTGTTGGTGATTTATCCGAATACAATCATGATGGCTTGCAATAATTGAAATGTGAAATAACAGTATCAACAGCACAATAAGGCTTTTCTCAGTTTTTGCAATTGTTACATTCTTATGGTGCGGTAACATAAAAACAATAAATGCTTAGATTCATTCCAAATGTAGAGTTGTTTCCAGAACAGTATTTCTTATTACTAAAGATCTTCAAGCTATTCTACTTTTAAAATACTAGAGTCTATATCTATCTATACAGCCCGCAGTAATTGCTAAAATTATGCAAAGGGAAAACTTTTGAAATCGTAGTTGTTTTATATTTAGGAGACAAAAATTTAAGAGGCCCAGAAATGTGATAAAAAATGAACCAAGAAGTTGCTTGACATCAAAGAAAACACTAAGCATCATTTGATTTTTTTCTTCTCTGTGGAAAGTTCTTGTGAAATTTTCTTAGGAACAGAAGATATGAGAAACTGCAGGCCGCATTTTAAATTCTCTGGATTTTCTGTTTTTGGTGTCTGCGGCTTCGAAACTGCTGTCCTCAGCCAATGCTTTTTTTTTTTTTTTTTTTTTTTTTGCTTTCTTCTTTTACTTTTTACTTTACTTCTCACTCTGTTGACTCACTCAACTCCCCATTCTGTAAATGATTAACAGACGCTAGAAAATCATGGTTTTTCACTCTCCTTCTAAGCTAACAATGTTAGAGACCACCACTATCGGAGCCCTGCTCAGCTAATTGCAGGTAAGGAAGAACACATACCATTAATCTCACTTCGGACTGGGCAATTTGTCTTCATTCAAAAGCAAAAGGGGGAGTAACAAAATCTTCGAGGGTTTTGTCCTTTTTTTATAGGTTCTTGCTATTTTTTATTTTAAAGGAATCACAGTGAAGAAAAGCAGATGCAAAACTATAAGAAATTTGCGTGCAATTCTCGATCGAAATTCTTAATTTTTCCTTCGGAAAGAAATAAAACTAAACTGGAATTCATTATTCCACTGACAACTACGAGTGTTATTAAATATCTTAAGTACTTTTCATTTCAAGTAACGATTGGATGAAAGTCGGTCATACTAGTTTTGAGAAAAGTGACGTTAAAACATGAGAAAAGGAAACGTTATTATACGTTATAAAACTCTGCAAAATGTTTCTTTTGCAAATAACCATTTAAAAAGACGCCATCAATTTTTTTAAAGTGAAACGTAAACAAAGAAAATCATTATGCAACAAAATCAATATATGCTTTCCATATGAAAGAATGTAAATAAAAGCCTGCTCTGATATTTTGTTTAGGGCAACTAGGGAACTGAATATAGCACAGATGGTTTACATATGTTCAATTTTATACTGCGACTGCTCTACTAACTAAAAACTAGGTGAAATCTTGTTCACTGGCAATTACATCGCGCTGTGTAATAAGCATAATAATACTGTTCTTATTAATCCAAGCTCACATTTTATTACATAAATGTCTCATGTGCAGAATACTTTCACATGTTCGTGGAAATTTTAACGGTTGTACCAATTTCGAATCATGATTTGGAAAAAAAAACCGAATACATTGTTTCAGATTTAAATACACAAATTTCCATTCTGTGAGCCTTCCCTCTGGTAAACAGCAAAAGTATGAAACTGTAAAATGGTTCTGCTGTTCTTTCTTGATTACCACTTTCAGCCCTTATTTTTAAGAGTTACTCTGCTTTCACAAGCACTACGTTAGTTTTTTCTTCTTCGATCTAGGATTCAAGAGTTAATCTGAATCTGTCTTAACACTGTCTTCAAAATTTGCGCTTACTCTACTTTATTTTCCTTTGATGCACACATACAACTCTGTCTATGCATTCCATTAATCGCAGTACGCTCTAATTGTCTAACACATATTAGTCTGTACGATTCAGTTTCGTCCATTGACAATGAGACTGCATGCATTCCATAAATTTCATTTTGTATCTTGGCTTCCATCATCTTGTTATGTCGTCTCGTAAGAATATTTCTATTTTTTTAATTATATTACAACACTTTGCAATACACCCCATCCGGGGCTGCTGTAAGACATTTCTGCTAAATAACTCACACTGGATCTGACAAGGCTTTCATAAATTTCTATTTGAAACTTATGTCAAAGGGTTTTGGTTGAAAATAGTTTTTGTAGAGAAAAACAAGCAGTATGTTCTGCCAGCTTTATAGCTGACATCCCCAAATTTTACACGCCTTCCCGGTGTTGTAGTGATCTAAACGCTGGCTTCTGATCATTTGTACGAGTTGTGTCCGGGTTTAAATCTTGGTGAGGCATGGATGATGTGTTTGTCTTACGGCGCTGACTATTTCCCTTCCCTGGAACCAGTGGCCCGACTGCTTGTTCCCTTGAGTTGCTTTCGGTGGTCGTTAAACCTCCAATAAAAAATACATTTAGCGTCTGCTATTCTTACAAAAATAAATTTTGTATAAATTTACTCTTTATTATTTATTCAAAGAAGTTATAAAAAGTTATTCCCTTTATATTAAAAAAGGAGCAACTTTCGTAAACTTCATGTTCATAACTGAAGAAAGGGTCGCCTCTTATGTTTTGATATTGTTATGCAAAGCTAAAGTGTTCCAAGTGTTCTGGCTTTTTTCAATGCTTCCTTCGTGTTCATCGTACAGAGAGAGAGAGAGAGAGAGAGAGAGAGAGAGAGAGAGAGAAAGAGAGAGAGCTTTATGTTTTCTGGATGATTTTATAATAACTTTAGCACTTCCTTCCAGTATCATCAGTAGGTCCGATAGCTCTTTATTTTAATTTTAGTAGTCCTCTATTTATTTTAGCTGCATTTTTTCAAGTGCTGTGTTAAACAAAATAGGTGGAATGGTGTCTTATCTCAATCTTACATTGACTTTAAATGATCTTAATTCAATTTCATTCGTGCAATCGGAAACTGCATCTATTCGTTCAGTGGTTTTCTAAACTAATTGCTACATTATATTCCCATTTTTGTTTGGAAACATTTGATCATGAGTTGCTAGGTTACGGACAAAGCTGAGGATCTGATACTAATAATTTCTTTAAAAATACTTACGCCCAACTTTAGAGATATCAATGTCATGCCCATAATGTTTCGAATGGTTTTTGATGAGACGGTAGTACAATTTGTCCTGTTAGCATAGTCTTTGCGAAATTATTAATGACAACATAAGATCTTGAATCTTTTGAATGATTCCTTTTACGTTTCCATGAACCATGTTTGGCATAGTTTCCTTTGTCTTGTTTACCGGAATGTTTTCTAAGTTACTTACAGAGCATTGAGAGTTTGCTAAATGTTTTTGTGCATACTTTCAAAGGCATGACATTGTGCATACGTTCATAGGCGTGACTCACTTATAAACGTGGAAAGAGCGAAGATCTTTGTTTGATGTCTCTGGTCCACGTTAAATGTCTGTATTAATTATTCATTCGCCTTCTAATTATTTCTTCAGTTGCTGCTTACCATCTTTGGTGAATCCCCAGCATTGTGCGGGGCTCCAAGAAGCAACCTGCCAAATTGGCTTGGCAGTTAACGTGTGTGAGTCTGGAGGAAGTCGAGGCCACTGTGGTGTAGCGGAAGCATATCCGACGCGTAACTGGAAGGCCCTGGGTTCGACACCCGGTGGCGGCCAATTAGAATTTTTCCGTGACTCACTTATAAGAGTGGAAAGAGCGAATATCTTTGTTTGATGCCTCAAACCAATGCACTTATCAAGTATAATCAAATGCGGTAGAAGTTTTAACTTGAAAATATGAAGTATTCACTATCATGATACTAAGGCTTCATTCCGTTTGAAGAAAAGTGGAAAGTTGCATATCGTGATATTCTTACGCAGTTGGTTGCTCTTCGTACCCCGAACGAAAGTTTTTTTTAGTAATCTCTCCTTTTCTGGGAGAAAATTATTTATCCATTCGGAGCCGAGTCCGAAGAGCAATGTGGATAGTATAGCACTTCAAAATGCATGATCAGAGGTTTTGCAAACCACTTATTAGAACAAAGACATCGCTCTTTCCACGTTTAGCAACGCACAGCAGCCGAAAAATTGTTTGTTTCGGTTGCTGTGCGTTGCTAAACGTGGAAAGGGCGATGTCTTTGTTTATTCACTGACGCCACGTATTTGGACGATTTTCACTTTGGATCTCGCGCTGTGGATTTAACTGCTATAATTAATATATAGCCAGTGCCGTTAATGCCCACCAGATGGAGACTTCTCAATAGCTGAGCCCATCTTACGGATTTATAATGTCAGATGCTGACAGAAAAACTCACATAGCGCAGTGGATTGTTGGCCCCCGTGGTGTAAGGCAAGCGCGCTTGGCTCGATATCGAGAGATCCGGGATTCAATTCCCCGGCGGCGGGTGAACAACAATTTTTCGGTTGCTGTGCGTTGCTAAACGTGGAAAGAGCGATATCTTTGTTTATTCACTGACGCTACGTATTTGGAGGATTTTCACTTTTTAGAACTGTCAAGAACTTTCTGAGAATTTAGCTGAATTTCTACAGTTTCAACCAGAATACTAGTTTTACTGCAACAAAAGAAAATTTTAGAGGAACATGATTTGTAAGGCAACAATATTTGTCATTTTACAGTGAAGTTTTATGCAAACTGAAGTGAAACTTTCTAACCTCTTCACAATCTCCATTACAGCGTCGTACATAAAATATAAAATCTTCATTTCTTTAAAAGTTTGCCTTTATGACTTTCTGAATGCATCTTTATATGGTTAGTGTCTTTGCGCTCTTCTAGGCAATTTTGTTGCCTAATGAACCCTTAAGTCGATGTGATAAGCACGCTTTAGTTAAGTAATATAACAGATACCACAAATTTTGTCATAGCGTAATTTTAGCTGGAAAAAAGTATATGGTAATTCCTAGAACATATATATCAAACTTTTACGTAATGTCTTAAAGATACATAGCATATTAAGTGACCCATTCGTACAAACTTGTGACATTTGCGTATATTATCCTCGAGAATCATGTGTACCAGTATTTGGATGGCTGCTGAGAACCATGTAGTTCTGTTCTTTAAGAAAAAATTCCAAGTATATCGTTACGATGAAAGGTTTAAAAACGAGACCGTATGGAATCCATAAGGACTGTGTAGCGATAAGTTTTGTTTATTTTTTAACAAATGCAAAAGGTCTGTAGTACTTTTGCTTTGTGCGTGTGTGTGGAGGTTTAAACCCCACTGTGAGCAACTCATTGGGCCACAAGCAGTAGGCCGTCCCTAATTTAGGGTCACCGGTTCCAGGAAAGGAAGAGAGCCAGTACCGTAATACAAAGAGAATATCCGTCCCTCGCTCGGATTCGAACTCGAATCATCACCCTAGGATGAACAGCCTATAGCCAGCACTTAGTTCACTTTGCCAGGGGGGTGGCGGTTTGTAAGTTATACTCACGGTTTGTGATCACTACATGTCTGAAACCGCTTGCCATGTAGGTGCTGTAAACATACGGTAAAAAGTTACCTGTTCGGGAGAAATAACAGATAATTCGGAACACGAGCCTTTTGCATACCAGGAATCACACGCATTTGGTAAATTTAAATACCTCTGTCTCAGAATGTTGTACTTTTAACACAATCCACTTTGTTCATTGTCTGAATAATTAAAAAAGAAACAATAATCACTTAATGCCTTATATAGGACTTCCTTAAATTTGATACATGATCTACTACTGCTGAATGTATTTTGCAAATCGATCCCTTCACGGAAAAACCAGGAGGGCGGAAGCTTGGCGGATGTTCGAACCTTCCCCTTTAGCGCCAACTACAGTGCCATGTTTAAAGCCCTTCACATCATTCTTTGTGTCTGTTATGACTTGACGGGGGTGTTAATCCCACTGGTCGTCAATGAAATTTTAGTACATGTAGCTGTTTTGATTCAGCTCACACATACTATTGTTTATGGTAGGGTTGGCTATACCGATTTGGCACCGATCATCACCAGCATTCCCTCATACCGCAAGTCTGCACAAATTAACATTAATATTATTCATATAAAATGCAGGAAGTTAAATTAACATGCTTTTGTAAAACCAGAAGAACATAAAGACGGCACAACACGTGTAGAATCCTTTAAAACTACAATATCCCAACGTGTAGAATCATTTACAACTACAATATCACAACACGTGTAGAATCATTTAAAACTACAATATCACAACACGTGTAAAATCATTTAAAACTACAATATCACAACACGTGTAAAATCATTTAAAACTACAATATCACAACACGTGTTGAATCATTTAAAACTACAATATCCCAACGTGTAGAATCATTTAAAACTACAATATCACAACACGTGTAGAATGATTTAAAACTAAAATATCACAACACGTGTAGAATCATTTAAAACTACAATATCACGGCGTTTCTTCCTCTTACGGAGGGTAACAACAGCTCAAGACGCCAAGCATCATCAGTCTACTCGCATCGCCTTCAGAAAACAAAGAAACCATCTCGGAAACGCTTCTTGATTTAAAAATTCACCATTATTTCGCAGGTGTACGCAGAAACATAGACAGACTTCACGCAGTTGGATGTGCTGGATCAGGCGGATCTTTACTTAATGGCAGAAAACCTTTACCACTTCACCCAATTTTACTCTGCTGGGTGGTTGTTTACATAACACATTAAGTTTTCTCTCTCTTTTTGTACGGTAGCAGTTTGCATCATCAAAATGCGCATTCCTGTTCTCAATGGAACGCTAGTTAATGCTCCACGAACAGGTTTCTATGACACCGCACTCAGGTGAGGTGTTATGTGTTGGAATGAGTCATTTGTGTAACAATGGCAGTAGTACCTCGTACTGTCCTGATTTCAGATTACACCTTTACCAGGTGCTATCCTAATTTCAGATTACACCTTTACCAGGTACTATCCTGATTTCAGATTACACCTTTATCAGGCACTATCCTGATTTCAGATTACACCTATTGTTCACTCTAAAAATTGCCGTTCATAGCCTATTTCTTCTTTAGCACGTCTTTGGTAAAAAAAGATTCTGCTCATGTTACCGGTTTTTCCTTCCGTCCGCTCGTGGACACACTATCTCTGCAACTATTAATTCGATATCCAAAATTCTTTTCGCATTGGAAATTGAAATGTGCGAATGGCGATCCTTTATTTCGTTTCTGTCATTCAGATGCACAATTCCGCCGCTAGAGGGCGTACATGCCGATGATATCGAATTCAAAATACATTTTATCCCATATTTTTGTTGTTAAACATCCGATTGGAAAAAAACGTTTTTACCTTTCGATTCCGTTTATGTCGAAAACTATTTTAGGTGTAATCACTTTTTCAAGATACGCATAGATTTTCCACTAGAGTGCGTAAAATAAATTGCTTTTCCCCCGATATCTCTGCTTCTAAAACTCCGATCTAAAAAATCCGTTCTGAAGCGGATACAAGTCTTGATAAGAAATAGCTTGCATATAATTTCAAAATTTTCGAAAAAGAAACTGTTTGGTCACCAGGGGGTGTAAATGTTAATTTCCGCTTCTGATGAATTTGCAGCAAAATCTGAGTTTCTAAAACTTCGATTGAAAATATTCGTTCCTAGACCGATACTACTAAGGTCGATAAACATTTTCGAAATATTTTCTTCCTAAAATATTGCATGGTTTTTCCGTTAGGTAGCGCAGACCTATATTTTATTTTTGTCAATACCTCTACTTCTAGGAGTCCGATTTGCAAAATACCTTTGTTAAATAGCGCGTCCGGTGCGAAATGTTTTTCATATAATTTCAAAATTTTCAAGTAATTCATAGACTTTCCACTAGAGCTTTCAAAGGTAAATTGCGTTTTCCCCGAGATCTATGCTTCTAAAACTCCGATTTGAAAAATTCTTCCTGTATCGCATACAGCTCCTGGTCAGAAATGTTTTGCATGTAATTTTTAATATTTGGTAAAGAATGATTTGGCGACCAGGGGGCGTAACTTTCAGTTTTAGCGTCTGATGTATGAGCTTTATATGAGCTTCTGTAAAAACGATTGAAAAAATTATTTATTGGATGGATACCGCTCATATCGATAAACCATTTGAGAATATTTTCTTCTTTAAATAATGCATGGTTTTCCCTCGTAGATGCATATCTTATATTTGTCGATATCCGTGCTTCTAACAGTCCGATTTGAAAAAATGCTTTCTTTGTTGGAGAGCATTTCCGCTGCAAAATGTTTCTCATATATTTCAAATTTTTCTTAACGCACAAGTCTGCCACCAGACACCGTATGTTCACGTTTCCGTTTAACAGTTTTCAGAGGTTAACAATATAAAACATTCCGGCAAACCAACTAAAGCACGGTCATAGATTTCTTTTGCTCTAATCAGTTTTTGTGATAAATAAGAAAGCTTCACGTTTGACGGCTGAATTCATTTTATCATTTATGTTGTCATACAGAAACAATTCGAACCAAACAAAGTATTCATCCTCTTGGATAGAAAGAATGCAACACCAGTAGTAAATCTCGGGATTTGTTACCGTCGGTTCAGGTAATGCTCAAACATCAAACTTTCAAGATAATAAGACAGAACAGTTCTGTGATCAGCGTAAAGCCTTTCTCCGAGACACAGCTTTATTGTTCATGATTTCAGCACCTGTTTACTTTGTCATCATTATAAAGCAACGGTGTAAGTGTGAGAACAAAAATGAGAATCACAAGAACAAAACTTCCTAAACCAAAATTGCCATGAGTGCTTGCATTCTGAAATCGTTTTAGCATCAACCTACATTTCTTGAAAGGTTTGCTGAAAGCATGGCTTTTTAAAATGTTAGAAAAATAATCAGACCTAAAACAACACTAGAAGAATAATCACCCTAAACAATGCCAATCAAATACCACGTAGATAACTCTTCTGGAAGCTATTCTTTCTACCAACAAATACATTAGAACAACAAACCCCTTTATTTTACTGCAAAATCAAATATCACGTAGATAACTCTGCTAAAAATAAAAATTACTTGATCCATCCACTCATTACGAATAATTAATTTGAAATTCTTAAATCTGTAGAACTTCAAATCTACATTCCCATCAATCCATTACAAGCAATACATTTTTATGTGAGTTCGTGCTGCCACATCTCTAAATACATGCCACTGTTCTATTCTTTGAGATTCAGGGATTAGTTCCTCAAAGGAAGACAAGCTTCCAATATCAAAGCTACTGATGATATTAGAGTTTACTTGCTATTTATGTATGAAAAGTCTCCACTTAAAGGATCTCGGCAGACAACTAAAGCTTCAGTGACATTTATCACACGTCTTACACAAGACACTTGTGTTTCATTATCTTTTTTGCCATGTAGGAATTCCTAAATCTAGTCTTCCCATGATTTCCTTCACCTTTTCGTACCTAATAAATGAATTATATGTCACATGGATATCGAACTTTATCTATATGGGTATTAAACACATCATATTTTCACGATCAAATGACAAAATCGTATTTGTGTTGTTTCCAGCACTTTGTTAAACTGAAAAATATTGCACTCCTTCAATTTTTAATTTTACCTTTAGATACAAATCGTTTTATCAGAATAATTGAACGTGTCTTCTTATCTGATTTTATATGCCTAGATAAGACATAATTACATGAAACAAAGGGATAGTGATTGATGGAGATCATTGAACCCACCTTGCTTGCTGACGATGTAGTCGTTTTTGCAAGCTCCCTCAGACTCACAACGTATGATCGAGGAACGTGGTCACGAGAGCAAAGGAAGTGGGTTTAAAAATCAACTCACAGAAGACAAAATTGATGTACAATAATTATAAAAAAACTAAAGATTTTGATGTGTATGGATCAATTCTAGAAGCAACAGATGCATATAATTACTTTGCCGGAACGGCAAGGTAAATGAAGGCATTGCACAGCCATCATGCGAGGACCTCATTGAAGTGAAAAATGATAGGCGTATACAAATTAGTTGGAGAGCATTTATAAGAAAAAGTGTATTTTTCAGGAGCATTTTACCATTATGTCTTAAAACAAACAAGTTAGTAAAATCATGCAATGCATTGATTATGGTACGCTTTCCAACATACCAGAAATCATTACTCATGTTATGAGGATAATGGCTGTGGAATAAATCTCGCTCCTGTGTCCTGACCTTTGACCCCATTTCGATGATATTCAACAGAACCGGTTCAGTATACCTCAATAATAACATACTAAAGTTTTGTCGCAACATAAGCAGTTTTACGCAAGTTATGAGAATAATGGCTGTGGAATAAATCTTGCTTTTGTGCAATGACCTTTGAACCCATTTTGTTGATATTCAACAGAACCGGTTCACTATACCTCCGGAACAACAAGATAGCGTTTTGTCCCAATCGAAACATTTTTAGGTAAGTTATGATGCACAAGGGCAATGGAATTGATCCCACTCCAGTGCCCTCACCTTTGACTCCATTTCGCCCATTTTCAATAGGGTTCGTCCCCAGTGCTTCCCTACCACATACTAACAGTTCATCGAAATCGAACCATTTTTACGCAAGTTATGACGCTTAAGGGCAATGGAACAAATCCCGCTCTTATGTCCTGCCTGACCTTTGACCCAGTTTAGCCCATTTTCAATAGGGTTCGTGCCCAGGTGGTTCCTTACCACATACTTAAATTTCATTGAAATCGAACCATTTTTACGAATGTTATAATGCATAAAGGCAATGGAATGGATCCCGCTCCTATGTCCTGACCTTTGACCTAATTCCGCCCATTTTCAACAGGGTTCGTTCAAAGTGGTTCCTTACCACATACTTAAATTTCATTGAAATCGAACTATTTTTACGCAAGTTATGATGCATAAAGTCAATGGGATGGATCCCGCTTCTATGTACTCACCTTTGACCCCATTTCATTTATTTTCAACAGGGTTCGTTCTCAGGTGGTTCCCTACCACAAACTAAAATTTCATTGAAATCGAACTATATTTACGCAAGTTATGACGCATAAGGGCAATTGAATGCATCCCGCTCTTATGGCGAGACCTTTGACCCCACTTCACCCATTTCCAATAGGGTCCGTCTCCTGGTGGTCCCTTACCACATACTAAAATTTCATCGAAATCGAACCATTTTTACGTGAGTTATCGTGCCTACAGACGGACGGACAGACGGACGGAAAAAGCTGGACCATATACGCTTCTTCAACCAACGGTAGGAAAGCGTAAAAAATAGGTTTAATCACTGCACCTAAATAAAAAGTGACACGCAGAAGCTGCAAATTAAAGTAAATGAAAGAAGCATGGATATATTAATGCTTGGGGTAACCAGGAAATATAGAAACAGGAACACATGGAATAGAGGAATGAAAAGTGTTCATGATAATGACATTATGACTGGCACTATAAGCAGTAATTTGGGTAAAAATAGTTTATTTTTTTAAGTTATCAATAGTTAGGCTACTGAAGAAATTGGTTACAACAATACATTATTTACACTATACCGTTTCGGAAGAAATAAGGATATATTAGTCACATTTCATTTTTGTCTGACCAAAGACAATGTGAATTCATATCCGTCCTCCTTAACAAGAAATTTCTCGTATGTCTTTTCAAAGGACATTCTGAAAACAAGGATTTTCTCCTGATCTCATTAATTACTGAGTTACTGCCCTTCTGCCAAGATGTGCTCCATATTTAATACTCGAATATTTATCGTGTTTAGCGCTTGCGTTTAAAAGATCGATAGATGTTATCATGGCATTCTTTCTTTTTATTGAATTATGCTGGAACGAGGAAAGCATAATGCCTTTGAAAGCATTAATGAAAGGTTTACTACTCTGAAAGATCATTTGTACAGAAGCACACCGAGCCTCAAATTCCTCTGCTCGGAGATCATGTATTTTGTCCATGCGATTCATAAAGCAAAGTTAGAATAGAACGAAATATTTTTAACACGATGATAATATTAGTTTTCAAAGCATAAATCATATTCACAGATTTACCATCAGGGAAATCATAAATTTGAATAATTCATGTTAAACACATTTGACAAGGAATATTATTCAATAAATAATTCTAGTATCTATATTTTAGGATAATTATGTGAAGATGCGAGGGCAAATTAAGTTATGCTACGTGACACAATTTAATGCATTGTAAGAACAAGGTATGGCGTCAAATTACAAGGGTCATCCTGAAAGTAATGCCTCCTCCTTAATTGCTTTTGAAATTTTGAAGTGCCTTTAATGAAACTACGCTGACATGTACTATGATACGTTAGCAATGTGCGAACAACTTTTTTCAGAATCGGAAATAAAGATCATTAATGACAGATTAAAGCAGAGAGCCGTAATTGAATTCGTCTAAAAGGAGGACTCCTGGCGGTGTATGGAGCCACAATCGATATCAATAATGTCCAAAGATGGATGAAAAGGTTTCGAGAGGGAGAATGTTCAGTGTCGGGCAAACAACGGAGTGGAAGACCCACAACGGCAGTGTAGATGCCAACAGGTAACAAGTGAAAGACATCATCACAGCTGATGGTCGTGTCCCCACACAGAGATTGTGTGATGCAATTCATTGAGGTCATAATGATATGGAAATATTAATTAGGGATCTGGGCAAGAGAAAAATGTGTTCAAAGTATATCCCAATAAACCTAACCCGTGAACAATGTGAGCAAAGCGTGGAAAAGTGCCGGCACCTCTTGGACGGTTATGAGAAGGAAGCTGATGTGTGTTTCTCTAAAGTTCTGACGGGGGATGAAACCTGGGTGTTATATCATGACCCAGTAACAAAACGTGCGTCAATGGAATTACACCGCACATTTTCACCTCGACAGAGAGAGGTGAAAACAACTCGTTCCGCATGGAAAGTGATGATGACATTTTTTTGTGACAAGCGTGTGGTCATTTTGACTGATTTCCTTGAACGGGGTGCAAAAACAAACAGTGCTCACTATTCGCAGACATTGAAGAAGCGAAAGGAAGCGATCATAAGGAAAACACGTGACATTCCACTTCATAGTATTGTTTTACACCATGATAACGCACGTCCCCACAGCTCAAGGGAGACTTCACAGACTATTTCCAGAATGGGGTGGACGGTGATGCCGTAACACTTCAACCCCTTCCCTCCAATCCTGATTTGGCTCCCTCAGACTTTTTCCTGTTTGCTCCTTTGAGAAACACTTTTCAGGGATAACGTTTCGACGATGTGACAGACGTTAAACTGGCTGTGAACTCATGGGTAAACCCTTAGTCTCAGGAATTTTTCCAAAATGGATTTTACCAATGGGTCCAAAAATGGCGAAAATGTATAGGAAGTGATGGGCAATGCTTTGAATAGGATATCATTATCAATAATATGCTCCCGCTCCAGGAGGACTGAATTTTTAAGTTTTCGTATACTATCTGACTTAACATCCATGTCATATTTACAACAATAAATGGATTCACATCTTCCAAATTTGTATTGTATAATGGTATAATCCCATATTTCAATCATTGATGTCCAAGTATTTTGCCATCAAGTTTAACATTTTTGCTGCTACAAAAAAATTCTTCTGATGGACGAGGCATTACTTTCAGGATGTCCTTTGTACTTACTGTAGTGTCTTCTTGCTGATTGAATTTCTGTTCTGTAAGGAACAAAATGCTTATTTGGTATGGAAGAAACAGTTATTAAATCATTATCCTCATTATGTCGTAGGAAAAAGAAACTCAAAATGTGTTAATGATTTGAGGTGTTCCAAGATTAATCTATTATTTGGAAAAGTTGTAGTGTTGTCGCCCTTTTACATCGCTTCTTGTGTTTAAGTTTTGTCACATGCTTCTTGTTATCTTTTAATGTTGTTTCCGTTACGTATTTCAGCTGTAACGAAAAACAACATTAATAAACGCATTCAACACGAGACTACAAAATACTATATGAGCAAATCACAATAACAGATAATTGTTGAATATATCTTTCCAATTCTATGGTTAAAATGTATTGCGTATTTGCTGCTTTCTTTCATGGATGAAATTTAATCCTTTTATAAGACATTTAGCACAAATAAACCATCACAGAGGAATATTCCTATGACTTTATTATACGAAAACGCAGATTAGATGAAATTTGTTTAGCAAAGGTTGTTCCAATCCATTTTATTATATAGTAATACATTAATGTAATATATATACAGTAATATGTGAAATTTAACTTTTAGCCGCCCCGGTGGCGCAGTGGTCTAAGGCGTTGGCCTCTGATCATTCGTCCGTAAGGGGTCCGGGTTCGAATCCCGGTCAGGCATGGATGTTGTGTTTGTCTTACGGCACTGGCTCTCTCCCTTCCCTGGAACCAGTGACCCTAAATTAGGGACGGGCGACTGCTTATAGCCCATTGAGTTGCTCACGGTGGTCGTTAAACCTCGAATCAAAAAAAAAAAAAAAAAAAAAAGAAATTTAACTTTTCTTAAATGACCTTAAGGAACGGAGCATTACATGCCTTTGACGGAATATTTTTTGTGCACTATGATTAATTTTAAAACGGAAATTTGAAGATTGAATTTAAAAGAAAAGAACTATCCTCTCTCTTTCTATTTCGGAAAAGAGCAAACTTTTTACGACTTTACAAAGGATAGGTGAAAAAGGCTTTCTTTGTCTCCGACTGACGCGTGCCTGTCATTATTCACCAATACCACTATAAATGAATTGCCAATAATTTTTTTCAGGCACAAATATGTGAGATTTTTAAAACAACAGTTACCTCCTGGTATTCGTATTCAGCAACTTTTACTTTTCAATTTACTGATATTTTTAACTAGTGAATGATATATGCCATTTAATAAAACTGATATTTTACCTACAACTGAGAAATTAATATTACTCAATTTATCAATCACACTGTACGAGCAGAAGCAGTCGAAATGCACTTCGAGGAAATAGAGTAACTGTCATTGACTTCATCAAAAGCTCCCTTCCTATTGATTCATTATAGAATTAAAGAAAGAGAGATACATCATCCACTAATTATTGCATTTTAAATCCGAAAGATGTAAAATTATATTTGACATCATTAATTTTAAATGATGATTCATTTATGTTTCACGGTGTCAACTTGAAAGTTTAGCTATTGCATACTATAATTAATATTTTATCGCATTTTTAAGGATTTTAATTAATATAAGACGATGTTAAAATTCTAAATGCAGTAGCAATATAATTTAAGAAGTGCCATTTACCATGGAGAAGACGACAAAAATTATTATTAGAGCATTGAAACTAACACACCCATTCACAAGTTTGCATTGAAAGAGCGTAATAATTAAGAGAAAAAATAGATCGTTCTTTAAAATCCCCTGTGAAGTTAAATATCATCAATTTGTTATCCCTGACAAGAAAAGATGGTGAATAAATTAAGCGTGCTGGAGTCGGGTCATTAGGTCCTCTGAAGCATATGTGTGGACTTGATGCGTGATTATTCACTGGCAAAGAGGGTTCAGATCCGAATAAATCGCACATTGTTTCATCCAGCGCAGAAAAATTAGAAACCGCGTGTTCCTCCTACATCGAAAGCGAATTAATTCATGATATCAGCGGATACAGAAAGCTGACAAAGATTCATTTATTTTATTTTAACAACAGTCTGCGTTGAAGCTTTGTTCCATTGTAGTCGACAAGTAAGTAAAATACTGTTAAAATATCCAAATTGTGCATCTCAAAAGTTTGGTACCCGTTTTTCTGATATACATTTTTAAATAGTTTTAACTCATTTGCTTTAATTAATAAACCGCTTTCCAGAGATTTTGGAAGCGTGAATCACAATTGTTTCCATCATCTCATTTCAGAGGTGCATATAAACGCACGTAAATGGGTATGTTATTTTACAATTTTGATTAAAACAAACACACCCATGCTAATTATCTCTCTCTATAACACACACACCCACAAACATACGCTCATGGATGCGTATGGGTGTGTGGCACTTTTGATCCAATTTGCAAAGCTTTTCGAACACCTAATAGCTTATGAGTACGAGAGAATGCTGAAAAGTTCTCGGCCTAACCCACTTCCTGTAACTTAAGCATTATTTTGTCTCTGCCGCTCGAAAAATTGTTCTTTCGTATTGCGAAGTGTCATATTCCAGAATAATAACTCTATCACTATTTTTTTGCATATGTTTGACGTCCTGGACTGAATCATGCCAATGCAAAGTGTTGAATTTTCTAATGTGGAACTCCGGGTTGTCATGAAATTTCTGTTCCTGCAGCAGAAAACTGCAAACGAAATCTATGAGTGTACGACACAAACATTAAGTGACATGTGCACTTTATATTCCGCTGTGAAGAAATAGCGTGCCGACTTTCAGAGTGGAGACTTTGATACCGAAGGTGCAGGAAGATCTGGGAGGCCTTCAACACGAGACAACACCAGAAATTGTTGATCGTGTTGAAGACTTGATTTTGTTAGATCGGCGAATCTTAGGTAAAACAATAGCTGGGACACTAGAGATATCCAAGGAACATGTTGGGCTCATAAATTATGATCACTTGGATATGCAGAAGATGTCAGTGACAGCAGCAGAGCAGTATTTGAATGATCAGAAGTCAGAATTGTTTTGGAAGGGTTAAATAAACCCCAGAAACACTGTGCCAAATGTGTTGAACTTCGAGGTGAATATGTGGAATAGTCTGTAAGTTTCACTGTTCAATCCCGTTTCCTTCTTGATGAGGCCAAGAACTTATCAGCATCCCGTTTTACGTGCGCCCCTTTTCATCTGGATTTCGAACCTTTCCGAATAGAACCGGGACACTAGAGATGGGACACTAGAGATAAATGGATATCTTTTTTTGCTCAACCTTGTCTAATAGAATCAAATATCGTAATCATTCTGCGAGAAAAACGGTTTGTTCATACTGATGAGTTCTACTTACTAACAGAATTTAATATCGTAACCATACTGCAAGAAAATCCCGAAGTTGAACTTTTAGGACGATGCTGAGAGAATGCCGAGCTGGCTTTTCTAATGTCCTACCTTAGTTCATCGTGGTGTAGAGTCAAAACCTTGTATCAAGTGCAGAGACTCTGTTTGGGAGAATTACGAAACCAGTTGGGAAAATGTGCATCTTGTTCAGATCAAAGCAGCCACATTTCACTGATCAAACATGGACCAAGGCAGATAACCCCCAGTATAAAGCTGAATAACCTTGGATTAGAAAAGAGCTCCTATAACGCACGCAGGTTATCTTATTCAGAAACAAAGACTGCTTTTTTCAAAGTTCAGTTAATACGGAAGTCTTCTGAAATATTAGGCACAGAACGAGCACGATGTGATACAAACGCAGAAAGACACATAAGCGTATAACAATGAAAGCAGGATACGGAATAAAATGTTGAAATGGAAATTACGGTGTTTCCTGTTTAAATTTTTAGTAAGTCTTTTTTCCATGTGACGTATAAATTATTTGTGCGATTAATATCATTTTACCCTTCCGTTCGTCGATAGATATCACTTCTCAGCGTTTGTACGTCTAATTTGAAAATTTTCTTTCCTTTGTGTTGCTCGGACACTGAGATATGTAAACCTGTGCTCTTTGGTCTTTTTTCTAGTGCACAACTTCATTCTATAAGAGGTGAATGCACACCGTTACACACATTTACCGGAATCCATAACACTGCGTATAAACCTAAAACTAAAAAGGATCTTACTTCGTATGATCCCTTTCACCATCTTCAATGTTTTGCGTACACTTTCTAATAAAATTAATACGATATTTTTCAGTCAAGCGAAAAAATGTATATTCCACTCTTTATCTTTTTCCTTTCAGGAGTCATATTCAAAAACATCGTTTTTGGCACAGCATAACATATTTTTACTTATTTGGTGATTTTATAACCACTACGAACAGCTCGAGGGGCGACAAACAGTTACCCGTCTCTAATTTAGGGTCACTCTTTTGAGGGAAGTGAGGGTGTCAGTGCTGTAAGGTAAACACAACATCGGTGTCTCACGGCGATTCGAACCCATCTTGGGCGAATGGTCAGAAGCCAGCGCTTATAGCACTGCGCCACCTGAGTTGTCCCATTACTTCGTTCATAAAGATCATCTTGCACATAGTTCCTAATTTTTTAAAATAATCAGTGGGGGTCGAATAAATGGATATCCTTCATTCTTATTTGCAATGGTATTTCCGATTCTAAATATCCGACTGAAACAAATTTTTATTCGTGGGTAACTAACAGAATATTTAAAGGACATCGTTTCCTTCAAAGTGAATTATTTGGATTCTAGGTAGCGTAAATATGTAGTTTATTTCTAATCTGTTCCTTAACTTCAGTAAGTTCTCTCCAACAGGTCTGGTGCGCTTCGTAAAACGACGATTGGCCCAATGCCGATTAGTCCAATGCCAATTGGTCCAAATGGACAATTTTTCCAAAGGAACAATTCGTTCAATGGTACAACTGGTCCAATGATACGATTAGTACAATTCTGTCTGATCCGTCTGAAGTGCTACTGGGGCGAATCAAATCTCATCCGTTCTGATTCTGTTTTCGAGGTTGTACGGATATACCAGTAGTCCAAATAATGTAAACTAATATTACATTTCATGCGTAATATTGTGGTTTTAGATTTTTATTTTTGGAATCACTTTTTCCTTTCTATACTGTCCTCGCTGCCGTATGAAATTACTGATGTATGAGACATTCAATCAAATTCACACCAAATTAAGTTAATAATTTTGGGCTTTTACTCAGGCACTACGTAAATATTAATTCACTGGCTCACGGCCTAGGTGCCTTGTAGAGATATAAGAAATAGACCGTTGAGTGCATTTTAGGGTTTTACACAATGTTTACAAGTGCCAAATATCTAAGTTGTAACTTAAATCATCTGAAAAGGCCCACTTCCTAATTTATCTGTCTTGTAAAGAGCTGAGAAATGTTACTTTGAGTGCCTTTTACCAGGTTTATAAAATGTTTAAAAATACCAAATATATGGAAATCATTTTTTAAGAGGATATAAAAAGGAGAATAACTTAATTTATTTCTTCTTTCTTATAAATAAAAAATTGACCGTGGGAAGGATGATACCATCGGACGAATCGGCATTGGACTAATGGTACCATTGGACGAATCGGCATTGGGTTAATCATACATAGGACAAATAGTCCATTAGACTAAACGGTATTAAACCGATTGTCCCTTGGGACGAATTGGCATTGGACCAATCGTCCGGGATCGCTTTCCAATATAGCCCTTCTTAAGTTAAATATCATCAGCTATGAACAACATTTTTTTGTTGGAGATTTACCTACCACCGTGAGCAACTCAGTGAGCTACAAGCAGTCGCGCGACCCTAATTTAGGGTCACTGATTCCACGGAAGAAAGGGAAACAGCCAGTGCCGTAAGAAAAACACAAAATCCATGCCTCACTGGATTCGAACCTAGACCCATCTCGGGCGAATGGTCAGAAGCCAGCGCTGAAACCACTGCGCCAACGGTGCGACTGTAAGCATTTTGCATGTATGTTTCTAAGTATTCATGGTTATGTTGCTAAGAGTCGTAACTGTGTATTCCTATTTGATCAGAAGACTCACTGGAATATTTTTATAGTGGATACCATTAGGTTGAAATTCATAATGTGTATTGCTTACATTACATAATTCACATTTTCCCCAGCATGGAACCCTAGAAGTGCGGTACATTTTGCTTGATATCTCTGCTTCTACAATTCGAAAGGTAACATAATGGTAAAAAAATGTATTTTTCATTGAATAGATAGACAAAGGAAGCGAGCGGTTTAAAACTCTTTATGCGAACGAGCGTGGGAATGTGTGTATTGTCACATATTGCTCCCAGAAAATATTCATGAAATTGGTTTGTTTTTGTTTCTTTTGGATCCCTTTTGAACACGTCAAAATTCATTTAAAAGCCCAAGACAACAGCGTAATCACATTATTTCTTTGTTGAACACTGTGCATTTTTACAACTGTAGCCTTATGGAATCACATCACTTGAGTAAAACTTCCATTTGCATTTCACATGAGATGTTCAAGCATAACGCTTATCCGTTCAGACAGAAACTGGTGCTCTGATTTTAAAAAAAGTATTGGCACTAGGTTGGAAAGTTTTTTTCCCATTATGTCAAACTCGATTTGTATCTGTAGTATATTCTGCTGACTATCATGGAAATGTGCTTTTTCTATAAGCTTATGATTTCACTTCTAAGAACATAAATTAGGAAAGGAGCGTCTCAGATTGAAAAAAAAATGGTTCAGCCGGAAAGTGATGCCTGTGACTGATATCCGAAGGCATGCAAGCTGCGTAAATAAAAATTTACTTTTTAGATTCCGCCTGAGTATGAAGTCTCATATTACTCCGAAAGGAAGACAAAAAAGGTTGAGAAAAAAGATCGTAATGCAAGCATGCTGTTTGCAATAGTGCGAAAAAAATCACCAGTTAGGTTTTTTTCTCTTTAGCATTCTTTCCAAACGCAAACACTCATGATGTTTGAAGACGTTTCGCATCTTCGTTGTTTTCCTTCATTTTGGTGGCATGTATAGGCGTTGAACAAATATACAAGCAGTAGATTATAACGTAATAGTCTCTTCGCTGTAACTATAGAACTTAGTCCTTAACGTCAGTGATTACGTTATGTGTACTAAAGTCAATGTAATATTCGAAGATACCCATATACATTCAAGAAAGAGGTCAGTATTTCTATTTATAAATAGGTTTGTTCTGTTTGCATGTTGTTTACGCCACACACAAATCCGGTTCATTACAGTATTCAATACAATAGCTTCGATTTAACATCCAATCACATCAATAACATCAATTCCCCAAATCAACCGCTGCATTGAACTTTTATCTAACGTTCTTATCAGGACGCACATACGTCACTCTCGATCCGACCACAGATTGATGCCAACATCATTCTCATTTAAGAGAAAACGTTAAGAAATGAAAATGTCTAAGAGAAAGAACTTATAAAACGAAAGAACTTGTTAAATGTATTTCTGTGTTTTACAAAATACATATTTACATAAAAAAAGAAACTGAAAGGGAAGTTGAAATAGAATATACGTTACAAAATAGAAATTGGGAGAATTAGATGAAACATACTCTCGCTTTAAACTCATGAGAAAGAAGGTGTATTGTAAGATACTGCCGTTGCAGAAATGCCAATTTACACAATGCTGCTTTAAAATACAAACAAAAGATTGGGTGAATAAATCCACAAAGGCTCGACATATGCAATAGGAACATATCTTTTGGTACGAAATATTTTTGGTTTCAGTCTTGTTTCAAACATAATTTTCAAACAATGCACTAAGGCTCGAAGTAGTTACTATTATGCTATATCAGACGGCATTCAAAGAGGAGATATTTAGTTCCAAGTATTTGAAGTGGACCTCCCGTTTTAACAAGAAAATATGGTTAAACCAAGCCAATCTGAGAGAAATAAGTCAAGAGGAGATTTCTAAAAGATTGTTTGTCACAGAAATTTATTAAAATGCCTGTCTTTGGGTAATCATAATAAAATAATATCTTCTGTTGCAGTTAAAATTCTGAAATATCATAAACCCAATGACAAAGTTCGTCAAAATAACAGTGAAATAATATATTTTCAGAAAGGAAGGAAGTGCATTTGTATGTAAGTTCTTCTCTTGGAGGAAACTGCAAACTGGATTACCTTTAACACAAAGGAGGTATTTGATATGAAAGTAACGCGAATTGAGATAATCGTTCCACGTGGAGTATACATATAATATCATATACATACAATGTCATATATACTGTCAATATCATATACGCAGCTCCGATGGCGCAGTGGTCTAAGCTCTGGCTTGTAAATGTTCCTTCGAGATCAGTCAGGTTTCAAATTCCGATGAAGCATGGATTCTCTTTTTGTCTTACGGCAAAAAACACCACTCTGATCTTATTTAATTCATTTCATCACAGGTGTCAAACATTATCATATCTGCACTTTTTGATAAGGCGGGCCATAACATATTCGTCGAACATTACCTTCCGTAACATGGAGTTCGAAAATGTTAGGAGACTGGCTACAGAATATTGACACACAGAGCAAATCTTCAAAACTGCTACGACGAATTTCCTCGACTTCATTCTCAGCTTTAACCAGAGCTACCCAACCTGTTAAATATGCTGGTTCTGTAACTTTCCTACCTGGTGTCACCAACCATTTAAAACAATCTGTAAAAAACACAAAATCGGATTCGGAATCAAGACAAATAATATAATGAAAACCATAAAAAATGACAGAGATACAGTGGAACTAGTTAAACCGCATGACATATATGCCATACCTCTAAAGGCCTCGTGTGAAGGGGCTCAGAACAAGATGTACGTGGGTTCGACCACTCGCCCTTTGAGCTGTAGAGCCTCGGAACATAAATGCAATATTCGAACAGCCTCTACTTAAACAGCTCTTTCCCGACTCTACTTGGAAGGCTGGCATACCCCTATATGGGAAGACATAACTATATTGAATTCCAAGGACTCGTTCAACTATTCTCTTTGCAGGGAGTCTGGTGATTTATAAATATAGTCACCTTTGCTGTAATGAAGAATACCCATTCACCATCCCCCCGCCATGGAAACAAATAATGGATCGTGAAAACCACCCAGAGGACGAGAACAACGAACAACTTGTGATTAGTGAATTGTCAAACATCTGAAGATGTGCGTAAAGTAAACTCGAAAGATCTCATGTGTGTATTTTAACTTGTATATATGATTTTCATCTGTATATATGTTTCTTTAACGTAAAATTTTATAAAAATCGGGCGTAAGACAGCATTGCTTCTTTTACTTTTGGATTACCTCCAGCACGAAATCACCTATTTCACTTTCACTTGTCTTACGGCACTGGATCTCTCCCTTCCATGGAGCTAGTGACCCAAAAATTGGGATGGGCGACTGCTTAGAGCAATTCGAGTTACTCACTGTGGTCGATTAAATTCCAAAAGAAACAAAAAAATATATCATATACGCTATGACCACAAAGAAAGGTAAATCGCTCGGGATCAAGACCATTTAAAATAATATTTGTATATGCAATCAGTGCTTATGAAAGCCTGCTAAATCTTACACAACGTGTGTTATTATTAAAAATATTTCTGCGTTTTACAAAACACATATGAAATATTTTAAATCCAATTAAAAAATTTAAATATGTTAAGCAGAAATATCTGATATATATACATAGAGAGAGTAAATTGCAGAAAACAAGAATTGCAAAAATTAAATTCCATAAAGAATACTGAATTAAACTCAATAATGGAAATTCAAAATTGAAAACCAAAAAAAAAAATGAACAAACAGGTTGCTGTCATCAGGAGAGCATCAACCTGCGGGAGTAGCCTTTCTAGTACCAACAAACGACAAGGAGGACCTAAAATGTCGGTTGGCCATGCTACCTAGGCCACCAGACCAAACGCCAAAACAGACATTGAAATTCAAAAAAAAAAAAGAATGTAAACACTTAAAAAATTATAAAAAAAGGCTTACCGGTAGACCAAACCGGCCAACGCCATGAATAAAAATCAAACTGAACTGCACCAACTACCCACATTAACCCAAGTATATATGCTAACGTTAAAGTGGTCGCGGTTAAATAACATCCTAGCAAGCCAAAAGAATATGTAAAATGACGAGGTGCAAAACTGTGCATGTAAATAGAAGTCTTCAACCACTAGGGACCCACCAAGCGGTACCTTATATTGCCTGACTCACTTAATATTGTAAGGTCCTAGATTAGTAAAGCGTGTCAATGTGCAATTTGAAACTCTTTGAAACCAAATTAAAATTCGAAATTAAGTGCTTTAAATAATGCTTTAAGAAATTACTGGGAAAGTTGTTAGAATCCAGTCTAGATACAACTGTTTTAAGATCTTTTATAAGTAAAAATTGTGTGGGGCATATTTTTGCTGTTCTATGAAATTGAGAAAGGAGTAGATTACGATGTACTTCTTTAGAAATACTGGGGGACCAATAAGTGTAGTAAATGATATCGAAATCAAAAGCATTTCTTATATCATAAATATTTACCACACCCTTACCTCCCTCGTCCACCTGTACCTCCAAATCGAGGTAACAAACGTAGGTAGACAAGCTGTTAGTTTTTTCTAAGGTGAGATCCTCAGGTACAAGTCAACAGCACATCGCAAAACGTCCGGCACGTTGATGACAATAATATCATCAACGTACCTCAGAACGATACCAAGCAAAGGGCAAGTAGCTAGCTGTATATCTGAACTCAAAACATTGCAGATAAAGATTGGCTAAGCTACTTGAGAAGCGACTGCCCATCGGAATACCACGCGTTTGGAGGTATAGCCCATCGCCCACGATAACGAAATTCTGGAAATCTTCCTCATGTTCCTCAAACCATTCTCAAACAAACCAAGCAGTGTGACATGGCGCATTTTCCTATTAAAACAAGTTAGTAAAATCATGCAATGCATTGATTATGGTACGCTTTCCAACATACCAGAAATTATTACTCAAGTTATGAGGATAATAGCTGTGGAATAAATCTCGCTCCTGTGTCCTGACCTTTGACCCCCATTACGATGATATTCAACAAAACCGGTTCAGTACACATCGAGAATAACATACTAAAGTTTTGTCGCAATAGAAGCAGTTTTACGCAAGTTAGGAGAATAATGGCTATGGAATAAATCTTGCTTTTGTGCAATGACCTTTGACCCCATTTCGTTGATATTCAACAAAAGCGGTTTACTATACCTCCGGAACAACATTATAACGTATTGTCGCAATCGAAACATTTTTTGGTAAGTTATGATGTACAAGGGCAATGGAATAAATCCCACTCCAGTGCCCTGACCTTTGACCCTATTTCGCCCATTTTCAACAGGGTTCGTTCCCAGGTGGTTCCTTACCAAATACTAAAATTTCATCGAAATCGAACCATTTTTACGCAAGTTATGACGCATAAGGGCAATGGAATAAATACCGCTTTTAAGCCCTGCCTGACCTCTGACTCCATTCGCCCATTTTCAATAGGGTTCGTGCCCAGGTACTAAACTTTCATCGAAAATTTCACCTCATACTAAAATTTCATCGAAATCGAACCATATTTACGAATGTTATGACGCATAAAGGCAATGAAATTGATCCCGCTTTTATGTCCTGACCTTTGACCCCACTACACCCATTTTCAAACGGTTTCGTTCCCAGGTAGTTCCTTACCACATACCAAAATTTCATCGAAATCGAACCATTTTTACGCAAGTTATGACGCATAAGGGCAATGGAATAAATTCCGCTCTTATGCCCTGGCTGATCTTTGACCCCAAATTGCCAATTTTCAATAGGGTTCGTGCCCAGGTAGTTCCCTACCACATACTAAAATGTCATCGAAATCGAGCCATATTTACGCATTTTATGACGCATAAAGGCAATGAAATGGATCCCGCTCTTATGGCGTGACCTTTGACCCCACTTCACCCATTTTCAATAGGGTTCGTCCCCTGGTAGTCCCCTACCACATACTAAAATTTCATCGAAATCGAACGATACTGACGCAAGTTATGACGCATAAGGGCAATTGAATGGATCCCGCTCTTATCACTTCACCCATTTTCAATAGGTTTTGTCCCTTGGTGATCCCCTACCACATACTAAAATTTCATCGAAATCAAACCATTTTTACGCGAGTTATCGTGCAGACAGACGGACGGAAAAAGCTGGAGCATATACGCTTCTTCAGTTTAACACAATTTTATTAACAAGGTTGGGTTCAGGAGGCGAACATGGGCGTCCTGGTACATATATTGTACGGTAAAATATACAAACTCTAAAATTCTATGTACATTATATACAGCACGATGTATTGATTCACAAAGGAGCCTCGTGGTAAGAGGTGCAGACATTTTGTACAAGAACAATAAGAGAGATTGTCGAAACATTTCGTCTCGAAGCATAAATATATTATTGTGCTGACAAATAACAGAACGAGAATATTATAATGAAGCACTGTACAAAAGGAGAACTGTAGATGACAAAGTAGACAATGTGAAACCTAAGGCAAACGGAATTACGATGTCTTAGTACTGGTAGAAAAAATTATAATCAAAGAGAAAACAAGTAAGACTATATACATTTGTACAGTATGGTGCATATATATTTACATGTGTTAGAAGATATAAGCTTTATGTCGAAGTTTGATTCCGAAAACCAATGGTGAGCATGCACGTTGAACTGAAGTTCAACAGAGCTAGAAGCAACGAGGTTATAAACTACCGACAGTCAGTTGCAGCGTCGCTGGCATGCCGGCGAACCAGGAAGCGGCCAGAGACCACGTGGAACGGAAATGTTGTTCTCTCTGCTGGGCGACGGCCACAAGGTTCTCTAGACGAAGTCTTGAGAGGAGACGCTCCCGAAAGTGGCACAGAAGTTCTACAGAAGCTTGGTGGATGGTATAAGGAGATGAGATATCTCGGCAGCGCTGATGAAATACGTAAATGACATGTTTCACCAGGATGAAAATATATGAGCAGATGCGTGGACGCTTGACTGGCGGGGAGACCTGCAGGAGGAGTGTCTTATAGGCATCGAAAGGAAGATCAGTTGTGGCTGAACGTTGAGTAATGGAAAATGCAAGATGGAGTAGTGGAAGGAGGATGACACAATGTACATAAACGTGAGAGACATCAGCTTCTTGAACACAGAAGGGGCAAAGAGGTGAGTCAAGAATGGTCATGCGGTGGAGGATGGATGGAACTGGAAGACGGCGGTGAAGAAAAAGCCAGTGAGTGTTTATTTGAAGAGGAGCTGAAAGAGGAGAAAGGGTGGCAGACCAGACAGCGGTGAGAGAGGATTGGGAGACATCAGGGATGTGAAGGGGAGAAGGAGAGTGGGATTTTAAAAGTAACAGATAGAGAACTAAGGTTGAAAGAGAGGAGAGTGGAAGTGTAGATCTGCCGACTGAAAGAAAGAAAGGAAGGGGGAGGGAGGCGGAATGAACAAAGGTCAGGCCGGTGGTGGTTGCGAGATGAGGAAACTTAGCAATGATGGTAGAGAGTAGGGAGTCATAGACAGAGCGAGAGGAGGGTGAAAGTAGAACGGTGGGTGGGAGGCTGGCGTAGGGTCGCCAGGACAGATCTGAGGTTACAAGGTCTTTGACGGTTACAACTCCGACTCGGAGCCAAGAAGGATAGGCGAAGCATGAAAGGTGAGGGGGTGAAGAAGAGAGGAGAAGAACAGGGGTTCGGCAAGCAGTTCAGTGGTGGAATCGGGTGGGGATCGAGTGAGCGGGAGAGAGCGGAGAAAGGTAAGAGTCTCCCGTAAGGCAGGAGGAAGGCGAGAGTGAGTGGTAGTACGGAGGTTCATTAGAATGAAAGAAGTGAAAGTGAAATTAGTGTTGCTCGAAGAGGTGATGACATTCCTTGCGGTAACGGCGTCGGCAACAGGTGAGGTATGAAGACGGAGGAACGAAGTAATCCGGAGAGCTTGATAGTACAGTCGTGTATCAAATAGGCCAATACCACCTTGGTCAGGAGGAAGGCTGAGCTTGGGGGCACTGAGCCAGTGGTGTCCGGTCCAGATAACTGAGGTGAAGCAGCGAGTGATATCATTGAGACGAAAAAGTGGGGATTTAGTAGCAAGCCAGAAATGTGTGCACATGGAGAGAAGATAGGTTTGCGCAAGACGTGCACGTTGAAAATATGAGGTGCAGAACTGCGCTTTTCGCCAAAACGCAGTTGACCGATGAAGACGTGGCTGGATGGTATTCCACGTTGTGCTAGAGGCTTCACCTGGGACGCCAAGATGTACGCCAAGGAAACGTTGAGAGGCTAAAGACCAGTGCGCTCCCCATGGGGAATCCAAACGGTCAACCCATGAGCCGCACCACAGGCCTGTGCTTTTGGTTGTATTAATCGCAGCTCCGGAGCAGGAGGCGTAATCGGCGAAAAGACTTTGGAGCAAAGAGAACTGTGAATCCAGGCGTATACAGAAGGTAACGTCGTCTGCATACGCCACGGAAGTGGTTACATGGTGTCTCGTGCGGGCGATGAGTGGCGGCAGGGTGGCTTGAAAGGAGCGTTGAACGGAGCGGAGAAAAGGTTCTAAGGCTATAGCGAAAAGTTGACCGGAGAGTGGGCAGCCTTGCCTCACTCCACGGCGGAAGAGGATTGGTGCTGTAAGAAAGGTGGGCAACTTGACCTGGAAACTGGCGTCCTGGTAGAGGGAGGTGAGGAGAGAAATAAACGGAGATGGAAATCCAAATCGGAGAAGTGTGGCGGAGAGATAAGTGTGGGAGATATTATCAAAGGCGGACTGCTGGTCTAAAGAGAGGAGGGCGAGGGGTTCAGAGCGGGAGCGCGCAAGGTAAATTAGATCAGTCAGGAGATGGATGTTGTGACATAGGGAACGGCCGGGAACTGTGTAAGTCTGGTTAGGGAAGAGAATGTAAGTGAGGAAGGGATTTAGTCGTTGTGAAAGAAGCTTGGTATAAAGTTTGTAGTCGAGATTCAGTAGGGAAATTGGGCGCCAGTTCACCAAGTCAAGGAGATCTTTTTTCTGGGGGAAAAGGACAACGTATGCATTTGTGAATCCCCTCGGGAGAGGAGAGTAAGTAAAGGCAGCAGAGAAAGCGGATAGGAGAAACGGAAGAAGAAGAGGCAGAAAAGTTTTATAAAAGCTAAAGGTTAGGCCGTCCGGACCCGGAGCGGCACTAGAATTCAGAGAAAAGAATGTAGTGTTTAGTTCAGAGGGCGTGGGGGAAAGGAGTAGAGAAGAAGCGAGATGGGGGAACCTGAGGTAGATTAGAAAGCAGAGAATCCATTGCTGCACAGGATGGTTTAGGAGGTTCACTGAACTTCATGGAGAAGTACTGACGGACATGGGAACAAAGCGCAATCGGCTCATCTGATACCTCTCCAGAAGAAAGGCGTAGATGATGAAGTATGGACGAAGCTCGCCGGGTGTTTTCCACCGACGTCAGGAACTCATAGTTGTGAGCATCCGGCGTCAGGTGTTGCAAACTAAGTCGGCGGAGAACTTGTTGCGCCAGAGGAGTGAGAAGAGGTCGAAGCTCTTCTTGAAAGGAGGAGAAGAGGTCGAAGCTCTTCTTGAAAGGAGGAGAAGAGAGGATCACTGAGACTGAGGATGGATAGCATTGAACGAACATAGTCTAGGCGCATGTTCTTAAGTGTCTTTAGTTGGAAAGAGTAGTTTCGGACATGCAGAACGAGCTGTTGCTTGATCTCCAACCAAGAATTTAATCCGCAGAGTGCAGGTTGAAGCTGCGGTCGTCTGTCAATCAGGAATGACCGGACCGAAGAGCAGAATGCCGGGTCGGAGAGAAGTGCATCATCAAATGTCCACGGGCGAATTATCCTGGGTTTGAATGGTGCAGTATGGACTATGATGGCAATGGCGCAGTGGTCAGTTGAGGCCGTGGGATGCACACTCGATTCTGTCACGGCAGGAAGTAGAGTACTAGAGGCATAAAACCTGTCAAGGCGGGCTAAGAAAGGATTTTGCGCATGAGAGGAGCGCCAAGTGTAATTAGTCGACCATGAATGAATATGCCGATGTACATCATGAAGAGCGTTGTTCGTGACAACTGTCTGGAGCAGGTTCGCCAGAGCATGGCGGCGCTCTCTATTTGTAGAAGACCTATCCAGAAGAGGATCCAGGGTACAGTTAAAATCCCCACCAACGAGAACATGGTCTGACGGTGGGATACGGTCGAGTGCTCTGCGAAGACGCGTGAAGAGAACTGATAAATATGTTGTAGTGCTTGGAATATAGATATTGAATAAATGATATCTGGAAGACGCGATGGTAAAGGATGCATGCTGTAAGAGATCTCGACAAATATTTCGCACAGAGAGGGATGTGATAATAGAATTGAGAGTATGACTAATGCCGATGGCAAGACCGCTATGAGATGTTAGTCCATAGGCGTGATGAAACACAAAGTTCCACTGGCGCCATTGAGAATAGACGGTAGATGGTTTGCAATTTGTCTCTTGAAGGAGAAGAATATCAGCCCCCAACGGGTTGAGGTCTTCATATGCTAGAGAGTTGCTGAGGGGGAAGCGAATCCCCTGCAATTAAGTGACACGATCTTGAATTGTGGGGTTCCTTGCCTCTAGCTGAAGATCTTTCAGAGCTGGAGGAAAAGACTTGAGACGATTATAGAAAATTTGTGCCCACGGATGGGTGGGAACATTCTGGCGGCAACTTCCCTGGAAGCGCAATGGCAGAACATCCTGAAGATCGCTCCATACATAGATGCCAAAAAGGCAGCAATTAGACAAACTATTGAGATATTAACACGTCATGATGTGTGCAACACAGAAGTCTCAACTGAGCTCCCTGTGGCTGGAGCCATCTGCTTGGTATAATAAGTACAATGAAATGATTCTGTAGACATTGACGACTTATTACGTTTATATCATATACTGTACCATTTCAGTTTTTTAGCATGCGCGAGCGTGGTGCTCTAGATATCATATTTATTTTTTTATGTGTATGCGTATTCGTATATATATTAGTATGATTCTGGTTTCCTTTGCAACCTCCTGAAAAAGCCGTCGGTTGACGGGGAAAACTTGCGAATAGATTATATTTTTCCTACACAATAAATACGGATTGCATTATATTTTTTGGGGGGACGTTCTCGTATCGCGGGAACACCCGAAAGCGTTTGTTTCATAATTGCACATTTCAGTAAGGTGAAAATTGATTAATTTGTTTCTCTGATTTAAATCTCCTCGAATTTAGTGGATGTAATAAACAATTTCAAAACCTAGAGGTTCTGCTATGTGTGGAACCATGTGCCATCGGACAAGATAATAACGCGCCATTAACAGATTACTAGAACAGTTCTTTTTTTTTTTTGGTTATTTCTTGAGTGATGAAATCAGAGAATTCCGAATTAACCTTAAATAATCAATATTCTTTAGAGCTCTAAAACAAAATAATTTGCAGTCAGCAAAAAAAATAAAAAACAAGTTAGTAAAATTATGCAATGCACGGATTGTGATACGCTTTCCAACATACCAGAAATCGTTACTAGTTATGAGGATAATGGCTGTGGAATAAGTTTCGCTCCCGTGCCCTGACCTTTGACACCTTTTCGATGATATGCAACTGAACCGGTTCAGTATACCTCCGGAATAACATACTAAAGTTGTGTTGCAATAGAAGCATTTTTAGTCAAGTTATGAGGATAATGGTTGTGGAATAAAATTTATCTCCTGTGGCCTGACCTTTGACTCCATTTCGAAGATATTCAATAGGACCTGTTCAGTATACCTCCGAAACAACATGATGACGTTTTGTCGCAATCGAAGCATTTTTACATAAATTATTTTGCATAAGTGCAATGGAATGGATGCTGCTCCTATGTCCTGACCTTTAACCACATTTCGTCCATTTTCAATAGGGTTCGTCTCCAGGTGGTCCCCTATCACATACTAAACTTACATCGAAATTGAACCATTTTTTACGCGAGTTATCATGCGGAAAGACAGATACAGACAGACAGACGAACAAAGTTGAAGCATATACGCTTCTTCAACCTACAGTTGCAAAGCGTAAAAAAGGACCAGGCAACTCTGGTTTTAATAAAAAATGCCATAGAGAGCAAGAGATAAAGAAATAATAGAAGCTGATCAGTAATCATGCCAACATTTGGGATCAGTGGTATTTTGAAATTGATGCTGTTTGATGCCGATAATCTATTGAACTAGAATTTCCAGTGAAGTGAACGTTTAAGAAAAGTGTTTGGCACTTTTGTGAAAATAGACTTTGCTGTCAGTGTTATTTTGATGGCAATAATCCATTTGATTGAATTGTTGATAGTAACAACTTTTCACACAACAAGAATGTTTAATGGCAATAATCTTTTGAAAACTTGTTTTTGCTTCAGGTACGCACTTTTTGATGCCAGTAATCGTTTGAACAAAACTGATTTAACCCATTAACCGGCTGGAACGAATAAACTTAAGGTTAGCATAATTGACTGAAATCATCTCGAAAGAATTTATTCGCTGTCTAAGAAGTGAATCAAACGCGGCTGGAACAAGTGAACTTGCGAATCAAAAGCGCTGCTTTCGACTTAGCTTCGTTATTCAAAATCGTCTTTTAGCCGGACAATTGACACTAATCATTTCTGACTGATCACCACCTGCTAAAAGGACTATTAGAACAATGGCGACGAGCCTACGTAAGAGGAAATATATTTCAGTCACTTTTTTCTACACAGTGGCACGATTTCCGTGTCGGGGTAAAACTTCAGCCTCTAACTTTCACGCATTGCGTCAGGGAGCAGAGGATAAAGAACTAAATGGAATCGTCTATCACTAAAGGATATATGCAAAAAGTTCAGAAAATTTGAGGTCGATAGCTTTATGGTCGGTACTGCTAAGATAAAAGATGAAAATGAATTATTTTGCAACTTCATAGTAAGCAGCCGCTAGTTGAACATTTCTGTTCAGGAAGTACCGATAATTTGGGGCACTGTTTGGTTGAGGTGCATCTGTCGCTTAAAGGGTTAAAGAGATAGTGAAAGTGTCTCACGTAGTTTTTAGACTGCTTGAAATGAAATCAGCTTTCTACCTACTTTACGCAGCAAAAATGTTGCCGGTACTTGAAATAAATTCGTTACGAAGCCAAGATCAATAGAAACCGTTCAATTCTACTTTAACTGAAATTTAATTCATTGATGCCTTCAGTGAAACATCATGCCTTAAACGAAACATCTATGCAAATATCACAACAGAAATTTTAATAGTGTAGTTCTTTTTGCGCAGTGCATTAAGATGAGACGTTGTACCTAAGTATCAAAGATAGGGTACCACCTTTTTGTGATTTTGATATGAAAATAAAAGAAGGAAGTTACATTAAACTACTAAAATTGTTAGGGTTAATACAACTTAGAACTCTAACGTATTGTAGCGTATAATCTAATTTAAGTTTGCTTTTTGGTTCCCGTTATATTATGCAAATTTTAGTTAATTCTCGTTAAACACTTTCTAATCTTAACGCTTCATTTTCTTTTTTGCTGAATGGCAACCTGACGGTGGGTCAAGGACTGATGTGTGTGAAATGAACTGATTAGAGTGTTGTTACAAATGTATCCCAGAACTCGTGAGGGGTTTGAAGACAGATCTCGTTGAGCGATTGATGAGAGTTGAAGCTGTAGGATTAGAATTTGAATTCCTACGAACTTGATTAAATCACTTGCGGTGATTTTCTTTATTCTTTCATATTGAAGTCTCAAACTGTTGTCCACTTAGTGAGACCACGATATTTCCATCATTTTCCGTATTCATATATAAAGCGATAGGTGGATAATCACGATATGGAATTATATTCTGCATGTGATGTTGTGCTGATCTAATTTGTGCGTACTAAAGACAAAACAACAAGTAGCATTGTAAGTAGACTTTTCATTGAGCTTACCGTAAATTCTATTCAGTGCCTAATTAGTTTTACTTTAGTTATGTAAGCTATCCGGAGCAAGACTTTAAGCTTTACGGAACATTTCAGTAAGAACAGAGCAGGGAAGTTTTGTTAGTGTTATAGTGGTAACATAAGCAAATAACAATACCTACGTATATTCATTAACACTAAAAATCTACAGCGTGTTTATGCAAACGCTGCCATCTCAGAGCGATAGCTGCGAAAGTACGCAACGCAACGGTTTGTAAATTTTGAGTGTTACATTGCTTCCGCTTACGCGCATGGGTAAGACAGTTGTGCGAGGTATAACTCTACTTCGAAGTACTGAATGTGCGAGAGTGTGTCCTGTGTAAGCGCGCCTCTAATCTCTACTATGAGACAGTGAACAAAGCAGAGGAGACATTTAACGGCCGGATAATGCAATAGGTCCACTGCAGTGCTCCAATGCTGGCTCAGACCGACAGGTGTTGCAATAGGTCCACTGCAGTGCTCCAATGCTTGCTCAGACCTACAGGTGTTGCAACAGCTCTTCATCCCAAAATGTTATAAATATACTGCATGGGAGTTGTCGCGAGTGAGGCTATGTAGCAGGCTGACCAAGAAGTTATGATATTTTCTCAGGACAACTCTGACCACGAAAGTTCTGTAGTCCCAAATACACTCTAGCAAAAATTACAGTGTCCAGCAGCCACATTCGACGACATGCTCTAAATTTGCAAACTGGGTTTCCTGAAATAACTGAACGTTCAGTATTTGTTTGCGCCAGGAGGGTCTTCGTTCGAAACATTCATTACTTTCAGTATCACTGTCTGAGACAAACCGGCAAGAAATATGTGAATTTGTGTGACAGGAGGAATGGTAAAGTATCCTATCATTTGATGAACATAGTCGGGCCGACATTCCTATAGTCTGCGACTTCGTATATTCAGAACCTGAAGAAATCGGCGCTGTCAGTCTTTTTAGGCAAGACATTCATCGTTTTCGCGGCGACTCAGATAACGCACGAGCAGTGGAGAGAGATCTGCTATGCCAACCGCACCAATCTGTATCTCGATCGCAAATGAACTCTAGCCAGGCTCTGACATCGTGCTTCATACGCTCGAAAATCGTGATATACAAGGTTTACCTCTCTACCTGATACGCCTCTTTATTTTAACCCGTTAATCTATGACGAAATAACTCGGGGTTAACAAAATGGGAATAAATCAACTCGAACATGTAACTATCTGAAAACAGAGACACTACGTATCAGAAAGCGTTGCTTCTCCCTTATGGTTTTTATTCAAAGGGGTCATTCAGGCGGATGATTGATACTAATCCTTTCTAGCTGATTACCTGCTGAAAGTGCAATAACAATGACGACTAGCTAAGAAACGAAATTGATATTTAATTCACTTGTTTCTACCTAGTAGTATGATGTCCATGTCTGGTGGTCAAGCTCTTTCCGATCACGCCATGGGTCGCGTAGTAGAGAATAAAGGACTAGGAAGGAAAGCTTATCCCCTTTGAGATGTTTATGATCCATACTACTAAGATGAAGCGGGTAAAGAATTGTTTTTCCTTAGTGTTGGTAAAACATGTCTGTTCTGCCTACTTTATGTTTGGGAATCGCAAAAAAAATTGAGTACCATTTAGTTCGGGTAGATCGACGGTTTGAAGGGTTAGTCTCATTAGACATGTCTGGAATGCACTGCACAGGATCCGGGACAAGAATTACTCGGCTCTTTTTACACTTTCCGTGCTTTATGGCATTTTGACTCGTCTATGGACTTCACTTTCTTCAAGCCAGGGGAATCATCTCATCTGATGTATGCCATATACTTCGAAACACAGTTCTGAACAAGCAGGAGGTGTCACAACGTAATGACTGACCAAGCCAACCCTAATATTCGTGTCATTTCTTCGATTAGCTGAAGCGTTCTTTCCCTCACACATTTTGTCTGACAATTTCATTTCCGTTTTCTGTTATATTTCTTATGTTTTCCTTTACTAAACGCCTAGATGTGAAATATATGACGTCTATTTCTTTTTTCTGCAACATCTCTCACACTTTTAATCAGTCTGGTTCAAACTAAACTATAATAAACGTGATCTATGCATTTGTTGTTGAACTCATAACCACAAAATGAACAGTTACACACGCATTTGGAAATGCCCATGGCCAGGGCACGGACTCTCTTTCTGCTTTGATTTTTAGCTCTAATTACTAGTTCATGGTGTAGGACTATTTCCTGTTTCTTTGCTGGAACAGAACCTAGTTTTCAATAGTTCCTGAGCATCAGCAATCGTTTTCTAATTTTCAAATGTAAAAAAAATATCAACTTCTCCTGAGGTTATCCCTATAAGCAGCAAGTCTAAATTACCTCTTTACTTTAAAATTGGTGTCCAAATTTTTATCAGTGCGTAAGGTCACATTATAGATATTTAATTTATTCATCTAGAAAAGTCAGCATAGTAGTAGCCTTATATTGAAATTAATGCCTATACAGATAGGCTATCCTTAATAATACCCACGTGGGATAGCCTATACAGATAGGCTATCCTTAATAATTCCAATTTTCTCCATATGCATCGTATCATTTTTACTTACTGCTCAGATTTCCCAAAGTCTAGTTTTCAGCTGAATGGCGCAATGATAACAGAGATTCTGGGGCAAAGATTCCCTGATCTAAAGTACATTGCCGCCCCGGTTGCGCACTGGTCTAAGCGCTGGCTTATGACCATTCGTCCCTGACGTGTCCGGGTTCAAATTCAGGTGAAGCATAAATGTTGTGTTTGTCTTACGGCACTGGCTCTCTCCCTTCCCTGGAACCAGTGACCCTAAATTAGGGACGCGCGACTGCTTATGGCCCACTGAGTTGCTCACGGGGTCGTCAAACCTTCAATCAAAAAAGAAAAGGCCATCAAAGCCGCATTAAAGATCTGGATCACACATTGCTAACTAGAGTTTTTCAAAACAGGATTTGAGTCGCGTGATCAACGAAGGCGTTAGATGCCTTATCGGTTCCAGAGAAATTAGAAGGGTAATTTTGTGTAGTGTAAAAAGAGTTGTACTTAAACTTGCAACTGAAACCTTTTATTATGTCCTATCAGACTCAACCCTTTGGCCAAAACTGCAAATAGGACGCAAAGTAAACGTAATTGCAAATCCTGAATATTCAAGTAGGGTAAACATTGGTAATATCGTTGCAAAGGTAAATTCGTGATAGAGCGTAAGCTGCTATTCGTAGAGTAACCATAGTCTTAATTAGTTTCATCTTTTTACCATAAATGCAGCAAATGTCCAGTTTCTAAAAACGGAAGGAAATCGTCAGTAAGTTGTTTTGTTCGTATCAAGGAGAAAGGTATTCAACGTGTGGTGGGAATCGAATAATCTTTTGTGTTGGTGTTTAGTATACAAGATAGAACAGTGGATTTCAAGGAGGAATAGAGAGGTAAGGAACAATATTTAACACAGTTATTGACTAGATTCCTATCTAATTTTAAAATGCACTTGCAAGTCATTTATCAGCATTCTATATCGCGTAGAGGCTTAGGCAGGTACCCATGATCCTTAGCTTTGGGAACTTAATATTTTCAGACATTAATGTTGATTTCAATAATATTTTTTTCCTATAATTTAAACTATAATATTTGATTTTGGAATCAAAATCATGGTCGTTGGGATTCAAATAGACCCGGTTTTTAAATAATTTTAACCTGTTACGAAATAATCAACGTATCACGAATGTACCACCTGCTGGTGGTAACTTCGTGGTACGTAATAGATGATGTAATTGAAATGTAACAAAATATAGCTCACATACAGCTTTTAATAACAGGCCCATGCAAAAAGATTACGATAATTGGGATTGCAAATTTTGTGGACCCAACTATAACGAGGATGTAAATAAAAAAAAAGAAGAAAGAAAGTGGAGCTCAGTGCGCTCAATGTAGCTTTTGCATGATATGGTACCATATAAAGTGCCAAAACTTTTACGACGAAAATGAAGATGTGTTCATGTGCGAGGCCAGTGAAAACTGCTGATAATCCCCGAAATTGAAATGCGAAATGACATTTTAGGGAAAAAGATAGTATTTTATAGATACAAATATGTATTTCTTCCATGTTTGACTAAACTGAGCAATATATCATGTATAGTATTATTTGTATATTTCTTTACATTCACGCAATGTTTTGCGTACAAACGAACAGCTTGTTCACTACCACGAACTTAGCAAGGTATTACCACGAAGTTACCAAGGTTATCATGGAATAACCACTGGTAAACCTTATGCGAAAACTTGTGTTGTGGAACACAAACATACAGTCCTACTGTTTTCCAAGCTACTAGTATTATGCAGATATGTGTTGCGTATGGGGCATTAGGGTTTCATAAACATGGGCGATAATTTGCTGTGGTCAAAATGGAAATTTCTGAAATTATCACGAAATTATCAATGTTTGCCCTATATGTTAACGTAGTTATCGTCCTGAAGTCATGGAACTAATGGGTTTATATTCTTGTTTGTTCTTTCTACTGCGAATTAAATTGAATGCAGGTTGAGAATAGATCAACTGGGCGACAAATCTTAGTATACATTTGAGACTTATTGGTCACTTTGAATTTTTAACAAAAGAGACGCTGCTGTTCATCGTTTATAATCTGGCTTTCATGTTCAAATAGTTTGAAATGAACTTTACCAAATCACGTTGCTGTCACTTACAGCTTTACTGTAATTACTCTTAACACCTTACTGTAGAACACGTCCAACTATGATGATAAATATTTCACTTACAAGATTTTGCATACAGTTCAGAGCTCTGAGTGTGGGAAATTCAGTAGGAAACATTTTTTCAACTAAGTGTACTTTATATTTTTTGAGCACAATGCCATTTCGTTTTCAAGCCAAATTAAAATGCACAAATATGATAAGAATGCTCATTTTATATTAAAGACGTTTCCATTCATACGAGACTAAGACTTGCATGAAACCGAAATCACGCCTGCAAACTAACTTTGAACCTGAGCATTAGGTACCGTCAACAAGTGAGAGGCATCATTTTGGACAAAGCTCAGCAGAGAGAGAGATATATAGGTAAAGTCATAGGAAAAGCAAAGAAGAGAAATGAATGGAGAAACGACATGTAGTTAGATTAATGCGTCGATCTCAGATTGGTATGGACTGAATCGCGTAGTTCAAAGGCTTCAAACAACGAGACTTTGGAGAAGGGAAACGGGAAGGGGTGGGGGTGTCTGCTGTAAAGAAGGAGAAGGAAAGAATGGAAGAAAGAAAGAGGTTTCGAGTCCATTACGGGCAATTGGTTGGCGACGTCTGCAAGATTCGGCGAGGCGAGCCGAACGGCCTTCTTTTATGGCGTGTGAGGACTAGAGCAATGGGGCACTTTACAACCACCGCCAGCCCTGTCGTGGCTTCCTAACGAGAACTTCCGATGTCTGGACGTAAAACAAATGAGATCTCTCTCACTCCATACCGGATCGTTGAAACATGTTGTCTGCGCTTGGGCAGGAATTCGGAGCGGCAAGGCCACTTTGGGAAACTCCAAGTCTTTTACATGCCTCTTTGCACACACATTCCTTACATTCTTTAGTCACATTCTTCTACTTCGTTAAGACCTAGGTGCTAAAATGTTTTTCACTGATGATATGAGAGCCTTGAGATCTGGAATTGCGAAACGGGTCTTCGCATTAAACTAAGAAAAGGAGTTTTCGAGAGAAAACTCCTCGAATCTAAATCAATTAAAGCATGACAAGATGAAGATAAATTGTGCAAGCAGGTAGGTAATCGTTGGCGAAACACGAACAGGAAAAAAATGGAATAAATTTGATTTACAAAACCATTGCAGAATTTGAAAAGAACATATCTGCTAATGCTCAACGGGAAAATATTCCATAAATACGAAAGCTGTAAGAATAATTTACACAAAAATATCAAATATTGTTAAAAATTTTTTATTATCAATGGTTATAGTTGACATGTATATATACAGTTAGATTCACACACACATATGTGTATATACAGGGTAATTCAAAATGATTGCCCCGATTATAAATAACAATAACATGTTTATGAAGATAAATAGAGAGCTGATACCCGCACACAAGAAAAAACAAAGTTTAGAATTTTAATGGAACCTACTGCTTTGTACATATGCTGAAAAGTGAGCTGCGCGTGCGCCAAAGCCAGTACGAAGAAAAGGCGTGAGGTACAACTAGCCCAGGGTCTCACCGGAGACCTGCCCCCCCCCAGGACTCCGGACTTCACTTTTTTTGACTTCTTCTTGGGTGGGGGAGGGGGTATGTCAAAGACCATGCGTATGTGCCACCTTTGCCGAGAACACTGCAAAAACTGCAGATGCGCATTCAGCTTGCACTGGCATCGGTGACTACGGACATACTTCATAATGTATGGCGTAAAATGGATCACCGTTTAGATGTTGTTCCCGTGACCCAGGGGAGTCACATAGAACATTTGTAAGGTGTGGTAACAGAATTCTAAACTTTATTCTTTATTGTGCAATAATGTGATCTCTTTATCTACAATGCTCGCCACCCAAAATGCAGCACCAAAAAGGAAGCATCCAATTGGCCTGAAATTCGCAGCATCCGTTGCCCGCGAGAGGACATGCAAACGATTAGCATTGCAGGGTATATGCAAATCATGTGCGCCCGGCACCCCACTGAGATGCACTATAAGAAGGGTGCACTGAAAGCGGTGTGTAAGTTGTGGAAGTGTGCTGTGCTGCCGGACCTGTGCATGGAAAGCTTCCTGATGTCTCGTCGCATAATACGGCAGTCATTCCAGAACGTTTCGGAGTTCTACAGACGACGAATAGTGGCTTATCGCGACAGCGTTTTATCGTACCGAGACATCGGCGCCCGTGTGGGACGACATCCAGCCACAGTGAGGCGAGTATGGATTCGGTGGGTGCAGGAGGGATGGACGGACCGACGTGAGCGATTGCCGCAGCCACTGCACACCACCAAAAGAGAGGACCGGCACGTTGTGCGGCGGGGAATGACTGCTCGCACCGCCACATCACGAACGTTAGCGCAGGAATTAGGGTGTTTTGCGCAACAACCTGTGTCAGCACGTACCTTTCGACGTTGTCTGCAGGAGCGGGTACTTTTCGCACGGCGCCCATTGCTCCGATTACCATTGACGTTACACCATCGGCAAGTGGGGTGCCGCCCCGGTGGCGCAGTGGTCTAAACGATGGACTCTGATCATTGTCGCATGGCACCTATTGCTCCAATTACCATTGACGTTACACAACCTGCGAGTGCGGCGGCAGTGAGCCGTTGAACGCCGCACCTAGACTACGGAATGGCACGACATTGCATTCTCCGACGAATTCGCTTCTGCCTGTAACACCACGATGGTCGGATCCGCGTGTGGCGGCACCGCGGCGAGAGACTGTATGACGTCTGCATTATGCATCGCCATACCGGTCCGTCGCCTGGCGTTATGGTTTGGGGCGCATTTGGATATGACATCCGCACCCCTCTGGTACCCATCGCCGGTACACTCAACAGCCACCGCTTCATCTCCGACGTTTTGGAGCCTGTAGTCCTCCCTTACCTGCAGGACCTGCCAGCGGCCACGTTCCAACAGGAAAATGCGCACCCGCACGTGGCACTTATCGTGCAACAAATCTTCACGGACCACCAGGTGTCACTGCTGCCGTGGCCCGCCTGTTCTCTAGATATGTCGCCCATCGGACACGTCTGGTCGCTGATCGGCAACCGAGTGGCCCGGCAAGCACCACCCTCGGCTACGCCTGATGAACTGTGGTAACGTGTGGAAGCAGCCTGGACCGACATACACCATGCCCACATCCAAAGCCTCTTTCGTTCTATGCCGCCACGTGTAGCGACCGGTATTGCCAGCCCTGGGGGCCAGACGAACTATTGATATCTGCGTGTTCCGCAAGTAGCACGGGCCTGTAAGTTCAATCGTTTCATCTTTGTATCTGTTGTTATGTGTCTAGTAAATCTGACTTTGCTATCTCGTGTCCTTCTTGGTGCTGCATTTTGGGTGGCCAGCAGTGTATGTTCATAAACCAGGTATTGTCATTTGTAATCGGGGTAATCGTTTTGAATTACCCTGTATGTATATATATATATATATAAAGTCATTGTGATGGGTTGGGTTCTTTTTAAATAACTGCCAATTAAACTTCCTTTTGAGTGTACCAAATCTAGCCATACAATTTCCTTTTTATGAATATGTCTCATGGTCTGCTCCACTTTGATAGCACATTGGAAACATTGCGTCTTTCAATTGTCGAATCACTGACTCAACCGACAAACATTTTTTATTGTTGTGATGTACATGAAACATACTTTCACATTTGGACATCACAAAGAACTGGAATACATAATAATTAAAATAAAATGCAATTCTTAATTTTCCCCGTCGTTTTTGACGGGCTTTCACCAAGTAATAAATATATTGAGATATGAGGCCAGACCGACGGTTTCCTCGAAATGTAACGTGGCAAATACACTCTTTGTCAAAACAGAAACAAAGCACCTGGAGAAAATCGTTTGATTCTGATTAAACTCCGCATGCAAAAAATGCAAATAATTAAAAAATAACTACCAACGACAAAAGAGTGACCCCCCGGCAGTCCTTGAGAACCGCGCATCAAGGAGGAGAGCAAAGCTCACACGTAGGGGCAATTGTGATAGTTGTTTCAGATTTCATTAACGTCCACAGATTGTGATGATGCCTCGACGTCGGATCCGTGCAAAACACGAACACTTCAGCGAATTTGGGAGAGGACATACAAATGGGCAAAGAGAGACCGGTTGGTCAAGCAGCATTATTTTTAGCATTTGGATCGGAGTGACGCGGCAATCGGACGATGTTGGCGCCAAAGTGTCGAGGAGAGCCCAACTCAGCGGCACTCGGGCAGTGGACTGCCCAGGGCATCGGAACGGGATAATTAAACGATTGTGAAAGCCCGCTCGAACAGAACTGAGCTCGTAGCTCTCAATCATTCGTGGCCATGTTTAGTCGTCTACAGGTACGGAAGTGGTCATCCGGACCTTTGCTAGACTACTTGCGACACGGGGAATACTTTCTAAGGCGCAACTCCGCCGCCTACCACTGACCACCGACACCGGTTGCAATGGTGTAGGACCCGATCAATGTGGGATAGTGTCCTGTAGAGTCGTGTTGCCTTTAGTGATGGGTCACGGTTTGCACTTGGCGCTGATGACCAGTGTATACGTGCCTGGAGACGAGGCGGCCAGCGCACGGATCCTGCTTTTACTGTGGAACGGCGCACGGCTAACACACTAGCAATGACTGACTGGGGAGCCATTTCCTACGGTGGCCGGGCACCCATGGTAGTCCTCCATACCACCCTCACGGCTCAACTGTACGTCCACGACATTTAATGATCCATTGTGTTACCATTTCTGTAGCAGCATCACAGAATGATTTTTCAACAGGATAATATACGGCCACACACGGCACAGTTCTCTCATGCCTGCCTCCGTAATGACGACACCCTTCTATAGCCAGCCCGATCTACCGGTCTCTTGCCGGTCGAACATATTTGGGACACGATGGGACGGCAAATACATCCATCTCGGAATATCGACGAAGTGGCTCGCAATTTGAACACCGTCTGGTGTTCTATACCTCAGGACAGTATCCGTGAACTGTAGGCGTCTATGTCACGCCGAGTAACCGGGCCTACGCGAGCTAGCGGTGGCGCTAGAACGTACTGGCTTGTTCCACTCGTGTAGCTGTTTTATCCTAATAAATGGCCCGATTACTCTGAAATTGGAATCATTTGATATACATTGCACATACCAATTTTCTTCTGGATTGGATGATTCCTTTTGGATGCTTCGTTTCTTTCTCTCTTTTTTTGTTTTTTGTAAAGAGTGTATATTATCATTATAACTGTTCAATTTTTACCTCTAAACGTACTACGATTAAAAGTTGTAATGCAAAGACCCAAGTACATGCCACTATTTGAAACATGACAGTGGTGTCTCCACTTTCATATGATTGTAGGCCTGTTCTGTTCTGAGCCAGTTTGTTTAATTTACCTGGGTATTTTTTAATCTTTTTTTCATACCGTTTGTTTAATTTACCTGGGTATTTTTCAAGAAGATGGGAAATAAACACACGGAGCCAGGGAATCGTCATTGAAAACGTTACTGCTGCTGTTCAAGGGTCCAAAATAATGCAGTTTTTCAAAAATTTCAGAGAGTGGACCGTTTGTCTACTCGATCAGCACACTTCCCTTAGTTACGCGATGTCTTCTCTCTGAAATTTCCTCAGTTGTTCGTAGGGTCTTCTTGGGAGCCACGTCGCCGAGGCACAATTAGCGGGTTTAAATAAAAAACCGATAACACAGTTAGAAAGATCACAGCGAATGTCTGAAATTCCAAATTAACGCCTCTGTGTGCGTATTCAATGCCCTCTGAGAACATTCTGAAGTTCATTAGCGGTGAAACTTTAGGTATTTGCATACCGTGCTAAGATGTATCTGTATACCGGATTCATGGTTCGCAAAAACCGTTTGTCAGCTTTATTTTTTTCTAAGGGTATTGAAGAACAGAAAACTGCTTTTGTTACATGTAAAAGTATTTACCTTTGGTATCGGCCTTGAGTAAAACACTATTCTATTCCTCTAAAAATTATCTGTACACCCGTTTTCTGAAACAATATACACTGCCGGACAATTGCTAAGGACGGATGACAATAGCAACGATAGCAACCATAAAATGGAAGGCAGGAAAATGTGGAAATTAGCATAAGTGCGGGACACAGTAAGACGTGTTGTGCGTATGCAAATTTTGGATTGCCGAACTTGTTCGTAACGTCATAGCGCTGATAAGAGATATAAAGGATTTGACGCGTATTGACCGTTGTTGTTGAAACGCAAAGTTGAAAGGGAAAGAATCAATTGACGAACTTGCAATTTTCAGTATGTCTTCCCGACATCACCTATATGACTTTACGCGTGGCCGTATTATTGGCAAGATTGAAGAAGGGCAAAAAATAACAGATGTTGCCAGGGAGTTTGACGTCAGCCACAGTGTTGTTTCAAGGCTTTGGAAATCATTTCAAACAAATGGAGAGTGTAGCAAACGTCACGGGGAGGTCGTGTTCGCAGTACGACACCTGCAGAAGATCGGTACATAGTGCTATCAACAAAACGACACCGGCGCAGCACAGCTAGTGAGGTAGCAAATCAGTTTATGGCTGCTACTGGCAAGCGGATATCCCGAAAAACTGTCCCCAGACGTTTGCATGAAGGAGGACTATACGCCCGCCGTCCTGTTGTGTGCATCCGTTTTTACAGACGTCATCGTACCGCCCGTTTGCAATGGTGCCATCAACATCGCAATTAGACTGATAACAACTGGTCTGCTGTCCTCTTCTCAGATGACAGTAGATACAGTCTATCGTCTGATTGTCGACGACAACTGATCTGGCGTGATAGTGGTACTGCATATTGTCCAGCAAACATACAGGAAAGGGACCGATATCCGACATGTATTGTCATGGTATGGGCTGGCATCATGATCAATGGCCGCACGTCCCTCTATGTGCTTCCAACTGGGACTATGACTGGCCAATGATACATTAATGATGTACGGCTACCTCATGTTCGCATGTTCCGTGGTGCTGTCGGTGATAGATTCATTTTCATGGACGACAACGCAACATGTCATCGAACAGTCGCTGTCCAGGAGTGTCTTGAGAGCAAGGATATTCAACGCCTCGTTTGGCCAGCTCGTTCCCCTGATCTGAATCCCATTGAAAATGTGTGGGATGCTTTGGGGAGGAGTCTTGCTGGTCGCCAATGCCCTCCAATAAACAAAGACACCCTCATCCGTGCACTGACAGAGGAATGGGATAAATTACCTCAACAGCTGCTTGATAATGTTGTGCAAAGCATGACACGACGTGTGGAATCTTGCATCGCCCTCCATGGTGGCCATATCCCGTATTGATATCTTACGCCGGAACGCCTGCGGACGGTAATTGCATTTTTTCACGTTTACGTATTCTGCACAAAATGGCCTGTTTGTCCCTTGAACACGTTCCAAAGTCTTCTGGATTTCAGAGCACAATAAATTGACTTTCTTGTAATGTCCTGGCATTCTGACATTATTTTATTTCACTTGGCATCCAACCACACTTACTTTTTTATGCGCTATATAGCCGTTTATGATCCGTTCTTAGCAATTGTCCAGCAGTGTACTTAAATAAATGGACAAGTAAAATGTGGAATGTCTCAAAAATGCCTTAGAGACAGTACGGTGAGAACCCATGAGATAAGAAGAGCACTAAGCTCAACGCACCGTTGAGCCGCGAGAGTAGTACGGAGGGGTACCAGGGGTACCCGAATATCGCGGAAAACGTCCCCCAGACAGTCCCTCTCAGTCTTCGAGCCGTGTGCTGGCCGGCTCGTCTCCAGACACGTATGGGCTGGTCATCGGCGCCAAGTGCAATCTTTGACTCATCACTGAAGACAACATAAAGCCACTAAACATTCTGAAGACAACATAAAGCCAAAAAACATTCTGAAGACAACATAAAGCCACTGAACATTATCCCACGATAATCAGGTTCCACACCGCTGCAATCAGTTCCGACACTGCTCCCTGGTCAGTGGAAAGCGAGAAAGCGAGGGAGTGGCCTCCTCGAATGATCTCCCAGTGCCGCCAGTGGTCTGGCAACGGTCACGGTTCCGTACATTTAGACCAAGCAACATGGTCACGGTTGGTTGGGTGCGATGAATTCGGTTTTGTTCATACGATTCTAACAATCGCTAGATACTCGCGTTCTGTTGTTAACCTCGTCCGTCCAGCCGCTGGGTCGTGTTATTTTTGACCAATGGGTGCCAGCATCGTCCGATTGCCGCGTCGCTGCGACCCAAATCCCTGGCGATACAACGACTTGACCAAACGGTCTTTCTCAGCCCAATTATACGTCCTCTCCTAAACTCTCTAAAACTGCTCGTAGTGTGCACGGATCCGACGTCTAGGCATCTTCACAGTCCACGGATGATCATTCAAACCCAAATCCGCTGTCACAATTGTCCCTGCGTGCGAGCGTTTCTCTTGATATACCCTCCTTGATGTGCCGTTCCTATGCGCTGTGGAGGTCCATTATTTCTTCATTGGTCGTTATTCTTTAATCACTTGCGTATTTAGCCTTGAAGTATTTGCATGCATAGTTTCATCAGGCCCGAACGACTTTCTATGGGTTCTCAGTTTTCATTTATTTTATTTTATTTATATTTTTATTTTATTTATAATTTATTTTATTTATATTTTATTTTATTTATATTTTATTTTATTTATATTTTATTTTATTTATAATTTATTTTATTTATATTTTATTTTATTTATAATTTATTTTATTTATATTTTATTTTATTTATAATTTATTTTATTTATATTTTATTTTATTTATATTTTATTTTCTTTTCTTTTATATTTTATTTTATTTATATTTTATTTCATTTATATTTTATTTTATTTATATTTTATTTTATTTTCTTAATATTTTCTTTTCTTTTCTTAATATTTTATTTTATTTTATATTTTTATTTTTATTTATTTTTGCAAATAGTGTGTAATGCATCCTTGGTTGCATTGAAATTATACATCAGTACCTTTACTGCATTGAACCTACTTTCCCATCTGCTGTCAGAGAGGTGTTTTATATTCAGTGTTGTGATTGCTCACGTGGTTGGCGTGGTGTCCCAATGCGCACATATTCGAGTGTTTCTGATCAGGTGCATCTATCATTGTCCGCAACTTCCACCGCTCCTCCATCTTGTCCACAAAATCCAGGATTTTCGAACTGTCCGCAAAACATGCGCGACCGTGAGGCAATGGTATTGCATTTGTCTTATGGCTCTTCCCCTTGGTTTCTTCACTGAAGCTAGTGACCCTAAATCAACGGCGGGCGACAGCTTATAAGGTCCTTACGCCAAATAACGCCATGTACCTCTTTCTTGCCGCCAAACGAATGCCTTGTAAAAATACCAAATAGCGGTAGTTTACCGCATGGGTCGTCATTCATAGTCCATGTAGTGAGAAAAATTGTTAATAAATGTCCGCCATCATTTACGAACGAAGTGGAATATCCGCCATTCGCTCATGAGTCACGGAAGTCTGCTACTATATCAAGCTAAGCGGAAAGAACGGATTTTGTAGATGCCGTAAAGAATTATTCTATAAAACTATAGATGTTCACGAAGTTTGAAGCTTCGTATATAGAGATAAATTAGTCTGATGTGAAATTCCATCAAATAGTCGGTAGCCCCAAGTTGTACATACAAGGTTTTTAGGTTATTCACAACACTTAGGTAAATATTTGTCATGTTAATCTCATTTCCACTTTGTCAGGGGATCAGACGCAAATAATTGAACTAGGAGGAAAGCATAATCACAACTTCCATGTTTAAAGATGCGATGTCGCTGACGAAAATATGGCAAAGACAACCCAGAAGAGATCTAAACCAGTCCCAACCAGAAATGAAGAGGTTGAGTCACAACCAAGCACAAGCAAAGGCTGGATGTGTTTCGCGTACAAAATATGTCTTGGTATAAATTTTGTGTGAGGTAGTTACTTGATAAGTGCGGATACATCAGAAGGAACACACATCTTTCAATTTACAGATGTCCAGAATGTGCAGAATGATGCATTCGCCTTATAAATTTTCAGACACTTATGTATTTTCAAACTTTTCTAACACATTGTTCGTTTGTATTTGTCCCACATCCTACTTTTTAATAACTCAGTAACGTCATGTCATATTTTTGTCTATCACAGCTGTTGTTCTAGCTGCAGATCAAGTAAAACTTAATGATGATTGAATACTAATCGTTTTTTTTGCATGAACTCAAAATGGATTTGACATTGTTGCATTTTGGTTAAGCAACGTTAGTTTGGGGAATAATTATTTCGTAATATATATAAATATATATAAGTGAAAGCTTGTATATTTATTTGGTTGTATATTTGTTTGTATTTCCGCTATACAAATCTACTGTTTTCAACATAAAAACAACAAAATTTGGTATATTACCTCATGGTAATCTACCTTAGACCGTAGAAGGGTTTTGGAAAGGATCGGATCCCAAGGGGGTGGAGGGTAAAGGGGCCTCCATTAAAAATTTCCTTATTTTGGTTAAAATGTCTACAGTTTAGAACCACCAAATTTGGTATACTATCTCATGTTACTCTGACTTAGACCGTAGAAAGGTTTTGGAAGGGCTCGGAGCCCGGGGGGAGTCAAGTGGGCCCCCATAAAAATTCCGTTATTTTGGTTAAAATGTCTAGAGTTTAAAACCACCAAATTTGGTATACTCTCTCATGGTACTCTGACTTAAACCGTAGAAAGCTTTTGGAATGGATTGGAGCCCGGGGGGGGGGGGGGAGGCAATGGGGCCCCATACAAATTTTCGTTATTCTGGTTAAAATGTCTACAGTTTAGAACCACCAAATTTGGTATACTCTCTCATGGTACTCCGACTTAGACCGTAGAATGGTTTTGGAAGGGATCGGAGCCCGGCGGGTTCAAAGTGGCACCCATACAAACTTTGTTATTTTTGGTTAAAATGTCTACAGTTTAGAACCACCAAATTTGGTATACTATCTCATGGTACTCTTACTTAGACTGTAGAAGGGTTTTGGAAGGGATCTGATCCCGGGGGAGGGGGTCCAAAGGGGGCACCGTACAAATTTCCGTTATTTTGGTTAAAATGTCTAAAGCTTAGAACCACCAAATTTGGTATACTATCTCATGGTACTCTGACTTAGACCGTAGAACCGTAGAAGGGTTTTGGGAGGGATCGAAGCGCGGGGGTGGGGTTCAAGCGGGCCCTCATAGAAAATTTCCGTTATTTTGGTTAAAATGTCTAGAGTTTAGAACCACCAAATTTGGAATACTATCTCATGGTGCTCTTTTTTTTTTTAGACCGTAGAACCGTAAAAGGGTTTTCTTAGGGATCGAAGCGCGGGGGGGGGTCAAGCAAGCCCTCATACAAAATTTCCGTTATTTTGGTTAAATTGTCTAGAGTTTAGAACCACCAAATTTGGTATACTATCTCATGGTACTCTGACTTAGACCGTAGAACCGTAGAAGGGTTTTGGGAGAGATCGAAGCGCGGGGGGGGGTTCAAGCGGGCCCTCATACAAAATTCCCGTTATTTTGGTTAAAATGTCTAGAGTTTAGAACCACCAAATTTGGTATATTATCTCATGGTACTCTGACTTAGACCGTAGAAGGGTTTTGGAAGGGATCGGAGCCCGGGGTGAGGGGTGTTAAGTTGGCCCCCATAAAAAAATTCCGTTATCTTGGTTAAAATGTCTACAGTTTAAAACCACCAAATTTGGTATACTTTATCATGGTGCTCTGACTTAGACCGCAGACGGTTTTGGGAAGAGGTTGGAGCCCGGGGGTCAATGCGCTGGTGGGTCAGATGGTACCGATAGAACATTTTCGTAAAACGTACCACATTTTTCTATGGAACCAGGCTTTGCTTCAAGAATTTGTTCATGCACGTCATCGACGTAACTATTCTGACTGGCTGTGCAAAATTGGAAGATGTCTTCATTCCGAGGATTCCACTGATTCCCACAGATATACCGTTTGACTTCAAGCGTCTGAAAATCCGGATTCGTCTGGCATTTGCCATGTCTATCAACAAAGGGATAGGCCAGTCATCGGCAGTGGCTGGCATTAATTTGGAGGAACCCAGCTTTTCACGCGGACAACTCTATGTCGCCTGCTCAAGGGTTGACAATCCTAAAAATGTGTCTACATTTTTGCTCCCAGTGGAAAAACCAAAAAGCAATAACCTACACGAATTAAAATAAATATACCGGAAATTTACAGGAATGCATTTTTCATTCATATAATTTCACCCGCTGAACTTGGTGTTTCTACGAACATTTTCCCGGGAAATACCGGATACCCCTTCTTAGTGTTATGATAAAAACAGATGGCGTTAATTGGGCCACCTATTCCTAATAACGCCATCATGCAAGCTTTTCTTAACTGAGTTATGTTTCACTTCCTGAAATACCTATCATCCGTACGAGTATCATTATGCTATTATCTACAGAAAAGTTTAAAATGTCTTCGTCATTTCTTTCCTGTTTTTGTATACTTTATTTTTATAGCTACGCCATCTTAAGTGTTTAGGTGGCATTATTCTGGCCTGGTACCTTATCCGAGTTTCTAGTAATAATTTTATATTCTCGTAGTTAAGCCTGACATAAAACAAAATGTGTGTTTCAAAAAAAGCTTGCATTTATATAATGAGTTCACACGTTCTTTCCCTCATGTTCTCTCACATTTCTGGCTCAGCGTCAAACCACTAACCCGGTTTCATGTTCTAAATTCCTCCACAAGTCCCGTCGTTTAACGTACATACAGGGTATACGGGAAAGTCCATAAACAGGGAAATAACTTTTGAACGCAAAATGCTAAAGTTGTGGAAGTAGTGTGTACATAAAATAAAGTGACAATGTTCTATCAGATGAGACCGATTGAAGCACCCCTAGCGGCGAATTTTGGAAGTTAGCGATCCTATCGCGAGAACGAAGAGAGATAGCGAAAGAAAGTCAATAGCAAACGTGTAGAGCGTTACCGATTTAGTATGAAATGACGACCTACATTCACCAAAAACTCAAATAGAAGTCCGGAAATGCAGATCTCTCGTTATTCGATCACCGGCATAAATACGTTAGGAATGACATCGCAAAGCGTATAATCTGTAAACGAATTTTGCCTGCAAAACAGCGAAGGATGGATGAAAGTATGCAAATGCAAACGCTACGTCATACCTCATCTGGAAGCATAAATTGGCGGTCAGGGAAGGTTTGTCAAATATTTCGTGGACTGGATCTTCGAGTCTACACATGGCTAGATATTCCAACGAGGAATACTGCGAGATGGTTATGTTGTACTGGAAATGCGATCGTCGGGCAAGAGAGGCAGCACGCCAATATGCATTTCCTTCATCGTTCACATCCTACTGCGGCTACTATCATCAATGTCGTGCGCCGGCTGAGAGAAACCGGGAGCATTACAAGTCGTTCCCGTTCAGTTAGGCCGACACTTGCAGGTGTGCACGTGCAGCAAGTGGACGTGCTGGCTTATGAGATAGTCCACCCACATTGCAGTACGAGAGACATGAGTGCGACGTGTGGCCTTGCATTTGGTCGTGTATGGTGAATTTCTACAATCCCGTATTATCCTAGCATGCAGCAACGTAACACCTGAAATGCTGCAGATCGTCCAACAAGAAGTTCTAACTCGAATACAGATGTGTATTGCGCTGATGGTGGACACATCGCGAACGCTTCAGTATTAGTACTGACATTTTGTATTTCTAGAACATTATTTTGTGCTTTTCTTCTTCATAATGCCCTACTGCTGTATGAATTTCCTACTACTTTACTGTATAGCACATAATAAATTGTACCTTGCTGACACATACATGTATTAGTGTTATTAGTAAATTTGCAACACCTTATAATATCACACTTCTGCACGCGATGAGTGACGTATTTAAGCCGGTGATCGGATACCAAGAGATATGTATTTCCAGACTTCTATTGGAGTTTTTGGCGAATGCAGGGCGTCATTTCATACTAAATCGGTGACGCTCTACACGTTTGCTATGGGCTTTATCTCGCTATCTCTCTCGGTTCTCGCGATAGGATCGCCAACTTCCAAAAATGGCCGCTAGGGGTGCTGCAATGGGTCTCATCTGATAGAACATAGTCTTTTTATTATATGTACACACTACTTCCACAACTCTAGCATTTTGCGTTCAAAAGTTATTTCCCTGTTTAAGGACTTTCCTATACACCCTGTATGTACATCACAATAAAAAGAATTTTAAATGTATTTCGTAAAAGTATGACTAGTTTTTGTGTAGCAACTCTGAGTGGCGCATTATTAAACACACACACACGCACGCACGCACGCACGCACACACACACACACATTCACTAATAATATTCAAAATAAATCCATTGGTTCCAGAAGAGGGAACTATTTTGTCACCGTAGGACAACTCTCGGAACTATATCCAGAGTACTGCCGATCAAGAACTATTGTATATCCACAATCAGCAGTATGAGAAATCTGAATCCCTTGCCCTTAACTGCTTGGCGGCTGGGTCATCATTAGGAGCATATCCTAACATGGATGTAAGAGAACGCAGAAAATAAAAATTGAAATATTTACACAATCACTGATTTAAGTATAAGGGTCATCATACACGTTTCCTTACAAAATAAAGCTTAATAAGCTCTGCAAAAGGAAATCGTAAAACCCAAAACACAAAACCTAATAATGGCTTCATATAAAAAGTTCCCTTTTAACATGAATGCATTTATAAAGTAGACATGTATGTCTGGTCCACTGGAGAAATTAGTTGTTCTCAGGTGATCATAAATGTTTATAACCATATTGGAAAAACTGCGTTTTACGACACTGATTAATGATATAATGATTCCAACTACAGAAATTGTATTTCATGGTATTAAAACGTACATAAGTATTAAGTTCCATGCTTTACCTTAAATGAAACGCATTTCTCAGTCTTTGTACTAACTTCTAACTTAATAATTTAAAGAATATGCGGAAAATCAGTCGATTTTTTCTTATTCTTCGTTTTCTTTGTTAAAAAGGAAATCTAATCCTATATAACGCGGTGGAAGAGCAACAAGAAATCGTGCAAAAAATTCATCCTCCACAATTCAGTGGCATTCGTATGCGTGGTCAGGCAAAAATTTTCCCTTACAGTAGTGAATGAAACTGAGCGTCAGGTGTTGATAACGATCAAGTAAGAAATTTATTGCAAAGAAGCGGCATGCAGTTTAATCTCTTAAACCTTTAATCATGATTACACTCAGTTTTTTTCTGTTTTCTTTTTCTTTTTTTTTCGGGGGTGGGGGTGGGGGAACAAAATCAATTATGAACAAAATGTGAGATGTAAGCTGCATATCAGTTTTTGGGAGAGAACGCTGAGAGAGAGCCAGAAATAAAGACAGTATCCGTAAACCGGTACTGCATTTCAGCATAAGTCCGTCAAATGCCGTATTACAAGAAGTAAATTCCCATGTATCCCAGTTTAAAAAAAGGTCAGGAGAGTTAATGGAGGAATGTTATCATTGAATTTAATTCTTTTAAGCTCTTCAGGTTTCCATATCGGAAAACATCACGTAATAGAATTTGTCTAAAGAGAAAATGAGAAACGTAGACCTTTCCATAACAGATTATAAAATTTCGGCCTTGTTTCGTTACAAAAAGTCACAACAGATTTTCGATAAAAATCTTCTTCTAGAATTAATACAGGAGCTACGGTATTTAGTAAAAGCTTCTCTATAAGCGTTTATTACATTGATGTCCAAAGTAACACACCGGAAAAACTATAAATAACGCAAAATTCACACAACAGAGCTTTCTATTTTTTTTGGATTGGAGGTTTAGCGACCACCATGAGCAACACAATGGGCAATAAGCAGTAGTCCGTCAATAATCTTGAAGAGACGAACACAACCGCCATGATTCCCATGATTCGAACTTGGACCCAACTCGGACGAATGGCGATCAGTCAACGCTGCTTAGACCACTGCGCCAACGAGGTGGCAACATAAACTGTATATATATATATATATATATATATTCGGTCGAGTCACATAAGAATCTAATAAAACATGATGAAAAACATTTTATTAGTCAGTGACTTACTATTATTATCACTAAGTAGTTCTGATAAAGTAATCCTTAGGTATATGATGATAAATAATTGAAAAGCACACACTCCGCATAAAAAATCTGTATAAAGGCCACTTTCATTCTTCTTTTTGCTCTGTCGTTTGAAAAATGGCTTTGTCATGTGGCTATTACAACGGAAAGTGCTCAGTTTCATCAAAATGACACAAGAAGAAAGATTGAAGCATATTAGGAACTGCCCATTTCATAAATAATGTCAGAGTAAAACGAATGACTTGTCGCGACCTACAGATTTGTGTCCGAGATATTAATTAAATGTTTTCGCGATATTACAGTTGAGTCACATTCCGGATAATTTAGAGACACTAGTGTTAAGTGATATTTTAGGTAATTAAGGAGATGTTAAATAAAATGATAGATCTTGGATATAAATTTCGGTATGACTCATTGAAACATGCGTAGATTACACACACAAGCATAATAATACTACGTAAACTAGATATTTATTACTATTTTTCAGTTCCATTTTCTGTATAGGTAACTTTTGTGTTTAATTATAACTGAAGTACACTATTTAAAAATCCGTTGAACATATATCTTTTCGTAGTTGGCGTGAAAATAAGTCATTTTAATTAAATAATAATATATGCTGCTGTTAAATTTAGCAGCAGAGACAAAATTGTATGCATCGTAAAACAAAAAATGTTGCTATCCATAAGCACCGATAAGATGAAAATGCTCATTTGTGTGATGGGAAATTTGCCGTTCATTAAGATTTTACCACTCAGCTGGAAAGAATGTTTTTGTTTCTGATATTTCACAGAAACTTTCGATACTTCGGATAGTTTTGCGTACTTAATATTACTCGTATACTTCAGATAGGTTTCGCGTAGTTAAAGCCAGGTCGTTCCTAAAATAATGGCCGATTTGGCGGGTAAATATGAGACATGTGATATGATAGCACACAATTTTGTTTTACTCGAAATAGGCGGCTTCAGCAGCTACACACATCTACCAGCGAGTAACAAGTGCTTCAATGCCAGTCAGGAAGATATCTGGCTCCATGGATGCAATTTCCGCTTCCTTTCGGTCTCTGAACGTCCTGTGCTTGAGGAGGTAATTACTAAAATGTGACACGTGTGGCCTTCCGTTATCGTGTTATCGTTTGTGACACGTGTGGTCTTCCGTTATCATGTTATCGTTTGTGACACGTGTGGTCTTCCGTTATCGTGTTATCGTTTGTGACACGTGTGGTTTTCCGTTACCGTGTTATCATTTGTGATACGTCTGATCTTCCGTTATGGTGTTATCATTTGTGACACGTGTGGTCTTCCTTTACTATGTTATCATTTATGACACGTGTGGTCTTCCGTTATCATGTTATCATTTGTGACACGTGTGTGCTTCCGTTATCATGGAGGAGAATAGAACTCTTCCTGTTACCCAAATATCGCTGTTTGGAACACAAAGTCTGGTGCCTACACTGTAAAAAAAATTGTAGATTTTCCATTTTTAAACCGTTTTCCAGGGTGCCAACACAAAACCGTAAAATCTACAGTTTTATGCCGTGTTGGAGCAAAGCTATATCTTTGCTCCAACACCGCATTTAATGAAACAAACAGCACAGAATTTGGCTGGAGTGAGTCACAGTCCAAATAATCACGAAAACACAAAAATTTGGCTGGAACGAATGTGTTGATTGTGTTGGAGCAAAGCTGTAGCTTTGCTCCAACACGGCATAAAACTGTAGATTTTACGGTTTTGTGTTGGCACCCTGGAAAACGGTTTAAAACCGTAAAATCTACAGTAATTTTTGTACAGTGTACGGTCAATTTCTTCACAGTATGTGACTGAGGTAATGATGTCATCAGGATTCAAGAACATGTACTGTATGACAACAGAACCTTTGGGGTCAACCTTCGTTTAGGGTGTTACTTCAGTGGTTCGCCAGGGTTCATCCACTGTCCAGATCGCTTACAGTTGTGGAATAGCATCCACGTTTTATCACAGGTTACAATGCGATCAGGCAGGAATTCCTTTTCACTGAGAAGCAGAAGGTTACTACATATTCAAACCGTTGTCGTTTCTGATGCTCCGTCAGTTCGTGTGGAACGCACGCATCAATCGAGCTTATTGACAATTTGATAGAGATGTTCGGAAATAGTTGACACCGACACATTGTACTCTGTGGTAAATTCTCTGTGATGCGAGGATTTTGCTCCACATTTGCCTTCAAAGGATCGTTATGAATGACCGAATGTCGTCCTCGGCCGTCTTCATTTTGTAGGCTCGTGTCACTGGAACGAAACTTTTCAAACCACCGACGAACAGTACGTTCAGATGTTGCCTCACTTTTCAAACCGCCTACGAACAGTACGTTCAGATGTTGCCTCCCTTTTCAAACCACCGACGAACAGTACGTTCAGATGCTGCCTAACTTTTCAAACCACAGACGAACAGTACGTTCAGATGTTTCCCCACTTTTCAAACCACCGACGAACAGTACGTTCAGATGTTACTTCACTTTTCAAATCACCGACGAACAGTACGTTCAGATGTTGCCTCACTTTTCAAACCACCGACGAACAAAACGTTCACACGGTGCCTCCACATTACGATCTAATTTGAACTCATAAAGTAGAACCACCTACAGCTGACCATTTCCTAATTTGTTGTACAGACCAATCTTAGACGAGTAGCAACAATGGCAGCTCAACCGATTATTGCGTACATGTGGATTCTGAGTCGCCCTTCAACTGCTACGAATGGCGCTGCGAGCGGGTTGGTTCTTAAGCATTGTGGGCGATTTGAATGTGGCACTTCATAAAATCGGCCGTTATTTTCCGAACGACCTGATATTGCTTATTTTGTTCATGTGCTAATGATGGCAAAGCGCATAATTATCCACGAAAATACATCAACATGAATAATAAAATATTGTCTGATACCAAATTGTAAGAAGACTAAGTTCACTACAGGGATTGAGTCTTTGAATAGTTCAGTATTCTTATCAACATCATGTTCTCTAATTTCAGTAAAAATTATGTTTACATGTTTTATCAATTTCTATGAGAAAGAATGATTCACTTACTGCTCGTAGGATCCTATTCTGTCAGTGAATGTGTATTTATAAAAAACCATCACTTCTTGCAGCAATAAAATGAACAATATTTCCAAGACACTTACCTAAGGAGAAAAAATAATATCACTTTCAATGTACCAGAAAAAATTCAGGAATATCAATTCATTCAAATTTTATGTATAATAACTTCAGTATTTTATTTAAAAAAGCTAAAATTTAGAGATGAAATTGACTGAATGTCCAGCACAATTGAAGATCAAAGGATTACAAGTGTGAGTTTCGCTTTCAAATTCTCCCTTGTCATGGTCATTTATGACCGGGAAATTTTATTATACGCTCTTGGGGCGCATTGAAATGTTTTCAAGTTTCGATCTGTTTAATCTTTAATTCTCTCGATGGACACAGAGAATCATATTGGCTCAGGCGCTAAACCAAATTATTTGGCCGTTTTCTTTATGGCTCAGTGGTTCACCCAGGGGGTGGGCCGACGGGGTCAGGCGACCCCCCTACCTTGGACTGACAGTGCGGAAAATTATTACGTCGAAGTTTGAAACAAAAAGTCACGATACGCGACCTACTTACACTTCTTAATAATGCACCATATAATTACAACAAACAATAATTACAAGGGAGTATTTCTGTTAAATAAATATAGAAAATCTAACCAGAAAAAAATCAATCTATTGCTTCTTTTAATCATTTAACTTTCTTGTACTGTAACATTACTAGTAACTGGGTAAGAATAGTTAACCTCTTTCTTAATTGTTATAGAACCTGAATATTTTCCCCGGTAAATTTAGGGGCCACTCCCACCTTGGGAAAATTCTGTGTGCCAAGGCCCACGCCCCACCCCTTGGGAAATTTCTGGGTTCACTACTGCTATGGCTGTACGTACAGCAGTTCCTATCTGCAATCTGCATAATTAACTTTTTATATTTAAGGCTGTGAAGAAAATGATTCGCTCAGCTTAAACACGTGTTTAAAAATTAAAAGGAAATTTTGGTCTATTAAATTGCCGGCCGAAGACGATGAGAAAGTTTTACCTTTGTGAAAATGTTGGACGCAAAAGTGCATACTTGAGGCGCTATTGATTTAAACAAATATATTTGGGTCAAATGATCTCTAGACATGTTGAAAGAAACTGTTCCTGATTTTTTATCTGTATGTAAGAAAATCAGTAGTGCCTCAAGTCAGTTTGATGAAGAGCTCATCAGCTGGTGTTTGTGTATTTACAAATGAGAACTTTTCTGAAAAATCGGAGTCAAAACTTGGTCCTCCCGGAAAAATTTGCCTTTCGTATGATGTTCATGAATTCGTGGACGTGCTGCATGTAAAGCCTAAAGGCATTTCAGTACCACTGAGTATTGAAACGACAGTTAGTCGTCTCCTGAGACGATTGAGGATGTATCTCTTAGTTCCCAAGGGCACAGAAAACACGGAAAGTGTGGACCATAATAGGAAAATGAGGAAACTACAGACTTCACTTGAATGAAAGAAAATATTCTTCATTTTTATATGGGATTTATGGGCATTTTCATCGAAGGCGTCACGTGTGTGCGCCATCTCGAATTTAATTTCCATCTTTTCATCTCGGCATATTAGTGCTCATGAATGTTCAACGAGGAAATATTTGGTGGTAAACATTGCAATGAATAATATGCCGAGATAGCAGTTTGTGCTGAAATCAAAATACGAATGGGAAACCATACAAAATTCAAAGGAAGCTATCGAAAATCGATTAATACGGTTATCTTCCTACTATGTTCACGAACCATAGTATGCGAGTTTGAGGACTGAATTCATTTATTTTTTCGAAGTGCTTCTGGTTGCAGACTGCGAATACCTTGGGAAAATAATTCATCGAAATACTAAAACACCTAATGGTGTTTTAGTATTTCGATGAATTATTATCCCATTTAGTTACTCTGAAACTGAGCTTGGTCATGACAAATTGGAGAACTATGACTGGTTCATGACTAATCTAAAGTAATCGGATGATACGAGTATCGCAAAATTATTCCCATTGATTGGGCGAGTTTTTAGTTATTGGTTTGATTCTCTGATCTTTCCTAACTCATTTTAATGCTAGCAGCTCCTGTGACTAAGTGGTTTGAGCAGGGGCGGGTATAGAACTTTTTACAGGAGGGGGAGGGGGAGGGCGACGACAAATGGAAGTTTTTGAACTCCACCAGAACAAAATTAATTAAAGTATTTTTTTTCTACCGTAAGTTGATACTTTTTCATTAAATTAAGGCATTTGTTTTCTAATGTAAGTCGTATTTTAACTAAAAACTGAAAAAAAATCAAAACATCTTCCGTAGGCAAGGCTCTGCTCCCCCCCCCCCCTAAATACGCCCCTGAGTTAGACGTGAATTTTTCTGGTTAGTTGGCGCAGAGTTTTCTCAGATTTTGTAGGAACAACTGATTATAATGTTCAGACTTGTCTATGGCCATCGTTAAACCCGAAATAAAAATAATATGATTTAATCGTTATCTGAAAGTGCTTTCCCTTTTTCTTAATTTCGAGCCAATGAAAAAGGTAAATGATCTCTTCACGGTGTCAATTAGTTGGGAGTTTTTACTTGTCTGGTGAGACAACTCCGGCCGAAATTGCTTAGTTTCAGTCTGATGTGTTTTACGCTTGTTTGTATAACCGCAAAATTTAGATTCTGATATTTTGAAAAACACCGAATGAGTTAACGAGCGAAATAACTGACTGCTAAGAGGGAGGAGGTATAAACGAGTAATTTCGTTTCGGAACTGCGTATAAGTGGAAGCCTATTGCAACAGCCAAGAGTCACCCAACATTTTATCTGAAATAAATTTATTTGCGTTACATGAGATAGCCCTCGAATTTGAAAAAAAAGAAAAAGAAAAAGAAAATTCCATTTTCGCATTGCACCACTCATAAAAGAATGGTGTTTAATGCTGATATAAAAGTAAAATGTCAAAATAGGAGCATCAAAATTCCGCGCGCTGGAAATATTCCATTCTTCAGGTGTGATTTATGAAGAATATAAAAAAACTTTAATGAATCTAGGAAAGCTAAGGTCCTTTTCCTATGAAAATGCAAATTTATTCCTATTCACGGCTGTTTTTATTCCATCTTTCTTGTTTGCATCTTATGGACTTTTTTGAAAAAAAGATAATCTTTGTGAATTTTCAGGAAGGTCAGATCTCACGGAAACAAAACCTTATGCCTGTTTTCATTTCACTAGCAGTAGAGGGAACTCGGATAAAAAAAGGTTTATTCGGAGCTTTTCTTTCAAAAAATAACATTGTCATGTTTGCAGCGAAAATCTATATCCTGGTATGTCATGAAATCGTTTCTGTTGCAAACAGGTATATCGCGAGCTTGTTATTTTTAACAAATAGTCTTCGCCCTATAAACTAGAAACATTATCATCGAAAAACTTCGCCTAACTATACTTTGTATGTATATCTAAAGGCATTTGTATCACTTTTTATGTCGTAGCACAAGCTTACACCAGCCAAAAAATTTCAGTGGCACAACGTTAGATATTCTCCCAAACTGTACTTGGCAGCGCTTTAGTCCTCAGTTTGGAAAGAGATTAAACTCATCCCAGAAAATCTAGAAAAATACCACGAATGATAGCTGTAAGGCATTCTGTAAAAGTCACGAATTATATTTATTAACGTAGTGAAATGCCCGTTCAAGTTACTGGACGCGGTGTCTACGTAGAAGTAGGTTCAGCTCATATATGAACTTATTTCTAATATTGTTGAGCATATGCAGCTTTTCTCAGAGTAGTAAAGTATATCAGTTATTCGATTTAACAAAAATGGTAACGGTGCACATTTGTCAAAACCATTCTTAAAATCTGATCGTGTCGCATTCGGCACCATGAATTGACGCAACAATTGGCGCAACTTTCATTGTTATGAAATAATATATTTACTAAACTATCACCGAACACTATTTCATCACGTTTTACACAAACCTAGCAATATCTCACTGCAATCTGCATTCATTACGACGCCGTGGTGCTAAATGCATAAAATACCGTCCCGGTGGTGCAGTGCTCTAAGTAATGGCCTCTGGTCATTCGCCCGAAAGGAGTCCGGGTTCGAATCCCGTGAGGCATGGATGTTGTGTTTGTCTTACGGCACTGGCTCTCTCCTTTCCCTGGAACCAGTGACCATAAATTAGTGACGGGCGACTACTTATTGCCCATTGAGGTTCTCACGGTGGTCGTTAAACCGTCAATAAAAATATAAATAAATGCAAAAATGCACTTTTGATGCTATCAAAACCGTGCGTCGTAGTGAATTTTTGCTTCCTTAAGGGCTGGGAATTACCTGATATTGACGGCAGTTTTAGAATTGTGTATAACACGATGGGGAGTAAGTAACCTGTAGATATCCTAGACCAAACGTTACCAATCCCCCTCTCTAACACACATGCGATTCACCTTTTTCTTTTTATTTTGAGGACAGATTTTTCGCTTGCACTTGCGCAGGTGGACTTTCTTAGCTAGATCGTATTTCACCAGCGTCAGGGCCGTTTCTTATGTTCGTCTTAATCTGAATAATATATAATAAATTAAAAATAAGTATTGTTTTCGAAAAATTAAACAGCCGAAATGGTGTTATCTTACTATTGCTACCGCCGTAGTTTAGTAAATATGCACTTTTCTGACTCATATATCTTCTTTCATTGGCTTTTCGACAATAATATTAATTATCCTCTAGCAAAGTACAGCTCAGCTCCAGGAAATAGTAAATGTTATTGTTTGTTGGCATGCTTTAATTTCGCTGGGAATATGTGGTTCAGTTTGGTCAGCCGTGAGGCGAACAAATGCAAAGTGTCGTACGTTAATTAACGTATACGCTTGAATCCCTCGTTTCACTCGTATTTCTTATTAACAAAGGTCTTGGCATGCGCAAGATTCATACCATAAAATATCTACGAAGAATATCAGCGTACTCTCTCAATTTTTTTGTGCAGTCATTGGTCCCTATACCTCTCGATGTACATGGGCTTTGACTCGACTTAAGGACTGCTCCAGTTCATCTTCTACTTCTATCAAATAAGATAGGCTGTTTTTCTCATTCGGCCCCATTTCGGTGCCGTTTGAACTATATCAAATTAAACCTATTTTTCTACTGCGGAAACCGACTTTTTTTATCACTGCTCAGTACACCGGATTTGTTCCCATTTTGAATTACAATAAATCTCGTAGCACTCTCGACAGTTGTATTCCGAGAATTGATTCCTACATATAATTACAGAATGTGCGAGTTGGAGGCCTTTGCTGACAGGAATACTTTTGATTCTAACCTGATGCACCTTTCTAATGTACCTACCTCACTTTCAAGGGACTATTTTTCTGAAATTGTCATTTTAAGACCGAGACAACTTTTTTTCGATTTTTAACTGTCAGGTTTCCGTTTCTTTTCTACCCCGATTGTCGTCGATTCTTTTTCTGCTTATTTTACTTCTGTTCCATGGTTTCTGTTTCACTGGTTGCCGTCCCATATTTCAATTGTCATGTAGGTAGAGTTTCTAAACAGCGGAGGTCTTCTTTTTTGCCATCATTTTTCATGTTTCCGTCTCCAATCTGAATTCTCCTGGTCCTACTTTGTATCTCTGGAGTCTCACTATGTTGTTTTGCATCATGTGTCAAATCGTCCGCCATATGTTTAATTTTTTTTACTGTATCTCAAACATATTGGTCAATCATTCTGATCCACATATTTATCAGATAATTTCCTTGGTTATTTTTCGTTGAATAAACTTAGTACCCATGTTGGTGCTTCCAGATTTTTTGAGTAATTGTAAGGAGCATATACAGGGTGTATCAGAAATGATGGTCACAACTTTAAGGGGTGATAGAATAAGGCACAAAGAACAATATTTATAATACAAGTCGTGGTCAAATGTGCCATGTTAACGCGCGAACACATGAAGGACGAAGAACATGGCAAAGGAATAATCTTTATGAACGGATCATGTACAAAAAGGGATTTACTGATATTTTACAATAATTGTTCAAAGGAATGTCCGCCTACCGTAAGACATGCCTCACAACGGCCACGGAGCGATTGGCGTAGTGTTTGGAGGATTCCAGGCATGTCACGATCCTCGTAAGGAATGGCGCTAATGCGGGAGACAAGGTCCTCAGTAGAGTCAACGGGCGTCTCGTACACGAGGCATTTCGTTGTCCTCAGAAAAAGAAGTCCAGGCAGGAGAGATCAGGTGATCTAGGGGTCCAAGCAATGGCACCACCGTGCCCAATCCATCGGTTTGGAAATTGAGTGTTTAGGTAGTTCCGCACTTCCCTGGTGTAATGGGCTGGCGCTCCGTCGTGCTGGAACCACATGTTCGCACGGAGATGTGGTGGCACAACTTCCAGTAACTCAGACAGATCCTGCTACAGGAAAATACGGCAGCTTGTTCCGTTGAGGCAATCTGGTAAGAGATACGGGCCAATGACGTAGCGTGGATTATCCCCGCCCACACATTAACGGAGAAACGCTGCTGGGTGCCCCGCACCAGTTTTGCATGCGGATTGACGGTGGAACACTCATGCTCGTTATGCGTATTAGACATGCTGCCACGAGTGAAAGTTGCTTCGTCGGTAAACAGAACAGATACTGCAAACTCTGGTTGCACTGTGCACTGTTGCAGGTACCAGCGTGCAAATGTCACATGGCGAGGAAAATCCGGTTTTTGTAAGGCCTGGACCCCAGGACATGGTAAGAGGGAGGTGTTCTTCGTGAAGCACACGCCATACCGTCTTATGACTCACTCCGTGGATACGTGCCATCGCTCGAGTACTGCCTTCTGGCCTTCCATAATCGTCTCTATCCTATTCGGCGTTCTCACCGTCCGTGAACAGATTGCGTCCTGTCTGTGAGCGAGGAACGACCCCGTCTCACACAGTTGTCTGTGCAAGCGCTGAAATGTCCGGCGGTCGGGCAACGGCCGATGTGGAAAACTCTCCCGGTGCAGTCGTTGAGCTTCGACGGCGTTGTCATTTGCGGCTCCGTACATGAAATGGATATCGGCCTTCTCAGCATCGGAATACCGCTACGTCTCGGTGGCCGTACATTTCAAAATTGCCTTTATTCTTCAGTAAAATAACATTTCTATGTACATGACAATGGAATTCTGCCAATAAATACAGCGGTATATACATCAGCTGGAAAGTTCCAGTGAAACGTAAAACAAAATATTGTTAAAATCATAAAAAAAAAAAAAAAAAAAAAAAAAAAAAATTATTTCGCCACGTAGGGCGAAGGAGAGGCAGACAATAAAGCACGAGCGACACAAACGAAAATGTTTACCTACAGTATTGTAGACAGGGCAAGACATGATTCTATACTATGCACAAATTCCAATTAAGCATTACTACCATACTAAAGATTAAACATTAGGTACTAATTCACAGAAATGCAACAGTGATGCTACATTCAAAATTTACAACATATGTACAGAAGTATTCAGTGACAAGGGGAAATAACGCTAAATGTACTCAGAAGGGCATCTTATTACATTATATTATACACACAGTGACTAATATTTTAAAAAAAATATTCAACATAATGAAGGGGACATTGCGTGGGCAGTAAACTGTGCAGAAGGAAGAATTATATACAACAACATAAAACCCAACATTATCGAAGAGAACATGGGAAACATGGTGAGCTATCTTCAATGGCACATTAAAACAGAAAAATCACAAATAGCGAAGCACCAAAATTAATACGTAAAAACATGATTTGTTACAGTGAACGTGGGCGACAACAAAAATCCCACTTATAGGTTGAGATGTAACTGCAAATTGTGGATATGAAACCACCCAGCCGATTGGGCCCAAGTGGATTGAAAAACGCTATCGGTGTTTGTTGAGGCAGCACGAGAGTGCTCCATTTGGAGGCGAGTGGTTAACCGTGCTAGGAAGCGTCTCCGAATGATAGCACTTGCCTCCTGAGGAGGTGGAATAAGAGCGGAGAAGCGTTGTTGAAGATGGAAAGCATAGACAGTGAACTTCACAAGAATAAAAATATAACGGCACACAGGAGGCAAGTGAGTAGGTGGATGCTTAGTTTGGAGTAGCCAAGCATATGCAAGAAATGGTAACGATCGAGCACAAATTCGATCAGCAAGACGAAATGCTGTGTTTAGGACTGGCAGGAGAACGGGGCAGAATAGGTATTGATGTTGGACGTCACTGACCTCAGCGCAAAAGGAGCACTGCGGAGAGGTGAGAAGGGTCATGCGAAACAGTACTGATGGGGCGGGGAGACGAAGGTGAAGAAATTGCCAATGGACATTGAGTTCAAGAGGGGAGGAAAGGGGGAGGTAGATGCTGTCCAGATGGCGGGGAGAAGAGAAGGAGGAGCATACAGCTTGCGAATGATGGTGTGCGCGAAATGCGCCAGTAAGCGCCCTCTAACGGCTAACCACGCGACGTCCGACTACGCCTTGTATTACAAATATTGTTCCATGTGCCGTGTTCTATCACCCCTTAAAGATTTGATCATCATTTCTGAAATACCCTGTATATAAACTGTATGCAAAAAAAGGAAAAAGAAAAAAATACAAACAAACAAAATATTACAAGGAAATCTTTCGATCCTGGTGAAACTGCACATACAAGTACTGCAGTCCCGAATGTGGAAATGATTAAAAAATAACGACAATGACTCCATAGTGTTCCACGACTGCACATGGGAGCAGCGCATCGAGGAGGGATATATCACGAGCAAAGCTAGCACGCAGGGACAATTGGGTCAGCGGATTGCCATTGCATTTACCTGCACTCAGTGTGAGGATGACTTGACGTCGGTTCGGTGTACACTACAGTCACTTGAGTGAGTTTGAGAGAGGATGTATTGTTGAGTTGAGAGAGGTCGGTTGGTCAAGTCGCCGTATTACCAGGTATTCGGATCGGAGCGACGCGGCAATCAATCCTGATGAACAATGGTGACCAAATATCGATCCTGGTGATCCCGCCAATGAGTCGTGGAGGACACAAGCCAGAGTGACACATACAGTGGATGTCCGAGGGCAACGATAGAACGCGAGGATCGAGCGTTTGTCAGAGCGGCACGAAGTGAACTAAATTCGTTGTTCTCAACCATCCGTGGCCATGTTGTGTCGTGTACAGATACGGAAGTGGACATAACAACCGTTGCCAGACGACTTACGGCAAGTGGACTACATTCTAGGAGGCCATTCTGCCGCCTACCACCGCCCAGCGAGCATCACCTGCACCTGTTGCAGTAGTGTCGGGCCCGATCAAATTAATAACTGTCCTAATGCATCAATAACTAAACTCCTCGCCACCAGAGGACAGTCAATGCGCAGACTACAGCAACATTGGTCATTTTCATGTCTTGCATTTCGTATATACAGTATATCGGACACACAACACCTTTTACTTAGTCTGATGATGGTTACAGAGTATTTCCCGAAAGATCTTACTTTTTATTTATGCATAACATTTTAGTTTTCGGTAAAGTTTTAAATGACTTGAATGTGGTTTGCAGCTAATTTGAGTTCATAACGTATATAGACGGTTTGTCAACGTGGTGTTTAATCGTACAGGATGGCAAACTGCAGCTCCGTCGGTGTAGCTTAATCGGTAAAACATTCCCCTCCGGAGCAGTGACATGCAGGTTCGATCCCATAACCGGTAAATGTATGCATTCCACAAAGGCGATATATCGTTTTGTTGGTTTATTTGTAGGAGCTATTTTTGAAATTTTGTAATATTTGCTCGAATGCTCCAGGCGCATCTTATTTTATTTTCCTTTGTATCAATGTGTCTACTTTAACACGGTCTCGTTTTTTTTGTTTTGTATCAATGTACTTAATTGAGTGTTTTCACGCTTTTCTGGACTTGAATAAGTGTGAAATTTAAGCACAATAAAAAAGTTAAGGAGAAGAAAGAACTAAAGCAAGACAAAATATGAGCGAAAATTAGGTACGAAAAACTTAATTTCCGATTTATATATTTTTTTCTTTTTGAAGCAGTGATGCGTAGGTCGACGATGCAAGCGTGGCAATAGAGTGTTTAATGCTGAAGGCAGTGTGAAGCGCGTGACAAAAGAAGTACTGCAGAAAGATTTTTTCTCTTTTACCTTTTCTTTCCATTTAGATTATGGTCGACGACCTCAGTGACAGTGAAAGCAATTAGAGCTGATTGCTTTCGACTGGTGTGGAGGTAATGAAGGATAAAAATAACGGTGTCATATGACAAGTAGTAAGAACTCTTATCAACAGCGTTGATCTGTTGGACAGAGTCCCTCTTCCGGCCATGAATATGGAGCGTACAAGCAGTTTCATCCAACATTTTCCGCTCTGGTTGCCGTATAACTAACTTGCCTCTTTGCTAATTTTATTATAATTTTTCTGAGCTTTGACGATGTGTTGGTGATTACTGATGCGGTAGATGTAATGAATAAAAATGTATGGAAATTTACAAGGCATTATTTCAAAAGAAAAGAGATCCAAAGCTAAAAAATAAAGAAAAATTACTTAAAAAGGTTCTTTAAAAACGTTGAATACGATTAGAATGTAAATGCTGATATGAGGTGCTCTGGCATTTAGGTTGTTTCTTTAAAAACAGAACTAATTTTCTCCTAATTTTGAGAGAGAATCGCAAAGTCGACGTTGAGGAAATGTTTTCATGAAAAATCTCACACATTATTGGAAGCTACGAAAGAGCTCTTCTGTATAGAGTAGGAGCTCAAGCATAAGAAACGCTATAAATTATATAAAAGTGTATAACTGAAAAATAAAGAAAAATACTCATAAAGTTCTTTGCAAAAGTTGAATACAATTAGAATATAAATGCTGATTTTTTTTTTGATTGGAGGTTTAACGACTATCGTGAGCATCTCAATGGATTATAAGCGGTCGCCCTTTCCTAATTTAGGGTACCTGGTTCCAGGGAAGTGAGAGAGCCAGTGCCGTAAGACGAACACAGCATCCATGACTCACCGGGATTCGAACCCGGACCCCTTTCGGACGAATGATCAGAGGCCATCGCTTAGACCACTGCGCCCCCGCGGCGGAAAATGCTGATATGAGGTGCTCTGGCATTTAGGTTGTTTCTTAAAAAACAAAACTAATGTTCGCCTATTTTCTGAGAAAAGGTTTTCATGAAAAATCTCATACATTATTGTAAGCTACGAAAGAGCTCTTCTGTATAGAGTAGGAGCTCAAACATAAGAAAAGCTACGAATTATATAAAAGTCTGTTCATTAAGTATGGGGGATTATTGGATGAAAACAAAATAATTATTTGCGTATTCTAATTTACTCTGGTGATATAAATTACTTTCATATTACTAGGACTGACTTTATTTATCAACTGATATATTTCCCCCGATGAAACTGTGAGGGAATGTCCGTTATTGTAATTGGGTAAGTCAAAGGAGAGTTCGTCCCCTTTCCGGCTAGAAAGAGCCATACATGCTCACATTATTCTGCAAAGGATAGCCGTTTGTTTTCTGTAGTTCTTTGCAAATATTCCGCTAAAGCCACGATCCCACGGAGGTACCACAAGATAGGTTTTGAGGACAGAAACTCTCTGAGGCCAGATTCCACATCCACCACTATAGCTAAGTACCCTCCTTGAGGGAAATGGGCAATAGAGCAGAACAGGTAAGTATAGTAGTTGGGTGGAGCAAGATTGGGACTCTATTTTGAAAATAAAAGAGGATCAAGCCTTCGTTGCACTACATATAAAGACCAGCGGTCAGCGATGGATAAATTTAATACCATTTATTCACAATTAAAATAAATGAAGAAAATGGTCACATAAGATCTTTCGACCGCCACTCTGGTGTCATCATCAGGTGTCTGACAAAAGATTGGAACGGGGACTGGCATTAAATAGGGTAAATATGTAACATGTGACCAATACAATTGCATAGAATAATTTACATAAAGAGTCAAACATTCATGATATCAATAGCTGAGTTTTGTCCATGAGAGATCAGTGATCTCCAAGTTTGTGATACATAATTAGGCAAATTATCATTTCAGCAAAAGAGAGTATTGGCTATAATATGTAAACTTTCGCATAAAAGTAAAAAAATATTATTAGATGTTCTTTGCCGAATAGATGATTTCTGCCATTGTGGGTAATACTGTCCTTCCTGAACATAACGGGTTAAAGCCGTAGTTAAGTTACCATTTTTGACATAATACTTGTATTCCTTTATTCTAGTCTTTTAATGCCCTCCTAGTGGAACCGATGAATAATTTGTTGGTTTGCAATGGGTCACGGGGAAGTAGAGGAATTAAATAAATTCCATGCATGTTTTCTTCATGTACCTTGTCGCGATCACTCCTAAGCATATGTAAGAGATTAAAAGTATTTTAACCAAAATCAATGTCATGACGTCAGCACATGTTCTTTAACACCGGAGTTAAACTTGGGTGGTAGTCGAGTGAACCAACAAACCTCCTTTGTGGTGTATCATGAATTAAGGAACATTCCCGTGAGAACAGGATTTTATTGTAGAGCTATTTACTGTAGTGAATAAATGAACACAAGTATGATCTCTGAAATGGGAAGTTAACTACGGCTTTTGCCCGTTGTGTTCAAGAAGGACAGTATTACCCACAATGGAAGGAAGCATCTATTCTGCAAAGAACATCTAATAATAATTCTTTACTTTTCTGCGAAAGTGTACATATTACAGCCAATACTCGCTTTTGCTGTAATAATGATTTGCCTAATTATGTATCACAAACTTGGAGATAACTGATCTCTCATGGACAAAACTCAGCTATTGATGTTATTAATGTTTGACTCTTTATGTAAATTATTCTACGCAATTGCATTGGTCACATGTTACATACTTACCCTATTTAATGCCGGTCTCCGTTCCAATCTTTTGTCAGACATCTGGTGATGTCACCAAAGTGGTGGTCTTATGTTGTCATTTTATTTATTTGTATTTAATTCTAAATAAATGGTTTTAAATTTATCCATCGCTGACCGCTCGTTTTTATATATCGTGCAACGTTGGCTTGCTCCTCGTTTATTTTCAAAGTATAAAGTGGACTAATATTTCTGAAGTTGGACTCCATATTTGAGAAGGTAAGATATCAAACCTTTCCAATTCCTTTAGTTTTTGGCAGCCCATTGTACAGACGCGACGTGGGACATTATGCACTTGCAGCAATGTCCGCCCGCTTCCCATTGATGAGCGTTGGGTAGCGTCGGGACAGAATATCATGTACCTGCTGCAGTGGTTTCCCATAGAGGTTACAGTCTTCAATCTGACAATTTAGCACCAGTTTCCACTGCGCAGGACCCTCTCAATTCCACCAAATGCACCGTATGACTTTCTTTCCGCCTGTGCTTCTTGGCATCGCCACAGCCATTGCTTTACAGTGGAAGATATCATAGCAATATTCACTCTTCATGGTCTGTGACGATAGGACTGGAAAGCCTATGTTCTGTGGATTTTATAGCACTGCTCCACAGAGAGAGAGAGAGAGAGAGAAAATGATATATATATATAGAGAGAGAAAGCGATAGATTGAGAGAGAGAAAGACAGAGAGAGAGAAAGAATAGTGAGAGAGAGAAAGAGAGAGAGAGAGAAAGAATAGTGAGAGAGAAAGAGAGAGAGAGAGAGAGAAAGAGATAGAGGGAGGAAAAAAGACAGAGAGAGAAAGAGATAGAGAGAGAGAGAGAGAGAGAAAGAGGGAAAGAGAGAGAAAAAGATAGAGAGAGAGAAAGAGATAGAGATAGAGAGAGAGACAGAAATAGTGAGAGAGAGAAAGAGATAGCGAGAGAGAGGGGCGTTGTGCTGAGATTCTGAGATATAAATTCATGGAGAACTATTCGTTGGCGCCTGGAGAAAAAACCCGGCTGGCGCTGGTGAAGAACGGTGGTGAATTGGTAATACCCCATTCCAACTGCCGGTTGTGTTGGAATTGTGCCAGAGTTTGCTGTCACAGCTTAGGCCATGGTCACAGTGTTTTTGGTCGTTGGACGTCCAGACCTAGGCTTTTCTTTTTGAATGGTTTTACTTAAGGACCATCTAGGGTATAGAATAACAACAAGTGATCTTCAGCAATTAATCCTGTTTCTACTTGGGACTAGCTAATTTGCTCATGACGGGTGTCGACGACATAGCGCACACATTGAACGTGGATCCAATTTGGAATGCCCTAATGCACACCCTGCTGTTAGTACTGTGAGGGAGTGATCCATTTGATTGTCAAACACCATTAGCATTTTTCAACGGCAATACGATTGCTCGCTGCTAGGCTATCAAGATTCTGCAACGCATCAATTTTTGCTTTATTACTGTAGTGCCGGGCGGAATTTCTCAGCACAGTAACATCATCATATAGAGCTCAGTGGTTTATCCTGAATGTTGTGGTGCTTTGAAGATATGTACTACCTCGCCCCTAAAGGACCCTGAACTTTGGTCCGAGCGATAAGAGTGGGTCATGATTAGAAACCGCATGCAGACCCACTCGCAGTCCCCCACGGTGCAAGGCCCTTTTGATGGACCAGATTTATGAACCTTGCTAGCAAATACTAAAAGAGCTTATTCAATAGCTGTACGACAGAGTTTCAGACACTTAGCTCAGTGTATTCGCAAAAGAGATGGTTTTGTATCATATTTTTCTGTGCACAGTATTCGTATTTTTGTATCTATAATTGTGTTCATTATCCTCTGCAAATTTTGTCATGCCAAAATGAGTGCCTCCTTGTCACTCATTTCTATAAGTATATTGCATGTATTGTTGTACCAGCAGTGTGCTGCAATTTCTGTGTCTTAGAGTGCCCATTGGTATTAGTAAAAATCATAGTATAACTTATTCTTCCTGTTTACTGAACTGTATGTTCCTTAAATGCACTTGACTATTGAATACTTTTTTTCTTTCCAAACAGGCTGAAAACACTGCCCTAGTAAACAAAACTCTAGTCGTTAGTTTTTTTTTCGTTTCTTTTTACAGATTCTTAATATTTATGATAATTGTTTTCCCTGTGTCAGTACATTTAGGATTACGCCAATACATGAATACATGCATTGCTATCACTAAACTGCTCTATTTGATTCAGAGGTTACCTTCTGAAAAAAAGTTCATCTGCCCTGTTAAAGTTTTAAAATGATGGTTCTATATATTAATTATTGTTAATGCATCAAAGGTCCCCATTTGCAGCGATCGCGGCGCACAATACAAAATTCACTGGTATCAATCACACTTGTCACAAAAACATTTTTGTACTTCACACTCACTGTCATTTTCTCATGCAGGCTTTTATGAATCTGGGGTCATCCCATGATTCCCTTAGCCTTCCTCTACCTTTCTTTCCTGCCAATTCGGCTGAACAAAATTATCTTAGTGAGCATCTCTGCACGCATTCTTTTAATATATTCAAACCACTTCTGAATATTTGTCTCCACCTATTTTGACGTGAAGTCTGTTGGGTGTAAGTACAGAAGAACTGTAGTAGGGATCTACCTCCAGAAGTGTAAGTAAATTATATCGGATTGTCTAAATTCAGTCTCAGTACTTTTTGTACATCAGTAATTCGTTGAAATGTGGTTAGTAAGCGTATCATCGGAGACATCGTTTTTTAATGCATGCGTAAATGTCAGACAATTAGGCACCTAAACAAAGATACGTGCCGTCCCTTTTAGATTCTCCTTCAATATTTCTGTTATTTAAAATTCTGGAAAGTCACTATTAATTGTACATTCGATGATTTTGGACGGAGCGTAACTTACAAAACGGCAGATGATGAGTCGCAAGTTTTTATGGGTGGAAGGTTCTTTTTTTACTGATTCAGCTAAGCATAACGCCAAGAAACACCGAAGATAATGATTCGAGTTTGTCTAAATGGCTGTTTTAAAGCAAAGTTTTGTGACTGTGATGAGCAATTTGAACCTACTCTGGTCAATGTTTTTTTTATGTACACTATATTTGCGAGCAGGGTACACTTATGAAGTACATTGATTTGCACATTCTTTAATTAACACTGAAGTGCCTACAGCTATGGAATTTTAGGCGGTAGGTAACTGGTGTACTGGATATTTTTAGGAAATGGGTATATACTGCATTGAATAGTTGACTGACGAATACTGAATGCTATCATACTCGTATACAGGGGAATTTGACTGCAACAACTGCAAAGAATATTTTAGTAAGGTGGCCTGGATAGTTGCATTTCATCAAATTGAGCAAAAATACTTCTTGAATTTGTATGCTAAAAGTTTATCATCAGGATTTATATTTGACACTCCAACTTGTAACTTGGTCGTAATTTCATTAGATGTTTTTATGAAAGCATAAGCAAGTGAAACATGGGAGAAATGAGACGTAGAAGATAAGAAAATGCGTGTATAAAATTTTATTCTTCAGGAGGTCTTTCTAGCATTCAGAAATTGAGGTTAAAAACCATTACCGCACGGACATTACGAAGCCAGGTTACATGGAGTAATGAAAGCATGTAATCTCTTTTTCTTGAATGAACCTGTCAGCTCATGATGTAATATTTTTTTTTATTTTTTCAGAACGTTGGAAAAAAGCGTATGATATCTTAATGATAGCTTTGTAACAAAACCTTTATTCTAGACAATTTGAACATCATTCGATCTCATTTTACAGTGTTAAAAACTGAACTTTGCAATTATTTGGTCCTAAAATTTTAGCAAAGATTCCATGGAATTATACTAAGCACTAATCAGTTATTTCATATAAAGCGTACACATGTAAATTTAGAAATTGATATTTCTAATATTTTGCATTCACATTGTCTTGGTTAATGCATAGGTAGTACATAGTTTTATAGAAATTCTCGTATGGTATAGTATTTAGAGAAAGTTGTTTGTGTTTGTGAGCTATCAGAATAATTGTGAATGTCGTGATACTTCTCTCCGAGAAAAACAGTTCGTTACAAAAACTTCACGTAAAAGTAACTGTTCGAAACGCTATAACGTAGCGTCATTATTTCATAAATTTGAAAAATTAAAAACTATAACTTTATTAGTCAGTTTGTTTAATAGAGTGATCTCTCTCTCTCTTTCTCTATTTGACACCCTGAATAAAACCAAAACAAAGAAAACGATAGAAGGACGAAAGCTTAAAAAGCAGTAAATACTACCTATCATATGTGCAGACTTTTCATAATTCTTGTGTTTGCTCAAGATTTTAACTTGAAGTTTGTTGGGTACTCGGCATCTTAGGGAGATGTCTAATGAGTCCTCGAGCTCTGATTACCTCCGTTTGGTACCGGAGGTCAGAATCCTAATGTTTGAGCTCTAGATAAGTCCTTCTGCTGTTGGAGCTGAATATGTGAAGTGCAATGAGTGCTTGAGATCTTTGCATACGTAAATGCATACATTCATAATTTTACAGTGGAACGTTGATTATACGTAAAATAGACGAAAGCCCATCAATAAGGACGGGGGAAAATAAGATATGTAGAGTAATTTTCAATAACCAGGTATTCTTCTTGTTTGTGATATCCAAATGTGAAAGTCTGTTTTAAGAATATTACAGTAAAAAAAAAGAACTACGTTACACAGTTGCTACATCACGCTCTAATATAGTTCGCAGTTTCCATTCAAGGAACACCTGCCCGAGAACACGAAAAACAAAGCGTGACGTCACAGATATTTCTTTCTCAGTTGGGGCTATGGGATGATGTCACATTATTACAGTATATTCAGGAAGCAGTTTCGGTAAAGCTGAATTACTGAATGAAGACACGATAAGTAAGCCTATTGTTACAAACATTTTTTTCTCAGTCGTTCGTAAGGTGATAACGTTTTATAATTTAATCCAGAAAGCAATTTCCATTTACTGAACACCTATACCAAAACAGGAAAATCTAAGGGTGACGTCACAAATATTTATTTCAAGGTTGTTGCTATGGTAATGACAGTTTCCACTAGGCCTCTAAAGTTGAATAAACGTTCAGACAAAGAAAATTATATTATGAATGAAATACGGGGATTACACCATATAATACAAATTTTGAAGATGACAGTCTGTTTAATAGGTGTATATGTGACCAGAATAAAGTCAAATAATATCCGAAAACTTGAAAATTTCATCGTCCTTGAGCGGGAATCGAACCCGCGTCTCCCAGCTATCGCCCGGGTATTCTAATCACTACACTACCCAAGACGGGCAAGTCTCAAGTTTCCGATTAATTTGAATATAACCATCACAGGATTCGCTAATCGAAGCAACCGGGTTACATTCCCGGCCCAGGACGATGAAATTTTCAAGTTTTCGGTTATTAAATGACTTACCATCCTTATCATATTTACACCAAAAAAAAACGGATTGTCATCTTCAAAATTTGTATTATATGGTGTAATCCCCGTATTTCATTCATGATTTATCTGCTATTCCGCGCAATCACGGGATTAGATTTTTAATCTCCAGAATCGCTAAACATGAATGCCGGTTGCTTCGACTAGCGAATTCTGTGATTGTTATATTCACATTAATCGGAAACCTGAGACTTGGCCGTTCTAGGTGGTGTACTGGTTAGCATAACCCTTTCGCTATCTGAGAGACGCGAGTTCGAATGCCGCTCGAGGAAGACGAAATTTTCAAGTTTTCAGATATTATCTGACCTACCATCCTTGTCATATTTACACCAAAAAACGGATTGTCGTTTTGAAAATTATATTGTTTGGGATTAGGCATATGGTTTAATCAGTGATCGGTTTTTAAAACTATGTTTTCTTTTGCAGTTTCCCGTATTTCGATTTTCCTCTCTGGAGAGCCTCATAATCGACACATCATCGTATTCTATTTCCGTGTGTCTCTATGTGTATGCATCTATGCATACTGGGTGGCTCAAAAGTCCGTTAAAATTTCAAAACATTGCAACAAAAGAACAACTGCGTGTATTCTAGTGTTGTTCGCATCAAAAGTTTCACTAAGTAGTATGTTCTGTTTGTCCACGGAAAAACTCTTAGTTCGTGAATGGGACGGAAAGGGGGGGGGGCGCTTTACATGCCAATACGATGCCTTTAAAAGCATCAAGTGATAAGCTGTTGATATGGATCTTATGTAAATTGATTTCATCGTTGCCGTTATTGAAAACGTTGTTCAAGTGGAGTGTTACCACGATGTTAACTTTGCCGAATAAAGCAATCTTTTTTATGTAAGCTGAGAATCGGCAACAGAAGCTTTGTGAAAATTCCAAACAAAGAAAGGACTGAAGAAAGATAAAGGTCCTATCACTAGTGTTGGTCCGCATTTTCTGGAGAGACGATTTGTGGTGGGCTTTCGATTTAGCTGTTTTGTACCAAACGGGATGTTCGCACTGCAGTTTCTTTGCTGCGTGATACTGCATTAAAGCCTTTCTTCGAAATCTTGAATCCCCAATCCTAATATGCTTTTATTATTTATGAAAGAGTCTAAGGTGTAGCACTCTCAGAAAACTAGTATTTCTGGAGGCATCGTCTGTTTCAGACTAAAATGATTTACGACATTCTGCACTTAGGAGTGATCTTAACCCGAGTGGGGTTCTATAGTTTGATTTGAATACTGGTTGTTTACACTCGCTCTTCTTTAACTCTTCAGCCTGTTCCTCAAATTAGGCCTGTGTCGCTCTTCTGTAAGTATTAATCGCGGTCTTCAAATTAGGTCTCTGCAGCAACGTCTCACGAGGCAGTAGAATTTGGACAAAGTTGTTTAAGTGTTTCATTACTTATGTTATTAAATTTTGCTTAATGTTTTGGTCAGTGGTGACTTATTTGAAAAGAAACATGGAGGAATCATATTTTAAATTTTAGAGGAAAAACAATAACAAATTATTTTTGTGTGTTCATTTTTTTGGCTCTGGAATCTTTTTGTATTTAGGAAAGACATCAGGAACTGGTTGAGGGAATAAAAAACTTAATAACTTAACTCATATAATTACAAAAGATGATTTCAAAACTATTCCATAAGACTTTGAATAATTTAACTCTTCATAAAGAATTGAAAATATTGCATAAAGCAGATGGCTTGCTCCGGAGTTTAAAATAATTTTGCCGAGAACGTGTGTTCTGGAAAACATGCCAACCCTTATTCCATTCTACAATCTCTAATTCCATTTATCTTTCCAGAAGTGAAGTAATGCGTTTATCGCATTCATTTGTTTAAATCTAAAAACCATTTCTTGCGCCAATTATTCATATGTTCATTTCAAAATGTTTGTCCCGCTTTTCCATTTGTGCAAAAGAAATTGTGAAATAAAATGCGGCCTAATTACTTACAATTTCAGGCTGTCTTTTAAAGAAATTGCTGCATGGATCAGTAAAGAAATAATATACTCCGAAAAAATTCAGTTCGACCCATCTTATAAATACGCCGAATTAAAAAATACGATTTAAAATTAGATGAAGGTTTCTAACGTATTATAAATTTCGACAAATACTCTAAAACAGCACATGAAGCATTCTTGAAGACTAGTCATCGCGAAATCTCTTTACAGGCAAATCTGAATTTTATTTTGATTCAGTGGCAACTATACTTTGCGATTTACAACACTATGCTGCTTCATTTTGTTATAGAGAGATATTTCTTGCAATGATTCGTAAAATAAAACGTGAAAAATATTCAAATATTTAACACTCAAGAGACGCATGTAGCTTATTACATCCGTTTATATTTGTAGGGCCTATAACGTATACAAACCCGATTACCTAAATAATAAAGAAATTGATAATATTTATAGCAAAGTTCTAAAAGGCTGGATATAAGAAAGATGACATAGACACAATACGTAGAATTGTGAGAAATCGTATAATGCCAGCAATAACGAAATCACCTGGTAAGACGATGAGACACGCAGAATCCATCACATATGTTCCAGGCTCCACATATTGCTTAAATAATTTATTACGTAAATACAACATATTGATCGCAATGAAGTCCCCGAGCCCGTTATCACATATAATATCAAGTTACAATTAGAGACAGTATAAGGAAAAAAGCAGGTGTGTACGCTATACCGTTGGTATATCCTGACGACACTGAGCCGATATACGTTTATCGGAATGACAAAGCCATCCTTGGACACTAGATGTAAAGAGCACGTGTGAAGTGTCAACCATTACACGCAGAATACAGCATTCGCCAGAAAAGTCATGCATTCATCGGCCGATCCTCAATGGAATAGTATTAGAATAATTGTCTAATACACGAACTTCAAAGAAACTGCCATCAGGGAAACAGTAGAAATCCTATCCAGCAAACTAGCGTGCAGTGATATAGTTTCTACTGAACTACCAAGAGCTTGGCATGCGTTATTAAAAGATGGAAACAGATCGCGACACACCCTATAATTGCGTGATAAAAAGTATTGTAATGTGCTCGTGATGCAACCCATGTTATTTTCAAAAATGATTTTTGTTCCTTACGTGTTCCAATTACCTGCATTTTTTTTGTCTAGCATTGCCTTAAAAAAGCCTCCCAGTGGAGTGCGAAAGCTTGGCGAATCTTTGTGCTCACAACGCCACAAACATAAACGGATTTAATACGGTATGTGCGTCTCTTGAGTATCCACAGTGTGGTGTATTTATAATTACGTTCAAATATTTGAATTTTCACATGCATTCTGCATGAAACGGTAATCTCAGTATATCTCAGAGACATGAAGATTCGCCCCCACGGTGGAGCAATGGTTTAAGTGCAGGCTTCTGACCGTTCGTCCCAGATGGGTCCAAATCCCAATCCCGGTGAGGCATGGATGTTGAGTTTGTCTTATAGCACTGGCTCTCTCACTTTGCCGGAACAAGTTGTCCAAAATAGGAAAAGGAATCTGCTTGTAGCCCGTGAAGTTGCTGACGGTGGCCGCTGAACCCCACAACAACAATTTTACGGAAAAAGATACGAGAGTTTAGTTCTTTATTCCATAATGATCTGCTTTTCTAAAGAAAATATAATTTTAATAATCAGTTTCGCTAAGTAATACACAGTCGAGTCACATTATTGTAACCACCTCGTACTTTTGACGAAACAGCGTGTAGCCAATGAAGAAATGCAAGTGTCATGAGCTGGCTTGGAGGGTATATAACGTTTGCTGTAGGCAATCTGAAAACACATCACTCGTTGCTGTCATGAATAAAATAAGCGATGTATCAGATTTCCGAAAAGGGATTATTATCGGCTTTCGGGCTAAGGTTGGCAGTATTTCTGAAACAGCGCAGTTTGCAAACTTTTCGCGTGCTGCTGTGGTTAAAGTGCATCGTGATTGGAGAAATGACACCATTGCGAATAAGCGACGTGAAAACTGCGGAGCATCACGTGCCATTGATGTGAGAGGTGAACGTCGGCTTCGAAGGTGCGTGAGGACTGCTCGGCACGTTACAGTGGAGCAGCTCACTGGCCGAATGAATTAGGGAACTACCGGAAGTGTGTCTAAAATGTTAGTTCAGCGAACCCTGCTGCGTATGGGGCTCCGATGCAGACAGATGGTCACTCCACATATGCTAAGGAAGGAGCATCGGCTAACAAATATATGCTAAAGGAGGAGCATTCCCTGGCCCGCCAATCGCCACACGTATTAACGCAATTGGACATCTGTGGGACCACATCGATCGTGTTTTTCGCTCTATGGATTCTCCACCACGCACCCTCCAGCAGCTGTCAAATGCACGGCCGTCAGCATGGCTCCACATAGCTGTGAACACCATCCATCACCTTATTGAGTCACTCCCAGCCCGTCTAGCTGCTGTCCGCGCTACACACGGCGGTTATTATGGATATTAGCTGGTGGTCACAATAATGTGACTCGACCGTTTAGTTACACTTTTGCTGCTAGTTACAACGGAAAGTATCATTTCAAAAGATTACTTTCAAATTTATAGATCTAGGCCGTGTGCTTCAACCATTGTGACGTACCATTGAGGAGACTGACGCAAGAGCTAAACCTGCAAGCTGCAGCGATAAGCTTTGCCGACGTAGTTCTGCAGGAAGAATGTCCTGCTCCGGAGTAGAAGGCAAGAGTTTGAAACTTACCACAGGGGAATAGGTTATATTTTCACAAAACAGCCATATTTCACGAAACCTCCGATTTCCTGCCGTCGCCTTTCTCAAAGGCCGGGTGAATATATGTGAAGTACCACTGATAGGTGACTGCCGCAAGAGTCGAACGGCAAGTTGCAGCGATAAGCTTTGCCGGCATATTTTAAGTCGGGAGAATGTCCGGCTCTGGAACAGAATCGTTATTTTTTTTTCTTTTGTTTTGTTCTGACAGTTGTGAATATGTGATTAAAAGTCACTTGTTAACCTCTTGGTTAATATTTATATATTTCGAAACATTAATTGTATTATAATCATGAACGAAAGTTACAGGTGGTGTAGAGTATTTACCTCTGTACCCTAAGTTTGCCTAGGAACATTACTTTTACCGTAGTTAAACAACATGAAAGCTGTCAAATCATAAACCACCAGCTGACTTTAACGTTTTGTTGGGAAACATCATGCACTGCTACAAAGGTCTCATATTAAACAAAAAAGACAAAACATAATAGGTCCCTTACTTAATTAATGTCACATTATGAATCGTTGCATACGGTTAAAAGCGACAAAAATCCAGCAGATTATTATTTACAATGATAAGAAGATTTGCTTCAGTGTAGCAACATCATGACTTTTCACGTACATTTATAAACTGCAAATTGTTGATATGTGTTGCAAAGATGTGTAATTGTGATCCTTAAACGAATAAAAATAATTTTTATTAATATGTTTAAATCTTTCGAACTGAAAAACTGTAAAAACGAAATGTGTCTATTTCAGTGAATCCAAGTTGCTATAACAAAACTGTCAATAAATAGTTACAAAATTAAGGCAATTACTCTTTTTAGAACATCTTTTGTAAAAAAAGATCGTGCTTATGTTACCGGTTTGTCCGTCCGTCCGTTTGTAGACACGATATCTCTGCAACTATTAGTCCGATTTGAAAAATTCTTTTTGCATTAGGAAGCTTGAAATATGCGAATGATGATCCTTCATTTCGATTTTTTTTACGATGTACAATTTCGCCGCTAGAGGGCGTAAATGCAGATGATGTCGAATTCAAAAATACGTTTTATTCCACATATTTGCTTCTAAACATCCGATTGAAAAAAATTCTTTTAGCTTTCGATTCCATTTATGTCGAAGAATATTTTTGATATAGTTACGCTTTCAAATTACGCACACATTTTTCGTTAGGGGGCGTAAAACAAATTACATTTTTCCCGATAATTCTTCTTCTAAAACTCCGATTTGAAAAAAATTTTTCGTCAGCGGATCCACCTCCTGATGGAAAATCTTTTGCATATAATTTTAAATTTTTGGTAAAGAATACTTTGGCCACCATTGGGCGTAAGAGATAATTTTTGCTTTTGACGCATTTGCCGTAAAATCTGAGCTTCTAAATTATCGATTAAAAATATTTCGTGGACTGATGCCCACTCACAAAGATAAACCTTTTTGGAATATTTTTTTCTTAAAATATTTCGCACTTTCTCCGCCAGGGGGCGAGATGTATATCTTATTTTCGTCAATATCTCTACTTCTACGAGTCCGATTTGAAAAAAAAAAAATGTAGGATAGTGTTTTCAGTGTGACATTTTTTTTCATATAATTTCAAAATTTTCAAGTAATTCATTGATTTCCGCTAGGGGGCGTAGTGGTAAAATGCGTTTCCCCCTATATATCTACTTCTAAATCTACGATTTGAAAAATTATTTTTGCACCGGATACAGCTCCTGATGGGAAATCGTTTGCACATAATTTCTAATTTTTATAAAAAAAATGGTTTGGCTACCAGGGTACGTAATTCTTAATATCCGCTTCTGAAGGATTTGCAGCAAAATATGAGCTTTTAAAATCTCAATTTAAAAAATGTCGTTTGTAGACCAATAGTACTCATGTCGACAAACCTTTTAAAAACATTTTCTTCTTAAAATAATGCATGGCATCTACGCCAGGGGGCGTAGATGTCTATCTTATTTTTGTCAATATCTCTACTTCTAGGAGTCTGATTCGAAAAATTCCTTCTTTGTTCGATAGTGTCTCCAGTGTGACATGTTTTTCATATAATTTCAAAATTTTCAAGTAATTCATAGACTTTCCGCTAGGGGGCTTAAAGGTAAATTGCTTCCCCCTTATCTCTGCTTCTAAATTTCCGATTTAAAGAATTCTTTCTGCACAGGATACATCTCCTGATGGGTAATCCTTTGCACATAATTTCTCATTTTTGTAAAAAATGGTTTGGCCACCAGGTGGCGTAAGTCCTAATTTCCGCTTCTGATGTATTTGCAGCAAAATATGAGCTTCCAAAATCTTGATTGAAAAAAGTCTCTTTTTTACCGATACTACTGATGTCGACAAACCTTTTAGGAACATTTTTTTCTTGAAATAATGCATGGTTTCTACGCCAGGGTGCGTAGATGTATATCTTATTTTTGTCAATATTTCTACTTCAAGGAGACCGATTTGAAAAATTCCTTCTTTGTTGGATAGTGTTTCCGATGCGAAATGTCTTTCCTAAAAATTCAAAATCTTCAAGTAAATCATAGACTTTCCGCTAGGGGGCGCAAAGGTAAATTGCGTTTTCTGCGTTATTTCTGCTTCTAAATCTCCGATTTGAAAAATTCTTCCTGTATTGCATACAAGACCTGATGGAAAATATTTTCTACGTAATTTCTAATGTTTGGTAAAGAATGGTTTGGCCACAAGGGGACATATGTGTTAATTACTGCTTCTGATGTATTTGTAGCAAAACCTGGGCTCCTGAACACTCGACTAATATATATATATATATTGCTTGGACCGGTACCGCTCATATGGAAAAACCGTTTGAGAATACTTTCTTCTTAAAATAATGCATGGTTTTCCAACCAGGGGACGTAAAGTCACATCTTATTTTTGTCGATTACTCTGTTTCTAAGAGTACGATTTGAAAAATTATTTCTGTGTTGGAGAGCTTTTACGGTGAGAAATGTTTCTCATATAAATGCATGTTTTTCTTAACGCACAAGTCTGCAACCAGAGGGCGTAAGCTCACGATTTCGTTTACAGCAATATCTGAGGGATTAAAAACCCCATTGAAAAACTTCTTTCTTCCGTCAGATATTATTGTTTTCCATACCGGTTCCATTGACTTTGAATAGCTTATAGCAGAACGGATTTAAAAGACGTGCTTAATACACCCAAAAATTCGGTGTCATCTTTCTTGTTTTTATTCTCATGGGTTACTAATAGTTACAGAATGTGGTGATGATCTGAAAAAAAAAAAAAAAAAAAAAGCCTAATTTTGCTTTTCCAAACACATATCTGAAAACAATAATTGAAGCTGTATCGTTGTGTGTTACTACAATATACTTATAAAATGTTAAACGGTAAAGGAATAAGGATTTTCTCCGAAATGGTTTCTGCAACATTAATCGTTGCTGTTAATTCCTAAGTTATTTGAAAAAACGAGATTTTGCTACACTCAGTCGAAATGAACGCTGTGATCTGTGTGTTGTATTACTAGAGGTATTCAAAACAATTGTGCTGATCTTCCGACTTTTGATATATCTGTTCTCAAAGCATCAGGGAATTTTTTAAGTGTTCTTAATAATTTTGCCTAATGCAAAGTTTATGTATTATATGTTCAGTAGAGGAAGAGGATTTTAGCTTTTCAAAACGTTCCTTGCACTTCAATAGTTTTTAGACTGGAAACGATTACGCTCCTAGAAATCTTATGCGAAATGGCAGGATACTTAAAAGCACTGTTTTTACCAGGGTAACTGATAACACGGTTGTTCCTTTGAGAATAAACTGAAGAGGAGAGAATTTTACAACCCCAAGAATTTTCTTTCTGGGTTTTCTCAAAAACTCACCGTTCTTGGTGAAGCATGGATTTCGTGGTTGTCCAATCTTTTCAATATCCGATTCTATATCAAGATGTTGCGAAACTACCAATTCAGCAATGCAACTATGCCCAAATGTCTGATATTTGAAGGTCATTTAGCAAAAGTTCGTAGCGGTAAAAGTTTTATTGAAGCCGAATATTTTCTGTGACGGATTTAACCCAGGCAATCTTTTCAGTCCCGAAGCGAGTGACTATAGGTTGAATGCAGTTTTTATGGCTGCTTTCTTGAAACGATCGTATTTTGAAGGCTTTTATTGTGATGAAAGAAACTGCAGGAAAACAAAAGGTGCCTCATAAGAATCTGTTAGTATTCATATTCCACAGATGTCCAGTATTAAGTTTTAAAGCATAATATCTAAAATATGTGCTTAGACCGACGGAATAGCTTCGAAAACTTGTCTTAAATTCCCTCTAGGGAAGTAATCCTGGTAAAGAAATCCATCCTTGATACGCATCCCCAAAATTTGCAGAACAAGTTAAAATTAGGCGCTCGGCGAGATGTTCATTTAAGAAAGCGATACTGTTTCTCCCTTTAAATGGTAATCGTGATTGGTATTCGTAATATATTCCGAATTCTCTTTACATTTCTGGAGCATATCGCTTAAATTAAATGAACCTTTCATTTTGCTCAAGATTTGAAGCACTAAGTAACCATGCATGGATTAGTAATGGCAATGGCACGGAATGCACCAAATGCAAATTACGGCCATGGTACGAACCACTATGCAGAAATGTTCTTTTGTTTATCGTTTTAATACCATCATCGATATCAACCGTTATCAGTCCTCTGGTGGAGGAAGGCATCATCACGTTTCCTCCGTAACCGCCTGTCTCCAACCAGCCTCCTCCCTTAAACCTCAGCATACTCTCGAATTTCATCCATCTATATCCTGCGGGGTCTTCTTCTAGATCTTTTTCTGTCCCAGTCTAATATTTCAGTTGCCCATCAGTTCCCCATCCTCCTAGCAATATGTCCATCCCACAGCCATTTCAGTAACCACAACCAAATCGTGATGTTCCCCACTTCCGTCATTTCCTTGATGTAAGAGAGGTTCTTTCTAGCTTTCCCTGCTACACGAAGCAAGCATATCTCAAGGCTTCCCTCAGCTGTCCCAACAAAACACCTACTTTAATCATCCATCGCTACATACCCATTTCTTACAAAATCATTGCACACGAATCCCGTTTTCTGAAAGCCCATTCCAAATCCTACCTTTCTCTCTCCTGTCATTAGGCCCCTAGATCGTAATTTGCAGGTTCAAATGGGCAGTTACAAAAACGACATGTCATCAATAAAAGAAATAATAATTTCCGTCAAAGTTTATCCCTTTGTTATTCCAGTTCAATGACTGCAATACATTCCGCAATTTGGCAGTGAAGATCCTGGGAGAAAGGGAGTTACCTCGTCTTACTCTTTTTACCAATTTTATAGGTGCTGTTTCGCCGAATAACATCCTGTAGAGCCGCATTTTCATAGACATAAGCAATATTGTTAATGCACGCATCTCTAATACAAAACCTCAAATGTAATATGACCACTGATGGCCTCACGGAATGAAAGGCCCTCCCATAATGAGTAAAAATGGGAGTTTTTATTCCAACCAGAATAAATACCCCAACCAATTCTTCCAGAATAAAATCTTCGTTCCAACCAGTTCTCACAGCACATAGAGATAATCTATAGTGCAGCAGCCACTCCCGAATATTGCCCATCGTCCCGGTTGAGCTATGTCCACCGTTACCTTCAATATTTTTCACTCTGTGAAAGAACCTTAGTGAAGACTTTTATAAACCGCTGATGGGAGAATGCTGCTGGGTCTGCCGTTCTCGAGATCCTTAATATCATCTTCTTTAAGTAGCAAGGTCACTGCATCATTGTTCCAATAATTAGGAATCCCATTGAATTAACATATAAGGTAATAATGAAAGTTAATTCAAGCACAAATCACCTCCATCAAAGAGAAAAAAAGCGACATATGTATTAACCACAACTGGATTTCCAAAAATTAAATCCGTTAAAAATTGTCCCGAAATCAAATGAATGATTCACATAACACCACATTTATTTTGTGTCCTGAAATAAGTATGTACAGTATAAAGATATAAACAGAAATTCACTTTGTCGGCATACCAGCGGTTATTTTGCATCCTGTTTTTCATGATGCATGAAACTAACAGATTTCACGGCAGCAACCAGTACGACAAACATCCTCCAATTTTTTTGAATTCTCAGGTAACAGCTAGAGGATGTGCACAGATTTTTAGAATGTTTTTATAAGAAATTATAGAACAATAAAAGAAGTTCAAAGAATTCAAACTGCGAGCAGCGTGTTAGAATACACACGAAGGAAAAAAATCTGCCCCAGTTAAATATGGAATACTTAGAAAATGGCGCATGTAAACAAGTTATGGATGGAAGGCCATGTTTTTGCTGTTTACGAAGGGAAATATTTGTATTCTGTAATTAAAATACGCTGTGAAAGTCAGAAAATTAGCATTTATAAGTGTAAAATATGCAATACGTTCAATAATAGAGGGAAAAATCATCTGGTATGACTTTTAACAAGGAGAACAACACCAAATGAATATCCAAAGAAGGTGCGTAGCTTTACGACTATTTCAAAAGTAAGGTCCCTGGTCTTAAAAATAAGTCCACCAACCCAAAGAATAATCGCAAAGTAGTTAAAAATGCCTGATCAACTGTAAACAAAGCAATAAATAAAGATTTAAATCTGAAAAAAAAAACATTATGAGCACAGCCTTTTTCCTAGGTACTTGGCTAAGAGCTGAACACGGTGTAGATTTACATATGAAAATCACTTACCCGGACACAGATCAAAATTTATTGTGACTGCTAATTAAGCATGGATCTATCTAAACGGCTGTAACCAAAAAAAGGCCGATTTACTATCGCAAAGGAGCAGGAAAAGAATTACAAACTTGGTTCTAAGAATCCAAAGAAGGTTTCAGTAAAGGACTTATGATTATTAATACAGACATTTGAGCATGTGCAATGGAAGCATATCCGGCGCGTAACTGAAAGACCCTGGGTTCATTCCCGGTGGCGGCCAATGAGAATTTTTCCGTGACTCACTTATAAACGTGGAAGAGCGATGACTTCTATTTGACTTATGATTGTTGCTGGTTTTGTCGTACTATGGGAAATTAAAGTTAAGAAAAGTTGGAGGAAATGCTAAAATCTGTTCAATACATATTACCAAAATAATGTTTTAACTTCTATATTTAAAGAGGAAAAACCATTACTTTATCGACAGAGCCGTCATAGAGCAGAACTCCATCACGGTATGGCTACCAGTCATACATCCATATCTATCACTCTATTTCTTGAAAAAATGAAAAACAAAATGGGTATCAAGTCTATACATTTTACTCATATTCCTTCAAAGTCCCCTGATGTGTTACCAATAGACTGTTGTGTCTTCGAACTGCAAAAAAACTTTCTAAACGTAGACCTAAAAACAATGATTGGGCTATGGAAAGCAGAGGAAGTGGAGTGGAATGAAACACCACTACCAATTTCAAGAAATGCCCTGTTATCTTGGAAATCTAGATGTAGGTTCAATGTGCAGAGAAAGAGCTATCAGATAGAACATTTGAGATTAAAATTGTTTTTAAATAATAATTATATTGCTGGAAATTCGTTCCAAAAATTTGTTTACGTTCTACGTAGATGTTCTGATGTCTCAGCCACCAAGATTTAAAGGATAAAAAAAGACCAGTAGAACTCATTATATGGTGACTTTTTCAGGTATTTTCGTATGTCATACATATGACAAGTACACTCCAATGTGTGGGACTTTTAAAACGACAGCTATGTAAAGTTATGTAAAACCGCACAAAATGTACTTGGAAACCTAAAATCATTTTGCCACTCCGTTATTAAATATCAGACTTTTTTGTTTTCCTTCGTGTGATACATTTTCTAGAGATGTAAAATTGTTTCAATTTTGCTGATAAATACTGGGGCTGGGCAAAATAGTGTGAACACCTAATAGTGTGAACACCTAATGTCGCTGCTTACGTAGCGATAATCAAAGGTATCCACCACTTTTTGGTTGTCATAGCTTTGTGTAGAACCTCAAAGTCCTGTTTGAGTGCATTTAAAGTGTCTTGTTGCAAAATTTCTTTCAGGGTAACGATGGAATGAACGACGTAACGAACTTTGAAAGAGGGCTAAATGTTGGTGGCCAGCTAGTTGGTGCCTCTGTGACAAGAGTCGCCACAATAGTAGGGGTAAGGGGAGCTACTGTGTCTGCCGTCATAACAGCATACCGTTTTCGTAGAAAAACCTCGTCTGCGAAACATAAGAGCGGCCGAAAGACGACCATGAGTGATAGAGACAGGAGAGCGTTAAAGAGGATGGTCAACGGTAATAAGAAGTCCACGACGCCGAGCATTAGTACGGAGCTCAATCAGCATCTGCAGTCCCTAGTATCAACAAAAACAGTACACAGGGAACTGCGTAAATAAGATATTTATGGCAGAGCTGCTATTGTAAAACCTCTGGTGATCCGAGTAAATGCACAACGGCAACGGCAGTGATGCCAAGAGCATAGGACGTGAACTGCCGGTGCACGAATACAAGTAATGTGGTCGAATGAATCCACATTTGCACTCTTCCCTACCGCAGGACGTGTTAGCGTGTGGAGAACACCGTCAGAGGCGTACAACCCAGGCTGGATGTGCCCAACAGTGAAGCATGGTGGTAGTTCTGTCATGCTGTGGGCGGTCATACCATGATTTTCAGCTGGTCCTCTGATCACCTTGAAAGTAGGAAGGACTGGCAGGGCGTATCGAAACCATTTTAGCGGACCAAATCGATCCAATGGTCAGGCATTGTTTCCTGCAAGGAATGCCATCTATCAAGATGATAACGCCCCAATTCACTGATACCGAAATGTCCAATCACAGTTTGAGGAGCATGAAAACGAACTTTTATACCATCCTTGGCCACTCCAATCACCAAACGTAAACATAATTGAGCCACAGTGGTCTGTGTTGGAAAACAGAGTAAGATCCCGTTGTCCTCCTCCTGCATCTCTCAAGAACCTGGAGCAATTTCTGCATGAAGAATGGTGTAACATCCCACTAACCACCATCCAGGATTTGCATGCGCCCATTCCAAGGAGGATTCAGGCGGTCTTGGATGCCAAAGGTGGTCTGATATCCTACTTGGTACGTAAAACCTTTTTTCTAGGTGTTCACATTATTCCGTCTAACCCCTGTAGTTATGGGTAAAAAACCTAACGAAAATCAGCATGAGATATCATAAAAGCATGAAAATATAAAAACACTGATTTCAAACTTTTTGAGAAGGATCGTTGGAGCTCTGATCTTGCAGCTCTCATAGAGAATCCTGAATTATTCAGGTAAAAATCTTATACAGTATATAAAACACAAAACGTCTGTTTTTTCTGAAGCAGCAAAAACTCTCAAACGCCGAAATGTGGTATCGTGAAATTTGCATAGCTTATTAATACTGGAATTTTTATGTCAACGCAACTATTTTAAGATATCTATGTTGTTCCGTTCGCGAGTTATGAATTAATTAATAAGCTAATCAATAAGGTCAGCGTCGTTTGCTGCGTCATCGTTATCCTGGTCCAAATCTGAAAACACATGACTGCATTCATCGCCGCGGCATATCCACAGGTGTTTGTATTCTTTCAGAATTGTGAATAAAAAAAATGCAAAAACGAACTTTGCGAAATCTTAACGAAACGCGCTGAAATGTTTATCAACACTTGAATTGGTAATAAGAGGATTCCCGTACAATTTCACCGGAGTCCGGTCAAAACTTTTTAAAATAGGCTTGGAATTTTTAATTCATCAGTAAACAGATATATATACGCACAAACGGTTAATAAAATTTTGACGGCTAATTTAAAAAGTGATATACTAATTCAGGCGAATTTGGAGGTCAGTTCCTACTAACGATTTATCGTGTTCATTACAATTTCAGCCATTTTCATAAAATATTCGCAAAGATAAGTTCTTAACTTTTTTATTCTAGAGATTCGTCCCTCAAAGACGTCTGAAACTGAAATAACGTGATGCATTAGATCGTCGATAACAAATTGTTAACGAATTTTGTTCAGTCAGTGTTCTAATGCTGTGTCTCCTGGACGCGTGTTAAATAATTCGTAACGCTTTTGGTCCGTTTGATTCTACTAATTTCCATACATTGTGTACATTTCGTTGCTTTAAGTCTCGACAAATATTTGTGACAGCAATGTACAGCCAAGTGCTGAAATAATCACACTATGAATAAGTAATTTGTAATAACCGAAGTTGTGAAATACGGTTTTTTCCTTCTTGCAAGCATCAATGTTTTTCCCGATTTTTTCAGTGACATATAAGGGAATATAAAATTAATAAGCCTAAATCCCGGGCAAAGCCGGGTAGTAAAGCTAGTATATTATAAAATTAAAATCTTTGGAGAAAGCTGTTCGCTTAAACATCGCTCCATTGACAGCCCCACACTTGATTATATCAGATGTCTCTGAATGGAAAAGCACTTTAGAAATGTAAAATGAAAATAGAGAATGGCAGAAACATTTCTTTTTTTTTCTTTGGGAAAAAATAATAGTTTTATTAATTGAACTAGGAATCATTTGTGCTTAAATAGGAAGAAAAAAATACAGACAACTTTATCAGAAAAAATACACAGTAGAGTCATATTATTGTGACCACCAGCTAATATCCAGATTAGCCGCCGCGTGCAGCGAGGACATCAGCTAGACTGGCTGGGTGTGACTCAATAAGGTGCTGGAAGGTGTTCACAGGTATGTGGAGCCATGCTGACGGCAGTGCATTGCACAGCTGCTGGAGGGTGCGTGGTGGAGGATCAATAGAACAAATAACACGATCGAGGTGGTCCCACAGATGCTCAATTGGGTTTACGTCTGGGCCCTTAGGGGACCAGGGAAGTGATTTGAAGTCTTCATCGTGCTCTTCAAAGCATTCGCGGATTGTTCTAGCTGTGTGAAACCTCGCATTGTCCTTCTGGAAATCCCATCCGCCCCAGAGAAGACAATCAGCATGTGTGGGTGTACGTGGTCTTCAAGGATGGATTTATAATCAATTCGGTCCATAGTGCTTTCCACAATTATGAGTGGACCCAGGAAATGCCACGAAAATATTCCCTAGACTATAACGCTGCATACATCAGCTTGTGTTCTTCCAACAATGGTTGAAAAGTGTTTATTCTCTGATGTTTCTCGAATTATACGCTAACGTCCATCTCTTCGATGAAGCAGAAAACGTGACTCATCGGAGAAGGCAATCATTTGCCAATCAGTATAATTCCGATACTGCCGTACAAATATAAGCTTTTTATGCCGATGCACCTTAGTAGGCATGGTGTAATGACCATCCGTGTGAATCGGAGCCCAATAGGTTTCGCTGAACTGTCGTTTTAGACACATACTCGGTAGCCTGCTAATTCATTCTGCCAGTGAGCTGCTCCAATGTAGTGTGTCGATCGGACATCACGCACCTTCGTAGCCGACGTTCACCACTCACATCCGTGGCACATGATGCTCCGCAGTTTGCACGTCGCCTATTCCCAATGGTGCCACAGCAGCACGCGAACAGTTTCAGATATACTGACACCCTTGGCCCGAAAGCCGATAATCATCCCTTTTTGCAAATCTGATAAATCGCTCTCTTTATCCATGACAGCAACGAGTGGTATGTTTTCATATTGCCTACAGCACACCTTACATACCCTCCTGCCCAGCTCACGACATGTGCCTTCTTGCATTAGCTACGCGCTGTTTCGTCTAAAGTAGGAGGTGGGTACAGTAATGTGACTCGACTGTGTATAAAGAATCACAAAAATATTCTTTAATGCTCAAAGAATTAGAAGTGTTGAGAGACTGAAAGCGAAAACTGCAAGACACGCAGCCTGAAACAGAGAAGAAATCAGATTAAATGGACAGACAATATGCAATGTGGACACACTTCAAATGTAAGACAGATGAGGAACTAATTTGGTAATAAGTAAAATAATATTACAAAACCTTCCCTTTAAAAAAAATTAATTTCGTATTTTTTGTTCTAATAATACTTATACTAAGTACTTTTCAATGCTAATTTTTCGTGTAGCATGATACATGTGTATAACCCAACGCTTATAAAGACGTTTTAATCTGGGTATGATGAATTTTCCCACAACGTATATTTTTTAAATAATATTACAAAACCTCCCCTTTAAAAAAATTCATTTCGTATTTTTTGTTCAAATAATACATATACTAAGTACTTTACAATGCTAATTTTTCGTGTAGCATGATACATGTGTGTAATCCAACGCTTTTAATGATGTTTTAATCTGGGTATGATGAATTTTCCCACAACATATATTTTTTATAATGAACAAGTGAATTTTGAATACACCATACTCATTTTCGGAATGAGGAATGCGCATTTCCAGTTTTCCGAAATACTCCTTTCATTCCAGGCATGCACTGAATACGAAGTGCAGCAAATTTACATAGATCGTAGCCAAGAATATGAAAATTTGTGACGGTCATGATTACTCAAATGTCTTTAATCGCATTCCATTCCGTGCAAGAAAGGAATAACGAAATGTAAGAGAAAAAGAAAAAGGCTGTGTTAGGTCGAAGGCAGAAATGGCATTACGACACACGAAACTAGAAAAAAACAGAAGCATAATCTGCATTGATATGTCATCCATAGCACTTTTACGCACCATTTTGCCTAATCCCGACATACAAAAATTTAAATCACCCGAAGTACTTAAAGCAAAGGATGTCTTCATGTGACAAATAAGGAATTTTCTTGGTGTGTGTGCGCCATCAGAGGCCGTCACTAGTGGTTGGCTTGCATCCAGTTGGGGTAGTCAGAAAGGCAGAAGTAATACGACTGGCAAAACTCCAAACAACTGTCTTGCATATTCCATTAAAATTCTCTTGCTGATGTCGTCTCTGGAAAACACCTTGTATTTCATTTGAGGCAAAAATGTTCGTCACATGTTTGCGTTAGCCGAACATAAAGTGAAGCTTATGTATTTGGGAATACCGAACATTTCCCAGAACATGCACGAAGAACGCTCTTGTATAATACTTGTAAACAGTTTTTTTTTGTTTTTCATTTGTACTCAGTTTAAAATAAAACATTGAACAATATCGTCTGATCAAAAAGACATATTAAAAATTTTGAAGTGTAACATGCTTATAAATATTTACTACCATTTCAGCGTTCTTCAGTTCGACCACCGTCTTTTCGCAGTTAGTTAAGTCGCTGTGCACGGTGTGGGAAGCGGACGTTTCCGACAGGTATTATATTAACCCGGACCTGCCGGACTTCTAGTCTGCGGTTTTTACTGGGTTTTCTGCAGCCTCCCCGTGTTTGGGGACGCGAGTGCATAGATGGTTCCCTTATAAGTCGGCCTCGGACACACTTTGTGGGTGGGGCCTAGGGTAGCCTAGTGGTTAGCGTTCGTGACTGCCATGGAGATAACCTCAGGTTCGATCCTCGGCGGGTACGAACGTTCGAACCACTAAATACCCGCTGTGCTTCGGATGGGCACGTTAAGCTGTCGGACACCGGGTACTGGCTCCCCGGTAGTAAATAAGGGCGTCCCACTTTCTACCTCGCTCCCGTGTCACTTTCCTTTCTGGCACTCTGGCTTAAATCTCCTAGCTTCCTATTTTTAAGGGTTGTTGAAGACCTGGGGTCAGACACTCCCTTCCTAAAATCCTCTACATATGATCTGATCTGACTTTGTGGTTGGATGCCCTTCCCTAGGCTGCCTGGGTTTACTACAGATAGATGTCGATGCGTAGGTAGCAAAACAATAAAAAACGATTGTAATCTGATGCCTCATGGCGCAAGACGCCAATGGAAATCAAACTTTAATGGTTGATGATCATGATGAATTTTCAGTTCCATTTTACCTCTATTCAATCTATAAACACTTAATTTAAAAATATTTCACTACTTCACGTATTTCAGTTGATATTATAATCAGGATTGGTCTACACTCTTACTTCTGTTATATTTGTCTTTCTTTTAATTTGCGCCACTTGTTTTTATAGGTCCGACCTGAGTAAAACTAATTTATTACAACGAAAATCTCAATAGGAGGAACATAACCGTATTTCACCGCATAATCGTCCCACCTTGTTTTTGCAGCTCAGAAGATTTGTTTGTAAATTATCATAGGATATCCCATTTCGGCCCCTGATTCAGAAGGCAGGCAAAAAGAAAGTCGCATGTTGTGCTGCGTCTCCATGCTGGCGTAACGAGGTACTTTCCAAGTAGGGAATATTGAGCAGTGGGTCTCTCATTGTCAGTTATTGCTGCGCCGGTTAGCGCGAAAACACATTGATAAGCCTTTAAGATGTCATCTGTCAGGACAGCAATAAGAAATAGCAGATATCAGTACATTCCCACATAGCACAGCCGTGGACTTTAAAGTAGGCCTAGCACTGAGTCACCGACTTTTATTCCTAAAAGGCAGCGGATCAGTTTTGGGCATACGATAAGTTGCAAGGATGCATTACCTGGGTTGGTTACTGCCTTTTTTATGATTTTATTGCCTTTGCATTGAAAAATACTTTCCGATCGAAGGAGGCAATCAAGCTGCGTAATGACTTTATTGCTTTCCTGGTCGACAAGACCTGGACTTCAAGCAAGGTATAGAATGGTAGGATGGGTCGGAAGAGAACAATGGGGGACACTATAGAGACAGATAAGAAGTTTTTAGAGGGTGTGAAAAACAGAGCTTGGAAGATAACAAACGGGCGGACGTCACGTCTTTTTGGTACAGAACAAAGATAAAAGTAGAAAATACAGTAAGTGAAAGCAATTGTAAATATACACTGAGATGTTTCCGGGTAACCAACAGAATACATTTTAGTTAATAATAAATACAGTGAAATTGCGACTTTTCTGATCCATTTCTTCGTCATAAATTTTCTGCAACGAGTTGCAATTATGTTTAACTATCGAACCCGAACGGGAAATATAAATCCCGCTTAAAACAGCAAGCTCACATTTAAATAATGAATGAATAATTCACATTTTTAAGTGTATGAATGAGAGGATATTACTATAGGCTATATGATCCCCTCTTAAAATATATAGATGTGCAAAGTGTAACTATCACGAATATAACTCCAAGATAGTTCTTTCTCACTCCAAGATCGTTGCGGGTGTGAAATAAAACAAGTGATTCGACAGCATACATTTATTTAAGTACATTTATTCGCGTCACTCATAACCACAATGACCCAACATCCTGTACATACTAAGTGGAATTAAATCATAGCAACAATCAATAAGGTTTAGTAATTCCAAACACTAAAAGGTACCTAGTTAGGTGGATTAATGAATGTTTTTATCGCAGAACAAGACATGTGGCCAAAAAAGTAAACGTTTACAAAATTATGGAATGGAAATTGTAAGCATTTGGACTATTTAGTTTTTCAAAAAATACATTTATTATTAATATTGTTATGTATTACTGTAGCATGCATTATTCAGATTTAGACAAACGTAACAAACAACCCTGACACCGATGAAATGTGACGTTGTCACGAAAGTCCATCCACTTGTGCACAAGCTATAAATCTGACCTCAACGTACAAAGCAAAGCTTAATCGCAATTGTGTTAATGTGAGGGACTGGTAACGTTCGGTGTAGAAAATCTACAGGGTTTTTTTTTGGTTTTTTATTGGAGGTTTAACGACCACCGTAACCAACTCAATGGGCGATATGCAGTCTTTCGTCCCTAATTTAGGGTCACTGGTTCGAGGAAAGGGGAGAGAGCCAACGCCGTAAGACAAACACAACAGCCATGCCTCAACAGGAATTTGAAACCGGACCCCATTTGGGCGAATGATCAGAGGCCATCGCGTAGACAACTGCGCCATCAGAGGAACTATCTACAGGTTGCACTCCATCGTATTATTCATCATTTATAAGCTCTAATGAACAGCAGGTAACTGAGTTTGGCACCGTAAATTACATCATACTTATTTTACATAAATTACGCGTAATTTATACGTATTTTACGTATCGTAGAAAACTAATTTATTACACAATTTCCTACGAGGGGTAACAATTTATTTACATGAAAATAAATTACATAATAGTCATGGTAACACAATTGAAAATTGTGTACCATTGAACAGCATGAACAGCAGGTAACTAAGGTTGGCACCGTAAATTACATCATTCTTATTTTACATAAATTACGCGTAATTTATACGTATTTTACATCTCGTAGAAAATAAATTTATTACACAATTTTCTACGCGAGGTAACAATCTATTTACATGAAAATAAATTAATAAATAGTAATAATAACACAATTGGAAATTGTGTATCATTGAACAGCATGAACAGCAGGTAACTAAGTTTGGCACCGTAAATTACATCATTCTTGTTTTACATAAATAACGCGTAATTTATACGTATTTTACGTATCCTAGAAAACTAATTTATTACACAATTTCCTACGAGGGGTAACAATTTATTTACATGAAATTAAATTACATAATAGTCATGGTAACACAATTGGAAATAAGCATATATTTTAAATTGTTTAGTTCATAACCAGAGAAATGAAATATTATAGTGGGGAAACATCAAAAACACACATAGGCAATGTGAATGATAGAACATTTTTGTTTAAAAAAATTAACGTTTCTTTTAATTTGGCAGTTGTTTTTAATGTTCATGATTGCATAGCTAAACTAATATCACTCTTAACAACCTCAGTCCAATTCATTTTAACTAAAGTAACCACAAAAATTAAATGTATCTTTTTTAATACCAAATAATATGTTATACAGTGACATTTATTTTATTTTAAGGAAAACAAACAAAGAATAAAACATTTCGACAAATATTTTTACACTTTTCACTGGTTTTTCAAACGTGAAAAGTTACTAACCTGTGAATGTTTCATACACTTTTTGATGATTCATAACATTTATTAATAAATTCTTCACTATATCCAGGCGTCACTGTTTCTTTAATTTGTGTTTACTTTGGTATTGTCGCATTATTAATATAACTTTTGTATGTAGACAAGCTGTGATAATGTGACGCCAGATGTTATTTTAATTCAAAACTACGTTCAAATTAAAATAACATCTGGCGTCACATTATCACAGCTTGTCTACATACAATTTGTATAACACAAACAGACTAGTAATAACGTTGGATATCATACGGAAGGTTTTTTATCGGTGAGTAGCAAAGCAACACGGGGAAACTAATGTGTGGTGTCGTCTTGTCGTTGGAAAGGACATAAAAAATGAACCACGTAATATGGACAGCTCCTTTGATTTGCCGCAAGTAACGCACGCGCGTGTCGCTGGTAGCCTGGGAACTCGAATAACATTGTAACACTCTTTTTTTTATTGTATTTAAACAAAGCTTTGAATTTATTACATTTTTAATATTTATGATATAAAGTACGCATATTTATACTTATTCTACGCGTCACGTAAAAAAATATTTTATACGAGTAACTTTCCAACCCTGCGGGTAACCCCCTTTTGGGGAAGTCGAGCGAAAGCCAAATTTAGTTACGACGCATCGTTTTCACAGCATAAAAAATTCATTTTTGTAAAGGCTTTCATCACAATTAACTTCAGGTTCTCGTAATTTATGCAGATTTACAATGGTGATGAAGTAATGTTCGGCGATAATGTAGTCAAACGTATGTTTGGGTAACAATGAAATTAACTTTGGTTGTGCCACTTCATAGGACAGCTTTCAAAAACTAGATTTCACCAATGAATTTGAATACTTGTAAACCCCATTTTCGGTACATTGTAACTTTTTTCTTGGAATTTACTGTTGAATAGGAAGATGCACAACATCAAAATTATTTACATTAGATATCAATACTTAGCTTAGCTTATTGGGATTCTTCCAGTGATTCAGACATGTGAAGATACCGAATTAATTCTGTGAAAATAATTCTTCAAAAATTTGCTAACAAATCAATTTACTACTGACTAGAATTTGACTAGGAATTTACTGCTGACTAGAAAGATGCATAACATCAAAATTATTTACATTAGATATTAATATTTGGCTTAGCTTATTGGAATTCTTCAAGTGATTCAAACATTTGAAAATAGCGAATTAATTCTGTGAAAATAATTCTACAAAAATTTGCTAACAAATCAATTTACTGCTGACTAGAATTTGACCTGGAATTTACTGCTGAATAGAAAGATATATAACATCAAAATTATTTATTTTATTTATTAATACTTGGCTTCGTTTATTGGAATTCTTCAAATGATTTAAACATGTGAATATATCGAATTAATTCTGTGAAAATAATTCTACAAAAATTTGCTAACAAATCAATTTACTGCTGACTAGAATTTGCCCTGGAATTTACTGCTGACTAGAAAGATATATAACATCAAAATTATTTACATTAGATATTAATACTTGGCTTAGCTTATTGGAATTCTTCAAGTGATTCAAACATTTGAAGATATCGAATTAATTCTGCGAAAATAATTCTACAAAGATTTGCTAACAAATCATATGGCGAAAGAAACTCTTCACCTGCATAAATTCTGCTAATGGGTTATCTTACCCTATACATTTTTATTTCTTTTATGCGCTTTGGATTAAAGCAATTTTATGCATGCTTCTATCTCTTCGTGTCGAAAAAAGTTATGTTTTTTATTTCTTCAGATTGTTTTATGTCCATGAAACTTTTAATAAGAAAAACCTTAAACAAAATGAATCAAAAAATGCAAAAGTCATTTTCATCAAGAAACGTAGCAGTTCATCAACTCCGCAGCTTTAGACGGTGCTAAAAAATATCTTATGAGTCGGTTCTCTAATTCATTTTCACCCGACTTCTTAAATTACCATTGTCAGCCTTCTCTTCTTTACTGTATTTTTTCTTCTTCGTGTCATGCGTATTTTTCCGCGCCCTCTTTTTTTTTTTTTTTTTGCGCAAAGTCCTGGTTCTTTTTTTCTACTCCCACTTTGATGTTTCTTTAACGGAGACTGGTATGCCATACTCAGCTGTGCCCTACTTTCGGCGAACTAGTCGACGAAGACCAAACGGAGAGACATGCGGGTAATGCCGACCCTCCTCTCGGTATCGATTCAGCGAACATGCGCAGCCTTCCTGACCTCTTCTTTGCTTTCCCACCTCGGATGCGGCACAAAAGACCCGCTCATCCGATAGTTTAATCACATCTTCCGCACTTTTTTGGGGCCATCCGAAGAAAATGCACCAGATAGTAAAGCAATCAATAAAACGCAGCTGACTTTTACTATTATTAACCCGCAGATTTGAAATTCTACACAAACATCATACAAAAATTTGTTTTTACCAAAGGTAATGGTCAATGTTTTACTCCTGTGAACTGACACCCGACCGTGACATGTACATACATTAATTAGCAGTACATACACGGAAAACATACTAGGCTACCCAGAACAACATGCCACATAACCACAAAGAGAAATGACACATGGACAAAAATTTAACACTTTAGCCGATTGGAAAGAATTAACTCAGGTTTAACAAAATTTGTTAAGTCAGCTTGAGCGAGTATATTTGCTGTCAAAGTGGGCCGAAAGCTCCTGAACCGATTGATCCTGTGTATCGAATCCATTTAGCTTTCTTATTCGAAGTGGTCTACTCATCGGCGCGCTTAGAATTTTTTTTTTTCAGGTGGGAGGAATTAAATTTACTTTTTTTATACAGCTAAATGTGTTATGAGAGCATTTTTAAAATGTGTGCAACATCGCCGCTATAACTTTCATATAAATATTGTTGGCAATTATTAATATTTTTTCAACTATAATAATATCACTAATAATGGCCGACCACTTATATTTTGCTATTTATCTGTGCAGAAAACAAGAATACTACACTTCTTACTGTTAAATTCTTAAAAGAAACAAATAATTCTAGAAGGAAATTACAATTTACTTTCTAGTGAAACACTCTTCATTTGTATAATAGCATTGGCTATTATACAAATGAAAGCTTTTGGCATTGTGCGGTAAGACTAACAATCCCTGAAGCCACGGCCGTAGCCATGGAGGCGTTTTGGGGGGGGGCTTAAACCCTCCCCGAAAGGTTTAAATGTCTCAAAAATCAAATACATTTTAAAAAATTTTTTGCTAGCAAATTGACAGAGCTCTTTATTTTACACGCACATGTCCAATCACCAGAACCACCGGCGTCCCCAGATGATGATTTTCCTGGATTACGATTCCCTTACGTCAGAGATCAATTTATGGAAAAGAAAATGGAACGTCACACTGTGAAATAAATGACTGTCATAGTATAGCTATTGAAACATTTTCTCAAGATAACAAAACTATTTTCCCGAATGTTCATTTCCTGTTGAACGTGCTCAGTAGTCTTCCTTGTTTCAACTAGAACTCCAGAACGAACCTTTTCATCCCTCAAGCGTTTTTTTTATTGAAGGTTTAACCACAACCGTGAGCAACTTAGTGTGCTATAAGCACTCGTCCGTTCCTAATTTAGGGCCACTGGTTCCAGAGAAGGGAGAGAGCCAGAGCCGTAAGACAAACACAACATCCATGCCTCACTGGGGCTCGAACCCGGACCCATGATCATAGGCCATCACTTAGACCACTGCGTCACCGGGGCGGCTTCCTCAAGCGTTTAAGGACATACTTACGAAGATCTACAGAGCAAGAGACTGGCTTAGCTCTTAAGAGCATCCGCATGGATATATACATCAGATCCAAAGATGTCGTCAACAGATTTGTGGAAGAAAAAGAAAGACGGCTAATCTTTGTGCTACAGGTGGGGAGACATATACTACTTTGAACTGTGTCCTACTACACTTCATGACTAGCAGCTATATTACCTGTAAATAAAGAAAACAAAAATAATTTAATATACACTACCATGAGAAATGTCAGCTGGCACCCCGTCAAAAGCAAATGAATAGATCCGCTGCTTTGGTAAGAAGCGCGGTACAGCTGCAAAGGGTTTAAAAACAAGCCTCCAGCTGACCGCGATCATATCGCACTGTGATGTTGAGTGAAAATGTCGCGCCGGGAGAGAACTGACTTTGAGAAAGGAAAGATTGTTGGGTGTTGTATTAGTGGGTTGTCCATAAGAGAAACCGAGAGGCGTTTAAACATATCCAGGTCAACTGTTTTGGATGACCTTAACAAGTGGAAGACACATGGCGTTCCTGAAGCAGCAAAATGTACCAGCAGACCAAAGAAAGAAAGTGAAAGAAGACGTCGAAGCCTCAGAAGAATCGTTACAGCTAATCGCAGGAATACTGCACAATATCTCATTGTACAGGTGAGTAAAAATGCTGGAACCTCAGTATGTACATGTACCATTCACAGAGAACTTCATTCCATGAGTTACCGTGGTCGTGCGGCTGCTCATAAGCCTTTCATCTCCACTTGGAATGTTACTCGTCGTTTAGCATGGTGTAAAGAATATTTATCGTGGACCGTAGATCAATGGAAACGGATCCTATGGACTGATGTATCCAGATACACGATACACGAGTCTGATGGCTGGGTGTGGGTATGGCGGCAGCCGGGGGAAGCTATTTACCACAATGTACTGTTTCTACGGTTAAGGTTGGAGCAATGCACTCGTGTGGGGGTGTTTTTTGTGCTATGGTCCCGGTCCATTGGTTATTGTGGACAAACCAGATCACCAGTACGTTTACCTCTATATTCTGGACAATTACGCTCTACGAACTCTGTGGCAATACTATGGAACCGAGCCTTGTTGGTACCAGTAGGATAATGCACCGAACCATAAACCAAGGACTGTTACGGCGTGGTTTGACGATAATTCCGTATCGTGTGTGAACTGGCCAGCACAAAGCCCTGATACTAATCCCATAGAGCACCTATGGGATGAATTAGAGCGCCGCATAAGATGTTTGGAACCAAGACTTACTACTAAGCAACAGTTAGCGGCGGCATCATTATGTACTGAATGGAAGCGCATACCTATCACTGTGTTCCAAAACCTTGTCGAAAGCCTGTCTCGAAAGGTCAGTGCATGCATTGAGGCCAAATATGGACCGAAACCGTACTAATGTATGTCAAAAAATGAATGTAATGTGTTTCTCTTCAAGGTGTCCGGTGACTTTTGTCAATATAGGTATATCATTCTATAATTCTTTATTTAGTCTATAAACATATCAATTCAATAATAAAAAAATATATTGGGGCATGCGCGCGCCGTACTTAAATAAAGAGAGGGTAGATAGATAAGTGTTAACTAGTATAGCATATAAGTCAGTACAAAACTTGTAACAAATATTTTATGTTTTCAAGTCGACAAAAGTTTCGCAGGGTAGTGGTCTAGCTTCATCAGGACGATTGGCACGAAAATATTCAAACTGCACATGACATCATAATTAGTGTTTACAGTCACGGGTTTTGATTAGTTGCTTCCACGCGCTTGATAAAAATGGTGTGGATGCCATGTCATCAACAATTTGCAAGGAATTATTATATATACGAAAAGCTTTCAAAATATCAAGTTTTGTGATTGAATCTGGCTCGTCGATTAGTTTTATTTCTTCAAATAGAAATGTATGGTCATTTTCGTGACAGTGTTTAGCCATTGAAACCTTCTGCAGGTAACAGTTCCGATTACAGGTCTTGCGCTCCTTCGATCGAAAACCCAATCTACGGGTCGTCCTATACATATAACGCCATAAATTTCTCTTTGAAGAGGCAAAACTAATTGACAAGCCAGATTCAACCACCAAACTTGATATTTTGGAAGCTATCCATATATATCAGAAATGTTTGCAACTTTTTTAATGACATGGTGTCTACACCATTTCTATCAAACGCATAGAAGCAACTAACCAAAACCCGTGACTGTAAACACCATTTATGATAGCATGTATAACGTACGGTGAAAATTAATTTTCAAATTCGGAAACCCACCTGAGCAATTATTTCTGGCTACGACCCTGCCTGAAGCTAACGACACTCGTTTCGAAAAATATTTTTTTTATTTGACTCAACACTTATATTACTTTTACTTACTATTACTTGAGTCGTATTTCCAGCCTTGTGGGTTTTTTGCTAATTCACCTAAAACTTCTTCAGCTTTCGGTGCGTATTCTCGATGAATATGAAGTAATTCTAACACATTGAGTTTCAGTTGCTAACACATTGAGTTTCAGTTCTGATAGGATAGATATGATTTTAAGAAACGCAGTGCTGAAACCGAACGCTCACGTTCTGCAGTTGTCACTAGTAGAGTACCTACTATGTGAAACGATGTTTTACTATTGGGTAACACCTCACTTTAGCACAGTTTAAAAAAAACGTAATGCCTCTTTTGTCCAGTGCTCCTTTTCTTTGCGGGCGACCCTACGGTACCACAGTTTTAGTTCTGCGATTAGTTTTTCTTGCGGGCCATTCAAGTCACTTGTATAACATTCAGTTAAAGTTTTAAAACCATCATATCTTGAGAAGATGGTGGCACATTGGGATTTGTTGGAAAAAGTGACTGGAATTCACATAAGACCGATCTGTGTGCGAGAAATCTACATATTTTCCAAGGACCTAATAAACATATACAAAAATTGTACAAAAATTGCAATCATCTAATAGTCTTCTGGGTAATTTGAGTTTATGTAACAGCGTTGGTTTTGTTTCGATGTGATTGTTGGTGTTTTAATCAGAACTCCATGCTTTTCAGTGTGCTTTAGAGTAATCTGAAATAAGGCATGGAACAAAAATTTGGCATTGGCTCGTCGCCACAGAAACTTTCAGTATACCCATGTATTGGCTTTTTCATTACAATGGGGCATCCTCATTCTTGGCTCCTTTCCGCTTCTTCGTCTTCATGGAGAAAACGAGTTAAATTGTTGCCACGAGACTTAAACACAATTTCAAAAAGTACCAAACTTTACCTTAAGGTCAAGTTTTCGTCCATTTCGTGGATGATTGACACTAATCCATTTTGTCCATTAGGGGGATAATTGACACATGCTTTCGGACTGATAAAACGGCTACAACTGTAAAGGCGAATCTAAGAATTTTCCTGCCCAGTGGAATGATGTCCGTGTCAGGAGGACTAAGCCTTACCCATCATGTCTGAACAAAGGGTAAAGAAGCATAAGCCAGCGCTTATCACCTGGCACTGCTGGAATGAGGGGTAGGGGAGGAATAATGTTTTTGTAACTTTCGTAATTTCTCTTCAGGGAGCGTAGAACATTTTGTGGACCTTTTGGTTTACGTACATCGGCAAGCTAAAGGGCTAATACACATCGAAAGGTTTGGAAGACATAACTTATTCTGGTTTCCAAACCTTTTGATGAAGACCGAAAGACCAGTAAAAACGCCTGAAGCAATTAAACGGTAAACGAAGGACTTAAACGTCAGAAAGTGGTTCTCCTTAAAGGAGGAATAAGAATGACTTGTGTAATGGTGAAATTTCATTTCACCATTACACAAGTCATTCTATGCAGGGCGCACATGATTTGCATATGCCCTGCAATGCTAATCGTTTGCATGCCCTCTTGCGGGCGACGCATGCTGCGAATTTCAGGCCAATCGGATGCTTCCGTCTTAGTGTTGCATTTTGGGTGGCCAACAGTGTAGAAAGCGTTATCTTCTAATCGCTGGTACGTGACTGGTCCGAGCTTGAATCCCTTATGAGGCATAAATGGTGTGTTTGTTATTAGGCACTGGCTTTCGCCCTCCCTGGTTGGTTGGTTGGTTGGTTGGTTGTTGGATTTTATTGGCGCAAGGGCCAGGTTTGGCCAAAGAGCGCCAGACAAAGAACGATCAGTCACAGATTTTGAAAAGCGTGGAAAATGAGTAAGAGCAGACAGGCTTGGGAAAAGTTGAAAAAGAGTATGATGAAAGCAGGGAAGACAAGGTAGTTAATCAGATTTATAAAAAAAATTACTAACGGAGAAGTACGAACAGTCACTCTCCTCCCCCACACTCCTCTGCAATGCTGGCAGAGGGCGGGGACGAACTGTCACTTTCCTCCCCCATGTTCCTCTGCAATGCTGGTTAAGGCTGGGGACGAACTGTCACTCTCCCCCCATGGTCCTCTATAATGTCGGTTGAGGGTGGGGACCTCGCAGAGGCCGAGACAGTTTGATGGACACTGCACACCTTTGCGGATTGAGGGCCGGGTCTTCCGCACGTGCAGGCTGTCTGCTGGGAACCGGAAGAGGCGGGCGTCTTCAAAAGAGAAGGCGCAGACTCAGCTGGTCGAATAAGCTGGAGCTCGGTGAAATCCACCTGTGTCGCTTGTTCAACTGTAGATCGCTTGGCAAGTGCGGCGAGAGCTACAGGGCGCGGAACAAAGGGCTGCACGGGTTGTGGCAGAGACTTAACAACTGCGGCAAAACTACGCTGTCGGGTGTTGGGAATACCCAACTTGGCTTTGGCAGCAGGGTACGAGAGGCCTTCCAGGGTCTTGAGGCGCTGGATCGCCATCTCGTCCTTCCATTTCATACAGTTGCGGGAGTAAGCTGCATGGGCCTCACCGCAGTTAACACAGCAGGCCGCAGAAGTGCAATCTTCCCCGTCATGTTCACCGGAGCCACAATTAGCGCAACGAGCGGAACTCTTACAGAATCGTTGTGAATGCCCGTACCTCTGGCACCTGAAACAGCGCAGAGGACTGGGAATGTACGGGCGAACTGCACAGACCAAGTAGCCTGCTTTGATTTCTGTCGGAACTTTCGGAGTCAAAAGTCAAGATTACATTTTTAGATTTAAGCAAAGAGCCATCACGCCGGAACATCATACGACGTGCAGCAAGAACACCCTGATCCGCAAGTTCAGTCACCAATTCATCCTCACTGCATGGCAAGAGATCAAACTCCGCAATAACACCCCGAGAGGTGTTAAGAAACGGGTGAGGTGTCACTTTGACAGGAATGCCTTGAAGACTAGAAAGGCGCAGAAAAGTGTTACTCTGAGAAACACTGCAAGTTTGGACAAGCAGGTCCCCAGAGCGAAGCTTCCTCACAGACTTCAAGGGGCCAACCGCAGCGTCCAAAGCTTTAGAAATGAAAAATGGAGATCTGGTGGACAGTCTCTCATTCGGATCTATGGATTCGACAAGTAAGTGTGTAGCATGCGTAGTCACAGCAATCGAGGGGAGCGACTGGTACAGCTGCCGAAGAAGAGGTTCCACATTCTTGGTCCAGGTCATGGTCTAAAGATCGTTTAAGGGTATGAGACTTGGTAGGTTGAGAAGACGAAGGAGAGTCGTTGTCAACTATCATATTCACAGGTGACCTAAATTTGGAGTTTTGTTTTTTGTTTCTACCCATGGAAAAAAGAAGGAAGATTCGTCTGCAGACTACTCCACCCACCACCGAGCCCTACAAGGGAGAACTGGAGGTCCGCAAGCCAAGAAAATGACGCTAGACACAGTTCTGGAGCTTATACGTTGCAGATATAGTCCGTTGGCTGTGATCACACGCACTCGGCGGACACTTCGGCCTCCTGGTACCGTCATGCCAACGCCTTTGGCATGATCCCACAGCCCCCGGGCTCACCCTGCCGTGCCATACGACAAAAAAGCCGCTAAAGCCCTGTACACAACTTGGTACAAGACTTCTGACTAGAGGTGGGTTAGTCTCTAGCCTCCCGTTTACAGCGAAGCCGGGGTCGAAGAGGAGTGTTGGTACACAGGAGGCACTTAACCGGTCTCCTGCGACCTCAGCCGCCAGACATCCCATTTCCGCCTCACGGGTCTCCGCACGCGGCAAACATGCAGGTAGGTCTAGCACCCAAACCAGCGAAAAGGAAAAAAGAAATCCAAAGAAGACAAATCCTGGCAGGGAACCTAATCGGAATCTCAGCAACCTACGAACTGAGCGGTTAACATAAATCAGTTAGTGGTGGAGGGTAACAAAACCACAAGACCGGGGTGTTAGTACATAACGTGGTAGCGATTAGGTAGAATACAACACGGGCAACTAGCCAGTGGAGAAAATAAATAAAAACAAAAAAGCGAGACACAAGACCAGCTCGGGATCGTGGGGCCGCGACTCCCCAACAGCTGGATGAACAGCCGTCCCTGCTAACACCAACAGCACCGAAACAAAAAACAAGCGGTGGCATGACATCAGATGTTGACCAGTCACAAGGTCAGCTCGGGCCGTGGGGGCGCCGCTCCCCAAATAACTGGAAAACCAGTTATCCCCGTGCGGGGCGCCCTCCCTGGAACCAGTGACTCCAAATTAGAAACGGGCGAGTCTCTATGGTTCATCGAGCTGCTCACGGTGGGCATTAAACCCTTAAACCAAGTAACACATGGTGGTCAGATTGTGTAAAACTCGGTGTAACGATCATTATCATCAACTTACTCTTGCATAGTTTCTATGTGGTTTAGGATGTGTAAAAAGCAACCAAAAAAAGATTCTTCAGTGTGAAAAACTGCAGATTAGTTTTGTCAGAGCAACTATTAATCCCCGTACCCGTTAAAGGACAAGTGAGATTCAGAATCATCTTTTCCTGCCAGACGTTTTGGGATAATTTAAAATTTGATTCTTATAATTAAACAAGGTCTTCACGTCTTCTGCAGGTTTAAATTAGTCATAAACTTTTCCCATAGCTTTCCAAAAAACTTCTGAAATCTGTATTGTATCATTAACTACTTCTCAACAAAAGATGACTTTAAGAGCATCTACCAAGAATTCATATTGAGAAATTCTTATCATCTGACGTGATGAATTTCAGCAACTGCAATTTAGGCACTATCAACAGTTTGATGAATGACACTCCCACTACTTGTTATGTGATTTAGACTCAGATTGAATTCTTCGTAGCATTTCTGGTGTTTGCTCCATAAATTTGGGCAACGCATTTGGCATCTGAAGTCCTTTGCCGAGTCAGATATTTTAATCCTTGCTTTCACTAAAATTTCTACCACAGTTCGCGGTATTTGGTACGACGATCAAACAAAGGCTTTTCATTAATCTGTCGAATTATTCGCAGGAAGCGTTTATAATGAATATATCGCTTCTGCTACTAGTTTCTTCTAGTAATTTTTGTTGTTTGTTAATTATATCATGAATAAACTTTCCTGCTAGTAGTGTAGTAATAATAATGAACAAGCTTTTAACTGCTAGTAATGTTGTAGTAGTAATTAAGATGAATAAAGTCTTATGCTGGTTGTTAATAATAATCACCTAATGAAATAAACCTGTAACAGCCAGACAGAGATCTGACAAAACTATGAACTGAGAAAAACGTACTTACAACAAATTCTTTATTAGTGAAACTTCTGGCTCTCACATAAACGAAGATCTCTTTATACAACAACAGCTTTCTGACACATAAACCACAGCTCACTCTACGCACATCAACAAAAAGCTCTCTCACATAAACAAACGCTCTCTCTACACAACAACAAACGCTCTCCTACGTATCGTTGAACGCGCCTATTTATACTGGCTACCACCACGTCATGACTTACACTCATTGCCAGATCTCATTCAGTGGGAGAAATAACATCTCGTTCAGTAAGAAGATAATTTACATAGTAAAATAAAATAACCAGAGATAGTAAAAATCAAAAGGAAAGTGAATCTAGAGTATACGTTACACGTTGGCACCTAGAAGTTTTATCATACGCTTTACTCAAAATTGAAGCTACTCGTTTGATGAATGTGGCTAGCGGTTTTAATACCATGTTTTTTCATCATCTATAATCAAAACCGAAGCTTCTTCTTAATGAACCATCGCTACCACCTTTAACATTAATTTTTGCACCATATCTATAATGAAATTCCTAATTATGATCTGGAACGCATTTTTATCATGCACGTGCGATGTATAATAAAAAAAAACATCATCGCATAGTCATATGACACGTCTCATGCCTTCCTTTACATCGCTCGTGTCACAGAAACGAAATACATGCTGGGGAACCTCTATCGTTAGAGAGAAGATAAAATTCTAGTAAAAGTTAGGCTATGTACTTTGTGTTACACGAAACAAAACAATTTTTCTGTGGTCCAAATATCATAAAATATATTTTCGTGAATTTTAACAATGGCGATTGGAACAAATATTCCAAGAAATACCACACATTCTCCGCAGATGAATATTTCATAGAAATGAACGGGTTTCCGATTATTATCTCGTGGAATTTTAAATATTTCCAAGACAAACTGGAGATACGATGCATATTCTAATGCTGCAGAAAAAAAGTTACAGGCAGTCAAAACTCGTTTTAACGAAATACGCTATAACAAAAAGCTCGTTATAACGAAAGAGAAATCGTGAACTTGTTTGGTTAATCTTATTTATGAAAGAAATATAAAACGTTATAACGAAATATTTTACAACGAAAAACACCTTATCACAAAGAAAATGCGTTGGAAAAATGCTGAAGCACAACTTTATTCGTAGCGAATTTCTTATCTTTGAAATTCTGAACGATTTAGTTGCCATGGAACAACAACAAAAGAACAGAAGTGACTACACATTTCGGGAAAAATCCTTGTCTGAAAAAAATGAGGATTCATCCAATGAAGATGAGACGGAAAATGTAAACTGTTATTCTGATGTTTCTCCAGTACACGCAATTGAACGTTTAGAGAAAGTAGGATGCTATAACTAAAGACGACATGGAACAAAGAAAAGAGACTATGCTTACATCATACTTCAAAACCCAATAAGTATATTTTAAATGTTTTACAGTTTGCCGTATGTAAACATGCTTTGCCCCAAAATGGAACTAAATAATATGGTTTCATTACACTGCTTTAAAATCAAAGATACGTAATGCCAGTATGTATGTACATTATTTCTGGAAGCATATGGTAGTATTTTATTAAGATGTGTAAAAGATAAGTTCTTCATATTTGCGTTCATGCGTATCAGTAAAAAAATATACAGTACGTAATTTGATATATATGAATTAATTAAAGCTTATGTATTTCATTACTACTTTAGCAACAACTCCCCATTACCAATAATTTACATTTGCTTGTTTCTATGGGCAGTATTTCGGAATTACAGCGTTGCAAACTTATGCGCAATGAAAATTTCTGTAGCACCTACTGACGTTTTAATGAAAATTTCGAAATAACCTTTTAAAGAAGATACGCTGTTACGAATTTTTTTCAGTTAGACTTGAATTTTGTTATAACGAGTTTCGACTGTACTGCATTGATATGGGATTTCTTAAAAATGTGTGAAAAAACTATAAAGATAATTGATGGAATTATTTTACCTAAATGCGTTGTTGTGAAATCAGTCCATAAAACGTAAAACCTCACATACACTGAAGTGCCAGAAAAACTGGTACATCAGCCTAGTACCTGGTAGGTCCCTAACGGGAGCGCAGGACTGCAGAAATACGACGGGGCATGGACTCCACTAGCTTCTGGAAATATACTGTAGGTAATGCACACCATACTTCCTGCAGAGCCTTCCACAATTCGGGTGTATTCATATCTCGGACCCCTGTGTTCGATAGCGCGTTGCTTGGCATCCCAAATATGTTGTATCACGTTCGGATCTGGGGACTTGGGTGGGCATGGCAACATCCCAAACTCAGATGAATACTCCTCTAACCATAATGTGGCGTCCCGACATTTCTGTGGAGGTGCATTGCCCTGTTGCCAACCCATCAGCATGAATGCAGGACATGAACGGGTGTACCTCGTCAGAAAGGATGCGCACATAGCGTTGGCCGGTCACAGACATTTGTAGACGTACCAGGGGTCCCAGTGAAGTCCAGCTAAACACACCCCATGCCATTACAGACTCCACCACACCCCACACACACCACCAGCCGGTACAGTTCCCTGTTGACAGGCGGGATCCATGGCTTCATGGGATTTGCGCCACACACGAATCCTTTCATCTGTCCGATACAGTTGGAAACGCAACTCGTCAGACCAGGCTACTTGTTTCCAGTGGAGGTGTTGCCGTGCCCAAACGAGGCGCATAGCTCTGCGTCATGCACACATCAAGGGATCTCGAGTTGGGCGTCGGCTCCGAAAGCCCATATCGTGTAAGGTACGTTGCACAGTGCGGACGCTAATGCTTGTTGAGGCTCCAGCATTGAATTCCGATGATACCCGCGAGAGTGTTGCACGCCTATCGCGTGAAACGATTCTTGACAGCCGACGATGGTCACGTTCACCCAATGTCTTTTTACGGCCACAATGGTATCGTAGGTTGGAGGTTTTGCCGGAATTCTTGTAGTCACGGTACACCCTTGCAATGGTCGTCCGTGAAAATCCGAACTTCGTTTCTATCTCCGAAATACTATGGCGCATCTCACGAGCGCCAACTATGACACCGCGTTGAAAATCGCTTAAATCGTTATTACTTGTTATTCTCATGCCAAAAACAGCTCCGGCAGCTGGCAAGTATGTCTATCGCTTTACATACGCTCTGGCGGAGGCAATCGAGTACGCGCATAGGTGACGTTGCTATATATTTTGCATAAGCTCGTCTGTACCAGTTTTTCTGGCACTTCAGTGTATTTTAGCTGCGTTTCACGCATTAGCACTGGTTGTAGGTGGAATTCCACAATATTTAAGTAGCTCTGGACACAGTAGTTGTTGAAGCTTGCCCGAGAGACGGAAGTTTATTTCTCGGGTAAATGCATGTCCAAACCGTACTGTGAATGTCAGCGAATGAAAAGTAGAGCTATCTCGTGCATAAAGGCTTCACTCTTTATGCATAACTTTTTCTTTATCTCTTTCATTTTTTAGGATACACCGATGGAATGTATTGCTGCAGATTTGTCGTTTTGAGAAGTGCTTTACCTCTGCATTACGTCACAAAACGACGATGCAGTTAACTGTACTGGATTGATGATATCATGTCATTTGTTTGCATCTAATCTCTGTGTAATCACATGCAAAAGTATATTATAATTCGGCATAAGTAGCGATACAATGAAGTCATGCTGACGCTTTTTCTTTTAAAAATATGTGTTATTCAGTTTCAGCTTGATTATTTTGCCCTCAACACAAAAATGTTGGAATATTTCTTTTCTACTTCAATACATTTATAACGGTAAAAACCAACTTGTGAGGAATGTTATTTAAAAAGATACTCCCATCAGTATAGAACATTTATTATTTGACACTATTTTTAGGCCAACGTCCCAAAAATATAATCGAAATTTCATTTTTTAATAAGTTTTTGCGTTCAGAATCCGAATTAAGAAAATCCCAGAAACCCTTTCACGGGAAGTTTAATGGTGGTCCATGCATTGGTTTTCCGTTTTCTCGATCGATACATTGGTAAAGGTATTTATTTTTCTAGGATGAAATGATGGAATAAATTTAGTGCTTTTTTAGCTTTTCTTCAAGCTCGGGGAGTTCCAAAGCCCTAAGTTTCGAAATTTCAAAGTGCTAGTTTTTTGGGAAGAGAAATGAAAGAAAGCATCAAGTATCTTTAGTGGAGAAAAACGTCCTCTTTGCGTTTATAAATATTAATGCTATTTCAGAAACAATCACTTGTGATTTAGCAGAACAATCATGCTGGCTGAACACTGCATAGCCATTGTTCACACGCCACTAGCTGCAAACTCATGCGATGCAAAGCGCGTTTTCCTCTGTAAAATGCCTCTAGCACGCTAAAAGAGCAAAAACCAAAAAAAAAAAAAAAAAAGATCCCGGAGCGCAGTGTTAAACAATAACCAATTTGCACACAAATGTTTGTGTCAGGACCCAAAGGAATTCGCGTGTTTCTGTATGGTAACGAAGCAGCGTGTGGTATTCCCAGGAAACGAGAACTGTAGAATCATTCCGAAGCAAGGATTTTTCTTTATTTCTCCCAGTGGATTGAACCTAGCGAAAAGAGACAGAAAATAATTTCAACAGTAAAACTGCTGTATCCAAATAAGGCAGAACTCAGAAAGGAAAACATGCACTACATTTTGGCTATTTTGAATTTGTTCGTCCCCTCATTATAGTTTTGGCGGCAAAACAGAGACATAAAACACCATCTGGAGTAGATTTACCAAATCGACCAAGTGAATTCTGCAAAAATAAGAATTGTACTCCCACAGCTCGCAGGGAACATGTACGACACGTTTCCCAAACAGAATAGTGAGCCGCATGACAAGTATGCACGGATCGGTATTCAATCCAGTTGAAAAAACACGTTTCCCGATGTCAGACAAAAGTTTAAAGTTGGTCTTTATCCTATTCTTCAAGAGGAAACCATTCAAGAAAAGTTAACTGTCAAGAAGTGAAAGTCTCTCAATATTACTGTTGTAAAAACAGATAGAAAGTTTATTTCATCAACAGCTATTCACTGAGTTTCATTTCGAATACAATAATTCAGCTAGCAATGGATTTTCTTAGAGAATGTCTGCAAAATATTATACGATACATGATTTGTTTGAAACTTTCCTTTGTTGATGATATTTCTGATAAATCGGTGTAGAGAAGTGTAACATAATTTTTGAAGGTAAAGAAGACATATCGAAATTAATAAGAATTAGTACCTCAATTTTTACTAATGTTGAAATAAAATTTAGAGGATCCCATTAGAGAAGTCCTTACTTACAAATTATTAAGAACAAGATGAATAATGTCGTGTGTTACTTTCTCATAAAATTTTTAACTGCGTGATAGTAAAGTAAATAGGGCTGATATAATGCTTGTTTATATATTTTTCCAAGCATTGATAAAGTACGATGTCATCGTTTCCAACTGTTTAGGTAGCAACAGTTCACTGAACGGAAGATTCCACTCTAAAGGAGATGAGAAGAATTGATGATTAAAGGGGATGAGATGAGAAGAATTGATGAGTAAAGGGGGTGAGATGATAAGAATTGATGAGTAAAAGAGATGATAAGAATTGATGAGTAAAGGAGATGAGAAGAATTGATGAGTAAAGGAGATGAGAAGAATTGATGAGTAAAGGGGATGTGATGAGAAGAATTGATAAGAAAAGGAGATGAAAAGAATTGATGAGAAAAGGAGATGAAAAGAATTGATGAGTAAAGGGGATGTGATGAGAAGAATTAATGAGAAAAGGTGATGAGAATTGATGAGTAAAGAGGATGAGATGAGAAGAATTGATGTCAAACCATTAAAAAGGGTTCAATAAAAGGACCGTTTCGTTTTTTCAGTAAAGATTATGAACTGGTTTTAATTCCTTTCCCGTTTTATTTCGGGACGAATCTTTTTTTCGGTAAGCAAAAATGGTTTGAGAGCCGGTTATCTCCGTGAACTGAAATTCCGATTTTATTTTATTTTCAATTCACATATAATAAGCAATGTTCAGTTTTTTACTTATTTGAGGGGTACCCAATTCTGTCACCTCTCTACTTCCGCAGCTGAATAAAATTTGCTGATTCGTAGTGGAATCTAGGACATAAGCATCTATCCTTGCGTGTTGTCAGAAGTGTTTTCCACTTTCCGTCAATGCCTAGATAGATAATGCGGTGGTCTTGACAGTCATACACATGGGCGGATTGGCTGTCTGGAAGAGCGCGACATTTCTCGGATGCAGTAATAGAGAAATGGCTCACTTTCTTGCAGTTTTGGTTTTATTCGGATTTTTCGAACATACGAATAACTACTTACGTACAATAAGAGTACTTACGAACGATAGTAGTACTTACAAACAACAATAGTACTTACGAACAATAATCGTTAACTTCATTTCAGCTCTTTAACTGCCTGAAAAGTTTTTTACCGTAAACAAACAGGAAAGATGACACCGAATGTTCGGATAATGAGATTGCCTTTTAAATCCTTTCCGACACGTCAGAAACATTTCGAAGCACACTTTTATACAACCTGACATTTCAGTTAAAATAAGTAAACGCTTACACTTCGAAGAAAAAAGCTTGCTAAATTTAATATAAATAATTTGAGCTTGGTTATTCATAGGGTATCGAATCGATAAAGAGAAAAAATACGGCATTTCTATAATCGATGCAACGTCCACAAATTGAAATAGTTAATTACTTCCACTAAAAAGTGAAAAGTATGTTACAAAATTAACAAATTGCACAAAAAACTTCCTCATTGAGCGAAGCGAAGCCGTAGGCCGAACGGAAATCTCTTTACGAGACAAAAGACAATTAGTTGTTCAGGCATAGGTACGAGAGGGCGCATCCGATCATCGTGATTTTTTGTATGCGATTAGACATCACCCCTGGTCAGGTTTTGACGCCTTCCGATTTCCAAAATTCCGTGTCATTGAAGAATAATCGAACCAAAACTTGCATTTTTAGGGGTTTTACCGGGTTTTGAGAAGAGGTCGTTTATTACCTATCTCCTCCAAAGATCTTCAGCCGATCGCGGTGACACTTACCACAGAGAAAGGGAAGGACATGGTGAGTGACGTGGGGTTGTTATCATGGTGATTGGTCATGTCGTATAAAAATAATTACCATTAAAAGTTGGCCATTAAAAAATTGAGCAATTTTAATAATAATTGAAAAAATACGCTATCTTACGAGACTTGGGACAATTAGTTGCTCGGGCATAGCTACGACATGACACATCCGATCACCGTGATGTTTGGCATGCTATTGGACATCGTCCATGGTCAGGTTTTGACGCCTTTTGATTCCCGAAATTTTGTGTCATTGATGATTTTCAATTAAAACTAGATGGCCTTTTACTTGAACCGTTTCACGAAAGTCGGCTCACTAACATTAATTAAAAAAAATCGTTTAAATGAAAAAACGAAGAAATAGAAAGGCTCCGTCTGTTAGCTCAACATTTGCTTAATCTATAATAATAAAAGGAAGTTTGTGTATGTGTGTCGTTCGCGATAAAAAATTAAAAACTTTTTTCCCAATCTGAGTGTGTCTTTCCGCTTTGTTCACAAGCAACCTGATAACAACCAACGTGAAGGCGTGAAGGAAGGTAATTCATGATAAAGTTTAATCATTTCTTTATTAGAATGTTTTGTACGTTTGTTCTGGAAGTTATAAATTTTACGCGTTTGCATTTTAGAATTTGTTATAATAGATGACTTAATAAGCTTAGATTTTCCAGTGGCTTTGCTAAAAATTTGCTAACTGTACCCGAGTTATCGGTTACCGTTGGCGGCTGGACCTAGTAGTAGAATATATCAGAAGTAAAATGGATTTTCAAAATTGAACAATAGGAATAATATACGTACAGTATAATGTGATATAACTTTACGCAACTTAACTGCAAACCTGGGTTCAAATTAAAGGAGAAAATGAGTGCAAAACACTCTTCATGATGAACAGTATCTTAACAAAATGGTTTTCCCAAGGGATTTTTTTAATCGATTTAGTCTTTTCACATATAAATGTAGGCTGACGTCATCTGAATTTTGAATAATGGAAAAGTAGAAAATGCGTGAAAATTATTCTTCATAACAAAAGCTATTGTGAGAAAAATGAATTTTTCAATTACGTCATCTCGGAACAGATATAGCGAGAAAAATGTTTTAATATCTACGAGAAAATGGTTTGAGGATAAGCTAGCGGGAAACTGTGCATTACTTAAAGAGGAAATATTTAATGTTGCGAATAGCACATATTAAGAAAGGAAATTCTTCAATAAGATTCTTAGAAGTGGAGTTACAGTTGCAAACAGATATACATACTAGTCCCATCTATCGCCATAAATTCGAACTACAACTTACCTAAGTGTGCATGCCAAATGTTCCACAAGGCGAATGGTGTCCGGTGTTGGAGTAATGTTTTAAATCCAACTTTTAGAAGAACAGATATCGAGAAAAATATATTAAATATTTGCGTCGTGTAGAGAAAAATCTGTGTTATTTTGGGCATGAAATGTTCATTAAATGTTTTCGAAGTTAGTAGTATCAAGCGGAAAGACGAATTTGTCAATCGGTTTTTAGAAGCGTAGGCACTGCGGCAAATATGCTGTAAAGTGAAATGTGGCTTATGCACTCTACGTACACTTATAGTCATAAAAATCCTCGCACCAAGAAAAAACGGTGCGATTAATACAACACTGGGCGAATAGTTACGGGGACAGCAGACATTCAAATTATTAAAGTTTCGTGCGATTCCGCAAGCCGCGTGTCCAAGAATAGCGCTGCAATCACAATCCTTGGGGCTTATAAGGCGACGCACAGGGGGCTCCATATTCGTGCCGAAGTGCGCGGTAAGAGTCAGGTGAGATCCAGCGCAATAGACATGCCGCAGAACCGCCGTAGATGTGCGTACGGGCAATTGAAGGAGTTTGATCGAGGCGGTATCGTCATGATGAGAGAAGAAGGGTCGCCGGCGGGCCAATTCGGCCGCCATTTGAGCCAGTCGGACAGTACGGTGCGATCGTGTTTGGAACAATGGACACGGGAAGGTATCCAGACAAGTCGGACTGGCTCTGGACGACCCAGACACACCACCAGCCTAGTGGACCGTGGGATCGTGAGAGCGGCACGCACAGTTGCAAAGACGCCCTTGTCGAAAATCCAGATACATGTGGCGGCTGTACAAGGGACTTCTGTGTCCGCAGGAACCATTTTCAGACGCCTGGCAGAGGCGAATCTGCAGTCTCAATGACCCTTACGATTTTTGACATTAACACCTGATGATTTTCGGCGTAGATTGCAGTGGTGTTAGCAGCGATTAACGTGGAATGCTATAGAGTGGCGACGTATAGTGTTCAGCGACGAATCCCGTTTTTGTATGGGAACGGACTACCACAGTCTCAGAGTTTGGAGGACCGCAGGTGAGAGCTACATTCCAAACCTTACTGTACATCGGCACACGTCCCGAACTACAGGCGTTATGGTCTGGGGAGGCATCACGTGTATGACAGCCGGACTTCCCTCGCATTGACCGGAGGGACGTTGACAGCACAGGCTACGTACAGGAGATCCTGCTGCCCGGAACCGTTTTCCAACAAGATTACGCCCGTCCGTACACGGCTTGGGTTTCCTAGAAATGTCTACGTCATGCTTCGATACTTCCGTGGCCTGCCAAATCGCCGGATCTCTCGCCCATCGAGCACGTGTGGGACCAGATGAGACGCCAGTTTTCTCCATGTCTCAGTGCTCGTGATTTAGAGCGTCAGTTGCAAGAAATGTGGGTCAATATGTCCCAGGATAACGTACGGCGTCTCTTTAACTCCATGCCGGACCGTAGCGGGCACCGCATGTATCCAAGCACGAGGCGGTCCGACGCGGTACTAACGCTGACCGGATTATGTACCGTATGTCCGTGGGAAATCGTATTGCTGCTGTGATATTGTAATCACTTCTGTCCTTTGGTATGTATCATTTCACTACTACAATCTCGTTTTAATCCGTCACCTCCTTCTTGGTGAGCGGTTTTTTATGACAATGAGTGTGTTTGCAAAATGTTGCGTTTGGAAAAAATTGGAATTAGCCTATATTGGAAAAATTAGAATTAGCCTATATTGGAAAAATTGGAATTAGCCTATATTGAAAAAATTTGGAATTAGCCTATATTGGAAAAAATGGAATTAGAAAATTGGAATTAGCCTATATTGGAAAAAATGGAATTAGAAAATTGGAATTAGCCTTTAATGGAATTAGAAAAAAATGGAATTAGCCTATATTGGAAAAATTGGAATTAGCCTATATTGGAAAAATTGGAATTAGCCTACAATGGAATTAGAAAAAATTGGAATTAGACTATAATTAGCCTATATGCAGAACATTTCGTGGGAGACGCGCTGTCCGACAAATGAGGAGTTTTTTAAATCAATCGGTTAGAATCAGAGTTATGGAGAAAAATATGATATACATTTACTACCCAGTGAGAAAATATATGCACTATTTTAAACAGGACATATCAGGCATTCGACAGCAAAGCAACCTTGTAGGCAGAACGCCAAATGCTTTTGAATAAAAATGGTCTTTCATCAGAGACATAAATATGAAATTACGCCCCGTAATGGAAAATGTTTTTCAGCAAAGTTAGAAACAATATACAAACCGTTTCCCAAGGGAAACTCTACCAAAGGCAAGAAGAATCGCTCGGACTTTTAGATGCAAAGATATCGGGGAAATCGTAATTTACCGTTACTCTCCTAAGCGGAAAACTATGCATTACTTTAAAATGAAACGCTACTTAAAATAGTATCTGTAATAAATGGCATCAAAAGAAAGAAGTGATTTGTTACAGTCGGATATTTAAAAGCAAATGTATGGAATGAAATGCACTTTGAACTCCGTATCATCGGCCATTACGTCCTCTAGTGGCGAAGTTATGCATTGGAACAGGGCCGAAGAGCAAGAATCATCGTTCTCGCATTTCGTGTTTTCCCCTGCAAAGTAATTTTTCATATCAGGTTGCAGAGATGTGGGGTCCACAGACAAGCGGTGGACGAACGGAAGGACAGGTGGACGGACAAAGTGGTACTACAAGCACGTACTTAAAAAAACATGCTGAATAAAGTTTCCTTCTACTTTTATGTTGTGCGTTGTCTCTGATATGGCAAAGCGAACTTCTTTGCACTTACGTCAGAAAAGTGCCTCCAGACCATGCGTGATCTTATAAATTAAGATAAAGTTCAGTTACACGTAGGTCGTTGGGACGGGAGACCAGGATCATTGGTTTTCTTACTCTTCTTTTTAAATCTTGAATGATATTAAGTGCCCATGTAATGATCTACAGCCTATGATATTCGACGAAGTGTACAGACACCTATGTACGTCCCAGAATTGGCGCACACTGTAACTTGCATATTGGTTAATGCAGGTTTGTGTTCTCTCCAACAATTGCAACGGATGGATAATACCCGCTCACATACTACTGACATCAGAAGACAGTACCTACAAGGTGTCTAGGTGCTGGTCAGACATCTTTTCAATAGAAAATGGGTGGGAAGTAATAAAAAGACGAAATAACGTCTTTTCACGACCCTCTCGCTATATATATAGCAGAAACAAGTGAACAACATAATCACTCAGAACAGCATCCGGAGACTTTTAACCTCGATGCCACACCGTGTTACCTAATGTGTAGACCATCATCATGTCACACGAATAAGAGTCAGGCCACATTACGTGTATCATATCTTTCAGAAAGTAAAGCATTTCTTACCTACCTACTTGCTAGATGAGGGGCACGTTACGTCACATTTTGTGCAGCCCGGTTCGGTGTGGCATCTCCTATCACGAGTAGTGTTTTACAACTCATGAGCTTCTGACATGTAGTGATTTACAACTCATGAGCTTCTGACATGTAGTGTTTTACAACTCATGAGCTTCTGACATGTAGTGTTTTATAACTCATGAGCTTCTGACATGTAGTGATTTACAACTCGTGAGCTTCTGACATGTAGTGTTTTACAACTCATGAGCTTCTGACATGTAGTGATTTACAACTCGTGAGCTTCTGACATGTAGTGTTTTACAACTCATGAGCTTCTGACATGTAGTGTTTTACAACTTATGAGCTTCTGACATGTAGGGTTTTACAACTCATGAGCTTTTCTCCATATGACACGTCATAAAGGGATTTAAATTCAAACCAAATAGCAAAAATCTATTGAACGAATCTTGTGCATTACTCACGAGTTTTGTATCGTATCACACGTCAGAGTAGCAACTAAATTCAAACTCTTTAATAAATATCTATTTCGTAAATTCTAGCCATTGACAGAGATAAATAACGGATAATAACTGAACCATACTGCTCCTTAAATCTCCATTTGATAAATGTAATGCAATCAAGAGAAATCCATTAGGTATACAAAATATTAAAAAAAATGTCGTTTTAGCATCTTTCGAGTAAATAGGAAATGTCTAAATTTTAATTTTAAATTAATTGGATGCACGTTCATTATAAAAATTTCAACACCATGCTCATATTATTTCAATTGAAAAACATTTTATTATCACAGTCGAAATGCGTTTTTTCTTCGAAGTTCTCCTGAAGAAAGAATATGAATTTCTCAAAAGAAACCTTGCGGATGTAATAAAGTATTTCACGTTATTCCATAAACAATTTCTCAAAAGGAATCTTGCAAATGAATCAAACTATTTAACAATCTTCAATAAATAATATCTCAAAACAAATCTTGCGAATGAATCAAACTATTTCATGTTCTTCAATAAATAATTTCTCAAAAGGCATCTTGCGAATGAATCAAACTATTTACCTTTCTTCAATAAATAATTACCTGACCTCCCGTTATTGTCTTGAAAATATGATCCTGGCTGTACAGTGCGTCAGAAATGTGAAGTTTTTCACTTCAAGAAAAATAACTTAGAAGCAATTTGTACATGCTGCAGTTTTCGAATATTTAGGCCACGTAATATTTTTAGTTGCTAATTTCATTCAAAATGTTTGCGATAAATTTCATTTAAATTATTTGATCTGGTATCTTCAGTAGTATCATGCAAAAAAATTTAACTTTCAGCTTTTCCTAGAGACGTATTAAACTGAAGAAATTTCTTATGCTCTGGAAAAATATGCCACAATACTCAGTGCGCATTTTGTTCTGAGTGCATCTACTTTTTGAGGATAAAATGTCATCCGTTTAAATGGAATTCCCAGATGAAGTTCAGAATGCTTTTGCGTAACCGGAGAAGTAGGAGGCGACTTGATGCGGAGAGATCAGAAGGGAGAAGGGCCAACGGTTTCATGAAGTCATTAAAGAAAATGAAAGAAAATACTTTCCCAAAGCAGAAGCGTGACCAAGAAAAGCAACGAAAGTCATTACCGCCTATAAATAGTCTGTTAGTTATCTTAGGGGAAAGTATGAATTTCAACTAATGTCATTTTCAGCCCCGATAAACAACCTGGCTAATGACGCGTCGTAGCACCGTTTGAAAACATTACCATCAGATTTAAGTAGTGAGAGAGACAAAGAAAGCAGGGAGAAGGGGAGAGAAGATAGACATAAATAAGTATGGGCTCGTAACTGTGAAATAAGAAAAGTATAACGAACCAGAGTTTTGCATAGAATTGATTTCATAAGTTTTTGCCCTGTGTCTAATTTAAATTATTTTAAATACCGAATAAAAAAGGAATCAGATATTTATTTTTGCAGTTTGAAATGCGTTCTTTAGATGTTAAGGATTTACTAAAAGAAACACTTGAGCAAATATAAAGTCTGTTTTTCTGTCAATTATTAAATAAAACTTTCTTCTTCTTTAGAATAATTTTATGTGTATCTCTGTATTCTGCAAGAAAAACAGATGGGAGGACGTAAAATGACAAAGTTGTTGGAAATCATGATGATTGTAACATCCCTGTTTTCTGAAAAATCCTATCAAGTGTATCCGAGGTATGTAGGACTTGCACAACTCACGAAATATTGGAAGAGTAACATTTCTGAAATTTTACAGTCCTTACCTGAAACAAATCCTAATCGACGGTACTAAAAATTACCATGAATCTCTGTATGTGATTGTTGAAAATTTCCGGGACGATTCATGATCTTCGAGAGGAGATTATTTTGCAATAATACTCGTATATTGCACTGGCGTGCAAAACTGAAAGACCGTTCGGTCGCCATGGATTAACACGATCCTGTCAATGAGTCCCAAGAACAAAACAATAAATGTAATCATTTCAACAATTGTGTCAAACTTTTATATCAATAAAGAAAAAAATTCTAAAATACACAAAACGAGATCCCACTTAGTTTGTCCATCTTTTCAACTGAACTTAATGCAATAAAATACAGAATCCATTCCTCTCGTAGTGAACGTTCCAACGATGGACATATATTTGCCCATTCCTCTCGTAGTGCACGTTTCAACTCATGGTCATTTCCCAGCGAATGTAAGCGTGCCGCAAGACGTCTCCGCAAAGCATCCCACACATGTTCTATGAGATTTAGATCCGGGTAGTACGCAGGCCAATCCATACCTGTGATATCCTCATTTAACAACAGCTCATCTACTTCACGTGTATGATTGGATCTCGTGTTATCGTCCATAAACACGAACTCAGAACCAATGGCACCTCGGAATATGCGAACATGGGGAAAGGAGCACCTCATCGCAGTACGACAATTCAGCGTAATGCCTCTCCAGACGAGCACAGCAACTTCGCCATACTGAACTATTTATTTTATGTTAGCCGGTGGATAATGTGTTCCCACCTCTCTCCAGACCAGCTGACGTCTAGAATCGCTCGTGGTACTGAAATGACTCATCAGTGAAGAGTACCGTACCCCATTGCTCTATGGTCCAATGCTTGTGATCCTTACACCATTGTAATCCATGTCTTCGATGGGTAGGCTTTAATTGGATTCTACGTGTAGGTCGTCGGGCAAATAGTCCACCTTTACGTAGACGTCTGGCAACGTTGAACCGCAATACGGCACGTTCTCTGGTCATATGCAGTTGCTTCGCGATATTTCCCGCTGTCTGGCGTCGACCACATTTGGCCTGTAGGACAACATATCGGTCATCTCTTGCTGTTGTTTTCCGTGACCTACCACCACCGACCTTTCTAACAGCTGTTCTTGTCGTCTGGAGGGTCTTTCACGCACATGAAAAATGCTATGCGCCACGCCGAACTCGTGGGCGACACCCGTTACGGTTCGACCTTCCTCCAGCTTTCCGATTATTCGACCATGTGTAAAGTCATCTAAATGTATCCACGTGGACATTTTCTCGTCTGCGACACATCAACAAGCCACTCAAACGTCTTTACAACGCCGCACAATATCGCTTTCCGTTTCCTGCGAGATGTTCCTCATATTTATTTCAGCGCTGTCATGTGACCTGCGACATCACATTTCGGAAATTTGCATCCGCATCTTCTTTCTACTAATCCGCTTGCGTTATGCAAATCGCCTCAAGCTTGTGTGTCTCACTGTGCGGCTGTAATATGCGGCACTTGTGTCCGTCCTTACGTTTCGCACGCCCGTGCATTTATTTGCACATGATTAGATAAATGAATTACACTGTGTAAGCAAAAGTGATTGGACACCCCCAAGCATGCGTAACGGAGTGTTTCCCCAGAGACACGTGGTCGATAAGGAATGAAAAGGGCAACAGGATTACGCTCAGATCAATCGCTGATACAATGTCTAACAGGAGAGAGCTCTCAGAGTTTCAAAAGGGCGTTATAATAGGCTGCTCAATTAGAGGTATGAACATAAGAAGGCCGCCCAGGTAGTGCAGTGGTCTAAGCGATGACCTCTGATCATTCGTCCGAACGGGGTCCGGGTTCGAACCCCGGTGAGGCATGGATGTTGTGTTTGTCTTACGGCACTGGCTCACTCTCTTCCCTGGAACCAGTGACCCTAAATTAGGGACGGGCGACTGCTTATAGCCCATTGAGTTGCTCACGGTGGTCGTTAAAAATCCAATAAAAAAAGAAAAAAACCATAAGAAGCATTGCTGACCCCAGACAGGTCGCTAAATCGACTGTGGCCTTTGTCATCAACAAGTGGAAATAGACGGGACATTGCATGAATTTACTTCGCCCTGGAAGACCCCCGAAATTGCAACCCACCGTCCGGAGGGTGCTACAGAGGAAGATCCGAAAAACGAGGTCACGACCAATGCTTCGCATAGCACATGAGTTCCAGATGGCCACAGATGTTATGGTCTCCACAAAGACACTTCGGAGAGAGATCCACGCACTCGGGTATCACGGCCGACAAGCCACCCATAAACCTCTCATCACAAAGACCAATAAATACACGTTGCTACGATGGTGTCAACAGCATGAAATTTGAACATTGGATCAATGGCGGCATGTGTTATGGACCGACAAATCCAGTTTCACATTATTCCGATTTGATGTATGCATGTTATTGACGGTTACCCGAAGAACGTCTACTTCCGGAATGCACAGGGCCGACAGCGAAGCTTAGAGGTGGTGGAGTTATGGTCTGGGGGCTGTTTCAGCTGGTGCGGTGTGTGTGTGCACTATTTGTTATTCATTGCAGCATGAACTCTGTGCTATATAGAAATATCCCGGATAACTCAATGCTCTCAACGTCGTGGCAGTTCTACGGACACAACGACTGTTTCTCCTGGGATGACAATACTACTTATGTTTTCAGGGTTACAGTGGACTGGTATCAGGAAAATCAGGTCTCGCAGATAAACTGATCTGCTCAGAGCCCGGACCTCAATCCCATTGAACACCTATAACTTAATGCTCAAATTGTTGTGGCAGTTCTACGGACAGGACGATTGTTTCTTCCGGGACGACAATTCCGCCTTTTACGTTTCCAGGGCTCTGATGGAGAGGTATGAGGAAAATTAGGTCTTGCGGGTAAACCGACCTGCTCAGAGCCCGGACCTGAATCCCATTGAACACCTATGGGATGAACGTGAATGACGGGTGAGGTATAAACCAACGCTGCCTTCATCACTGACAGAGTTATTCGACGAACGCAAGGCAGAATGGAGAAAAATATCGCTCCCCGTACTCGATGGACTTGTGGACAGTTTACCTCGTCTGGTCACTGCTGTAACCTCTGCAGAGGAATGTTGCAAATACAATGTACTGTTGTTGCAAATACAATGTACTGTTGTTGCAAATACAATGTACTGTTGTTGCAAATACAATGCGGTTTTTCTATTTACTTACAGTGTCCAAACACTTTTGTCCACGTAGCATATGTTAGATTTCTGCATGACACTTCTCTATCGCCTTGTATTTCATTCCAAAAAAAAATACTAAATAATCTTAGGGATATATTTATTGCAATGCTTCGTATAATTAACATTTAATTTATTACAGCATTACAATAAGAACATTTTTGCGTACTATATAATCACAAAAACTAGTTTGGGTTAATTCCTAAATAACTGTCACTACGCTCTGTATAATTGCAAAAATAATGTTTTTTGACCGTCACATGACTTTTTATCATATTATTCATCATAGGTTACATTCCACTATATAATTTCATGGCCGCTCATGCTACATGATTTTAAATAATTTGAAAAAAAAAAGACTTTTTGTAATGTCTATCTTAATACTATCACAGAGGTCTTCAAGAAAATAAATTATGTTTGATTATTTCAAGGATGTTAATCGCCATGCTTCAGATAATTAAAAATGGAGTTCCCTAGGGTCTGTAGGGTTTCTCACGGTTATTTTTAACGGAAATTGCATGACGGCAAAAATGAATTTGGTTAGACAATTTCATAGATATTTTAATTAGTCTGTACTTTACCGTAAAAACTCATTTACCATGATTATTTCCTGTATGTTCATTGTGCAGTAAACATTACAGATGCAAGATTTTATGAATATTTATAGGTTATATATGTATAAATATATATTAGAAAGCTAAAATCTCTGCTAACATGGGATTTATTTTTATGCCTATTTATCATCGTGCTGTAAATAACTTAAACATGAAACCCTGTAGGTTATTTCACGATTATCTTTCACTGCAAGGTATACTATTACAAAAGATACTTTTTCTGGAATATATCCTGGTTTACGATTTCTCTGGATCTGAACTCTTCGTTAAGAATGGTCTCAGACATTTGAACTTTGATCTACAAACAGAACACGGCCGCAGAAAGCTCTGCTTTTCGGGTGAATACTACAAATGATTATTCAGTAATGTTGCAGCAGTTAAGAATATTCGTTACTATGCATTACTTAATGTATCGTTGGTAAACACTTTAAGTCTTGCCAAACAATCAGATTATAAATACCTGTAGAGCGCAATAGTCTGTTACTTATCATTTTTAATGGAAACTAAACCACATATTAATAAAATATACTTAAGTAGCTATTTTATTGGATATCTAAAGGTAACCAAGATTTGGGGTGTATTATTAAATTCTGACGTTCGTGTATATGCATTTGCCCGATGTAGTACATCCATACATTTTAACTCTTTAGGGAATTGTGAATCGGGAGAAACGAGATTGGGTACATCTGTTGGTTTATATTACGCATTTATATCATATAAATAAATTTAACAGCTAACTATTGTTCGTATAACATTTAACTAATTCATTCCTGGAGCATAAATTCTCTTTCAGGATAACTAGGAAAATACCGACTACCAGGTAAATACGATCAGGAGAAGATATACGTACAGCGACAACTTCTTTCTTTATTGCTGGAACTTCAAAAAGCTTCAATGTAATACACCGAAGGAAAATATCTCGCTTGTATTAACATGGATGTCAATCATATTACATAAAACATTTTCGTCAAACGCATGTACACTATATTGACAAACGTAACCGAACACCTAAAAGAGAAACACAAGATAGCATTTATTGGCATACATTAGTACGGTGTCGTTCCACATTAGGCCTTAATGCATGCACTGACCCTTCAAGACCTACTTTCGACAAAGTTTTGGAACACAGCGATAGGTATGCGCTTCCATTCAGTACATAATGCTGCCGCTAACTGTTGCATAGTAGTAGACCTTGGTTCCAAATTTCTTATGCGGCGCTCTAATTCATTCTATAAGTGCTCTATGGAATTAAGATCAGGGCTTTGTGCTGGCTATTCCATAAATGATAAGGAATTGTCGCCAAACCACGCCGTAAGAGTCCTAGCTTTATGGCTCGGTGCATTATCCTGCTGGCACCAACAAGGCTCAGTTCCATAGTATTGCCACAGAGTTGGTAGGACATAAGTGTCCAGAATATCGAGGTAGAATGCTGCTTAACAGGTTTGTGCACGATAACCAATGGGAACTTACCACGAAAAACACACCCACACAAGCACACTGCCAGTTCCAAACCTGACCGTAGGGCACAGTATACTGTAGGAAATAGCGTTTCCCCGGTTGCCGCCATACCCACACACGCCCATCAGACTAATGGATCATGTATCTGGATGCATCAGTCCATAGGACCCGTTTCCATTGATCTACGGTCTACAATAAATGTTCTTTACAGCATGCTAAACGACGAGTAGCATTCCGAGTGGAGATGAAAGGCTTATTAGCAGCCGCACAACCACGGTAACCCATGGCATGAAGTTCTCTGCGAATGGTACGCGTACATACTGAGTTTCCAGCATTTTCACTAACCTTTACACTGAGGTCTTGTGCAATACTCCGTCGATTAGCTGTAGCGACTCTGCTGAGGCTTCGACATCCTCTATCACTGATTTTCTTTGGTCTGCCGGTACGTTTTGCTGTTTCAGGCACGCAATGTGTCTTCCACTTATTCAGAACATACAAAACAGTTGACTTGGGTATGTTTAAACGCATCTCGGTTTCTCTTATTGATAACCCACTAACATAATACCCAACAATCTTCCCTTTCTCAAAGTCAGTTTTCCCCCGCCACGACGTTTTCACTCAACCTCACAGTGCGTCAGCTGCAATCTTGTTTTTATACAGCCTGCAGCTTTACCGCGCATCTTAACAACGCAGCGGATCCGTTAATTTGCTTTTGAAGGGGTGTCCTGTGACCTTTGTCAATTTAGTGTATATCAAACAATATCAAGGCTTGAATCCCTCTACATCTTCACCACCCTATTCTTTCACATTCAGTGTCGTCAGAGTGTTTAGCTCTCACTCACTCTTTGCATTGCCAAAATATACAAGTCGCTCGGGGGGGGGAGTAATGTGCTGTTCAGTGTTAAAATGTTTAATGGGAAGTAAAGAAATTTACCTAAGAAAACAGAAATTCATCAGAATGACTAAGTGGAAGTATATGCCACCGAAGCTTAAAAATTGATTTTATTTATTTTTAAGTTTAACGACGACCCGTGAGCAAATTTATGGGTTATAAGCAGTCGCCCATCTTTAATTTAGAGACCCTCGCGAAGCCGGAGTCTCTAATTTAGGGACATTGGCTCCAGCGAAGAGCGAAAGCCAGTGTCGTTAGATAAGCACAACATTCAATCCTCACCCGGGATTTGATTCCAGACCCATTTCCCACAAGTAGGCAGAAGCCAGCACGCAGACTACTGTGCCAACAGGACGTCAAAAAAGAAGCTTATACGTTGTAGTAATATTAGACTCTCTCGGTATGATATAGTTGATTCTGATAAAACTTAATTTAGCATTAGAACACGTGGGATTCACGAACGATCCGAAAAGTGCTTTTATTAATTTTTTTAAAAACCTAATTGTCCTGGACTGCTTTTGAATACATCTTCCCAACTTTCTTTGGAACTTAAAGTTTCATACGTTTCTGTACCATAGTGAGTAAAACTATGTTTGACAAAATTCAGCTTGAGTCGAGGAAAGACTCAGAATTTCTTTAATTAATTCTCTATATTTACGAGACAGTAAATTCGATTTTGTTAAATGGATCCTTTGAAAATATTCTGCTGCATGTATTTTGTAGCAGAAGTGTTGGCGTATTTCCAAAACTGGTTCATCATGCTTTTTCAGGTACACTGGATGAACAGACAATTTTAAAAAAAGCCATAATAGTTCAAATGCTCTATTAAAATTTATTTAGTATTCGGTTTCGAGATATCCTGAATTTTGGAGGCAAGAGAATGTTAAGATTATAAAATTCTAAAATTGCTAACCATTTTGTTTGGAGTGGTGTTTCTCAATTCTGGAAAATAAAAAAAATGGCTTCCTACTACTGTCGCGAGAGTATATGATTATTTTTTGCACAGCATAAACTTATTTTAATTATCAATTACGTCGAACGCCCCTTTCTGTTATTCGGAGTTAGTTCTTTGGAGAAATCTAGTAACTTATATTTGACTATATCATGATCGTTTCATTATCCCTAAGGAAACATTTGGGCGTCGTGACAGGTTGCTTTTTAATTTATCGCAATTCTCTCTCGAGGACTGGATTTTTGCGCATGGCCACTTTTCTTTTCACTGAGAGACTGATTTCCGCCGTTGGTGCATAATTACAGATTAAGAAAACCAAAGAGTGATAATGAAAATACGGTCGCTGAACTTTCAATTCATTAGTTATGTCTAGACTGCACATTTGTGAATGACACGATATCCGTTCTTGCACACGCATAGAAACGTATTACCTGAGAAGTAGAAAAGGCGAAAAATAATCTTAAGATTAATTAAATGACCAGCTTCCTTTTATCCTAGTTATGTGCCCCAGTTCTCGTTCTTGCTGTGTACATAGACACATACATTACAAGGAACTTAGTGGAAATTTCTTGCGGTCAGAAGATGAGAGCTACATTTCTAGGAATCTAGTTTCTTCGTGATAGTAATCAACTGTATTATTAATGTATATGTTCAATGAACCATTGCATTTATTGAAATAACCCTGGCAGAACTGAGTCGTGAAGACCTAGTGAAACTAAACTCACAGCACTTCGGCACCTTGTCATATCACCAGATCTTTTTATTTAGAAGATATTGAATAGCCTATCAAAATGTGGTAAATCGCTGTCGTGTTCAACTTGAAATTCTAAATATTCGAAAAAGGATTTGCGGATGGGACGCACATTCGTCAGTGTAGATATGGAAAGATCAGATTAAAATTTAAGGTGCGACAAAATATATCGACCACCCTATCTAGGTGTCATTAGTAAAACTTCCAGCATTAGAAAACATATACGGATAACAAAGTAGGACCGGAAAATAAAACAAAGGGCCAATGACTGATGAAATCCAGTTGCGTCATTGGTCGTTTGAGAGGGCAGAAGTCAACTTACGAAAATTGGCTTTACTCCAGCTTTATATCAATAAATCAAATATCACACTTCAAGGAATAACGCAATTTACATATCACGTATCCACCTATCAACCACACACGAGCAACTGTTGTATCGTGGTTTTTATCTATCGTTATTATCTCATACAGTCATACGTCACTTTCGCGCTGACCTCAAAAGTGTTGCCAACAGTATTCTCGTGAGAGACTTAACGCGACATCTTCTCTCTCACGATAATACTGTTGGCAACACTTTTGAGGTCAGCGCGAAAGTGACGTATGACTGTATGAGATAATAACGATAGATAAAAACCACGATACAACAGTTGCTCGTGTGTGGTTGATAGGTGGATACGTGATATGTGAATTACGTTATTCCTTGAAGTGTGATATTTGATTTATTGATATAAAGCTAGAGTAAAGCCAATTTCCGTAAGTTGACTTCTGTTCTAATGATTCGTCTGGCCGTTAATATTCATTTAGGAATTATTTCATCGCATGCTTATTTAATGTTTTAGAAATAGCGTAAGAAGAACGACAAACTTTGAGTACGAAAAACAATTACGTTATAATTCTTTCAGGATTTAACGGTCAGTGTTAGTATCTAAGGTTATGAGTCTATCGTCTCAAATGTAAGGCCACCATGTTGACACAGGTGAGTCACACCCAATTCCAGGAAAGAATTAAGCCATCGCCATAGGAAATAGACATTTCATCGATTCGTAGTCATGGACTTCCACCATTGAACATCGTGACAGTAGCGAAGCCTCTTCACTTTAGAATAGCAAGGAGTGCATGGACCAACAGAGCGAGGCAGTTTTTTTTTATTGGAGGTTTAACGACCACCGTGACAACCTCTGTCGGCTATAAGCGGTCGCCCGTCCCTAATATAGAGCCACTGGCTCCAGGGAATGGAGAAAACCAGTGCCGTAAGACAATCACAACATCCATGCCTCACCGGGATTCCAACTCGGACCCATATCGGACGAATGATCAGAAGCAATCGCTCAGACCACTGCGCCACCGGGGCGACGACGCAATTTGCTGAAGCGTTTGCTTCGTTGTAGCGTGGTAGGTCGCATGTTGGTGGAACACCACGTCACCAATCACTGACACACACACACATGTGAATGGATCCGTAAAATTGGCCCTCGGCCATTTTTAGCCGTGAATCCTTGGATCATCGTCGGCTACAACAGTGAGATGCGGAACGCAACAGAAAACCACCTTAGCGTAATCGCTATTCCCAAGAAAAATCCGCACTCATTGCATTTTCCAGTTTGTAATGATGGTGTCTAATGATTCTGCTGACGAAAGAACCACACACACACAAGCACACTTGTGTCAAGTTATTGATCTGTAAAATCCTACTTTCAGCGAAGCAGCTTAGTATTTTTCCTTACATACGTGATCATGTTTTATAATAGATGCACTACGTGATTACAGGTAACACGTAGTACGAACAGCGCATGTTTTATGACTACCAAATGAAAGACTAAATCTACTGCAGCAGTGACCTTGGCTCAGCGGTCAGAAGCTCAGGCTGTTGGAAAATTGTCCACTTTGTGCCAGAATCGATTCCCGGATAAGGTATGGATGTCTGACTTGTCTACCGTGGCAAAGATCTCTCTATATTACGACTCAGTGACTTTAGAGTTTAGATGCTCATTCCTAAAAATATTTCTTGTTGTGTGTGAATTGCTATGAAGCAACAGCTGACCGTCCAAAGGTATTTAAATATCGCTGCCGTCCAAGTCAACCCAGTTATGTTGATGGTTTATCCCAATGGAAATGGATATTTCCAGCTGGAAAACGCTCCATGTCATAGTGTGCATATTGTACGCAAGGGTTTGAGGAGCATCAAGACACGTTTTTTTTGTTGCAGTAGCCTCATTAGTCATCGGATCTCAATCCAATGGAGCATTTGCGGGATGAAATGGAAAGTGACATCAGACAGTTTGATCCGCTGAGATCAAGTCTTCAAGAGGTGGAGGATCGAATGTATCCTCCACCTCTTGAATGAAGACTTGATTGTAGGCGAATTCAAACAGTATTTCATTTATTCGGGAAGGACTTTGACACATTCTGTGTAATGAAGAGCAGTTACAAACGAATTGTAAACAGCTATGAAGAATTTATGTTACAGCTATTCGATTTCCCAAAAAGTATGTCGATTGATTTCCATTGTCAAGTTGCAAATTGACTACTGGAACCATACCTATAAAAAGGCTTCATTAGTAGTTATCCATCGTGCTTACATGTTTCTTTCAAAGCTGCCCAAGGTTTAAGGACAATATTTCTTTAATATTGCCACATTTTACCTTCTTGGCACATGTGTGAATATACTGTCTGATAGTTTCAACTGTGAATACACAAAAGGTGTAAAACAATTTTCGTTGAAGTATGTCCTGAATACTTAAAGGGCTGATAGCCAGCTGACAGAAAGTGTTAAACTATGCTTTTGTAAAACATGACCTTATTCTTAAAATATCCCTAAATTAATTTTACGACTACTTTCCGCACAAAGAAAAGCTATTACCTACAGATTATAAAAATGGTAGAGATTTTCTCTTGGGAGATCTGTTCGTAGATAGGGTCACACAACGATTTTACCAGGTGATTCATTTGATAAAAAACGCCGAGTTTAACATCTCCGTTCTGCAAATATGATCGCTGATGACACTGTGTCACTTCATCTAGCAGAAATATAAATACTATGATTGCAGAATTAGTTTAATGACAAGCTGAGCAATAGAAAGGAAGATTCTTTTATACTTTGAAATTAGTTTCATGGATCACGACTTTCGTGATAAGAATCATGGAAAGGATTAGTGGCAATAGGTGGAAATAATTCTAGGATATCACTGTAGCCAGATCCATTATTTTAATATTGAAGTATGTCATTCTCTGATTTTTTGGAAAACGTCTAACATCACAGAATACACACGTCTTCACGAAGATGATATTTTGCTGCAGCTTTTCATCGCTAATGAAACATATGCAGTCAGATCAAAGAACGTGAGCCACCTTTCAGAAATCAATATTGTTACTAGACACAATCGTTCTGTAAAGTACTAAAATGACACAATGTCTCATAACTATTGTTAACTTCCACTATTTCCAAATTTTGGTCCAGTTGGAAGAATACATCGCAGAAGAATTATTTCCGTTGTCATTGAAACCCAGTTCGATCAAGTGGAAGCACGAAGCAAACTTACAAGTTTCCTTTCCTGCACCATCGTCAGAGAACATTCAGATTGGGGAAGTGCAGTAGTTTGCCTAACCAGCAGAATCACCTGATCCAACGAAAAGCCTCTGCAATGGACACAGAAAATTCTTGCTCACTCATCCTTGCTGAATATTATACATCGTAAAAGCACTCTTGTGAATGAAATCTTTACATGCAATGCTGGTGTGTTGATAAGTTACATAGAAAGTATGTCATGCTGCCTGCATCTTGGTTGTAATCCCAATCTCAAACGAAACGTCAGTTAGGTGTTCATAATTAAGTGGCCAAACAATGTAGTTTGAGACTGTGATAGCGGAATAGTTTGTATAACCTTCGTTCTAAATGGCCACAATTTCGAAACGCTTAGTATAGCGTTGTGACTATGTTTGTCCCAGATAAGGCAAAATGGTTTTAGTTTCTCTCTGCAGTACAAAAAATTCATTCGTGTGGAAGGAAATTTTTGCTAACACAAAGGAAGCAGTACATTCTGAGTAGCTGGTCTTTCTTTCATCGGTGTTGCTCCCTAAGGAACATAAAACTGTCAGAGCATCGTAAAAGGTGATGCTGAGTGTATCGCAAGTCAAAGCAACGGCTCAGAGTATTCCCTATCACCAGAAAAAGCCACCCATCAGCATGACTATCATGATATTCTGAGAACGAATGAAGATTAAGGCCGCCTTTACGAGGAAATCTTTCGATCCTTAAAGGTGGTAAAACTAATATAAACTTGCAATAAGGGTTCACAAAGAAGTAATCTAACGCGTTCGGTTTCTTTCGTTTCATCACGTCTTGAGATGAAAAAATGTGAACCTGTACAACTTCAAATATTTCTACTAAATACAACATACAATTTCCAAATGAGGCCCCATCACCAAAGCATTTCAACATTTATAAATAACGCATCGTCCATCAAATAAAAGCACAATGGCTGTTCTTGACACTGCCCTTTAAAGCTGTGACTGATTTCCATAAAATTACTCTTAAATGCATCCTTTGAAAGCGACAGAAAGCGTTTATTTGAGATTTTGAAAATGTTCGTCGAGAGCATTTAAAAAAACAAATGAAGTTTAATGTATAATATGAATATTAAAACAATACATATTGATACACGGCAAAATATTTTTAATATATTTTAAACTGAATTTCATAAATTTCGTCAATTGAAATATTTGCATAACATTGGGCACATGACCTGCCAACTCACAAGTGAAGCTATTGATTACATTATATTTCCATTCTGCGAAGGCCTCAATAGGCTGACTGTATGTTAAACTGGTTTTTACAATGTACCTATTAACATCTTGAGTGAAGATCTCAAGAATTCTCTCTTTGGAAATTGGGAAGGAAGGTCTAAATTTAGAACCATACTCTAATAAATTCCTAAGCTTGTCATTTTCAATAAAACTCCAGTTTCCAGTGATAATATTATTGCAATTCTTATCATAGTGAACTGTTTCTTTATGTTCATCACAAGAACATGTAGTAACTACAGGAATGTAACTCGAAGAATTAAGTTTGTAGTTTTTAACCATTGATCCTAAGGTCTTAACATATTTAAAACTTACAATAGACTGGTGCCTGTGGATAGGAAAAAAATTGCATTATTGTAGAACAGCTTCCTAACATTGAGATGATCATAGGTTTTATTTAGAAACCTGATGGTTACATAATTACTGGAAAATTCTTTAAGAGAAATTTTATCTTTAAGAATATGCTTAAGAATGTCTAGAGCCAAAGCAAAAACATGCTTATCAACATGGTCAGCAGTTTCTTTCCAGAATTTGAAAAAACTTTTAAGGACAGAGTGCTTGAAGGACTTAAGTATTTTGTAAGAATTTTTAACAAAATTAGTGCCAGTTTTAAAGCTTTCCAGAGTTATTTGCAAGTTAGCAAAATCAACCTTGCTTGATGTGCGAAATAACCTCTGTCCTCTATTACCTCTAGTGCAGCTCTTGTTATTAACAAGAAAGAAGAGTTCACGTATAGAAAATTTATGCTGATTATGCTTATTGTCAGAAAGAGTGGAATTAAGACCATAATGATAAAGAGACTGATGCTGCAAAATTTCAAGGGATTCAGTTTCAAGCCGAGCGTAGAGGTCAATGATAATATGCAGTACCTCTATTTTCACTTTGTCAAAACCATGAGTATTGAAATGCTCTAATTCAAAGTTAGAGTACTGGGTAGCATTGAAGGAATTTCCAGATACTTTTTACTTGGGTGTTTTATACGTTGTTCAATAAATATATTTTATGGTAAAATGCATGAATGAAAACTAAGCAGCCGTGGTGGCCGAGTTGTCAGAGGCACTGCTATCTTTGGATTAGTCATTCCAGTTGGACTCATACTCCGGCATAGGTTAAGCCACAGACAAAACTTCTGTCGCATTTCCTCCGTCCCCGCCCTCGGAACTCGTGGCTTTAAAGTAGGGACAGACGACTGCTTATTGAGCTAGCTGCCTGGAATTGTTCTTAAACACCAACGCATAATAAATCTAGCTAGTAAAATTGTCTCGTGTTTTCTCAAGCCAGTGTTCATAGTTTAAGGCGCTATTGGAATGTGGCAGTGAGACTGTGAATATTTTGTCTTTGGGAGGCACGTTTTGTAGATACACAGATTTTCGGGCATATTGAAATTTGTGTTTGGCAGGAATCTACTATACGATATATGATTGTCCTCATTAAAATTGGTCTTATACATGCACGTTTCATGAAAATCTCTTTCGCAGAATCTTTTTTCACGTAAGTGTGATAGATCGTAGACACGTTTCTGTATGTTAGATGCTGTCTGATTCTCTAGGATATGTCGTTTAGTTGTAAAAGTCACATGTGTTTCAACTTGTTTCACCCTCGGGTAAATATGATCACCGCATCTGCGCATAAACAGGTCCATGGAACTGAAAATACATCAAGGAATGAAAATAAATTCTCGTTCCTTTTGGTGCATACCCTCTTTCTACAATGGAGCATCTTCTTCCTCTTTATGAACGACCCATACATTTCGTTTCTAATTATAGATTCTGACAATTATTTCTCCAAGTACCGTTCACGACCTTCGTTTCATGCAATTCTCCAGAATAAAGTGAAATTTACGTTTTCTATTTAAATCTTTAGTTCTGTTGCAGTAACGTTGTCATCGCAACATGAAGTAGTTTCGGGTTACCTAATACTAATGAGGTTGTTGGAAAGTCCTCTGAGACTCCATTCATTCAGTTGTCTTTTCTCCAAATGAGTTTGCTGTTATTAGTATGTATTTGATAAAAATCTTTTTTCCGAGTATAAACAGTTTCACCCTGGGATTTCAGACTGTGACAGTTATCGATTTTCATTCTAATAGTTTTTCTGTTGCAATCTTATAAATCTGCAAATTCACTGGAAATTACCCTACATTGCTTCCCCTGAATTTCTAACTGGCAATAACTTTTTTTTTCCAAATTCCGTCTTGCTCAAATTATCAATGACCTACCGCAACGTGATCATACATCTCTTTCCTTTTGACACTCCGCTTTATAAATAAACTCTCAGATGGTTCGGCAAAATGTGTCGTAATTGCAATTTGCATACGCAACTTAATAATAGCAAAAAGCTGACAAAACTTAGATAGTATTTTAAGTGTTCAAAATGCGAGAAGTAGTTCTTGTTTTCACAAATTTGTAACCAACAGTCTGATGTTTATGACCATGAGAAGGTGCCACTATTTTTAGGAATTTCTTTTAAATAAAATTTGAATATTTGCAGGAATCATTTTGCCGAGGTATTAGTTTTACAGCATAAAGATATCATGGAAATGAAAACAAACATATAAGATATATTTCACAAATTTCAGAAAGACTAATTTTGTAAAAGCTAACCAAAAGTCATAATTAAGGTCTCTAAAATTCATATAATTTAGAAGCAAATGCAATTACTTGAAGTGCAAAAATTTCTTTATGAAATGTGATTCCTATATGAAATAATTAAGTAGAAGAGTAAGTTCTTCAAAGTTTTTTTTTTATTTATTGGGAATTGACCAACCACAGTCAGAAACTCAAGGGGCTATAAGCAGTCGCCCGTCCCTAATTTAGGGCCACTGATTCCAGAACAGGGAGACAGCCAGACAAACGCAACATCCGTGCCCCACCGTGATTCGAATCCGGTTCCATCTCGAACGAATGTTCATAAGTCAGCGTTTAGACAACTGCGCCACCAGGGCGGCCTTCAAAATTTTACTTGATATGTTTTATGCTTTATAAAAAAAAAAAAAGATAAGGATTGTTTCTGAGAATCAGGCTGTTTTAAATGTGAACGAATTTCTGGAGCAGCAATTTTGTGACTCACTTCTTTCCTCATTTGCACCCAAGTAATTGCAAGAACATAATCTTTTGGGGCACTTCTGGAAACAGCTACTCTAATGCTAATGCTGTTGATGCGTTACGATAAAGCAATACAGTCCTTTAGGTAACATCAACACACTTCTGAGTAAATAAACTGAAAAAAGGGAACAGCGATCAAAACCTCATCATTTCCTACCGTTAAAATTAAAACTAAATTTAAGTATTTACAATATCATACCCTTTAAGTTAACTTTAGCGTCTTATTACTCTTGTACGAAGCTTTAGATCATGAATTCTTTGCAAAGTAACTACACTTGCAACTCAGCGCGACCCATTTCATACAGCTCAGGGGTTTACAGACGCTGTATTACACTGCTAAGATTTTATTATCACTTTAGTTCTGTTACACGATACATTGGCCTTGCGGCGTAAAATAATTAAAGGGAGGAATGAGAGATCTCAGCCGAGTACTACAAATTATACAGACACAACGCTACTTACAACAGTGTAGGTTTCTTTGGTTCACATTTCCTACCGAAATTTCAGTGGTGTGCGAAACCTTGTTTTTACGAACCGTTCCTTAGCATTACCTAGGTGTTCAAATATGCTCCCATGGAGGATGTGCTGAATTTGAACTTAACTGAAACCACCAATTAAACTGTTGTGAAAGTGTGTGAGAAGTCATGTCATCGACGTCGTAATTTGAAAGCACATCAACCTGTCAATGTACAAAAGAAAAGGAAAGGTCACGTGTTTAAAAGAAAATATCACTTTTGGTAAACATTTTAATGTAAGTTGATACCATTTCTTGTGATCTTTGTCTTAGTTACTTAAAAAGCACTGCAAATTTGAGACGGATTATCCTGGGATTCAGACGATAGCAACTAACAGTCAGTTTATCAGAGACCAATATCATAACAAACCGGCTATATACTACTCATGATTACAGTAGTACTGTATTAGAATGATATACCGAAACGTAGCTGCTGGGACCGACATCGTGAAAAACGAATAATTTGTCTCAGCCGCATGTTTTATAAGCAGAAAAAGAAAAAAAAACGCTTTACAGTTTTATACTTAGCCCCTGAATACCCATAACCGTGCAAAAAGAAACCAAATGAAATGTGGTGCCCTTGTAAAAACGATGAAATATCTTTAAGGGCAATTATTTCACAACCACTACAGCAATAAACAAAAAAGGCACTGCACCAAGTTCTTGTGTCACCAGCACGTCTTTCGAATATTTCCTGACACTGCAAGAATTTCCGAAATCAGAGTATAGAAACGAAGAAAATCAATCAAAATTATGTACTTACGTACCCTGAGCATAAACTTGCACGTGATACTGAAAACGAATAATGTGCACAGTGCTGTTCATAGAAAACCGAATCAGGTATGAAAAGAGTTTCTTCAACATGTTCTCCGGAATCAGTAAAGTACTGGAAGTAGAAATCTACTTAGGCTTAAGAAAAATGTGCGTTACGAAAAATTACAAATTGTACACAAAATATACCTCACAGCAGATAATATCAGCAACTTCTGAAGCGTTGAAAGCTAAGATACAACCGAAAACGTAATAAAGCGTTACTTACGCTAACGGGAAATTGGGTTATTTGAAGAAGAAAATGCCTGCAAAGTAAAGAGTATCTTGCCAAGACATAATTTCCCTCCTCGGAGTTTGAGAATCGCAGTTACTTTTTCAAACTGAAATTTACACTGCCGCTCTTTAGTGAGAGAAATGTGTATCCTGAGAAGAGCATAAAAAATCCAACACATATCCTTCTTGTGGGAGCAATGCAATGAACAAGAAATTTTTCAAATGCGTCTTTTAGAAGTACAGGTAGTAAGAAAATATTTTACCCATATATGCTCTTAGCTGAGAGCATGGGCATTCCTTAAGGTGAATAAATGTTTGCAATATTGATCACTAAGAGTGCATACAAAAATAATATTTTCAAACGGATTTTTCGAAGTGGAGATACAGCTGCGAACAGCATTTCACAACCAGAATAAGAAATATTTGTCATAAAAAAGTTCTGCAATATGTGAAAATGATTCCCGCAGTGAATGGTAAGGGGATGTGAAAAGAGATTTTACCTCCGATTTTAAGCGATTGAGATATCGAAAAAACTAAAATACCAGTTTACACCTACTAACGGAATGTTGTGCATTATTCTGGACCCAAAATGTGTGTAAACTGTTTTCCGTAGAGAGAGGTACCTGTGGAGAAAGGATTGTTCCGTTCGGTTTTGAGACATGCAGATACGGCTGCAAATATGTTATAAACAGAAATATGCATTCACGCTCTCTGATTACCAAATTCTGTGTTACGAAATAAGATAAATTTTATGCAAAATAGTCTTCTTCTTGACAGCTATAAGTTTCAAAGAGAGCTCTTCTTTAGGAAAATTTCGATATAAGTTCAGTCATATGGAACAAAAGCTACGCGTTGTTGGATGTAGAAGCTCTACGCCTAATGCTATGCGTTGTAAAAGATATAGAAGTCCAAGTCTTCTGAGTAACGCAACAGTTTTCTTGCTAATGATATGACTACCAACAGGAACCGAACCATATGTGAGACTGGCAGTCAGTTCCACTGTAAGTAAATCAAGGTAGAATTTATTGCATATCACAGCAAAATTATTTTTTTTGCTTTGTAAATATCAGTAATAATAAATCTTTTTTAAAGCTTTTTAATCTCCTTGAAAATGCTGCGAGAAAGAATCAAGTTTGCCGAAACATAATGTTCTTTGACTGTCTTATTGAACTTCACCGTAATCATGCCCATCCACATGTGAAAAGCCTCGTATGGAATGTTATATCTGAATGCAATTTTAAAAACATATTGAATTAAATTATGACGAAACATATCTAAAATTTTTGCTAAACTTAAATTATTATCTAACCGAAAATTAGTGCGCTTCTTCAGAAAATGTCGTAAAGTAACGTCTTGAATGATATTCATGTTCCCGGTTATAACATGGCCATGATTGTTATCCAGAAAGTTTTTGTATAGTTCTAGGTTACCATAGAAGGGAAAAGCATCTTGTGGTTGAGATCTATTGAACTGCTTGGCTACCTTATGGCAATTGTATAGTTGTAATCCAAGTATAGGTCCATACCTAAAGCTGCAAACAGTACGCATGTTTCTAACAGGAAACTCCTTAGCCGTATAGTTGAAAATTCTACCCAGATTGATCCTATCGTAAAGCTTGCCGACGAAATCAAGAATGTAATAACTCATGACTGATGAAGACGAAGTATGTTCAGGTGTGCATTTTAATCTGACCTAGATCAGATCTAGCATCAAGTGTTTTATTCTGGGATTCTGAAAGCTGTGGGTGTTTACCACACTAGCAAGAACCCTGAGTTTTCGTAAACGCACTTTAAAAAACAGCCCTCTCGTATTGACTGCTTATACCCACTCGATGTGAGTCTAGTTCATGAATTATTTTCTCAAAATCTGTGAATACATCATCAGTAGAACCCTTACCTCTACCGCCTCGTTTGCCATCATTATTGCCTGTGGCAAAAGGTTTAAATTTGAAATATCTGTATACGATGTCATTTTTCACCTTGTATACGATGTCACTTTTTTGATATTTGGTGTTGTATATTTTCCCCTTGAAGATATCATTAAGTCCATATGTGTATATGGTCTCGAACTGAAGCATTAAACATTTCTCAAATTCCAGACGTTTCTGTAAATTATCTTCCAACACCAAATCATGAAGTAGATGTTATCAAAATTGAAATTTTGAAAATGCTGGATTTCAGTACTGGTTTTGTCCTTAATCAATTTGACATAAGATCTATGGCCATTAATTCTTACGTTAAGCTGGTTCGATATTTGACCGATATAGGTCAGTCCGCTTTCTCATCAAGTGATTGAATAAAAGATTACTTGCTTTTTGCCTAGAATATTTTAATAATTCTTGTATATATATGTATGTATACCTTGTTATCCAGTTTAAAATTCGATTGCAAATCGGTGGTCTGTTCTTTCAGCAATCTATTCAGCACATTGCCACTCAGGACTTTTAGTGTGATCAATATGTCTTCTACTTTTTTCATTTCTCTGATCCACCACTGCCTCTTCTTTTCTTTCCTGGTTTGCTCTTTTCAGTTGTCTGAAGGCTCTGATCCACCACTGCCTCTTCTTTTCTTTCCTGTTTGCTCTTTTCAGTTGCTCTTTTCAGTTGTCTGAAAAAGTCCAAATCTATGCTGTGTACATAAGAACTGAAAGGATACACTGATTAAACACTTTTCTTGTAAGGTCTAATAGCATAGTGCTTTTGAAAATTGTCCAGTTTGTGCTAAATGCTCTCCAATCAAGTTTCGCACAACAATTAATTTCTTCATCAACTTAACCGTCGCTTGATATTTTTTGCCGAATGTAAAGGTATATGTGTAAGTGTATATATACACACACATATACTTATATCATCATCATCATTGTCAAATTGTCAACCATTTTCAATCCACTGCTGGATGAAGGTCTCCCCGAGTTTCTTCCACAACGATCTCTCTTGCTGTCTTGTTTGTTTTTTGTTTGATTGGAGGTTTAACGACCACCGTGAGTAACTCAATGGGCTATAAGCAGTCGCCCGTCCCTAGTTTAGGGTCACTGGTTCCAGGGAAGGGAGAGAGCCAGTGCCGTAAGACAAACACAACATCCATGCCTCACCGGGATTCGAACCCGGACCCCGTTCGGACGAATGATCAGAGGCCATCGCTTAGACCACTGCGCCACCGGGGCGGCCTTGCTGTCTTGCGCCAGTCTCCTGCATGTCACTCCCGCATGTTATACATGTATATTTATAAATAGTAAACAACACGGATAAATCATACATCACTATAGCGACTTACCCTAGCTTTGAAAATCTAATGCGCTAAGAGCTGCAAAACTAAATATTCAAAAATGCATAGTACAACAGGAAAAGTACATTACAGTAACACAATCTTTCGAATTTTGAATTTCACAAAACCTGAAAAAACTGGTGTCTCGACCTGGAAAAAAAAGAAGCAGGATTGTAGAAAATATTGGCCTCTATCACCTACGGCTTCATCAGGGGACACAGATCCCAAGTCTCTTATTTCTACACATACCAGAAACTGTGGGTTCTGCATTATTCAATTTGCAAAGACAAAATACGAACCTAAGAAAACATCTTAAGAAAAAAATACAAATGAATGCCCTAAACCTGGAAATAAAAAAAACCTTAAAAAGCAGCTGAGTCCACCCAAAAACTTCGTACGAATAAGGAGAAATAAATAAATGTTCTTAAGAAAAAATAAATAAAGACAAAAGTACACATTTTGAAAAGCCAGTAAAAGAAGAGCACTTAAACATAAAAAAAAATGACAAATATAATAAAAGTTACAAAACTGAATTGGAAACTGAATAGGTGGGCCCAGCGCACACTCTACTTGTTCCAAGAAATGTGTTGACACGTTTTACTGCTGTAATCAAATTGATTCCTCATAACATCATGTATATACACACATAAAATAATCCAGATACACTGCAATGCAATAACTAAAAACACATAGCTAAATCCTGCTAGAAAAGAATGAAAAGGTACTATACTAGGTTCCATTATATGCAAAAAGTCTGTAATTAATGAGGAAAAATGCAGAATAAAAAAATAATACTATAGAAAGAATAAGTTTTTAAAAAATTTCACAGCTGCGAAGCCCAAACTAAAAAGGTGATGCTTCCGAAGAAACAAAGGACTTAATTTTTTTCTTTTTTGATTCGAGGTTTAACGACCACCGTGATCAACTTAATGGGTTATAAGCAATCGCCCGTGCCTATTTCAGGGTCACTGGTTCCAGGGAAGGGATAGACCCAGTGCCGTAAGACAAACACCACATCCATGCTTCACCGAGATTCGAACACTGACCCTTTTGGACGAATAATCAGAAGCCATCGCTTAGACCACTGCGCCACTGGGCGCGTCCCCACCCACACAAAGGACTTACAGAAATCAGCCCTAGGAGCTGAAATTTGTGGGAAAAAAAGGGCCTATCCGACAAAAAACCACAAAGCGATAAAACATCGCGGCGAAACACAAATAAAACTTAAAACATAATGAAACCTATTCCCCGCTTCCTCAAAAAAAACTGATTCTAAGAGCAGTGCAAAACTCGACATTTCTGCAGCCATCACAGCCCAATTCAAAAAGGTTGCCCGTAAAGGAAATGGCAACAGCGCCCTCTAGGGAACAAGACCACAATCTCAACCAAACCTTTTTTTTTCCGTGGGCTATAAGCTCGTCCGTCCCTAATTTAGGGCCACTGTTTCCAGGGAAGGGAAAGATCCAGAGATCCAGGACCGTAAGACAAACACAACATACATGTCTCACCGGGATTCGAACCCTAACCCCTGTCGAACGAATGTTCAGAAGCCATCGTTTAGACCACTGCGTCACACCTAAACATTTGGATAGGGCTAAAATATCAGCAAGCTGGCAATTAGGCACATGCAAAACCTAAAAATGTGAGTTTAGAAACTGATTTAATATTGTGACCAATATACCAGCATACTGTAATTACCCTTTGGGTTCAGAAATTCCTGCACCCAAAAAGTACTGCCAGTATTAAAACACCCAAATAACAAAATTCTTTCAAGCCATTAATTATCCTGTTGTTATGTATATGTAGAATGGTAATGGGCTGGACATAATGCCAGAAGAACGGACCACCGATGGACAACCGAAATTCAAGACTGGATTGCAAGGGACAGGAAAAGACCCAGAAGAAGACCACGTGGCAGATGGGTGGATAAAATTCGAAAGCATACAGGAGTGACATGGAGGAGACTGGGCAAGATAGACCCTTGTGGAAGAAACTTTTTTTTTTTTATTGGAGGTTTAGCGACCACCGTGAGCAACTCAATGGGCTATAAGCAGTCGCCCGTCCCTAATTTAGGGTCACTGGTTCCAGGGAAGGGAGAGAGCCAGTGCCGTAAGACAAACACAACATCCATGCCTCACCGGGATTCGAACCCGGCCCCCTTACGGACGAATGATCAGAGGCCAACGCCTTAGACCACTGCGCCACCGAGGCGGCAGGGAAGAAACTTGGGGACACCTTCATCCAACAGTGGAGTGATAATAGTTGATGGCGATAAATAGATAGAAATAGTGCTTTCGTAACCAGCAGAGAATTGGACCTTAACTAAAAAAGACATACACAGATTATAGACAACTGACAGCAGCATTGACTAGACAACTGAAAGAAGCATGCTTAGTGTAACCAGAAGGGATAAGAAGAGGACCTCATAGATGAGGAAATCATCATGGAAAACATCATGATCAGAATAAAATCCTTGAAATGACAATGGACCTGCCATATTCGCAGAAGAAAGGACTTCCGATGGATAACCAAAATTTTAGACTGGATTCCGAGAGACAGAAAAAGATCCAGAAGAAGTCCACGTGGAAGATGGGTGAATGGAAGTCGAAAGAATGCGGAATGACATGGAGAAGACTGGGTGGCAGCTAAAGTAATATGTTCTTAGGAGCTTAGGGGTTTCTGAGGTTAGAGCAGTAGTGGAAATATCCATGAAAATTGTTGATGACGATCACATAAAGAAGAAAGATGACACCGGGTTTTGGTTATAATAAGCACGACATTTAAATCCTTTCTGATGTGAGATATATTTGTTAAAATGAATGCAAACGGTGCAACAGGTAAGAAAGAACCACAACAGGATTTATAGAATCGATAAAGCATCCAAAAATGGAAACCGGTATTTACTTACAACAGCGGCTAAAAAGTATGCTACGAAAGTTAACATACGGGAGACAAAGAGATTTTCAAATCACACAGTTAAAAGAAGAAATGTAGAAGGAAACGTGGTGGAATTCAACGCCTTCTCGTAGAAGAAATTCGCATAAAGGGAAATTTGAAAATAGGCGATAAATATTCTTCACGAAAAAGCTATGCTAACGAAAAATAACTTTTCAAGTACGTCAGCCGGAAGCAGAGATAGCAAGAAAAACGTATTCACCTTAACGGCTCCTAGCAAAAAATCTGGGCATTATTTGCAGAGGAAAATGCTCCACATCTCTATCGAAGCGAATGGCTTACAGGGAAAAGGAATTTCTCAATAGAGTTTTTTTTTTAATTGGAAGTTTAACGACCACCGTGAGCAACTCAATGGGCTATAAGCAGTCGCCCGTCCCTAATTTAGGGTCACTGGTTCCAGGGAAGGGAGAGAGCCAGTGCCGTAAGACAAACACAACATCCATGCCTCACCGGGATTCGAACCCGGACCCCGTTCGGACGAATGATCAGAGGCCATCGCTTAGACCACTGCGCCACCGGGGCTGCAATATAGAGTTTCTAGAAGCGGAGATACACCCGCATACAGAAGTACACAAACACCACCTGGCGACAGAATGTTGTGTTACAAAACTCCTCAAATACAACCCTAAAGTGTTCTACAAATTTAACGTCATACAGCGTTGAAAGAAGTTTTTAAATCGCGCATGTAGAAGCAGAGATGTTAAGAAAAACAGATTACAAATTAGTGTCACGTGGCGGCGAAATTGTGCATTATTTTGGAAAGACATTATGCACATAATTACTAGTATCTGACCGAAAAATAATTTTTTATATCGGGTTTTTAGTCCCACAGATATTGCTGTAAACGGAAAGGTGAGCTTATGCCCTCTAGTGGCAAACTTGGACGTTAACAAATATTTCAAATTATATGAGAAACATTTCACAGCGGAAAATCACTCCAACGAAGAAATAATTTTTAAAATCGGAATCTTATAGGCAGATATATCCACAAAAATAAGATCTACATCTACGCCACTGGCGGAAAAACTATGCGTAATTTTAAAAACAAAATTACTCTAAAAAGATTTTCCGAGGTGGTCGTTATCGATCCATGAACGTATTTTTTTCAATCGAGTTTTCGGAAGCTTAGATTTTGCTGCAAATATAACAAAAGCAGAAATAAACTCTTACGCCCCCTGGTGACCACACCATTCTTTATCAAAGATTAGAAGCTATATGCAAAACATTTCGCATGAGCAGATGCTTACGACGCAGGAAGAATTTTTCAAATAGGAGTTTGAAAAGCAGAGAGATCGGGAAAAACTCGATTTGCCATTACGACTAACAGGAAATCTATGCATTACGAGAAAACAAAACTGTGCTGGAAAAATTAGTCTTCGCTGGTCCTTGATAAATATAAATGGCATCGTAAAGAAAAACTAATTTTTCAACCTGATATTTAGAAGCAAATATATGCAATAACATGTATTTTGAAATCGATATTATCTGCATTTACGCCCTCTGGAGGCGATGTTGGGAATCGGGAAGAAAAAACAGGGATGAACAAGCTTTCTAATGAAAAAACAATCTTTTTTTTTCAAATCGGACTATTGGTTGCAGAGATAATGTGCCTACAAGCTAACGGACAAACCGATAACGTAAGGACAACCTTTTTATAAAAACGATCTGCTAGAAATGAAAGCTAAGCGAATTTTAGGCGTTGAGCTTGGCTCCTTTTAATCAAAAGATGTTAGGGAAAATATATTAAAGATTGTGTTTTCATGTGCATTACACGTCAGATGATATTATTGAGATTCGTGATGCTATCTGTATATCACGCTGCAGACAAATGTTTAGCGATGAACAAAATGGATTGAAATTGCTATATATCATCATCATCATCATTGTCAACCATTATCAATCCACTGCTGGACGAAGGTCTCCCCAAGTTTCCTCCACAACGGTCTGTCTTGTGCCAGTCTCCTCCATGTCACCCCTGCATACTTTCGAATTTCATCCACCCATCTCCCATGTGGTCTTCTTCTGGGTCTTTTCCTGTCCCTTGGAATCCAATCTAAAATTTCGGCTGTCCATCGATGATCTGTCCTTCTGGCAGTATGTCCAGCCCATTGCCATTTCAGGGATTTAACTCTGATCGTGATGTCTTCCACTCTTGTCATTTGTCGGATCCACGACGTCCTCTTCTTATCTCTCCTGGTTACACCAAGTATGCACCTCTCCATGCTTCTTTGAGTTGTCTGCAGCCTTTGTATGTCTCTTTTAGTTAAGGTCCACGTCTCTGCACCATACGTAAGCACTGGAAGGATGCATTGATTAAACACTTTTCTTTTAAGACATAATGGCATATTGCTCTTGAAAATTATGCTGTTTCTTCCAAAAGCTCTCCAGGCAAGTTTTGTACGCCGATTAATTTCTTCATCAATGTGACCCTCACTTGATATCTGCTGTCCAAGATAAACGTACGTGTCTGTTATCTCCAGCTTTTCTCCATCAATCGATAAATCTTCATTTCTTGTAAAAGCATTGAACATCACTTTTGTCTTCTGAAAGTTCATTTTTAATCCCACTTCTTTACTCTTGTCAGCAAGTTCCTGGATCATACTCTGCAGCTCCGATGGGCTAGTTGCAAAAATGACTACGTCATCAGCAAAACGAAGGCGGGTTAGATAATCTCCATTAATCTTTATCCCCTTGTTTTCCCAGCTCAGTGACTGAAAAACACCCTCCAATGGGGCATTAAAGAGCTTCGGAGATATGGTGTCACCTTGTCTCACTCCCTTTCCAATTTTTATGTGTGTTGTATTTTCAAACAGCCTAATCTTTGCACTTGCATTTTCATAGATGTTATTAATAATATTAATGTATGCATCTTCAATACCGCAGGTTTTCAGAGCCATTGTAACTGCTGATGGTTTCCCCGAATCAAAGGCTTTTTCATAATCGATAAAAGCCATGCACAATGGAAGTTCATATTCCCTCGCTCTTTCAATTAGTTCTCTCAGCACATGGATATGATCTATTGTGCTGTAGCCACTCCTGAATCCAGCTTGTTCTCTCCGTTGAGCCATGTCCGGTGTTACCTTCAAGCGGTGTGAAAGAACTTTAGTGAAGATTTTATAAACTACTGATAGGAGGCTGATAGGTCTGTAGTTTCCGAAATCCTCAATGTCACCTTTCTTATGTAGCAGGATCATTGTAGCAGTGTTCCAATCCTCAGGAATCTTTCCTTCATTAAGGCATCGAGTGAAAATTTGGGCGAGTACTGTTTCGATTTCTCCACTTGCTTCTTGTATGATGTCTACAGTAATTCCATCTTCTCCTGGAGCCTTTCCCCGCTTAATGTTCTTGATTGCATGCGCATCTTCTGCTTGAAGGACTGGAGGAACTCTGGTACTGGTATCTTTCCTGATGTCTGGAGTGCATGTATCATCCCTTTCATATAATTTGGAGTAGAAATCTTTCACTCTTGTCAAAATTTCGCCTCTATTTCTTGTTACAGAACCATCTTCTTTTCCCAGTGCCATAATCTGTTTTCTTCCCTTACTGAGATGTCCCTTTGCTATCTTTAGGCTTTGGTTGTTTTCAATTGCTTTCCTCACTAGTTCACAGTTGAATTTTCTTACGTCTTCAGTGATACTTTTTCGTACTGTCTTGCATAGCTCTATATATTCCACTTTAGAAGTCACATCTTCTTTAGTTGTCCTAATCTCTCTTCTTTTTGCATCAACATTTTCGTTTTTCCTGATAATTTATTTACATGCAACTTGTTCTTAGACCCAGCTAATTTTGTTGCTGTTTCCATAAGAGCTTTGGTTAATTTTCTGTTAACTTCAGAGATGTCCACTTCTTCCGATGTTAGGCCTTCTAAAGCAGAGAACCTGTTCTTCAGTTCCAACTTGAAGGTATTATGGTGTTTTTTAAGGTTGGTTATGTCAATAGATTTTGTTTGTCTTATGAGCTTGCCACGTTCAAATTTAGTGTTGAGGTGCATCTTACATCTTACCAATCTATGGTCACTACCTGTGTTGAACTTGTTTAGCACACTGCAGTCTTCTATGTCGAATTTTTTGTTACACATAATAAAATCAATTTCACTTGTCGTCCTATTTGGATGTCTCTATGTCCATTTCCTGTGTGGCTTTTTCTTGAAGAAGGAGTTCAAGATGAAAAACCCTTCTGCCTCTGCAAACTCAACGAGAGTATTTCCACGCTGGTTTCTGTTGCCGTGACCGAATTTACCTACTGAAGTTTCATTCTGTTGCCGTTGCCCTATTTTTGCATTGAAATCTCCCATAATTATTTTCAAGTGCTGCTTACCTTTATTATTTAGATGACAAATTTCCTCATAAAATTCTTCAATTTCTTCTTCAGGATGACTTGTGGTGGGTGCATAAGTTTGAATAATCTGAGCCTGGTATCTTCTCGATAGTTGGATAACGAGTCGTGCAGCTCTGTCAGAGGAACTTTCAACTTCTACCACTTTATCCTTCAGTTTCTTGTTTATTATAAATCCAACACCACTAGTTCTGCCAGTATCTGTCCCACGATAGTAGAAGAGATGTCCACTTTTCAGTTCAATGAGATCTTCTCCTTTTCTCCTTACCTCACTTAGCCCCACGATGTCCCACTTGATCCTTTGTAGTTCCTCTTCCAATTCAAGAAGCCTTGAATCAGAAGATAGGGAGCGTCCATTGTACGTTGCCAAGGTCAGCATCAGATGGCAGCCTAGTCCGGTCCTCCGGGGATTCTTAGCACCCTCTGCCTTCATGTTGCACTGGCTGCTGCCTTGGCAAGGTACATTCCAGCTGCCGGAGACTGAGGGCCAATATTTAAGTTGTGGAATCATTTTGGAGAGGTTTGGCCATAACTCACCACGCTGGCCAAGCGGGTTGGTGAGTGTAGGATAGAATTTCCTCTAATCCCGATGGTATAGTTATACCGCTATTGGCGGTCGTCAAAGCCCCTTTAGTGGGAACAGGATGCACCACGAGAAGGCGGGGTTGACATTTGTCAAGGAGAGGCTGTGATGTTAAGCATCACCTGACCTTACATCCCTATATATATATACTAAAGAGCAAAGCCGAAAACATAAGAAAAACTTTAGAATTTAAAACGAAAGTGGCAAAATAATCTGAAGATCAAAACGCGCAACGCAGCAGTTATGAAAATTCTGAATTAACATTCTATTAAGAGACTGAAGCAAAAAAATGTTTTGACTCACACCAAGTACAACATAGAAAAGGTTATGTATTGACCGGTGTGAGTAAAAAGAGAAAAATAAAACAACTGAATGTAGAAAGTGTCGAGAATACTGAGCCTTGGCTTTATCAAGGACCAGCAAAAACTCTGCATTTTCTCACTTCCACAAAGACCTATTTGGAAATGGGTTTCTTGTAAGCAAACTTGTGCCATCATCCCACAAACTAGTGCCAATATTCATATCACGACATCCCTGGTAACATTTCAAAACCCTTCACACAAATTCCTGACCTACCAGGTGTAGCAGGTTTTTCCTTCTCGAGCTTCTTAAGTGCAGAAACATCAATGCTAAGCGGCTGTTTGAGAGATCGCGAAAAACAGCTACATTGTCGGAAATATTGAACCATAAATGCAAGCTGCGTTGCAGTACATCATACGCTTTATTTTGCTGATACCGTTTTTAGCATGTCTTTTGTAAAAAAAGATCGTGCTTATGATACCGGTTTGTCCGTCAGTCCACCTGAGACACCGTATCTCGGCAACTGTTCGACCGATTTAAAAAAATTGTTTTTGCATTGCGAAGTTTGAAATGAACGAATGATGATCCTTTCATTTCGATTTTCTTTTACGATGCACAATATCTCCGCTAGGGGGCGTAAACGCAGATGACTTCGAATTCAAAATACATTTATTCCATATATTTGCTTCTATATATCAGATTGAAAAAATTATTTTGCCCTTCGATTCCATTTATAAAGAACACCATTCTAGGTACAGTCACTTTTTCAAGTTACGCACAGATTTTTCGCTAGAAGTCGTAAATGTAAATTCCGTTTTCTCGAGGTCCCTGCTTCTAAAACTCCGATTTGAAAAATTCTTCCTGCACCGGATGAAGCTCTTGATGGGAAAACGTTTTCCATACGATTTCTGTTTTTTTTTGTAAAATCTGATTTGGTCACCATAGGACGTAATTTATGAATTCTGCTTTTGATGCATTTGCAGCAAAATCGGAGATTCTGAAAACTTGACTGAAAGAATTATTCGCAGACCGATACCCTCACCTAGGAAAACGTTTTGAGAACACTTTCTTCCTAAAATAATGTATAGTTTTTCCGGAAGGGAACGTAGATGCGTATCTTAGTTTTGTCGATACCTCTGTTTGTATGAGTCTGATTTGAAAAATACTCTGTTTGGTAGAGGGCGTTTCCGGTGGAATTATGTCATGTAATTTCAAAGTTTTCTTAACGCACCAGGGGCGGAAGTTCAAATTTCCGTTTACAGCAGTATCAGTGGGATTAAAATCCCGATTGAAAATTCTTTTTTTTTGTTTAGATGCTACTAACCATGCAAACTCTGTTGTGTATATTTTCTATCCAAAATAATGCACAATTTCTCCGCTAGGTGACGCAAATGCTCAATCTGTTGTTTTTTTTCAATGTCTCTGGTTGAGCATGTGCGATTTAAAAAATTATATCAACACTGGATGCCATTTACCTTGTAGAAAACTTTAGGATAGTATATGAGGAATTTTATTGTTCATAGTTAGTTCTGTTGCTAGGTGGTGTTTTTGTACTTCAGTTTACTGCAGTATCTCCGTTTCCAAAAACCTTACTGCGAGATTTCTAGTTTATTGCATGTCATTCGCCACAATAGATACGAGGAGAATTATCAACTTTAAATAATGCACAGATTTCCGTCTAGGGGGCGTAAAACTCAATACGTTGTTCTGGCTATCCCTGCTTCTGGAAGATGTATTTGAAAAGTGATTTATCTTTAGCATAGCTTTTTCCTTGAAGATTATTTTTCGCCTATTTTCAACTCTACGCCTTTTAGCGGAAGAAATTCTCAGTTACGTAAATTTCTTCCGCTAAAAGGCGTAGAGTTATATCATGTTTCCTATATTTCTTCTTTTAACTGTTCGATTTGAAGATATGTTTATCTCTGATATTCTATGAAAAACTTTTTGTGCGCCATTTGTTCATTTTCGTAACATGATTTTTAGCCGCTGGTAAAAGTATGTAGCTGTTCCTATTTCTGGATGTTTTATTGATTGAGGAAACTCAGTTGATTGTTTTCCTCACCGGTCCCTTTGACTTTGAATAACTTTGATATATTAAATTTCGTGTCAGAAAGGATTCAAAAGATGTGCTCATTACAACAGAAAGTTCGGTATCATCTTTCTAGTTCGTTATTTGCTTGTATTGTTCCATAATGCCATTTCATTTTAAAGTCAGTAAAGTTGTATGCCCATTACGTTTACGAAAAGTAAATTCATAATAGCTTGACGAACACATGAAGGGAAAATTCATTTTACCATCTGTGCAACTCTTTTGATGTTTATAAATTCTCCATTCCCTTTTAATTTTTGATGTGAAAGTCTCGATTTAATAGAGAAACATTAAATCACCAGCACCGGTAAGAAATAGCTTCAATAAAGTATTTTAAACTGAAGCATTTCTTTGCACTGAAGAATTTTTATTACTTTTTATTCAAATAAAAACGAGTTAATTTTTTAGTCACTCCGTCAGAAGAACTTCGTCCGGCAAAACGAGAAATGCAAAGAGACCAAAATAGTTATATAGAACTGCTAAGTAATTAGACTTTAGCAAATGTACACATTTTCATCAATGAATATTTGCTTATCCACATAAAACAGAGAACATTACTTCTGTTTATGTACACAAAATATTTTAAGAATGTGCAAGTAAAGACTCTTCCATGTATCCTGTACGGAACTCTTGCATCCTCTCTTTAGGCAGAAACAATTTAAATAATTCGCAAGTTTCAAAATGTGGTTCATTAAAATTAATTCAGCCTGTATAAGCTTTCAGAGAAATTCAGCAAAATAAAGAAGTGGCATTTCTTCCTTCAACGGCACTTAAAAAATTTAGAAAATGTCTGAACTTGTTAGCAGGAAGGCTGATGATTCTGCCACTATTTTTATAGTGAGTTAACACAATAACACATCTCGCCTCGACATTTCTACTGAAGCTCGGCTCGCGATAGGTATGGCATTCATGACCCATATCATGTGCAATTATTTGATGACTATGTAAAGTGATTGATGACTGACCGTTGCCCGAGAATTGGATTACTGACTGGAATTTCTTTCTGAGGGGTATCACCTGGACTAAAATGTTATCTGGAAATTAAGTTTCTTTGAAAATATTTTACGATGTCAGTGTTTTTAAGGGCGATTAAAGGTATACCAACCAATTTCTGAACATTGAACGTCCATGTAGATTTTACTCATTTAAAAGCGCCACAGTGTTAAAAATGAAAAAGGATCATTTGAAAAAAGAAACTCACTAATATCCGTCGCTAAAGTTTAGACACAACAATATCGATGTTAAAACGTGAAAGAAAATGCAAATGAAAAGAACACACATATTGAAATTCTTGCAAAAAACTTCGAACTACATCACATTTCGCGACTGGATACTAATACATGTATTTAGTAAAATTATAATTGAAAGAAAGAAAACGTAGGTGTCTCAAAATTTCAGACACAACAAAAAAGTAATGCAAATCTACTTCTGAAATCAGAATATGAATGCGCAAGTCATTCTCAATCACTCAGTGTAATGCTGCCACTTTCTGAAAATTTGATTAGTTACACATAAGGAATATTTGAAAAAAACGAAGTTAGTAATATCTAAGTAAAGATAGAAAACAGACTCACTAAGAGAAGTCGCTAAAGTGTAGGCACAAAAAATGTCGTTAAAACGTAAAAAAATGCAAAGGAAAGGAACACACATATTTTAATTTCTGCAAAAAAACTCCAGACTCCGTCACATTTCGCAACTGGACATTAATACAGGCAGTGAGTATAATTATAATTGAAAGAAAGAAAATGTAGATGTCTCAAAATTTCAAACACAACAAAAAAATAATGCAAATTTACTGCTGAAATTAGAATGCGAATGCGCAATCCATTTGCAATCACTCAGTATATGATATCACTCGGAGAATCTGTTTTGTACTCGTATGTGTGATGCAGAAAACAAACGAATCTAAATACCTGCATGGGAGCTGCATCAGTATACCAGCTGAAGGCGGTGAGAACCTCCATCGGCGAAATAGCTATAGTATTGTATCTTTCCACACCAAAAATATATCTATTAATTGCTAAACATCGCAATTATAAGGCTGATCAGGATGATTAAACCGCACTTCAGTTTGTGATAGTAGAAAGGTCTGGGGACTGTCTTGACATAAAGATTGTCAGAAGGACAAACGGAAAAGGAATATGGACAGACAATCCACATATTTTTCAATAGAACGTTTGTGGGAGGGAAGACAGCACGCAAGCAAACAGCAATTCACGAAAGTGAAAGATTTTCCTGGGCAAAGAACACATATCATACAAAGTCCAACTGTTGTCGTTCAAATCCAGTGAAAAAAATAGGTTGAATTGGACTAAAAACGAGCATGATCTGTGGAAAGAACTCCGATCTTTCTTTATAAAACAGCACGGCGGAGGTTGTGTCGTGTTGTTATCAGGCCTTAACTTTCAGAACTGAATGGGTAACAGAATTCTCAACATTATACACAACTCCTACTGTGCAATTTATTGCTTTTCGGTGAACTGCATAGGGTTTCTGCAGTGCGTTTTTATCACGATAACATCTATCCACGTATCACTGTCTACCAGAACATGGGGGAGCCAGTGTAACATGACTACATCACTGTCTACTAGAACATGGCTGAGCTCGTGTAACTTAGCTGTTTAGTAGAACATGGATGAGCCAGTGTAACATTACTGTCTATTAGAACGTGGCTGAGTCAGTGTAACATCCCTGTCTACCAGAACATGGCAGAGCCAGTGTAGCTTTACTACATCACTGTATAGTAGAACATGGCTGAACCAGTGTAAGACCACTACATCATTGTCTAGTAGAACATGGCTGAGCCAGTGTAACATCACTGTCTACTAGAACATGGCTGAGTCAGTGGAACATCTCTGTCTACCAGAACATGGCTGAGCCAGTGTAACATCACTGTCTACTAGAACATGGCTGAGTCAGTGGAACATCCCTGTCTACCAGAACATGGCTGAGCCAGTGTAACATCACTACATCACTGTCTAGTAAAACATGGCTGAGCCAGTGTAATATCACTACATCATTGTCTAGTAGAACATGGCTGAGCCAGTGTAACATCACTACATCACTGTCTAGTAAAACATGGCTGAGCCAGTGTAACATCACTACATCATTGTCTAGTAGAACATGGCTGAGCCAGTGTAACATCACTACATCACTGTCTGGTAGAACAAGGCTGAGCCAGTGTAACATCACTGTCTACTAGAACATGTCTGAGCCTGTGGTACAATGTCTTTTGTATTCTCGGGAACTCAGTTAAATCGAAAATATTTTGGACAGTTTTAGGAGTACGTAGGCTATTCCGATATCAAGCTTCAGTGAGCTATGACGAAAACAAGCAATGAGAAAACATTTTATTGTATACAAATCACACTTACAGGTCTATGCTACCCTCAATATAGTCACCCCTTAAATTGAGAAATTTAGACACCTATTGTATCAGGTTACGATTTTTTGTATCCCTGCATCAAAGAAGGACGCGGCGTGGTAGCTCAGCCATGATTGTACACCATTCTTCATTTCTTCATTGTCATTGAAGCGCTGCGTTCTCAACCAGATTTTTATGTTGGTAAATAGGTGATGATCACTCGGTGCCAGGTACGGGATATACGGGGGTGGTCGAACACGTTCCAACCAAACTACTTCATCAGAGCTCGCGACCATGCAGCCGTGTGTAGCTGAGTGTTGTCATGGAAGAGTACAACGCCTGACGCCAGCATTCCTCTCCTTTTGTTCAGAATTGCCCTTCGCAATTTTCTTAGTGTTGCCTCTCTGCCGTTATTATGGTTTCTGTTTCCATGAAGACGGTCAGAAGAACTGCTTTCCGATCCCGGAAAACGGCTGCCACCATCTTTTTTTGTGAAAACATTTGCTTGCCCTCTTGCCGATTGTTGGGTGAATGTGTGTGTACACATTGCTTTGACTGATTTTTGCGTTCGATATTCACGAATTGAATACCCGTTTCATCACCCGTCATGATATAATGAAGAAATGCATTCGCAACTTCACTGTAACCCTGCAAGAATGTCAAAATTGATCTCATTCTCTGCATTTTGTTCACATAGGTAAACAATTTCGGACGCCCCAGTGGCGCAGTGGTCTAAGCGATGGCGTCTGATCATTCGTCCGAACGGGGTCCGGGTTCGAATCCCGGTGAGGCATGGATGTTGTGTTTGTCTTACCGCACTGGCTCTCTCCCTTTCCTGGAACCAGTGACCCTAAATTAGGGACGGGCGACTGCTTTTAGCCCATTGAGTTGCTCACGGTAGTCATTAAGCCTCCAATAAAAAAAACAATTTTGGCACCCATCTGGCAAATAACTTGTTATAGCCTAACCTACATGTAATTATCTCGTAGAAAACAGTTCGAGAAATTCGGGGAAAATCATACGATAGCTCTGATATTGTGAACCTACGTCTTTCGCCCCCCCCCCTTTTTATTTTTTGTCAACGCTTTGAATAAGTTTATCAGTCACCACGGATCGCAGACCTTGACCTCCTACATCATGCATGTCTGCTCGTCCATCTCTAAATTTTCTACACTACTCTCGCACACATCCTTCACTCAAACTTCGGATTGTAGACTCGAATCATTCAAGCATCAGGCGATTATATCGCATATGCGCGAGCTAGATACTGTGCTTACGTCGTGTGGTCCACAGCAACGGAGGTTGGAATGCGAATCGTACTGGTATATCATGATGACCAACATAGCAACCAGTCATCGCTAAATTGACTGTAATGATTGTTGTTTTAATTATCATGACGTCCCCATATTATGAGAAAACATTTCTTCCGCACTATATGTCCACGTATGTGCCGGTGCAGAACGGAAGGCTGAAACTGAAAACGCTCTGCATGCCTTTCAACCGGACAATGTGAAGGATTTAATTTATTCCACGGAAAATCGTGATTTTTGAAATGGTACAGGGGTCTAGAAATACCATGCATGTCTAAAAATGGTGCATTTCTTATTTCTTTTCTGTCGTGTCTAAACATCTGCGACATACTGAATTTTTTCTTTCACGTCATAATAATGCATATTTGTAACAATCGCATACATTAGTTTCTCATTGCGTAGTACGATGCAGTATGAAGTGCTTCGTCTGCTTTTCAAAGTTTGTGCTCCTTTGCTCCTTATCTTTACGTTTAAGCATCGATACATTCTGATGGCATCTATACATTCTGTTATGAAGGGCCTTAGTGAATTGGTGTTTCGGCACAAAAGAAAGCAAAACAGGAGTCATGAACGAATCGCAATGTACACAGTATAATGTTAAAGTGAACACGTCCGTCTGTCGGTCACTTGCACATCAAACTAGGAGTATATAATGTAGATACTTAAGATTTAAGAGAAAGAAAGACAGCAGCATGGAATTGGGCACATCGGAGCCCTTTTGTGAAATTCGAATGTTTAAGGTTTTAAAATAAATTGGAAATTCTAAAGCATTCAATAATTGTTGTAAAAACAAATTTCGTAATCTGCAGTGTGAAAATCTTACGCAAAAATAGTTCATTTCACTGGTACGCAATAATATTTCGTTAGCCTTATACACAACTGTACTTTAGTACACTTTCCGTAAAAGCAATAATACGTTATTTAATTGAACTAATGTTCGTAAACTAAAGGAATGGCACGCCAAACGTGATTGGACCTATTACAAGTTACGGTTTTTGGTTGGTGTATCAGCGTCTTTGTGTCAATCTTTCACACACTTATGGGCGACTTTGCCGATACAGATTAATTTTACAGATTTATACGGAACAAAACCTACGGGAGAATAGGAGCAGCAATATTAACAGGTTGTACCAAATTTTTTGGAATGCAATTCCAAAGTGTTTTGTTTATACATTCGCATACGTTTCCGAACGTTTCATTCAGGCTTCAAAGAAAGGCTCTCCATGTGTCATTACGCGTTACAAATAAATCCAAGTTACTTCTACAGGATGAAAGCCTAAGATTCTTCAAAAACTGTTTTTAATTTGAAATAACGCGGTTATATACGATTTGAAATTGGAGTCATCGTTAACTGTGTTAGAATTCCTAAGGGTGTCTTTCGGGCGCAGTTACCAACTCTTTACCGATACATTTCGAGTAAGTTTCATCAATCATTTTTTTTCGCTTGGCATAACGCACACAATTTATAATTTGAAATATGATGTTGTTGTTTGCTGCCTTAAATTTCAAAGTGTCACGTGTATCCTGATGTGGAAGTTGCGAGCCTGTTTGTTTACGTTTCACACCGTACCTCTCCGCATGTTTCTAAGAACTATAAATGGTTTCATTATTTAAAAACCCTCGTAATTTCGCGATTCTTTTAGAAAGGAAATATATTTCAGTGAAATGCAAATCGAGTAAGAGGAATAATATATGAGGAAACTTTTAATTCTTACTCGCATTTTATTTCTTTAGGGCTTAACATCGGTATTCCTCCAATCGCGTATTCTCAAACTTCATCTTGAATATTTATTTATTTTATTGAAATAAAAAGCAAGAAATGAAATGTGAGATAAATATATTTTTTGTCGTATGTCATTTCTTTAAAACTTAAAATATAGTATTTCTCTGTTAGCGCATTCTACCACCTATACTGCACTGTTTCGTTTCGCTTTACACAATCTGGATCCACCAGTGGTGTGCAATAGAACACGACTAACTGTCAAGAACCTCCTTTCAAATTCCATACCATCATGACTGACATGCTGCAGAAGACCACGTTTTTATACCACGCATTTTCAATCGTTCCATCTGAAGACTCATTTCAGTTTAAACGCTTACAGTATCCTGCTCGTCTCAGTTCTGCCATGATCATCAACAACAACACAGTCAATCAATAAATGTTGTTCCACTCAACCTGAAAAATTTATTATTTTCCTACCTAGCTCTATGTTAGTTGGTCCAGCATTAGAAAATTTTAAACCTCTGCACCTTGGATCCAAATAGAAGAACACCCAATGCAATAGATCCAGAGATTCTTCAAAGACATGCGTGCCTGCGCGTCGCAAGAACTTTAATAACAGTGATGACAGTAAAATAGAAAATTGTAAATGTTTAAATATTTCAGATCTCTTATATCCACAGTCAATAAAGACCTACTGGTTTCCCACAACTGCGAGGCACAAGAACAGATTTTATTATTTCTTTTTTTTTAATTCCCTATTTTCATTAGTGCAACATATTTCAATTAAATGTTTTCATGCCTTATATCCTAATCATAATTTCAGGAATACAAAGACAACGCTGCCGGAGGAAGTGTTGTAACTTTTTTACTAAACCCGGGGATCTCCGGTACCTTTACTAGTGTTAAAATTAATAATTAAAACAATAAAACTAGAATATGGCATAATCAGTTTTCCTAAACTAAATTTTCGCTGTAAAGGAAAGTTGTCTCCTGAAAAATAGAATATAATTCCAAATGTACAAGTTTAACTTCTATCTTTTGTGATGTGACCGATACTAAAAATGCTATTCGGGAAAGAGTCCGCTAAATTCACCACCAGAGAGATGAAAACTACTCTCGAGTGTACTGGTGTGCTTCGGATAGCTATACCTCGCATCTTCCTTTGAAGAGTAGTGGAAATTGCAGGTCAGTTCTACCTTAATCGCCCTCTCGGCCATAAAATTCTCTCAGATTAAATGATAAAAGAAAGCTAGATCTCTGTGGCCGCCGGGAAGCTCTGAAAAGTTTCTTTCTGATAGTAAAATAAGGCTTTTGAAAACGGTCTGATTTTAATATTTATTATGGCTGAGTCAGTAGAAGCAATAACATTTGAGCTGTAACAAAAACATCGCTATCGAGAAACATAGGGAGCTAAATAAGTTATGAGCTGGCATTGAAGTGGTAATCCGTTTAGTCGGCGTAAGAAACAAAATACAATTTCCCAAGCTTTACCACATCTACGGATGGCTTTGTCGAGGCTAATAATGTAAACAAACTGAAAATGAGAACGATTACAATTTAAATATTAGAATGATTACACGAGACATAAAGAATGATTAAATACGAGTTTACGTAGGTGTGATGTTAATTTCGGGACTACCCGGCGAGCGCTTACGCCACAGCACGGCATAATATGCAAATTATCGTCGGTGGTATTTAAGGATTACGGCGAAGTGAATGTAATCAGTCGTCGGCGTACGGACACGTGCGAAGACCCTGAAGAAGCTGCAATGCCTGGACATGGAAGATGTGTACGATTTCAGCAGTTATCGGACTTTGAGCGAGGTAGTCTAGTCGGACTCCGCAAGGCCGAGTGTTCGTATCGTCGTATTGCAGAGCGAATTGGACGGGAAGTATCGGTGGTGGTACGATGGTGGCGTAGATGGTCCGAGGAAGATTCCCACAAGAGAAGACGTGGAACCGGGAGTCACAGACGGACTGATGAGCGGACCGATCGACGCATAAGAAGAGCGGCGCTGTCAAGCAGAACATCCACTGCGACGCAAATCCGAGCTGCCGTTGCACCTGAGGTGAATGTGCGAACAATCCGCAACCGTCTACTGGATGCAGGACTACGTCCAAGTGTGCCTCTGGCATGTATACCTCTGACTTCAGTCCACCGTCAGGAACGGCTGCAGTGGTGTTGCCAACGTCTGCACTGGAGAACGCAATGACGATCTGTCGTGTTCAGCGATAAAATCAGATTCTGCTTGGGAGCCTCCGATGGCCGTATGCGTGTTCGCAGACGCACAGGGGAGGGTCTCCACCCTTCTTGCATCCGCCAGCGACACACAGGACCTACACCTGGTCTCCTCGTGTGGAGAGCGATCAGTTATCACTCCCGTACACAACTAGTGTTTGTACCGGGTACGTTAAAAAGCACCTCCTACATGAACATCATCATTCAGCCCGCTGTTGTGCCATTTGTAAGGTCGGTCCATCGTGGTGTTTTAAAGCAAGATAACGCACGCCCACACACGGCACGTGCAACGCAACATGCACTTCAGGGTGTGAGACAACTTGCATGGCCTGCACGTTCACCGGATTTGTCCTCCATTGAGCACGTGTGGGATTTTATGGGACAAAGGCTTATCCGGTCTCCACGGCCAGCCACGACCATCCCCGATTTACGCGTCCAGGTTGAGGATGCTTGGAACTCAATACCCCAAACTTACATCCAACATCTGTACGACCGACTCCATGCCAGAATTGCACAGTGTGACGCAGTTCATGGCGGTTCAACCTCGTACTAACCATGTAACATGGAAATGTTTTTTTTTTCAGTTTACCAGCAAATACAGCTGTATTTTGCCACAATGTTTTGATCACGTTATCCTCTGTATTCCGTCATTATGCTGTATAAATTTCGTTGGTATCAGACGTCTCCTTGGTGTTCTTTCACTTTCCGCCAGTCTCTATATATATATGACTCAGAAAATGTGAAACTGGAAGGCTTAATTAGGATACAAATCGTATTTGGAGGCGCAGTAATACGTTAAAAAGCCAAAACATTATGAAAAACGCGTCTTTATGCAAATCGAAACACACGGTAAGGACGATGTTTGTGAAAGTCATGAAACTGTGTAAACAACACCTCTTACTGATCTCTGTTAATCGGAAAGACAAGTGGGATGCGCACGGTCAGCGTTGGTTAGTATCTTCAAAATATGATCCGAGTGGGCAGAAATCACGAACCACCGGCAAGCTTGGGGCCGACCATGACTCATCCATGTTAAAGGTGGGCGAAAGCTATCCCGCAAGGTACGAACTAACAGAAGGGATGCTGTGACGCGACTGCGCGTAGTACATCGAACCCTACTAAAGATGGGGCTGCGTAGCCGTAGGCCACAGCGAGTGTCCATGCTAATCTTGGTTGACCGTCGAGAGCGCATGCAATGGACACGCAAGCATCAAAGCATCAAAACTGGACTTCAAATGATTGGCAGAAGGTCGTCTAGTCCGATGAATCTGGTTTCCTGTTACAACATGTGGGCGACCTGGAACGTGTGCTTCGTTCATCTGGGGAAGTGTTGTCACCAGGATGCATAGCGTGACGATAACACGCCGATGGAGGAAGTATAATGCTTTGGCCAATGCTCTACTGGGAAACTCTAGGTCAAGTCGTTCATAGGTATGACGTCTACCACATAAGTAAACACCATTGCAGACCAGGTACATTCTCTCATGGCAACGGTTCCCTCCTCTAGTAGATCCTTCTTTCAGTAGGATAATGCGCCATGTCATACTGCATAGATTGTTCCAGAGTCTTGGCGGAACACGAGGAAGACTTCCAAGAATTGCCCTGGCTACCAGGAATTTCCTTGACATCTATCCAATTCTGGTTTGTGTTGGAACAGAAAATCGGACTTACGCGTCTCAGCCACATAACTTGCAAGTGTTAAACGATCTGCTGGTAAAATGATGGTGCCAAATTCTTCAAGACAACTTTAGAAATTATACTTGTACAGCGTCATTGTGTTTCAGGATAAGAACAGTTTTGACGACATGAGGAGGAACAACATCATATTAGGCAGGTGGGCATTATGATTTTAGCTCTTCAGTAAATGTATCCAATGATTTCAAATAAGAAAATCGCCCTAAATCTATATTATCTTGACAACGGTTACCGGACACCTAGAAGACAAACACAACATAGCATTTATTGACATACATGAGTACGGTGTCGATCCACCTTTGGCCTTAATGCATGCACTGACCCTTCGAGATATGCTTTCGACAAGGTTTTGGAACTCAGCGATAGGCATGCGCTTCCATTCAGTATATGATGCTGCCGCTAATTGTTGCTTAGTAGTAGGCCTTGGTTCCAAACTTCTTATGCGGTACTCTAATTCACCCGATAGCTGTTCTATGGGATTAAGATCAGGGCTCTGTGCTAGCCAGTCCACACACGATGCAGAATTATCGTCAAAATACACCGTAACAGTTCTTGCCTTATGTCTCGGTGCATTATCCTTCTGTTACCAACAAGGCTTGGTTCCAACAGAGTTGATACGGCGTAATTTTCCAGAATAACGAGGTAGACGTGCTGGGTAACAAGTGTATCCACGATAACCAATGTGCCGGGACCATGCCACGAAAAACACCACAACACTGCCTGCTCTAAATATGACCGTAGGAATAGTACACTGTGATAAGTAGCATTCCCCTGGCTGCCGCCATACCCACATACGGCCATCAGGCTGATGGATCGTGTATATGGATTCATCAGTCCATAAGACCAGTTTCCATATATCTTCGGTCCACGTTAGATGTTATTTACACCATGATAAACGACGAGTAGCATTCCGAGGGGAGATAAAAGGCTTATCAGCATCCGCAAGACCAAACCCACGGAATGAAGTTATCTGCAAACGGTACGTATACATACCGAGGTTCCAGCATTCTTACTCACCTATACATTGAGGTTTTGTGCAGTACTCTGTCGATTAGCTGTAACGACTCTCCTGAGGCTTCGCAGTCCTCTATGACTGATTTTCTTTGGTCTACCATTACGTTTTGTTTCTTCAGGCACGACATGTGTCTTTCATTTATTCACCACATCCAAAACAGTTAACTTGTGTATGTTTAAACGCCTATCGATTTCTGTTGTGGAAAACTCACTACTATAACACCCAACAGTCTTTTCTTTCTCAAAGTCAGTTCTCTCCAGCCGCGACATTTTCACTCAACCTCAAAGTGCGATATGACCGCGGTCAGTTTCAGGCTTGTTTGTATACCCTTTGCAGCTGTACCGCGCATCTTAACAACGCAGAAGATTCGTTCATTTGCTTTTGAAAGAGTATCCGGTGACTTTTGTCAATACAGTGTATGTTAAAAACTGTTTAGCTCCACGATGATATCTTTAATTCCGCAAAGTGAACATCAGTGCTGAAATGTACAAGTTTACATCCGAAAGTAACAGTCTTCTAGAAATTTTCGATACACTGTGTAACGCATTCATACCTAAATACCTGTTAGAATATATCCTAAAACCGTTCAACTTTAGTTTCGGGTTTCTAGTTTTTGCTTGATGCAAATGAAGTTTCATTCTAAAGCTCATGTGTTTGTAGTATTCATAAAGAAAAACAGCTTTCCTGATGATATAAGTTCGGAGAAGCGTATATTTTATGATATATCTATGCCATAAAATAAGAAGAGATTAGAATATGCCCCGAGAAAAACGCCTGGATGTGTTTATCCTTGCTGCTTAATACTGTGCTACCAAATATTTAAGGTAATTGTTCACTGGTTTAATGTCATCCCTTACCATGTTAAATACCAATACTGCGGATGAAGAATTTCTTTCTTTAAAGAACAGATGCTTTAAAAACTATAATAGTACACATTATCCAAGATATGATCATCCCTGACAAAATGGTTTGGTGTAATTTCAATAATGCAGCCGCAGAAGGGAAATATTCGAAAGTGCGTTGTGCAATAAACAGGCAATAATCATTGATTTGGAAATCCCCGTGTCAACACTACTTGAAACGCACTTTTTCCAAATGCTTTTCATGTTTTTGGGTAGAAGAAATTTTTCTCCTTTAATGCTGTGAATATTCAGTGTATTATTACTTGCTACCTCGGTGCATTAACTTACCTGGAATATTTTCATAACCAAAAAGACATTCTTTAGGCGTCTGAAATATCACTATCCATTCTTTACAAAAATTTGCCTCTGATAACATCAGTAAGATGGATTAAGATAAATTTAAAAAAATATATCATTATCTTTGTGGTTGGACGATACTATTATCTACAAGAATCAACTTCGTGTAGAAAACCTTTATTTAAAACTGAAACTAAGTTAATAATCTAAAGCAACTTATGGGAATTTACTAGGAAATTTTTTCATTTATAGCAAATTTTCGGAGAACACTCTTCTCCTTCTTCAGGCTCTCTTATTGTTGTCACTTTTTGCTTGTCACTATCATGGTTACGGTTTACCTTGACGGTTACGGTTAACCTTGACGGTTTAGGTTATTTTTCAACAAATCCTGCCAGATGTTAGGCAGGGAAAATCCTTTGCAGTCATTGATGATGGAATTTTGATTTTTCTCAATCTCTATTCCTTCTTTCAGTTTTCTTTTTGGAAATTGCTTTGGAAACTGATTACTTTAAGGGAATTCCAATCCATGCTGTGCCCAGTTTCTCTAACATGCCTATCTAATCCAGTCTTGTTGGAGCAATTTTTTATAGCTGCTTTATGCTCAGCTATACGAGTTTCTAGTCTGCGACCTGTTTCACCTATGTAAGATAGTCCACAACTACAATTTACTTCATAAACTACTCCTTGCATTTTTAAAATAGTTCAAAGAGAAGAAGATATTTTAAAAATGCAAGGAGTAGTTTATGAAGTAAATTGTAGTTGTGGACTATCTTACATAGGTGAAACAGGTCGCAGACTAGAAACTCGTATAGCTGAGCATAAAGCAGCTATAAAAAATTGCTCCAACAAGACTGGATTAGATAGGCATGTTAGAGAAACTGGGCACAGCATGGATTGGAATTCCCTTAAAGTAATCAGTTTCCAAAGCAATTTCCAAAAAAGAAAACTGAAAGAAGGAATAGAGATTGAGAAAAATCAAAATTCCATCATCAATGACTGCAAAGGATTTTCCCTGCCTAACATCTGGCAGGATTTGTTGAAAAATAACCTAAACCGTCAAGGTTAACCGTAACCGTCAAGGTAAACCGTAACCATGATAGTGACAAGCAAAAAGTGACAACAACAAGAGAGCCTGAAGAAGGAGAAGAGTGTTCTCCGAAAATTTGCTATAAATGAAAAAAAATTTCCTAGTAAATTCCCATAAGTTGCTTTAGATTATTAATTCAATTAAACTAGGAAGCCATTTCTCAATATGAGCTTTATTCAAAGAACTGAAAATAAGGCTGAAGTGAGACATTTCTCAATAAAGAACACATTTTTTGTGAGTCTTTGGGAAATTTTCACAATATGAACTATTGCAGCGAAATATATGACTAAAACTAATATTTTTAATAATTTGTTCTCACTTTTGTTTAGTATTCCGGATGTTATCAAGAGCTAAATATTGGAAGCTACATGAAGAAAATGAATAACGATCTTTTTCTATGACAACTGTAATACGTTTTGCTCTTTAATGATATCTTTCAAAACATCGTTTTAAGGGCCTGGCGCCGTCCCAGCAAGGTATAAAGTACTAAATATTTACATAATTAAAGGAAAATATTGTTTTCTTCTTTGAAAAATGTGAGAAACACGATGTTTCTCACATTTTTTAAAGAGGAGAACACTGATCTGTGGATTGAGGCTAATGATAATGAGTTCATACACAAACACGATGCCTACCAAAATCCCACAAGCGATTAAATCTATTGGGGAAAAATTGAGGAAAACATTTTGTGCGTTTCAAAGTTTCATAAGACCACGCAAATTCCCTCGCAGTGTCCAAAAACAAAATATATATTCTCCGGGAGTTCTCGTTAATGCCAGATTTGTTTCGTGATTGAGCGTCTTCGTAATGTGATTTTTATTAAGATCAAAGCAGTCATTGACGCAAAACGGCGACGCGTTTGCTTCAGAGAAGAAAATTATGTTTTATTTTCTGTGGAAAGAATTTGTTATGAAACTCTTTAGATAAAATCTACAAGCGTTTATATTGCTTTAAGCGCATATCATATTGATAAGGGCTTCTCCCGAAGCACCTCAATTATTTCACTCAGCTGTAAGATTGATAAATGCGGTTTGGGAAAAATAATATAAACGCAAACAGGAAACGTCTACAAACCTTAATTTAGTAGGTGGTTGTTATGTAAAGCACGAGTCAATAAAATTGCTTAAGGTTAATAAATGCGGTTTGGGAAAAAATATCAACGCACACAGGAAACGTCTAAAAATTTTAATTTAGTAGGTGGTTGTCATGTAATGCGTGATAATATTAGACTTGAGATTGATAAGTTTACGGTTTGAATTATATCAAATGTTGTCAAAATATAGTTAATTCTCAATGAGCCCAGCAGTGAGATTCTCTACAAGTATTTCATTAGTTACGTTATTATCACCAATGACATACTTATCGGGTTGCTTTACATTGCAAATGCTAATACCCCTCTTATTACGTTATTCTAAACTTTTCGGTTGTTTTTCGCTGTTCTTAGGAGAATTTCCAGTGAAGAACGACATTTGTCTAGTAGACATTATCATACTTTTGATGTTATTTCAAAGGCCCTCGGAACATATTTTCAATTTGTTTTTTCTTGGGGTCAGTGTTTGCCAGCTGCTGTACTATACGCAACGCATCTAGAATGCTATCAGAATACACTGAGTGTAAATATATGCTTGAAATTTCAACATTATTGTAAGATATTATACAGCATTAACCTTTTAATACAGCGCGGCTGTATGAAAAATCAGCATACTACGGGAATATGGAAAATTTGTCATTCTTCCCTGCACTAAATTCCCCAGCCGTACACCCACATACAAAGAAACCCGTTTTCATTATTTTTGAGAAAAAACATTTTCCTTGTTGATGATCTGTCTGTAGAAAACATTTTCGCTCTTGGTATATTCTGGGAGGATAACTGATATTCATGTAAGGATTTCTATAAAACAAATGAGTTTAAGCAGTAGAAATGTTTGTGCTGCATTCATTTTACAGGAAAGACTTCATACTTTACACAAAGACGAGCCCAAATTAGAGGGAAAGACATCATCAACAAATTTGAGAGCAAGACGTCATTAACAAATGTAATGAAAGATGTTTCAGAAAATTTTATTTTATTGTACATTAATGAATGCCTGTCTAAATAAGAACCAGCGGAACGATTTTACTTGTGTCTGAAATGAGCGGCCCCGCCGCATCCGACGGCTATTGATACAAAACGTCGGTCGGTTGACGAGTAGAACGAAGCTTTGGCTTTGGGATTGTTCACCCAAGCAAGGCCTGGGTTCGAATCCGTGTAAAGCATGGAGGGTGATCTCCATGCCTCACACCGGTTCCCTCTCCGCTCCCTGGTTTCAACGGCATCATATTAGGGAAGAGCAATTGACTACAGCCCACTGAGCTGTTCACGGTGGTCATCTGACCTTTCTGCCTCCACCAAAAAGTATATGGCATTGCTGCCACTCTAGCTTGAGTTTTCCTATGCTATGGAAATACTATTTAAGATCCCCAAAACTTCAAGATTGCATCATTATCTAATATTAGTAGTGACGGGAGATGTAATTCATAAAAAATGAACAAAATAAATCAAAATGTTCTTTGTAAAGGAATCAAATGTACAGTCAAAATGGCACATGACAAGACTGAAGGGGCACCAAAATTCGATATACATGAGCTTCATTATGAAATTAAAAACAAAATCACGAAAAATATATAAAACATAATAAAGTTTACAATTTCATTAATATACATTTATTATCATTTTTAGAAATGATTTCCATGCCATGAAAGTTTCCGAACATGTTGAACTTTGCATTATGCAGGCTAGTCAAAATCAAATTCAAATCTGCAAGCATCAATGAAAAATGTATTTTACATTTGCTTTTCGGTTTCTCAGTGTTCACATTTTAAGTTTTTATATTGTATCAAGAAACGCGATTTTCAAATTGAATGAAAAATATCAGCTTTTACCTCTCACAGAAGCAATTAAAACATCACGGATAAAAGTGCACTGCATATCAACAAAAAATTATAAGGAAAATTATTTGGGTATTTATGTAGCGACATACAGATATCCTATGGTAAGTATGTCCAAGTTTGTAAGAGACATGACATAATCCGTTAATCCGTTTTACTTGTCGCAGTACATATTTTAAGTGAACTGAAGCTGAGGATAGATTCTCAAGTCAAAAGGTTTTAAAATTTTTAAATGCAAATGAAAGAAAGTCGCTGTTAGCGATTATATATGAAAGATTCATTCATTGGTAATCGTGCTAAGAAATCCTTCTTTTCCTAAAAACTTTCAAACCAACGGTCTTGTGGTTGACCCAGTAGCCGAGAAGTACGTCCAGGTGTGGCAGGGATGGTGTGTTTGTCTTACGGCACGGCACTCTCCTCTTCCTGGAACCAACGATCTCACATTAGATATAGGGAACTGCTATTGATTTTATCATATAGGTCGGTAACGCCACCTCCCCATCCCCCTCCCAAAAAAAAAAGAAGTTATTTTGGATAATTATAGAGCTCAATGGTGCAAGATTAATTTGCTTCCGTATTAAGGATTACAATTCGAATTCAGTATGTTTTCTCAGGGTTGACATGCACTTTAAAATTTTGAAAATTTCTCCCAGGTAATAGCAATAAAAATAACTGTAAAATATTATCATACGGAATTCTTGAGATTTCACGCAACTCATTTCGTCTAGGCCTTTAAACTTTATTTTAATGCAAATGATGTGATTCGCATAGAGGGAGTAGGAATGACTTTTTATATGCTTTCTTTGATCATTTTATTCATCGTATTCCTGCGATTTCAAATTTACGCATTTTATGACTTCTCGTATCTCGGATATACGAAAGGCACCTAAACCTATTAAAATATTTTTTATATAAATTTATTAAATTACAGCTGGACATTTTTATACTTGTATTGAATGGCAATGGGCTGGACATGTTGCCAGAAGAACGGACCACCGATGGAAAACCGACATTTTAGACTGGATTCCAAGAGACGGGAAAGAACCCAGAAGGAGACCCCATGGGAGATGTATGGATGAAATCCGAACACATGCTGGAGTGACGTGGAGGAGACAGGGAGACCTTCATCCAGCAGCGGATTTATAATGATTGTTGTTGATGATGATTGCCATAATTTTGAAATTCGTACTTTCGGACATTTGGCGTCACGGTGGCGAAGAGGTCTAAGCGTTCCGAGATGGGTCGGAATTCGAATCCCGATGATGCATGGATATTGGGTTTGCTCAGCACAGTCTCTCTGTCTTCCCGGAAACCAGTGGCTGTAAATTAGGGACAGGAGGCTGCTTATCCAGTTGCTCATTGTTTTTGCTGAACCCTCCCACAGCAAAAGAAAAAAAGATACTCGTTTATTTGCATTAAAGGCCTTATTTGTTTTCTCCTTCCAATGTTAAGTAAAACGAGTTAACGCTGGTCGGACATTTTAATCCATTGCAGGTGCAAATCTGAAAAGCTTTTAAAGTTTTTCACTTTTTCCTCTGGTATTGTTAAGGGAAACGAGTTCTGGCTGGTTAGACATTCTAATTCACTGCACAGGTTCAATGCCGCTAGAGGAATTCCATGAAAGTAAAACAAATTTCGTAGGAAGAGTCGCTGTTCAATAAGTATAGAAATCTCGAAACTCTGAAAAGATTCACATAATTGGAACTTCCTTGGATCAATACTAAAGAATAGCGATTGTTTTTTTTTACCTTCCTATATACTGAAGCGCTGCCGAATGAAGCCTGTCGAAATCCTATGCAGACCCAAAGCTTTTTTTTTTTTTTTTTTTTTTTTTTTTTTGGGTTGCTGGTTTTTTTCTTTTTGTTGTTGCTCACGGTATTTTAACAACCACAGTGAGCAACTCAATCGGGAATAAGCAGTCGTCCGTCCCTAATTAAGAAACAATGGTTCCAGGTAAGGTAGAGAGCCGGACGAACACATCTATGCTCCAACAGGATTCGAACCCGGACCAACTTGACAGAACTGACATAAGCTAGCGCTTAGACCACTGCGCAACCGGGGCGGTGTTAGATATTAGGCTAAGCGTAAAAAATACATAGGTGATTAAAACTGTGAAAAGTTAAAACCCGGGAATGTTAGCTGCTCATAAAAATCAACGAGGAATTTTACCATTGTTTCTTTGGTCTCCAAAACTGGTGATATATTCACTTTTATCTATAATAAATCAGAAATGGTTGTTCAGGCTACCACGAAGCAGAACTGCTTTTACAACCCCATAGAGTCGTTCCGATTCCTAAGCTAAGCCTGCTTAAATTCACTTGCTTGAACTTTCAAGGTTTTAGGCGGTATAACAGTACCGTGCTCGAACATAAAAAGCAGGAGATGCTGGTTGGATTACTACAACGCTTCAGAGCGATTTAATTGCTAAGATTTCAGAAGGACTGTTTGCATGGAAAACAGTAAAATGTACGATATTAACTACATAAATTTCAGATGAATTTATTTTATTTGTTAAATCCTTTTCTTGTCTTCTGAACGCCAGATATCCAACCTTAGTTTAATTTATCCGAAGAAATTTAAGCATAATGCAAATGGACCTATAGTTCAAAACCTACAATGAGGGGTATGATGGAAGATATTGGTCATTCGTAAGTGTGATCCTAATTTCCACACTCACTGGTATTAGAGTTTATTCGCGCCATTCCGCAGAGCAATGACTCTTAAACTGCATTTTATAGTACCAGTACTTACAAAAAAGCGACACTAAGCTATGATAGGCAAGTTATATTAAAATTGCATGCCTGATTCGAAATTAAAGTGCTGCACTTGAAGAAAAGCTTAAGTAACACTACAGCGTAAATTCATCGTGGAATTTTCATCTCTAGCAGTGTAAAATCTAAATGTTGTGATGCTATGGTCAACTTCTTATGACTGACGACCAACTATTCTGTTTTAGCGTCATATGAAAAGAAATGGTCTTATAATTGTAACACTGCTGCATGCTTCTTAATCTGCTACTAATAGAACAATTTTATTTACAGTGTTTGCCTATAAGTTATAATTTAAGTTACAAGTTATATATATACACTATATTGACAAAAGTCACAGTACACCCCTTTAAAAGCAAATGAACGGATCCGCTGCATTGTTAACATGCACGATGCAGCTGCAAACGGTATAAAAACAAGCCTCCAGCTGACTGCGTTCATATCGCACAGTGAGGTTCAGGGAAAATGTCGCGCCGGAAAGAACTGACTTTGAAAAAGGAAAGATTGTTGGGTGTTGTATTTGTGGGTTGTCCATAAGAGGAACCGACAGGCGTTTAAACATACCCAAGTCAACTGTTTTGGATGTACTGAATAAGTGGAAGACACATGGCGTGCATGAAGCAGCAAAATGTACCAGAAGAACAAACAAAATCAGTGATAGAGAACGTCGAAGACTTAGGAGACTCGTTACAGCTAATCGACGGAGTACTGCAAGAGACCTCAGTGTATAGGTCATTAAAAATATTAGAACCACGGTTTGCACACGTACCATTCGCAGAGAATTTCATTCCATGGGTTACCGTGGTCGTGCGGCTGCTCATAAGCCTTTCATCTCCCTTGGAAATGTTATTCCTCGTTTACCATGGTGTAAAGAACATTTACCGTGGACCGCAGATCTGTGGAAACGGGTTCTATGGACTGATGAATCCAGATACACAATCGATGAGTCTGATGGCCGTGTGTGGGTATGGTAGCAGCCGGGGTAAATCTATTTACAACAGTGTACTGTTCTTGCGGTCAAGTTTGGAGCTGGCAGTGTACTCGTGCGAGGGTGTTCATCGTGGTATGGTCCCGGCCCATTGGTTATCGTGGACTAACCTGATAACCAACACATCTACCTCGATATTCTGGACAATTATGCCATACAAACACTATGGCAATACTATAGAACCGAACCTTGTTGGTATCAGCAGGATAATGCACCGGGCCATAAAACAAGGACTGTTACGGCGTGGCTTGACGATAATTCTCTATCGTGTGTGGACTAGCCAGTACGGAGCCCTGATCTTAATCCCATAGGGCACCTATGGGATGAATTAGAGCGCCGCATAAGAAGTTTGGAACGAAGGCCTACTACAAAGCAACAGTTAGCGGCAGCATTATGTATTGAACAGAAGCGCATACCTATCGGTGTGTTCTAAAACCTTGTCGAAAGCATGTCTCGAAGGGTCAGTGCATGCGTTAAGGTCGAAGGTGGACCGACACCGTATTAATATATGTCAATAAATGCTATGTTGTGTTTCTTTTCAAGATATCCGGTGACTTTTGTCGATATGAGAGAATGACGATCTCTCCTGTAATTTTTTAGTTAGGATTCTGAAAACCGAAGCGAAAGACATGTTTGCTTCATATGCAATCTCTTCATATGTTTTTCTGGAGTTTCATTAAAAATGCTATTGACGATACCAACAGAAGTATCGTCCATTGCATCTGATGTCCGGCAGCTTCTTGACTTCAGTTTGATCTTGGGTAGTCTTTGATGCTTTCCTGACCTTAGTGGAATCGAGAAGCCCACTGTGCTACGATCTATTACACTAACCCCACAAACTTCACAAAAAGCTTTATGAATTTCGGTAGGGGATTTTCCTCGTAAAATTTCAATTTTAATGTAGGATGGCTGTTCTCTAAGCTAGATCTGATCTTACTCCCTTTCTTCCTCCATTTCTAGGCAGAATTTTCGAAGGAGAAAAAATTAGCCTGCAAACGTAGACACAACTTTGTATACTGGAGTCCTATTCACAACTGGCGCAACGATTTGAGCGATTGCATCATCCTACAGGTAGCGTCTGCGCAGTGTGCGAAAATTTTGAAATGGCCTACGAATTTTGTGTCTACGAAAAAATTGGCGTCTGAGGTGCGCATCACATATTGTTGTTAGCACCCATTTCTTATTATGCATGGGAAAAATGACAAAAAAGTTCGTGTTCAGCTCAAACATTATTTCGGTTATCTTTCAAGTAGTTTAAACATATTACTTTAATTACTAGATGGTTTGCGAATCTTTGAAAACATTAGAGTTGTTTGAACTGCGTCACATTAATAAATACTTACTGCATCTGTTCCAATGAAGAACGACATGGATGTCTGTTTTCTTTCTTTTAAACTAAGGATGACTACTAGTTGTTTAAAAAGAGAATGTAGTGCTTAACCACTTGGCTAACTCCGCTTGTTTTGTAAGATTCTAAGGACTCCAGTAAGCCATGCTTCGTGACAGTAATATGTGAGCAAATTTAATTCATAGGTATAATGCAAATAAGAACATAAAAAAAAGCAAAGACAGTGGCCTTTACTTTAAAATGAAGAAGCTCAATTTAATATGTTTTGATAAAACAACGTACCACTCGCTGTTATTCTGGCAAATATTGCTGATTTCTTGACGTGGAAGTAGCGAAACGGATCTTCAAATTGAACAGATAATTACTCGTGTATTAAGACTACAGCGTGTCGTTACATTCATCCTACTAGCAAGATGCATTAAAGAAAAACAAGGAAATGGAGGGTAATTTTTATTTGCGAGGAAATCAATACTTAATTATTCTCCCTCTTGTCGGCAAAACAAGAGAGCAATTTTCGGCTCCGCTGCTAATTCCGATCTGTAAATCCGCTTATTGGGTCTCCTGGAATTTATTGCTTATCGTCTACAGTGTACGATGTAAACGATGTATCGGAACTTCATTTTGCTACCAGATACGCACAACTCGTAATTACGCAGAGAGTCAAGCATCGTTTCCTGGGGATTAGGGGCACTCTTTTAAAGAAGGGTGACGATGTTCCTAACAACACGTTTTAATCTGATTGCAAGAAAAAGAAGTACAAATCGATTAATTTAGAGTTAACTGATTCACGCAGTAACGAATTTAAAATTTCTTACCTCACGGCAAGTACCCAAATAAACGGCATTGTTTATAGCTAACTTCCGCTTAAGAACATAAAAAGTTATTAGAACATTTTAACATAATCTGTTAAATCGATCGAAAGATCGTCATTCACAAAATCGTTTCTTACTGCATACTATATTACAAGTACTACACAAAATATACTGCCGACAATAGTTTGCCTGCAGTATAATTCTAAACCAGTGGCCCTAAAATAAGAACAATATTTCGTACCTAAGTTAAAACCACTTGTACCAGTGGAAGGAGGACACCGCTGAAGGGCAGACACACCCCCATGTTTCATCTTGACCTCCATGCCTCATCTTGTCCCCTATGTCTCATCTTAAACTCTATGCCTCATCTTAAACTCCATGCCTCATCTTGAACTCCATGCCTCATCTTGAACTCCATGCCTCATATTGAACCCTATGTCTCATATTGAACCCTATGTCTCATATTGAACCCTATGTCTCATCTTGACCTCCATGCCTCATCTCGACCCCATGCCTCATCTTGACCTTAATGCCTCAATTGGGCCCGATGCCTCATCTTGACCACCATGCCTCATCTTGACCTAAATGTTTCATCTTGATCTCAATGCCTCATATTGACGCCCATGCCTCATATTGAACTCCATGCCTCATATTGACCTCCCCGCCTCATCTTGACCTCCACGCCTCATCTTGACCTCCACGTGTCATCTTGACTAATGCCTCATCTTGACCTCCATGCCTCATCTTGACCCACATGCCTCATCTTGACCTCCATGCCTCATCTTGACCCACATGCCTCATCTTGACCTCCATGCCTCATCTGGACCCACATGCCTCATCTTGACCTCCAGCTCGGTCCCAGCTCTTAAGATCGGTTAGAAGGCAGAGACTCTGTCTTCTCGGCCACCGACGCTGCAAACTTCTTTTAGGTTATGTTTAATACCTTACACCCAGATGGGAGTAGAAATTGGAATGCCATGAAAGAAATGGCAGCTGGAAAGGTACTATAGAAATGCCACATTATGTCTTCACCCGACTCATTTGGTAAAGAGGTTAAACGTTGTTGGTGAACAAAACCTGATATAGGGATTTGCTTTAATAAACTGTTCAATTAAAAAGTCATTATACTTATGGACTAATTCCTGAAAGACGAAAAAATTGTTAGATTTTCCAAAGTACGTGGTTGTCTAGAAAGTAATGCAAATGTGGGCATAACTTTTGTTAACTGACAGAGGCCGTTCAAATTTTACATGTTGGTAGAGTAACACTTTGTCTATTCAAAGGTACTACTCAATATAGTCTCTATCACAAGCGATGCATTTGCGCTATCGTTGAACCCAACTCTCCAATCTTCTTTAAAGAAATTCAGGTGTGGACTGTTGTTCTCACTTCTTCACAGCCACTTTGACACCTTCTGTGCCATCAAAGCGTTGTCCTCGAAGGCTATGTTTCATTGGACCAAACAGACGGAAGTAGGAGGGTGCCAGATCTGAACTGTACGGTGGAGGGGGGACCACCGACCAACCTAATTTGCTTATCGTGTGATTTGTTGCCAAAGATGTGTGTGATTTCGCATTGTCATGGTAAATGTGGATCATTTTCAGATTCTTTTTCGGTCTGTTCCTCCGTAGGGCTTCTTTAAGCTTCTTGATTGTCTCAATGTACCACTCGCTGGTCACCGGAGCACCACATTCCATAAAATAAAAGAGAATGACACCCTTGTCATCCTAAAAAACTGTCACCATGACTTTCTGCGCTGATCGCTGGCTCTTGATCTTCTTAGGCCTTGATGATGAGGTGTGTCGGCATCTCATGAATTGATTCTTTGTTACCAGATCGCAAAAATATGCCACGTTTTAACCCCAGTCACCAAATCGAAAAAACGCGTGTCTTCATTGACTTCAAATGCTTCCAGAAGATCAGAGCAGACTTCCAAATTTATATCCTTCAAATCGGGTGTCAACTGCCGAGGTACACACTTTGCACACACTTTCCGATATCTTAAATCTTACAGCGTCTTCTGTAAGGCATTGTGACCACAGTCCAGTTCTGTAACAAGTTCACGGATTGTGACTGGTTCTTCGGCTTGAATCAATTCATCCCTCGAAAACGATTCGTGATAGTGGTCGCAGATGATGGTCTCTCACTGTGTGGTTTGTCTTAAAAGCTGGTTTCTCCTTCTTTAAATTTCTTCATCCATCTGCGCACATTGCTTCTGTCAATGGAGTTATCTCCGTAAACATTCTATAGCCTTCTATGAATGTCGGACATCCTGCACCCTTCCTGTACCAAGAACTCAATGACGGCATGTTTCTTCTGCTGGTAATCCATTATTTACCTGCAATGAAGAAGAGTTACTACACGAGCATTTGCAATTTGAATAACCGCTGTCTATAAATAAAAAGGTTATGCCCACTTTTGCATTACGTTCAGTACAACCCTTGTACTAACACTGGGAGTGTACGAAATTATTACTTCCTGAGTGGAGTATTGTTTCGCGATATCGTTGAATGATTTGACTAAAGTCTGTCGAGAGTTCACCTGTATGCTCGAAAATTGGGAAGATTAACTGACACTGGACCTTCAAGAAGCAACATAAAAAGACATTCCGTAAATGACTTGGAAGAACATACGTCTGCCATCCTGTGCTTCTCGCACGGTAGGAAACTGTTGGAAGAGTTGCAGTTAACGTTGGTGGTGTTTCAAGCTTCCAGTTGTAAAATAAAAACTGGAATAAATAAAGGAGCTGGCTTCCAGAACCTCACATTAAACCTTGAGTGGTGTCAATATGTATGCCAGGCTGACTAAGATCTACCTTGAACCGATAGTCTATAAATAGCTGAAGAACTTTACAAGAAACAAACATTGAAAAAATAACCACGAAGTGACACTTAGGCCACTGCGTTCATTGGTGACACCTGATAACGTACGAATGATCTGTTTCGCTCTGGGAAACATATAAACTTATAAATACTTCTACATTTAAGTTAGTATAATAAAAAATAATAAGCAGGCACTTACGTTCTCGGAAATCGTTTGCGAAATGAATTTGTCATTAGTTCAGCTCTGATCTGAAAATTAACCAGACTGATGTGTGTATTGACAGGATGGCAATGTTTGAAAATCAAAAAAGTACTTTTGAACTGTTCTAATATATCTGCATGCATCAGATACTATCGTTCGAAGCACTGGCGGCTCTTCAATACACACACACGCACACAAAATATGTTCAGAAATTAGGGTAGAAGGTAATGGTCATAATTTGGGGGCCAGAAACCCAGTCATCGTCATGGTGTTTTTTAGTACATGGCTACGTATATTGTGCCATTCAGAACATGTCAGCATAGTATCAGGAAGTAGAGATGGCGTAGAGATTTCACATACGTCCAGCTGCCACAGCTCCTTTCTTCACTTGTCCTTTTCCTCAAATCAGATACTCACGTGGTATGGGATTGGAAAACACGATTTCAGCATGGATGTCACACGTTCAAAATTGTCTCTATTCAACTATTGGAGAAACAGTTTCCAGGAGCACAGGTCCATGACGAAATTTCCATCAGACTGAACTTTTAGTTAAATCAATGTTAATCACAAGTAAGTTGTAGTTAAACCAATGTTAACTACAAGTACGTCATGGTTGAACCAATGTTACCGACAAGTAAGTTGTGGTTAAACCGATGTCAACCACGGCTTTTTAAAGAGTGTTCTGTTGCTGGCTACTGCGGAGGCACAATCTACCGTGTACTATGGAGGTCACTTCGGAGGGAAGTTTCGTGATGCAGAAGTACGTAGCTTGTGAAAAACGTATGGTATACCTTTTTGTTCTACATCAAAGCGTTTAGCATCATGTATTTCTCACTGGTTGTATAGGTGTTCAAATGGAGTTAGGTTAACTTTGCTCCAGGTCTTAGTGAGCTATGGTAAGGTAAACATGGCGGTTTAGTACCTAACGCTTACAAAAGAGGAGCTGCGCGTTGTCATTCAACTTGTGAACTTTAATCCACACTGAAATCCGCACAAGAATGCTTGGTGTGTGTGTGTGTGTGTGTGTGTGTGTGTGTGTGGCTCAAAAGGATTTTCGAAGAAACAGATTTGTTCTTGACGTTCGGAATTCAAATCGGGGAGTGAAAGAGCGGCGTATGAATCTCGAAAAGGGAGGACGGCCACTTCGCTTACAACTTATTCTATTTCTTGTGCTGAAAGTTTGATTCTTTCAGACTGGAACGTTGTAAAGTCACGTCTCAGTTGGACATTCCCGAGATATGTGTAAATCGAACTAGGAATTTTATAGGTGCCCATGTATTTTAGAGGACAGCAAAATAGTCCCCCATTCGCATTCCTTCTGAAAATGTATGGCGCCTTTAAACTGAAGAATATTTCCACGTGCACATCGTGACACATAACAAACTATGGCTGCAATATGCCACCACTATATTTCAAAAAGAGATTACATCACGAGGAAGTGTATTGTGCCGCTGCCTCATTTGAAAAAAGTGAATAGTAACAAACCATTTCCTTATAGAAAAAAATGTGGACAATGCTCCGAGTCTGCGAAGATAGTTTCCTGATGGACTTTTGTTGCATGGAAAAATCATTAATGCAGACTGTCTCACTCGAACATTTGAGTACCTGAAAGAAACTTAAATCGCTTCTCATGATGTAGAAGCTAGCGAAACAAAACAACTTTGCTTGCTTCACGACAGTACACCTCATGCTAATGCAAAACGATTTGTTGTTAGTAGGAAAATGTGTAGCACATCTTGAACCACCGTCCACAAAGTCAGCATTTTGCACAATCAAATTTTTTCATTTCTGAAGCAGAAGGGTTAACTTGGCGGCAAGCACTTCACAAAAACGATAAAGGTTGTACAGAGAGATTCGCAATTCTTCTTTATTCAAAATGTGTGGATTTCTACCAAGATGCAATTTTTCAACTCATGCACCTCTTGAACACATGCACGATTTTGAACGGTGGATATGTGGAGAAGCAGTTTCCGTTGTATGAAATTGCTACAAAGGCCGCTTCATAAAAACTGAGAGATTTTTTCTTTGACATGGAACTGTACGAAGGAGAAAAATAAGCACGAAGACGACTAACTGAATTAAGAAAGTATCTATGGCAACAGATATTAGCCGTTGGAGACGATCCTTGTTTTGTTATTGCGCAGCTGTTTAAGGTAAGTCTCCATTTCACTATACAGTTGCGGTGGTGCGAGACAGAGAGTTAAGAAGTGAAATGAGTTGTGCGATAAAATTTTGCTATCGTTTGGGTAAAACGGCTCTAGAAACAGTTGATTTAATGACAAAAAGCTTATAAAGATAAATGTTTGGGTGAGTCAAAGATCTTTAGGTGGCAATTTGATATCTGAAAAGGGCAGTTTTCATCAGAACTCACAACTAGGCGTGGTCGACCTGAAAATGTTGTTAAGGAGCGTATTGTTTACACTGTTTGGGCAATGCTGTAAGATCTACGAATGACGTGCAAAGACATAGCGGGGTAATTAATATTTCAAAAACGTCAGCATTCCGCATTCTACGCGACAAATTACTGCTGCATCGTGTGTGTTCCAGATGGGTACCCCATCACCTGACAAGAGAACAATTGCTAGCCAGAGATCAGGTGTGTCAGGAGTAGAAACAAATTATTGCAAAGGATTCAAACTTTCTAAATACAGTAATAACTGCCGATGAAATATGGGTCCACTATTTCGACCCCCTCGCGAAGCGCGGCCCTAGCGTCTGGAAACACACAGGCGCGCGTTCTCCGGAACACAGTCCGCCAAATCAAATCAGCTTGGAAGGTGATGACTATCATTTTATTTGATCATAAAGGTGTTGTCTACCAGCATGCCGTTCTTCCACAAGTTACTGCCAATGCTGAGTATTACATTTCAGTCTTGAATAGTTTGCGACGACACATATCGATTAAGTAACAGGAACTGGTGGGCAAGTGGACCATACGCAATGATAACGCCTGCTCACATGTGACCGCTTGGTTTCAGCAGTATCTTACGGAATGCATTACTGAATTCCTGCATAGAGTCCTGGTCTCACCCCTTGCGATTTCTGGTTGTTTCCAGCAACAAAGGAAAAGTTCCGTGGTGCAGCATTTAACACAGATGCTGATGATATTCAAGCTGTACAGGGGCGCTAAAGTAGCTTCCACAAAATTGCTTCGCCGCATACTTTGAAAGGTAGACTGAACGATGGGACCGTTGCATAGCATCGAGGAAACATACTTTGAGAAAGTATAACATATATCTTGCTGTACTTATATTTCTGTATTTTGTGTGGTTTTACTCTCAGTTTTTATGGAACGACCGTTGCATATAAGTTTAATCTCACAATATAAGTTATAATATTTTTTGCTTGAAGTTTTTAACTTACTTTTAAGGCAGCCTAATAAACTTAAGTATATATCTTTATGTCTAATTGGGACCATATATTTGTATATATAACAAGATAGGTATTACTACGGAAAAGTAACCATCTTGTGTACCTAAATCATATGGTTTTTTCAGAAGTGGAAATCCAGATGGCAAAATATCAAAGATGTCTTTTAAAACGAAGTCCCACTCGTTGGTCAAGTCGTGGGAGATGTTGAATTCTGACCATTCTTCCGAGAAGGGCCAGATTTTGAGTCGCACATATGGCATTGGAGATGCGATTGTTTTATGGCGTGGGCCTTTTCCCTTCATTGGAATCTGCCGTTCCAAACTATGGACGAGGTACTGCTCATAGCCCTACGAGTTGCTCGTAGTTTTAGTTAAACTTTGAAACTAATATTAAATATAAGTTAAAACTGTCTACGCACGATAATCAGTAAGCTCTATAGATGCAAGTTAAGAGATTAACTTTATTTACAGTTAAAATAACACGCAAGAGCTTTCCGGCTTGCCACAAGCTCATCCTCAGGCCAAGGGCAACAGTGCTGCTCTGACATACCGATTAAATACAAGTGGGACGAGCTCCCAAGATGCATCATTACACAAATTGTTAGGTAACATGTGAAGTTCAGGAATATTATACATGCACATGTATGCAAAATACACTATTCATTAACAGCTGCGAGTTCCGTATTATCAGGATTATACATATTTTTAATATTGTACCTCCAGGACCGTCGCAATATATATATGGTGAATCGTCATTGTAGCAGATGTTTGACAAAATCCAAATGTACAGACTTTCTTACTGTTTTATTTACAGAGAGACCATACATTCGAAGTCTGTCAAACATCTTCTGCAATCGCGAGTCGCCCTATATACTGCCAATGCCATGGAGCTACTATATTGAAAATGTGTATAATCCTGATAAAAACGGAACCCGTAGCTGTTATTGAATAGTGTGTTGTTTTTTTGATTGGAGGTTGAACGACCACCGTGAGCAACTCTATGGGCTATAAGCAATCGCCCGGCCATAATTTAGGGTCATTGGTTCCAGGGAAGGGAAAGATTCAGTGTCGTAAGGCAAATACAACATCCATACCTCACCGGGATTCGAACCCGTACCCCTTTTGGACGAATGATCAGATGCCATCACTTAGACCACTGCGCCCCTGGGATGGCATAGCGTATTTTGCATCCATGTATCACGTGGCTCCTGAACTCCACATATTACGTAACAACTTGTGTAATGATGCATCTTGGTAGCTCTTCCCGCTTGTATTTAATTGGTATGTATGCGCAGCACTGTTGCGCTTGACCTGAGGATCTTGCGTGTGTCTTTTAACTTATGATTTTAGACTGTTTTTTGGATTTTAAGTTTTAGACTTCAAGTTTTAACTGGTTGTGAAACAGCTGCATGTGAACAACGGTGGAATAAGAAATGTTACCCGCATGTACATACTTAGCATTTATAATGTTGGAATCTACGTGCAATAATTTACATGAATGAAAGAATATACCCAGATGTTTCACCTACCGATGGAGTTATAATTGGAAGAATCACGGCATGGTTGAGATTCATATAGTGTGTCCACAAAGAAAATAAATTGATACACCAACTTTTAAAAATATGATTTGTATCGGGTATGGATTATAAGGTTACGTTATGGTATTTAGGTCCATAAGTGAAGATATTTATTTCTAATTTTTTTAATTTATTATAACGTTAGCTAGTGATTTTAATTGTAAATGAAGTTCATCTCTTAACTGGCAATTTAATCTTTATAGCTTACTGATAATCGTGCATAGACAGCTTTAACTTATCTTGAATGTTTCATCGGCACGAAATCTCTTTACTCATTTGAAATTAATAATGCAAGAGTGTTTTCCAGGTGGACGAATGGCGTGAGTATCGGGCGTTTAGGAAATTGTCCGTTTTGAATTTAGGTTCGAATAACGTCTAAACTATGACCTGTGTGCTAACTCTATCGCGTTGATTTTTTCTCATACCTAAACACAGTTGCTCCAAATCAGGGATGGGAGACTGCTTATAAAATTAGGCGCTCATGGGGGAAACCAAACCTCCCACTCAAACACAAATTTAAATATTCTGTATGTTTGAGATTATTTCTCTCTAAAAAAACGAGTACCTCATCTTGAAGACGTGGGTAATCATCTGAAGAAATCTGCTATATCAAAGTTGTCTTTTGCAAAAATTTAATTACTTAAAAACACGTATATCTTTTGTTCTTCTACCATGGCAGTAAAATTAAGGAACAAAATCAAATCTATTTTTATATTTTATAATCCCACCAGCGTAACTGTGAATGAAAAAGAAAAGAGAACAGCGAACTTAAGTGAAGATGTAAGAGATTATCGGGGTTGGCTCATTGTGTGTGTTTCGAAACTTTAAACGAAGGATAAAAATTTCCATGCACTTTATCGTTAGTGTTTGGTTTATCGCTTTAAGCTATTCTTAGCTGGAATATCTCCCATTCTTTTATGAGCGCTCCCCATTATATTTTTTTATTCAATAATTACTTCACAGTTTTGTTAAATCGCTGGGAAGAAATAGTCTTTGTAAATTGCGTATCTTCTTTTTCCTCCTTCGATGGTGATTCTGGGCTTACGGAAAGACCTTTGTAAGTGTTAATGAGTTAATAGCTGTTGTTTCAATACGACAATCACCTTTTCTGCAAGAATTAATGCCCTAGTAATTGAATACGAAGTACACGCTCCACGTATGGTTGTTAACAATATTTGAGAAATGGCTAAATTTGTTACAAATTCGTTATGTTAATTAATAAGGTGTTTCAATTTGCATAATCAGTAAAAAATTTAAAATTGTGTAACTTACAGTTTAAAAGTGGAATGACTCCTTTAGTTCATATATGTATGTTATTATCTTTCTCTCTCACACACACACACACACACTCACTCACTCACTCTCTCTCTCTCTCTCCAGCAAGCTTACAGTTTTATTTACTTTCATTGTTTCAGTCACGACTGGTGGGACCAAACACCTGTACAAAGGCCAACTGATTCTGCCGTCACGTGATGGTAGCGCTACATTTCACTGCGTAATAACACTGCAGTGGTGCCAGCTACAGTTTGTGCCGACGCTGCCGCGGTAAACAGATTCGGCACTTTGCTATGTCTGTTGGCCCGTTTTCATTTGAATGACCCTTATACACGGTCGAGTCGCACTATTTTGACCACCAGCTAATATCCAGAGTAACCGCCATGTACAGCGTGGAAGCAGCTAGACTGGCTGGGGCTGACTCAATAAGGTGCTGGAAGGTGTTCACAAGTGTGTGGAGCCATGCTGACTGCATTGCATCTGACAGCTGATGGAGGGTGCGTGGTGGTGGATCTATAGAGCGAACACTATTTAGGTGGTCCCACAGATGCTTAATTCGGTTTACGTCTGGGGAATTTGGACGGGAGGGGGATGGCAGTCTTCATCGTGCTCTTCCAACCACTCTCGGACATTTCTAGCTGTGTGACACGTCGCATTTTTGTGCTAGAAATCCCATCCGCCCCATGGAATACAATAAGCATGTATGGGTGCACATGGTCTGCAAGGATGGATTCATGCCGAATTCCGTCCATAGAGCCGTCCACAGGTATGAGTGGACCCAGGGAATTCCACGAAAACATTCACCAGTCCATAATGCTGCCACGACAGTCTTGTGTTATTCCAGCAGTGCTTGAAGAGTGTTTGTTCTGCGATGTTTCTCCCCTTACACGCCAACGTCCATCAGTGCGGTGAAGTAGAAAACGTGACCCTGCGGAGAAGGAAATCTATTGCTAATCAAATTCCAATTCCGATACTGCAGTGCAAATGTAAGCCTTTTCTGTCGATGACCTTCGTTAGCATAAGTGCGGGGACCATCCGCCCTTATCGGAGCCCCCATATTCAGCAGGGTTCTCTGAACTGTTGTTTTAGACGCACTTCCGGTAGCCCCCTGGTTTATTCGACCAGTGATTTTCTCTACTGTAGCGTATCGATCGGCCCACACGAACCTTCACAGCCGACCTTCACCTATCATATCAAAGGTACGTGGGGCTACGCAGTTCCACGTCGCTTATTCGCAATGGCGCCATTTCTCCAATCACGATACACTTCAACCAGAGCAGCAAGCGAACAGTTCAGAAACTGGGCTGTTTCAGAAATAATGCCACCGTAGGCCCGAAATCGTTTTTGCAAATCTGATAAATAGCTCCTTTTATCCATGACAGCAACGGGTGATATGTTTTCAGAATGCCTATGGCACACTTTATATACCCTCTAAGTCAGCTGACAACACGTGCCTTCTTTCATTGGCTACACGCTGGTGACTTCAAAAGTAGGAGGTGGTCACGATAATGTGACTTTACTGTGTATATATAACGAATAAATAATTAGTTATTCACTGCTAAATGTCAGCTAAGGAAATTGTCAAAAAATTTGGATAACTGCTTCAATTATGAACGCCTGATGGATTTATTTTTCACACTATGTTTAATTGAACAGAGTGAAGGTTGATTTAGAATTTTAAAGTAATCACCAGTAGTTCTTGCCGCTTGAGTTAAAAGGCTGTTTTCATATTTAGGTTTGCAGAATTTATAATTCGCAGATTTGGCAATACTGTTCTACCGGACATGGCTTCTACATACATAAGGAAAATACCTAGACGCTGTATGTATTGCCACAGTGAATCTTCCTCTCCAGCGCAATTTTTGTGTTGCTCTTGTTTTCCTTGTATGATAGCACTGCGTTTAACAGTTTTTTTTGTTTCAAGCGAATAAATTCGCATATGCAAGGAAGTTTGATATACTGAAATTGTCAGATCCTTTAATTTTCTTTTTCCCCATACAAATGGTTATAAGGCGGTATCTTTCGCGTTTTAAATGTGCCGTAAAAATGCTGCTCGGTGAAAGTTTTATCAGACTTTCTAAGTCTGTTCCATTGCAATTCTGGAAGTTCTTATGTGGCCACAATTCAACACGAAGTAGTGATCAAAGCACTTAGTAAATGCAAATCATAATGATATCCTTTAGTGAAAGGGATCAACTGACAAATGGGCGTACATGCTGAGTCACTAAGATTACTGAAATTATCTATTCATGTTTAAGTTTCGTTAACCTGAGTTACTGACACCCTAAGGGCAATTAAATTAATCCTCTTCCGAACTTTTTGGATAGGGATCTAAAGATGAAATATCAATAATGCTTTACAGGTGCGTTGCCTCAAACGAAATGTAGAGATGTAAGTTAAAAGCACACTCAATGAAAAGTTGTCCTCTACGAAATGAAAGACTGCACTGAGATTTTGCGGTAATTTTATCCAGAAGTTTTTGTTTGTGGGGTAACCGACCTCCCGCGAGCATCTAAGGTCCAGTCGCAAATGATTTCCCAGTCACTGCCTTATAGAATTGTTTCTAGACAAGGGACAGAATTTGACAGAAACAACACCATAAAATAACCTTACAACCCTCACCGAGATCGTGACTTTAACTAGAGCCCAGTTAGCGTGATTGCCAGAAATTCGGTTCTCTGAGCAATTGGAAATCTAAAAGGAAACGTTAGATGCTTCCAAGGAGAAGGGTATTGTGTTTACTTTGCTCTACTGTGACGTTATCCTTCAAAAACAGGGACATAAACTGACATCAGATGGATAATAGATGTATTTTTGACTATAGGAGAGACTTCCAATGTCGTTGTGCGTAATTCACTATTATGAACATACTAGTTAGTAAAATAAAGGTTTTGGAGTTTACAAAGTTTTTGTTGCTTTCGTCGTCCGTTGTGGCAAAGCAGACTGACACAATATAACGTGTAACTTTCTATTGTAATACCTTGCAAACTGTGTTCTGGTAATATTTCCATAAACTTCAGCGCATCTAAGATTTACGAGATTTAAAAACTAGGGTATTATTCGTTTTCACTTCCTTTGCGCTAATCGAGTTCGAGAAACAATAACTGAGCAAACCATTTGCTTACATGAAATTAACGGATGTTGTTGCTAACTGAAAATATTTCTTTTGTTTTTGTTTGGAGTTTTAACGACCACCGTCAGCTATTAGTGGCCCAAGTATGGACTAACGACTGCTTATGCAGTCGTTAGTCCCTACTCGGGCCACTGGTTCCAGGGAAGGGTGAAAATCAATGTCGTAAGATAAACACTACACCCATGCCTCACCGAGATTCGAACCTGGAAACATCTCAGAAGAATTGTCGGAAGCCTACGCGTAGACCACTGCGCCATCATGGCGGCCACTTATTGAGCAAATATAACAATTCGACTGACATTTAAATCCATGCGGTTGCAGCGAACAATGTGAATCATTGTTGCTCAGTCTCGTTATCCCAGTACTTAGATAACAGCAACGTTTGCAGACAATGTCTTTTCTGGTAACTGAGAACTTCCACAAATTTTCAGCTACATAGACATTAGTCGCTCGTTTGCAAAAGCTGGATCGTTCGGTTCACTCAGTCTCATCCTCCGGTTAATCTTTGCGAAGCAGTACCAGTAATTACTTCGCTTGTTACGATCATTACCACAAAACACAGGATAATGCTGTCTTCGACACGTATTTCGTCGTAAACATATCGTTATTTGGTTTACGCTCCTCGTATATTGCAATATCGGCGGTCAAAAGAAATCCTCAGATTGGCTCCCAAACCTCACTGTTGCATTTGGGTGTATGTCTTGGCAACGTTTTTTGTGATCATATATAGGCTTTACTTTCTAGTGGTATCATATAAAGAGTGCTTGATTTTATTTAGAAGACAAACTGAAGAGCTGGCAGGCATAGTCCTTGTTATCTAATCTGTTCTTCTTTAGTATAATTTCAACTGAGAGTTTTGAACAACACACTAACAGTACGATTCAGTTTCTCTATGTTGCTGCGCTTTGGACGGCTACATGTTTATACCCTTCACATTTATTTCACATACCTTTGAGCATACGTATGTACTATATATGTGCGTGTGCCATTATTTAAAAGAATGGTAATCAGAGAAGGAATAAAAAGCCAGAGCGTTAGGCAGAAATTTCCATCTGAAATTGTTTATTTTTTGTTTCTCCTGTCTAACGATCATGTTACAGACAGGCCGGAAAATGGAATTATTCATTTCCCCAAACTAAGATTATATATATGAATAGAACACGCAAGAAACTCATATAGCGCATTAAGTCCATTTTTTTTGTGATGTAAGCACAAAGACCCAAGCTTGCGCACTCCACTGGGAGGCTTTTTCTTGGCGATGGTAAACATGACATGCCACAAATTGTCTACAGAGGCTATTTCAATGCAAAGGATAGACATTTTATGTCTACCATGGCCTTGAAAATACCTCTTAGTGGAGCGCGAAAGAACACTTTTGCATTGGGAAAAGCTTACCGAGGATGTTTCAAAACTTAATAGTAAACATTTTATGTCTACAATGGCCTTGACAAATCCTCCCAGTGAAATGCGAAAGAATACCATTGCCTTGAAAAAGCCTTGGTAGACAAGGGTAGACATTTTATGTCTACCATCGCCTTGAAAAAGCCTTCCAGTGGAGTGCGAACACTTGAATCTGTGCTTATTAAACCACAAAAATAAACGGACTTCATACGCTGTATAAGTTTCTTGAGTGTTAACAGTTTGGTGTATTTAAAATAACGCTATAGGATCGGAAATAACACTCTAAGACAGCATTTGCTTTTGTGCAGTTGCCTGATATTTCAGGGTAAAGTACTTCTGATATGTAGACGTTGGCAATCATTTATCAGCCCAACCCACATTAAGTCTAACTGAGGTCTAGTGTTGGTCTACTATCAGTTTCTGGTCATCAAAATTCTCAAGAGCTTGCATTTAACGGTTCACATAGACGGATCACATTTTCTCAACAAAAACGGAAAAACAATCCGATTAAAATGTTCCGCTGTTTTTACTCTACACGAAAAATATGCATATTGTAGTATGTGCTTTGTGTTCTGCACGCCATGGAAACCAAATAGGCACATCATGCTTTCCTCATCTTAAACAGCAGAAAACGTTTTTTTTATCAAACGACAGCAAATAACTGAATTTCTTAAATAGTAATTGATTTCATAGGAGCTGGGTTTTCAATGATAAGGTCAAAGTTTGTTTCTCATCACTCTAGATTTCACAGGATTAAGGTTAACCATGAAATCTAAATTTACAGTCTAGATTTTACTCAAGTAACTCTAAATCTTAGATACTCAACACATCATCCAAAAGCAACACAGACACAAGTCTTTTAACGGCCTGTTTTCTTGTTCTTTTCATCTTAAACATACGGCAAGCTACTGTACATGTCCGTGCTTAAGTATAATTAGAAGTATACACTGGAGTGCCCAAATCATGAGATACGTACCTAGTATCCTGTACGACCTCTTCTATCCGGCGAAGTGCAGCATTTCGACGTGGCATCCAATTGGCCCAAATACTGCAGGAGAGATGTTGAGCCATGCCCTCTGAACAGCCGTCCACAGTTCCCTGGGTTTGTAGGAGCCGGATCTTGGGTGCGAATGGTCCATTCTACCAGGTCCCATAAGTGCTCTATTGGGTTCATGTCGGGCGAACGTGGTGGACGCATCATCCGTCGGAACTGTAGAGAATGCTCCTCGAATCAATTTTGGACAACTTTGGCACGACGACATGGTGCATTGTCTGCCTGGAATATTCCATCGTTCTTGGGGTACATGAAGTCCATGAAGAGCTGCAAATGCTCACCCAGCGGAACAACAAAGGGATTACCAGTTAATGACATGTTTACGAGGACCAAATGACGCAAACCGTGCCAAGTAAAGGCACATCACACATGTATGGAACTACCACCAGCTTGCACAGTTCCTTGTTGACATCTTGTGTCCATGGTCTCATGGGGTCTACGCCACACCCGAATCCTACCATCAGCTCGTAACAACTGGTACTGTGACTCATCGGACTACCCCACATGTTTCCAGTCTTCCAGGATCCAATTACAATGGTAAAGGGTCATTCCGTGTCAATGCCCATGTGAAGAGTTGTGTCCGATGTCGTAGTGTTAACAGAGGAACTCTGGTGGGTATTCTGCTCCCATACCCCATGAACGCTAAATTAAGCTACATTGACCTGATAGATATGTCAGTGGTACCTCCTGTATTGAATGTGGATGTTATTTGAGCAAGTGTCTCTTGACCGTTAGAATGGACCATCCTGATCAGACGCAGCTAATCACGGTAACTCAGCACCCGTAGTCGGCCAACGGTAAGTGGTAATGCCTTCCATGAGGTCTTCTCGGTACACATGTGGCACAATGAATCGAGGATTGTTGAATGATCACATAACTTCGGAAATTGAATGTCCCATCCGTCTGGCTCCTCCTACCATGCATCGTTCAAACTCCGATAGTTCATGTTGGCTTGCTATAATCCTGCTGGCGGTTGTTCAAACTAACTCCTGAGATGACATCTCGCAATGGCAAAAATTATGCCGTCCGTCGAAGCATTTATACAATGGCAGCTCCAGTAAAATATTTAGATAATGCTATTCCATGACTTTTGGCAATTCAGTGTATAAAAAAACCTCACGCCAAACAATATTGAAAAAGTTTGCCAAATAATGAATTTTCATATAGGTAAGTCAAAACTATGTTAAAGATTAAAGAAATGCCGTAGTTAACGATAAAAGTTATTTCATTAAATAAAACATTTCCGTTCTCTGTATTTTAATTTCTTAATTGATACTCCATTTTTTTTATTAGGACTGTTCTCAATATTTATCGTAGTACATGGCTTGCCAAATGTGACAGGAAACGTGGCTCTTATAACGGCGAAAAAGTATGTCTTCCATTTGCATGTTTACCCTTGAGGCGTAACCTGATGATAAAGTTGTGAAACTCTTTGGTGCGAAATAAAGTTGTACATTCGTGCCACTAACAAGCTGGTCATAAATATAATATCAGTGGCTCATGAGCTTTGGGATTAACACGTTACACTTCCGCATAATTTGTTGGAAAGCTTTACGATGTTGGTCAATTCATATGGCTCTACTGGTGTTACCCACGATGAACTATTCAGAAAACATGCAGCTCAAAGCCGTGGGGGTTTGAGAATAACTCAATTCATGAGTCTCCCATTTCAACGAAAGGAGCAATCGAAGTACCTGTGAAAAAGCAGCATAAAAAATATCGATTGAGCTTCATGCTTGTGCCATTCACGCAAAAGAATAATTATAGTTCGCGCTTTCAGTCCTATAATTTAAACTCAGCATTTGCTTTGAAAGGATTACAATTACTCTACCTTGATAGGAGTGGTACGTAAGAGTACCTTTCTATTTTTCCGAACAATTCACTCAAGTGCGTCAGGAAACATGTCTGCGAAAGTTGGTCCGAAACACAGTCTTATTAGCAATGAAAAATCTTGGAGATTTTTGTTCGAAAGACTATTAAGAGCCTGAATGTCCTCCTTTGTTCTATGAAGTTACTATGTGCACAAGCCCAAATATAAAATACTAGCTAAATACCCGTTCTTCGAACGTGATGATACTAAAGTACAGCTGAAATACAGATTATATATATGATTTACTGTTGAAATGGCCTTACACTGCATATTTCATCGCTCTTTTGGGAAAGACATGTCTGGCTGACTTATTCTGCCAGACGCCACATAAGCAATTTCGTTCATAACTGTAATTTCGTTCATAACTGTAATTCCAGCCTTCGCGAAACAAATCAAAATACGCCGTTACACTTCACTTTCATTGTTAAAATATAAATAGACAACATAACAAAATAGTAATATAAAACACAACAAAATAGTAATATAAAACAGAAAAAAAAAACCGTTGTTACTTTCAGCATAAATGTAAAAAGAACCTTGCTTATAAACAATTTCGTTCGAAACTGTACAAAAAGCTAGCAAGTCAGATATTTTTGGAAGCGTGAGCAAACTTGTGTTGTCATCGCTAGTATCTCAAGGGCAATTTTTTTTTCAAATTTCAATTAATGTGAACATCTACAAGCGTATTTATATTTATTGCAGTCACCTTACCACTAATATGACGTTACCGTTGCTTCGGTGCAAACGAATGTTGGTAATTTGATTTTTCACTCAAAAAACCTTGACATTCGATATGTCAAACGATAATATAAATGTTTAAATGCAAAACATGTTATGATATAGCGCTTTTTACGTGATATTTTAAGGGTTTTTGTTAAATACATTCAGAACAAATAATTTAGAACAAAATATATACTGAGCAGGTCAACACAAGTCATTTAAAACTTAGGACAGGGCTTCAGTTGCTGGGCAACAATGGCTCTATCATTGCAAAACGTCCTAGCGTTATCAAAGCTGGGTTATCATAAAAACCCATTTCGACCCACTTAAGATTATCGTAAAATAAAATCCTTTCTTAGTGCCCTTCTATGTTGTAAAACGAACATTTCTCTCAAATATGAAAGTTCTACGTTCATTAGTTTATGAGATACGGTGATGAGTCAGCGAGGGCTTTCAGTTTTATATGTACAGACTAGGCGCTATCAAATGAAACCCGTTTAAGCTGATTTATTAATACGAATGAAAAGTTACATAAAGAACTGTTAACAGTAATAGAAATATCAATGTTTAAGGTACATGAATGCCTTAGTTTTCGTTCGAAGATTCAATAGGCATTCAGGCATGCGTTCTACATGGTGGAGAGACGTCGGATACCGTCCGACAGAAACCACTTTGGCTGCTCCTTGAACCATTAAAACACCGCGGCCTTGACTTCATTATCTGTGACCCTTGAGTTTTATTTTTGTAAGGGTCCCAACAAATAAATGTTACATGGTTACAAATTGGGCTGTAAGCTGGATAGGCAAGAACCTCCCTTTTCCTCGCGAACACATCCTGAATACTTCTGGCAATGTACGAACTGGTGGCGCAGTTGTCTAAGCGCTAGCCTATGACCATTCGTCCGAAAAGGGTCCGGATTCGAATCCCTGTGAGGCATGGATGTTTTGTTTGTCTTACGGTACTGGTTCTCACCCTTCCCTGGAGCCACTGGCCTTAAATTAGGGACGGGGGAGTTGCTTACAGTGGTCGTTAAACCTCTACTCAAAAACAAAAATTTACGAACGTACATTATTATAAATAATCACCTCAGAAGAAAGAATCCTGGGCCGCTTATTCATTATGCAGATTGTAGAGTGTCTGCGTGTAGCGTTGGGTATTGATTTTAACCGCGTGATCTTTAAATTCTAGCAGCAAAGGTCCAGAAAAATAAAAACAACCATACCGGCGGAAGCTTGTGCCTTGAATTTTTTGGGTTTCGATGATCCAAGGTGCTCCCATTGCCTACAAGATGATTTACTAGGTCAAAATAGTGGCACCAAGTTTTGCCACCGACCACGATTCGCAGCACCTTCATCAATTTCTGCTTAGTAACGCATCAAGTGTTCCAAACGCAAATCTATTTGTTGTTCCTTATGGTGGTCTGCCAACAACCGAGGCACATGCTGGGGCTAACTTTCCTGTACTTCAGCTTGTTTTTAACCACGTTACGTACTGTACCAAAAGACATGCTGAATTCGTTTGCTAGCGAACGTAAGCTCCTCTGACGATCCAACTGTATTACTTCTTTTTTTATTGGAGGTTTAACGACCACCGTGAGCAACTCAATGGGCTATAAGCAGTCGCCCGTCCCTAATTTAGGGTCACTGGTACCAGGTAAGGGAGAGAGCCAGTGCCGTGAGACAAACACAACATCCATGCCGGACCGGGATACGAACCCGGACCCCTTACGGACGAATGATCAGAGGCCAGCGCCTTAGACCATTACGCCACCGTGGCGGCACTGTATTACTTCATCCGTATTGGCTATGGCTTCGTCCGTTGCAACGATATGCTCTTGACCCGGAAGCACCAAATCTTTAGATTCCTTACGTTCTTTCCGAAACATTCGTCTACCAATCACAGTAACTGTGTTTATCGACATACATTTCACACCATAAACCACACATACATTGCAATGAATTTCAACTGGTTAACACTACTTTTGCTGTTAGAAATTAAATCGCTGGTCAACTTTGGAGGGACTTTCAATAACACCAGCTATGTTTACAGTCGTCTGTACCCACATGCATCACGTGAATATAACCAACCCGTTGTCGATTGTTCTACGCAATGCGACTATCACGCCACATACCACATGAGCACATTTCACGTACAGCGGACCACTTGACGCGGAGCAAACTGTTTTCATTTCATCACACCTCCTATATCTGCTTTAAGATTATTTTCGCGAATGTAAACGTTCAACATTCAGGCTGATTCTTGGACTGTGGACATAGCTTGGAATTCTAAAACGAATCAAGAGGGTATCGAGGTATATTTGTAGATAATTTATGCTATGCATATTTCGCATGGCATGATCTTTGTGGGTGTGAAATAAAACGAGTGATTAGAGAGCATACATTTATGTACGTACAACGCATTGCATTTGTCCGTGTCACACGAAACCACATCTAGCCAGGAATTATATCAAAACAAACAATAAGGTTTACTAATTCCTGACATTGGGCGGTACTTAGGTACGTGGATAGATAAATTTTATTGCCGTAAAACCAATGAAAGACGATATGTGATAGAATAAAAATTTCAATGTTTCTCACAATAAAGCGTTTATTATACATCGATTATAGTTTCGCAGAGCGTTATAAGGTATGCGATTCATATAAGGTATGAATAAGGTATGCGATTCATATAAGGTATGAATAAGGTATGCGATTCATAAAAGTAAATATTTAGTAAACTATAGCGGTGGGAAAGGTAATTATTTCGATAAAAACTATTTATTTTATCGTCATTATTATTATATGAACTTCAGATTTAGACGAAAGTAAGAAACGTCTCTCACACCGATGAAATGAGATCTAGCTACGGAAGTCCACTGGCGTGCGTGTATGCTGAATTCTAACCTCAATGCAGAAAGAAAAGCTGAATTGCAAGTGTGTTATAGAGGGGGACCCGATAACGTTTGGTGTAGGATATCTATCGTGTTATGCATTATTTTAAAGTTCTTGCCAACAGCAGGTAACCCCCTACTCCTTGGGGATTCGAGAGGAAACTAAATTTCTCTACGATGGACCGTTTTCCAGACATCTTGAGAAAATCTACCAAATCATGATGTGCATATTTTTAACTCACTCTTCAATAACAGGTAACATCCTTCTTGGAGATAACCTTCCGTCCTGCTCACAAACATCTGATGTTACCCGTTTTCGTCACATCGAATTTTTTGTTTTACTTTGGTTCTACCTTAAGATGACCAGCATTAAAACGCATTTCAGTAATGGTGTTTGCCACATTTAGAATCAGGTTCTGGTAATTTAAGCAGATTGAAATACGATATGTTATGTTTTGGTAAAATTCGATGAAATAATGTTCGATGACAGTTTGATGAAATAATGGGTTGATGCAGAAGTTCATGCCGGTTTTTTTTCACCGTAATACAGAAATGTATTACATAAGAAGGGAAAACGGAATCAATCAACTATGCAACCCCCCCCCCCCCATTCTTTCCGATGGTGTCCCAGCGTCTGGATAGGTCTGCAATGCCATTCTTGAAAAAAACGTGCATGTTTTGCTGCAAAGGAATCATCAACGAAATTCTAGAGATCAACATCATTGTTGAACGTTCTACCACGGAGTGCATTCGACAGAGATCGCAACAGGCAAGAATCTGAAGGGGCAACATCTGGGGAACAGGCCGGGTGTGGAAGGATCTCCTATTTCTTGTGCTGAATGGCCATTTTGGTCATTCTTGCACAGTGAGGGCGTGCGTTATCTTGTTGAAGAACACCATGGCGCCGTTGTGGGCGTTTCTGCTGAATTGCATCCTCCACACGGCGGAGTTGCTCACAACTGGGGTGCAGCGTTTGTTATGCGATTCTTCAGCAACATTTCCCAGTGAATAATGCCTTCCATTTGGGCTTAACCATTACCTCCGATGCCTGAAATTCACGTACATGCACCACTTTTTATCTCCAGTAAAACATACGCAAGAGAACGAGTTTGTGTTACTGAGAATGTTCGCGATAACGGGCTAGCAAGATAGTCACTGCGCTTATGCTAACTAAGGTGCATCAGCATAAAAAGCTTACATTTGCACGGTAGTATCGGAATCGTACCTGTGCTGATTGGCAAAGGATAGCCTTCTCCGACGAGTCACGTTTTCTGCTTCATATAACGGATGGGCGTTGGCGTATAAGGCGGGAAGCATTGGTGAACAAAACCCTTTAAGTATTGCTGGAAGAACACAAGCTGGTGGAGGCAGCGTTAGGATCTGGGGAATGTTTTCCTGGCATTCCCTGGGTCCACTTATATTTGTGGAAAGCAAAATAAACCGAATTCGTTATGAATCCATCCTTGCAGGCCACGTACGCCCATACATGCTGATTATCTTCCGTGAGGCGAATGGGATCTTCCATTACGACAATGCGACGTGTCACACAACTAGAAATGTCTGAGAGTGGTTGGAAGAGCACGATGAAGACTTCAAAGTACTTCCCTGGCCCCCTAATTTTCCGAACGTAAACCCAATTGAGTATCTGTGGGACCACCTCGATCGTGTTGTTTGCTCTATGGATCTTCCAGCACGCAACCTCCTGCAGCTAGGAGATGTCCTGCAGTCAGCATAGCTCCACATACCTGCGAACACCTTCCAGCTATTTATTGTATCACTTACAGTGCGTCTAACTGCTGTCCGCGTTGCACACGGCGGTTACTCTGGTTATTAGCTGGTGGTTACAATAATGCGACTTGACCGTGCGCAACTCATCTAGGTCATGTAAATAACCATTGCCAAGTTTTGTTAACGCGACTTTTCTTGAGGTAAACTCCAAGAAATTTCTGGTTTTGTGTATGTAACTTTGCATCTATTAGTAACGTGTATAGCATCAAGTGTTTGTGGAATCCATCAGTCATGGCTAGACAGATATAAATTTACTTGTTTGTTTTTTCCGAAAGAAAGTAACATCCTCAAGAACGTAACATTTATTTATTGACAACTCATATGTTAACACTTGTTCTTTATATTTTTGCCAGAAATATTTATGCATTGCTGGGATATTACAGTAGGCGTTTTGTCTCATTCCTGCATGCATGTATTGATATTTGACTACATCAACGAGGTTCAAATATGTCTGATTTTTGGAGTCCTAATATTTTGTACTTGTAACGACTTTCGAGTGCTTTATCGCATAGGATTTATTTCAAAATATACTAGAGTGTAGAAAGCATTTAAATTCTATCTTTAAGTCTAATAGCATGTGATATTTATTGCGACAGTCACTTACATTTATTGCTGAGATACAATTGCATTCCTTGTTTGGTATGTTAACATAATTCTTTTCGCTTTGGTGCAGTGATCACGTGCATAGTTGAAAAGTAACCTATAACTCTACAGCTGTGTCTTCTGCGTAAATGACTTCATTTCTACTCAGAGTGCTTTTCCAAAAGCATTTAAAATTTATGGAGCTCATCCAAACATGTCGTAGAATGATGCGTGCTCAGATTTTATAATCAAAACACTCGGGCAGACTGACAACAAATTTGCTAGTTAACGTAAAGGAAAACTGGCAAAAAAATTATCATCACTCGTTCTCCTGATGTGAAAGACTTCTTCACGTCATGTTCGCTTCGGGGTGAGTTTCTGTAATTATTACGCACCACATGCATCCCATTTGAGCTTCGGAAGATTGTTGTATTGATTTATTACATTCGGATCTTCCGGTCCGTCAATAAAATGTGCTCTCGTACACGTTACTGCTCAGAGCCTGTCAAAACCAAGGTATTTTGATACTACACATATCTGTATAAATTCAAAATCTGTACAAAAAGTAAAAATGGTTTCCTCTTGCCACATTTGCATTGTGACAATACCTTTTCAAAGTTTAGCACGGTTGACAGTTAAACAAATATTATAAAATTAATTTTGGGGAACAAATTTAACAATTTCAGATGTCCTAGAATGTTGCCATTAGAACTTTGATTCTGATCTCCGCAAGCATTGTACTCGTGATGAAATATACACCGATGATCCATTACATTATGACCACTAACCTAATACGCTGTTGGACCAACTTTAGCCCGCAAAACAGCGGCTTCTCGGCGAGGTATCGATTCGATGAGGTGGCGGATAGGTACCCTGGGGTACATGGCATCATAATGTCAATAGCAGGTCCTCCAGTTCCCGTACATTTCAGGGTTGTGGCAGTGATTTAGCGCCAACCCGCTTTTTCAAGTCGAACCAAAAATGTTCGATTGGGTTCATGTCAGGTGAATTTAGAGACAAGGTACTAACATAGCCACCATTGACCATCGCCAGCAGAAAACCGTTACCATGAATGGGTGAACTTGGTCCGAAAATATGTTCGATACATGACAGCTGTCAGGGATTGTTATTGGGGTAATGGTGCCTAAAGTTTTCAAAGAAAACATCGCCCACAGAATGACATCGCCGCCGCCGGCCTGCTTCCACCCAACAGTGCATCCAGGTTCCATATCCTCCGTTGGTAATTTCCATATCCGCGCACGGCCGTATACATGATACACCAGGAATCCTGATTCGTCAGAGCAGGCCACTTTCTTCTAATCATGCTCTGACCAATCGCGATGATCATGGGCTCATTTCATGCGTTGTTCGCGAGGACGTTCAGTGAGCACGGGGACCCTGGGTCTTCGGCTACGCAGGCCCATGCCCAGAAGGGAGCGATGTATTGTATACTGTGACACATTGTTTTTATCACCACTGTTGTAGCTGCGTGTGATTTGTCGCACTGTAACCTATGCGTTCGCTGCGAACCTTTCGCGACATCCTTCTCTTCTCTCTGGCATCAATGGGCAGCAGACGACACACGGATGGACCACGGTTCGTCGTTTGGCCATCTGTACACCACTTTTGATACGTACTCGCTGCAACGGCACGTGAACAACACACAAGCCGCCCTGTTTCGGTGATCGTAGTTCCGAAGGGCAGTGCCATCACAATTTGTCCTTTATCAAACTCCGATAAATCGACAGGTTTTCTCATTCTAATTCCGAACACTTTACTGACCGAAAGCCTGTCCTCGGTTTGTATATGTACTGCTCTGTGAACTTCACTTGCGTCACCGTTCGGTCCCCAGGCGCGCTCATTTTTTTAGGCTGGTGGTGATCATAAGGTAATGGCTTATCGGTGTATCTCTTATTTACAAAGATATATGTTTACTCATTTAGTGAAAGATATACAGAGATAGAGAAAACAAAATCCCCACTAGAAGTAATTCTGAACGTATTGTCCATGCAAGATAACACTCGGTCCAGAACTTAATTTTCCGTTCACATGTTTTTGTATCATTGACCCTGAGGAAGTTTTGTACGTAATTTATGTGAAATACAATTTTTGGTTTCCGGAGTTACAGTATCATTAATTGAGAAATTTTGATATTTTGGTAATATTGCAAGTTTTGTGGTTTCATAGATACAGAAGCACTTTGTGGCTATAAGTTTTTTTCTTTTAATATCGGATGATGTCTATCCCTATTTTGAAATTCCTGTTTTAGTTTCTTAATCTTATGTACTTCGTTTTAACCTTTTACACAATTTTCATTTTGAACGCCACCTCGGAAATCTCAAGTTCCGTGTACGTTCAGGCAACGGCTGAGAAAAAGAGGTGCCAACCGAATGTTAATTACGACTGAATCAGATTGCGCTAATCCTTCTGCTACTGTTGGTCTGTTAATTTCAGCTAGGAAGAATTGTGAAGTTGTATAAAATTGTGGTTTTGGGATAGCATTTGTATAGTTATCGCCTACGAATAAAAGAAACGCTGGAGTTTCCGTCAGTGCAGTGGTGTTTTTTAGTGTTAAATTTCCAGTGGTGTTTTTTAGTGTTAAATTTCCAGTGGTGTTTTTTAGTGTTAAATTTCCCTGTGCCGTGAGATTCTGTTATTATTGGCAATCTTATTCAAGTACTAGTTTTGAGAACCGTAACTGTGAACTGTCGAGAAAATGTTTGAGAACGTGAAAACAAAGTATCCCAAACAATTATAACATTATAATGTTTACCACTAAAAGAAATGAAACCAAATTTTGTTTGAAAATGGCAGGATGCCATTTCATCTATTGCTGCTTTAACCCATTCTTAGCAATGTGGTAAGTTAATTTTTACATGAACATTTACTAGTACCAGATATTATTTTAACTAAGTTATTTGTAATGTGTTATGTTTCCCCCCTATGTTGATTTACGACAAAACCAGAAATACTCATTTCTTCTACCGGATAAGCAGTGGAAGTTCGCCTTTCGCTGTGAATTGCATAATAGCAAATGTAAGGCAAGCGGAAATAATTTTGTAGAGTGAAATAAAAATAACTCAGTCAAAAGATCTGAATTAATACTCACGAAACAAACTTAACTACCATTTTTTATCTTGACTACAAGATTTTCCCTCCAAATTAGTATCTATAATCTAAAGCAAACTGTAAAGCATCATTCGGATTAATTATTTATACTGATGTACTGTATATATATCCTCGTTCAGGTAATTTGCATTTTGAGAGAAACAAATATTTTAGTTTGCCAGTGGAAGAAATTCATATTTTCTATTTGCAAGTAACACTGCCACAAATACACTACTGTCGGAAACAACAATTTTCACAGGTTCTGAGGGAAAAAAGGATAAACAGATTTTGTCGGCTACAGTTCACGATTACTTACTTCATCTGGGTTAGGCAGCCAAGTGTTCGATTGCAGAGAAGTCCAGGGATCTGTCTGGCCAAGGTTGTACGTCCACACGACGAAAACATTCAGTAAAAACCCCCTCATTATGTACAAGGGCGGTATGTACTGCGAAAATGGCGTCAGGCACCCCAGTACGAAAGAGGAAAGTTGTGTGTTGCAGGATGTTGGCGACATAGCGGCAATATCTTAGGTTGCCCTTCAGAGGCACCAGCGATAAAAAACGATTGACACAGATACAAACGCCAATAGGACTCAGTATGGCGTTCTACGACAGTTCTGTACTCATCGCGTTCATATCGTCGTTGCTAGAAGTGCATCAGATCATTGGGCCCCAAGCAGAAGCGGGTTTCATCGGTGAAGACAATTTGATGACATTCTGAACCCCAGAGTGCCCGTGTCCGGCACTTTTCCTAACGCACTTGACGTTGAGAAAAGGTCATTGTTAATCTACGCAATAGTCAGTGTGTCTACAGCACCCTTTGCCAACCGTGTAATGGTTCGGCGGAAGGTGGGATTAAAACCAGATACATTCAGAACACTTTGGATAGTCTCCAGCGAGCCTGTAGGTGCGGCGTAAACATGTCGACAGATAGAACTTCTGTATTCTTCCCTCCTGCTACACTACCAACTAAACGATTACTCTGACTTCCTACAGCCACTCTTACAGACATTTGGGAACGACGCTATTGTCAACACTCACACGTTCAGTTACACGACGAAGCGACCTTCCGGGGAAAACGTTCGCCAACTGTCGAAAACACTGAGGTGCTGATATTGATGTAGAACATGGCATCTTAGAATTTTTGATCTACGTTCACTCGGAAGGCGGTCCCCTCAAGGCAGAACGCTGCTAACTTCTTCTCACGTGCGTTGATTTGAAATCCACACACGGTGCTTCTGCGTTTCATCAGAAGATGTTATCATTCTATTGCTTCCATATTTTGTTATTCTGCATATCTCGTCACATCTCATCCACCTGCTGATTTTTACCCACTTTTGATCCCTCCTTCCAATTTCAACATCACCGAGTATATAATATGTAGTCGTATTTTCCTCAATATTATTGAGTGTAGGCATTCAGTTTAGTGGTGCCATTTTTTTAAACGTACTGATATATTTAGGTTTATCTGCTATTCTTAGAAACAAAAATGTAATCAACTGCTGATATTATCATTATTTTTCTTTAGCTACCAAAACCCTATGAGTAATTAAATCTTTCTTGGCTTTGAGCCACTGGTTGCAACTAAGGGATCGTAGCAACCCCATGAAGAGAAGATCATCAATGTCTTTCTTAAAAAAGGTTCCTTAAGAGCCTCAGTATCTGAGTGACAAGAACATGTTTATATCCTTCAGCGTAGAATGTTCACATTAATGCAGTATTAAGTTGTGAACATTACATCATGTTAACTGAAGCTGCATTTGTTCCATATAACGGCACTTCAAAATATTGCAAAGTAGACGATAGCTAAGGATAAAAGCCATATAGAATTACAGACTGGTCCCAAGAAGTTATACATACATCTTTCATTTCGTAAAATATATCTATGACTCAAGTAACACGCAATGAAATAAGTTCTGCGAGACTACTGTGACGTGCCTGCCTCGCAAGACTCACACGACATAAAAGCTGATAGCAGCACGAACGAACGTCTGTGTAGCTCAGTTGGTAGGGCGATTTGTTCCGGAATAAGTTAACTCTGGTTCGATTCCCGGCGTGGACCAAAAATGACGGAGAAATTTTCTTCGTTTTAATGGCGCCCGAACTTTCCGGATGACCTGGCCGTTCAAGATCTCGCAATGGTGTATTGTTCTTTCCACACCGCGAGATAGAAAAAATAAGAGAATCCCTTCTCCAGCGCCTCGAAAAATAAATGTGTGTAACTTTGCATTACACACACCAGATTGACTGGAAATTCTCAAGTGCACGTTCTATAGCGGATGGCTGCCTGCAACGATTCATGGTCACGGCTGACCCGTGGGCCATGCCCCCGGCCCTCTTTCGGAGGGGGGGTATGTGACGCGCCTGCACCGCAGGTCGCACATGACATAAAGGCAGATAGCAGCAAAAACGAACGTCTGCGTGGCTTAGTTGGTAGAGCGACTTGTTCCGGAATAAGTGGGCTCGGGTTCGATTCCCGGCGTGGACCAAAAATGATGGAAACATTTACTTCGTTATATTACTTAACATAAACGATAAACTGTGCACAGTAACACTACAATATAATAGACAAAATGGTGAATACGGAGAATGTTAATAGTTCTGGATTTCAGTACCCGGTAAAACCACCTATGTGCTGAAGAACGTCTTAACATCCACGAAATATACTTCCAAATACATTATTGATAAGTGTTTGCGGCAGTTCGTTTTATAATTCAGGCATCACGATATAGAGGTCCGCTAGTATACTGGAGTATGAAACCTGTTTATCCAGACGTCGCTGTACAGGATTCCGTATGTTCTCAATAGGATTAATATCATGCGACCTAGGAAGAAGCTGTAACGGTTCAGTCCCATGATTTTCCAGCTATTGAAGCACGTGCTCCCAGGTACAGTGACTGGTTTCATTATCATCGAGAAAACGGAATGCATGTTCAACAGCAGCGTGAAAAAGTGTCACAATTGGCACAATGATCCCTTTCGGTACAGTAAGCAATTCATACTGTAACACCGGTAGCAGCTCGAAGTGTAACACATACTGTAACACCAGAAGCAGTTCGAAGTGTAACACAAACTTTAACACCAGAAGCAGCTCGACTACACCTAGGCCGATCTGAAACATTGACATGCCGCAGAAGTCTTGTGTGCAGCCAACTAGCTACATTTTGTGAAACTTCTAAAGCAGCAGCCACATCGATCAACCGTGTATCTTCCTGCAACATGCTTGCAGCCCTTTTCTGTTGTCAATGCTTAAACATCGTCTGAACATAATTTCAGGTAAATCCCACATTGAAGGCAGTACATTCATCAAAATTCTAGACTAAACGGTAAAAATCACCAGTTTTCCACTTCTTGCAGGGTACGTTTCTGTGAGCACGCACGCCACGTGCTGTGCTGTCATGATTATAATGTACATATGACGTTGCTACCCACGCTCATACGCGATCTCCAGTAGTAGTTAAATTTGTATATAACCACGTTTTCACTTTGAAATAGCAATATCATTCTTTTTTTTTTTGGCCAGTGTATTACTCTTTCGTAAAACGGCACTGACGCTAATATTTAAAACAAAATCTTTATAAAAATAACATCGATATAAAATGAGGAGACAAGAATATAAAATGGCATTAAAATAAAACTGGCACCATACACTTTTTTTCACTTCAAGTATGTACGTTTATATACGAATTATACTCTGGTGTGCAAAAATTAATGACGAAGAGGAGAAATTAGCATAACAGCGGAACGAGCAGGCCGAACGGACAGGAAGACCACTCAGAAGATAGACTAGGGGCCGGTACGGTAGGGCATGCGCATATATTCAGCATGAGGAACAGATGTCCGAGAGTTTAGCAGTGGTCGTCCACGAGCAACCGTGGTGGCATGCGACCGGTATATTGCCCTACAGGCGACAAGAGACAGACATCAGACCGCAGGGGAAATCGCAAGGCACATGCAACAGACAACTGGATGTCCGTTATCGCGTTTTACCGTGACCACGAGGCTGCGCAAAGGTGGTCTATTTGCACAACGACCAGTAGGGTGTGTGCCATTAACGCCTGCTCAACGGAGACTGCGGTTTCTCTGGTGCCAGGAACACAAGAACTGGGCACATCAGCAATGGGGTCGCGTTCTCTTTACGGATGAAAGCCGATTTAGTCTGACGAGCGATTCTGGACGTATACACATCTGGAGAGAGCAGGGAGCACGCAATCACACCTCCAACATCATCGAAAGGGACAGGTTTGGAGGTATCATGCTTGGTAGCCGTACTGACCTCCACATCTTACAAGGAGGTTCAGTCACTGGTGTCCGCTATTGTACCGAGGTTCTCCTGCCTCACGTGCGTCTGTTTAGAGGTGCTGTTGGTCCTGAGTTCCTCTTCATGGACGACAACGCTACACCTCATTGTACAGTGGCTGACGCAGAGCTGTTGGAGAGTGAAGATATTCAACGCATGGATTGGCGCGCAAGGTCCACGGACCTAAATCCAATCGAACACGTGTGGGACCTTCTTGCAAAACGCTTGGTAGCACGTCACCAGCCGCCAGCAACGATTACGCAGCTGCGATTGGCGCTATAAGAGGAATGGGCCGCGATACCGCAACAGCTCCTTGACAACCTCGTTCTCCGCATGGACAGACGTTGTAAATCCTGCAACGTAGTCAGGGGTGATCATATCTGCTACGAAAGACTAGATTTTTCTTGCCAGCCGCCTGTCACATGGACGTTTCTGTCTTCTGTCCAGTTGTGCTCGAAGCTACGTTTTCAATAAAGTGCCTTTGTATCCTTTGGATTCCTTGTTTGGACGCGTTTGCTCACTTGTCCAATATTCTTACATCTAAGGGATCTTATGGTATGATTTGAGTCGATGTGGAGCACTTCTGCACGACGTTGCATTGGAAAAACCGTCTCGTCCTTAATTTTTGTACGCCATTGTATATTACTAGATGAAACCCCGTCAATAATAGCAGGGAAAAATAAAATTCACGATACAGAAATTAGTGACATTTACTTATTGAGTTTTTAAGTTCCACGTCAATACATGGCGATGTTGCCTCACGGCTTTCTGAAAATTTCCCGAACAGTCAGTTTTAGAATTTGATACTGCGGGCTGTCTGTTTTTTTGTTGTTTTTTTTGTTAAACCTTTAGGCCCTATTTCGTCAACACATCCTTGTAAACACCATTTTTCGTATACAGTGACTGTGAACCCTGTATCAAATTCCCCTTGTCTTTTCCGTTAACTATTTTTATCTTGACTCGTCAGATCGTCGTACTCTTGACGTTGCCACATGCAGATGGCTAAGCACCGGTTTAGGTAGTGAACCAAAACTACTGATGTAAAATTTTTCGTAGCCGCCCCGGAGGTGCAATGGCATAAGCGATGGCCTCTGATCTTTCGTCTGAAAGGGGTCCGGGTTCGAATCCCGGTGGGGCATGGATTCCGTATTTGCCTTATTGCACTGGCTCTCTCCCCCTTCCTTGGAACCAGTGACCCAAAATCAGACACGGGCGACTGTTTATAGCCCACTGAGTTGTTCACGGTGGTCGGTAAACCTCCAACCGAAAAAAAAAAATCGTATCTTTAGGGTTGGCGAGTTGACTGTGTGACGTAACGCATCTCTGACGTCATGTGAGAATAATTTGAATTAGATGACGTCACACCAGCAGCTGTGTTCTTGGTTGCTATGACCACTGAACAAAGTGGTATACGCGTGGACTGTGCGAGTGTAAGTGATGACGTCACCTACACGAAAACTCGAGAAGCTAAGCGTGACGTCACAAACATTTGTTTCTCAGTTGGTGCTATGACGACTTAAAAATTGTCACGGAGGAGGAGGAGGGGTCCAGCAGATTATTATTAGAGATTATTTTAACTGAACAATAAGTTATCAAACATATAAAAATAATTAATTTATTTTACGATTGCAGACACTGAGACACTGTATCGGAAAGTAAAGCGATCTGCTAGAAATTCCTGTCAGTCATTCGTGGAGAAGAAGGTAATCATCATTTCATGTTTTCTTTGTTTTTTTTCTTGTTTCTTCTTGTTTTTCAGTTTTTTCATCTACGAACATTACTGATTTTTTTTTGTATTTTGAGAAATTTAGGAAACATTCTAGGATCACTGTTTCTAAAATTTTAAATGCTATTTCTCAAGACATTTGTATCACTACAGCATAAGAATGTGTAAAAAAAATAATATATTCCCTTAATCTTCAGTTTTCCAGAATACATTTGCATCAGATCGTGTTAAGCTGGTGTAATTTGTAAAAGAAAATGTTGTCATTTATTTTAAGATGAAAAGAAACAATGTTCTGTTTTACTGAAGTATCTGAAGACACGGAACTCAGAAAAAGCACAATTCCACCATTGTTTCACTCCTTCGTTTTTTGGCTATTAAAGTAATCTCTACAAAATGCAGCTATTCAAAGTCGGATGTTACAAAATAACAACTGTGGAAATCCTTTATTTCTTATGAAACAAAAGTTCTTCACTTATCTTTTCCCGAGAATTCATCAGAAACTATTATTCGTTCAGTGAATGAAATGTGCTGATAGGAACATTAAGGATTGTCTTTCTTCATGCGGCAGAGCAACATTAGAAGATATTCCTATTCAATAATTCAGACATTTTTGGTTTTACTTGGTCCGTCTTCATGTTTCCTAACAGAACAACTAACACAGACTTTCTTTCTTTATCGATAAAATAAGGCAGTTCACGAAATATGATGTTTGGGAGAGCATTGTCTTTAAAGGAAAAAATAACGTCCACAGATTTAATGCTCGCTTTTCACGAAATCCAAAAATTAAGTGAAGAAAACGGGAAAGAGGTATGAGAATTCATTTTGCTTTCTGAAGAAATCACAAAGTAGAAAGTATTTCGATGAGTTTTTCAGTTCAGAAATCTATTCAAGTTTGAATTCAAACAAGAGGCTTAAACAAGTAGTGTACAATTCCAGCCCATGTTTGTTCACTTTATCATGGTAGACCGTATTTTTAATACAAATATACTTGATACATAGTATTTAGCTATATATAATAATACTATATATTATTATGCAGATGAAAATCAGCACGTACAGCTGATGCAGTTACTAATACTACAGCTGTATGCAAGAGTTGTGCTGAATTTAATATGTATAAACAGAAAAAGGAAACATTGCCCCACAGAAAGGGTGAAAATAGGGACACTCAAGTACAGGGTGCGGCAGCGTTGATAGCGTATCAACCGATTAAGAGGCCGATGTACCTGAACCAAATGGTGACTAAACTTATCTGCGTTCCACAAATAGAAACGTTTACATAGCGGCCAGATTTTACAAAAGCTATGGAAAAACAATTACCTTCTCCTTCCTATCTGAGCAGTACCGATTATATTCCTGTCAGTAGTGATATGCGCTCCCTTACAGTCTATTCTCTGCTCTATGATCCAAGGTGTGGTGGGGAAGGAATAGTCCTTCTGACACGGACATCGTACAACTGCGTAGAAACAAGTGATCAAATACCTTCTCTTTTTTTCTTAGGTTCGTTGCCATTGTTGTGAACTTTTAGTAGGTAATCCATCAGGAAGGATCAGTGCCAATCATCCCCATTAATGACTAATTTGCTAAAGTGGTCATTTTTATTTGCTAAAGTGGTCAGTTTTATTTGCTAAGTGGTCATAAGAGAGCTAAAGGGGAAGGAACGCTTTCTGGTGCGTAGGTTCACTCGTTCACGTCACGTTCGGTCCACTTCTCAGACAGCATATGCATTCGTTCAAGCTGATTTCAGCTCATTTTGCTAGCCCTGAGTTAATTCGTTCCAGCCGTTTAAAAGGTTAATAAAATCGCACCGTAAACGAACAAACGTTTTTTATTTATTACTCTCCATGTCAAATAGTAGTTACAAGAATGCCATTGATCAATGTTTGAATATGACCCCTGTCAAATGGCGGGTCCGCTGCACTACACATTCTTCTAAACGCCATTGAAAGGAGTTCTTTACTCGTCGTAATATATCGCCAGGGATATTGGTGACGGCAGCTTTGATGCGGCCCTTCAATTCCAATACGATGACACAACGTGTTTGGAAGACTTCTTTCTTGAGGTATCCCCATAAGAAAAAATCAGCACGTGTTAGATCGGGGGACCGGGGTGTCCAAGGGATGTCACCATAACAAAACTGTTGTGGTGACATCCCTTGGCAGAGGATTTTCGCGTGCTACCAAACCTTGAGATTTGATTTCTTGCACAGTTTGAAGCTTACAAGGGTGAAAATGGAGAACCTCATTTAATATTCTTCCGAATGAACGATCAGAAATGTGCAAAGCTGTAGAGTGTTACCGAGCAGATCTTTTTGGGATACGCAAGATTGCAGCACGAACACTTTCAATCATTTCCGGTGTTCGCACAGTCCTTTCGCTACCTACTGACTACTGGTTACGATTACAAACCGATGCTGTAAATCTAAATGAACTTACTCACCTTGTGATGGTGCGACCAACTGGCGCATTCGCATGACGTTACACTTTGAATTGTCTCCCGAATAGACGTTGTGTGACAACTACAGAATCGTTATTCTTGAAATACGTTTCAACAGCGAAAGCATGATGTTCAGCCGTCCAGCTCGCCTATTCGAACACAAAACAAAATGGCCGCTCATTGACATAAGAATACCGCGAAATCGACCGCGCATTAATACATGACGTCATTGTACGACACGCGGCAAATTACACTATGAAGGCTGCCGCACCCTATATATTAAAATTGCTTTATCTCTCTTTTAAAATAAAGGAACTTGTGAGTATGCTAAATGAGTCCTCCATCGTGACAAATATTAAATATAAAGCTAATTTAGCATATTTGGCCTTCCATATTCTTTACATAGGAATATAACTCATCATAAAAGTCAGAATTTTGCATAGAATTGTTCTAGCTCAAAAGTCCTGAAATGTAGATCTTACGATGAGCAGTTATTTTTACAATTCTACAGCCTCTTAATGTTCCATTTCACATATATACACTGAATTAAAATTATTGTATACAGTCTGATAATATTATGCAAAGCAAACGTATCGTCCAGTCACGTGCGATACGAAAATTCCCAGTGCTTACAAATAGAACATATCTCTACGCGATGTAAACCAGCTACGAAAATGCAATCATTGGTAAACTTCGCCGCGGCTAGGTAGTAGTTGCGAGGTAAAGTTTAATCGTTGCCAGATAATATCGGCGAGAAAGGAAGGTTGTTCAACTCACGTAACATACGATACAGCGTGAGCGGTGATACTAACAACACACTTTCGGTAAATGCACAACCATAACATCCGTTAATTGTGTCCGGTCCCAAAACATATTTCCTGAATTACTTCAAACTTTAGCTCAGCTTATTGGACTCCCAGTGCACCGTACTGTAAGAATTAGCCTGCGGTAGTACTGAATAAGAGGCAATAAAAATGTACTGGAATCGCGAGATAAGGACATTTTCCCAGTACAACTTTGTAGCGTCTTGTATCTAGTATTTTTTACTTCTCCTTTTAAGGACTAAGGTGAGCACTTTAAGGGTTGTAAGTCGTCATCCGTTCCTAACCTAGGGCAACTATTTCTATGAAATAGAGATATCCGGTGCCGTAATAAAAACGCATCCATTCCTCATCTGAGACTCGCGCACCCGGACCCTCCCGGACGAACTGTCAAAATCTAACGCTTAAACAATTGCGCCACATGATCGGCTATCTAGTATTTCAGCATGTCACTATTGGTCCACATATGCCGTTTTATGGAAAAGGACATAAGGAACAATAATCACTCATATAACGGCACCACTTCATCGAAATGAACAAACAACATATGCGATTGCGATCAACATATATGTGCTGTTGTTAATTGGAATTGAATAGTTGTGCAGTCAAAGGACAGTTCACAGAAGTTTCTTTTATATGTACGACTTGTATTATTATTTAGAGCAAGGGCCAGTGATCTGCCGACCACGACCAACCTGTGGATCGTGGCCACAGATTTTGGTCGCTCGCGGAGAAATTTGAATCGTACGATTTTTGTGCTTTCTAATTTACATCCATTGCATAACAACAAGTTATAATATTGCCACCCAGGTGGCACAGTGGTCTAAGCGATGGCCTCTGATCATTCGTACGTGAAGGGCCGGGGTTCGAATCCCGTAAGGCATGGATGACTGTGCTTGTCTTTTGGCACTGGCTCTCTCTCTCTGTTATCTGCAAAACCTGGCATACTGTATCACATGTTCGATCTGTACTTTGATGATTTTCAATGTATTGCATAATATTTGTTCCCTGTGCCACACAATACTGTATTAGTCTGAATTCGAGATGTATGTGTTATCCACGACCAATGTAGCAATTCATGTTGTATGTGTTACCTGAGACCAATATTTGTTTTTTAAATATCTAATAAAAAAAAAGTTCTAATATTTTTCATAAGTAGCTGTCTACAACGCACTAACTTTGTCTTGACTCTCTCAACTCGCCGCCCAAGTATTTTAACTGCTTTCGCATCATTTCAGGGGTTATGTTGATAGCCGCAGGAACGCAGCCCACGGTAGGGGGTAGGAAGTTCATTGAAACACACATCTCTTTCCCCTCCCCGCTCTTCGGCCGAGTCAATTTTCGTGCATACTAAGAAAACAACTTATGTTTGAAAGGTGCTGTTCGAGAAGAAAATGAAGAAAGGTTTTCGCTGTTTGTCTCCAGCGAGAACACATCCATAGTTGTTCAACGTAGTTCTGAAAATGAAAGGACTGTTCTACTCTGCGTAACCCTGTTATTCAACATTTTCTAAAATGAACTTTATAAAAAATAAATACCGGAACGGACTGACAGATAATCTTTTGGACTTGTGCTTTCGGCTTGGCATGCTTTACTATCACCCAGTCGTTAAGAAACTGATTGAGAAAATGCACCTCAAATATGACATTGTGATAATGATTTCGTCATTAAAATGTTATGAAAACATAACGTTAGAAAATTATTTTTAATTTAAATGAAAAGTGGAAATTTATTTGTTTCCTCCTCCAATAGTGTTTTCGTGCTACGCATTTGCTTTTTCGGGGTTTAACGACCACCATGAGAAACCCGTCCCTAATTTAGGGCAGCTGGTTCGAGGGAAGGGAAACAGCCAGTGCCATAAGACAAGCACAACATCCGTGTATCACCGGGATTCGAAACCGGACCCACCTCGGGCAAATCGTCAGAAGACATCGCTAAGCCTAGCGTAGTTAAGGAGTAGTTTGAACACATACATGAAATGTGTTTCAGTTCAAATGTATTTTTTGTTAATTTGCATGTACGATATGTAAATAACGAAGAATCCGAATTTTAGTGTTCATATTTTTTTTACATTACACAAATGAATAAAAGTACGTTATTATATAAAAGTGTTTATTTTACACATTTATAACTCATATATTCTGAAGAATAAGGATATATAAATAATATAAAAACAGTATAAATTATTTCATATATAAGCAAACTGTTAATGTACACTCACGGACAATGGAATTTTCGCACCAAGAAGGAAGCCTCGGATTGAACTGACATTTTATGGACGTAATGATATAAATGAATGATACACATGATGGCAAAAACAAAGCTGCAGGACAATTACAGAAGGATCTGTGGCACGTAGTCCTACCATCTTCAATAGCGCATCTCACCGCCTCGTGCGGCGATACATGCTGCAATACACACCGTCATAGAGGCGAACAGTAGCCTGATGTTCTCCTGCGGCAGACTGGCCAACACGTGTTGGACTGTGTGCTCCAAATCTAGGATAGTGCGACAAGGCGGAACCCGGCGTTTCAATTGGTCTCACATATGCTCAATAGGGGACATATAACCCGAGGGTGTGCGCGCGGACATTATTCTGCTGGTACAGGGAACCTGGAATCCGTGCCAGGAATTTAAGAACATGGGGCGGTAGGATCTCATCCACATACCGCGGCCCATCGAAGGTCCACGTACCACTACTAGAGCTGATCGGCTCTCATAGGCTATGGCACCCCAGACCATAATGATTGCAGTGGGGGAGGTGTGGTGCCCAATAGAGAGGTTGGGATGTGCCCTTGAACCGGGGACCTCCAAACCCGGACACGATGATCATCTGCCACCAAAACGAAGCGGCACTCATCGCTAAACACCACACGTCGCCAGTCTGTGGCGCTCCACGTTTCTCTGGCCTGGCACCACTGTACACGGAGCCGGCGATGTTCCGGTGTTAATGGCAGCATACTTCGCGGAAGCCAGTCTGTGGGACCGCAGACTGACTTCCGCGAAGCGTCGGGAAATGGTTCGTGGGCACACAGGATCCGCTACATCTGCCTGTATAGTGGACTGGGTTCCCGTGGGATCCGTTCGTGTCTGGCGAACAATCCGTCGATACTCTCTACACGTAGTCCTCCTAGTCTGTCCGGAGCCGCTCCGCCGTAAGGCTACACCGTCACGTGCCCACTGTTCCCCAAACAGCCGGACGGTATGGTCAGAATGATCCACGTAGCGGGATATATGGCGCTCTGACCACCCTGAGGTTTTCAGCCGGATGATGAAGCCTCTCTCATAGTCAGTAATTTACATAAATCGACGTCTCTGGTTTCTACGCGGCATTCTTGTCACTCTGTACTCTTGCTTGCATCGGCAGGTGCTTTTCGCTGTCATGGGTCATCGACTACACGCTGGTTTAATTGCAGGTGAGTGTATATACACAGACAGGTAATGAAATTTGAGCACCTAGCAGAAACCATGCTACAACCGCGGAACTTTGCGAAATTCTACAGTGCGTTCTAGTATGCAAATCATCGACGTTTGGTGCGATTGCGCATGGCTGCACACCCCGTGGTGGCGCTGCAAGAACGAACCAGCAGCCATAAAAACCGTCGTGCAGTCGATACCCCATGAAAGCGAGAAGCACCGACCAACGCAAGCAATATTAGAGTGACAAGAATGCCGAGCAGACGCCAGAAACGTCGATTTACGCAACTGACGGACGGTGAGACAGGCCTGATCATCTGGCTGAAAACCGCAGGATGGTCGGCGCCCCGTATAGCCTGCCACGTGGATCTTTCTGACCATACCGTCCGACTGTGTTAGGAGCAGTAGACACGTTACGGCACTGCCACACGGCGGAGAGGGTCGACGGATCGTGCGCCAGATGCGAACGGATCCCACGGGGACCCGGTCCACTATACAGTCAGATGTAGCGGCTGTTGTGTACCCACGAATCATTTTCCTTAGCCTAGCGGAAGCGAATGTGCGGTCTCAGTGCCCATTATATGTGCTGTCATTAACACCGGAATATCGCCGGCTCCGTGTGCAGTGGTACCACGCTAGCGTATCGTGGAACGCCACAGACTGGCGACGTGTGATGTCTAGCGATGAGTGCCGCTACGTTCTGGGGGAGATGATCATCGTGTCCGGGTGTTGGGATCCCTGTGTCAAAGTCACAACCCGAACCTCGCTATCGAGTGCCACACGCCCCCCCCCCCCCCCCCTGCAGGCATTATGGTCTGCGGAGCCATAGCTTACGATAGCAAATCAGTTCTAGTAGTGGTACATGGATCATTGACGGGCCAGCGGTATCTGGATGAGATCCTACTGCCCCATGTGCTCCCATTCCTCGCAGGGATTCCAGCTTCACTGTATCAGCAGGGTAATGCCCGCCCGCACACGGCTGGGGCATGTCTAGACACTTCCATTGCCTGCCCGCTCCCCGGACTAGTCAACTATCGAGCATGTGTGAGAACAGTTGAAATGCCAGCTGATGTCGTGCCGCACTATCCGGGATTTAGAGCAAACTGTCCAATACGTGTGTGCCAGTCTGCCGCAGGAAAACATCAGGTGTCTGTTCGCCTCAATACCGGTCCTTATTGAAGCATGTATCGCCGCACGAGGCGGTGCAACGCGCTATTGAAGATGACCGGACTGCGTGGTACATAATCATATGTAATTGTCCTGCAGTTCTGTTTTTGCCATCATGTGTATTTTAGTTCAATCTGATGCTTCCTTCTTTGTGCGCAAATTTCATTGTCCTTGAGTGTAGTATATGCTTATCCTACTTTATATATCGCAGTAGAGTTTCGCACTTATTCATTTTGCGTAGTAGCTCAGGTATATCCTTTTGCTGCCAAACCCAATTTTAATGTCTTATAACGCAACTTAATGTACTAACGACTCCGAATTTGTGATAATGGATACGTGTCATATCACGCGATAATTGGTATTTAAACAATGAATGGCGGTACGATATTACTTGGTATGACGTTCGTCTAACGGAACAATCATTCGATGAATGCGATAAATATAGCGACAAAAGTAATGACAACGATAATTAGGTTTACAGAATTTTATCCGAATCCTGTTAATCTGATATTTACAATAGTTCAGAGTTAACTTGAACAACTGAAATCAACAGTATGCTAATTTTTACCCGGTACGGTCTGATGTGGTTGATTTATTCATTAAAATAAAATTCGTTAAAACCTTATTTTTACCCATATCCTCCATGTCTGCATTCAAACGACATTTGGATTGCTTTTCTAATGAAAATATTTGCAGAAAAATATTTTTAGGTATCCATATGCAGTGTAGCAACCAATGTCCACGGTGGTTGTTAAACTCATTCTTTTAAACTACGAAAAAAGTTTTATGAACAAGCACTTGCCCATTAAACTGCAGACAGATGTGTCATTGTTCACAATGACAGCAAACGAGCAGCATTTTATTGACGTTTCTCATGAGATTGAGCTTTTATATGGTGCGAGCTGAAGTGCTACGTTACTCTAAGTAGAGTGCATTTATTCGGATTAATATTTACCTAGAAACGCAGCTTAAATAGGTAGTTGACTCCCAGATCGCGTGACCTTCGGCGTGGCATGCCACAAAGCATGGCAGCCACGGTCACCTTTCATTAAAGCAAAATCATCACTTGTTACGTTTTATAAGTCTATGCTTTGCTTCGCGCCTCTAGCACGACGAACGGCCTTCAATCCGGGAAGGAAGAGTCAGTTTGGCAAGGAAGGAAATTTATCCACTGCGTTTCACACATAACAAGTGCTTGCAGCTGTTATTATGTCACTATTAGGCAAGTCAAGACTTGATATATCTCTTGGCTATTATTCTAATTAAGAAAGGGTTTATGATGAAGTTTATAATCTCAAAGAGCTATTCATATTTCAGAAGAGAGAGAAATAAGTTCCTAATGTTTATTAACATGATTTCATGTTCCTTAACTCCTTTTGAAGACGGCGGTTTTGTAATATAATGTCAGAACAAAAAGATCAGGCACCTTTTTTTCAGATACAGGCTACATTGAGACATCGAGCAAGATGTGTTGAAGAACACATCCTGCTGTAGAAAATGGATTGTCTTGAAATTGCGACTACGTCTTGGTTTGCCATTGTGGTCTCAATAGTTATGAGAAGGTAAACCGAAATCACGCCCAATCACAGTACACCGACACCCACTACGTATAACACATCGACTTGCAATTTGAAGTCCACATACTTGTTGGGTCTTGGCCACGCATACACACACGCGCGCGCGCGGACACACACGTATACATTCCCTCCAGCTTGATGTAAACATACCAGCCTTTTTGGCGACGGCAGTTTTTGTAACTCCTTTTAACGATGGCAGTTTTGCCATATAATGTCAGAACAGAATATGATACTTTGTTTTAGATTCAGGACACATGAGGACGGGGTGTTTCATTTTAAAAGAACACATCTGCTGTAAAAAATATATTGTCTTGAAACTGTGAATACCCCTTGGTTTGTCATGATGGTCTCAATAGGTACGAGAAGAACAACAAAATCACGCCCAAGAATAGTACACTGACTTCATCTACATGAAACATACCCCTTTCCAATTTGAAGTCCATAGACGTGTTGGGTATTGGCCATACACGCACACACCGACGCATGCACGCACGCACAACAAGAGCGAGCGCGCGTGCTAGTACTCCCTCCGATGTGATGTAAACATACTAGCCACTGAAATAGGAATTCTTATTCATATTTTCTTGGACCTCCATCTAGTCTTCACGCCGAAGCACAAAAACCGGCAAAAGCAGCACACATCTCATTTACGAAAGAAGCTGAAGAACTAATCACTCGCGATACATCCAAATTCTGGGAATTTAGAATTCTTAAGAAGAAGCGATGCGTCCAACTTAATACATTTACCCGCAATAACACCCGGATTGAGGGTGGCCATAACATCGCTTATGACTTTGCAGATTTTTGCCATTCTGTCTTTGTTAACAGATAATTCTTTTCCCCATCAACTTGATGTTTTCCCTGCAACTGCCGAAGTTCAGTACAAACAGCTTCACATTCTTAACATAGACAGTGGTCTAAGCAATGGCCTCTGATCATTCGTCCAAAAGAGGTACGGGTTCAATTCCCAGTGAGACATTGATGTGTTTGTCTTACGCACTGACAATTTTCCTTCCCCGGAACCAGTGACCCTACATTAAGGACTGGCGACTTCTTATTGCCCAAATGAGTTGCTCACGCTGGTCGTTAATCCTCCAATCAAAAAAAAAAAGAACATTGACCACTTCACTGCGAATGAGATTCTACACGCAATCAAGAAACTGAAAGGAAGTAAAGCCGTTGGCCCTGATATGATTCCTTTGCACATTGTCAAAAGATGTGGTGAATTACTTAGTAAGCCGCAGCTGCATATTTATAATCTAACTATTCTTCAAGATGACTTGCCTGCAATCGAGAAGTAAGGCTTTCGAACTTAAGTTTCTGTACGGTATCATTAATGAACAGATAGATGATACTCAAATTGTAAACCAGTTAAGCTTCTGTGTGCCACATTTATCCAGGACAAAATGTGAACTATTTGCAGTGATATTCCGCAGGACTGACGCTGGAGAAAATCCTACGTTATGCAAAATGTATAGACTTCACAACTCACTTGAAGAATGTCCGGATATTTTTAATGTAAGTAATATTTTTTTATCGTAAAGCATGTTTTTCAAGACTGAATATCACTTAGCAATGAAAATATCGCTGTAAGTATCACTATAGCAATGCCTGTAACTAGATACACCATCTGTAGAGATGTGCTTACAAGTAAACAAACAGTCCAAAATTCATCACATGTGCTGTTTGGCATAGATTTCACAACGTGCTGGAGGCATCTACGTGCAAAACATACAAGGCGTTCACCAGACAGTCTTTAACTGGCTCAGAGATAACTGTCCTTTAGAAGAGGACAGTTCTCCCGAATCTGCTTTTCTAACGTGTTCCACATATCCTCAATAGGGTTCATGGCTTTGTGCTGGCCAACGAAAATCGTGGTAGTGCTGTCATGCTCACTGAACAAATACTGAGCACATCTTGCGCGATCGATGGTAGGATTGTCGTTCATGGGACAGCCGTCAACTCCTGGATAAAATGTCAACATTACAGGATTGCCTTGATTGGAAATAAAGTTTAGTTAATCCTTGAATAACACTAGATCTTTCCGCAATATTAAGGGACCCGTTTCGTAACGATATAATATTTTCTACACCGTTGAACTACATCGAGAACCTTGAGTTTTGTTTACTAGGAAAACTGGTTCCATTGCTTGCCTGGTTCCTGGTTTCCGGGCTGATCTTGCTACTAACGGTCAGCGACATACGCCTATACATCCTGATGTCATCAGTTGGGTCGCTATAAGTTCCTACAGCTGTCCACCACTTGAACGCATGATAAGTATAGTGTCAGCTCGATGATACATCGATGTACCGATGTACCGTGATACATCGATCAGCTCGATGATACATCGATGTACCATGATACATCGATGAGGTACTGTAACATGTTTCAGGCCACACATCCTTATAGAAAAAAAAACTCCCTCCCGTAGAATGCCAACATCTGCAGAGCATGCTTACAAGGTGTTCGGTGCTGTCCTGGCTATGGTGATACCCAGACTTCTTCTCAATAGAAAACGCGTCGGACGTGAATGGCAGACGATATAACACGTCTTCACGACCCCCTCGGAAAGTCAAAGAATTTTGGAATACGTTTCAATGACGCATGGTCTGCAATACTGAAGACAGCCTCCGGGATCTTTTTAACATGATGCAATGCAGTGTTGGCGAATGTTTTGCTCAACATTCCAATCATACACCTCCATAAACAGGTCACCTTACACTGTATTTTTTCCCATTGCATTCATGTCATCCCTCTGGAATTAAGTCACTTATTTCTCACCTGCTTGTAAACATGTGCTTTACGTTTTGTCTGATTTCGTGAGTTCCTTTTTTCTTGTCGTCCATCCCTAATTTAGGGTCACGTTGTATCGTTGTAGATAGCTTACGTTAGAGTAAGGCTTTTACAAAGGCCAAACAGAACATATACAGAAGTCCAACTTACGTCAACTTTTTATTGGTCAAGCAACATTAGACGAAATTCAAAACACACCACTTCACATATCTTAGTCAAAATGTTTATAGTCAAAACTCATTAACGATCTAATATCTCCACACACGAAGCAACTGCTACATCGTCTTTTTGTCTAACGTTCTTATCACATACATACGTCACTCTTGTTCCGACCTCAGTGTGTTGCCAACATCTTTCTCGTTTGAGGGAAAAGACATAACGTTAAGGTATGAAAATATCTATGAGAACGAACTCAAATGTACATAGAAAAAGAAACTCAAAAGGAAAGTTAAAATAGAAAATACGTTACAACGACTAAAAACGAAAGTTAAATTAGAGTATACGTCATATACGGTGTAAAACACTAAAGTATACCCCTCAAAAATTTATTGCACCCCACAAAGAATGAAAACATCACTGCATAAGAAGAAAATACAATATATTAGACCACAAAGCGTTCGACAAAAATTAATGAAAACTCTTGATGAAAAGTAAATATCTGTATAAATTAAGTAGAGAGTGATATTTTATACGAGTATATATATAGCATTAAGAAACCTGAAGTTTTCCTTTACTTTGGTGCTCGAAAGCTCAGTTGCCTCTTAAAGATATAAATTACCAGGGTTTTCGTCCTCATCACGAGGAAATAAACTTTTTCAGCGTCTTTTTTTTTTTTTCTTTATGTTGGTCTCACATACTGAAGGGAAGTTCCTTAAATTTCTTCACTTTTTCCGACAGACGTAAGAGATCAATAGGCTAAGAAATAAAAGCTCCAGTTCTACTTAATAACCAGTCTCCATCAAGAAACGATCAGAACGATTTATGAAACGTACGGTTCTCGAGAAATAATTGAAAAGGGCTCCGCGCACCGGCCGTTTAAATGGTCATTTTATTTTGAGCCGCTGTACTTAGAGACACGTGATACCCTGAAATTCGTCAACGGAAGTGACATCTGCCTGCGCTGACAACGATAGATAGAAACGTAACCGGGAGAAAAAAAAACCCAAAGAAATGTAGACGGTCTTGATGATGCGCGAGCGCTGAAGAGATACGCATAGAGGCCAGAGCATTTTCTTCGTCTCTGGCGGAAAAGAAGCTGATCAACCAGCTTGTCAGAACTGACAAAGTGCACGGACCTCGACCCTTACCAGCCTCTGGATTTACCGCTGTAGCCGACCTAATTTATTTTCTTTGACAGTTTTTTCTGAAAGCGTCCGATTTTTGCGGAAGAAAGAAATGTAAGGCATGCATCTTCTAATGAAAAACAGCAGCGTAGTTGTTTAATGAAGAAGTGTAGTTGTCACACGTTATGACGGTATCATATTTCTTCCAGTTGCGGTGACACCAGCTATGGTTCTTTTGTTTCTCTAAAATTAATTAGATGCTTCAGAGGTTTTGTATTTTTATTAGTTTTGTTTTCTTAGAGATTAACTTGGTTAGAAAAAAAAATGCTCCGAAACACTACAACTTGTGATATTTTGTTTCTGTCTTTTGTGGTTCAACTTTTCACTACTCGAAGAATGTGCATCTATTGCGGTAAATCATTGCACTAACGTAACACGTTCGAAAATACTTCTCTATATACACAAGAAATTAAATCCGTTTAGTTTGTATTAAATCCGTTTAGTTTTGTGGTGTAATAAACACAAAGATTCGCCAAGCTTTCGCATTTCACTGGGAGGTGTTTTTAAGGCAATGGTAGATATAAAAGCCAAGATTTTGCACTCCACTGGCAGGCTTTTTTTCAAGGCAATAGAAAACGAAAAAAAAGTGCCTACCTTTGCCTTGAAAAAGCCTCCTAGTGGAGTGAGAAAGCTTGCGAATCTTTGTGTTTATTGCATCACAAAAATAAACGGATTGAATACGCTATACGCATTTTTTTGCGTATTCACAGTCTTGTGTATTTACAATAAGGTTACTTCTATGTATTTTGTCGAGCAAATGAAAGGGTCGGCCGCTTACCGTGAGGACGTTTCGCCTGGTGAAAACATTGGCAGTCCGTATTCGACGATTTTCATTTAGATAATTATTTGTTTGAAAGGCTGGACTTCCGAGCCACACAGAATTGCGTATTTCCGTGTATCAGTCTGATTTGATTCCATAAGGCGGTTCACACCCACTCGCCATAACAAACCTCGGCTTTACGTTTTTCACTTTTGAACGGAATTCTGCTCTAGCCATGTTATTTTACTGTACTTTCTTTGTTTCTTCAATTCTGTCGTACATAATTAATTGATACGTTTTTGGATATTGTACGTTAATTTTGAGTTTCAGATTAATACGCTGCTCATGTATACTGGCAATAGAGTTTGTGTACGAGTGAATGATGTTTTATTAAAGTGGTTTCCTATTGGTGCAGGAGTTTTTTTTTTTTTTGATTGGAGGTTTAACGACCACCGTGAGGAACTTAATGGGCTATGAGAGATCGCCCGTCTCTAATTTTGGGTCAGTGGTTCTAGGGAAGGGAGAGAGCCAGTGCCGTAAGACAAACACAACATCCATGCCCCACCGGGGTTCGAACCCGGTCCCTTTTCGAACGATTGATCAGAGGCCATCGTTTAGACCGCTGCGTCATCGAGGCGGCGTGCAGGAGTTAGACAAGGTTGGGTAATGTCACCATGGCTGAATAATATATTTATGGATGAGGGCATGCGTGATGCCAATATGGACAACACAGGTTCATTTCTTGTTAATATCCGTGTGTGCAGATTTCTCCATGCTCATGACACAGTCTTGTTGGCAGAAAGCAAAAATGAGTTGCAGAGTATGTTGTCCCGGATGTACGAAGTTTGCATGAAATTTAAACTGAGTATAAATAAGAGAAAACCCAAAGTTGTGGTTTTTGAGCGTGGAACTGTTAGCATTGAATGTAATATCAGTGTAAATGGCACAGTGATTGAGCAGGTGAATGAGTTTATGCGATTAGGAAGCATGTTTGATAGAAGGATCAAATTGGTTGGTGAAATTAGTAGGCGAGTGAATTCTTCATTGACAGTCATAGCTGCTTTGGGAGGTTTTCACAGGAATGATGGGTTCCCAAGAAGGTCCCACGTCCAAGACCAGCCAGGAGGCATGAAGCAGCCAGTAAATAATTGTGTTGTTCAGTTACAAAGAAGAACTTGCCGTGATATGGGGTGATTATGAGAATCGTGTTGCAGTTATAGTGCTGCACAAAGTTGGAAAATCAGCTTCCGAGATTTTCAACATGTTGAAGAATGCATTTATGGCACCTCTATTCATAGTGATTGTGGAATAACTTTTTTACGGGTCTTATAGAGGTTATTTTTAATGAAAGTTGGTTGTCAAATTTTCGAACTAAAGCCTTGTTCGTCATCAGGACTATGTCACTGGAGTAGTTGCTGCCACTCAATTGGAAGAGTCCATCTGCAAGTATCGTTAATTGTGGTACTTCTTCTTCTTGCTATTTTGATCCCTTCTTCTAGTTTCCTCTTTACTAAGTTTAACTGGTGGGCGATTATTTTCACTGAGTCCCAATTTATGGAGTGTCCACTTGCTTGTATATGTCTGTCTAGCCCTGTTTTGTTCCCAATGTTCCTAATAGCTGCTTGGTGTTCTTTCATTCGGACCTTAATACTTCTCCCTGTTTCTCCTATATAGCTGAGTCCGCAGTTACAGTCGATGCAGTAAATTACTCCTTCCTGCAATTGGATGTCCAATTCTTTCTGCTTTAAAGCTGGCAGGAATTTCTTTATTTTGTTATTAAGATCTGGAGCTAGCCTGATATTATATTTTGCTCCGATCCTTTTCAGTTTCTCGAAAAGTCCCTTGTGGTACGTAATTTTGCTGGAGCAAGAAGAAGTACCACAATTAACGATAATTGCGGATGGACTCTTCCAATTGATTGGCAGCAACTACTCCAGTGACATAGTCCTGATGACGAACTAGGCTTTAGTTCGAAAATTTGACAACCAACTTTCATTAAAAATAACCTCTATAAGACCCGTAAAAAAGTTATTTCGCAATGTTGAAGAAGCTGAACATTAGCCGAATTTTGTCTACCGGATCAAATAAATGTTCCTTGAGACTGGGACCGTCGCTGACCACCACAGAAAGGGTCGGCCGCGTACCTTGAGGACATTTCGCCTGGTGTAAGCAGTGGCAGTCCGTATTCGACGAAATCCTGTCAGAAAGCAATTAGTGATGTCTCGTGAGCAGAACATTTCAAGAAGGTCACTCAGCACCACAAATGACCTTACCTGGGGCGTAAATGGCAGTTCCTCACCTCACAACTGAAGCGGCAAAGGGTGCTAAAAGTGAAACGTTTGCTGCAGCGTTACGCCGACAATCGCCAAAAATTGAAGATGCTTCCGCTATTGAAGATGCTTTCAACCGCGGAATTGACAGGTTGTATGCATCAAGCTCACGAGAAAGCTCCAAGCATCATGAGGGGCCATCATCCTACTTCTGTCATAGCTTGGTAGTGAGTCTCCTACGAAGGTACCAAGGAGCTCCATTTCTGTAAAAAAGGAGTGTAAACATCCGTCAAAGTCTACCAGGACAGGGTTTTTGGAGCCAATGGTCTAAAATGTGAGTCACACCCTCTTCCAAAAACCGACAGTAGAGCTTTCAGCAGGATTCCGCACTTGCGCACAAAGCCATGTCAACACAGAAGTGGCTTCAGACGAATTTGCCAGACGTCATTTCTTCAGCTGATTGGCCTTGAAGCAGCCCAGACCTCAACCCATTGAACCACAAGTTGTGGGCCACACTGGAGGATATGCCCTGCAGAAAGAGACACCGCAGTATTGACAGTCTCAAACGCTCTTTGGTGCGGGCAGTAGCAGCTTTCCCTGTGGAGACCCTGTGTAAAGCTATTGATGAGTGGCCACAGAGACTGAAGGAGTGTGTGAAGGCAAAAGGATGCCATTTTGAGTGATTGGTGCTATGTATTCACAAGTGTACTACTTACGTCATATCTATCACAGATATATTAAAATATATTTAACTTTCTTTTGTTATTTCATTAACTATTTTGTAACAGTAGCTGTGTTAAGACTAGGTAGTGAATAATTTGCTTGCACTTATGCTAAATCCACTGTTGAGCAAACTCATTTGGAAAGAGTCATGCATATAAATAAGTAAAATATATGTAAAAAGGGCATTGAATGCATAACGAAATTGTATCCGAATTCACTACCTATATTTCAAAGGTATTTTTTTCATAAATTGAACATATGAAATCGTACAGAACTTCTTAACCTAGTTTTTATAATTACATCAGAATACAATATATTTTATTAGTGGGAAAGTGTAAATACGCATAGACTTAAGTTAGCATAAATACTTAAATACGCATAGGCTTAAGTTAGCATTAATACTTAAATATGCATAGGCTTAAGTTAAATAAATCGCTTCAATACGCATAAGCTTAAGTTAGCATAAATCCGCATAGGCTTAAGTTAGCATAAATACGCATAGGCTTAAGCTAGCTAAATACGCATAGGCTTAGTTTCATGTATGCACGTAAGTCTTGAATTACAAATCAGTGTAACCTAGAGGGTACTCTTCAAACATAGGCTTAAGTTAGCATAAATAGTTAGTATGTCTTGAATTACAAATCAGTGTAACCTAGAGGGTACTCTTCAAGCATAGGCTTAAGTTAGCATAAATAGTTAGTATGTCTTGAATTACAAATCAGTGTAACCTAGAGGGTACTCTTCAAGCATAAGCTAGCATAAATACGCATACGCTTAAGTTAAAATAAGTACGCATAGGCTTAAGTTAAAATAAGTACGCATAGGCTTAAGTTAAATAAATACGCTTAAATACGCATAGGCTTAAGTTAGCATAAATTCGCATAGGCTTAAGTTAGCTAAATACGCATAGGCTTAAGTTAGCTAAATACGCATAGACTTAAGTTAGCTAAATACGCATAGGCTTAAATTAGCTAAATACGCATAGGCTTAGTTTCATGTACGCTCGTATGTATTGAATTACAAATCAGTGTGACCTAGACCTATGTGTTGATTCTTTTCCTGTTTTAGTGTCATTTAAATTTTTTCAATAACATTTAACGTTTATAAATTTCCTTTTTAACGTTTCTTACATTTATACGTTTTTTAAAGCCGTCGTGTAGAAAAACACATCACTCATTATTCAGTGTATAGTGTTTTAGTACAATCGCGGAATAAAAAACTGCCCCATACATTTTGATTTTGCAAAAAGAAACCTCTTATTTCGCATAAAAACGCGTTTAAACATTATTAATTTAAAACATGCAGCGGCGGAGCGTTTCGTTGCCCCGTCGTTGTGGATGTGTGCAGGCATTATGTACAAACAGATTTGATAAAAGTAGAAGGAGGATTTTATCGTACGTCGACATATAATATTTAAACAGAATAGTACGCAATTTTCTTTGAGCTACCACGTTGTCCAAGTGGCTAGAGGCGTAGGGTTCAACAGACAGGGTTCGAGTCCCGGTGAATCATGAACTGTGTTTGACCTTCACGCATAGGCGTAACCACTGGGGTTCGGGGGTGTCGCGATCCTTCCAGATTTTCCGGGTCGGGGATCCTCATATATATATATATATAAGTCAAACTCTCTACACCTTCAACCAAGAACTTCCCGTAGAAACCCCTAAATCCCACTAAATTAACAAACGCAAACTAAAATTAAAACTCTCACAATTCGCATACAACAATAATAAAAAAAAAAATAATAATAATTTTAAACCCTTGGGTTCGGGTACCGGGAGCCACTCATCAAGGAAAGACTCCCCGGCCCCCGAACCCTGGTTCAGGTTTTTTGCAGGTGTCTTTGAAATATGTGATTTTCGAAACAAGGGTTAAAATTTTTTATTTTAGTGTTATACACCTGGTCTTCCCTACCTGAACCAACAACACATAACTGAAATACAAAAACTTACCTGAAATGAAATAACTTTAAACTCCACTGAACTCCAGCAAATCCAAACTTCGATCTTAACACATCCCCTCCATATCTTGCAAAAACATACCAACAGCTGCCGAACCCACTGCCAGACATAGCTTGAATTTTTGAAAGTAACCATACGATATCTTATGGCGACCTCTGTCGGAATTCACAAAAAACTGTAACGAAAATCAATTGTTTTTCTGTTTTAATCGAATTAATGACATCTATCCTCCAAGACTAGTGCTTTGTGAAACGGGATCTAAAGATCATGTGCATTTCCTTGATATGTGCCTTCTTCCCCAAAATCAGGGTATCATTTTGGATTTTTTCGATAAGAGAACACATTTTAGTTTTGATACCAATGTTTTAAGTAGCTGGTATTCCAATGTTTCTAAACACGTACTTAGAAATATTATTATTTCCCAATTCATCAGAACACAAGAATATGCAATAATTGGTCCAATACCACAAAGCAGTTAAAAATACTTTTTTCTTCTTTTTTTAAAAAATAATTATCCGTTAAAATATTGTTTATTTTATTTCGAAAAATTATTGACATCTTTTAATTCGGGAAAATCTTATAAAATCAGACTATGTAACATTACTACCTTTTAAGATTTGGACTCATTTTTCTTCGGGCCTTAATTGAAAATATCTTCCTCGAAGTCGCCCCGGAGCATTTAACCTACCATTTGCTGACATCCATTAAAACACAAAAACAATTAATTTTCGTTAGTTTTTTGTGAATTCCGACAGAGGTCGCCATAGAATATCGTATGGTTGCTTTCAAACATTCAAGCTATGGCTGGCAGTGGGTTCGGCAGCTGTTGGTATGTTTTTGCAAGATATGGAGGGGATGTGTTAAGATCGAAGTTTGGATTTATTGGAGTTCAGTGGAGTTGTAGGGTTTAAAGTTATTTCATTTTAGGTAAGTTTTTGTATTTCAGTTATATGTTGTTGGTTCAGGTAGGGAAGACCAGGTGTATAACACTAAAGTAAAAAATGTTAACCCTTGTTTCGGAAATCACATATTTCAAAGACACCTGCAAAAAACCTGAACCAGGGTTCGGGGGCCGGGGAGTCTTTCCCTGATGAGTGGCTCCCGGTACCCGAACCCAAGTGTTTAAATTTTTTTTTTATTATTATTGTAGTATGTGAATTGTGAGAGTTTTAATTTTAGTTTGCGTATGTTAATTTAGTGGGATTCAATGATTTCTACGGGAAGTTCTTGGTTGAAGGTGTAGAGAGTTTGACTTATATACTTCACCAGTGGTTCTTGCTGCAGTGCGCAGTTCCCGGATGAGTAGGGCAACTTTGTAGTACACCTTTAAAAGATTATATATATATATATATATATAATGTGTGTTCTGAAACTCAGTTACGCCTCTGTCTTCACGGCACGAATTCCTCCCCTTTTTGGAAACCAGTGTCTTTAAATTAGAGCTGGGCGACTGATTATAGGTCACTGAGCTGTTCATGGTGGTCGTAAAACCTCGGAACGAAAAGGAAAAGAAGTTTACTCTGACGTATTAGTATGTATAACTCATGAGAGAATGCCGTTAGTTTATTTATAACTTGATTTAATAAAAATACCTGGTTTAGTCGAAAATCGGATATGTGGTGTCCATTGGCGTAGTTAAAAATATTCGGTCTCAGTTAGTGATTATGTTGTATCATCATCATCATCATCATTGTCAACCATTATCAATCCACTGCTGGACGAAGGTCTCCCAAGTTTTATCCACAACGGTCTGTCTTGTGCCAGTCTCCTCCATGTCACTCCCGCATATTTACGAATTTCATCCACCCATCTCCCATGTGGTCTTTTTCTGGGTCTTTTCCTGTCCCTTGGAATCCAATCTAAAATTTCGGCTGTCCATCTATGGTCTGTCCTTCTGGCAGTATGTCCAGCCCATTGCCATTTCAGGGATTTAACTCTGATCATGATGTCTTCCACTCTCGTCATTTTTCGGATCCACGAGTTCCTCTTCTTATCTCTCCTGGTTATACCAAGCATGCACCTCTCCATGCTTCTTTGAGTTGTCTGCAGCCTTTGTATGTCTCTTTTAGTTAAGGTCCACGTCTCTGCACCATACGTAAGCACTGGAAGGATGCATTGATCAAACACTTTTCTTTTAAGACATAATGGCATATTGCTCTTGAAAATTATGCTGTTTCTTCTAAAAGCTCTCCAGGCAAGTTTTGTACGCCGATTAATTTCTTCATCAATGTGACCCTCACTTGATATCTGCTGTCCAAGATAAACATATGTATCTGTTATCTCCAGTTTTTCTCCATCAATCGATAAATCTTCATTTCTTGTAAAAGCATTGAACATCACTTTTGTCTTCTGAAAGTTCATTTTTAATCCCACTTCTTTACTCTTGTCAGCAAGTTCCTGGATCATACTCTGCAGCTCTGATGGGGTAGTTGCAAAAATGACTACGTCATCAGCAAAACGAAGGTGGGTTAGATAATCTCCATTAATCTTTATCCCTTTGTTTTCCCAGTTCAGTGATTGAAAGACATTTTCCAATGTGGCATTAAAGAGCTTCGGAGATATCGTGTCACCTTGTCTCACTCCCTTTCCAATTTTTATGTGTGTTGTATTTTCAAACAGCCGAATCTTTGCACTTGCATTTTCATAGATGTTATTAATAATATTAATGTATGCATCTTCAATACCGCAGGATTTCAGAGCCATTGTAACTGCTGATGGTTTCACCGAATCAAAGGCTTTTTCATAATCGATAAAAGCCATGCACAATGGAAGTTCATATTCCCTCGCTCTTTCAATTAGTTCTCTCAGTACGTGGATATGATCTATTGTGCTGTAGCCACTCCTGAATCCAGCTTGTTCTCTCGGTTGAGCCATGTCCAGTGTTACCTTCAAGCGGTGTGAAAGAACTTTAGTGAAGATTTTATAAACCACCGATAGGAGGCTGATAGGTCTGTAGTTCCTGAGATCCTCAATGTCACCTTTTTTATGTAGCAGGATCATTGTAGCGTTGTTCCAATCCTCAGGAATCTTCCCTTCATTAAGGCATCGAGTGAAAATTTGGGCGAGTACTGTTTCAATTTCTCCACTTGCTTCTTGTATGATGTCTATAGTAATTCCATCTTCTCCTGGAGCTTTCCCCCGCTTCATGTTCTTGATTGCATGAGCAACTTCTGCTGGGAGGACTGAAGAACTCTGGTATCTTTCCTGATGTCTGGAGTACATGTATCATCCCTTTCATATAATTTGGAGTAGAAATCTTTCACTCTTGTCAAAATTTCGCCTCTATTTCTTGTTATAGAACCATCTTCTTTTCTCAGAGCCATAATCTGTTTTCTTCCCTTACTGAGATGTCCCTTTGCTATCTTAAGGCTTTGGTTGTTTTCAATTGCTTTCCTCACTAGCTCACAGTTGAATTTCCTTACGTCTTCAGTGATACTTTTTCGTGTTGTCTTGCATAGCTCTATATATTCCACTTTGGAAGTCACATCTTCTTTAGTTGTCCTCATCTCTCTTCTTTTTTGCATCAACATTTTGGTTTTTCCTGATAATTTGTTCACATGCAACTTGTTCTTAGACCCAGCTAATTTTGTTGCTGTTTCCATTAGAGCTTTGGTTACTTTTTCTGTTAACTTCCGAAATATCCACTTCTTCCGATGTTAGGCCTTCTAAAGCAGAGAATCTGTTCTTCAGTTCCAACTTGAAAGTATTATGGTGTTTTTTAAGGTTGGTTATGTCAATACATTTTGTTTGTCTTATGAGCTTGCCACGTTCCAGTTTAGTGTTGAGGTGCATCTTACATCTCACCAATCTATGGTCACTACCTGTGTTGAACTTGTTCAGCACACTGCAGTCTTCGATGACGAATTTTTTGTTACACATAATAAAATCAATTTCACTTGTCGTCCCAATTGGATGTCTCCATGTCCATTTCCTGTGTGGCTTTTTCTTGAAAAAGGAGTTCAAGATGAAAAATCCTTCTGCCTCTGCAAACTCAACGAGAGTATTTCCACGCTGGTTTCTGTTGCCGTGACCGAATTTACCTACTGAAGTTTCATTCTGTTGCCGTTGCCCTATTTTTGCATTGAAATCTCCCATAATTATCTTCAAGTGCTGCTTACCTTTATTATTTAGATGACGAATTTCCTCATAAAATTCTTCAATTTCTTCTTCAGGATGACTTGTGGTGGGTGCATAAGTTTGAATAATCTGAGCCTGGTATCTTCTCGATAGTTGGATAACGAGTCGTGCAGCTCTGTCAGAGGAACTTTCAACTTCTACCACTTTATCCTTCAGTTTCTTGTTTATTATAAATCCAACACCACTAGTTCTGCCAGTATCTGTCCCACGATAATAGAAGAGATGTCCACTTTTCAGTTCAATGAGATCTTCTCCTTTTCTCCTTAACTCACTTAGCCCGACGATGTCCCACTTGATCCTTTGTAGTTCCTCTTCCAATTCAAGAAGCCTTGAATCAGAAGATAGGGAGCGTCCGTTATAGGTAGCCAAGGTCAGCATCAAATGGCAGCCTAGTCCGGTCCTCCGGGGATTCTTAGCACCCTCTGCCTTCATGTCGCACTGGCCGCTGCCTTGGCCAGGTACATTCCAGCTGCCGGAGATTGAGGGCCAAGATTTAAGTTGTAGAGTCATTTTGGAGGTGTTTGGCCATAACTCACCACGCTGGCCAAGCGGGTTGGTGAGTGTGGGATAGCATTTCCTCTGATCCCGATGGTATAGTTATACCGCTATTGGCGGTCGTCAGAGCCCCTTTAGTGGGAACAGGATGCACCACGAGAAGGCGGGGTTGACATTTGTCAAGGAGAGGCTGTGATGTTACGCATCACCTGACCTTACATCCCTTATGTTGTATATATCAATGTAAAACAAAACAGCCAGTGAATGAAACGTATTCCCGGACTGAACTTGGCCTTTGAGATATAGTGTTGTCTTGACGTTAGTAAAGATAAAAAATTTAATATTAGCGAAATTCATACCGTGAGTGAAAAAAAACGAGTATTAACTATTTCTATTGCATAAGATTACTGCAAATGAGTTACTAACAAAAACGTAGCCTGAGCCCGAATATTTTGTTGGAAATAACCTAGAAAACTAGCATTTTTCCTTTCCAGAAATTGACTTCACATTATTTAAGAGTCCATTCAAAAATACGGCAATGTATTTCTTTTGTTTTGTAATTGCCAAATTTTCAAAAAAAAAAAAAAAAAAAAGGCCAAATTTTCGAACAGATAGAAATTGCATAGAAATTGAATTAGTAGCAATCAGGAAAGGTGCTTGGAATGAGGCAAATCACAAACAACGCAGCTTTAGGAATGCATAAGGTGAATTACGTGGGGTTGACCACACCTCATACATTCTCCAAGGTTCGCTACAAAAGTTGTAACAAAGAACTGAACGGAATCATACAGTCATCAAACTGCTACTTAAGTATTTTGTTTTATCTCATGTTTTCAGATCTGTTCAGTGGACTTAAGCAGCTGATGAACCTTCAGAGGGCGCCGTAGCGACTCCCATATGATTTCACCTGGAGGCAAATCTGGTGAACTGGTTGGCTCGGAAAGATTATCAGAAAGCTATGGACATTACAGTGTGATATATGTGGCGCGTGGCTTGGAGTTTTCTTTTCTGAAGCAGCACACCTGGTATTATTGATGTGAAAGGAATTCTAATGAGGTCCATGCTGTGATCGAAGTACATCCGCTGGGACAAAATAATCACAAAACGACTAGCACAAGCATTGCCATCAATACAGCGCCACAGCGATAGTTCACTTGCCTGGGGCCATGGCTTCAAATCATTCCTCCCAGAGGTAACCAGTTTCAGTCCCGGATAAGCCATGGGTGTTGTGTTTTCCAGATAACCCTGACTGTCTACCCTTCCTTGAACCAAGGGTTGTAAATTAAGGATGAGAGAATGTTTATAGCCTTAATTGTTGCTTAGGGCGGTCGTTCAAACCCGAAATTAAAAAAAAACGAAATTAATGCATATTACGCTCAGCAAATTAAGTGATGGGATATTCTGCAGTGCAAGAGAGACAGTCTGCCACCCAAGGAAATTTTCTGGCCAATTTTGTCGCTGGTATGTCTTTAGGCTATAATAATACTAATGTCACATCATATGAGATGTGAATATTTAGAGAGAATTTACCCTGCACTCGCCAAGAGGTCTTATAATTCATTTTTATGCGCATTTTAGTTGCAATTATTTTTCCTACTGAAGTTACTATATTCCGTAAATTTGCCTTCAAACAGTGAATAGTCACGAAGTACCTTCAAACGATTTAATGCCAAGGTTTTTTTTGCATTTTGCATGCATGCTTTCTGAAGGAAAAGCCTCGGATTCACATTATTAGCATCCACGCTAGAATAGCTGCCAAACTCTAAGTTAAAGCTCTTCTTCCGAGGCAGGGTGAGATCAGTGCTGTATAAAAATTAACGCATTATTCATCACGTATGCAAGCTTCGAACTGAGAGCCCGGGAAAGTGGATCTCCTTAGATCACACACCTCATTTACAATCTGTTTTACCTCTTTTACAAAGTTTTGGGAACATGATAAGCTGCTCTCTCTCTCTCTCTCTGTATATATATATATATATATATATATATATATATATATATATATATATATATATATATATATATATATCATTTTAAATTTACTGTCTCTATTCCGATTGTTGAGTTGAAAGTAATATTGGTATTTGTTTTGTCTTAGTGCTATAGTATTCGTGTTGAATGCAAGTTAATGCTTACAGAGTCGATTAGTGATTCCTAGGATTTTCCTTATCGAAGGTGAGTTAATATTTTATAAGGATTTTTATCTCTGATATTAGTTTGGTTAAACAATATTGCTTGTTTAGTTGTTGTGCGGGTCCACTTTACTACCTTGTAGGAAATGGCGTGTTACAAGTTTGTTTTACCTCTTTCATTGGCACGGTAACCTAGGGGAGACTCAAGGAAGGCTGATCTTTCGGTTCGAAAGATCACCCTTGCGCTAGTATCCCCCTGATGAGAATGGTGTACATCAGCCTAATGGGATAGGTCAACGCACTTCCATTGTTACTTGTGTTCATTTTTAGAGTTTTGGTGTTACCAAATTTTACCATTAGCTTAATGTTCTTTCTGTGTTTTTCACATCTCATGTTCTTTTTCATAAAGTTCTCAATTAGTATGTATCATTACGGAATGTCAATAGTTTGAAAGGAATTTCTATTTGGCACTTCATTCATATACTATAAATATATATATATACTTTCAATAGAACACTGACAAAAAAGAAAACAAAGTACAAGAACTCCAAACTAAGCAAGACTAGCGTATGGAGTAAGATAGCAAAAGCTTTACTTGTTTTTTTTTTCTTTGTTAGTGTTTCATTGAATATGTCATTATTATCATCATCATCAACCATTATCAATCCACTTCTGGACGAAAGTCTCCCCAGGTTTCTTCCACAACGGTCTGTCTTGAGCCAGTCGCCCCCAGGTTACTCCCGCATACATTCGAATTTCATCCATCCATCTCCCATACAGACTTCTTCTGGGTCTCTTCCTGTCCCTTGAAATCAAGCCTAAAATTTCGGCTGTCCGTCGATGGTCTGTCATTCTGACAAATATGTCCCGCCCATTGCCATTTCAAGGATTTTACTCTGATTATGATGTTTTCCACTCTTGTAATTTTTCTGATCCACGAGTTCCTCTTCTTATCTCTCTTGGTTACACCAAGCATGCACATCTCCATGCTGCTTTGAATTGTCTGCAGTTTTGGTGTGTCTATTTTAGTTATGGTCCACGTCTCTGCACCATACGTAAGCAGTGGAAGAATGTATTGATCAACCACTTTTCTTTAATGGCATATTGCTCTTGAAAATTATACTGTATCTTCCAAAAGCTCTCCAGGCAAGTTTTGTACGCAGATTAATTTCTTCAACAATGTGACCCTCACTTGATATCTGCTGTCCAAGATAAACGTACATGTCTGTTATCTCCAGCTTTTCTCCATCAATCGATAAATCTTCATTTCTTGTAAATGCATTGAACATCAGTTTTGTCTTCTGAAAGTTCATTTTTAATCACACTTCTTTATGATGATATTAACATACAGTTGAAATACAGATGATATACATGATATACAGTTGAAATTTCCATACACTACATATTTCTTCGCTCTTTTGGGAAACGCATGTCTGCCTGATTTATTCTGCTAGACGACGCATAAGCAATTTCGTTCATAACTGTACTGTAAATTTAAAACTTCAAGCCTACACGAAACAAATCAAAATACGTCGTTACTCTTCACTTTCATCGTTAAAATATTAATAGACAACAGAACAAAATAATAATAGAAAACATAACAAAATACGTTGTTACCTTCAGCACAAATCTTAAAAGGACCTTGCTTTTTAACAATTTCATTCGAAACTGTACATTTAAAAGCTAGCAAATCAAATGTTTTTGGAAGCGTGAGCAAAATTGTGTTGTCATTACTAATATCTCACGGAGATACATTTTTTTCAAATTTCAAGTACGATTAAAATCTACCCGCGTATTTATATTTATTGCAGTCAACTTACCACTTATATGACGTCACCGTTGCTTCGGTGAAAACGAATGTTGGTCATTTGTTTTTGACACAGAAAACCTTGGTATTCAATATGTCAAACGATAAAATAAATGTTTAAATGCAAAGAATATTATGATATAGTGCTTTTTACGTGATTTTTAAGGTGTTTTGTTAAATAAATTCAGAAAAAATAAATTTAGAACATAATATATGATCAGATCAACTCAAGTCATTCACAACTTACGGCGGGGCTTCAATTGCTGGGCAACAATTGTTCGATCATTGCAAAACGTCCTAGTGTTATCAAAGCTGGGTTATTTAAAAAAACCATTGACCCACTTAAAGTTATCGTGGGAAAGATCCTTTCTTAGCGCGCCTCTATGTTGTAAAAGGAACATTCCTGCCAAATATGAAAGTTCTAAGTTCAGTAGTTTCTGAGATACGGTGATGAGTCAATGAGGGCTTTCAGTTTTATATATGCAGTATATATATATATATATACAGAGAGAGAGAGAGAGAGAGAGAGAGAGATAGATAGATAGATAGATATAGCTAAAAAAATTCGTAATTGAAAACCAATTCTGTTGGATTATCATTTTTTTTTTGTATTTCTTTGTTGTTTTAGCTCTGTATCGTTTAGTCTAATTTAAGTTACTGTTTTGATTCCACTAATATAACTTTTGGTTCATTCTATTTAATAGCCTCCTGAATTTAGCGCTACATTTTCTCTCTCGTTAAATGTTTTTGTAGCAAAGTTATTTGAGGTCAAAAGTTGAAGGACCTATAACGTGAGAGATGAATGTGCTTTTACGTGATTTTTAGAGATGAATGTGCTTTACGACTGCATGACCGCTCTAGTGAGAAGTCGGCTATATTGTGATATCGTTGTGATTGTCTCGGAGATATTCTGTTTAGGGAGCTCTATCTGCGTGCATATTGAATGATTAGAGTTTGCGTTAAATATTACGCTTCGTTGATATTGAAGTCTTAAATTTTGTTTGTCTTCAGAAGTTTTGTGTATATTAAGAATATGTTACATTTCGCCGTCAACGTACAAGTTGGTTACATGCAAAGTAAATTATGTTTTGATGTGCTGACGGGAATACCTATCAAGACTTATAAAAACTGAAATATTAAGCAGTCTTGAATTTTTTGGCCGTTCGGCTATTTAGTGCCTAAGCTTGTTTGGTGATTAGTTAAGCTATTCGGATCATGACGTAACCCTACGGAACGCGTCAGTACAAAGAGTATTCACATTTAAGTAATATTAGTGTTCCGATGAAGCGTGGATATTTGATTGATATCTGAAAACTAATATGCACTTAAACATTACAGCTGAACGAATAGAGTACAATTTGTAGTACGAAACTGAAAAGCTTGTAAGAGTTGATAACTGGTGGATATCAACTTCCCTTTCTTAATTCTCCTACTTATTACTGTTTTATCTCAAGCGGTCAAACTTCAGCTTGAGATTTGCAGGAAATATTTATAATAAATACATACATACAGCTGCTTCTAAACTCTAAGTATTCTCCTGCGTGAATCATTCCAAGCGGTGTGACGGAATTTCAGTGAATAATTTACATAAAACAGGAAAGTATGGTAACAGATCTAAACGTTTTTTATTCCTAAGTTGTTTCTTTTCTAATCCAACAGAATTATAATGATACAGTTAAAGTATTTATGAATTCCTCTACTCTATGGCATATCATAAACAGGAGCGCACCAGAATTTTCCATTATCCTTCAGGTATCTTTTATGATGCACAATGCAACTGAATCCCCTTAAACGCCTTTACTTTATTTTCATGATCTTAATTCCATGAACCATTTTACCTGAAAGGACCGTAGAAACTTCAATTCTTGCATTTTTTTTTCTCATGCTGAGTAGTCGTATGTTTGGCATTATAAAATTTAGCGCAAAGTTCTATAGTGTATCTCAGTATTTCCCTAAGGTTTTTGCTACTGTACGATCCTCTCTTTAGAGCTGCATAATTAGTTTCCTTCCATTACTGAAATATTTATTCATCTTTGAGCATTCGTTGTTCTCAATCCATTTTACTTTCTGGTTCACCGCTGTATTTCTTCATATCTTGAATAAATGTTTTGGGAGTTTTGAACAACTTTATACATTTTCAATGATAGCAGCTGCTTTTGATTTATTAAATTACAAATACCTACAATTCTTTCTTCTTTTATTCTCTTTTCTTCTTCTTTTGGAATCAGCAATATTATAATTTCCTGAATTTTATTTTTTGTGCTCTGTTTCTCTTAATTTCCTTATTGTGACAAGGCAGTTCATTTATAAGCAGCAGAAATGTCTGGCGCTTGATAGTATCTCCCTAAGTGGGCAATGTTATACCCATTTAAATTGAAAACCTCGCATCGTTCTTTTACATCTGCTATGGCTTTTAATTTTGCCATTTTTATGATTTCATCATGATTGGTTTGTGTTAAAAAGTATTTTACCTCCCACTATTATATAGAATGCTTCAAAACACGAAATTAGATTGGAGCAAACACATATATTAAGGGATTTAACTCTGACCAGTTTAACTCACTTAAATAAGTTTCAATCCTCAACCACAAATTTCTTGCTACATGTAATGTAATTTATCTCACCTTTCCGCCATTTTGGTTTCCCATGACCATTTCCCGTGAGGTTTCTTCTTGAGGAAAAAGTTTGCGATGGAAAATCTGTCAGCCCTTGGAAATTCAACAAGATAATGAATTTATACATGGAATCTAATGCAGACGGAATGCAGATAAAACCCTTCTGGTTGTCGTTGATGCGTTAACCTTGATTAATGGCAGCCTTGGATATTCCATCAGTCTCTTTTAATATTTTTTTTTCATTTGAATACTGAAATTATAATAAAGCATACTGATATTCAGGAATGATAATATATTATACATTTTATGATTAGAATGAGATTTTTTGACACGAAATTCATGAAGAGAAATCCAACTCACCCAATCTTTTCTAGTGACTGTCGTCATCTGCGCAATAAAGTTCACAAGATCAAATTTATCCCCGAAATATTTTGGATAAATTATAGAAACATCATCAAAAGGAGCAGGTAATGTTAGGTATAACGCAAACTTTCTTTACAATGCTTCGGGAGGTAAAAAACATTTAAAAAAATTCTCCAAGTGCTAACTGTTAAAGTGTATTTATTCAGTGGATGCATTAAAAACAGTTAAAGTGCCTTCTGTGGATGCATTAAATATTGTTGAAATGCCTTCAGTGGATACAAAAAAAAAAAAAAAAAAAAACGAGTTTCCAAAATGCTAGCCACGTGACATAAATCACGCTTTAGATCACAGTGGTGTTTTTATAATGCTCAACGGCTCATTAGTATTTTGATAAGAACGATAAGGCATAGTTAATTTATAAATACAAAAAACCGAACGTAAATGGCAGAGGAGCGAGGCAGGGGTTATCAATCGAGTTGACCTTTCTTCAGGCTCCTGATGGGGCATCAGCGGCTTTTTTGTTTTATGGTGCTGGTTCTGTTCCTTTGCTTGAACAAGTGACTTTAAATTAAGGACGGGCCACTCTTGGCATCACAGGATAGTCTAAAGTTGTTTCTGCTCTTTTTCCAGTCATCTGGAAAGTAATTTAGCTCTAAGGTTGCGTTGTAAACTTTTGTAAGGCCTTGAACGCGTGCAAAATGCAATTTCTTTCTAATTTTATTATTTATTCGATCTTTGCCCGGTGCCTTTTTTTTTTTTTACTTTTTATTATGAAAAATAACTTCTTACTTTTTAATTGGAAGTGCTTTTTCGAAATCCGTTGGATAATATTTTCGGCTCTTAAAAGGGCCGTTGTTTTTAATGTTGCTCTTTTTTCCGTTCATATTTTTGCTCTCAGGTGTCTTTCGCAAGTTGAGATTAATCATATATGTACTGAAGAGCACCAGTGCTCCTAAAATAATGTGCTAAACAACAAAAGAAAAAAAAAGCAAAAAAAAAAAAAAAATGTGAATTATTATCAGTGCAGTCTTAACGTTGTTAGATATAGAACAGCAGCCGACATGATCTAGTGTTTTATATCAAAAAAACCTATCTGCGTTTTAGAGATGCAGGCAATGGGACGAATTAGGGTTTGGTTCATTGCCCGACGTTTCCTTCACTGAAGGGTCACTTGACAGAAAATCACTTCCCCAAAAAGATTATTTCACCGAAAGACCACTTGATCGAAACGTTCATTTCACTTGATCGAAAGGTTCATTTCACCGAGGGGTCACTTGATCGAAAAGTTCATTTCACCAAAAGGTTTCTTTACCTAAAAGTTCATTTCATCGAAAGGTCATTTCATGGAAGGTTCAGTTTATCGAAAACTTTGGATTTTATTACAGGATCAGCTGAAGCACGGTGCAAGTTCAGCAGACAGACCGCCGGAACGTTAGGAGATCATACTCAAATTGCACTTTTGATTTCTCCGTGTCACAGAGAAAGCAAATATTTAGTTTTAAGAGAAAAATAATTAATTTGAAGTACCTAGTCCTCGGCTTAGTCCTTTTTAAAAGCAAATTCCAATCGTGTTCATAAGGTTTACATAAAATTCAGTACTCATGTTCCTAAGGTTTACATAAAATTTAGTACTCATGTTCCTAATTACCTTAGGCTTTTTTAAGCAATTTTAATCGTACTAACTCATGTTCATGAAGTTTACATAAAAAGTAAAGTTAATAATGTTGCACATTTTTTCACGCAAAAACAATGTCTCGATTTAGGCCTCTTTAGCAAATTTTAAGCGTGCGTGCTTATGTTCATAAGGTATGCATAAAAAGTTACCTTACATTTTATGTAATGCTTATGAATATGAGTAGGGTTAAAATTTGTTAAAATGGCCTGTATATTTCCTGGCCTATGATCAGAAAATTTATGTTTTGTGATTGAGTAAAATTGGAACATTATTTACTTGATTTACAATGTAACCCTTATGAATATGAGCTCGGAGCATTAAAATTTGACAAAATTGCACAGATCTAGGAGTTATAATTAATGTTATATTTCGAAAAACCTACTCACGTTGGAGGTGTTTCATAGAAATTAAAAGTGCATTTTTTATACAATCCGATAATGTTTAGGTGGCCAGTATTTCAAAAACCCGCACCACACTCCAAGATATCTCCAACAACAAAATTCAAAGTTTTCGAGAAACTGACCATTCGGTGAAATGATCTTTCGATATAATGAACTTTTAGGTAAAGTAATCCTTCGGTGAAATGAACTTTTCGATCAAATGTCCTTTCGATAAAATGAATTTTTCGATCAAATGTCCTTTCGATGAAATGAACTTTTTGGTGAAGTGACCTTTCTGTGAAATGAATTTTTCGCTCAAGTGACCCTTCGGTGGAGCCGCCCCAGTGACGCAATGGTCGAAGCGATGGTTTCTGATCATTCATCCGAAAGGGGCCCGGGTTCGAATTCCGGTGAGGCATGGATGTTGTATTTGTCTTATGGAACTGGCACCGTTCCTTCCCTAGAAGCAGTGACCCTAAATTAGGGACGAGCGACTGCTTATAGCCCATTGAGTTGCTCATGGTGGTCGTTAAACCTCCAAAGAAAAAATAAAAACCTTTGGTGAAATGTACCTTTCGGTCAAGTGACCTTTCGATCAAGTGAACGATACCCGATGAATTAATGTCACCTAATGAAATAAGAGACTCTTACTTCTTATCGAAGCGCAGCGGGGAAAAATTAATTTTACCAAACGTTTAAAAATTATATGCATGAGGAAGAAATGTGTAGTCCGCAAGTCAGGAGAACATATGTTGGTCGTATGACTGAAAGCAAATGAATTGATGCAAATGGTGAAAAGCGAGCGCTTAGACCAGTGTGCCAACTGAATTCCCATTTGGTAGAATCCACAAAGTTTAACAATTTTTAACTAAATAAATCCAATGATAAAGCAGGTCATCCATTTTGCTTCACAGGTAGTTTTAAAATGATGACAATAATTTAAATGGGACCACAGAATACACAGAGAGAAAGCCTTTCTTTTAATTGCCCTAGCAATGTTAGAATAACTACGAGTGAGTGAACTTAGTAGTGTTTCGTTTCAAATAGGTTTGAATAATTCGCCAGCATGTGAATTTAACTAGACATCCATGATTTGGGATTTTAAATTCAGTTCAAGTCATTACCTTTAGGAGGTATAGATATATTGATCGGTGTTCGATTTTTCGAAGCTGCGAATGAATTTAAAAGGGACGAAGAACTCCGGAGGATTCCCTAAGAAATCGGAAGTTTGCTCTGGCCGCAGAACATCAGAAAAAGAAGAACTTAGCTTCCACTCAAGTGTCACATTACTTCGTCTTACAGAACGGAAAGCGACACAAGTGAAGTGAGGAAAATATTTCACTTTTGAATAATGGTATGATGTCCACAGAACTTTCTGTAATCTAATTGATTTGACATTCGCTTTTACCAGGAGCATGTCCGTGACTCTTGCGCTGCTATCATAACGCCGGGCTTCTAAATGATTAAACTCGGCGCTTGCCCGGTGAAACATTCCATCCAATTTGGAACACGAAATCGCCCAGCGCTACGATTCTGTGATGCTCCGTGAGAGTACTTCTAGCTCCATCTTGCTTCACCAGCCAGAGATCAATATTTTCGTGAGCGTTTACGTTCACGCAAATATTGGCTTATCTAATCTGCTCCATAAAGTGTTTGCCGAAAGACACCTTGCAGACAATGTTTCCAAGATTTTGATGGTAATATGATGCATCCAGCGTAATATTCTCGTGCGGAACGGGGATTTCTGCAGTGCTGTAAATCTTATTAAAACTTAGATATTTCGTTTTAAAGTCATTCAACTAACATTTCGAATCCGCGTGATATCACGAATGGCGTCTAAGAGCGGGAAGTTTATGACCATAAAATAAATGCATTGCGAAAATTTTCTCTCTTTGTCTCACGAAGGGAGAGATGTGCCCGTAGCCTTAATTTTCCAGAATCAACTAGGCATTCTTGGTAAACCAGTGCTTTAGAAACAAACGTGATTTCTCTCGGGGCTACAAATTTCAGACAATTCTGGTAGGATGCATTCCTAATCGAGCTCATCCCCTCTTTCTCTCGCACGAAGCAAACGGATAAACATCATTGAGGAATGTTTTCTTCTAATTTTTCCGTCTACTGCATCCTGAGTGCTTTAATAAAACGGGAAGCAGAAATTGAGGAATCCGTGAACATTTTGAAAAATGCAATGTAATGAAATGCTTATGACAGTAGGAACTTCCATTTTTATCATATAGGATCTCCCATTAGCCTGCGTCTAGGAAAATAGAAAAACAGTAATACACAATTTGTTAATGTACACTACAACTTGGGAAAATTGCAACAACTAGAAGGTAACGCGCTATTCAAATGAAACTTATATCACAGATTCTTCGTGTTAGAGTAGATAAATTATTACATATGTGGAGCTATAGCTGAGTTTTTTACGCTTTCCAACCGTAGGATGAAAAAGCGTATAGGCTCCAGCTTTGTCCGTCTGCATGTCCGCTCGATAACTCGCGTAAAAATGGTTCGATTTCGATGAAATTTTAATATGTGGTAGAAGATCACCTGGGGCCGAACCTTTTTGAAAATGGAAGAAATGAGGTCAAAGGTCAGGACATAGGAGCGGTATCCATTCCATTGCTCTTATGCGTCATAACGTGCGTAAAAATGGTTAGATTTCGATGAAATTTTATCATGTTGTTCCAGAGGTACACTGAACCGGTTCTGTTGAATATCATCGAAATGGGGTCGAAGGTCAGGACACAGGAGCGAGTTCATTCCACAGCCGTTATCCTCATAAGTTAAATAATGATTTCCGGCATGTTGGAAAGCGTATCATAATCAACGCATTGCATAATTTTACTAACTTGTTTGCTGTAAAACTCAGTATCGTGAGAATTGTATCAACTAGAAAAAATCCCGCTGTTCAAATGAAATGTATACCACATATTCCTCACAGTACAGGAATTCACTGATTATATTTATGGAGCCAGATAACATGAGCTAGATAACTGATTATATTTATGGAGCTATACCTGACTCAGTATCGTATGAGGCGACATTCAACTACATTCAATTGCGTGCCTCTACACAGCGTACAATTGAATGTAAGTGGTTTTCGAAATCGTGTTGGGAAATACCCTGTCAGGCTGCTTCTATGCGAAACCATAGTTCATTTGCTGTAGCTGGCGGAGGCGCTTCATGGGCCTGTCGCTTAGCTAGTATGTCTGAGACATGTTCGATCCAGGACATATCCGGCAGAAGTGCAGGACAGGGAAGAAGATGTATCAACCGTTCATGGAAGATGGCAAGACAACTCTGAAGGGTATTACCTCTGCCTGCCTCTGAAACATGCCTGCTTTATCGCTGGCCGTTGAAGATTCCTTGAATTCACATCAGGGGAGATCGCAAATTGAATTCAATAGCGCCCCAAATCATGATATTTGGCGTTGGGCCGGTATGACGCTGCAATATGCACACTGTAAAGGGCCTTTTATCACGATATCTTCGAACACGTAAGCTACCATCATGGTACATCACGTTGATTCGTGAAAATACGACCCTCTGCCAATCAGTAGCCATTTTGTCTCTGTTCGAGACGGAATTGAAACCTGAGGCGTCCTTTGTACAAGGTCCAATGAATGCGCAGCACAGGGCTGCTCGCGACTAGGCTTCTTTTAATCGGATGACGTCTAACTGTGCTACATGACAAAGCATGAGCTGTGACAGTGTTCCATTGCTGCACTAACACCGTAGTTGTCGCAATGTGATTGGTCACTGCCATGAGGTAGAGGTGTCTGTCATCCCGTGGAGTCGTTCATTTCCCGGATTTCTTTGCATACGAGCCTGATCTATCCACTGCGGCCATGTTCGTATCACTGTACTAGCGTTTTGTCCAGTACGAGCGGCAATTTCGTAGCAGGAAAATACAGTTTCTTTCATCTAAACAATACTTATTTCCTTGAAATCTGTCAATTGTCTATAATGCGACCTTCTTCCGCGAAGGGGCATAGTGAGCCACAAGAAACACTCTCTCGACTCAGTGTCGGCTTTTCACTAATTGCGAAATCAGATCAGATCAGATGTAGAGGATTTTAGGAAGGTAGTGTCTGACCCCAGGTATTAAACAACCCTTAGAAATGGAAAGCTAGGAGATTTAGGCTGGATTACCCCATAGGAAAGTGACACGGAAGCTAGGTAGAAAGTGGGAGGAAGACCCCCTGATTTATTACCGGGGAGCCAGTACCCGGGGTCTGACGGCATAACGTGCCCATTCGTCGCACGGCGGATATTTAGTGGTTCGAGCGTTCGTACCTGACTGGGATCACATCTCAGGTTTTCTCCGTGGAAGACACGAACTTTGACCACTAGGCCACCAGCGGCAAAGGCATACTTAAACCCTGACATTTCAGAGGGCGCTGCTCCGAAACCGCATGCCCATTTCACTGGCATTTTAATCAGATACATGTACATATCCTATGAGTTTCAAACTAATACCAGCATCCTTCACGGTGTTGCAATTTGCACAGACAGTAGTGCAGGATATAAGGAAATGTACATGCGAAGCAGGGGTTGAAGACATGTTAATATAAAATAGTAGCTTATAGGGAAGGGCCATCTGCCACTGAATCTCTAAACATACAATTTCAATAAATCTAGAATATCATACCCTCAACTGCAACCAGATGGATGAAAGTAGTATACAACTGCAGAAATTTTAAAGCACAAAATCACTGGGACAAATCCTAGGAACGAAATTTGATTCCTCTAAATTTTCTTAGAGAAAAATTTATGTCACCTTACAAAATTCTAATTTCCTCGAATATCGGGTATTCATGATTTTTTATAATTTCAATATACCTCGAATATCACAGCCTCAAATGTACGCAGGAGGACGAAAGCAACATAAACCAGCAACAATTTTAAAACATAAGATCTGTGATTGAAAATAAAATCAGAACCAATTTTTATTCTTGCACATTTCCCATTTCCTTAGAGAAGAACTTACGATACCGTAAAAATTATAAATTCCTTAAACATCGGGTATTGTTTTAAGCCTATAAATCTGTATGATTTCAATCATTTTAGAACATCTCACCGTCAACTGTACCCAGCTGGACGAAAGTATTATAAACCAGCAAAAAAATTTTATATATGATTGACCAAATCAGAGGAAGAAAATTAAATTGTAAATTTCCTTAGAATTTACGATAACGTAAAAATGTCACCTTTCCCGAATATGGTATTTTAAGCTTAAGAATTCGTTCAACGAAGAAATTAGAAAATCAGAATCTTAATTTTTATTCCTAAGCAAATACAAGGAAATTGTTATGAGTTACACCTTTTGCACAAAAGAAATTCATATGCGAAAACGAAACAAAAACCGGTGTCTAGAAATGTAACGTCATCCCTTCGTAATTATCTTTATTTTGCCCATGAGGATCTGATACATTAACGAACGTTTTATGAGTAGCTTACAGTATTATGAATTTATGAAATGTTTGAAGCATTATTTGAAATTTTCCTAATCTTCTTTGTTTGACAAACAGAATAAAATTTCAAAAACCTATTTCTGAATCACCGAAATCCCAACTGTAATTAAAACAAAATATGTTTTAAAGTAAAACATTCGTGTTTTAGTATTAGAAAACTGCAATATATTTTCAAGATAATTTTCATGGCAAATTTTAAGTATACAAACAAGTGGGTATTCTGTTGTAGATCGATTTATGCCGATTTTTCCACCGTAGTTAATCAGCATTTTAGAACAATTTACAGCAACAATTATCGCAATGTTTATACTCTGCCTCTGATCGAGATTCTTCCGAAATTTAGTATTTAATCTCAAATAGGTGTTTGTTATGAGCGAACAACTTTCGGTATTTGCTTCCGACGCCATTTAGTGGAAGAAACTTTGCAAACTTTCGCTCTGGCCCAGTCGTAATAATTTTACGACCGGTAATTTAATCTATAGCGAACGAACCGTTTTTGCCAGTGACCCACGCCTCCCAACTCTGGAGTGGGGTATTCTCCCAACTGAACTTCGGCGGCAATGCTTATCTCAGCAACTTCCCAGTTTGACTCATGATTCAGGTCAGTAGTGCTTCACATATATCCTCTGCCTATAGAAAGGCGGGGACAGGAATTCGATTCGCAGGTTTCGGGTCCACTAACAAACCATGCTTGAAGGAGCTCAGCGTAGAAGCAGGAGTTCTGATTAATTCCAGACGATGTGAGAAAAATCATCACATATACTTTATATTGACAAAAGTCACCGGACACCTAGAAGAGAAACACAACATGGCAATTCTTGACATACATTAGTACGATGTCGATCTAGCTTTGGCTTTAATGCATGCACTGATCCTTCGAGATATGCTTTCGTGGAACACAGCGATAGGTATGCGCTTCCATTCAATACCTAATGCTGCCACTAACTGTTGCTGAGTAGCAGGCTTTGGTTCCAAATTTCTAATGCGGTGCTCTAATTCATATCATAGGTGTTCTATGAGATTAAGATCAGGGCTCTGTGCTGGCCAGTTAACACACGATACAGAATTATCGCAAACCACGCCGTATCAGTCCTTCCTTTATGGCTCGGTACATTATCCAGCTGGTTCATAGTATTGCCACAGAGTTGGTAAGGCATAATTGTCCAAAATATGGAGGAAGACTTGTTGGTTAACAGGTTTGTCCAAGATAACCAATGGGCCGAGATGATATTACAAAAAACACCCCCAGACGAGTACACTGCGAGCTTCGAACTTGATCGTAGGAACAGTACGCTGTGGTAAATAACGTTCCCCCGGCTGCCGCCACTCCCACAAACGGCCATCACATTGATGGATCGTGTATCTGGATTCATTAGTCCATAGGACCCGTTTCCATTGATCTACGGTCCACGATAAATGATCTTTACACCATGCGACACAACTAGTAGCATTCTGAGTGGAGATGAAAGGCTTATGAGCAGCTGCACGACCACGGTAACCCATGGAGTGAAGTTCTATGAGAATGGTACGTGTACATACCCAAATTTCCAGCATTTTTACTCACCTGTAAACTGAGGCCTTGTGCAGTACGCCGTCGATTAGCTGTAACGATGCTCTTGAGGCTTCGACATCCTCTATCTCTGATTTTCTTTGGTCTGTCGGTACGTTTTGCTGCTTCAGGCACACCATGTGTGTTTCACTTATTCAGTACATCCAAAACAGTTGCCTTGGGTATGTTTAAATGCCTCTCGGTTTCTCTTATGGGCAACCCCCTAATATAACACCTAACAATGTTTCCATTCTCAAAATCAGTTCTCTCCCGCCGAACATTTTCAGTCAGCCTCACAGTGTGATATATTTGCGGTCAGCTACAGGCTTGTTTTTTATACCGTTTGCAGCTGTACCGCGCAGCTTAACAACGCAGCGGATCCGTTCATTAGCTTTTGAAGGTGTGTTCGGTGATTTTTGTCAGTATAATGTTGTTTTCGAACCTCACAGCCAGGAGATTAATTTTACCTTCAGGTGCGAATATGGCGAAATATCATTTTTTGCCGGTGGTATTACATTCAGGATCTCCCATGTATTGAGGATCCACAGCGTTTATCCTGCTGACCACAAATACGTACTCGACCATCTGTCGAATGGACTACATTTTGTGATTCATCGGATCAGCACACATGTTTGCAACCTTCTATCGTACTATTTGCATGTCGTTAGTACCAGGATAATTGTTTACGCCGATTAACATTTATTAGGAGAGGATGGCGTATAGGACGTATTTTCTTCTAGTCCATATGTATGAGCTTGCGACGCATAGTACACGGGATATCATTTGTGGTTGACTCATATAGTATCAGGCCGTCTACTGTAAAACTTTCAGTGTTAAATCAAGACATGAATGACGGTTGCGACGCACTTGTTTGTAATCAACCTTTGTAATCAACCTTCGACCGTCTTTTACAATTCTCTCCCGGGAAGTTGGTTTCTCCCTAATGGCACAACTCCTAGCACCTCTAACTACGTAGGTCCTCGTTTCTGAAATGCGCCATCAATCCTTTCGGCATTTTGTTAACTCCGAAAAATCATTGGTTTTAGGCATCACGTCCGAAACTTCACCTAAACTGAACCATAAACTTCCCCCTCTTCCTTGTTATACCCGTAGCGGGTGCAACTCTCTTTGCATATAGGGATCGTGGTTCAATGAGCACTCAGTGTGCATACAAAGATTCTGTTTCGAAATCGAAATTCGATACCAACGTGCGAAATCGTTTTGGCACCGAACATTAGAGATTAATTGCAACCAGAAAAATATTTTAAAAAGTAGTGTAAAACTTTTATAGTGTTTAAGTATAACTTTTGATCTGATTTTTTTAATGTAAATTTACACCTTTCAACCTTCAGTCCGCTTTATTATTCGTAAAATATAAACTATTCTTTGTAGGTGTAATATTCAGATTACAATGAAAAACTGAATCTAAATAGTTTGAAGAAAGTCAAAATTAAATTAATATAACACAAACAAGAATAAATTAGTGAATTAAGGTGGTCTCTTTTAAAATCCCTGCCTTATGTTTCCAATAGTAAAACGTCGTTACATATTTACTTCGCAATTAATATATTTCCATGTATGAAAATTTGTGCATCGATAAAACTAACTGTAAGTTATAGCATGGGATACTTAATACTTGCTGAAACATAACTATAATTAAAACCAATCATTGTTCTTTGCGTAATGTTCAGCCCTAAAAATAGATGGCGCGACCTGTACACTGATAACGCCAGTAGTCAAACAAATGTTGAATTGCTTAACTATGGTTGTGATTTAGCAAGTATTAAGTATCCCATGCTATAACTTAAAGTTAGTTTCATCGATGTGCCGATTTTCATCCTTGGGAATACATTTATTGCGAAGAAAATATGTAAAGAAGTTTTACCATTGTAAACATAGGGCAGAGATTTTAGGTAGTACCACCTTAATGCTAAATGCACTTGGGAACTTAGGTTGAAATGCAACAAAGCAAAATATTATTTTAACCTGGAGGGAAAAGCTTTGGTGAAATGAGCCACAGATGGAACGAAAACAATATGAAGCTTTAAATTCAGTACTCATATTACGATAATTGCAAATAATGAGGATTTGTAAAGTTTTATACGTATGCCCAGGTTTAACCCAGCAATGTGTTAGGTAAAGCTGTCAACCTAGGCTTGAAGATTCTGCGAAACAAAATTATGATAAGTCAGTAAGATCATGCAATGCTTTGATTATGATATGCTTTCCAACATACCAGAAATCATTACTCAAATTATTACTCAAGTTATGAGGATAATGGCTGTGGAATAAATCTCGATCCTGTGTCCTGACCTTTGACCCCATTTCGATGATATTAAAGAGAATTGGTTCGGTAAACCACCGGAACAACATACTAAAGTTCTGTCGAAATAGAAGCATTTGTAGTCATAGTATGAGAATAATGGTTGTGGAATAAATATAGGTCCTGTGTCCTGACCTTTGACCCCATTTCGATTATATTCAACATAACTGCTTTAGTATACTTCCGGAACAACATAATAAGGTTTTGTCGTAATAGAAGCATTTTTTACGTAAGTTATGACGCATAAGAGCGATGGAATGGATCCCTCTCCTACGTCCTGAACTTTGACCCTATTTCTACCATTTTCAATAATTTTCGTCCCCAGGTGGTTCCCTACCACATACTAAAATTTCATCGAAATAGAAGCATTTTTACGCACGTTATGATGCATGAGGGGAATGGATCCCGCTCTTATGTCGTGACATTTGACCCCATTTCGTCCATTTTCAATAGGGTTCGTCCTACCCCCCCCCCTGGTGGTCCCCTACCACATTCTAAAATTTCATCGTATTCAAACCATTTTTACGCGAGTTATCGTACAGACGGACAAAGCTGGAGCATATACGCTTCTTTAACCTACGGTTGGACAGCGTAAGAAAACAGATGTGCGTTTGAATTGCTTCTGTTACTTTACTCTAGTCGGTTTCGCGAAAGTTTTAGGAGCGAAAAAGCTGTTACTATATAAGGGTTGTTTCAAAACAACTGAGAATGTTTTTGTGAAAAAAATGTGTATCTTAATTATCAAGAAAATGGACATCTTTTTCGAAATATTGTTTATTAGATTGAATACAGGTGTCCCGATGTTACTCCCACTTTTGTAATGTCTTCTGGAATTCTTCTTCTGAAATGCTGTTGCAGCACCCCTGCGCAGTTTTAATAAGTTGTTAATTAGTCTTAGATTTTCGACCCTGAAACTTATTTTTGTAAATGGGAAACAACCAAATGTCACATGGTGACAGTCTGGACTATATGCAGGTTGGCGCGTCAACTTAACATTAATTTTCTCCAATAAAAAACAGAACTGGCCATGTGCGGACTTGATTTGGGCCGCACATGAAAAGAAATGGGGAACCCAAGTTGAACAAACTGATTTCATGCCCAAATTCTTGGTTAAAATTCTATGAATTGATGATTTTTAAATATGAACCATATCTTCGATATCTCTAATTGATAGGTGTGTGTCTTCCCGTATAACAACACCTATTGTATTAATGTTTACCTCTGTAACACTCGTTGGTCTTCCTCCATGAGAGAGTAAAGCTGACGACTCACTCCCATCCATAAATTCTTTATGCCATCTGTAAATTCTTCATTTTCCTATATATTCATCTTTCTAAGCCTCTATCATAAGACGAAAAGTCTCTCCGACAGACTTTTAAAGTCGACAGCAAAATTTGATGGCGCATCTGTTTCTTTTTCAAATCTATTTTTTTGAAAAATCACAGCGCTAAACACTTGTTACGGGTTCACGAAACAACACTTATTAAGGTGGTTCCACTTAAATTCTCTGACTTATGCTTCCAATCGTAAAACGTCTTTACATACACTGGTGTAAAAATTAAGGACGAAGAGGAGAAATTAGCATAACAGCGGAACGAGCAGGCAGAACGGACCGAAAGACCACTCAGAAGATAGACTAGGGTCCGGAACAGTAGGGCACGCGCATATATGCAGCATGACGTATGGGGGGAGTGTCGGAAAGGTATAAAGCACACGGGCGGTGTACGCTCAGCAATTCGGTGAAAGCTATTGCACAGTGTACATTGGTTTGGACGACGTCGAGTTGCTGCCACCGTGTGATATGGCCAACAGGCAATCTAGTAGACGACATCTGGATGACTTGACCCGAGGTCGCGTCATTGGAAAGTTGGAAAAAGGTCGAAGTGTGACTAGTGTGGCCGAAAAGTTCGGAATCGCTCACAGCATCGTTTCACGAGCTTGGAGAGCATTTCAAACGCCAAGAACAGATGTCAGAGAGTTTAGGAATGGTCGTCCACGAGCAACCACAGCGGCGGACGACTGGTATATTGTCCTACAGGCGAGAAGAGACAGACGGCAGACAGCGGGAGAAATCGCAAGGCACATGCAACAGACAACTGGACGTCAGTTATCCCGTTTTACCGTGGCCAGGAGTCTGCACAAAGGTGGCCTATTTGCACAACGACAAGTACGGTGTGTGCCAATAACTCCTGCTCATCGGAGACGGCGGTTTCTGTGGTGCCAAGAACACAAGAACGGGACACATCAGCAATGGGGTCGAGTTCTCTTTACAGATGAGAGCCGATTTAGTCTGACGAGCGATTCTGGACGTATACCCATCTGAAGAGAGCACGGAACACGCAATCACACCTCCAACATCATCGAAAGGGACGGTTTTGAAGGTGGCGGAGTTCTCGTTTGGGGCGGTATCATGCGTGGTAGCCGTCCTGACCTCCACATCTTCCAAGTAGGGTCAGTCACTGGTGTTCGCTTTTGTACCGAGGTTCTCCTGCCTCACGTGCGTCTGTTTACAGGTGCTGTGGGTCTAGAGTTCCTCTTCATGGACGACAATGCTACACCTCATCGTGCAGTAGCTGTCGCAGTACTCTTGGATAGTGAAGATATGCACAGCATGGATTTGCCCGCAAGGTCCCCGGACCTAAATCCAATCGCACACGTGTGGTACCTTCTCGGGAGATGCTTGGCCACACGATTCCGCCGCTGCGATTGGCGCTATAAGAGGAATGGGCCGCGATGCCTTAACAGCTTCTTGACAACCTCGTCCTCAGCATGGACAGACGTTGTAAATCCTGCAACGCAGTCAGGGGTGATCATATCCCCTACGAAAGACAGGATTTTTCTTGGCAGCCGCCTGTCACACGGACGTTTCTGTCTTTTGTCCAGTTGTGCTCGAAGCTACCTTTTCAATAAGGTGCCTTTGTATTCTTTGGATTCCTTGTTTGGAAGGTTTTTTGCTCACTTCTCCCATATTCTTACATCTTGGTAATCTTATGGGCCGCCCCGGTGGCGCAGTGGTCTAAGGCGCTGGCCTCTGATCATTCGTCCGTAAGGGGTCCGGGTTCGAATCCCGGTCGGGCATGGATGTTGTGTTTGTCTTACGACGCTGGCTCTCTCCCTTCCCTGGAACCAGTGACCCTAAATTAGGGACGGGCGACTGCTTATAGCCCATTGAGTTGCTCACGGTGGTCGTTAAACCTCCAATCAAAAAAAAGTCTTATGGTATGATTTGAGTCGATATGGAGCACTTCTGCACGTCTTATATCTGAAAAACCGTCTCGTCCTTAATTTTTCACGCCAGTGTATATTCTCAGAAATTAATGTATTCCCAAGGATGAAAATTTGTCTATTGTTAAAACTAACTTTTAGTTACAGCATGGGATACTTTACAATCCAACATTTGTTTCTGTACTGACGTCATCAATTCACACATCGCACCATCTGTTCACAGGTCTGAACATTACTCAAAGAAAAATGATTGATTTTTAATATAATTATGGTTATATTTTAAGTTATTAAGTATCCCATGCTGTAACTTAAAGTTTGTTCTATCGATGTGCAAATTTTCATCCTTGGAATACATTAATTGCGAAGAACATATGTAAAGGAATTTTACCATTGAAGACATAAGGCAGAGATTTTAGGCGGAACCACGTTAAACTGCTCCCTTCCGACGACGCATGCGTGATAAAGAGGTATGGCCGGTTGCTATGGTTACTACAACGACTACTGTTTTTTTAAGACTCGTGCCAAGGTCGAACTCAGTACTGTACATTTTTCATTTTTTATAAAAATATTTTCAGTTGTTTTGAGACAAGCTATGTATTTACGCGAAGTTTAAATGTTTAAGGAATCGATTACTTCTTACAGTTACTCTTCTTTGTAGAAGACACAATCACAAGGCGTGGTATTAAATAATAACTGCGACAGTGTCTGTATCTTCAACAATTTCAGCATAATAGCTAAGGAATTTCAAAATATCTTCCAAATGAAAGCTTTCCTTTTTGAGACCGCAATTGAAGTTTTCTCTTTAGTGATAAATTTTCACACAAGAAATAACGTTGGCTAATCAAACTTAAATTACCTTCTTCCTAAAAGCTTTTATTTTCTTGCTTACTTTCTTTCAAACGCCGTTTTCCTTAACTATAAACTTTCTTGCAATTCGTATATGGTTAGGGCTTAAAAAAGTACATGACAGCAGCATAGCGGCAGCAATGCAGATGTGTCAGTTTCAATACAAAGATTAATATCTTTCTATATTGTTTAATCTCGTTGTGCACTTTCTTCCGTTTTTTTACTTTATTTTCTAGAGACGTACTATTATTCATGTAGCAATAAAGGGGAAAGAGAATTAGTGTCTTTAAGAGAGGAAAATTAATGAGGAAATCTTTATTTCGGCAAACTTTTTATGCATTTTTCGTAGAGTTAATCCATTATTTGCGGCAAATCAATATTTTCCAGTGAAAAATGAGTAGCGTTCCGTCTTACGTGACAACGGAAAACTAGGCTAGATTGTTTTGTAACAAAAACTCAGGCAACAAAGAAAAAAGGAAGCGGTATTCTGTCATCCCCTAATCAGCCATTTAAAGCAATACTTTCTTTTGGAGCAGTTGCGCACAATTAATAAAAGCATGTGTAGTGAAAGGCAGAAGTACACCGGATGCTGCGCTTTAAAAATAAATGCATTACTTTTGTTACTGACGCTTCAAGATCAGAGAACTAAAAGTTGATATCATTTATTTGAATGTGACAAGCACCATTTGGCTAAAGTTATTGTGCTCGAAGTTTTATCCATTGGTAAACACCATTTTATAGATTACTATTATATTTTTCTCTTTGGAATACATACGAATTTTTTTTGGAAAATGTAACTCTGTATGGTTCAAATATTTTACAGGTACACTTTAAATTTTCATGCTGATATTAAAAAAAAACATCTCGTACGTTTATCTGTTTAATGCGTTTTACGTGCACTGCCGTTTGATTTCCACCAAATATTTATAATTCCTCATGAAGCTGAGCTGCAATGAATCGTTCGCATTTTCTTTAAGTGGAAATTTAATCTCAAGATCCTTGAGTGAAAACAAAATTAAGAGCTTCGGGGAAACGTTTTGAATATGTATTTGATACCACATTGCAATTTGTAGGTCACCTTTCAGAAACTTATTGTACAACACGGGTTAAGAATTTTGCCTAATTTAGGTATCTGTTGACTGACTACCGACCATAATTAAATATCAACGAGTTAGTAAAATCATGCAATGCATTAATTATGATACGCTTTCCAACATACCAGAAATCATTACTCAAGCTATTACTCAAGTTATGATGATAATGACTGTAGAATAAATCTCGCTCCTATGACCTGACCTTTGATCCCATTTCGATTATATTCAGCAGAAAAGATAAATTATACTTCCGGAACAACATGATAAAGTTTTGTCTCAATCGAAGCATTTTTACGTAAGTCATAACGCATAAGGACAATGGAATGGATTCCACTCCTCTGTCCTGACCTTTGACCCCATTTCGCCCATTTTCCTTAAGGTTTGTCCCCAGGTAGTTCCATACCACATATTAAAATTTCATCGAAATCGGACCATTTTTATTCAAGTTATGACGCATAAGGGCAATGAAGTAGATCACGCTCCTATGTCCTGACCTTTGACCCTATTTCACCCATTTTCAATAGTGTTCGTCCCCAGGCGGTCCCCTGCCACATACTAAAATTTCATTGAAATCGAACCGTTTTTACGTGAGTTATCGTGCGGACGGGCAGCCGGACGGACAAAGCTGGAGCATATACGCTTCTTCAACCTACGGTTGGAAAGCGTAAAAATAACTTGAATTTTATTAGTTTACCTTCTTCGCAGTATTTTGTTTCATTTAAAATTTTAATAGCACATGCTTTTCAACACTGTGAAATGAATTTTATGAAAATGTGTATTTTCGAATTATCTGCATCTCGTGTTCGAGGTGTATTCCGTGATATGTTTAGGTATTCTGACACTATTGTACGTTTCATTATGAACCACTTGCTGGTTTTGATCATCATGATCAGTGATTCTCGATACACTACTTTCTTTTTAATCATCATGAAAGCGTCCCGAATTATCTTTTACAACGATCTTCTTTAGCCGTTTCCTTCGAAGTCACTGTAATACGCTTTGGAATTTCATTCACCCATGTTCCCATCCATTTTTTGTGCTGTCTTCTTAGATTTCTTTCTATCCCACTGCACCCGATCTACTATTTCACCATATCGAAAAACAAATGTAGAGCCTTGCAAAGCTTTGGTGGATAATATGAGGAAGAAACAGTATAGTTTTAAAAGCAATTAACAATTATATGTTTAACAAAAGATGTTTATTGATTGCATCCTTTCAGTATTGTTTTATTTTATGGAATGGGTACACAGATCTTATCTAAAATGCTTCCAGACACGACGCACAGTTCAAAGACGCGTCGAGAGATATGTGGTTGCATTTACTTGGATAGGAAGGACAGGTAGAGGAACTTATGGGTTAAGAAAATGACAAGAGTTGATGATCTTATGATCAAAGTAAAGACCTTCAAGTGGCAATGAGATTAACAGCTCAATAGAAAATATCATACATAATATATTCTACTAAAATGTTGCACGAGAAAAAATCAATTAACTGCCCATTTAATGCAATTTATAAAACAAAAACTATCCAACATGAAAGTTTAGGCGATTCGTTCTTATTTGGATGAAATTTCCGATAGAATCTTAATTAGACAGTGCCTGGATATCCAATTTACACTGAAAGGATAAATTATTACGTACACCCACCTAATAATTGTAGTGTGTCACCATCTTTTGCACGCAGGACAGCAATCCAACATCGTGGTACGGATGCAATGAGGTTCCGAAACTCAGACTCAGGTCTCACTGACCATTATTCTAAGAATGCTTGGCGTAGAGCAGGCAGAGATGTAGTTGGGGATGGTTGATCACGAACAGCTCGTTTCAATATGTCCCATAAATTCTCTATGGGGTTGATGTCCGGTGAGCGAAAGGGTCATGCGAGTGTGGTAAGCTTAGTGTTATGCTCCTGGATTCATTAAGTCGCTAGTCGGAACCGATGGGGTGGGGCGTTGTCTGTTGAAAGATAGGAACTTGGTTCGGACTGAGGCACGTAACAAAAGGTTGGAGATGGTCAGCTAGGAGCTGGACATAGCTGGAACCAGTGACAGAGGACTCTAAAGGTACAAATGGACCTAGGACGGACCACCACGTGAACGTTGCAGAAATGGTTACACCACCTCCACCGGCTTGAAGTACCCCAACTTGGCATGCGGTGTGCACAGCCTCGTATGGTTTACGCCACACACGCTGCTTGCCATCGGCGCGACACAGTGTGAAACGGTGTTCGTCAGACCGTATGATGCGTTTCCAATCATCCGTGCTACAGTTTCGATGGGCCTTTGCAAACTTCAGCCGAATCATGCGATGCTGTGCCGTTAACATCGGGTCACGATGTGGTTGTCGACTACCACAGCCGAGTTGTGCCATATGTCGACGAATCGTTCTTGAGCATAGGCTTGTGGATGCTCCTTCATTAAATTGTGACGTAATATGCTGCAGATCAGCCGGCAGATTCGTCTGTACCATGTTGTCTAATTGTCGGAACCAATGATCATCCAATACACTTTAACGGCCACATTTCATCCGACTGTTAGCGGTTTTACCGGATTTCACGTACTCCTGTTACACACGCTCGCTATGGTTTGTCGCGGAAATCTTAAAATATTCGCTGTTGCGCTGATTGAACATCCGGTCTTCCTGACTCCCAAGACGTGACCTCGATCAAACGCAAGTAAGTTTCGTCCTCGACCTATAATGGCACTTGACGGAATGTATTCCTGTGTGTACCGATCCATTCAATTTATTGCACCACCTGGTTTTTCTGCACACGGCGATTTGCTGCAGACCTGTTGCTTTGAGTGTTTTCACCGCGGTGTACGTAATATTTTGCCCTTTCTGTGTATATCTGGTAGTAATTAATTATTCAAAATCCGAAATTCTACTCATAAATGGGCACTTGTTCCTACACACACATTTGAAAATGGCTGAATTGCGCATGACATCACGAAAAAGGACAGTGCAATAAGATTTCTGCGCATAATCGCACTTCTACGCAATTTATCAACTGATCTCATTTTTCGAAAGGGTGGATACGATGCCTCCTCTAATGGACTAATAACATCGCTTCTTTAGTTTTCGGTTTCTGACACAAAACTGCATGCAAGTGCGTACGCGTCACAACATTATTATACCCATTATTTATAAATAAATAACATTATAAATAAATAACATTTATAAAGGTCGCAGAAGTGAACATTTATGGCCCCCGCATGCAAGCATTTTACGAACATGACACTATGTTTCAATTTGTTTTTGAAAATGCGGAAATTCACGACTTTTGCATATAATGCGTCTATTAATCCACGAATATTTATGCATTCTATGACATAGAAATGTTCAATGGAACAAAACCACTTATCTCGAAAGCAGTGTTCCATAACACATATTAACGAAACCAATACATATTTATTTTGGAAAGAATATTCCTATGATGTATACCATGAAATTAAGACTTTAAACGGCACTCTACCCACAGTAAAAAGAGTTGTTTTGATGCCGACCTGAAAATCTGGAAACCGTTGAATAAAATATCACCAACATAAAATGGTGATATTGCATGATATATCTAATATAAAATACAAGAATACATTCTGCCCGGGCAGATGAATTTAAGAAAACCTAATGGAATCTGCAAATAGGCACATAGAGTTTTAAAAAACTTAATGAAAGTACAAGACGAAACCTGCATTCATTACGATGGCAAGAAGATCAGCTAAATCTTGAAGTTAAGTCTTTACTTATTCTGGAAAAAAATCACATGATAATTGTTCGAAAGATTCATTCAAAAATTAAATAAACATTTTTTTGTCTTTATCTTTCTTTATTTTGTTTCATCATTAAGAAAATTATAAGTGTATATGCTGAATTCACAGGCTAAGGGTAATTTTTCATTGCAAAGGCGTAAATTATGTATCGTAAATTTTAATATGAACACCAATATTTGTTTCATTTCATTTATTTTTCTTTATGGCGTTACATTTGACCATGTTACATTTCAAAATTGATTTTATAACATATAATAAGTAAAAATACGTTTATAATATATGTATGTACATATATATACTGCATATATATACACAGCCTGAGTGAATCGCAATTCCCCTAAAGTAAGTAGAACATATAAAATTTATATATAAAAGAACATATAAAATTTACGCATATGTGGTCTGATTAATAATTGTCTACTATTCAATTTTGTATTTTAGTTTGTTAGCAAATATATTTAGTTGTATTCGAAAATAATTATAATTATTACTATGTGTTAGTTGACAAGGTAGGCTATTCCATAACACCAATCCCTGGAAATCAATAAATCTTTGTTGGGGAAAATGTGTCAGGTATTGGTAATAAAAATTCATTTCTGTTTCTTGTTTGATTGCCGTGAACAACATAGTTCAGATGAATTAAGTGTTGATACCTATTCGCCTTTATTCATTTATACATAAATCCTAATAATCTATATTGCCGGAATTTCTCAATTTCTAAAAATCCGTTATTTTTTCCGTACCCCCATATTTAAATTAATTCCCTTAAAATTGTTTAAAATTTTGACTATCCTTTTTTGTAACGATTGTACTTTATATAAATTGGTCTAAGTAGTTTGACCCTTACTGATAAACAATAAGTCGAACATGAATAAATCAGACTGTAATACAGCATTTTTAATGTTTTAATTGTTAAAATATTTGAAATTCCCGTAATTGAACCCAATACCCCTGAAATTGAATTGATATATTTTGAATGATAATATTACATTTTAAATTATCCTCAATTATTACTCCCAAATATTTAATACCATTGACCATTTCAAACGTAAAATTTTCCACAAAAATGGGTGGTGGCTCAACAATCTGTCTATCTACCTTTTTAAAAATAATACATAGGAAATTTGAATCTAGCCGTTTCATCAATTTTTCAATTAATTTATTACATTTTATTTTTGCCCAAGAAAAAAATTACGAAGATAATGAGTTATAGAAAGTAATGGAATGCATATGATGATCGATTGGAACTGCATTATATTGAAAGTTTCCTCAGGTATTTCCGATTTTAGAAGAGTGGGAATTAAATATAGATCACTAATTGAATAAAGGATTGAATAAATATCCACCCCCTCATTAGAATTCACAACACAAGCAATGAATATTATTGCCTCCCTTGATAACGTAACATATTATTTAACATACATTTTTAATACCCAAAATGCTTTTAAATTGATACTGCTAGAATATCGATTCCATAATATTCTGATTTCTTCGCATTCTTGAATACGACAAAGCGATTCCAGAAAGGTTATAACTAATGCAGACTTCATTGAGGATTCCGGTTTTGAATGCATCTAATGCAGCTTTCAAGCGAAATGAAGCTTAGCATATCTGGTGTTCAATTACTTTTAGCCCTGGCTTTTCTCTAGGGGAAATGAAGAGAACAGCATCTGATGGGCTACAGAGTATTGCAGCTGCGACCCTTATTTGCACTTGATTTGTTAGATGTCGCTCGATTCAGCAGCTCTGTAGGACTCTCTAGCCAGGTATGATATTTGAGCGGCATGTTTTTCAATATGTGTCAAAGGAACTGCAGCAGTCGGATGAAAAAGGAAAACACTGTTCGGGTTTTTTCTAGTGAAATTTCCCAAGTGATTGTAACTTTGAATTATTAGTCATGAAAAGATGGTGTTCCGAAATCTCAGAAATGTCTCATTAAAATAAGCTGTAATAATTTAGGTTTCATTTGTCAGCCATCAGTCCATTTATTTTGGATGAAAATACAGTCGATGTTTTTTGCCCTGCAAAAAATTAGCTTCATGTCAACTGAATGATTTCAAACATATATTTCTCAGAAAAACTGGCCGATTCCTTTACAATTGAGGGTGTAAGTTAAAAAAACCATAAGAAATGCTTTTGCAACGGTAACAATGTTCATAATAGACAGACTCCTGATTTAAGTTTTTCGTTATTTATTCTTGACTAATCACACGACTAAAACGCTAATGACGGTTCACGGATATGTAATAAACATAGAATAAATGAGTTATTATTAACAACGAACTTTGCTTTCTATTTAGTCTGTTTTAAACAGTCTTACCATGATATTTATAAATCCCTTTGGGAGTTCATACAAATCAGTTTATTCCAGCGATAGTCCTTTTAACATAAAAATGTGTACTATTTTAGATCAGTTTTTTAAGAACAACAAATATCGTGTTCACACACAGTAAAGGGACGCCATCATCTCATCTCTAAATTGTCCAGGGTCGTGATTCCATAATTATTTGCAACGGACCACTGGCTGGCTGCATCGACGCAATTGAAACTCGAAAAGGTAAACAAACTTGCAGCAGGTGTTTGATGAAAATAAAAAAAGAAACTAGCGAAGGACGCTAACATCCAACAAAAATTATAAAGGTTATGTAGTTCAATCACTACTTTATGCAGTAAAATGTTGCGCGAAGTTGGAAGGTCTGGCTCAGTGACAGAGAGGTCTGAGGCGCTCGATTCTGCCCAAATGTCTGAGATAGGCCCGAGTTCATGTCCCGGATGAGGTATAGGGGATGAGTTTGTTCGATGCTACTGGTTCTTAACCTTCCCGGAAAACAGTGGCTCTGCAGTTTGCAACGGACAAATCTTTAAGGCCTTGCATTTTAACGTGAGCCATATACCCCGAACCACAAAAAATTAGGGCTCAGAGCTACTATTTGGGAACTGAATGAGATTTAAAATAATGAGAGCTCACGTTCTATCAAATTTGGCGTGTTAAGCAATAATGAAATCTCTAAGAAAATTGGGGTGTACTCTATATATATTTGGCTCAAATACCAGGAGAGCAAGTATTGAATCTTTGCCTAAAATCTTCAAAAAAAATCCTCCACATGGATTATTCTAAAGTCTATTAATGTAAGTAGGAGGGTCATTGAGCATGTTCCAAGTAGAATATGTATTTTTCTTTATTTTTGGCAAAATTGAGCTACAAATTTTCTTATGGAATAAAATATTGTCGTCTTATGCACGCTTAAAATAACTAAAAGTTTAAAGAACTGATGTTCCTGTACACACCAAATGTGGTGGAAATGATCTAAATGATAGATTAGAACAACATGAGATCTTTCGATCCCTCTTGGTATCATCCTCAGATGTGCTCACGAATTAGTGATTCCGACCTTAAATACCAGAAGGCGAGGTGTCAGGATTCGATCTGTACGTTTACTGCGCATGCCTGGGATTATTCACGGGAGGATCCGGGTCGCCGAGTGGGTGGTTATGTCATCTGGTGTTAAGGTATTCATGGTGTTGTCATTCTGAGTATTATTTGATTTCCTTAGCAGGATATTTTTCCAAGGATTGGGGATGTTCATTGGTAGATAGCCGTTGCAACATTGATTACCCTTGATGAATATCATCAAACCCTCAGCAAAAAGCAACTAGGTTTTATTCCATGGTGTTGTAACGATGGAAGCTTCCTGCCAAGCTGGATAATAAGAGCCTTTGTTGGTAAGTCGTGATAATGCAGTTTTATTGTTTCGAGTCTTGGTGTCATAAATATGTTCTTTCACTCTAATATCTAACGTCCTCTGGGTAGATCCTATGTAAGTGAAAGGTGGGTCATCTGGCTCAGTACTGTAAAGAGGTATGCTATATACTCCATGATGGGATCCCTGTTTGATTTGCGAATAATGGAGTAGGTATTTGATGTTCTGAGGCCAAAATCGATTTTATGACAGTGACACAAGTTTTTCATAGTGCGAGTAACGTGTGGGTCATAGCACATGGACCCAACAAATTTCTTATTCCTAGTTTCTCTCACGAGTGTGGACCTGGTTGAGTTTCTGAATCTTTTATAAACCGGATCCACCAAATGATCTTCATAGCCATGGTTTCGGGCGATTTCTTTAATTTTTGCAACCTCTTGCTTTTTCTGTTGGTTACTGGAGGAGTGTGTAATGGCTCGTTGTATCATGAATCGAATGGCTGCAAGTTTATGATTTAGAGGGTGCATAGAGTTGTAAGGGATAATGCTAGGGACAGACATAGGCTTCCTGAAAACTGAGGTTTGAATAGTATGATTTGTAATATTTCTGGTTAGTAAGATTTCTAAAAATGGTAAGACTCCTTCAGATTCAAGTTCCAACGTAAAATTCACTGATGGATTTAGTAAAGACATGGAATCCTTAAAGTTCAGTAATTTTTCTTCAGTACCCAACCAAAAAACCAAAATATCATCGACATACCTCAAATATAGCCCTAGATCGTGAGCACATCTGAGGATGATCCCAAGAGGGATCGAAAGATCTCTTGTTGTTTTAATCTGTCATGTAGTTCATTTTCACCACATTTGGTGTGTACAGGAACATCAGTTCTTTTAACCTTTAGTTATTTTAATCGTGCATAAGACGGCAATCTTTTATTTCATGACTAACTAAGCACGAACTTTCATCTACTAATTTTCTGCCGAGTACATTAGAACTTCAATGTAGACAGGACATATTGTCTGTTTTAAACAGTATTACCATAATAGTATTTCTTAACAGCATTTGCCATGTGTGGCAATCTTCACTTCTGTGGTTTCCTGAACATCCTTATGGACATTGTAGTATTTTACGCACTTGCATCTTCAAATTTCGGAAAAAGTAAATCGACTGTAGGCGAGATAAAGAAAATCGAGATGGTAAGGAATTTAGGGAAATTCACGCTTCCGGACGGCATTGTGAGAAACATGAATTACTCATATCGCTGAGACACTTTTAAAGACCATCTTTTCCACAAATTCGACAAGGATTACATTTAAAGGCGAAACACTGTCTATGTTTGCACTTCTCTTTTATAATCGACACAAAGATCAGACTGCGAATTCCACGGTATCTCAATATTTCTTCCAAAAATCACCTTCCAAGATTGTCTGTCTCCTTAAAAGAATGCCGCTAATATCTTAAATGAAAAATAAACTTCTTCAAAATGACATAAACTTTCAACCTAAATGTTCGTAAGTGCTGAACACTTTCCCCGTGCTTCGGATTTGCAGGCTTCTCTTCAAATATTAACACAAAATCTGAAAGATCGACTTGGACTCCCACACAAATACAGAAATCGTTTTGATACGGTTAGGATTGAAAATGACACATTTCGAACAAAGTATTGCTGTATAGTGAAGTTCCGTTCCTAATGAACAAATAAGCACTATAGTGTAACTGAAAAAAAGAGGATCTACGCAGTTTATTCTAAATGTTTCATCTACCGTAATTATAAATACACCACACTGTTAACATTCAACAGACGCTTATAGCGTATTAAATCAGCTTATTTTTTGTGGCGTAGTAAGTACGAAGATTCGCTAAACTTCCGCACTCCACTGGGAGGCTTTTTCAAGGCAATGGTAGACATAAAAGTGCCTACCATTGCATTGAAAAACCTACCAGTGGACTGCGGAAACTTGGCGAAACTTTGTACCTAATACGCCACAAAAATAAACGGATTTAATACGCTATATGCGTCTCTTGAATGTTTCAGCTAAACGTTCCGTATTTCTTCTTGAAGGCACAAACAAAGCCTATGCTAATGGGAAAAACTTACAGATTTAAAACCCTTATGTCCGCAGAGCTTCGTGTGATAATAAAAAAATGTTGCTTAAGGAAATCCCATAATTACGACGAAAATACATTAGCAGATTATAATTATTCGAAGTGCATGAAAGATTTCAGTAATATTTTGAAGGAAATTTTAAGGAAAGAAGTGCATTAACAAAACATTGGAGGTGGAGAGCATAGAGGATTATGATGGCCGTGAACTGACTCGAAAATGCATCATTCAGCATTCTTTCAATTTCATACATACCTGCTATCCTTAAAAATCTTAATGCCCGTTCCCCATGATATCTGATACAGATATTTGCTTTCAGTCAAATTACAGTGTTAGTGACATGATTAATTTACTGGAGTACTAGAAGTCCTAGACGGATTGCTAAACTGGGATCAAACACGTTATCTTCAAAAATCATCTTTGTTCCTTACGTGTTCCTATTCTCTGAATTTTTATTTCTACCATTGCCTTGAGAAAACCTCTCAGTGGAGTGCAAAAGCTTGGCGAATCTTTGAGCTTACTACGCCGCAAAAATAAATGGATTTAATACGCTATATGCGTTTCTTGAATGAAATATGTATTTGACCAACTAAAATTCGGTTGTCTCTATGCGAAATAATGTTGGTACGAATGTTCTTTTACATTTTATTAATGGAATAATACACTTACTTCTGAAAGTGGAAATCCGGAATGTATAATATGAAAGGATAATCCTAAACAATCAATTTAAATCAAATGATTTGAGCGTAACGCAGTTGAAAGAGAAATCGTTTCTGGATTTCATAGAGAAAATCATCATCAATATACACTATTTCGTCTTCCTTGCGCTCTTCTGAAGTGTTGCCACTAGGTGGCATAAATATATATACCTAAGTAACATATACCTTCGTTAGGAGATACTGAGCTGCCCCAGTGACGCAGTGGTCTAAGCGCTGGCTTATGACCATTCTTCCGCGAATGGTCCGTGTTCGAATCCCGGTGAGGCATGTCTGTCTTACGGAGTTGCTCACAACCATTGAGTTGCTCACGGTAGTCGTTAAACCTTCAATAAGAAAAAAATGTATGTTTTCGTTGAGGAGCTCACAAGTATGAAACTAAAAAAAATATTTTGCTGTTAATAGCTCAAATGGCGACTGCTTCTTCATCCTGAGTTAATTGTTTTCCTGATGTAAATCGTCAAATCTCAATAGCTAAAGTTCGGAATTTTTTTATCAAAAATATCTCCAAATCTAATTTTCGATCAGCATTTTTTGTTGGTTGAGTTACTGTTAGCAATAGAAGATATACTGTACAATGCATATGTTATCTCATTTTTCGGGTACACTTACTTCTTCACAGAGCATTGTCTCTGCATTAAGGACTGCAAATGCGCTTGAAAAAGTTCCTATCAAAAAATAAGTTTTGAATCGGTTTGCGGTTAGATAAAACCTCCATTTCTTATTCTACTTCTATCTGTTTTGCTAAATCATGTTCCTACTAAGCACGACAAATTTCAGGGGATTAGTTAGACAACAACTGAGCTTCACAGATTTGATCTAAAATAATTATTTTCCAATTCGTTCGCATAGTCTCTTATTTTTTACATTCACTTTTTTCCATTTAAAAATTTTTAAAGTATATCTGCTCTTGGAATTATATTTGGTTCCTGAATGGCTCGTTTTAAAAAAAAAATTTGATCCTACTGTTGTTACTGAGACTATCACTTTCCATGAATTTTTGTACTTCTTGAAGTCAAATTATTCCTTCAGACTTAAAATTTAGGGTTTCATTAGAACAGGGCTAACGGCAAAAATTAAAATAATTGAAAGTAAACCTTTATATAACTTCGGAGCGCTATATTTGAGAGTCAAAATACCTCTGATATCCACATATATGTGGAAGCCAATCTGATTCCTCCTCCTTCTTGGTGATACTGTGATAGCTCCTTGTATTGCAGGCGAACAAAAATCTCATTCCCACAGCAGAGCAAACAATTTTGCTCTCTGTATAAGTATTTTCTTCTTTTTATACATTCTGCTATGCGGTTCTGAAATGTTTTTTAATGAGTAAAATACTTTTTCTATGAATTATTTTTTTGGTACGCGCAAGAGATTTTATTAGTATTACTTGACTTTATGGTATTGATAACTAGATCTTGTTCGTACATCGAACACATGAAATTGATAACTGTCGAAATATTAATCATTACATATTTTTTTAGTTATCAAGTAGCATGTTTTCCAGTTCAGAGATTTCTAGAGAAGATGGAACTTCCTTTTTGTTATTTTCGAAAATATTTCATAAATAAAGACGACAGATTTGTATTTAATACTGTTGTAAGGGGAAATACACTGCAACTTTGATTTTCATCTAGCCACAGGAATTGTTATATTTAGGTTCGAAATTTCTAATTCGTTACTTTAATATAGAAAGAAAGACATACATTTAATTCTTAATTAAATTTTAATTAAATTTCCATTGCTTTAGGTGCTACATAATACCTTACATCAAGTTTATATTTACATTATAATGTAAGAAAGAGTAATTATTGTGACAGCCAAGGGAAATCAGGGAAAAAGTCTTTAATAATCTGACTAAGCCCTGATCTCCTTACATGATAAATACAAGTCATGTAAAAGTTACTGCAGAATTAAAGTAAATAGTAGGCAGGTCATGCAGGTGTTAGTAGATATTAGTGGCAATTAGACAGGGATTAACAAGCTGTAATTATTAATGTGTTTTAGTTCATCAGGTAAAAGTTTCCAAATAGCTGGTCCCTGATAGTTGATACTTTGTTTAATTTGTTGTGTTCCAGGCAGGCATGGCTTTATCTGAAATCTGTTTTTAGTTTCATTATTATGAATATTAGAATTTGTAACTATGATATCTATCTTAATATTCTGTTTAATCCATTGAAACATATTTAATCCAAAAGTTTATACATATATATAAAATATATATATATATATATATATACGTATGTTTGATTGGAGGTTTAACGACCACCGTGAGCAACTCAATGTGCTATAAGCAGTCGCCCGTCCCTAATGTAGGGTCACTAGTTCCAAAGAAGGGAGAGAGCCAGTGCCGCAAATACAAAATCCAAAACTCACCGGAACTCGAACCCTATTCGGACGAATTATCAGAGACCATCGCTCAGACCACTGGGTCACCGGAGCGGCAAAAGTATATAAATGTAGTTTCTTTACATTTAAAATGTTGCGTTTGATTACATCTATTCATATATAATAGTAAATATTAAGATAAATTGTATTATTAGCATTAGTGTTTAATTTAAGGTCTAGTAATCTAATAAATTTATTCCGGATTACTTGGAGTTTTTTAATGTTAGTTTCTGTTGTCTGTTCCCAACAACTTAGGCAATAGTTAAAGTCTGTTATTATATTACTTTAATATAGAAAGAAAGATACAGAGTTTCTTTAACATAGAAAAAAAGATATAGACTGTAATTATTAATGAACTCATTTAGGTGAAATAGCAGCCTTAACTTGGCCGGCGATCTCTAAGAATTCCAGGTCACCCTTATTGCAGTCAGATCAGACTTTTGACAGCGATTATTTGTCAAATCCGGAAAGCTGTTCAGATACACCCGTTGTACCGGATTATGATTTATGCAAAGACCAGCTATGTATACCTCGACCATCGGGTGGTGTTCTAAGTGATTAATTTCAATCCGAGCGGGTAGCACTTTCGTCGAATCACTTCCTAAGGTGCAACATTTGGTCGTTCGTCAATGACCAGAGGCTTTGTGATCCCATCCTAAACGCATTATCTCAGTACCCTGTGCGGTGTAGCAGAAGAGTACATGGACGAAATTTCGATAACTTATGATCCCTTTCTCCAAAATATTTTAAGACAGTACTTGCTCATGAAGATGTGTTAAAGATTTCAGTGGAAAATGAAGAAAGGGGAAAACAGAAACTGCTCGCTAATTTTCGATAACCAGAGCAGAATATATGTATAAGGATGAGTCGGACGTTTTGCAATATTTGCATAATCGCATGTGCTGGTTTGTCACGTGCTTAACCCTTTAATGACAATAACACCCAAAACGCCTGTACGTACAAACGACCGTAGCTGCCCAAAACGCCTGTACAGAGTGAGTCAGATTTCCTATCCTTACTTGTTCTTCAAATTTTCTGGACTTATGAGAGATCAGCAGGAGTCACCCTCATTCGTTATTGTTGTTATTAAAAAAAGAAGTGAAAAAACAGACAGTTTCGGGCGTTATGGTATTTATAGTGACAAAATATTTTTGGGTCATGGTCTTTAAAGGGTTAACTGGTACAAGTCGCACCTGCGGTCAGTCAAAAGGGATATACAGTGGTAGTCTCTGCTGTGAACAGCATTGCATGTCGCCATTCTTTGTATGGCTAATTAGGGAACAACCGGCTAATTACAGAACTTTTGCTCTCCGAGTTTGAACTCGGCCATAACGCTGCTCAAATTACACGAGACATTTGTCATGCGAATGGGGAAGCTTCCGTGCAACACAACACCGCAACCAGATGGCTCAAACATTTTCGGTCAGGTGACAGAGACTTCGACGATCAGCCAAGATCAGGTCGGAATTTCGAGGAGATAATCTATAACGAATTTCTTCCACATGGTCGGAACATAAACGCCAACTTCTTCTCTGTACAGCTGGAGCGGATATCTGCCCTTTTGGAGAAGTACCCGGCACTTTTGAACGGAAAGCACGCTCTCATACAGCAGAACAACTATTGGTCTCATACGTCGCAAACGACACGGGCAAAACTCCAAAAACTTGAAGGCATCGAAATGATGCCATACCCAGCACATAGTTCGGACCTTGCCCCATGGGATTATTACGTGTCTCGCTCCATGGCCAATTTCCTTTGAGGGCAGAAGTTCAACAACCAGGAGGAGGTGGCAGTTGGGATGAACGAGTTCTTCGCTTCGAAAGACAGGAACTGGTACCGCCGCGGAATTGAAGTACTCGCAGGCAGATGGCTAAACAGAGTGCAACACGATGGCCAGTACTTTGAATGCTAGTCAGCTTTCGTCGTAAGGGTACGTATGAAGACATAAAGTGATCCAAATAGTGCAAAACATTTGACTCGCCTAAAAATTATTGATTAACGGTAATATGTTATCAATTTGGACTTCTAAGCTGCCGGACTTTGTTTCCTAAATGCAGACAGTATGAAGAAATCAGGATCTTTTTATAGCGCAGGAGCTAAAAAATATTTACATAGCGAAAACTAGGACGATTCAACTTCTTCTTATCGAACATCAATCATCCGTAGCGAAGTTTTACGACCCATCAACTGCTCGGTCATTAGAGCTCGATATTTTTATACTCTTACATGTATCATTTTTTTTATCGGGGATCAGAAGGGAAACATCCGTAGCTCATAATAAGGTACCATCTGAGAATTTCCCCATTCCTCTCAGAGTGACGAAAGAGTGAACAGAAAAATGAAGAAAAAATATGATGATCGGCTTTAGCAAATCTATCAACAGCACCAAAAAGTAAACAGAGTTAAAAAGAGAAAATATATTCATCATGCAATGGTATAAATGCATTAAATTTAAAAATACGAAAACATTTTTAAAATAAGATACTGCAAACAGAAAGAGACTGTTAAACTGATTTTTGAAATAAACGTAAGAACATCTATGCTGTAGCTTAATGCAGCGGTTTCTAACATCAGATCACGACCCAAATTTAGATCCGCGTATGTATAAATTAGGGTATCGATGGTTTTTTATCGTGTAGCCAATAACTATGAAAAAAATCAAAACTTGTATCTAAATTCAAACAAAATGATCCAGAAAATGTAATAACTTTATGTCTATTTATAAATTCTCAATGTACTATAGCAATTAAAATTTACATACATAATGAATACATATTATTACTATTCGAGATAACATAGCTGCACTTAAAGCCATAATTACTCTAATGGTCATTCTACGTTGAAGTAATATTGAGTCTGGGAATCAATTCCATTGTACTGAAAAGAGAGGACATTCCTTTTTTTATTCAAGGTTTAAGGACCATCGAGAGCAACTCGATGGCCTATAAGTTGTTCCCATCTTAATTTATAGCCACTGGTACTAGGGAAGGAAGACAGCCAGTGCTGAAAGACAAACACAGAATCCATGCATCACGGGATTCGAACCCAGAACCATTTCGGACGAATGATCAGAAGCCATCGCTTGGACCACTGTGCCACCGGAGCGGCGTAGACAATTCTAATCGTACCTGTTCGTGCAATAGTGGCAGCGCCGCCCCGGTGGCGCAGTGGTCTAAGCGATGGCTTCTGATTATTTGTCCGAATGGGCTGCCGGTTCGAATCCTGGAGAGGCATGGATGTTGTGTTTGTCTTACGGCACTGGCTCTCCCACTTCCCTGGAACCAGTGACCCTAAATTAGGGACGGGCGACTGATTATAGTCCATTGAGTTGCTCACGGTGGTCGTTAAACTCCCAATCTAAAAAAATAAATAAATAGTGGAAGCGGCGAAGCCCAACCTGTTCCTTCTGGTTGAACGAATCTCTATTCTCCTCGGCAGTTAGCTCATTTGGCTGTGTTGCTAGAGTGTATTGTTTACAATACAATCTAGCACCAAGTTAATCTTGGTAGTTGTGTTACCCAGTCTGACATAATATTAAAATGTAACTTTTAAGTTTTTACTTACTCCTTTCATTTAATTTTTCGCAGCCAATGCTACAGTTAGTACATCATCATTTCTATTTTCAATTGGAGATTTAACGACCACCGTGTACAACTCAATGGGCTATAAGCAGTCGCCTGTCCCGAATTCAGCGCCACCGGTTCCAGGGAAGGCAGTAAGCCAGTGCTGTAGGACAAACGCAACATCCATACCTCACTGAGATTCGAACCCGGACCAATCGTCATAAGCAATCGCTTAGACCGCTGCGCCACCGGGGTGGCAGTCATCATCATTCACAACAACTATTAATTGCACTGCTGGATGAAGGATGCCGCAAGTTTCTTCCGCAACTGTTTGCCTTGAGCCAGTCTTCTTCATGAAACTCTGACATGCTTTCAAATTTCATGCACAGATTTTCCACATGGTCCTCCTTCTGAGTTATTTTCTCTCATATAGTATCCAGTATAACAGTATTTCAATTGTCCATCGGTGGTCCGTTTTTCTGTCAATATTCCCAGCCCATTGTCATTTCAGGGATTTTACTTTGATCATGATGTCTTCCACGCTCATCATTTTCCTGATGCATGCGTTTCTCATCTCGTATTTCCTGGTTACACTAAGCATGCATTTTTTCATGGTTGTTTCAGTTCCTTTTAAAATTCTATTGTTTATTACCAATAACCTCAAACCGAATTGTATATGCCGATTAATTTCTTCTTCCATGTGGGCTTCGGTTGTTATCTGTTGCGTCAGGGAACTTTAGGTAATGGTTACATCTAGCTTTTCCCCATCAATCGCTAAATCTACTTGTCTTGTAAAAGCATTATACATCGATTTGTATTTTCAGAAAGTCCATTTTTAATTACACTTCTTTAATCATGACATCAAGATCTTGGGTAATACTCTAGAGCTGTGAAGGGGTAGTTGCAAAAAATAACTGTTATTAGCCAGACGGAGGTGATCTTTATAATCTCCATTAATCTTTATCCTTTTGTTCCTCCACAGTTCAGTGATTGGAAGATATTCTGAATGTGGCATCGAATTATTCTATGGTGCCACCTTAGTTGACTCGTCTTCCAACTTTTATTTGTGCTGTAACCTCAACTAGACAGATATTTTCACTTGGAATTTGAAAATGCTTATATTTTATAGTATAAAATTTCATAAATATGCTTGTATATAAGGATCCAAGGTCAGGTAATGCGCAAACACATAGCCTCTCCTTGACAAATGGCAACTCCACCTACGTATGCATACAGGATGTGGCACAAAAATGGGAGTTGATTTGTTCGGACAGTTTCCCTAATGATTTTGGCAACATGTATGGATCGTCATTCGTTTCACCAAGCGATGCCATTTGCAGACTTATCAATTGGTGGAGTGGAACTCAACCTGCTCTATCTCTTAGGCATTTTACAAAAATGGGGACTGTGCTGCCACTGCTAGACGAGAATATCGGCGTTAGTTTAATCTCGGGTGGCATGATCCTATTCCATCAGAACATACCATCAGGTTATGGGTGAAGCCGTTTGAAATTACCTGAAGTGAAATGAAGCAGAATCCTACAGCTAGGCTTAAGAGTATTCGAACACGAGAAAGAATACAGGAAGTGCAAAATGTTGTAACACAAAGACCAAAACGTTCTGTGAGACAAATTTCTTCAGAAGTGGGGATCTCAAGTAGTAGTGTCCATAGAATCTTATGAGACGAGTTAAAGTTACAACCGTAAAAGATACAGGTTGTGCAGCAGTTAAATAAAAATGATTACAAACACAGAATGACTCGGTATGTTGAGCTTTTGGCTAAAATTCCAAAGCAATGAAGCTTTCTTGCGTTCTTTGTGGATGAATGACGAAGCCCACTTTCATCTTAGTGGTTTTGTGAATAAACAAAATTTTCGCTACTAATTAGAGGATAATCCCTGTCAACTCCATGAATAGTCGTTACACAGTCATTGGTTACAGTGTGGTGTGCGGTCTCTTCAATGGAAATAATCGGCCCTTACATTTTCGAGGATGAGCAAGGAAAGCAACAACGTAACCATCTCACAGGTATGACGTAATGATAGACACATTCGTCGTACCGCAATATGCACGCTTTTCTTCATATTAGACAATTTAATTTCATCAAGACGGCGCTACGTCTCACCATGTGAGAATTTCAATAGACGCCGTACATCAACTTTTGGAAACCGCATCATATCCCAGAATGGGAACATTTCGTGGATCCCCAGGTCACCAGATTTGTCAGTTTGTGTTATTTCCTGTGGGGGTACCTTAAAACTAAGGTGCATGCAATGCGTCCACACACTATTCTTGAGATGAAACACAACATCCGCTCACAAGTCACAAACATTCCTATTGAGATGTTGCAACGTGCCATGGATGATTACCTTCGCAGAATATCCGAGTGTCGACGTCGAAATCGTAGTCACTTGCTGGACATAATATTCAAAACATGAACGGGACTGTACATATTCAACAAATGGCAATGTACCAGGGTGCAATGCATGTGTTTGTCATTTCATTCTCATTAAACGAAGTATCAGTTCTGTTGCATTTAAAAACGCCCGTTTTTCTGCTGTTGAGTCGAAAGGGTGTTTCTTGTGTCTGACTAAGCACCGCAGTGGAAGAAGTTTGCATTATGAACGCGTGATGGACTTTGAGCGAGGAAGGATTGTTTAGATAAGTGAGGCTGGATTATCATACCTTGAAATTGTCACTCCTATGGGACGAAATGAAACATGACGTCAGTGGACACGAAGTTCGGAAGTACAGAAATCCGGGAAACTGACTCCAAAACAATACTACTTCACGGCATGACAGACACGTTTACCGCGTGTCAGTGATCTAGGGCAGAACTGCATCTGTGATGTTAGTGAATAAGTGGAGCACTGTCACAGGTTAGGCTTTATCCTCCAGTACAGTTTCACGTCGTCTGCTTAACAGAAGACCGGTCGCTAGCAGCCCATTCCGGCGCTTTCCATTGACCCACAACAATAGACGCCTCCAGCTACAACGGGGTCTCACACACAGTGATCGAAGCTCTTACTGGCAACATGTCGTGTTTTCTGACAAGTCATGATTCAACATGATACACCATAATGGTCGCATACGTGTTTGAAAACATCGTGGTGGACAACAACTTGCAGGGTCGGAACGACGCAACGCCAAGAGTTATGGTTTTGGGCGCCATTGGGTTCAATTCGGGATCTCTTCTAACACGAATTGAGTGAACCCTGAACATGCAGCGATACATCAGGGATGTTTTGGAGGCAGAGGTGATACCCTATTTTAAGTGCTATCCTGGCACTATATTCCAGCCACATGTGTCTTTGACATTAACAGAAGTATCCGTTATTTCAGGCCACATGTGAACCGGAATAACCAATACCACTTCCATGCACACAGATACCGCTTTTTCCCTGGCCTGCATGTTTTCCAGATATGTCCCCTATTCAACATGTCTGCGACTTGGTAGCTAAGCGCCTGGATCGTCCAGCACTTTTGCGCGTCACCACAAGCGAATTCTGGTCTCGCACAGACAGAGCCTGGTAGTTTATTCCCCAGGACGGCTACAAAAACCTCTTCCATTCAATGCCACACCATTTAAGGCCTGTTAATTTTGCACAAGGTGGTTCCATACGATACTGAGTACTGAATAAAAATATCTGGTATAGCCCTATAAAGGTTATCAGTTATCTTCTGTAACATGATGAGCCTGTGATATAAATTTCAAATGAATATCGCGATTCTTTCTTGATGTTGCAGTTTTCAGAAACAGTAGCGTAGCGTACCTAACTAATAGCATGCCTGTCCTCGTCTAGCTAGCGTGAATAACAGCCTTCCTGTTCATATTACCTTTAAGTAATATCGGGTCATTTCAATTGTGACGATTTCTATAACATATTAAGGATGATTGAATGAAAGAATTAAAGTTTTTAATATTAGCTTTAACATATAGACAACAGTTTTTGAACGTCTCCGAGAATACAAAAGACCACACATTTCTATCACTTCAAAATAGGATTTGAATATATAACGGCAAAATATAAATGTATCTAGTATTTAAGGAGGACGTTCATTAACTGTGTGTCACGATTCAATGACACATTTATGTTCCAGAAGTATAGAAAGCACAAGAAGTCTCTGCATAAGGTTTAGTGACTTAATAATGTTATTTTCCGGAAGTATCGACATGATGAAGCTCCTGTTGACTATGAGTTTCTAGTGTTCAGCGAGCTGTGCTGTTACACGAATTATCTGGTAAAAGAGTGATTCAGGAAGCAAGTGTGAAGTACCAGCGCGTATAGTAGTCATCTTTCGTGAAGATACGGTTTCGTTGAAGACCTTTCTGATTTCATCATTGTTTCTAAAATTCGGAGAACAGTTTTCAGACACGCTCACACGTCCAGTAAGCCATAAAGGCATGGTGTTCAGCACAATCTGTAATCAAGGACTAATAAGTTTACACAAAGAATTTACAATTGCAGAGAATTTACGCCCACCCGGTGTATCGTAAATCTCTGGTACGCCATTATTAACACAAAGCACAGGCATATAGGGACAATGAGGTTTTGAGTTTCCCATTTATTTTTCGGCCACAAAAACGACTCCTTGTGGTTTTTAAATTATTTTTCTCTCCTTCTTTTGTTCTTTGCATCGCGGTTTATCTACCGCCATGTCCACCACTAAGAGTTACAAGGGGTGCCCTTTCCTAATTTAGGGTTACTACTTACAGGAATGGGTAAGAGCAAGCGTCGTAAGAAATTGACTCCACCCATGTCTCATCAGGCAGTAGTTCATGGGTCCAGCCCTGGCTACCAGCCAGAAATCAGCACTGCTGACCACTCGGTCAATGGGGAGGCTGCAAGGCTAGTAGATGAGAATATGCTCATCCTGCTCTTTCGGTGATTGGTTTGTCACGTCATTGTCCAAATCACCCCCAATAAGACTACCTTATCGCACCGTTCCTTTGTATCTGCACCATAGAAGCATGTCGGAATTATTATTCGTAAACCAGCTGGAATAATCTTCATAAACTTTACCAGATTTTTTAATGCCTAATATTTTCAATTTTTAAATTAAAAAAAATTGGGGAATATTGCAGCGGTGCTTTTCATATTCCTCATAAATAAGTTATTTATTATATGATAATATGTCCCGCTGTGCGTTTTCCCCTCTTAATTTATATATAAAAAAAGCAAAAATTCCCCTTGTAACTAAATTAACATTTAACTCTTTAAAAGTATAACCGCTTTGCCGCCCTTTACTTAATATACATGTAATTGGGGTATTCTTGAAATATCCGTTACTAAAATATTCACATGACTGGGAATTTCTTCTGTATTTAATGTAAATGTGCTTTTGCATAAGCCTTTGTTCTGTGTTTGAGTTATAAAAATGTTGACAGAGCATCTTCCTCTGTAGCTACAATTCGTATTTACGATTCACATGTACGGACAGTGATGTCACTAAGTGACTTCACGATTATTCGTGTGCGAGGAAAGCGGGATGAGCAGGCCTTATTGTGTATTAACTATGAGGAAGCTGATAGTTATTCAAAGTATTGCTTAATCCATAACAATCAAAGTTAATGAGATTGAAACTACAATTCACTAATGCTACAATTAGTTCATTCAAATGAACTTTCATCTATATAAGATTAGACGCTGGCTTTGGGTCAATACCTGCCATTCATCAAAAAATTCGATATCTTGACATCTGAAGCCTTAACTACGTTGCATATTTACTCAGAAAATGTTAAAAAAAATGTTGTCACTCTCTGTTCATTTTCAGTGTCGTCCTTCGCACTTCCAGGAAATCGGACACTAAGCGTCTTCCGATTCCGTTAAATTCTCATTCAGATCGTAAAAGATTCACTCGGGAAAGAGAGAAAAAAAAAGAGATCCTTAGTCGCCTTACGTAGGAAACAAACACGTTTGGCTTTCTCCCCCGTGAAATTCTAATCGATGGGACGCGTGATACGTATGATTTTCGAGTTGCATTTTGCCGCGATAGGAGGATCGTAAAGCCCCGCCGGTGGCGTGGATCTTTCTTCGCGAATACTGGTCGGACAGACGGCTTCTCTGGCCTATGCCAATGCATTTCGATTTGCTAGTAAACAATACCCCGAGTCGAAAAATTCCTACTGTTTTTTCTCAGACTTTGATGTTTATGTGACTCATAATCTCAGATGTGTTTTATGATCCCCGCTTTTTATAGCTTTCGTCATAATGCTTTCTATATAAAATTTAGTGTCAGCACTCAGGATATTGCGAAAAATTCATTGGAAGTCGTAAAGCGTAGAAGGAAACTGAATTTGCCACGATGCCGTATGAGTCGTTTGTGGATTGCCTGATTATATATCGGTAATAAATGCTTCTGTTGCTCGTTATTTCCTCATACCTATGCATAACGCGTCATTAAGTGTGTTCATTTATGTAAGAAAAGAACAAGAATAACATATAAATTCCGTGATATTTATATTCTATTCAGAAGGAAACAATATGCCGTTCTTGCCATGTTACGTGAAAGAACAAATGGGATATGCCATTGGAATATATTTTTGTACATGTGAGATTATTAATGAGGTAGCTATATTAGAACCGAGCCATGTAAGCACCGGAAAATAAAAAAAAATTACTAATACAGTGCAACCTTGATTAGTTGGCGCAGTGGTCTAAGAGATGGCCTCTGGTCATTCGTCCTCAAGGAGTCTGTGTTCGAATCCCGGTGAGGCATGGATGTTGTGTTTGTCTTACAGCACTGGCTCTCCCTTCCCTGGAACCAGTGACCCTAAATTAGCATCGGGCGACTGCTTATAGCCCATTGACTTACCCACAGTGTTCATTAAACCTCCAAACAAAAAACAAAATCCTCGCTTATACGTTTATACCTAATGCAGCGTTAGTACACATATTTTTCTGTAGTTTCTGTCGCTTTTTCAATTCGGTTGTAATAATTCATTTGCACGCTTTTTGCGCTTATACGTTAAATTTTGAATGGCAGATTATGAAAAATACACGCTTCATTGATCATTTTATACGTAAACCGGTATATTACAACTTTGAGAAAATGAAGAGTACTTTTTGCAGTCATGAAATAGCTGATTCAACTAAAAATTTAGTTAAAAAGTATTCACAATTCTCTCTATAATGAATAAAGCTTCTACTACTAAGCTAATTGTAGTGAATATAGCTTTCACTAATATTATAATGAATTCAATGCTTGTACTAAGCTTCTAATAGTGAATTCAAATGGTTGTTGTTACTTAATTAAATCATGAATAAACTTTCCTGCTAGTAGTGTAGTAATAATAATGAACAAGCTTATAACTGGTAGTAATGTGGTAGTAGTAATTAAGATGAATAAAGTCTTATGCTGGTTGTTACTAATAACACTAAGTGAAATAAACCTAACAGCCAGACAGAGGTCTGACAGTACTATGAACTGAGAAAGACGTACTTACTTAAAACTCTTTATTATGAACTTCTACTTGTATCATCACACACACTTCACACACAGCTACTCAAATAACACGTAGCTCCTTGCACATGAACGAAGCTCTACTCACATAAACAACAGCTCTCTGACACATAAACAACAGCTCACCACATAAACAAACACTCTCTCTATACAAAAACAAACGCTCTCTCTATACAACAACAAACGCTCTCTCTATACAACAACAAACGCTCTCCTTAGGTATCGTTGAACGCGCCTATTTATACTGGCTACCACCACGTCATGAATTACACTCATTGCCAGATCTCATTCAGCGGGTGAAATAACATCTCGTTCAGTAAGAAGATAATTTACATAGTAAAATAAAATAACCAGAGATAGTAAAATCAAAAGGAAAGTGAATATAGAGTATACGTTACATCTCTTTTTTCTGAATTCAAGAAATATGAAACTAGGAGAGATTAGATAATATTTTACTCTCAGTTAATGCTAAATCAACTAATGGAAAAGCTGCTTTACAAGGGACGATGTTCAGAACTAAATATGTGTAGTGGGGTACTGAATATAAAACAAAATCGTATTTGTGTCTAATACCTAGTAATTTAAAGGTACGTTTTTTCATATGATGAAAATATGAAATCGCAACAAATTTCTTAATCTCGTTTTTATAATGAAATTACATTAAAAAAATGATACAAAATTCAAAATAGATACGGGCGTAAGATAGCAAACAAAGTATGCATGCATTTTTACATTATAAATTAAGCCTAATATAAAATATCGGGGTTTCTTTTAATCTTCTTTTACTTTTCAAAGGCGTTCAAAACTTACAGTAATATATTTATTTATTGTTCGCTTTTACATTTACACGTTATCTATACATTTTTAGAAAAGTTTAAAACTTTATTTCCACTCTTTTTAGAACCCGGCGAAGGAATTGTCTGGTGCATTTTGCGCGCATCTCGATCAAAGCCGCACTGCTTTTACATTAAATTATCTTGTTTTGACAATTTAACAACCATCATGAGCAATTCAATGTGTCATAACCTGTTGTGCGTCATTAATTTTAGTCCACAGGTTTTAGGGATGGAGGAGAGCTAGTGCTGTAAGACAAGCCTGACACGTCATTTGAACCACGACAGATCTCACGAATGGTTAAAGCAAATGCCACCTCGTACTACTGGGCTCCCTGAACGGCAAAATTATTTTCGGGGTAATGTCTTTAATTTTGCGTATCATGATTAGTTGTCTAACGTGGAAATAAATGTCAATGACAATTTATACGGTTGATAGAAGTTCAGATATGTTTCCAAATGCACATATGCCACCCAATCCACTAGAAAGAAAATACTGCGGCCGGAAGAGCAGGTTCTGCACAATGGCCAAGCGGTCAAAAGTGCTGGCTTTGGGTTAGCTTTCTGAGCTCAGATAGGGCTTGAGTCCAGGATGTGCCATGGACTGTAACCCTTGCCCTCTGCGGATGGCTCTGCTTTTCCTGGAACCACTATCAGAGACAGTTGACTGTTTACAGCGCTTAATGTTGTTCTTCATTTTAGTCGTTAAACTCAGAAAAACGAAAAATTCATACGTGTTATAATCATCATGATTAAAGCTAAGATTTGACAAAAAGTAGCTGCAGATAAAGTGAATTCTTGGTTATATGTTTTTCTAGTAGACAGCCTTAAAAACGCACAAATATAGAAAGCGTGTACGAGAAATTTTGAAATCACAAATAATATTGTAGAATTTATGCTATGAGTAACAGATATACAATTATATATTTAAAGTCGAAATGGCGGGGAAAGAAAAGATTTGATAGGTTTCATTGATAAGATTGGTTCACGTCTTATCAATGAAACCCATCAAAGCTAACCGGTGGAGATACTGTATTGCTTTGAGTAATGATCTGCTAGAAAACCCTGGAACGAATCATTGATGTGCCAGAAACTATGACGTCTGCCACCTACCTAAACATTATTGCAAACGAGTCATACCCTTTCATAGCAACGGTATTCCCCTCTTGTGGCGCCTTCATTCATCAAGATAATGAGTCATGCCACGCTGTCCGGATTAATCAAGAATTGTTCTCGGAAGATGAAGGATACTTCCTTTTATTGCCCTGGCCTCAACATTCGTCAGACATCTATCCAGTCGAGCATCTGTGTCTTGAGTTGGAAAAGCAAATCCGATCTACAGCGGATCAACCACGTAATTTACAAGAGTTAGAGAATCTGTTGGTAACATCTAGGTACCTGATGCCACAAGAACTTTAGAAATCATATAGTGTCCATGCCTTGCTGGGTAAGGGCTTTTTCTGCAACACGTGGAATACTAACATACTATTAGGCGAGTTGTCTCTTCGTTGAATTTAGACGCACTGTATGTAAATTTGCTTATCATATTTTAATTTGCTAGGTACTTCTATTATGTTAGATACATCCACTTTCACTAATTTTAGAAAACTGCACATTACACGGTATTCCTTAAAATTATGAAAGGCAGTGCAATCTGCATCATTAAGATTGACAGCATCTCCAACTATTTCTTGAAGAACCAGTGTGATATCAGATATGATTTCGCGATAGGGAGGGAGCAGAAATAAAATCATCCGTTTAAACCAAACATAAACAAAAGCACTAATTAGTATTTTAGGCAGATCCAGTTTTGCTGACGTGGTCGATAATTATTGAGCAACATTTTGTGACTAATTCTAATATTTGGTTCTGATATTTCTAATGAAACACAATAAGATAAAGACACCAAACAAAAATTTAATTACCTGCAGCAATACATGTAATTGTTTAATATGATACGTTTCTGAGTTTATAATTAGAATTCCATTTAAATATTTCTGGGTTATATAACAATAAAACATGTGTTATTTTTTTCCAGGGCAAAATTCTAAGCTGAAAGTTTTGAGAATTAAAATCAATGAGTCGAAGCACACACATGTAAGGGACTGGCAAAAAAGTATCATAGCTTTTGGCCGGTCAAAAGTAGACAGCATCAAGGAAGTTGTTAAATTTGCATGTGTTAGCGAAAGAACAGTTCTACGTGTTTACAAAGATTAGTGTAAGTCAAACTCGTCTGAAAATGAAAATAAAAACAGCTACTGACCACCGTCGTTATCAGTCATTATAATATAATATAATATAATATATCGGCGCAGAATTTCTCGCCTTGTCAACGAAACTAATTTCAAACAAGGCAGGAACTTTTCCAATCCGTTAATAATAAACACACTTAAAGATTAAAATAATTCGTGCAAAAAATCAAAATATTAAGTCATGAATTACCGTCTTGGCACGATTTAATTTTAAAATATAATGCATATTTACAGCTAAAACACATAAGTACGTTCGGGGTTGACAATCCCCGTCTTCAGATGTAAGATATTGTTCATTTCTACGCTCTTATGTACAAGAAGACATGTGGTGCATTCTGGGCACAATTGATGATCTGTTGGTCACATGTTACAAAACTAGCTAATCAAAAATGTTTCTAATGCTGAAATGAGTTAAACATGAATATCATCTTCCGAGTGCACAACGTTAATAAATCCCTTCTGCAGTTGTAATATATATAGATCGGAATAACTAAAGACCGGCATTAAAGTTCAACGAATCAATATAACTTCTGACAAAAAGAGCACCGATTGTACCCACAATGCTCCTCATGAACGCTTGTATGTAACAGCGTAGAATGAATAAAATATTACATCTGAAAAGGGGTGATTGTCAACCTCGAAAGTACTCATGTTTTTTAGCTGTAAATCTTCATCATATTTTATCATTAAATCGTGCCAAGACGGCAATCGATGGCTTTGTTTTTTGTAATAGACACACTTCTATATCTGAGCGAAAGTTGCGTAGGGAACCTCAGCAAATGGATATCTAGAGTAGAGTTGCTAAACTGAAATCAATGTTAACTGCAGTTTTTCACAAAAATGCTCGATTTGCTTGGGCCAAATCTCACCGGACATGATCTCTGGAGAGCTGTCATATTGTCTGATGAATCCAAATTTTGCCATTACTCAAATGACGCAAGGTGTAGGGTCAACAGGAGATCTACAGAAACATTCAATCCTGAGTTTGCTCAAAGATTTCTTGCCAAATGAGATGAGGCTAATGCTGTGAAGTTGTTTTCATGGTTGTGAATTAAACCCACTATTAGATGTAAAGAATGCGATGAATCAGCATGCTTACATAGATCTTTAAGCAATCATATGTTTCCTTTTGCACAACATTCGCAGGATTCTCATCAAGTAAATTATCCGATTTACCAGGATAACAGTTGTAGGATTCATAGAGCTAAAATCATAATGGAATGGTGTGAAGAGCATGATACAACTTTGGTACACATGGACTGCCCAGCTAAATCGCCAAAATTAAGTCATATCGAGAATTTATAGGGCCACCTTGAACGAAGTGTAAAAGCCATGCTTCAGCATCCTACGGATTGAATGAATTGGGAGACAAACTTTTCTTAGAATGGTAAAATATTGACTTAAGTTATTTAAATCATCTTGTTGGATCGTATCCAGCAATAGTTAATTCTGTGATTTCTGCACGTAGTGATGTAACTAAGTATTTAAACTTAATTTCTGGAGGAGACAAATTTTTTGTTCGGTGTCTGTATTGCAAATGCACACCATAAGATGCTTCAACAAGACCTTTAGGAATGTGTTGCGATAATTCTTATGAAACTACTCATTTATGATAGTGGAACACTAATATGGAATAATCAATTATCTTTAATTAGAAACTTGTGCTAAAAGAAAGCGACATTTCATTAAATTCTGCTAATAATATTTTCTACTTCTTTCAGGTTTTTAGCTATTAATTTTAAGAGGACTTTCTAGGTGTTCTGAGATGTGTTGCAGCAAAAACACTTGTCACTATCCTGACAGAAAAAATGGGGAAAAGAAAGTTGGAGGTTTTATTGCAGGTAATGATATTTTGGATCGCATCGCAGACAATTGATTGTTGTCGGATTTATAGTTGGATTCTAACAGAGATGGCACAAGATAAAGTTTTCTTTTCACCGTTCTTCCTTTTTCTTATTCTGGAAATTTATTTACTTTGGTGTCATTTGGACACTCCCATCCTCCTGATCCCAGTTCGCCCACATCCATCCTCACAGTTTTTCTAATCTCATCAGTCGCTGAGTTTTCCGAAGGACCGAACAAACTTCACTTTATCGAAATGACTTCCATTAAAAGAGAACAAAGGATTTTTCCGGAGCATTTTTTCCCCTCCTGCAAAGGCTGCTCCGCTTGAGGCTTCATTAGAGGCAAAGTCCAGTAAAAGAAGAAGTTTCAATAGCTTAACCACGAGTCCGGCTGCTGAATATCCTTTAACAGTGAAATTTTTAAACCATTTTATGGGAAATCGATAGAGAGAAAGAATAAAAATTGCATAAAACAGATAATGTGTTTCGTCGTATCTAAAAAAGGACAGAGTGCTAACTTTCATTGGAGAGCGAACGCAGTAGATATGATGCTGGAATACACTGACTTTAAATATAAGAAATTTATTGAGGCTTAAGTACGTATGTTCCATATTAAAAATGCTTCTTTAGACCGATACTAGGATAGAAACAGTGACTTTACATTTTTAAGATTTTCCTTTGTAAAAGTGTATAGTTACCGAATATTTGGATGATGTCCACGACACCAAAGATGCATGCAGAAATACAATGTTTTGGTGTTGTGGAAATATGAAGATTTATTGTACTTTTTCTTAATGTACATTGTTTTTTTATCGTAAAAGCTTCATCCTGTAAGATTCCAAGCTTAATTATGCACTTTCACTTTACATTAACTAATTAAATTATTCTTTAGGATGCTTAAAAACTATTTAACCGATCTTCCATTGTGTTTAAATAGAAAACTCTTCAATGTATGTACTATCCCCGTGTTTACTTATTGAAGTGAAACGTGGAGTATCACAGAGCGACAATGGGAAAAAAATAAGATTATCGGTAAGAAAGTTAGAGAGACGAATGTTAGCAATAACAAGAAGAGAAGAGTTAGAAATGAACTTATAACAGCATGAACAGGAATAATAGATGTTTTACGTAGAAATAATAAAAGAATCAAAGTGGAGATGGGATGGACATGTTGGATGACTGAAAGATTGAAGATGCACACGATTAATAACAGAATCGCAACCGAGATATGGAAAGAAACGAAGAGAGCGCCGGAGAACATAATGGAGAGGCGACCTTCAGAAACTTAGAGGTGCTAAAAGCTGGACTGAAGCTAAGAATCTAGGAAGTGGCAAAGGACTGAGGGAGACCTATACCCTGCATTGGGTATCATCAGGCTAAGAAGAGGATTCATATTATTAAATTACACATTTTATTAAACGGCCCCGATTCAATGAATCAGCAAACATTACTTGCAATGTCTCAGATTTATTCCTTTTATTGGTGCATCAGTGCAGAACAACGTTGTTGTCGTTTCAGCCCATAGGGAGACCGTTGACTATTTGTTTCGGTATTAAGGGAAATCAATGTAGACCCTGAGTAGAGTTGTCTTACATAGCCGATAAAGTTTGCCGTTTCTGAAATGCTCGCACTTGCTCTCCAATCGCCCATTATCATGCCACTTTTAAAGTTGCGTAAGTGACGAGTTTTCCGCATACTGCCTTTATTTGAGCTTAATACACGTCTAAATCCTTTGCAGTGAACTGTTTATAAAACAATCTTGAATAAATATTTCAGTACGTAAGTCAGAGTGACACGTGCCTGATTACTGCTAGAATTTCCTAATAATTTGTTACCATGTGACGTACTACAGAGGTAAAGCACGTGTTAAGGCGAAAAATCTGCAGCGATACATTACGTCGATGTAGCTGAGTTGGGAGAGCAACTTACTCGGAGTGAGAGGTCCGACGAACTGTATTTTCAAAACCACAGTGGGCACTCAAAAATAAACTGTGGTGCTTTATATCTCAGTATATCTTTTCCTTCACGGAGGAAGAACCAGAAAATTTTTTGTCTATGAATTCTTGACTTGCTTTTTTTTGTATTGTTGCTAAATTTACGCACACATTTTCGCAAGCTTTCTTAAGTTAATAACGCACGGTTATTCTGTACACTGTTTGAAAGTGACGTAAAAGTTGTTGAACGAAATGTTTCACAATGTTATCAATGTAGTGATATATCTTCGCCCGAAATTACGTCTCGGAATATGCCTTTTTACAAACGCCTTTAACGGAATCTCTAACGATAAAAAATATATCGAATTATTAAGAGCAGCTGAATGGTCTAATGTTTCGCATTCATTTTTTTCAACAGTGGCGAACGCAGCTGCTCCATTCTTTATTGAGGGCTACTCCTGAAACTCGAAGCTTGGTGAAAAAAACAATTAGTGTGGTAATACAAGTCCCAGTTCATTAGATAGTTGCGACGATTCTACGGACGAGTTGCCACAACGCGCTCAAAAAACTCCTAGGAAGAAGGTCGTTTTATAACAAACAACCTGCTGAGTATTTGTCGTGTAAAAATTCTCCCCATTAGCGGCCTTGTTCTAAAACTACCGGTGATGTTTTCTGGAGAAACATTCTTGGAATTCTTACTCCGTGGATAACAATATAATTACGACTTTGCCAGAATTTCTGCAACAGCATTTGTGCCGATTAGCTACTGCAGCATTATTATTCCATTTTGAGTCGTCTTTAACTTCGGCAGTATCAAATGGATTTCCAAATTCAGACAAATAAGGATTTTATGTTTTTGGTCAAATATGCTGCTTGTGCAAGATAACAAGTCCAGAAAACATACGTTGCAGAAAAAGGGAACTTTTTTCAGCAGTAAACGTTATACCTTTTTCGTTATCCACCTTGTGACTTTGTCATTTCCGTCGGTTGTTGGAAATATTTCTTGAGATTATCTGAAAAATGTTCGTTTGTAAATTTTAAAGAAATACCTATAGTTAATCTAATATAACTTCTTATTACGAAGGTTTCAAATTTCCGGGGTGGGAAGAACAGTAGGCCAGAAGTGGACATTTTTTTAAAGTCTCTAACTAAATTACAAACGATCTTTGAGAGGATGTAGAGAATAGTACAAACGATACTTGAAAAGGAGGTCTGAGAGCCAGAAAAATTAGCATGCAATGTGCTCAGGTATTGTAGTGGAGGCTCTTGTACTATCATTGCTTCCTAGGCTCTAAATGAACCTAAAGTCCTTTCCCTACGCTTTTCCTAATTTATGATTCTCAGTAAAAGCTTATTTTGTAGCATATGAGTCACTTTCTCCAGATATGAATTAGTAGGGAATAGCTCTACATACCCCCAAACTTCATCTTTCATTATCCCTTTTACGTCAAAAGTTCACAAAAACCTACCCTTTTCATGCTAATCAAAACAAATCAAAGTTTGATTAGCTCTATACTAACAGTTATTCATTTCGTTTTTAGACAGGATGAAAACTGAGTTTAAATAAGACACTGATCCACTACCGAAAATATAAAATGCATCCAAATATACTTTCAGAGAACACAGCTTGAATAAGACACTGACTTCATGCCAAACGACAAACTGCGTCAAAACACCATTTCAGAGAACACTGCTTAAATCAGACGCTGACTTGATGCAAAACATCAAACTGCATACAAAAATCCTTTCAAAGAACACAGCAAAATAAGACACTGACTTGATGCCAAAGGGCGAACTGCATGCAAATACCCCTCATCTGGAATAGGACATTGATGCTAAACAACAAAACTGCATCCAAACACCATTTCAAAGAACTCAGCTTAAATAAGCCATTGATCTGATGCAAAATAAAAATAATATGCCTGCAAACACCCTTTTAGACAACATAGCCAACTCTTGTTCTATGTTTGCTGATCACGTGATTTTCTAAATCTGGGAAAAATTATACATCCCGAATGAAGCACGACGGCTTTCTTCATTAATCGGAGTAAACGCTGTCCGTAAAAACGACAGCAATACACGCGACTGGAATCTTAGTCCGGGATGACTGGAAGACAGATACTCCCCCAAAGAACTACTCGATCAACTGACTTAATTTTGCATCTGCTGCTAAAAGGGCATTCATAGAAATTAGGTATTATCCGAACGTCAATTCAATCATTTTGTTGTCAGTCAGAGTGGTACCTAATATGGCACATTTCCTCTGCATTTACAGCGATTATGGTTCCTAAGAATCTGCGCTTCAGTATAGAAATATATGAGATACGAAGAATTGGAATGCTTTGGTCATTGAATTAGGTATACTAAGGCGAAAATAAGTTCGGAATCTGAAATAGGCAGCAGCTATTCTTATGGCTTTTAAAGAGGCGTTTCTAGTTTTGATTGCCCATTAGCGCACAGTGAAGAGTAATACATAAACAGAAGTCCTATTAAAGTAATTTTCCCCAAAACCCCACACGAACATGGATATATTTTCTGCTGCATTTTAGCACGAGAACATTCCATCAGTGAATAAAAAATACATGAGCTATACTAAACTATTTGCTGTTGGACTAGATGAAATGCCCATTAAAACATCACACGCATATTGTTATTACGTATTTTCCTGACTGCAGTCTCTTCTCGTTTTTACTCAGTAACAGGAGAAAAGAAAAATATTTGCTCTTTTCTGAGAGTGCGCAATTACTCGCGCAAAATCCAAACGGCCATTTAGAGAAAGTCCGTTTATTATCATTTTGCTCCTGAGAATTATTGGTCGAAGCAACACAGTGTGTCATAAATATCTTAGAAGCTCTTATTCTGCTGGATAAACAAAAAAATGCCGTGAAAATGCACGCTGACTTACACCATAATTACCTTTATTTCATTTTATGCGGCCTTTATCCTCATTTATAAAGGCATCAGCAGAGTTTGTGTGGATCGAGTTCAGCAATATAAATAAAAAAATTCTCAAAAGAAGAACTGATAAAGCAGGCTTCAGGAGTATCGTCTGATGTATTTCATCTCCACAGTTAATTGTTCATTTCCATTCTGCTACCATTCAAAGCCCTTGCCTAAATCTGAATTTCACTGTGACATTGTATTATTTATATATTAGTCCAACATATCCAGGAAAATGTCTTGAATCAGTAAGAAATTACAAGCACGAAGTAAAGAAGATGCAAGAGTTTTGAAGTTATACTGTGTCTTCGGATAAATCTGTATCTTGATATTTCAATGGAAGCTAGACTAATTTGTGTTGCCTTTCCGGTAAGTGGTCTCTATACTAAGAGTTTAGCGCGATGAGGCATTACGTAGTGACCACTTACCTAATAAGCTGTAGAAAACCTTGAGCCCGCAAAACAGCGGCCATTCGGCGAGGCATTGATTTTATGAGGTCGCGATAGGTATCTTGGGGTATCTGGTACCATAATGTCAACAGCAGGTCCTCCAGTGCTCGGCATCAGCTCCGATATTTTCGAGTCTCAAGTTCAGTTTATAGTACCCTCCCTGTTCTAATTTTGTGTTTTTCGTGTATCTAAAGGTCTAGTGCATCGTTTTGTTCTACTTTCCGATTCGTAAGTACGATATTTTCTTCATTCCAAGCTTTATTTACCTTCTGGTCGAGCTAGCCAGAAGAACTGCTATGCTCCGCCATTAGTAATGACGGCTTCCGGTGGAGATGTCATGTTCGGTAGCCCTACTTCCACTCTTGCTGTATCCGGCGACGCTGCTGCTGGCGCCGCTACGCTGACTTCTCCGCATGGCGCTGTTCACCTGCCCTCTTCCGGTGCGTCATTCGGCACCTCTTTTCCTGCTGCTGCCCAGACAGACAGCTCCTCTGATTCAGCTTCTACTGTGACTTTTAGTGATGCACTGCATACTCACGATGACGTCACTCCTCCACCTTCCACAGCAGCTCGATTGCCATCGTTTTATTCTGCTGCAGCGACCTCTGCATCTGATCGCCCATCCTCGATTGTGTTACAGCAAGTCGATGCTTTGAGAGCTCATGTTCGTCGCTCCGGCAACTCTATTCATCTTCATATTCCGGCGTCATCTGTTCAAGCTAAAAAGTTCTCCTCGCATATGGCTTTAGGAGTTTTTTTTAAATCCCTTCCCGATACCAAGTTGAAAGTTTATGCTACGGGAGTTAAGAAGCTTTTATCTCCGTCTGCTATTACTCATCTCTATCGTCGGGCTCGGACTATTGTTGTTTATCTTTCTCAACCTGACTATGTGACCTCTCTTTTGCAGAAAGGTATTACTATTAATAATAACTTATTGATGCCCAAACCTGTGATACAGCGCCCGATTAACGTGTCGTTTTACAAATGTCATGCTGCTTTCAGTTACCTCATCTCTTGGTCGCGTTGCCGGGGACGTTGAAACCTACTCGGCAGCGCCCAACGACTTTGAGGATCGCCATATTTATGGTGCTCGTCGCATGGTGCCTGTCATTTTTCTTCTCAGGACGATAATGCAACTCGACCTACACAACTTACTGTCCACGGTGACACATCGATCTCTTAATTGAGTTCCACTGCAGTAAGTGTAAAGGCCTAGGGCATTTTTAAATAGAGTGTCCTGGACCTTCCTCTTCTTCTGGACCCTCCTATGGTTTGTTGTCTACATCCGTGCCTGTTGATACGCCCCCGTCTGGTTCTCGTGCAGAGCTTGACATGCGTGCTCCTGATTTTACTGAAGCTCACTTTCCTCCTCTCTTTGGTTCTTCAACTTCACCTGCACCGTTTTCAACTCCTTGCTCGACTTCTGAGCAGGACGCTTCTGCTCATGTGGTGCTTTCTACTTCTTCTGGTGAGGCTCCCTCTAAGGAGGTGGCCATGGTTACCACTGATTCATCGGCAACAGATCTTGATGATTACCGCAATGCTTTAACAACTGCTCCGCACACTCCTGGACTGTTTCATCTTCCTATTACTCCTACTGCAGATCCCACCAGTGTGGATGACTTGGCGATTCCTAATGAGATTGTTGTTGATTCCAGTGGCCGATACGCAAAACGCACCGTTTTCAAAGCTCCTAGCGCTCCAGCTAAACGTGGACGTCCACTAGTGTTTTGCTCTCGCTCATCTTCTAGCACTCGTTCTTCTCCAGCGTCCCCCATTGAGTGTAGCCTTACGGAAAATCCAGAGGAACTCGCAGAGGTTGCGCTCCAAGCGCAATTTGAACAGTTTTGTCAAGATACCGTTGTGCTCACTCGGCCCTTTACCCATAGACAACTGTTTCGCCTATTTTCGCTCTTCCGGGATCCATCGTTTGATATGGCCTCTTACCTTTCTCACTCCAATTTTCCTGCATATGATGTTTGTCGTCGGCTGACGTGTATAAGAGCTGACCTTGAGGCTCTTTGCAAGACTGACTGTACGTTCCGTTCTTGTTATCGACGGCTCTGTGAAATGGAGGACACCGCTTAACTTTCTGCTTCATTTCTTCGTCATTCCCCTGCTGATGAGTAGGACTTTTCCTGACTTATTCCTTGCTCCTGGACTAGTCCTGTGTTTTATAGCTTATCTGAACTTTCCTTATCGGACTTTATAGTATGTCTTTTTTGTACGTCATTTATCCCGGATTGTCTCCGGGCCATTTTTGTAGGTATGTCATTTTCTGTTCTATATCTGCATCAGTGGTTTTATCTTGTTACATGCATTCATCTGTAGATATTGTCATTTATTGTTCTTTTTTATGTTTTCATCGCCCGAGGTGCACTTGTATCTTCATTTTCTGAATAAAATTCTTGAACTCCTTCAGTTCTTCTACATTTCTAGGTGGTGGTGATTTAGCGCGAAACCGCTTTTCCAGATAGAACCCGAGATGTTATATTGGGTTCGCATCAGGTAAATTTGGAGGCCAGGGCATTAACAGAGATTCACCAGTATGTTCCGCAAACCACGCCTTGGCGATTCTGGGAGTGTGGCATGGCGCATTATCCTATTGGTAATGGCTATGACCAGCAGGGAACACAGTTTCCATGAACGGGTGAACTTTGTCCGCAACGATGCTCTCAAAGACCGTGCTATTGGGATAATGGGGCCTGAGGTGTCCCAAGAAAACATCGCCCACAGCATAACATAACCGCCGCCGGCTTGTTTCCGCCGAACAGTACATCCAGATGCCACAGCCTCCGTTGGTAATCGGGGCATCCGGGCTCGGCCGTCTACGTGATGCAAAAATAATTTTGATTCGTCAGACCAGGCCACTTATTTCCGATCATCCACGGTTCAATCTCAATGATCTTGGGCCCATTTAATGCGTTGTTGGCAATGACTTGCAGTATGCATGAGGACATGGCTGGGTTTTCGACTACGCAGGCCTATGCGCAAAAGGCTGCGATGAATTGTGTGTTGTGACACATTGCCGTGATCACCACTGTTGCAGCTGTGGGTGATTTGTCGCACTGCGGCCGCCAATAATGCGTATTGTTCACAATGCGCGAAAGTCTCCGCTACCCTCTGGGATCAATGAGCTGCGGACGAAACACGGCTGGACAACGGTTCGTCGTTTGGCCATCTGTGCACCACTTTTGATACGTACTCACTACAGCGGCACATGAACAATCCACAAGCCCCGGTGTTTCCGAGATCGCAGTTGTCTTCGACGGGGCATGCTGCAGATCTACGTAGCAAGGGACGGCGACCAAACACACTTCGAGTGCTTTCCGCCTGCTCCTTGTTCACTCCCCTTATACGATTTCCAGGGGGGGGGTTAATTGTTTTACATGATATCCATAGGTGCTGTCCGGTAAACCATTTAAATGTACGCCCGTGTTATGACTGTCCAGTCCATGGGATGCGATCTTCCTGGTGTTCTTTTAACGGCCAGCGGTGTAGTTTAAGCATTTTTATAGCATGGGTTTCAAAATTTTAATCATAAACGCGTAAAGACATTTTAAGCCGGCACTTAATTATTAGTAATCGTATATCAACGTAGTAAAACGCATCGGATACTGATTCGCATAGTTATGAAGTTAAGTTATGTAAACATGGATTTGTGTTTACTGGGGCTTGACTTCGGATACTGAAAATGACATTTTTCTGGTTTTTTCAATATTTAGAATTATCTCTCTTCTATTCCTGGAAACAATAACACACAATTTAGTGCGGCGGACTTTTTTGTCATTATATTTACACCGGCGTCGTTAAATTTCCAGATTAGAAAAACTGGAAAACATATTTCGAGATCTATGTATAAGGCTAAACATGCTATTTTGAAAATTCACAGGTTTTATACTAACTTGACTATTCGTTAAGTGTTCTTCAATAGAGCAATACATTATGGAATGGTCCTTTTCTTCACAGCATAACACGAACAAGGATTATTGTGGCGAATATTTGATCGGATAACGAGTAAACAGGAAACAGATTTTGGACATAATCATTTTAGTGTGATTAAAATATGAAAAGGAACGAGGATTTGTGATTACACATAGTTTCCCCTCAAAGAGTATATTACTGATCATATTATATATATTTTACGAAAAATATACATTAAGGAACATAAAATGTTGACTTTTCCGCACAGCTAGGAAAAGATCGCACTGAAGAGATGCTTATAGCAAATAGAATGTGAAGATGCTGTATTTTGGAATCCTAAATTATATTAAAAATTAAAGCACTGTAAAAATAAATCAGCATTATTAATTATAATTACTTCCCAAAAATGATTATATTCAAGAGCTGTTTAACATAGCGTGAAAAAGGATTGTACATTTGAGTTATTGATTCCATACATCGTATAATGAGAATGTTTTCACTAAGGAAATTTTTATTATGTATCGAGTGAAAAATACATATATTGAGGAATCAGTTGTGCATAACGAATGCTGTATTTTGATTCTTCTTTTAATACACCAGTTCCATTAGTTTTTTGCTTTCGTGGCAGAACCGTCTTAGCTTCATTTTCTTTAATCAGATGCAGAAGCTTTCAATTTTTCTCCCGATAATACTCTTTGTTCTTCTTGGCATAGTGGTCATTCCCCACCCCGATGCCAGCCAGCCTTTATTCCCAGAAGCGGAAAGAATAAAAATGAAGGAAATACGACAGATACATATGTTTTGTGGCGTTGCTGGCTCCATTATTCCTCGGAACGTAAAGCCAGGAAGAGTCTGCAAAGATCGATGCAGCTATGCGTCGCGTGCTCCTCGAAAATTATGTAGATAAGGCATTCCTCTTGTTCTAGACGGAAACTGTTTCTTCTGTTCTCATTTGCGAAGAATTCTATGTTTTTTGACAAATTATATACAGAAAACGTGCTTTTCGAAGGTACAAGAACGTTAGAAAGTATTTAAGTAGCGGTGCATGTGACATTCTAAATTATCACGCAAAATGTATTTTGTTTTGGATCTTAAAATTCCCCAAAAGTAACGTTAATTTTTTCAAGATCTCATTATATGTTACAAAGCAAGTGCTGAACATATCGACAAATATACTACTGGTGACGATTTTAAAAGAACATTCCGTTCTGTTTAAAACGACATCGACAGAAATACCTCCCAAAGTAGTGATTGGAGATATGAGATTGCCAAATTTTGTAAGCCATTTTCTGTTAAAGAAAGAATTTAATAAATTAAGAAGCATACTAATTACTCAAAACTGTTTGAGAGAACATATTTTTTGAGGGATTTTGGGGAGATTTTCTTGAGAGAACATATATGTTTTGCCCTAATAATTGGAAATGTATTCGCAACCAACAAACACTTACGTCGTGCTTATAAGTTTATGTTCACATATTAGTTAGTGAAACATTTCTCAAGAACAAATTAAGATGAAATTTTAAAGTTTTCTTCCAACGCCTGGTACACCATATACTACCTTGAAAAGAATAAATCACATACGTGTGTCGCAGTGCATTATACTCTGAAACTAATAATGTATAATATATTCATATTTTTTCATTTATATATATATATATTTGAACTAAGGCTGGAATTCGTGTCGAGCTCACATAAGTAAAATGCAATTAAAAACTATGTTTCACAGAAAAAAATTTTTTCATTAGAGGTTTAACGACCACCGTGAGCAACTCATCGGGATATAAGCAGGTTGAGTTGCTCACGGTGGTCGTTAGGGACACTGGTTCTAGGGAAAAGAGAGAGCCAGCGCCGTAGAAAAACACAACATCCATGCCTCACGGGATTGGAACCCGGACCCTTCTCGGACGAATGATTAGAAGCCATCATCTAGACCACTGCGCACTGGAGCGGCCACAAAACTTTCGAACTTACTCTATAAATTATTACATATCCTAATTTTTCAAATTCCTGTGTCCCGTCTGTTAATGCAAGCGAGAAAGGTAAGAGGGATAAACGGAGCCGGCGATGCTCCGGTGTTAATGTAAGTGACAAATAACATGAATAATGTTTCCAAGCTGATGCCATATTTTTCAATTATGATTACATGTTTTGTCCCTCTTCTTTCCATAGCTATCGAAAAAGAGATCCATTTATTATTAATCTATTTTTTAATCATTATTTCCACAACTTTAAAATATTCTTTATGAGAAAATCCAAGTTTCATGATTTTCCGATATCAACGTATTTACTTAATTCTGGTAGGTTTCATATTTTCTTTTAGAAACGAAGAACGTTTATCTTCATAATCCATAAAAAAATGCAAAGAAAAACGTCCAACGCCATATATCTATGTATTTTAATATTGCTACTTTTGTCTCTATTTTTTTTTTATTTTCAGCGCAATGGCATAGTGAATCATGTTTTACCATCTATTAATCAAATCTTTTATCAGTTGCATTGGCATTGCCCAGTACCTCCTTTTATCATGCTAGTTTGTGAAAATGTGTAGAAATGTATATGGGTCTACATTGTTTTATTCGTTTTTGAATTCAAACGGCGCTGTTTGTCTTGCTTCCGTTTTGCAAAAAAAAAGTTTACTAGACAACTGCGACTATCTCTAAGATAATAAGAAATTCGTGTTCTCTGAGAACTTTTACGGTCTCATAAATCTGGCGATTCAGGTCTCATAAGTTGTTTAGGCCATGTGTCTTGAAAGAAAGTCATTTTTCCGTACTAGAGATATTCAAACAGCACGTAGAACTTAAGAAAGTAGAAATGCGAATAAAATGCCTGCTTGATTCTAATAACAGGTTCTGAACCTGTCAAATGCAAATACAACGTTGTTTTCATATTCCGTCGCGCAGCAGTGACGGCGTGCAAGAATCATAACAGTCGATCAGAAACGATCTGACATACATGACAGCTCCACTGCTTTACGGGTTTATTTTTAAGAAAGACAACGGCGAAGGATTTGTTTTTTATGTGTTTCTTTTACTGTTTTTTTGCCGGAGAACAGTCATAACCAAAAGATTTGTTATTTCAGTGGAAGTATTCTTCGCGAAAAATCGCTAAGTTTCGAATTTTGAAAGACTCTCATTGAAAATATTGTTACTGCTGAAATGTTCTATTAATAAAAACATATCCTTGCATAGAATGAAAGGTAATATATACCATTCCTCATATCACCAAACTCCTGATGAAAAAGTAAGCAAAATGTGAATTAAAACTGAAGAAGACAGTTTTAATTCACATTTCGAAGACTGCTTAATTCACATTTCGTATGAACTGGCATATAGCTTTTTCAAAGGTCACATAAAACTAAAGTGGTGGTAAAGAATGCAGGCTGTTAAAGTAAGATTATATCTATCTATCTATCTATCTAGTTTTAGGATATGTATATGAAATGAAGAGTGTGGCGCTTTGAACGGCTAATTAAGATAGTACGTAAAGCAAATATAGGGGTTGGCAAACCTGAGAGCGGGAATGAAGAGTACTGTAGATCTTTTTTTGTTCGTTAATAACTTCTTTTTTGTTCATTGTCTGTTTACAGCTTTGCCTAGAGTGAAAGTTCCTTTCTTTGCTGCAGGTTGATTTTGTGGCCATGCTTAACTTGAAAAGTCAGGATGCCACGTCAATGCTTAAACAAATCAGACAATTTTTGTTATGTTTGTGGTGATGGGGCATTTGCCGCCTAGAAACGCCCAATTCTTCACTTGTGAAGACATCCTACCACCATTATTTTGGTATGAAAGTAGGACAAGACAAAACGTGGGCACCTCATGTTTTACAAGACAAAACGTGGGCACCACATGTTTTACAAGGCAAAACGTGGGCACCTCATATTTGCTGCAATTCTTGTTCTGGGAATCTGCGTGGATTCGTAAAAATGAACGTTCAATGCCTTTTGACATCCCTAGATTTGGAGATAACCGACAAATCATGTAGAAAACTGCTATTTCTGCATGGTACCTCCTAATAAGAAAGGTATATCAAGAAAGAGGAAGTTGAGCATGAAATACCCCAACATCCCGTCAGCTATCCGACCAGTGCCACGTGGGGACGATCTGCCTGTACCGAACCCACCAGTGGAGTACAGTCTGGACTCAGATGAAGAACAAGTACATGCCCTGAGGCTTTGACATCACAGGTTCCTGATTTCCCAACTGAGTCACTGGGTGAGCCACACAGATTTACGCAAGGTGAACTAAGTGATTTAATTCGAGACCTGGACCAACCAAAAGACAAAGCAGAGCTTCTAGGTTCTAGGCTCAAAGAGTGGAATCTTCTAGAACGTTATGTTAAAGTGTCAGTGTACAGGAGTAGGCAGGAATATTTGCTTCTATATTTTAAAAAAAAGATAATAACCTACAATATAAGAGCTCCGTATTAACACGATTTATTTTATTTTCAAAACGAACGTATATGTACAATTAAAAGCCATTAGCACTTTCGGAGTGCTGTTCACTCCATCTTCAGATGATCTATGTTGCTGTATTATGTAGCTATATATATATATATATATATATATATATATATATATACAGAGTTACGTGAGACATTACGTAGCTTAACTAATTGTCATTCATGATTTACCCGGTGTTATATCACATACATTCGTTGCCACAAAAAATAGTGAAACAACTATACACATATGCTGTAATTCAATGATTTCACTAAGTGTTTCCAAAATTCAGGTGATTCGATAGGTTAATAGTCATTGCAACATTTCGTATCGATCTAATGCCGTGATAAAAACACTTTCTGCAATCAATAAAGCATGAACAGAGGAAAGAGTCTGGAGCATACTGACATTGCACCAATCAGGGATAAATATGTCATTATTTATATTACGTGCAAGTACTGTATTATAAAGGTGCGCTTTAATGCTATATTTGTGTTCATTCACTCGTTACTCCAAATTCCTTCTTGTAGAACCTACATAATTATTGACATGCTGTTTTGTAACTGGGTCTAAAAGCGGAATATTGTAAACACCCCAACTTCGCAAAATATCAGGTTTATCTCGGTCTCGTCTGAGTTGTGCAAACAAATTGTTTCACCTAATGCAGAGTTGTAATTTATATTTGGAACACACATGTAACAGCAAATTTGTAACACCAGGTAAGTATTCTAGTGATCCAATGAACTTCAGACTACGTTCATTATCTCTGACAAACGTTGCAGAACAACGTGTTATTACCCTTTCATGAATCCTGCGGGTAATATAATCCGGGTACGCAAACACGTTAGTCATCTTAAAAGTTCCATTGATCTCATTGTTTAAAGCTCGGTCTGTAGATGAATGTGAGTAAGCTCTCCTGAAGTAAAAAATCAATCGCTGAAGTTTTCTGCTTAAAAGGATGACATGAGTTATACGGAATGATAGAACAAACATAAGACGGTTTTCGATAAACAGAAAATGATAACTCATGGGTGGTGGAGTTACAAATAATACACATATCTAGAAACGGTAAAACATAGTTACACTCGATTTCAACCGTTAGCTCGATGGTAGGGAAAATAGAAGATAGTGCGTCGACAAACTGTTCTAACAAATCCTGGGAATGAGGCCAAATAACCAGGATGTCATCGACGTACCTTAAATACAAACAACACCCTCTTGTCCAAGATAAATGTAGGTATTGGTCATCTCCAGCTTTTCTCCATCAATCGATGTCTTCATTTCTTGTCAAAGCATTGTACATCACTTTTGTCTTCTGAAAGTTCATTTTTAATCCCATTTTTTACTCCTGTCAGCCAGTTTCTGGATCAGACTGCAGCTCTGATAGGGTAGTTGCAAAAATGACTACGTCATCAGCAAAACGAAGGTGAGTTAGATAATCTATATTAATTTTTATCCCTTTGTTTTCCCAGTTCAGTGACTGAAAGACATTTCCTAATGTGGCATTAAGGAGTTTGGGAAATATAGTGTCACCTTGTCTCACTCCCTTTCCAATTTTATTAGTGCTGTATTCTCAAATAGCCGAATCTTTGCACTTGCATTTTCATAGATGTTATTAATAACATTAATGCGTACATCTTCAACACCGCAGGATTTCAAAGCCATTGTAACTGCTGATGGTTTCACCAAATCAAAGGCCTTTTCGCAGTCGATAAAAGCCATGCATAATGGAAGTTCATATTCCCTCGCTTTTTCAATTAGTTCTCTCAGTACGTGGATATGATCTATAGTGCTGTAGCCACTACTGAATGCAGCTTGTTTTCTCGGTTGAGCCATGTCTAGTGTTACCTTCAAGCGGAGTGAAATAACTTTAGTGAAGATTTTATCACAGAGTGTAACAGTGTTGAACATCATAAAGGACTTATACTGTTTATATTTCTGAAATTCAAAAAATTCAGTTATATATATATAAATATATATAACTGAATTTTAAATTTCAGAAATGTAAAGAGTATAAGTCCCTTATGATGATCAACACTGTTACACTCTGTGATGGCATACTATCCGATTACGAAACAGAGCAGAGGTATGAAAAAAGTAGTTTCTTTTGTTTCGTTTCGGAGACTGAATATAATTACTATTATTGAATTTTCTGAATTTCAGATAACACCATCTGCTCTAGTTATTCTCATTCTCAAGTAAGGTAAAATAATTCTGCTCCGCAATGTTCTCAATCTTTGGTAAAATACATGTTTGCCTCTAGTGGGCATAAGTAGCTCTTTCTGCTTACTAATATCTTATCGATTCTAATAACGCCGTTGAGGAAACCACTCCTTTTGTTACTGGTTCTAATAGACACAATAAAGAACAGTACACACGTTGCGTATTTTAAAAAATGCGCAGTTTTTCCGCTGGGAAATGTAAATGTATTATCTTTTCGGTGATTTCTCCTTTTCAAAGAATCACTCTGAAATTATGTTTCTGTTGAAAATGGTTCTGAAGACGAGCTCATTTCAACAGAGAATTGGTATTGTTTTCCACGTTGCCTTTTCGCAAAGGAATTTAATTACCCCACCTAGCGCTTTAAAATAAAGTATCAAGTGAGCTGAGAATTCGAAAAAAACATTTGGTCATGCTTGCTAATCTCGACGGTGGAGAAAATATTACTATTCCTTCTTTAAGAGTGTTGATATTACGCCAATCATGCAAATGCGTTTACGTTTAACAAAAGAAAAGCTGTGTTTCACATTAATTGGAGAAGCGGACTGTTTCGTGTCCCAGTTATCAATGCAGAGAAATCGAGGTTAAAGAATGATAATTTGATAATATAAAATAGCACTCATTTTATTCTCAAAGGGTATGCTAAAAAGCGTATTAGAATTGAAAGCCACAATATGGCTGCATGGAATGGAATATTAAGTTATCTTATGGATAGTGCAGCAAGTGTTAGGTTCACGAAATTCTGCAGTTGTGACTGTTAACATCATTACATCAGTGGAAATAGGATACGTTTCATCGGAAAGTTTTTTGCAAAGACGTTATCCAACACATTTGAGCTACAAGCTACGGCATATACATATATATATATCAGTCGACGATCAGAAAAAGGAGTGACAAATTGTGGAGCCTGGGCAAAGCCAAATTATTCGTACTAAGATTCCAAAGCGGTTAGTTTCGCTTCCGATCGACCATGAACCCTGATTGGACATGAAAATAACCGGCATGCAATGCTGTAAAGCTGATGTGTGTTATCTTAACATTCCACTCAATACTGCTGGCTGAGGAAAGAATGTATCTCAGCAAGAAATGGCTTGGGGCTCGCTCAGAAAGAGCTCATTCTTGCGGTTATTTAATTTTTAACACAATTTCTTGTTGATAACTAATTTAACAATTTCTAGAAGTTTTCATAAATAAGCTTTGATGAAAACGTCCCCACAATATGGGTATGCTTTTAATTCCAACTGAGTCCGCAAATATTGAATGGATTTTAGTAGTTTTATGTCGCGAAAATAGGTTTGAAAGGTTTATCACATCCAGTAAGATGTGTGACTTACAATATTGAAAACCTTATTTCGGAAGATTGCGTTATCAGTACGCTTATCCGTTATTCTTAAACAGCCATGAAAGGTAATTATTGGTCTTCTTTATGATTTTGAGAATGGAATGATTGTATTTACAACCTGTGTAAGCAGCGCTCATTTTTCATACTCATTAATTAAATGCACATCGATGTGGAAAAAAGATAAGTAATATTATTTGGGGCAACTGAGATTAAAATAATTTAAGTCAGTTACTGCGAAAGTTCCGTTTCATTTACTCCCTTGACGGCAAAGCTTAATAAATACGGAAAAACATACTATTCTGCGTTTTAATATCAAATGTTAATATATCAATCAATGCCTGAAATTTAGGAACCATAGTTTTCAGCTCAACGGAATTGAAATTGGAAATAATAATATAATGCTAACGCAATTCACGCTGGTAAAGTTATGTTAAATTTTGATTCCAAGTAAAACTATCTCTGTCTACTTCTGATACTCCGTGAAAATCAAATGCAGCAATTGAGTACAACTACAGAATGAATAATCGTGAGATTTAACCTCACGTAAGCAATTCGCCCTGTCGTTAAAAATAAAAAAAAATTCAAATCATCAATCACAAAATTCAATGATAACAAAACATGTGTTCACACATTTGATTTTGGGTTCGTTATTGTACAGAATCTTTATTTTGTACAATATTTCGTTAAGTAAAATCCGCCCCCTGCGAATAAAATTTACAAACTATATCTATTTTAAAGTTTTTCGAGTTCCCACACCTGTATTGAACTGCGCAACTTAACTTTGAATACAAATTTTAAGAAATTTGGATTCAGAATAAATAAAGCAACTGTTACCGGACGATTAAAATATTTTCAACGCTTTCGAAATGTCTGGTACACTGAACAATTTTTTTTATTATAATAACATCCGCTAAGTATCTAAGAGATCTAACATTTATTTCCAGGATGTCTCTGAGAACTGTTTCGAAATTGAAGAAAGCCATCATGAGAAGACACATCGGTTAAACATTCAGCTGATGAAGAATTGAACATCCTTTCTTTCAGTGAGATATAAAACTTGAAATATGTTAAATTGCTGGAGCAGTTTAACATATTTCTTCTTACGTTGAAAGAGGGGTGATAAAACACCGGGAACCGAAAATTGTAATTTACTGTCAAGATCAGTGGTAAGAGCATAAATACTGCGTTAAATCAATTCTCAATATAAATCCCGCATTAATAAAACAGAGCGAGCACGCACAAACGATTCACGTTTTCCATGGAAATGTAAATATGTATGACAACCTATACATAAATACAATAACCTGTCAGGTAGTTGGCAGTTTGTAGTTTGTAGTATGTGAGTCAGAAGAATTTCGAGGCATCTGTGATGCAGTGGAAGAATATCCGGAGCTTAACGGGAAGACCCTGGGTTCGATTACCGGTGGCGGCCTATGAGAATTTTGCCGTGACTCACTTATAAACGTGGAAAGAGCGATGACATCTATTTGATGAACATATGCATATTTACCCTTCCAGAGCGACAAATATGCTTAACAGTAAGAAAAAAATTGTAAGGGATTTTTTCGCATAATACGGTTGTTTCAACAGTAATAGTTTTTGATAATTCCTCTTCTTTTCCAAAGGATATAAAAGAGAAATATAAAATTTGCTTTTGTAATCGATAGCAAAAGATCTCTTTGTATATATATTTTTTACGTATGGACTTCGTCTAGCAAAATGTTCTGTATGAAATGCAGAAAATGTTCGAGCAGTGATGTTCAGCATATTTATTTCTATTTGGGGGTTTAATTACCACCGTTAGCATCACAATGGCTATAATCTGTCATCAGTCGCTAATTTAGGTCTTCAGGTTCCAAGGAAGGGGACAGCCAGTGACGTAAGACAAACTCAGCATCCATGTCTCACCCGAAATTCGAACCTAAACCCATCTCGGATGAAAGCTTAATCAGGCTCACTGCCGCAGTCGTCTAAGCGCTGGGTTTTTAACATTCGTCCGCGATGGGTGAGGATCCGAATCACCACGAGGCATGGATGTTATGTTTTTCTTATCTTCTCTAGAGTTCCTTCCATGGAGTTCTCAATTTCTCTAGAGTCAGCCATGACCGACTCTCAGGGAACGGAGAGAGACATATTTCCTTCATTCCAGGGAAAAGAAGGAGAATTAGGTACGCGTGACTGCTTACAGCCCATCGAGTTGCTCAAGGTGATCGTTAAGCTCACACACTGATACACCCCAAAAAACCCAGCGCTCGTACATCCGCGCCACCGTGGTGGCCACTTATGTTTGCAATGCAGCCTTTAGTAGCGAAGGTAATCTGTCCACTTGCGTCGTTTGAACGGCATGTGAATTGCTTCGGGTTTTAAGGACTATCTACAGCAACTTGTAAGGCGTTTGATAATCAGTTGTGCTTAATTTGGGGCCATTGGTTCTACGGAATGAACAGAACCGGTGACATCAGCCAAGTAATCTGCCCATAGCTGATCCGGATCTCGCTCCCTGGCCCATCACGGACGATTGGCTATTCGCCAACACCGCAGACCACACAGTCAAAAAGGTGTCTGCATGTTTCGTCATATTATGCGAACTCACACCTATCACGTGTAGTGAGTTGAATACATATGCTTGGGTGAAACTATATGTGTGCTGGCCCGGTTTCTTCGAAGTCTACGCGCTGGTTTCTAACCATTCATCAGGGATGCATCTGGGTTCAAATCCCGATTGAGGCAACGTTGTGTTTGCTTTATGGTACTAGCTTTCTTCTTTTACTGTGCCAATGACCTTAAATTAGGGATGTGCGAAACTTTATAGCTCATTGTGTTGCTCACGATAATACAGCGATATTACACAGGACAGGCAACTTCAACATCTTCGGCATATCATTCATTCATTTGTGCTAATCCATGGATATCCAGTTACTGCCCACTTCTCAATGCGTGAAGTCTGCGTTTCTTAGAATGACCATGGGCTATCTTGAGTTAATGTTTGCAAAACGTACATGCTTGATCCTTAAAAATAAAATCTTCTTAAACCTCAGCAAAAGTTTTCTTGATCATTAGCTTAACGTAGAGGAAGCAGAGGGCCTTTTTAGATTTCGTGTATCCATTGGAAAGAGCGCACTACCTAAAGCATGGGATCTGCGAATCAAACATAACTGATTCCAGGACTGCCGTTTGTTCAAGTGTATGTGGTTTTTATATTTGCTTGAAAAACAACTTTGGTGAAAAATGACTTTTTATTTCCTAAGAATCCAAGTAAATATATTGTTATTTTTAAATACCTGGGTCACACATCATATGCTGATTTTGATTTCCACCAGCCGAAAAACAAAATTTTATTTATCAATCAGTTTGAGAAAAAGGTCCCGTGACATATATTCTAAATTAACTTTCCTTTTTAGTTTCTTTCCCTATGTAAATCTTGAGTTTCTTCTCAGTTATATTTCACACTTAACGTGATATCTTTTCTCTCAAACGAATACTGTTGGCAACATAATTGAGGTGAAATGAGCGTGACGTATGCCTGTTATGAGATAAGAAACAGAGATATAAACTACGATACAACAGTTGCTTGTGGAGCGTTGTGGAGCGTAGTGGAATGTCGGTGGTTGATTTGTGTTATGTGATTTCTATACTACTAGTAAAGTGCTACATTTGTGCTGGAGAAATAAAGCGTCATTTCCGTAAGGTTTGGCTTCTGTATAAATGTTTCGTCTGGCCGTTAAGGTTTAATTTAGGAACTATTTCATCGTATGGTTATGTTTTTAAAATAACGTATCAGTACGAAAAGACATTTACGTTCAAGTCCCTTTACCTGATGTATTCTTATCCTTGTGACTGAATCTGAGATTTTGGAAGCACTATATGCGAAAGATCTCAGCGTTTCTTTATGCTGCACATAAACTAGACACACACAAGTGAAGAATTCGGCGCTAATACACGTCGTCTGGTTCTTAGCTTGAAAAAATTCTTCACGTTCGTTTAAAGTTTGCTAACAACTATTAAACATATGTGATCTTTCGTTTTCATTCGGGTAGCTGAAAAGTGAGATCCGGTTAACTCAGTTTCTGTAACTTGAATGAATGATAATTTAGTGAAGCACGATTGAGTGCCCGTAGCTCTTTGAATCTAGAAAGTTCTAGTAAATATCGCCGGGAAGAGGTGCGCTAATATTTTAATCATTCATGTCTCACATAGTTGATCAAAGGTACCTGGTTACTTACCTATCGCAAAACTAAAATATCCTTGTAATTGGAAATAAATTAATATCCAGTTAATCCAAACTTTGCAGCTGTCACAGCCTCCACTCTGCTGGAAATATTTTCTACAAGACTTAAAAAAAAAAACATCCTCTTCCTTTTATCTCGAGAAGGAAAACTTTCTCATAAATGGAATAGCCACTTAATAACATTAACTGATAAATACACAAATTATACTCGTCCTTTGAACTAGAGAAAGAAGACTTTCACATGAATGGAATAGCCACTTAATAACATTAACTGATAAATACAAAAATTATGCTAGTCCTTTGAACTAGAGAAAGAAGACTTTCACATGAATGGAATAGCCACTTAATAACATTAGCTGATAAATACAAAAATTATACTCGTCCTTTGAACTAGAGAAAGAAGACTTTCATATGAATAGAATAGCCACTTAATAACATAAACTGATAAATACAAAAATTATACTCGCCCTTTGAACTAGAAAAAGAAGACTTTCACATGAATAGAATAGCCACTTAATAACATAAACTGATAAATACAAAAATTATACTAGTCCTGTGAACTAAAGAAGGAAGACGAGTACATGAATGGAATAGTCACCTCATAGCACAAATAGATAAATGAAAAACTTATGGTCAGAATTATGGATTTAAAAATGTTCTTCTTTCCTTCAAATATCGTCAATACCCGAATGTATCTCTTATTTAATAAAAGTATGGAACAACGATATAAAACTTTGGAAAAATAAGTGTGACATTGTTAGTTATGAGGTGATCGCTGCTCTAAAAAACTCGGACAGACAGAAAATTAAAAGTAGACCGTTTTTGTTTTAGAGTACATCATATTTTGGAGCTCTTTTCTCGTCCTTTTATCTGTGATGCAGCACACCAAGACTCAATTTGACGACAGCTGTCTTTTCTACTTTTCGAAACTCTGTCGTATGTGAAAGTAAAACGAAATACCAGGTGGTCCTTTAAACTGAGGTATCACTAATTCAATTTTTTAAAAAAATATGAATTTATATTTATACAGGCGGGAATACAACCAGATGGTCAGGCTAATATAAAGAAAGGCCACTTTTTCTGTCTGACCGTATACCAGAATTACCTGGAGAGCCGTCAAAATAGCTAGTTGGAGAGGAAGAAAGAAACAATCCACAAAAGGAAAGGCCGCCCCGGTGGCGCAGTGGTCTAAGGCGCTGGTCTCTGTTCATTCGTCCGTAAGGGGTTCGGGTTCGAATCCCGGTGAGGCATGGATGTTGTGTTTGTCTTACGGCACTGGCTCTCTCCCTTCCCTGGAGCCAGTGACCCTAAATTAGGGACGGGCGACTGCTTATAGCCCATTGAGTTGCTCACGGTGGTCGTTAAACCTCCAATCAAAAAAAAAAAAAAAAAAAAATGAAAGACGTTGTTATGAAGTTCGTAGTTTTTCCATGTATATCTACGCGACTAGAGCCAAACTATCCTTTACTCAGCGAACACCTTTGAGTGTTGGATTTTGTATTCTCAAATCGACTGTTAGTTGTCGTTCTTCGTTTCCTTTCTGAAAGTTAATATAATTTACCGGATAATTTAGCACATGCTTGGGACCGTTATCATTTCGAAACATAATATTCTAACCAAACAATTGACTCAGATGGAAATAGAGAGAAAATCCATAATACAAGGACTTTCCAGAGCATTCTAAAACAATTTATTGGTTTAAATCATATGAGGTGCTCGTGCGTATTGTGTCTGAAGAAGGGAAGTGATTTTAGGCTTTCGATTCCTAAATTTGATTCGAGTAACCCTGAATCACTGCACTGTATCATCAGTGAGAATATGATTTAAGGAACATGAAACGTAATTATAATAATATTCACTGATTTACCGTACAGTTTGAATCTACATGTTTTACTATTTTGGAATGTCAACTTATAAAATATTTTAAATTTTCAAAAAAAAAAAAACACTTTTACCAAAGGAGTCGAAACTTATCTGGGGTCACCAAGGTCATGGTGGTAAAATGTGAAAAGCTTCGGGTTTAAAAGTACTAAACGCGCTCTTATTTTTTCGTTCTTTACCAATCGCATGAAGTGTCGAAATGAAGGGAAATTACTCAGTATAACTAAAGTAGCTGTCTAAATGGAAATAGGTAACGCGAAAATGTATGCATACAAGGACAGATCTCAATTTCTTGTTATGTTAGCAAAAATTTCAACTTTGATTGGCTTCTCGTAGTTTTTTTACTGATGCTTTCCACTGCAGTTTCATATTCTAGTTGAGGTTTCTTCTCTCGTCTTTTGGTCTGTTATGTTTTGTCGTCCATTTGCTAGAAGTTACAGGAGAACATCTCGTTCCGTTGATCACGTAACAGCGATTAGCCTTTGAACTCTAAATTTCAGTGTTTTGGCGAGACGATGAACATATGTACTCATATGTTGCATTTAAATCTATACTCCGAGCCTTCTTCTGGGAAATATCTTAAATTTTACATTACAATAACATTAACACTTTGTGACGTACCTGCCAGCAGGACGCACACGACATAAAGGCATATAGGAGTCAGAATGAACGTCTGCGTAGCTCAGTTGGTCGAGTGACTTGTTCCGGAATAAGCGGACTCGAGTTCGATTCCCGGCGTAGACCAAAAATGACGGACAAATGTACTTCGTTATAATGGCGCCCGAACTATCCGGATGACCCGACCGTTCTAAATCTCGCAATGGTTTGATGTTATTTCCACACCGCGAGATAGGAAAAATCAGAGAATCCCTTCTCCAGCGCTTCGAAAAATAAATTTGTGTGAGGTTGCATTCCACACACTAGATTGACTGGGAGTTCTCAAGTGCACGTTCTACAGTGGATGGCTGCCGGCAACGATTCATGGTCACGGCTGATCCGTGGGCCATGCCTTAGCCCTCTTTCGTGAGGGGGGAGAAGTGACGTACCTGCCAGCAGGACGCACACGACATAAAGGCATATAGGAGTCAGAATGAACGTCTGCGTAGCTCAGTTGGTCGAGCGACTTGTTCCGGAATAAGCGGACTCGGGTTCGATTCCCGGCGTAGACCAAAAATGACGGACAAATTTACTTCGTTATAATGGCGCCCGAACTTTCCGGATGACCCGACCATTCAAAATCTCTTGCAATGGTTTGATGTTATTTCCACACCGCGAGATAGGAAAAATCAGAGAATCCCTTCTCCAGCGCTTCGAAAAATAAATTTGTGTGAGGTTGCATTCCACACACTAGATTGACTGGGAGTTCTCAAGTGCACGTTCTACAGTGGATGGCTGCCGGCAACGATTCATGGTCACGGCTGATCCGTGGGCCATGCCCCGGCCCTCTTTCGTGAGGGGGAGAAGTGACGTACCTGCCAGCAGGACGCACACGACATAAAGGCATATAGGAGTCAGAATGAACGTCTGCGTAGCTCAGTTGGTCGAGCGACTTGTTCCGGAATAAGCGGACTCGGGTTCGATTCCCGGCGTAGACCAAAAATGACGGAGAAATTTACTTCGTTATAATGGCGCCCGAACTATCCGGATGACCCGACCATTCAAAATATCGCAATGGTTTGATGTTATTTCCACACCGCGAGATAGGAAAAATCAGAGAATCCCTTCTCCAGCGCTTCGAAAAATAAATTTGTGTGAGGTTGCATTCCACACACTAGATTGACTCGGAGTTCTCAAGTGCACGTTCTATAGTGGATGGCTGCCGGCAACGATTCATGGTCACGGCTGATCCGTGGGCCATGCCCCCGGCCCTCTTTCGTGAGGGGGCGAGAAGTGACGTTCCTGCCAGCAGGACGCACACGACATAAAGGCATATAGGAGTCAGAATGAACGTCTCCGTAGCTCAGTTGGTCGAGCGATTTGTTCCGGAATAAGCGGACTCGGGTTCGATTCCCGGCGTAGACCAAGAATGACGGAGAAATTTACTTCGTTATAATGGCGCCCGAACTATCCGGATGACCCGACCATTCAAAATCTCGCAATGGTGTGATGTTATTTTCACACCGCGAGATAGGAAAAATCAGAGAATCCCTTCTCAAGCGCTTCGAAAAATAAATGTGTGTGAGGTTGCATTCCACACACTAGATTGACTGGGTGTTCTCAAGTGCACGTTCTATAGTGGATGGCTGCCGGCAACGATTCATGGTCACGGCTAATGCGTGGGCCATGCCCCCGGCCCTCTTTCGTGAGAGGGGGGGAGAAGTGACGTACCTGCCAGCAGGACGCACACGACATAAAGGCATATAGGAGTCAGAATGAACGTCTGCGTAGCTCAGTTGGTCGAGCGACTTGTTCCGGAATAAGCGGACTGGAGTTCGATTCCCGGCGTAGACCAAAAATGACGGACAAATTTACTTCGTTATAATGGCGCCCGAACTATCCGGATGAGCCGACCGTTCAAAATCTCGCAATGGTTTGATGTTATTTCCACACCGCGAGATAGGAAAAATCAGAGAATCCCTTCTCCAGCGCTTCGAAAAATAAATTTGTGTGAGGTTGCATTCCACACACTAGATTGACTGGGAGTTCTCAAGTGCACGTTCTACAGTGGATGACTGCCGGCAACGATTCATGGTCACGGCTGATCCGTGGGCCATGCCCCGGCCCTCTTTCGGGGGGGGGAGATGTGACGTACCTGCCAGCAGGACGCACACGACATAAAGGCAGATAGCAATCAGAATGAACGTCTGCGTAGCTCAGTCGGTCGAATAAGCGGACTCGGGTTCGATTCCCGGCGTAGACCAAAAATGACGGAGAAATTTACTTCGTTATAACTTACACAATATTTACCTATAACCCCTGGCAAATAGCTGCCCAACCAGAACAGCGTTAGAAACGATGAGAGATGTCTTGACAGGAACACCAAACTAAACCCAAGCAATAGAAACGTCAGTAAAAATAAATAAAATTGAATTGGAAGACCTGATGTGTACTGAAAATATAAGCGATGTATATTAAAATATAATTGTAAAACCATGATGTATAGTGAAAGTATAAGCGACCTGATGTATACTGAAAAAAAAAACGATGTATACTGAAAGTATAAGCAATCAGAATACACACTTTTCACTAAAAGAAATCTGGTAAATATGCTTCCTTCTTAATATGAGAAATATAAATTTCAAAAAGACGCATACAACACCGACAGATTTTAAGATCTCAAACCACAAGCGACGGCATTCAATATCCTAACATTTCGATCGCAATTCTTCTAAACCGCACCGCTGGCGCAGTGGCTTCTGATTATTCGTCCAAAGGACGTCCGGGTTCGAATCCCAGTAAGGCATGGATGTTTTGTTTGTCATGGATGTTATGTTTGTCTTGTTGTGTTGTTCTCTCCGTTCCCTAGAACCAGTGTCCCTAAATTAGGAACGGGTGACTGCTTGTAGTCCATTGAGTTGTTCACGGTGGTCGTTAAACCTCCAATAAAAATAACAAAGCTTCTAAATTTTTTCTTGCAAAAAAAATAATTCCCAACGAAAACTCTGAAAAAAATTAAAATTTTATACAATGAAAAAACATCCATGAATTGCAATTATTTCATTTAACAGCGATTCATAAATACAGGAAACAGTTCATAGGAACAACGTTTTTCTTCTTCGACTTAATTCACATTTCTGCCGATGTCGGTAGCATCCACGACAGTAAATAAATATTTATTCGCAAAATTATTTGTCTGTTATTTCTACAGCAGCATTTCTGTTTTTATATATCGATGTATACTAAAAGTATAATCAATCAGAATGCACACTTTTCACTAAAAGAAATCAGAAGATATTTTCCACTCTTATTAAACTTTTCTGCATTCCGTCTCCTTCCATAAAATTTCATGTCACATCGGAGATGCAAATATTCTCTAGGGAAAAATGCTTGTAATCTTCGCACGTCTTGCCAGGACTCGCGCGCAAAATAAAGACGTCTTATACATAAAGTCCGAAGACAGGCACATAATCTTCCCGTCCTTGTGACTAAACTTTTGCTGCTATTAGCTTTATTTTCGCATTTTCGCCCCTTCTCACTCGCGGCACAAACATTTTCATTTTATCCTACTTTGTCTTTCGAGTCCCCTTTCAAACGACAACAATCACGTCGAAAGCGGCAAGGACTCTGCATTTATTGGTGACAAAGCATCTTTACTTCGCTGAGTCACTTAATGCCGAGGAAATGTGCGCTGTGCGGATCTCTACTCGACAATTCTCGGTGTAAAGGAGATTTAGATTTACGAGGCGCTCTTTTTTTTCCTTCCTTGAAAGTTACGTGCCTAAGGGGAAAATTTATGAAAGAAAGAGAATTTGCCTGGCATTATTCGGGAGTGAAAAAAAAAAGAGTTCGTAATATAAATTACTTTCGCAGAGTGTCTCTGCCTTTCCGCCCATGTAGTAAATAGGAATGACAATGTCTTTTGAAGTCTTCGAACTCGCTTTTTTCCTGTTTTAGTTTTTCCATTCTTTTGAAGTCCCTCAATATGTTGGATACTGGAATTCTTAGCAAACATTCAGGTAGAAAAAAAATGAAGACATGCGTGCTTCTTATTATTAGCGTTCTGATTTTAAAAATTGTTGAGTGCACTTCGTCTGGTTTTAGAAGAGTTTTGTTCGAAAGAGAGAGAACAAATCACATGAGGAAATTTAAGTTATGAAAGCAAAATTTTATTTGAAATCCAGAAAATTTTTCATTAATAGTCTGAAAGGCGTGCTACATAAAAACTGTAAAACCGATTTAAAAAATGTATATCAGGATCAAATTTTCTGGCTTACATCAGTTCCGAAGAAACTTTCTTTATTAATTTTACTATTGTGTTATTGAGTGTCACACCCTTGCAAAAGTTCGAAAATTATGTATCAGAGAAATGCGCAGAAATACGTTTTTTTTTAAAGAAGTTAATATTTTGAATGTCACAGTGCGTTGTTCTGAAGATTACAAAACTGAATTTTCAAAATCTGGCTATAAACGAAGCTGTTTTTTTGTGTGCCACGTCACATAACTCAGACAACAGAAACGCAGGTTCAACAGATGACAGAGATAATACCCAAACACAGAAAAACAAAAACAACTAATGAGAGACCAATTAAAATTAGAGAAAGGGAGACATAAACTTGCTTTTTCAGGATTCATTGATAAGTGCTGAAATAAAAGCAATCAAAATCTCTTCTATGGCTGTATTTATTGCGTAACATCTACTTTTTATGCTTTGTTGATTAGCACAGAAAGTAAAGTTTTGCAAAAAAAGCCAGAAAAAACAGGAAACAGGATTGAAACTTTATCGTTCTAATTTGCATTATTTTTTATTGCGAGTATTGTTATTTCATACAGTTACACTGCATTTTTTTAATTTTTATATTTGAAAATTATGGGCATGTCTCGTTCAAAAGCGAGGACTGTACATACAATTTCGTCATGGAGACAGATAGTCTAATGGCCAACGTTTGTGACTGCCACGGAAGTCTTAGGATCGATCCCAGGCAGGTTCGAACACTTGAACCACTAAATTTCCGCCATGTGTCGGATGGGCGTGTTAAGCAGCTGGAATCCTGGTACTGGACCCCCGGTTACAAATGAGGGCGTCTTGCTCCCCTTCCTATCCCGCCCCCGAGTGAATTTCCTGTTTGGTTCTCCAGTCCAAAACTACTATCTTCCTACTTCTAAGGGTTGCTTAAACCCTGGCGTCAGACAGTCCCCTACTAAAATCCTCTACATACATTTCGACAATTTTATCGGGTTTAATGAACCATTAGGTACGAACTCGAGGTAATAGAAAAAATCCGAGTTTAAGTGTATTTTCCAAACTGAAACAAATTGTTTTTCCTCCAAAATAAAATCTCTAAAACCTTGCAGCCACCCCGGTGGCGCAGTGGTCTGAGCGATGGCTTCTGATCATTCGTCCGAGATGGGTCCGGCTTCGAATCCCGCTTAGGACTGGATGTTGTGTTAGTCTTACGGCCCTGGATCTCTCCGTTCCCTGGAACCAGTGGCCCTAAATTAGGAACAGACGACTGGTAATAGCCCTCTTAGTTGCTCACGATGGTCATTTAAACCCCCAATAAAAAAAACGTGCATGTCAAAGTTTTTGATATGTCAAGCAGTTACAAGCAGTTAAAGCTTTTACGTAACGCAGTTTTGGTCGAACTCTTGCCGAGAAACGTTCAACTGCGTCTTATTTCATTTATTCATTGAGGTGTATTGTTAGGAGTGTAATTCTTTAGCAAACGCTCTTACAATATTTTGCTTTTCTGTGAATTTTAATGACCAGCATAACACCCTGAGAGTAGGAGATATCCATTCCTAATTTAAAGACATTGCTTCTAATGAAACAAAAAAAAATGAAATAGATAATTCCCCTACACATATTACGTAGGATTCAAACGTTATCCCAGTGTGTGAAAGATACAATATGTGACCACTTGGCCACGAACGGCGCAATTTTTTTGCCGTGAATCACTCACATCACGGTCTGCTTGAACCTAGATATAAGCGTCGTGGAATAAGTAATTATGATATCGTAGTTATGGTCGGAGAAGTTAAAATTTATAAGATTAGATGAAGGCGATAATAAAAGTGCTGTTATTTTTATCTTTCATGGATATTTTCAAGCAGAGAATGCTCATAAAAGAAATAATTGTCAGCAAGAGATGCTAAGACCTGAAATAGAAAGTTCAATCATTTAGGCATATATCTGGAAATTAGACAAGAAGGTATTATCTAGCAAGTGAAATGTCTAACATAAAATGATCGTTACTTACAAAATACTAGACAAAATCTTCACGCAGTATTTCTCAACACAGCACGGAGCCTTTTGAAAATATTTATCACTTGCTGAAATAAACAATTTGAAATATACGTATTTCAATTATCTTTAATGCAAGAGACATGCTTCTAAAGTTGAAACCTTATACATTTCGTGATAGTTAGTAAGGGATTATGTAGCTGTCGGGTAATATAATGTAGTAAGATGAAGTATGGAAACTGTACCGAGTGGATCGTCAGGAATAGTTGCCGTGTAGATACAAAAAGGTACGAAAGAAAACCCTAGAAACGAGCAGATATGCATCAAACAAACAGTAGGCAAACATCCTAAATTGATTGTAGAAGATGAGGCTGGTACGTCGACAGTGCCCTTAGTTGCAGCGTTTCTCTGGTGTTATCTAGGCCGTATCTGCAACTATGACAGATAGCAAAAAATCAAATTAGAAATTTGCAGCGTTTCCTTGTAATGGTGAGAAACAGCACCAAAGGCAATTAACAACGCATCACAAGATCATGGAAATGTAGAATAACCCTTAACATCAATAAAGTTTTACAATATAACCATGGCAGATTTAAGCAGGAAGCCAATAAGCAGTGATCAGTATGGGAATATTGAAAGTGAAATAGCTCCTGCGAATAAGACCTACTTTCCATGGAACATACAGATATACCTGCCGATTAAAGTGACAGCAATGAGCATATTAAAAAGCGCACAAGTATTGCACGAACGAAATCGTGACATCGATACTTCAAGCGACAGCGCGAGATGGGTCGGCTCTATCTCTGGTACAAAAGAAAATGAACATTAGACATGAGCCATTTTGTCCATGCAATGGTATCATGAGATACGGTGGACAACCTCTTCATGAAACTTTGGGCGTACTTCTAGTAGATCTGCAATTGCTGTTTACTTCGCGGATATCGTACCTAATACTCTGTGCCATCTGCGGTGCTGCGCAGGTAGTTGCGAAGCTTTTACAGATAGTACAGCAGCATGGCATTTTGTTCACTTCTGGTCTTTAAGCTTTACGCAGAACAGAGACTTGTTTCTTTGGCATAATAAACGCGAAGGTGATGCACATTTCTTAGGGAATATTTTACGGACTGATAAAATTGCTTTGCAACGGTGTCTTCAAACACTATAATGCTCGCTACTGTAGATCGCTACTGGTTATTGAGCAGTTTTCTACAAATATAAGGTGATTTCGCATAGGGGAAAATGTAGGGGCAGCATTTTACAGGAGACGATGACAAGACAACGCTATTTTTAGAAGCTGCAGACATATCTGCTAAATCGAATGCATGACATACTTCTCCAACAAGCGCGATATCTGCTTTCAAAATACAGGGGATTATCTACACAAATATGCGTCTCTACAGGAGTTATACCAGGGGGCTTCAAGCAACCGTAAATCGCATGACTTCTCGTTACCCTAATCTAACTGTTCATATGGGATATCTTCAAGGCACAAGTGTTTCCCGCAATGCTACAGAATTGCTAACAGATAGCCATTCATGCTTGCAACACAGGTTTGAATTCCTGAGGGATGTTGTGAGGGAATATATGTTTTAACAATAATGATCTACATAATTGCTGAAGCGGGAGGCGTGTGTATGCGCATTTTTCATGAAATCACCATCACACATCGCAGGATAGACGTGTAATACTTCAATGTAGATAAATGGTTCATTTTTACATACTGTTTACCTAGCGCATAGTTGAGATCATGCACTGATGTACAAAAAGACATGGGACACGTACCTTGTGTCGTGTGGTACCACCTCTAACCCGGCGAAGAACAGCACCTTGACGTGGCTTCGATTCCGCATGTGGCCGGAAGAATTCTGGAGAGATGTTGAGCCATGCCTTCTGCACAGCCATCCACAGTTCCCTGGTATTTGTAGGTGCCGGATCTTGGGTGTGACTGAATCTTTCCACCTTATCCTATGAGTGCTATCTTGTATTCTTTTTGGGTGAACGTGATGGCCACACCACACGTCGGAACTGCTCAGAATGTTCCTTGAATCAATTTTGGACAAATTAGACCCGATGACATGGGACATTGTCCGCCTGGAAAACCTGAGAGCTGTTAGGTATATACAGTTGTCAGGTACAGGTTTCAGATAATTGACAGCTGTCAGGTATTTGAACATCGTTGCGGCGCAAGTTCACCTATTCATGACAACTGTGTTACCTGTTGGTGATAGTCATTACCAACAGGATAATGCGCCATGCCACACAGCCCGGATTGTTAGACAGTCGTTCTAAGAACATGATGATGGTTTTTTGTTAACGTCCTGGCCTTCAAATTCCCCTGACATAAACTCAATCAAACATTTGGTGTTCGACTTGGAAAAGCGGGTTCGCGCTAAATCACCACCACCTTGAAATATACGGGAACTGGGGCACTTGCTGTTGACACTTCATGGTACCAGATACCCCAGGATACCAATCGCCACCTCATCTAGGCTATACCTCGCGAAGTGGCCACTGGTTTTGCAGGGTAAAGGTGATCCTACAGCTTATTAGGGAGGTGTTCATAATGTAGTGGATCATCAGTGTATAAACAAGAGTAAGTGTTCATGAAAAATTCCTCCTAATATGATAAACGTATTGCGAATTCGAATACCTGTATATTCATGTAAAGTTTCTCAATACAGGATTAACACTGCGTTTGATGATATGGTGATGAAATCACTTGTCCATTTCAAAAGTTTGAAAATAATACGGATTGATTAAATATTGATTTTTTTATTTTAATACTTATTGATTCCTTTATTTTAATACTTATTGATTCCTTTATTTTAATACTTATTGATTCCTTTATTTTAATAAATATTGATGTAGTTATTTAAAATTTGAAGGACTACAAATAGCCAACATAACAGTTTCTGTAACACGTTTACATGTATTACAAAACTGTTCGGCAAACGTTTACCAGATATGAAACGTAAAATAGGATCAGCCATAAAAGTCAAAGAGGGATCATGTCAATTCATATCTGGATACTTCTGTTTCGGAAAAGCAGTTTCTCCGTGAAACACAAAACATTAGTTTTGGAATATACATAGCAGTCTTCAGATATAGAGTAAAGATGCAACATTGTGTTTTGTTTGAGGGTTTAAAAATCACCCTGGGCAACTCAATTTGCTTATTTAGTCCCCCGTCCTTAATTTGGGCCCCTGGTTACAGGGAATACAGGTGGGAGAGCGTGTGACGTAACGAAAGTATATCCCCCTGACTCCAGCCTGTGTCCACTAGAACGAACTGTCAGAGCTTATGCAACTGAGCCACTGGGATGGCTATAACATTTCTATGACCACTAAAGTAAAAATAACAGCATGGAGTTCTAGAAGCATGCATCAAATCACTTGAAGGAGTGGAGAGCCAAATTTAAAAGTTGCGTCCATACAAAAATATTTGCGTTTTTGATTGGGGCTTTAACGACCACCAAGAGCAACTCAGTGGGCTATAAGTAGTCGCCTGTCCTTAATTTAGGGCCATTGGTTCCAGTGAAAAGAAAGAGCCAGTGCCGTAAAACAAACACAATATCCATGCTTTACCGAGATTCGAACCAGGCTCATCTCGGACGAATGATCAGAAGCCATCGCTTAGACCATTGCGCCACCTGGGCAATAAAGATTATTTCTGTTCAGGCAATCTGTGCTTATGTTAAGTAAATAATTCCCTGTTTTCAGAAAATTATTTCCAGCGGTGTTTTTCAGCTTCATGGGAATCAGGGAATGTACGTTATAATTCCAAAGGAGACTAAACTCAAATTTATTGTATCAAGTTTTATATTCACTTTATCTTTTTGCAAAATCAATTTTGTTACATCCCTCACCTCCGGCCTTCGCGTACACAATATCTACCATCGGGTTACATTGCTTAGTCTAAATAGCAACGGAACTTATAAAAGTGGTTTCAGGATTTGTCGTTGATTTGAGTGTTTGCAATCTGTTTTCTAATGATGGATGCGCATTTATTTCAGAAGTCAGAGTTTGGCATCACGTAATACAAAAAATGTCACTTTGCGTCGTATGAATTGAGCCCAAGGCATTTCCTTCGTAATTCAGTGTAATAAGTGCGCTTTCTCAAAGATTTCTGAAGCAAATGCCCCGAAAATCAGACTTCCCTACGTTTTACTTAGATTTTTAAATCTCATAACCCATGCTAATTTACTTTTACCATCAGGAGCAATGAGGTGGAGCAGGAAACGCCGCGAGATTGTGGCGGAGCAGTTGGGGAGGGCCGCAGCGATCTAGTACGAACAAGGTTCAAGATGGGTATGTTGTCATTACGATATATCTCTTTCAGGAAACCCCTGGTGCTTAACGTAAGTAATTCATCCATTATGCAAAACCGAACCGCAGCACGTTTCAGGAATTGCGGTCGTTATCAGTGGAGATACTGTTTCTCTTACTTCAGATACAGCCTCTTCCAATAAATGGGTTTTCCTCCCCCGAGCCTACGCGTCTCATTGCGGAGGGGTTAGGGACAGAATTGTGCGTATCTTCTTAAGACCCCTACTAGAAAAGGGCGAAGAGGGTTGGGGAATTTTCAATAAAAAGAGCAATTTCCTTGCAATGGGATTCACTAAATCACTGTTGAGGACTCGTTATTTAAATATTGAAAGAGAATTCGCAAAGATTAAATTACGATATTTAGAAAATTTTGCCTCCGTTCTCGGTAAAGTGTTGTCTCTTACTAAATTTTTACCCCACACGTTCCGACAGTCACATACTCTCTGATGTTCTTTAGTAACATAAAAAAACTTAAGCCAACCTTTCCCCCTTATAGGGTATAAAGTCAAATCTTCAAAAGTAACACTTCGAAGCAAGGAAGATGTCAACTTAGATATAACAGTCATCATTGTTATCACTTCATTCACACTGATTGGAAATTTGTATTTTTTACGAGTTTTTTATTGGTCCAATTTACATTATTTTATTGGACGTCAATTGTTTGAATCAAACGCTAGTCGTCGTAGGAACAATGTAATCCAAGCTTATAATGACTAAACCGTAAATGAAAATAACATGAATCAAAGTCAGCTCTTCAAAAGTAGCACTTCCAAGCAAGCAAGATGTCAACTTAGATATAATAGTCATCATTGTTACCACTTCATTCACACTGATTGGAAATTTGTATTTTTTTACGAATATTTTAAGAGGTCCAACTTACATTATTTTGTTGAACGTAAAATGTTTGAATCACGCTAGTCGTCGTAGGAACAATGCTATCCAAGCTTGTAATGACTAAACCGCAAATTAAAATATTATGAATCAGGCACCAGAAGAAAAAAAAATTTACTACTACGGATATTCAAGAAAGTACGTGCTGTTTGAAGATAGAACTAAACAGGAAAGATGACACCGAATTTTCGGGTGAAATAAGCACGTCTTTTGAATTCGTTGCTACGCGAATTAAATTTATCAAAGCTATTCAAAACCAATGGAACTGGCATAGAAAAGAGTAGTATCTGACCGAAGAAAGACGTTTCTTAATGCGGTTTTAAATCCCGGAGATACTGCTCTAAACGAAATCATGAACATACGCCCTCTGGTTCCACACTTGTGCGTTAAGAAAAAGTCTAAACTATACAAGAAACATTTCGCAGCGGAAACGCTCTCCAGCAAAAAAAATATTTTTCAAATCGGACCCTTAGAAGCAAAGATATTGACAAAACTAAAATGTGCATTTAGGTCCCTTGGCGGGGAAAACATGCAAAATACATGTGTACCTCCCCAAAAATTATTTTAAGAAGAAAATGTTCTCAAAAGATTTTTTTATGGAAGCGGATTCGGTCCTGGAAAAAAATATTCATTCGGGTTTTCAGGAACTCAGATTTTGCTCCAAATATATCACAAGCAGAGATTAACACTTATGCACCCTGGTGGCAAGGCCAATTTTTAACAAAAAATTGTAAATTATATGCAAAAGATTTTCCATCAGGAGCGGTATCCGGTGCAGGAAGAATTCTTCCAATCGGAGTTTTAGAAACAGAAATACTGGGGAAAGTAAATTTACCTTTACGACCCCTAGCGGAACATCTATGAATTACTTGAAAATTTTGAAATTATATGAAAAACATGTCTCACCGGAAATTCTATCCAATAAAGAAGGAGTTTTTCAAATCGAACTATTAGAAATAGAGATATTGACAAAAATAAGATACATATCTACGCCCCCTGGCGGAGAAATCATGCGATATTATAAGAAGAAAATACTACAAAATTGTTTGTAAACGGGAGTCACATTTGCAACGAACGAATTTTTTCAATTGATATTATAGAAGCTCAGACTTTTTGGTAAAAACATCATAAGCAGAAATTAACACTTACGCCCTATGGTGGCTAAACCATTATCCTTTACCAAAAATTATACATTTTATACAAAAGATTTCCCACGTGGGAATGTATCCGCTGAAGAATTTTTTTTTTGAGGTCTGAAAGTTAGAAGTAGATTTATTGGAGAAAACGCAATTTATTTTTACTCTCCCTAGCCGAAAATCTATGTGCAACTTGAAAAAGTGACTATACCTAAAATACTCTTCGACATAAATGAAATCGAAAGGCAAAATAATATTTTTCAATGGGATGTTTAGGAGCAAATATATGGAATGAGTGATGTAAGGTCAAGTGGTGAGCAACATCACAGACTCTCCTTGACAAATGTCAACCCCGCCTTCTCGTGGTACATCCTGTTCCCACTAAAGTGTATCTAACGACCCCCAAATAGCGGTATAACTATACTATCGGGATTAGAGGAAATGCTATCCCACACTCACCAACCCGCTAAGCCAGCGTGGTGAGTTATGGTCAAACCCCTCCAAAATGACTCAGCAACTTTAATCTTGGCACTCAGTCTCCGGCAGATGGAATGTACCTGGCCAAGGCAGATGCCAGTGCTGCATGAAGACAGGGTGCTAAGAATCACTGGAGGACCGGACTAGGCTGCCATTTGATGCTGACCTTGTGCTACTTACAACGGACGTTCCCTATCTTCTGATTCAAGACCTCTTGAAATCGAAGAGGAACTACAAAGGATCAAGTGGGACATCGTCTGGCTAAGTGAGGTAACGAAAAAAGGAAAAGAAATAATTGAACTGAAAAGTGGACATCTCTTCTACTATCGTAGACAGATACTGGCAGAACTAGCAGTGTTGGATTTAGAATAAACGAGAAACCGAAGGATCAAGTTGTAGAAGTTGAAGTTCCTCTGACAGAGCTGTACGACTCGTTATTCAACTCTCGAAAAGATACCAGGCTCAGATTATTTAAACGTACAAACCCACCACAAGTCATTCTGAAGAAGAAATTGAAGAATTTTATGAGGAAATTCGTCATGTAAATAATAAAAGCAAGCAGCACGGGAAAATAGTTGTGAGATTTCAATGCAAAAATGGGGCAACGGCAAAAGAATGAAACTTCAGTAGGTAAATTCGGTCACAGCAATAGAAATCAGCGTGGAAATACTCTCGTAGAGTTTGCAGAGACAGAAGGGTTTTTAATCATGAACTCCTTTTTCAAGAAAAAGCCTCAAACGAAGTGAACATGGAGGCATCCCACTATATGGACAAGTGATATTGATTTTATTATGTGTAACAAGAAATTTGTCATGGAAGACTGTAGTATGCTGAACAAGTTCAACACAGGTAGCGACCATAGAATGGTAAGATGTAAGATGAACCTCAATGCTAAACTCGAGCGTGGCAAGCTCATAAAACAAAGTGAATTGACGTAACCAACCTTAAAAAGCATCATAATACCTTCAAATTGGAACTGAGGAACATATTCTTTGCTCTAGAAGGTCTAACATTAGAAGACGTGGACATCTCCGAAGTTAACAGCTGCGTCTACGAACAAGTTGCATGTGAACAATTATCAGGAAAAACCAAAAATGTTGATGCAAAAAAGAAGAAAGATGAGGACAACTAAAGAAGATGTGACTTCCAAAGTGGAATATATAGAGCTATGCAGGACCGTACGAAAAAGTATCACTGGAGACGTAAGGAAATTGAACTGTGAACTAGTGAGGAAAGCAATTGAAAACAACCAAAGCCTAAAGATAGCAAAGGGACACCTCAGTAAGGGAAGACCACAAATTATGGCACTGAGAAAAGAAAATGGTTCTGTAATAAGAAATAGAGGCGAAATTTTGACAAGAGTGAAAGATTTCTACTCCAAATTATATGAAAGGGATGATACATATACTCCAGACATCGTAAAAGGTACCAGTACCAGAGTTCTTCCAGCGTTCCCAGCAGAAGTTTCACATGCAATACAAGAACATGAAGCGGGGAACAGCTCCAGTAGAAGATGGAATTACTGTAGACATCATACAAGAAGCAAGTGGAGAAATTGAAACAGTACTCGTCCAAGTTTACACTCGATATCTTAATGAAGGGATTTTTCCATAGGGATTGCTACATAAAAAAGGTTACATTGAGGATCTCAGGAACTACAGAACTATCAGCCTCCTATCAGTGGTTTTTAAAATATTCACTAAAGTTATTTCACACCGTTTGAAGGTAACACTGGACATGGCTCAACCGAGAAAACAAGCTGGATTCAGGAGTGGCTACAGCACAATAGATCATATCCACATACTGAGAAAACGAATTGAAACAGCGAGGGAATATGATCTTCCATTGTGCATGGCTTTTATCGATTATGAAAAGTCCTTTGATTCAGGGAAATCATCAGGAGTTACAATGGCTTTGAAATCCTGCGGTGATGAAGATGCATACATTAATATTATAAATAACATTTATAAAAATGTAAGTGCAAAGATTCGGCTGTTTGAGAATACAGCACATATAAAAATTGGAAAGGGAGTGAGACAAGGTGGCACCATATTCCCCAAGCCCTGTAATGCCAGTACGAATTATAGTGTCTACCGCCTGTAATGCCACATTGGAAAATGTCTTTCGATCACTGAACTGGGAAAACAAAGAGATAGAGATTAATGGAGATTATCTAACTCACCTTCGTTTTGCTGATGACGTAATCAATTTTGCAACTACCGCATCAGAGCTGCAGAGTATAATCCAGGAGCTTGCTGACAAGAGTAAAGAAGTGGGATTAAAAATGAACTTTCAGAAGACAAAAGTGATGTTCAATGCTTTTACAAGAAATGAAGGCTTATCGATTAATGGAGAAAAGCTGGAGATAACAGACACGTACGTTTATCTTGGACAGCAGATATAAAGTGAGGGTCACGTTGATGAAGAAATTAATCGGCGTATAAAACTTCTCTGGGGAGCTCTTGGAAGAAACAGCATAATTTTCAAGAGCAATATGTCATTATGTCTTAAAAGAAAAGTGTTTGATCAATGCATCCTTCCTGTGCTTACGTATGGTGCAGAGACGTGGACCTTAACTAAAAGAGACATACAAAGGCTGCAGGTCACTCGAAGTAGCATGGAGAGGTGCATGCTTGGAGTAATTAGGAGAGGTAAGAAGAGGAACTCGTGGATCAGAAAAATGACAAAAGTGGAAGACATATCAGAGTAAAATCCCTGAAATGCCAATGGACTGGACATACTGCCAGAAGGACAGACCATCAATGGACAGTCGAAATTTTAGATTGTATTCCAAGGGACAGGAAAAGCCCTAGAAGAAGACCAGATGGAAGATTGGTGGATGAAATTCGAATATATGTGGGAGTAACATGGAGGAGACTGGCACAAGATAGACCGTTGTGGAAGAGGCTTCGAGAGACCTTCGTCCAGCAGTGGATTGATAATGGTTGACAATGATGATGATATGGAATGAAATGTATTTTGAATTCTCGCGATCTTTTTTTACAAAATACGTACTAAAGATATTGATAAATAATTTTTAATGTACGAGGAATTCTACATACCTTAAACTATGTTTCAACATATTCCTCGTGGATGCTAAAGCATTTGCCATATCATGGCACCAGCTCCTAAGTATCTCCTCCTGAAAAACGTATGCCCCCTGAGTTTTAATCCACTGCTCAGCAGACGTCTTGAGTTTATCGTCGGACTAATGATATTCTTATAATGCAGGGACCGCTGTTTCCATTCAGGTGTGAGGTGAGAGACCCAAGTCTCATCTCCCGTCATTATACTGCTTAAAAAATCATCGCTTTCTTCCGCGTACCGCTCCAAACATTCCAAAGCAGATCCCATGAGCTTCGTCTTGTGTTCTTCCATGAACATCGTTGGCACCTATCTTGCCGGTTCTTTGCGATACTGAAGCTTTTCTGTAATTATTTCGAAACATCAGGGAAATGGTTCTGAAAGATCAGAAATTGTGAAGCATCGGTTCTCCTTAAAGTTTCCGTTCACTCTCTCCACCAATACTTCCATGACCAGAGAAGGTCTACCACTGCGTAATTCGCCAAGAACGCTCAGTCGTCCTTTAGCAAACATTCGAATCCTATTCCGCCCCATTTCTGCATTCATTTCGTTGTGCCCGTAAAATTTACAAATTTGCGGACGAATCTCCCTTGGTCTAATGTTTTTCGCATTCAGAAACCTTATCACAGACCAGACTTCGCAGTAGTTCTGTTAATTTAAACAATACTAAACTCTCAGCACACGAACTTGACATAAACAGGGCGTGGCTAACGGATAAGGCAAAAGAACTGCGCATGCTGGCTCTTCAAAACAACATGCGTTTCTCTGCTTGCACGAGACCAAGTTGACCGTTGTTAAACCACTTTATGACAGGTGACGAGAAATGGCTCTTGTATGACAACATCCGGAAACAGATGAATGAACCGAAACAGATACACCTGCTGGCTCCCAAAGCCGGTTTACACCCACGTAAGTTCCTGCTGTCTATTTGGGGGGATATGCAAGGTGTGGTGTTTCTTTGAGCTATTGCCGGACAACACCACTATCACCGCCGATGTGTACTGACGTCAGCTCGACAATCTATGCACATCGTTTACGTCGAAACGACTATCGCTGCTGGATCACAAGGGCGTCCTCCTACAGTAGGATACAGTGAAATTTCGCGCAGAACGGGTGACCTGTCTGAAGCTCAGGAGCCTGCACCGGGAGCTTATGCCGCACCTAACCAGTTCCTCGAACATTATTTCCAAGCGACCACCATCTTTACTTGTTGTTGCAGCACTTCCTAGACGAACAGCGGTTCACCATCAGGGACACTGTCGAACGCGCCCGTGCTCATTTCTTTGCGTCCAAGCCGCAACAGTTCAACAGGGACGGTATCAAACAGCCCCCCCAGACGATGGGAGCATGTCATAGCAGACGATGGCGACAATTTATGACTGATTTGTACTCGTATGTACGGTAATTAGCACTTTTCTGTTGGCTTACATTTGCATACATTACTTTCGTTCCAACCCAATACGATCCAAAATAAACTTTATTAATCAAAATAATCTCAGCCTGCAGCTTTTTGCCAACAGAATGCAAGAATCCGTATGCAGTCCTGAAAAAAATGTAGAGCTTCGCGATAGTTGACAGGTTGGTTGATTTTTATGGCACTAGGGCTATGTTTGGCCCAAAAGCGCCAAACGCAAGACAATTAAACACGATAGTCAACATCATCATCCATGTCAACCATTATCAATCCACTGCTGGACGAAGGTCTCTCTGAGCCTCTTCCACAACGGTCTGTCTTGTGCCAATCTCATCCATGTTACTCCCGCGTACTTTCGAATTTAATCCACCCATTTTCTATGGGGTCTTCTTCTGGGTCTTTTCCTGTCCCTCGGAATCCAGTCTAAAATTTCGACTGTCCATCGATAGTCTGTCCTTCTGGTAGAAACAAAACCCCTCCTAAATGACTCAACAACTTAAAAACATAGTATAATTATTAAAATCTGGCTGATTCAGTAAGAGTGAAAAACGAGAATGATGGAAGGGCTAAATTCTAGATACGTTTTAAAGAGTCAATTTGTTTTAAAAATGAAAAGACAGCGACTGTATCGCAGTGGTCATCTAGGAGCCGTTGCTGCGTAGTGGCGTTCTCGGTCAACAAATGAGAATAAAAGAAGAGAAAACGCACATCACGAAAACGAACACAGCTACACAGGAGATGAGTGACGTTGAGTCGGCAAATGCACGTCTCACACATCGGCGCAGTGTCGCCACACAGCAAAAAGTGGTGAGCAAAAAGACAAGCTTCGCGATGTTACAAACTCCTCATGGAATGTTGCTTCAAGTGATGCTTGATTTGAAAACGATTTACCCAGTAGAGAGAGTATGGGTACATGAAGGAGTGATAGTCCGTAGGGGACATATCAGGTGATCAAAACTGATCAGGTGAGGTTTCGTACGTACTTTTGTGCAGCTTTTGAATTGTCTGGAGTAAAACATGAAGTCTAGCATTATCATGGGGAAATATAGGGACGTGGATATTGGTAAATGTCAGCTGTTTGGTGGCAATTTGCCATGCGTTATGTCAGATCTCTGACAATACGTACATGCCGCGATAGTCTGACACGATTGTAAGAAAAAGGAATGAATCACACCAGCTGCGGACCATCAGACAATGGCCATCGCCTTCCAGTGATGGCTTCGCGTTTTGTTTCATATCTACATTGCTGGCCAACCATTGCAGCGAAGGTCGATGACTGTCATACTGTTTCAATTTCTTCACACATGTGACGATACACCTCAAAATTTTGTTCGCTTGTTTGTGGATAAGCAGACATAAAATATTCGAGTTTTGCGTTTTTCCCTTAACGGAGGTCCGCCGCAATGGTGGCGCAGTGGCCTAAGCTCTGGTTCGTAACCATTCGTCGGATTTGGTCCGGGTTCGAATTCAGCTGAAGACTGGCTATAGCTCATTGAGTTGCTCACGGTGATCGTTAAGCGATCCAAAACGAACAAATAGCACATGTGCTATTCCTTTATCCTTTTCTTCACTTTGTGATTTTTAAATGTCATAAAATGGTTGCACAGGTTTCTCGCCAAGTTCTCTTCTCATTTAATATGGACCGGATTCAATCAAAGCCTCCAACAAGGAATCGTCAATAACTTCTTTTTCATTGCGTGTTTTACTTTCTAGATTTACATCGCCGTACAGGAATTTATCAAATAAACGTTGTGTCTCGCGTTCATTAAAAGAGCCTTTTCCAAATGCTGTATTGGTGTTGCGAGCTGCCTCATATGCACGGGGTCCCAGTCTAAACTGGTAAAAGAGAAAGACGCGAATTCGGCTCTCCTCGTCACTGAGGCATAGTCCCTTCAGAACTGACGCCACTGACGTAAAACCAAGTGATTTATAGACAGAAGCATTGAGACTTTATACTAACGTATCACAAGTACATCGCGCAATGAATTTATTCGTAAGCGCCTGCCAACGACACGAATCTCCAATATTTCATATCCAACAACTGAATAAAAGTATATAGCATTAGATATACTCACCAACCCGCTTGGCCAGCGTGGTGAGTTATGGCCAAACCCCTCCAAAATGACTCCACAACTTAAATCTTGGCCCTCAGTCTCCGGCAGCTGGAATGTACCTGGCCAAGGCAGCGGCCAGTGCGACATGAAGGCAGAGGGTGCTAAGAATCCCCGGAGGACCGGACTAGGCAGCCATTTGATGCTGACATTGGCTACGTATAACGGACGCTCCCTATCTTCTGATTCAAGGCTTCTTGAATTGGAAGAGGAACTACAAAGGATCAAGTGGGACATCGTCGGGCTAAGTGAGGTAAGGAGAAAAGGAGATCTCATTGAACTGAAAAGTGGACATTTCTTCTACTATCGTGGGACATATACTGGCAGAACTAGTGGTGTTGGATTTATAATAAACAAGAAACTGAAGGATAAAGTTGTAGAAGTTGAAAGTTCCTCTGACAGAGCTGCACGACTCGTTATCCAACTCTCGAGAAGATACCAGGCTCAGATTATTCAAATTTATGCACCCACCTCAAGTCATGCTAAAGAAGAAATTGAAGAATTTTATGAGGAAATACGTGATCTAAATAATAAAGGTAAGCAGCACTTGAAGATAATTATGGGAGATTTCAATGCAAAAATAGGGCAACGGCAGCAGAATGAAACTTCAGTAGGTAAATTCGGTCACGGCAACAGAAACCAACGTGGAAATACTCTCGTTGAGTTTGCAGAGGCAGAACGGTTTTTCATCTTGAACTCCTTTTTCAAGAAAAAGCCTCACAGGAAATGGACATGGAGACATCCAAATGGGACGACAAGTGAAATTGATTTTATTATGTGTAACAAAAAATTCGTCATAGAAGACTGCAGTGTGCTAAACAAGTTCAACACAGGCAGTGACCATAGATTGGTGACATGTAAGATGCACCTCAACACTAAACTCGAACGTAGCAAGCTCATAAGACAAACAAAATGTATTGACATAACCTAACTTAAAAAACACCATAATACCTTCAAATTGAAACTGAAGAACAGATTCTCTGCTTTAGAAGGCCTAACATTGGAAGAAGTGGATATTTCTGAAGTTAACAGAAAAGTAACCAAAGCTCTTATGGAAACAGCAACAAAATTAGCTGGGTCTAAAAACGAATTGTATGTGAACAAATTATCAGGAAAAACCAAAATGTTGATGCAAAAAAGATGAGAGATGAGGAAAACTAAATAAGATGTGACTTCCAAAGTGGAATATATAGAGCTATGCAAGACAGTACGAAAAAGTATCACTGAAGACGTAAGGAAATTCAACTGTGAACTAGTAAGGAAAGCAATTGAAAACAACCAAAGCCTAAAGATAGCAAAGGGACCACTCAGTAAGGGAAAAAACAGATTATGGCACTGAGAAAAGAAGATGGTTCTGTAACAAGAAATAGCGGCGAAATTTTGACAAGAGTGAAATATTTCTACTCCAAATTATATGAAAGCGATGATGATACATGTACTCCAGACATCATGAAAGGTACCAGTAGCAGAGTTCTTCCAGTCCTTCCAGCAGAAGTTGCACATGCAATCAAGAACATGAAGCGGGGAAAAGCTCCAGGAGAAGATGGAATTACTGTAGACATCATACAAGAAGCAAGTGGAGAAATCGAAACAGTACTTTCCCAAATTTTCACTCGATGCCTTAATGAAGGGAAAATTCCTGAGGATTGGAACAACGCTACAATGATCTTGCTACATAAAAAAGGTGACATTGAAGATCTCAGGAACTACAAACCTATCAGCCTCCTATCAGTGGTTTATAAAATCTTCACTAAAGTTCTTTCACACCGCTTGAAGGTGACACTGGACATGGCTCAACCGAGAGAACAAGCTGGATTCAGGAGTGGCTACAGCACAATAGATCATATCCACGTACTGAGAGAACTAATTGAAAGAGCGAGGGAATATGAACTTCCATTGTGCATGGCTTTTATCGATTATGAAAAAGCCTTTGATTCGGTGAAACCATCAGCAGTTGCAATGGCTCTGAAATCCTGCGGTATTGAAGATGCATACATTAATATTATTAATAACATCTATGAAAATGCAAGTGCAAAGATTCGGAAGTTTGAAAATACAACACACATAAAAATTGGAAAAGGAGTGACACAAGGTGACACCATATCTCCGAAGCTCTTTAATGCCACATTGGAAAATGTCTTTCAATCACTGAACTGGGAAAACAAAGATATAAAGATTATTGTAGATTATCTAACGCACCTTCGTTTTGCTGATGACATAGTCATTTTTGCAGTTACCCCATCAGAGCTACAGAGTATGATCCAGGAAGTTGCTGACAAGAGTAAAGAAGTGGGATTAAAAATGAACTTTCAGAAGACAAAAGTGATGTTCAATGCTTTTACAAGAAATGAAGATTTATCGATTGATGGAGAAAAGCTGGAGATAACAGACACGTACGTTTATCTTGGACAGCAGATATCAAGTGAGGGTCACATTGGTGAAGAAATTAATCGGCGTACAAAACTTGCCTGGAGAGCTTTTGGAAGAAACAGCATAATTTTCAAGAGCAATATGCCATTATGTCTTAAAAGAAAAGTGTTTGATCAATGCATCCTTCCAGTGCTTACGTATGGTGCAGAGACGTGGACCTTAGCTAAAAGAGACATACAAAGGCTGCAGACAATTCAAAGCAGCATGGAGAGGTGCATGCTTGGTGTAACCAGGAGAGATAAGAAGAGGAACACGTGGATCCGAAAAATGACAAGAGTGGAAGACATCATGATCCGAGTTAAATCCCTGAAATGGCAATGGGCTGGACATACTGCCTGAAGAACAGACCATCGATGGACAGCCGAAATTTTACATTGGATTCCAAGGGACAGGAAAAGACCCAGAAGAAGACCACGTGGAAGATGGGTGGATGAAATTCTAAAGTATGCGGGAGTGACATGGAGGAGACTGGCACAAGACAGACCGTTGTGGAGGAAAGTTGGGGAGACCTTCCTCCAGCAGTGGATTGATAATGGTTGACAATGATGATGATGATGATGTAATCGTGAAAAATATTTTTTTCGAATTCCATTCTCTGAAATTGCTGACGTCATTGTTTCACATGTTTAATATCATTCATTTCTTTACGCTGAAATTTCAATAACACTGTGGCACTTTTTCAATCGCTCGGAAGAAGAAGGAATTATTTCGTTTCCTGTGACCCTCGGATCAAGCCAGAGATCCCATTTGACTTCTTCTGTTTTTTCTACATCCTCGGGTTGAAGCATTCTAGGGATTCTTAATCTCAAATTACAGATGTGTGACTCTGACTGTAACCAGATGGTAATAAAGACCGCTGAACCATAGAAAAGAACAGCCGCAGTAACCAACGTGATTTCTTTATAAGATAGTCTTATAGTCCATATATTTGTGTTTGGCGATAGTTATGGTTAGTGAAAAATGTTCTTCCCTTGAATTCCACTTTTTGCAGAATAAATAGCCCTTTTGGGCATCGAAGGCCAAATGTCTCATAATTCAAATTTGTAATTCCCAAATCCAAACGAAGGGAAATATATGGGGTGTAAGAATGAAAACCATTATCATGTCTTACGGAAAATTCAAATCAAGTGTTAGGAAGAACTTGGAAACTGACTCGAGGACCTTCATTGTGTCCGAAACTGACTTACGAAAAATGATTGTCGTAGTTTCGGTTTCTCAGGCACTCACATTCATCACGTTGAAAATAATGATTATAAATTGTTAAATTCCTATAATCCGACATCATTCCGGACAACAGGACGTCCGAAAGCGGGACAGAGGAATAAAGATGTTATAAAATAGGATACACATTTATAACAGTCCGCTCCATAATAATACATACACGGTCGTATCAGAATAATATGACCGCCGACCTAATAATGGGAATAATTACCCTTGGCCCGGATGACAGCGGCCATTTGGCGTGGCATGGACACAATGAGGCCCTGGAAGGTTGCTCGAGGCACACGTGACCATTCGGACTGCAGCAGAGCATGGATGTCCCGGACATGATGTGGTTGTGGGTCGGCAGGTCGAGCTTGTCTATCCAAATAGTTCTACAAGTGCTCTACGGGATTAATGTCAAACAGATGCACACTTCCACCGCCGGCCTGTGTTTGACCGACAAGCGTGCCCTGGTGTTCTTTCTCGTGTGTCTGACGCTGTATCCTCCACAGTCCGTCACTTCTGTGGAGTAGAAACCTGGATTGGTCGGAGAAGGCAGCCTTTTTCCACGCTTCCACTATCAAATAACCGTAGTCACATGCGACCTGAAGGCGTCGTTGCCCATAGAACTGGGTTAACATGGGCACCTTGACGCAGCGTCAACTCCCAAGACCCATGCGCAACATGGTTCGCTCCATTGTTAGCGGGGCCACGAACCTGTGTATCCAGGCGTTCATTTGCGTGGTCAATTTCTGCTCTGTTGCGCGTCGATTGCCCTTTACCAGCCGAAGAAGGCGACGTTCTCCTCTGGGGTCGATAGCCTTTGGGGCTTCACAGTTATGACGTCGGGAGGTACTCGGTGTTCCTGCGGTCCATTTTTGGTACACCCTTACTACAACGGCACCTCAAGAACAGCTCACGAAGTCTTCTGTTTCCGAGATACTTCCACCTTGGTGCAGTAGTTGATGATCATTTCTTTTTGAACGTCTGTCAAATCGCTACCTCTGCCCACCGTGTTCACGTAATGCACTATAGCTCACCTGTCCTGGCCGGCAGCTTATATCTCCGAGTGGTCGGCCTTGTCAACTGCATTCTGGAACGCGCCTGGACGGGTACACGGTGATTCCAGGGTGGTCATAATATTCTGATACGACTGTGTAAATAACGGAAAATCGGGTTATGTTAAAAAATGTTTACATTAAAAATTGACGATGGATAATTATTTTAAATAATGCTTTTTTTCCTTTGTGGGGAAATATCGCTAATGGTTATTGAACAGTGTCCGCATGCACAATATTCCTGAATACATTGAAACCGTCAAACGACAGAGGTGGCGCAGTGGTTTAAGCGATGGCCTCTGATCATTCATCCGAATGGGGTCCGGGTTCAAATCCCGGTGAGGCATGAATGTTGTGTTTGTCTTACGGTACTGGCTCTCTCCCTATCCTGGAACTAGTGACCCTAAATTTGGGAAGGGCGACTGCTTATAGCTCAATGAGTTGCTCACGGTGGTCGTTAAACCTCCAATTTAAAAAAAACGACAGGTTTTTCTTAAAAACGCTTGATCACATGTACACGGAGACCTTTGGATAATAAAAAAGGCACGCATTATAGCACAGAATGTCGGATAATAGGCGTGCTTCTGTACTAATATTTGTAAAATATTTTTCTAGGTTTAAAGACCTCCTCCAGCACCTAAGGCTACACCCAGTCGCTCGTCCCTAATTTGACGGCACTGGCTTCAAATAGTTGTCAATAGACGAGGGTTAGCAGCGTAAGGCTTATTAACGACTCGTACCTAATTTGAATGATCAGTCAGAAGTCAGTAATTTTCAACACTGGAGCAGCGGAGATGTCTCCCGTGCTGAGGAGACATAAACAATTTATGTGGTAGTGTGAAAGTCGTGCAATCTTTAGTAGGGGCAACCATAAAGCCTGCCATAAAGTTGAAAATACCCTCCGAGATTTATTAGAATAAAGAGTTACGTAAGTATATTCAATCTAATCCATTCCCAACAACATAAAACTAATAAACAGCCCCTGTCTTCTCCCCCAAATAACATGACCTCTAATATACTTACTTGTTTAAGTAGACGTACGGGCTTTTTTTTGTGATTTCTTTTTGGACGGTGGTGCTTTAGACCCCATCTTGTTCTTATGAATCTATATTTACGTTTCCATTTCGTGTTTTCCGATTCGTAATTTGAGCATTTAAGTCTTTAACATATTAAATTTAAAAAGTACAAGTGGGGAAGTACATTCTTTGAGAAATATTTCCGAGGTCATTGTGGCGAAAACTTTGTACACAATGTGACAGTAGAAGACGAATATCTATATTCTGCTGACTATACTGTGTTTACCCGTAATCGTTTCTGCTTTAGTATTCTGTTTAAACTGTTTTTCCGAAACAAATTGGATTTTCGAAATGAGTGCAATGGAAGCACACACTTGTACGTTGTAACGTGTTCTTTTTAAAATTACCAAAGAAAGATAGTGAAGTCTACTATGAATTATGCTGTGAATTATGTTGCAGCTCCTCACACTGGGGAGATGGATATACCGCAGATATTTTATTTCTTTGGCATCCGCGACAGGACGTCTGCATCACTGACTTCGAAGTGGAATTAGTATGACAGCAAAGACTTCACGGGCGAAAACGTGCGCTTGATATTTTGCCATTCGAAATAACATTGAATACTTTCGCAAAGATGGAGACTGAAAATAAAAATAAAGTCGTGACGTTCTTCAATTTCTGTGACAGTGAAGGCTATTAAGGAAGAGTTTGCAAAGGACAAATTGGAAGGCGAAAATCTTGTAATGTTAAACATTCATATTAATGAAACGCATATAGCGTATGAAATCCGTTTATTTTTGTGGTATTAGTCAGCAAAAATGTACTCCAAGCTTTCGCATTCCACTGGTAGGCTTTTTCAAGGTAATGGTAGTATTAAAAATAAAAATGGTAGGCTTTTTCAAGGCAATGGTGTATTTAAAATAAAGGTTAAACATTCAGTTAATCGATAATTTTTTTCGGTTAGATGAAGTGCAACAATAGATATTAGCTGTGTTGCTGTTTATTTTATTTTTTGTGAGCACATCCATACAAACGTTAGATCTCGTTACAGAAATTGCTGCAAAATCCTTGCGCGTTAATATTTAAATGTGACATTTACAATCTTGTAAAACATGTTTCAGTACAAGTATTATAACATACATTAAAAATACCTAGACATCCTTCAAGTGAGTTGTGAAGTCTATACGTTTTGCACAATGAAGAGTTTTTCCCAGCTTTAGTCCTGCAGAATGGCACTGCAAATACTTCGCACTTTGTCCTTGGTAAATGTGGCACACGAAAATTCAGTCGGTTTAAAATTAGAATATAATCTATTTCTCCATTGATGATACCGTACAGAAACTTAAGTTAGAGAGCCTTCGTTCTCCATTGTTTAGAGTCTATCTTGAAGAATGACAGGAGCTTAGCCGTCGGGATATCCGTGATATAAACATCAGTAGATTTGTGAAAAAGGCATCGTAGAAATATTTTTTGTTTTTTCTTAATTTCACTTTCTAGAGTTACGAGGCGAGGGATCGCCAAATCATCGCAGCATACTGTTGTGAAGATCTGACCGTAGTGTTAAAAATGCGAATAAGTGTCTGAGGATTGCAAAATTATTTTGAATGACCGCATGATTAATCCAAGATTTCTATACTCTAAACGTACAATTCATTGCACGTGGCTTTTAAAGTTCGTGTTGGAATCAAATGTGACTCCCAAGTTCTGGAAATCACTTCTCCGGCTAAGAGAAGAGTCGCCAGCTTTTTAGTAAAAAAATTGGGTTTATTTTCCGTTAAAAGAAAATAACATCATACTTGAAGATGTCGAGATGTAGATGGTTTAAAATGCACCACTGAAGCAAGTTATTGATGTAAGTTGGAAAAGCAAGAGAGTCATTAGGAATTTGTATAAAGCCTGAGATCATCAGCAAAAATGAGACAAGGACCGTCAATGTAAAAAGGAAGGTCATAATGTATATGGGAAACAAATGCAGTCCTAAATTAGAGCCTCGGGTTATTCCAGACGTGGCAAAGACTTAATTAAGCAAGGACAGCATATTATCACTGAGGCCAAGACAGTATAATTTCTTGAGTAAAATGCCAGGATGAACTGTGTCAAAAGCTTTAACAAATTCAGTGTAAATAGCATCAACTTGTGGTGCTCTGTCAATAGATGATGAGATACGTAAACTTTCCTGCTTTCCGAATGTTGTACATCTAGAAAAATGTTCAATTTTATAAATATTTCCAAATACTTTTTTCACAGACCGGACAATAAAACGTAAACAGAGAGTGATTTTCTCTCCTTTTAATTCCGAAGCTTAAACATGTCTAAGATTTTTTCCCTTCCCTAGCGTTTAGGAAATGATATTTCATTTGTTCATATTGCAGCTACTGTTTTATGCTAAGTTTTGTAATCAGACTGACGGAGAGAAAAAACCCTCTAACTCCATTTTAAACAGTATTCGTACGAAAGAAGCTGATTTTTAATAGAACTGAACTTCAATTTATTTTGTGAGTGGAATCACGCTATTTTCCGCTAGGGAAAACCATCGAGTGAAAATGGTATTTCCCATCAAGTCTAAATCATTTTTTCCAAAGCAATATCCATACACGCACACTCATACACGCACGCGCACAGAAAAAACATTAAGTTTCAAATACACGGTGCCTAGTAGTCAGGAGCGCGAGCTGAAAACCCGTATGAAGGATGGGCTGTGGTTTGTGTCTACCTTGGAAAGAGGGTACCAGAAATTGAGCGAATGCTTATAGATTTGGATATCATTCCCTACTTCGACCCATTAGACCCCAAAAAGAAGAAAACAGTAAAAAAAATATTAACATATCCACTTTTTAGGATAATTAAAATACCTTTTATGTGTAAATATGAATAAATACGCGTTACTGGCTTGGCTTAAAATACATGCTTGTGTGGTGCTGACCTAGGACATAAGGTTACTTCGCAACAGGGGAAAATCATGGACACCGAAAATATACCAAGGCCGTTCCTGAAAAACTGAGAATATAATTTTTTGAGTTGGAAACAGTGCGTAGGTGCAAATTAACCTCGCAGACGACTACCTGAATTAAGAAGGTATCTATGACAATAATGTTTAGCCGTGGCAGATGATTCTGGTTCTGTTATTGCGAAGGTGTTTAAGGAACGTCTGTATTTCACCATGCAGTTATGGAGGTAAGTGATTCAGATTTAAGAATTGAAATGCGTTGTGCGACAAAACTTTGCTATCGCTTGGGTAAAACAGCTCCAGAAACAGTTGATCTAATCAATAAAAAGCTTACAAAGATAAATATTTGGGTCAGTCAACGTTTTTTAGATGGCAGCATAATTTAAAAGAAGGGCGTTTGTCGGCAGAACTCACATCTAGGCCTAGTCGACCTAAAAGTGTCGTTACTGAGCGTATTGTTAACACTGTTTGAACAATCCGGCAAGAAGATCGACGAATGACATGAGAAGGCATAGCGGGGCCAACTAATATTTCAAAAACGTCGGCAATCGTCATCCTACGCGACAAATTACTCCTGCTCCTTGTGTGTTCCAGATCATTCCTGACGAGAGAACAGTTATCCAGAGTTCAGGTATGTCACGGGTGGACACAAATGATCGCAAAGGACCCATACTTCCTAAACGCAGTATAACTTCAAATGACACATTGGTCTAGTATTTCGACCCTCTCACGAAGTGCGCAACAAGTGTCTGGAAACGCAGAGGCTTGCCTCCTCTGAAAAAAAGTCCGCCAAACGAAATCAGCTGGGAAGGTGATGACGATAATTTTCTTTGATCATAAAGGTGTAGTCGACCAGCACGACGTTCCTCTACAAATTACTGTCAATGCTGAGTATTACATTTCAGTCTTGAAGCGTCTGCGGCGACACATATCGATTAAGCGACCTAAACTGGTGGGAAAGTGGACCCTACTCCATGATAACGCCTGTCCACATGTGGCTGCCTGTGTTCAACAATTTCTTACGAAATGCAGTAATGAAATCATGCCACAGCCTGTCTACGATCCTGGCCTTGCCCCATGCGATTTCAGGTTGTTACCAACAATGAAGGAGTTCCCTGGCGCAACATTCAACACAGATGCTGACGTTTTTCAAGCTGTCTGAAACAGCTTCCACAAAATGCCTTGGCCACATGCTTAGAAGAGTGGTCTGAACGATTGGACCGATGTATATCGTCCGATGAAAGATATTTTGAGAAAGAATAACATATATTCTGCTGTACCTATATAACTTCACTTTGTGTGATTTTATTCTCAGTTTTATGGAATGACCGTTGTGCATTTCTGTAATTAGATGCACGTGACCTTCGCGGAATTTATGAGATGGTTGCCGGAATTTATGCCTTTCAAATCTGGCACGAGTCATGTTTTATACAGGGGGCATAGGAAAGTCCCTTTAGCCTGAAATAACTTGCGAACAGAGAGGGGTACAGTTATACAAGTGAGATAACGGTATAATAAAGCGACTACGTCCGATCGTATGCAAACAATAGCAGCGCCCCTAGTGGCAAAATGCGGAAGTTAGCCATTTCAAATCGAAAGCGAAAAGAGACAGAGCAAAATTTCCAAAACAAAGTTGTAGAGCATTAGTTAATTAGTACAAAACGACATTTCTTTCACACGGATAAGACAAATTGTCGCCTGAAACCCTAAAATCTCCCAAATCGATGAGCGACGTTTTGTGTGAACGTTTGAAGGGAACAGGCATAGGTATGAGCAAATACACACAATTAATTGCATAAATGCGTACTTATGTCAATACAGTTTGATGACGTCAGCCAAAAAAAGCAAACTGGCGCACAGTGATGAAAGGTTAATGTCGAGTAGGTTCGAAGAGTTCGCCGTTGCCCACGATACAGATTTGTATTCGTGAAAGTAACTCTGCATGCACATTCCTCAGCATAGAAGGTGTCACACTATTTCAAGCATCTGTAACATGACGACGCAGATCCAGCAGACGTGTAGGCGCTGTAGCATACACATGATTTTTTACGTAACCTCAGAGGAAGGAATCCAACGGAGTGAGGTCCGGTGATCGTGGTGGCCATTCAACAGCACCAGCATACCCGACGTTTCGTTGCCCAAAACAATTTGTGATAAAGCGTCGCTCTGTTGCTGGCTGGTGTGCAGGGACACCGTCATGTTGGAACCACAAGGAACGTAATGCGGACACAGGAATGTCATCTAAAAAGTAAGGTATGATAATAGTTGGAGGTATCTCTCTCCGTTGGCATTCGCCGTAAATAAGCACCATCTCGCAATATTGGGAGAGATTGCAGCTTGCCATTCTCATACAGCGTACGTAGACCTAAATTTCTAATCAGGGTACATACTGCTACTTGTTTTTATATCATAGGTACGGTACATGGTCACAATCTACATTTTCATACGGCTACATTTGGGAAATGTGAATATGCAGATTCGAATCGTCGCGCATATATTTCGAACATTTTAGGGTATTCAAGCTACAATTTACCTTATCCGTGTGAAACAAATGTCGATTTGTACTAATTAATTGATGCTCTACAACTCTGTGATTGTACATTTTGCTCTATTTATTTTCGTTTTCGATTTGCAATGGCTAACTTCCGCATTTCGCCACTAGGGGCGCTGTTATTGGTTGCGTTCTATCGGGCGTAGTCGCTATAATAACGGTTTTCTCACTTGCATAACTGTACCTCTCTCCGTTCGCAAGTTATTTCAGGCTAAAGGGAATTTCCTATCCACCCTGTATAGTTTTAAGATAAAAACGTCATAGTTTTGCATAGCTCCATTTCTTATAAATCTTTTTATATGTATATGATGTATTCAAATTGAAGATTATGCAATGAAAAGCTTTTCTGTATTACTTTTCATATACGTTGCGCATTACAGATATAGCAAATATACGTGGAAAGAATGTATCTGCAAATAGCCTTTTCTCTGAATATCCACCATCTATCACCGAGAAGATACTTTTCTACTTCATAGTGTTTCATTGTCCTCGTTAATATGTGTTAAATATTGTGTTGCGTAAAAACGTGTTGTGTAACTAACAGGACTCTATCTATTGGGTTGTCGAAAAGTCATGACGACCAAATCACGACATTGATCGAGTCAAACCCACGTTACACGACACGAGATATTGCAGACACATTGCACATCCATCATTCAAGCGTTCACGACCAGCTGAAGAAGCTGGGATACTTAAGCAAGCTGGATGTGTGGGTTCCTCATGAACTCAAGAAGCTCAATTGACGGCGGGTATAAACATCTGCGATATGCTCATTAAACGTGAGGAATACGATCCGTTTTTGAAACGACTGATAACTGGTGACGAAACGTGGATTGTGAACAACAATATGCTGCGCAAAACGGCCTTGGTCCCGACGTGCTGCTCCGCCTCAAACGAGATCCAAAGCAGACATTCGTCAGCGGAAGGTTCTGGTCTCAGTGTGGTGGGATTTTAAAGGTGTCGCTATTTTCGAGCTCCTACCACGTAACCAAACAAATAATTCGAATGTGTGCTGTCGGCAATCTATAAATAAATTTATAGATTCATTTAAGAGGGAAAGATTTTCATTTGCACGAAATTGTTCCCAGCCGCCCCGGTTGCACACTAGTCTAAGCGCTGACTTCTGACCGTTCGTCCGGGTTCGAATGCCGGTGAGGCATGGGTGTTGTGTTTGTCTTACGGCATTGTATCTCTCCATTCCCTGGAATCAATGGCCCTAAATTGGGGACGGGCGACTGCTTATAGCCCATTGAGTTGCTCACGGTTGTTGTTATATTCTAAGACAAAAATTACTGTTCCGGAGTGACTTTGAATATATAACTCTTTTGTAAGAATGAGTTAATGAGCTGTGCTTACGAAAGTGGACCATCAATATATGAGGTTATTGATTATTGTAAACAGCTTATTGTCAGTCATGTGTCACAGGAATTATTTATCAGGTGCATTAATTTTATTTTATAAATTGAATAATGTGTGTTTTTGTACGATGAAAAACTCAGACGTGACGTGCGTGATGCTGTATTTTTTATCATTCCTAATCTAGTGTTGGGCAGTCGTTTTCAATCTTCTTCTCGGCGTTGCGTCAAAATTATCTGATAAGAATTCTTAACTGGATTTTCCCTCAGATGCGCGACTGTATATATGCAATATTTACAATCGTATAACACTCAAATCTTTATATTTCAGTTTTTTTCTGGAATATATTGCATGGATTTATAAACGTAATGATTTATAAATTGCATAATACCATGAATTTTTTTTTAGTTTGTACGGTTTTTCGTATAAATTAAAAATTGTATAAAACGTAAAGAACGGCTGTAATATTGTTTCAGACAATAATACGCATGGAAAAATTTGGCTTTCATTTACCTGGAAATAGTGGCCAGATTAACTCTCGAACGAGTGAATACTTGAGGTATATCTTTATTTCACTGCTTAAGCCTTAGATGTCCAATCCTTACCAAAACGTGCTCTATTGAGAAAATATTCGGGAGTCTGGTTGACCAAGACGGAACCTCCACTTCACGAAGACATACAGGGGAAAATACTACAGTATGTGTGCGGCAGATATCATGCTGAAAAAAATGGCGCTAACCGAGTAGGGAGTTGGAGGATGACGGGTTCTATATTCTAAGAAACATACATCAGAATAGTCTGATTGCCACTGACAAGCACCAAATATGATCGCAATTGATCGCTTCTTACACCACAAAACCAGTAAGGTGTGCAGTATGTAATTGTACAATGTTTCTACGCTTATATCGTTCACAACTTCGTCACTACACGTTTCACATGGGTCAAAGAAAACCATAAATGTGTGATAAAATATTCAAAACATAGTGCCATTGTGCTGTATCTAGCAATACTTTTACCAATGACAAAAATATTTTACAGATCGCAGCACGGTACAGACAAGCCTGGTGACGTCACAATAGTAGTGTAAAGATGGCCGCTCCACTTGAGAAATTCTCCAAAGAGAAGCAATGTTCTGTCATCACTTTTTTTAAACATGAAGGCGCGAAACCTATTGAAATTCATCGTCGAATGAAGTTGCAGTGGGGTGACGCATGTCTCTCACGGTTGCAACTATACAAAACCGGCACTCGCGTGACTTCCACATTCGCCGTATTCACCAGAACTTACCCCAAGTGATTACCACAAGTTTGGACCATTCAAAGGTGCGATGGGAGGAAAGACTTTCAGGTCCGATGAAGACGTGCAGTAGGTTGTGCATGAGTGGCTTGACACGTGATCGAAACATTATTTTTTTCTACAAAAATCTATGGACTTCGTAAGCGCTGTACGACTTGTATTGCACAAAATGGAGAATACATGGACGACTGATACAGGTGCACCACTTTTGTGCAATACATTGTGAGAAAATTGGACTGAAGGTATTCATTTGACTCTCCCTTATATATGTGCCTTAATCATCGCCACCAAGTAGAAGCGGGATTCATCGCTGAAAAGCACTTGGTATCATTTTGCAAACCAGGAGGATCGTGTATATAACTTATTCCGGATATTGTTGGTGATGTGCAGCAATCAGTTGTAATCGAAGCAGGAGCCGGTTTGTATTGAGTCTCCGTTCTGCCATATGACGCACAACAGTACTATGGGATTTTGCGTCGGCAGCAATAAATATCACTGCTCTTTGCACGATTGCTATCATGACTGTAGTCCAAGTATAACCCCTTCCGTGGGTAAGATCCTGTCGTTCTGAATTCGTCCGTATTACTCCATCAATGGTTCGATGAGTGGTTTGAGTTTCGGGTAACAACTGTCGCTAGCATCGGTGGGTTGTGCCATTACCGCAGCCTACACCTTCTGCAACACGACAAAGAGACCATTCCTGATATTAGTGTTGAACATTACGTCTGGGCATTCTCCTTAATTTCCTTTCGCTCTGAAGTGCGTCCCTGCGAGACCCAAACCAGTTTACTGCCTCATATACGCGTTGCTATGAATTCCACACTCTCTACGTCTGTGTATATAACAGATGAAGCTTCTGCTCGATCAGCCAGGTACTCTGGTCATTTGCAAATCTCGCATGCACTTTCGATCACTCCTTTTGGGAGCTGTAATTTCAGTCTCGCCTAATGCGTATGTTTCCTCAACAGTTACTGTGCTGCGGAATTAGTGCGAAACGTTTTTACGAAACAACTGGCAATATTTTATTCGTTTCTTCTCTCTACATATTCAAAAGCAGCAAAATATTGAAGGAACAACATTTTCCCATGGAGGTATGATCACTGAGCGCAGCAACTTTCCAGAAAACAAAAATTAGTTATTTAAAAAAATGCAACTCGTTTTTCAGAGAACATTTAATAGACATTAAAAAATCGTGAAACAATTTTCGGAAGTGCTTCAAATTATGTTTTGATTCAGGGATCAAATAAAGTGTGTCACTTCTTGCACTCTTTTGCAATAAAATTTAGTATGCTCCAACCAGCTTCATTAAAGAATAACAGCATACATTGCGCTAGGAATAAACTGCATGATTAGGACAATAACTTTCCCAGATGTTGCACCACTTCTCGCGAACTGTTTATTATGGCTTAAAAGCAACTTTTTAGACTGGGAGAACATGAAACGTTTGGTTTCTCTTGCCTATATCTCTTGCAGTAGTCTGAATCTATTTATATCAGTACAGATCTATTTGTATCTCTGAATCTATTTATATCAGTTCCCACAATAACCTTTCAGTTGCACAATATCGTTCGATTAAATTTTACTTTACCGCCACTAAATAGTTTAACCATTTGAATACATCTGAAGAAAACGAACGTTGTGAAAAGTATACACTTTTGGAGATGAAAATGAAAAGTGTTCTTGCTCAAACCTGTTTGCCTCGTATTAGGAACTTTTAGTTTAAAATAAACGCACACGTCCTCAGCCACAATGTTAAGTGCTCAAACAGAAAACTGCTTTTAACATGCCAGATAATAAAAACAATCGTGAGACGAGCAAATGTTCATTTATCTTGAAAGTGGATTTGCATTTTACCAGCTGCTTGAACAAAGCAAGCAATCTGTCTAACAACGAATACTAGGATAACTGTCTGCTTGTCTACTGAGTTCCGAATTACAGCTATGGTGGATCCTGTAAGGAATATTAACTGACCCTTTTCGTTAAGGGATTTAGCAACTATCATGGGCATATCCACAGTCTATAAGCAGTCGTCTGTACCTAACATAAGGCAACTGGCTTCTGGAGAGAGAGAGAGAGAGAGATCTAGTGACAAAAGACAAACACCAAACTCCATTCCGACCTCGAGCCTGGACGACTAGCCAGAAATCTGCGCCTCTGATCGCTCGGCCACTGGGACGTCCAACGGAATATACAGACGTTCTTTGGCCCAGTTTCTCAAATGGCAGTCTAATAGTGTTGTCACTTTAGAATAAGTACAGTACTTCATGATGAGCATTGATTTCATCGTTATTGATTGTGTTAAAAATGGGCTGGGAGAACTGTCATGAAACTAAAAAAGATCGTGCGGTTTCATAATGCATGATAATGTATGTGGGACCAATTGTCTTAACCCTTTAACTAGCTGGAACGAATTAACTGGGGTTAGAAAAATGGGCTGAAATCAGCAAAAACGAATATATTCTCTGCCTAAGAAGTGAGCCGAAAGCGGCTGGAACGATTGAAGCTACGCATCATCATAAAGCGTTGCCTCATCAATAGCTTTGTTATTCAAAGTGGTCATTTAGGGGATGTTGACACTGTTTCTGAATGATTATCTGTTTAAACAATAACGAATAACCTAAGAAATGAGAGAGAGGTGTCTGTGCACTTGCATTCAACCTAGTGGCATGATCTGGGTAACTAGCACTTCCCCCATCATAACTTGGGTCATGGAGCAGATAGTAAGGGACTATATAGAAAGGAGGGTTTATTACCTACGGCAGGTTTATTCCCAGTACTACTGAGATAACAGGGAAAAGGAAGCTGTTTTACCGTAGCTTTTGCAAAACCCGCCCCTATGTGAACATTTCTTTTTGGGGATTGCAGAAACGTTTACCACTATTTGTTGCAAGCACGTATTGCGCCATTTTCTTGTAGAAATTCCGTCCACAGTGGGTAGATTTTAGGTCCCAGTCACCTACAGCGAGTTCGTCTTTTGGGCAGGACACAGAAACGGAAGGAATGAGAGCAAGTCTAGCGACTTTGACAGAACAGTTTGTAGTGAGATTAGAATACAGTAGATGGCGCCACCGTACAAGTACGATGTTGCACATAGAGGGGGAGTAGGAAAGGATACCCACTTAACTAGTGGGTCCAGTCTGGTGGCCGTCACTTAACGTGCTCGTGCGATGCACGGCGGACATTTAGTGATTGTTAGCAAATTACACCACCTCCGCAAGATCAGCCCAGGATAGAACCCGAGGACCTTGCATTGGTATTCTGAATTGCTAACCACTCAGCCATTCGCGGATATTACTATTGGTTGCAAGTACATCGGCAGCTTAAAAGGGTTAATTTCATGACTTTCCCAGTTGTATAAACGAATTATTTCACAACTCACGTTAAATATTTGTGAGAATCATTTCCAACAGCGGCACATAATTCTTCATAATCAATAATGGAGGGATTTCCTGAACGTGGTGCGCCTTCAAGGGATTCAACGTCAAAAACAAACTTTTCAAACCATTTCTGCTTTGTGGGTTCTGCTACCGCATTTTTTCCATATGCCACAAATATCTTACGGGAGGCTTCTGAATCCCTCGAACCGAGTTTTAATTCGTAAAGCAAACAAGCCCGAATTACACCAGGTTTTACTGACATTTGAAAAATGTTTAAATTCACAGAAAAAGAGTACACACCAAGCAAGAGCACACTGATTGACTGGCGTGTATCTGTGCCTTATGAGGCACATAAAAATTTGCGCTCTTCAAACCACAGCACAATAAAACAATTCATTCCAGCGGACTCAACGAAAATCACACGAACTTTTTTGGTTACCTAATACTTACTCCTTGGCTAACACCTGAGAACAAAATGTATTGAATAAAAAAAGTGGCCTGATTGCATAAACGAAACATTATGTATAAGCATGTTATTTGGTAGATGCATAAGTTCATGCAGTTTTATTTCACGACTGTTTCCCTGGTCAGTAATGACGGCGCAGATGGTCAGTGGTATATCAAAATGTAGTTAGTAACATCGTGTATTTAAATCATGGAGATACACGATATTAATTCATGACTTCCCCAGTTGTATAAACAAACTGTTTCACAACACAGCGCTCCCCAAACGGAAATGTTCATATAGGGGCGATATACGGAAGGTCAAACGTTTCTGCGTTCTCCAAACCGAAATGTTCACATGTATTAGATACACGGAAGTATGGAGTTTCAAGTAGAGATGAGTGAACATTTCCGATATCTTGTCCTCTACGAGTTTAAAACACAGCCACCGAAGCTCCTAAACAAATTTTTGCTGTGTATGGGGACGATGCTTTTGCTCCGAAAACAGGACCCGAAGTGGTTTGAGCGGTTTCGAGGTAGAAAATATTACATCAACTACTCTCCACGCTCAGGTTGTCCATCTCACTTTGATGAGAATCATTTGAACCAAAACAAAATAGCCATTGAGTGGGACTGTCATCAGGCAACCGTGGTGCGACACCTGGAACGTATGGGAAAGGTCCAGAAATTGGGGTCTTGGGTGCCTCACACTCTCACCGAGGACAACAAGAATCAGCGTGTTGCCATATGTGGTTCCTTGACCGCCCAATATTGCGAATGTTCACAGCAACACAAACCCTTGCTATCACGCATTGTTACTGGAGATGAAAAGTGGTGCCTGTACGTGAATTTCAGGCATCGGAGGGAATGGCTAAGCTCACACAAAACGCCCACATCACGTGCCAAACATGACATTCATCCTGCGAAGATCATTCTGTGTGTCTGGTGGGACATGGAAGGCATTATTCACTGGGAAGTGCTGCCGAGGAATCGGGCCATCAACGCTACACTCTATTGTGAGCAACTCCGCCCTGCGGAGAAGTTTCTCACAATACAGTGGGGAAATGCTGCAGAAACTGCCACATCGGCGCTATGGCTTCCTTCTCCAACATGATAACGCACGCCCTCACAGTGCAACAACGACCAAAATGGCCATTCAGGACATGAAGGGAGAAATCCTTCCACATCTGGCCTATTTCGCAGATGTTGCCCCTTTATAGTATCACCTGTCCCAATCTCTATCGAATGCACTCCGTGGCAGAACGTTCAAGGATGATGTTGATCTTCAGAATTTCCTTGATGACTTCTTCGCAGCGAAACCAGCACGTTTTTTCAATAAAGACATTGATGACCTATCCAGACGTTGGGACACCATTGTAAACAATGCGGGGGTGAATGTATAGTTGATTGATTTTGTTTTCCCTTCTGATGTAATACATTCCTGTAGTACGGTGAAAAAAACGGCATGAACTTATGCATCAGCCCAATATTTACTCTCAGAAGCTCAGTATTTCACTGTTTTAAACATCGCCGTCTCCTCAGAAGCCTTGAAATGTACAATGCGCTGGAAAGAGAGAGTACCACACGCTTCCGGATTTCTAAGCTACATATGCTAATTTTTGTTTGGTTGGAGTTTCTTTTACTAGGTGGTATATCGGTGAACGGGTACCCGGGGATGCTTGAACGATTACCACTCCAAGGCGTGAAAGTTTCCAGCATTCAGAGTCTATGAAAAAACAGTGAAATATGGCGTTTACGTATCCAAAGTAATATGCTAACTGGGACTTCCATGTACGTAAGGAAATTGTTTTTTATTAATGTTTGTTATTTATGCTTCCTTAATGATTCTTTAAACGTTTCATGTAAGCGAACGGTTAACGAACTTCCTCAACATTTTATAATTAATTGAATATGATTTACTCTTTGTTTCATTCATAGTCACGTAAGAAACATCAGGTAATACTATTCCGAAAACAAAGGATGAAACAGGTAACACCAAACGGCAGTCTTTCGAAAGTTAACTAACCTAAACATATGACACTGAATTTGACAATCCATTCTGAAATAACTTATATTGGAATTTATGGAACCGCTAGCATAGTAGGTAATAACAGAAAATATTTTCGGTGTAAAAAGTGCCATAAGAATGGAGAGGAGAAATGAAAAAGTTAGTAAATCATATTCTATATCCTATTACCAGTATTCATCGGAAGTAAAAAAAATAACCCTGCGAAATATATATACAACTTTAGAGTGCGATAGCAGTACGGTTTGGGAAGACGTGGCATCAAAGCGCAATGTCGTATTATGAGTGAAAGCATACCACGCAGAAATGAACTCTTGATCAATTATACTTTTCCTTTTGAATTTTCCAAATTGATGGTCTTTCGGTGTATTTCGAAATAACCTCAATACACAGAAGATGCAGAATGATTTAAACTTAAAGATCTGCTCATTTTGTTTTTATTGTGCCAAAGATCAGCGGTATTATAGTCTATATTGAATTTGCAAATGGAAGATGCTTTATGCCAGATCATTCTTCACAGGGATGAGAATAATGACGAAAACCATTTTCTCATCATTTACTCTTTTTAAGATTAACTTGATCTGTTCAAATTTGTTCTTTAAGACCCGTGTGCTTTAGATCGGAAGGAGATCCCAAAACCATTTCTGCGAGCTGTATTTGTTTTAACTCTTTTTTATACATCAGCATGCACGCAAGGACGTAAAAGAAGGAACTCCTTCTCTGAGTTCACTTGATCCTAAAAATCTCATTTCTTTCTCAAGCTTCATTTCTTTCCTTCCATCTCTCTCTCTCTCTCTCTTTTCCTTACTGTATTTCGTTCATTCCCCCATCTTTATCGTCGGGACTACGTGTGTTTTGAATGTAAATATGCCTCTTTTACATGTTACGCATCATGAATCAAGCACTAAAATTTCCCTTTTCTTATTCTTACTTTTGCACGCTCAATGTTTTTTGTTCTGAAAGAACAGCATTTTCCAAACATTTCACGTAGAACTGGAGGAAATACTTTCTCTTTAAATTACTATTAGAGGAAAGAAAATCTCTTCAACTAAAGAATAACTAAAGGCATGAAATGATACTGAAGAATATTCCTGAGATTGTTTTTTCATTCAGGGAGTAACTGTGCTGGGTTCACTGAAGTTACAAAAACGTTTGTTTTCTCACGAGAAGCTTTAAACAAGTAGCATGTTGTAGTGCTAACTTGTTTCGCTTCACAAATAAGAAAAACTTCGTGAAATATTAACACAGACTCCCTTAGCATGTGTGTATCAGAATATATCTGACACGCAGCACATGCACCCCTGAAAACTAAACTTCGCTTAACACGAAATTAACTTGCTTGTCGGATGCTTATGGCACAGACTTTAGCAAAATAACTTAGAACATAATGTTTTACATTCTATTATAAAAAGCTAGGTATAAGTAATCAGATGTAAGTGCGATGTCTTCTAGAATAAACAAAACGTGAAAAGAATTTCAGTAAATTTCTTGGTTAAAATGTCATAACCACTAAAAGTTACGAAAAAGTTTTTTTTTCTCATGGGAAGCTTTAAATAAGTTATATTTTGTAGCACTCACTTGTTTTTATATAAACAAACGAGGTCAAAAAATCTTCTTGAAATATAAATAAAGGCTCTTGCGTTTTTCGCGTGTGCATCAAATTTTTCTTAAAACTAAATTAACAAGTTCGCTGAAATGATATGAGACGGATGTGAGTGAAATTGCCTAGGGCAGAAAGTATAACAATCACCAGAAAACAAAGCATACTGCACTATATTGACAAAAGTCCCCGGACACCTAGAACAGAAACACAGCATAATTTTTATTGACATGCATTAGTACAGTGTCAATCCACCTGTATCCTTATTGCATTTACTGACCCTTTGAGACATGCTTTCGACAACGTTTTGGAACAGCGATAGGTTTGTGCTTCCATTCAGTACATAATGCTGCCGCAAACTATTGCTTCGTAGTAGGCCTTGATTCTAAACTTCTAATGCGGCGGTCTAATACATCTCATAGGTGCTTTATATGATTACGATCAGAGCTCTGTGCTGACCAGCCCACACACGATAAGGAATTATCGTCAAACCACGCCGTAGCAGTCCTTCCTTTATGGCTCGGTGCATTTTCCTGCTGGTACCAACAAGGCTCGGTTCCATAGTATTGCAACAGAGTACTGCAAGCATAATTGTCCAGAATATCGAGGCAGACTTGCTGATTAACAGGTTCGTCCACGATAACTAATGGCACGAGACCATATCACGAAAATACCACCACACGAGCACACTTCCAGCTCCAAATTTGACCGTAGGAACAGTACAATGTGGCAAATAGTATTCCCCCGGCTGTCGCCATACCAATACACACGGCCATCAGACTGATGCATCGTGTATCTGAATTCATCAGTTCATAGGACTCGTTTCCATTGATCTACGGTCTACGATAAATGCTCTCTCCACCTTCTTAAACGACGAGTAGCATTCCGTGTGGAGATGATAGGCTTATGAGCAGCCGCACGACCATGGTAACCCATGGAATGAAGTTCTCTGCGCATGGTACGTGTACATACCGCGGTTCCAGCATATTTACTCACCTGTACACTGAGGTCTTGTGCAGTACTCCGTCGATTAGCTGTAACGACTCTCCTGAGGCTCCGACGTCTTCTATCACTGATGTTTGTTGGTCTGCCGGTAGGTTTTGCTGCTGTTCAGGCACGCCATGTGTCTTCCACTTATTCAGAACATCCAAAACAGTTGACTTGGGTATGTTTGAACGCCTCTCGGTTTCTCTAATGGGCAACCCACTATCATAACACCAAACAATCTTTCCTTTCTCAAAGTCAGTTCTCTCCCGCCGCGACATTTTCACTCAACCTCACAGTGCGATATGATCGAGGTCAGCTGTGGGCTTGTTTTTATACAGTTTGCAGCTGCACCGCTCATCTTAACATCGCAGCTGATCCATTCATTTGCTTTTGAAGAGGTGTCCGATTACCTTTGTCATTATAGTGTATACCATTCTTGGCTTTCTCAATGTGTGCCCTGCTCATTTTGCTGGCGAAGGAACATGCGACTAAGTTAAATTTAATTGCCTCAACAATGAGGTTCCGATTTTGTAGCCAGTCATTCAGTAAGACTCTTAAACGGATAGCAGTGAACAGTTGCAATTATGTATTTACTTAGCTACAGCAGTGAAGTATAACTCATATATCCACATCTGCAACGTGAGATCAAACATTATGTAATACATGAAGGGGTAACACTATCACATATTACTTTGATTTTAGTTTAAATGTTTATAAATCTACAAAGATTATTATCAAGCCGAACCACTTCAACTATATACAAACAAATTAGTTAAGACGTCATGATAAAATCTCACACTTTGCTTTACAGCAGTATGTTTTTGATTGTTATTGCAACGTTTCCAATGGATCCGCACTAAGTTACATATCCGTATACTTAAAATTCGAAAAATTAAAATCAGGTAGCAACTGATACGGACTGTATAGTACAAGTAGTAGGACGTTCATAGTGAGTTTTGTAATACAAAGTCTAGTCAAAATATAATCACAGCCTGTTAGTATGAGGTATGGCCTCTTTGTGTCGTAAGTACCGCAGATACAAGGGGTGGCATTGATTTAACCCTTTCGCGACTACGATACTAAAATGTTTTGTCACTCAGAATATCACAGCGCCTGAAAATGTTTGCTAATCCTTTCCGAATTTCATTCCCCCTCCCTTTGTCATGTTTACAAAAGATGGATCAGTGCTGGATCACCACTCGAAACTTACGATCTTTAGGTTTGTTATGGACTGGGGCAATCAGTGCATTCTTCTACTAATAGTCTTAGACAGATGGGAGTGGTAACAGCTGGAAAATCTTGCTTATTTCACCGTTTACTTGTTCTTTCTTGTAAAAAATATTATCTCAATCTGTTTATTTGGATTGAGAAAAATGAAAGAATTGTTACGACAAATTTTCTCTCGTAAACTCCGCTTTTGGAACAATGTAATACATCACAGATAAACGAAGCGCGTGTAGACAAAGCAAGAATTCTACTGAGCGAGGTCAAAATGCTGAATGATATATATATAGCCCCGGGACAAACCAACTCCTGGTGCACTTCTTTGTTTAGCGACAACAATGACGACTAAGGGTAACTTCTGCTAATTCATCGGACGCCATGAAAATCCAAAGTACATGGGGGAGGGGGTGAAAATCTTGTTCATGATCTCCGGGCGACTCGGGCGCTTGAGGTCGTCTGCATGTTCGGGTGCGTTGTGGTAGCTAAAGGGTTAAGGAAGCCTCTGAACGTTTCTGTAGAGATGCTATACTATACAGACAGCATATCTTCTTGCAGATCATCAAGAGTCATCGGTGCTGGATCCATACAAGGAACCTGTTGGTCAAAATTATCCCACAGATGTTCAATGGGGTTGATGACCGGCTAGTACAGTGGCCAGGGTAGTAAACTAAAATCACTGGAATGTTCCCCAAACCATTACTGCATACTTATAGCAACAGCAAGGAGAATTATCTTGCTGTAAGCGACTCGTGTTATTTGTGTAGACAGTCATCAAGAATGGGGTACCATATCCGCCACAATCGAATTTGTAGCCTGAAGCATTCATCGTCAGTTCGAGGAGAATGATTCTTCCCAATGATTCCTAGGAAAACATGCCCATCACGAGCACACTGCCACCTCCTGCCTATATCTTCTCCAGCATAGTATCGGGATGGTTTCTGTCTGCGGCACTTCGCAGCAATCTCAACCGACCAACCCCACGATAAAGCAGAAGACATGGTTCGTCTGAAAAGGCAACTTTCTTCCACTGTTCGATGGTCCAATGCCTCCGATTAGATGCAAATATTCAAGTCGTAATTGTCGGTGCCTGGCTGTCTGCTTGGTACCTTTTTGGACGGCGGCTCCAGATATCCATAGAGAGCAGAGTTCATTGGACTGTGGACTGCGAAACACTCCTCGATGTTCTTGCATTAAATGCTCTGGCCAATTGTCCACTCTGGCCCGTCTGTTTGATCGTACTAGTCGAGATATCTGTCGCTCCACACGGTCGTTAATATTCCGTGGGCTTATACTATTTCCCCGATTACTGCAGGTCTTGCTGATTTTCTTCCATTCCCGGAACACTTTAACAACTGCCGCACGTGAACATCCCTTAATATCCGTCGTTTGCGTAATGCTACCACCTTTCAGTCGGTAGCTAAAAATCACTCCTTTTTCAAACTCTGCTTGGTCACACCGTTTCCCATTTTTACGCGAAGCTGCGTATCGTCCGCGAGTTTGTGTCCGTTTAAATGCCTTACTTAATTTGCATATGTTGCTACGCACGCCATCGGACTGCTGGTTACTATTCCTTCTTTCATCAGTGGTGGTTATAATTAGTCGAATGGACTGTAAATTCCACTATGTTTCCTATAATGTGAAACCTCGTGTTATCGTCTAGTTCCAAAACATCATTTGCGCTTGTAATCACATTCTAAACCGGTTTTTCAAATTGCTGAGTGTTTCGACCTCATTATTCGTAGTGATAATGAATATTTCATATTACTGATCATACTAAATTGATTATCACCCTGGAACCAATGGATTCCGCGTGGAGAGCACTGATGATGCATATGTTCGTGATTTCCTTTAAGGATGTTTGCACCTTTAGCTATTGCTTTTTTCTCTTGGACTCTACAGGCGCTACTCATAGACTGCTGCCTGTTTTCACCCTAGAATAGGATAACATATGTTAAATTTTCAGTAAAATCGTGAAAAAAGTCGTTATTACCGTTTCACAACTTCGCTCAATAGACAATTTCAGGATTTTGTCCTTTCAACAGAGAAAAGATTAAGTCTTTTTGCAGAAAATTTCAAATAACAAACACAGCAATAATAGGAGATTCACAACTTCTTGAGAAGCGCTAAGTTATCAACAATTTGCGTTTGATACATCGGCAAATTCCCTTTAATCACTTTCCGCACTCAATTCTTCTGAATGCTTCCAGTTTGCAGTCAGAAGTTTGCCATTCAGCTATTAAACACACCACGTCCTACATTCCTGCTTTTGCTATCTGTACACTTTGCGCCTGAGGGACCCCTTTTTTGGTCAAAATGGCTCTCACCAAAAAGGGACATCTTTCATCAAGGATTATTGGACGGGATTTAGAAGGGTATAAAAAAAGATACCGAACATTATTTTATTTCTTTTTGTTTTGAAGTTTAACAATCACCGTGAGCAACTCAATTGGCTATAAACAGTCGCCCATCCCTAATTTAGGGTCACTAACTCCAGTGGATGGAAAGGGCCAGTGCCTTAGGAAAAACACAACATTCATGCCTCACCGGGATTTGAACCCGGACCACGTGCGGACGAATGATCAGAAGCCATCGCTTAGATCGCTACGCCACCGGAGTAGCACAGAACTTTATACAAATCGCTACAGCAAGTGATAAAGGGAAACCTCAGTTTCAACTTTAGTGAAATAACAACTATTTAATATCATGACTTGGTAACAACTCCTTCAGGGCGTGCTGAAGATCTAGAATGGGAATGGCAAAACAACTGCCTACTTTTCGACAATAATTTGCAACCTCAGGAAAGATAGTGTCTTTCAACGAAATGCCACTTCAGATGATTCGGAGAAAGACTTTTTTTCCGGTGAAGTAATCTGAGAAATAGTGCGTGGGTAGGTATTAAGTTGCCCACAACAATCTTTTTTTCACAGCAATCTAAGCTGAATTGGATTACTTACTTTCAACAGACATTAATGGTATAGAAAAAAAAATAGAGCTCTTTGCAAAACTTTCCACCACAAAATTTGTTAAAAAAACATAAATTTAAAATTTGCATCTGATTATTCCTCGAAACATATCTATTAAAGAAACTCATGCAATCTTTGGTAGACTGTTAACTAAAGGGTTTCAATGTAAGTAGATTTTATACTGTATGTGTTTCTATTTAGAATATATGCGTTTTAATGTTTGAAAGACCGTGCCGGTGGCGCAGTTCGTCCAAGATGGATCCGGGTTCCAATCCCGGTGAGTCATGGATGCTGTGTTTGTCTTGTGGCACTGGCTGTCTCTCTCCCCTGGAGCCAGTAGCCCTAAATTAGGGCCGGGCGACTGCTTATAGCCCACTGAGTTGATCATGGTCGTCGTTAAACCTCCTATAAAAATATACACTGCCGGACAATTGCTAAGGACGGATGACAATAGCAACGATAGCAACCATAAAATGGAAGGCAGGAAAATGTGGTAATTAGCATAAGTGCGGGATACAGTAAGACGTGTTGTGCGTATGCAAATTTTGGATTGCCGAACTTGTTCGTGACGTCATAGCGCTGATAAGAGATATAAAGGATTTGACGCGTATTGACCGTTGTTGTTCAAACGCAAAGTTGAAAGGGAAAGAATTAATTGACGAACTTGCAATTTTCAGTATGTCTTCCCAACATCACCTAGATGATTTTACGCGTGGCCGTATTATTGGCAAGATTGAAGAAGGGCGAAAAATAACAGATGTTGCCAGGGAGTTCGACGTCAACCACAGTGTTGTTTCAAGGCTTTGGAAATCATTTCAAACAAATGGAGAGTGTAGCAAACGTCACGGGGGAGGTCGTGTTTGCAGTACGACACCTGCAGAAGATCGGTACATAATGCTATCAACAAAAAGACACCGGCGCAGCACAGCTAGTGAGGTAGCAAATCAGTTTATGGCTGCTACTGGCAAGCGGATCTCCCGAAAAACGGTCGCCAGACGTTTGCATGAAAGAGGACTATACGCCCGCTGTCCTGTTGTGTGCATCCCATTGTCCAGACGTCACCGTACCGCCCGTTTGCAATGGTGCCATCAACATCACAATTGGACTGATAACTACTGGTCTGCTGTCCTCTTCTCAGATGAGAGTAGATACAGTCTATCGTCTGATTGTCGACGACAACTGATCTGGCGTGATAGTGGTACTGCATATTGTCCAGCAAACATACAGGAAAGTGACCGATATCAGACATGTAGTGTCATGGTATGGGCTGGCATCATGATCAATGGCCTTACGTCCTTCTATGTGCTTCCAACTGGGACTATGACTGGCCAACGATACATTAATGATGTTCTGCTACCTCATGTTCGCATGTTCCGTGGTGCTGTCGGGGATAGATTCATTTTCATGGACGACAACGCAACATGTCATCGAACAGTCGCTGTCCAGGAGTATTTTGAGAGCGAGGATATTCAACGCCTCGTATGGCCTGCACGTTCTCCAGATCTGAATCCCATTGAAAATGTGTGGGATGCTTTGGGGAGGAGTCTTACTGGTCGCCAATGCCCTTCAATAAACAAGGACACCCTCATCCGTGCACTGACAGAGGAATGGGATAAATTACCCCAACAGCTGCTTGATAATGTTGTGCAAAGCATGACACGACGTGTGGAATCTTGCATCGCCCTCCATGGTGGCCATATCCCGTATTGACATCTTACGCCGGAACGCCTGCGGACGGTAATTGCATTTTTTTCAAGTTTACGTATTCTGCACAAAATGGCCTGTTTGTCCCTTGAACACGTTCCAAAGCCTTCTGGATTTCAGAGCACAATAAATTGTCTTTCTTGTAATGTCCTGGCATTCTGACATTATTTTATTTCACTTGGAATCCAACCACACTTACTTTTTATGCGCTATATAGCCGTTTATGATCCGTCCTTAGCAATTGTCCAGCAGTGTATTCTAATAACTGTTACTGACAGTTCTTTCGTTGAACAAAACGGAAAAATTTTAAATTAGGGACAACACTCTTGGGTTGGGCTAACTGGTGATTTATATAGCACAGAACGTTGTTCCAAGAAGAAATTACAGTTCACCTAAAAGGAAAAACTGTATGCCTTAGTCTTCGCTAAGCAGAGTGTAGAAATAAAAAAAGTTTATCATACGAATCGTATAACGAGAAGAAAATATTTAGGACTTCTTTATGCCCATAGTAGACCATAGAGTTCCGAGCAGAAACTATAATTTCAAAAACGTCGTTTTGGACCATTAGGACGCTAACCTGTGTTGTATACTCTAATTTAACTTTCCTGTTTATTGGGTTGGCCAAAAAGTAACTGTGTTTTTTTTTCAATTTAAGTGAGAGGCGAATTTTGAATGGGATACAAAAACTTTAGGCAACAACATATTGTCCATTTTGTTCGACGACCTTTTGCCATCTCGTAGACAAGTTCATGATTCTGCGCTCAAAAACGCTTTTTCCTTTTTGGCAAAAAAAAAAAAACAGTTCCAAGAACGATTTGATAGCCTCATAAGCAGTGAAGATTTTACCATTCAATGCATTTTTGCAACGAAAAATAAACAGTAGTCTGATGGTGCCAGATCTGGCAAATTTGGTGATGTTGTCCCATCCAAGCTGCACCAATTTTTGAGAAATGACCAAACGTGTATGTGGTATTGCGTTATCATGGTGAAACACAACACCTTTGCGCTTCACCAATTCTGGACGCTTCTAGCTGTTTGACTGCGTTATTTAATTTATCCAGCTGACAACTCTACAAGTCCGAATTAATGGTTCGGTTCCTTGGAAGCAATTCACAATACACAATACCTTTGAAATCCCACCAGACTGAAAGCACAACATTCCTTTGGTGCATATCTGCTTTTGAAATGCTTTGAGCAGGTTCATCACCCTGGCTCCAAGACCTTTTTCGTTCGACGTTGTTGTAGATGATCCATTTTTCATCGTCTGTTATCATAGGTTTCAAAATGGATCGTTTTCTTCACGTTTTAAAAGCGAATCGCAGATGTCAACCAGCTTAGTGAGATGAATTTCTTTGAGCTCATGTGGTACCCCACATATCAAGCTTGCTAACTTATCCCAGTTGCTATAGATGGTTTTCAACGCTCGATTTCGATATGCTCAGATTCTCAGCAATGTCTCGTGTTGTTAAACTTCGATTGGATTTGATCTATGCCTTTATTTGGTCGTCATCAACTTCGATTGGCCTTCCTGAGCGTGGTGCATCTTTCACATCAAAATCTCCAGACCGAAATTTCGATACCCAAAAATTTCAACAGATATCCAGCTGACCACTCAGTTATCCAAAATCTTCAACAGATATCCAGCTGACCACTCAGTTATCCAAAATCTTCAACAGATATCCAGCTGACCACTCAGTTATCCAAAATCTTCAACAGATATCCGGAAACTTCAACATATATTCGGCTGACTACTCAGATATCTAAAAACGTCAACAGATATCCATTTGACTACTCAGATATCAAAAACTTTCAAAAGATATCCGGCTGACTACTCAGATGTCAAGAATCTTCAACAGATATCGGCTGACTACTCAGATACGCAAAAACTTCAACAGATATCCGACTGACTACTCTGATATCTAAAACCTTCAACAGATATTCAGAAACTTCAACAGATATCCGGCTAACTACTCTGATATCCAAAACCTTCAACAGATATCCAGAAACTTCAAGATATATCTAGAAACTTCAACAGATATCCGGCGGACTACTCAGATATCCAAAACTTTAAAAGACAGGAAAGCCCTACTTGTTGAAGGTGACACTGCTGACAAAGTAAATATTGGATTATGTATGAAATCTATAAACGTGAAACTTAATATACAGTACGTTAATATAATGAGTTAGAAGGGAGTGCAAATGCAGTTTTATAAAATACCTGTACTTATACAAAATTTTAGATTAGATTATGTCAAACAAATATGCCAAATTTGATATAGACATGCACACCCCCAGCAAAAACATTCTTGCTGGCCCAGCACTATGTTGCCACTGCCGAACCGTCAATAAAATATCTGGGCGACCAAAAGAAGGGCCAGCAGTTCAGGGCAGCAGCTGGCCAATAGTTGGCATGCCATCAGTTGTCGTATGCCACAAGAGGCTCAATCAGTTATCCATCACAGGCAGTAGCTGCCACAAGTGGCCCTTCAGCGGCCCTACAGGCACGTGCCATAAATGATGGCTAGCCGAATGTGGTCCACTAGTTTCCCTTGCAGTGGCAGCCGGCAATCACGTGACGTGACTGATGGCTTGCCGCCGAATTTTGACAGACAGTTCCCCAGTAATAGATATGAAAAAAACAAAGTAAAGGATAACCGCCGTTTCCCAAAGCCACAACTACTTTTTTTCTTCTTAAGAAATTTCTAAACTACAGCACGACGCTGGGGAAGTTTTCTCAACAGGTCCGGAAAAACGCCCGTCTGGAGCTAGTTGGAAACGGAAAAAGGTCTGTCTGTGTGGAAAGCGCGCTGTCTACCAACCGGACTGATTTGGCACGGAGGAGCGTGGCTTGAAGCTGACTGTTTTCTACGGAATGTGTAACGATTGTATCTCTCTTTAATTTTACAATATTGCGAGGTGGTTTTCATAAATGTTAGTTTCATATAATTCATAAATGTATTTTTTTCAACGTACGATTTTTTTTTACCTTAATGGAACTTCACTTTTTCAACGAGTGTACCAACTTAATAAAGGCGCTTTCCAAATTTTCGAGCTGTCCTTGTCGTCTTGAAAGGCGATTGTTGAATTAATATATTTACCCGTTCATGTCTCATTCCGTTACATTTTTAACGTTGTATCTTTCTTTCTGCTGTTTGAAGCTGCATTTGTTTTAAAGAGGAAATATATTTTAATTTACTTATCCTTATTTTTAGAAGTGAATCCCACCAGTCTTGTGTATTCACTCCATGAATGAGTACATTATATCCACACCGCGTTTTTTTTTCAAGTAATCGATAAATTTTATACGCGTATAATTCTTCTTTTTTTTTTTTTTCGCTTCAACATAACGACTTTTTAATGTTTTTCCAAGACTGTTGTTTCAAACACTTTAGTGAATGTTAAAACGAAAGATTACGCAGAAATTATTTCCTGTTATTCATGGGAATAGAGTAGGTGTATTTTATGGCTGTAATATTGTATTTCATGGCCTAATCTGATATCTTCGTCGACGTGGCATTTGATTGGGAAATTAATTCGCCTCTCCACCTATGCTTTTTTTTCTTAACATCCACTAAAATAACACGATGGCGATAGCGCCGTCTTCAACTAACTGGTACCCCGATAGACACAGCACGCGTTGCTTCTGTGCGTGCGCAGTTCCGTTGCTTTCACCTGGTGTTGAGGTTTCATCGGTCACCACCTACGGACCAGTAGTGGCACTTGTTTGGTGGCCCGCTATTCACGGCGATGCTGCAGGGCCATCACTGGCTGCCAACTGAGGGCGCTGCCACCAACGGACAGTTACCGGGCCGGAAACGGCAGATTTCAGCCAGCAGTGACCCATCACTGCCAGCTGGTGGCCAGCAGTTTCCCAACATTTGGGATTTTGCTGGGCCGAGATGTCAGAAGTCACGGCACTCCTGGTTGCTGATCAACACTACACTCTCCCGTTAGTTGACGGTTCAGTGTTTGATCACTACTATGAGCAATTTCAAAGGCTATACGTAAGTGACCGTCCGTAATTGCAGGCCACTATTTCCAGGAAAGGGAGAGCGGCAGAGCCGGTGAACAAGCACGTGACCAATGCGTCATCAGGGACTCGAGCTTGGATCTTATTTCTAACGACTAGCCATACACCAGCGCCGCTTACCACTCTGCTGACTAATATTTCCTCCCTAACTTTATCGGAAACATTGACGACAGGAAAGAAGCTTGAATGGCACTACTGAAACCCGAAGAGAGAAAACTGGTTTCTCTAAATTCTGATAATCTAAGAACCAGGATATAAACAAAGATCTAAATGATCAGCGTTCACGTGATCATATGTTTATACAGTATAAGTTAGAAGAATACGCAGGGCAAACAAGGTGGAGCAATATTACGCATGCAAGAGCATGTTATGCATTTCCGCAGCTATTTCCAAGACAGTGTCTATGACCTTTTTGTTTGTACAGAGTTGCAGGGGAACTATCGGTCACTCTGAGATCACATTCAAATCTCATTTGTCCGCGTGTATACGGGAGCGGTAGGAAGCGTGTTCTACACGAAGGTAAACAGAGGGGACATTATTAGGAGTGATGATCGATGATGTTTAGGAAGACCGTACTGATGAACATGCATTCGTTCTAAGCTGAAGTTGTGGCACGTGGATGATAATGCCCTGTTGGGAGGGGAGTGAAGAAAAGCAATGTAATATTTGCTTTGCAGGGGAGAATCCAAGGATTCCACTTAGTGATGAGGGAGAAAGTTACGCTCCCTTAAGGGTAAACGCAGTCAAACATTTCCTATCCCAGCTGTTTCAGGCATTAGGAAAGATTAACCAGATGTACAATGTTTCATTTTAATGCGGCATATATCATTTTGATAGAAACTGCAAAGATCGAATGCGTCTTTATTCTCGCTTTCTCACACTAGATTGTTTTAGATCTCTCGTCATAACTTTGTACTAGGACTTACCCGAGCCGATAGATGTACTACTAATTCTTTGTGCCGAAGCATGAGCTTCGAGGTAAATTATCTTCAAAATATGATTTTATAAAATCAAAAATATCAGATAATGTAACTGAAGCATTTATGCAATAACGGCGTATAATATGAGCACTAAAGTTTTAAATGAACTGTAAGGATTGGAACTAAAGAGGTTCAGTTGGTTCACGTTATTTGAGAAATTGCTATATACACCAAACCAATTTATGAAACAACATATATCTGCTGCAATATCCGTACGTGACGATGAAAAATGGATCATCGTAGCGATTACAGGTTTTAAAGTTCGTTTTTAAAGAAACTGATAAATTTTTAATTGTTACGATTATGAAACTGGGAAAAGGTGAAAGTCGTAATTCCCGAGAAAAATTACGCACTTTTTTTATAGTCGGCCCTCCTAAATTTTGGGTCACTGGTTCCAGAGAAAGGAAGGAGCTGGTGCTGTAAGAGAAACACAGCATTCATGCCCTACCAGAATTTGAACCCGGACGTATGATCAGAAACCAGCGTTTAGACAACTGCCACCCCAAGGCGAAAATCACACACGTTTACGTGTTACTTTGACGCGTAGACAGAGTGTCATTTCCTATAAACCATAACTTCTTTGAGCACAGAGTGTTTTGCGGATGTGGGTCAAAGGTATTGTTTCTTTTATGTCATTTAGTTCCACGTTATTATGCTGATTCGCTCAAAGTATAAACCTTTATCATTATGTGTGCTTCTACGTAACGCAACGTAAGATGTTTTATCCTGTTCACTTGAGATAGTATGTATGTATTAAATTATTATAACTTTGTTACCTATTATATCATCATAGATATTGTTGGTATCAGTTTATTTAGTTTTGAGTGAAATCAATAGTGAAATCTCAGTAAATGTTTGTCAAATATACTCTTAGTGTACTCGCTTTACCAAGAGCTTCTTACATTATTGAAAGAACAAATTATTAAAATGTAATGACTCACCAATAATTCACTTATCATTCACCTTGTTTAATTTCATGACTGTTTGTAGGAAATCGACTGCTATTGTATGAACCTAGTAAGAAACAATTCAAATGTATAGCATATTTCTTCGGAAATACGGCTTTGAACCTATCAGGATTGTTCGCAAAACTAATTGCTGATTTTAGCTTCTACGTCTTAAATACTTACAAATGCAGGAAATTTAAAACATATTGTTGTTGATGATGGAGAATATGAGAGCATGACATTTGCAAATGTGGCGCAGATTTAAAATACAGGAAAATTGGTAAAATGAAGCACTGTGACTGCGCTTAGCGTTGTGATGATTTTTGACACTTATTGAACACAAATAAGATGAAACATTATTTCTCAGATTTGCTTCTTATTCTTACCAAATGAATACCGTACACAATGACTTCAATTGTACAACTTCATTCGGAAAACACTGTCATAATGATATTAGGGTTGAATTTTTGTGTTGATCCAAGAAGTCGACAGGAAGTTAGAATAACAGGTAATGAATTTCCCAAAGAAATCAAAGGATATGCTTTAAAGTAGTGACACTGGGTGGCACGAGAGATGTTAAAATTCCTCTTGGGATACCTCTACAGAAAAAAAATTAATTTACCTCAGTGAAACATGTACACTCCTTGAGAGTACTCCCTACCAGCATCTACACTGGCAGAAAGTGAAAAAAGAACACCAAGAAGGAATTAGCGGACGATCGTGAAATGTACATATGTTAATGGGGTCGAGTTTACGTAGGTGTGATGTTAATTTCGGTACCAACCGGTGAGCGCTTACGCCACAGCACGTCATAATATGCAAATTATCGTCGGTGGTATTTAAGGAGTACGGCGAAATGAATGTAATCAATCGTCGGCGTACGGACACGTGCGAAGACCCTGAAGAAGCAGCAATGCCTGGACATGGAAGACGTGTACGATTTCAGCAGTTATCGGACTTTGAACGATGTCGTCTAGTCGGATTCCGCGAGGCCGGGTGGTCGTATCGTCGTATTGCAGAGCGAATTGGACGGAAAGTATCGGTGGTGGTACGATGATGGCGTAGATGGTCCGAGGAACATTTCCCTCACGAGAAGACGTGGAACCGGGATTCACCGACGGACTCATGAGCGGACCGATCGACGCATAAGAAAAGCAGCGTTGTCAAGCAGAACATCCACTGCGACGCAAATCTGAGCTGCCGTTGCACCTGACGTGACTGTGCGAACAATCCATAACCGTCTATTGCAGGCAGGACTACGTGCGCATGTGCCTCTGGCATGTGTACCTATGACTTCAGCCCACCGTCAGGAACGGCTGCAGTGGTGTCGCCAACGTCTGCACTGGAGAACGCAATGACGACCTGTCGTGTTCAGCGATGAAAACATATTTTGCTTGGGAGCCTCCGGTGGCCGTATGCGTGTTCGCAGCCGCACAGGGGAGCGTCTCCGTACTTCTTGCATCCGCCATCGACACACAGGACCTACACCTGGTCTCCTGGTGTGGGAAGCGATCAGCTATCACTCCCGTACACAACTAGTTTTTGTACCGGGTACGTTAAACAGCACCTCCTACATCAACATCATTCAGCCCGTTGTTGTGCCATTTGTAAGGTCGGTCCATCGTGGTATTTTCCATCAAGATAACGCACGCCCACTGACGGCGCGTGCAACGCAACATGCACTTCAGGGTGTGAGACAACTTCCATGGCCTGCACGTTCACCGGATTTGTCCCCCATTGAGCACGTGTGGGATTTTATGGGGCAACGACTTATCCGGTATCCACGGCCAGCCACGACCATACCCGATTTACGCGTCCAGGTTGAGGATGCTTGGAACTCAATACTCTAAACTTACGTCCAACATCTGTACGACAGACTCCATGCCAGAATTGCACAGTGTGACGCAGTTCATGGCGGTTCAACCTCGTACTAACCATGTTACATTGAAATGTTTTTTTCAGTTTACCAGCAAATACAGCTGTATTTTGCCATAATGTTTTGATCACGTTATCCTCTGTATTCAGTTATTATGCTGTATAAATTTCGTTGGTATCAGACGTCTCCTTCTTGGTGTTCTTTTTTTACTTTCCGCGAGTGTATGTAAATCTGTAATCATCTACGAAGAATCTAGAACGTTTGATTGTATCCCTGTTGGAGAATACTCCACAATTCTGAAAGAACGCATTTCGCAAGTTCTTGTGCTCTTGATAATATCTGTCTAATAAAGTAATTTTTCAATTCTGGAAAGAAATAGAATCGCTTGGCGTTAGTTCCGTTGAATATGCAGGTTGGAGTAGATGATTCAATTTTTTTCTCAACCAGATAGATCGTAAATTATTTCGCGTTTGGAGACCTGTGTAATGCTATGCAAGGTATAAATAAATAAATATTGCAAGAGCAAAATCATGGCAAACTGACCAGGGTTTACCCTTTTATTCTTCCCCAGTGCGATATGCACCAATGCAAACAATACAACGTAAATGATAACACAAGTAATTTTCTAGTCACAATCATTCGCAACTCATAAACGTAATAGTTGATAACGAAAAACTTTAGCAACAACTAACTCTGATGATATTAGCAAAACTTATAGACGAAGTAAGAAACACACTACTAGAGGAATATTCCACGTATTATTTAATTGACCTACATCAGACCTTTGATATGAGAAAAGGTCGTGAGACGCTACAATGCGGCAGGAACAGATTCGACCAGCGCAAATCTGATGGTAATCAGATATTTATATTCATGTTGCTTGAAATTTCCTTGTTTTGGGTAATAAAATTACTACCATGCTCGCCGGAGATCAGGAGGTGCTGATTCCCGCTCCAGGACAGTGAAAATATTCACGTTTTCTGAATGAAATAAATACATGGAATACAGTAAAAATATGCTAATAATCCGTGAAATATTCCTTTAGCCATGATTTGCTGATTATGAATGTGTGCGAAGGCACGTAGCATTAAATGCAAACCATGTATAAATGAAGAATTATTGTTTCGAAGAAATTCGTTTCTCAAATATACGTTGAACGTTTCTCAGATCTCCAACGTCTAATATAACTCAACACCACCAATGTTTAAACCAACGGGCCTGTTTTCATCTTGATCATAACTTGTCTACCTGCCAGTGACGCGAACTAAATATACTCTTGCGAGTTCCGACGTGACATCCAGACTGTATGACGAAAACTAATCAAAATTTGCTTACGTGGAAGTAAAGAAAAATGGGGGGTTTAAGATTGTATACGTCACAACTGGCATTGTCATGAAGTAAGGGAACATTTGAAACGCGTCTTATTTTAGGCTGCTCTTTCATGTCTTTAACAATTTTGGACAGAACGATAGTGGTGTAATATTGGCTATTTATCATCATATTTATAGGTAAGGGAGCCATGGCTACCACTTCTTGGGAAGTGAAAAAGATCGTACACATCCTCTTCATTGACCGAAAGTCTTAATCGAAGAATCACGGAACGTGGTTCATGTTCCGTAACCCAAACGTATTTGTTGATCTTTCTGGAAGTTGTACAGCCATGAATCTATGCATCATCATCTGTGGCAATATTTATTAAACGTTTGGTTCAAACATTGCCAGAGTATCCTTGCACGTGCCACCCATTGTTTTGTTTTTCTGTTCTGTTCGTTTTGTATGGTACCCATTTCGCACATATCTTGCGGAAATGTAATAGGGCTGAATAAATCTTTGTACAGCGTTAATCGATACATGGATATCGAAATTTATTACATGAATAGTGTGGGAGATTTCCTTATTGAGTTCACGAACCGTAGAGACTGTTCTCTTCTTCACGGTTTGCGTTAGTCTTCTTGCATGAGGGACGTCTTCCAAGCTCTGCTATCCTTCGTTGAGTTTCTAATTCCTTCCCATGGTAGTGCCATATGAATACTCATTAGCTCTATATACTAGTGATAAATTGGCATGAATGTTTCTTGTTTCATTTATAAGTTGCAACCTAGTGAAAATGTAAAACCTTTCTCCGTCTTTAGTATGCTACATAACAACATCGCAAAGACTTCGCAGATCGAACTCAAGAAATGGTAATACCCTTTGGTTTTCAACATGTAACGTCTAGTTTAGACAAGCTTACAAACAAGTTATAACTCATTAACTTCCGAGGAACGAGAGCATATTGCAGACTAACTACTTAAACAATCTACGTATGTTCTGAAACACACGATTCTTACAACCGTGCGATTTAAGATTGTGTGTAGTGTTTCGGAGGCAAATCAATTTAAGGAGACCAACTGAAAAAAACAAACACTGCGGATTTATGGCTTTCACTTTTAGAAATTCATTCTTCTTATATTTTCTGATACACCGTACCTTTCCAGAAACCACCGAAAGGTAAATATTAAAAGTCCGAGAGAACGATTTCTATTGCTTTTTGCTTGATAATCGTGCTTCAAATCAATAACACTTTGCAGAATTTGATCTCTAAAGTGGTGTGTGATCCAGTTTTGAAGTTTAGAATTGCAATATTTACAAAGAAAGAAAGGGAACTGCCTTTTAAGCATATAAGGTGGCCAATCACAGCAACTCAACTTTCCGATCATGCGATAACGGCAGTTCAATCGATGAATGTTCCTAAACAGAGTAACCAATTATCACTTCAGGTGAATAATTAATTGTATTCAGTGGAATTATGAATTGATCGCTTTTGGATCTTAAACACTAATGACCTCGCAGAGACCTGCGTGTTCATTTCAGGCACGAATGCGTAATTCCCTTTTTAATAAAAAAAAAAGATTTTACTGTAATTAGTTTCTAGTTACAAATTGAAATCCGGAAATAAGGACACAGTCTCTTCCATAAAGAATTCTTCACAAGTCAGAAGTTACAATGGATTGCAGGGTATATGAAACTAAAGAAAGTAAATAAATACAAATATATAAATTGAGTGTACCAAATAAATTTATAAAATGGGAAAATGAGCCTAATGTATGCAGATTAGCATGCGAAAAGTGCTGCATCATTAAAATGAACAGGCCGCACCTGTGGCGCAGAGATCTAATCCTAGCTTCTGATAACTCGTCCGAGATGGGTCCAGGTTCTACCTCTGTGAGGCATGACTGTTCTGTTTCTCTCTCCCTTCCCTAGAACCAGTGGCCCTAAATTAGGGACAGGAGACTGCTTATAGCTTAACGAGTTGCTCACGGTGATCGTTAAACTCCCAATAAATAAATAAATACATAAAATGGACAGTCGTTGTTTTACATATTACCCTTCTATTACGTGAATATCAAACAACAGTGAAGTACGATGCATAAGTTCGGATAATTAAATTAATATACTATAAAGATCGTAAGTAAAAGCAGTGTTCAAGTACTCTGGGAATATTTTTCCTGATTAAATCTGCCTCAGTTTCACACGAAAAAATGTAACACTTAGGTAATAAATGTAACACTATTCTGGAACTCCACTGGAAGACAATTGAAACCGTTTTCTAAATACATTGTCACGTGCAAATTGCATAATAAAACGAAAAAACTATATCATAAAATATGATCATACGAAGATACATGTAGAGGCAATGCCAATTATATAAGCATTTAAGAATACAAAAGTACTGTTTTTAAAATGTCACGTGAGTTGAAACATAGTCGCACTGCATAAAAGTGACACGAGGCATCTTCAAAAACATACACACAAATAAAAATGATTAATATCTGAAAAATATTTAGGCAAAGTGAAGTTAATCAACGTTGACACTTGGCACATTTAAATTGTAAGGTCGTAAACTGTAACCAAAATTTTAATTTTTTTAAATATTTGCTTCTCGAGCTTATGGTTAAACACGTATCACGTTATTATACGTTTTGTTCAACTCTTTATGTTTAAACATATTATCTTCTATTCGTTCGAGGTGTGTAGGCCCTGTGTGTCGCTGGCGGATGCAAGAATGGTGGAGATGCTCCCCTGTGCGTCTCCGAACACGCATACGGCCATCGAAGGCTTCCAAGCAGAATCTACTTTCATCGTTGAACACGACAGGTCGTCATTGCGTTCTCCATTGCAGACGTTGGCGACACCACTGCAGCCGTTCCTGACGGTGGGCTGGAGTCACAGATACACATGCCAGTGGCACACGTGCACGTAGTCCTGCATCCAGTAGACGGTTGCGTATTGTTCACACAGTCACCTCAGGTGCAACGGCAGCTCGGATTTACGTCGCAGTGGATGTTCTGCTTGACAACGCCGCTGTTCTTATGCGTTGATCGGTCCGCTCATCAGTCCGTCTGTGACTCCCGGTTCCACATCTTCTCGTGTATGAATGTTCCTCGGACCATCTACGCCACCATCGTACCAGCACTAATACTTCCCATCCAATTCGCTCCGCAATACGACGACACGACCACCCGGCCTCGCGGAGTCCGACTAGACGACCTCGCTCAAAGTCCGATAACTGCCGAAATCGTATACGTCTTCCATGTCCGGGCATTGCAGCTTCTTCAGGATCTTCGTACGTGTCTGTACGCCGACGACTGATTACATTCTATTCGCCGTACTCCTTAAATACCACCGACGATAATTTGCATATTATACCGTGCTGTGGCGTAAGCGCTCACCGGTTAGTCCCGAAATTAACATGACACCTACGTAAGCTCGACCCCACTAACATATGTAAATTTCATGATCGTCCGCCAATTCCTTCTTCGTGTTCTTTTTTCACTTTCCGTCAGTGTACTTCACAGTAGTTAACTTCAGATGGCGGAATTCATACATTACGTTGATCACTGTAGAATAAGATAAAACTTCATTGCCAGTTGAAACACTGCCATATATCAAGGATAGATAGGTTTTCAAAACATCAGACCTCTGAAAAAATCTTTATTTCTAACTGCTAGGAGCTGGTGGGAATTCCAGCGATTTAGGTAATCTGCGTGGGTTTATTTTTCCAATTAGCAGCTACAGGCATTATTTTCACTTCGGTGTTCATACTTTCTTCATATTCCTCCATCTTAGTCAGACTTATTAAATAGTAAGTAGCCAATATATCAAGGCTGCTATTCCCTGATGCTACACAAACCTAATTGCCAACATTCATGGAAACCAAGGAAGATGAACATTCAATCTCAATGACGCGGGCAAAGTTTCTCTTGAGAGTAAGTACAGCTTTGTAATTACGATGGTGTAATGTAAAGTGCATTGTCTCCTTTGAATGGCTTCCCGTAATTTTGAAGGTAGCTTGAAAATATTTAATCACTGCGGACTGACGCGAAGTCAAAGACGACAGACGTTCCTTTGATAAAGATTCAAGACCACATATTTAGTCATTTTCCGTTACTGTTGTTTCTAGAATTAAAATTATTTCACTATTTCACATTGTCTTTCAAAAATATTTTCCGAAAAACAATTTCATCAGAATCGCTGTGTGCTCTTATGTAAAACTTTACCAAACAATGTCTTCCAAATTACCATTAATAACAAACTCAAAATGAAAGGAAGTTTTGGCACGAAACGCTAACAAAATGCATAATAATATGGCATGATGTGTTATTACAATTATGACACACGTGGTTTTACCTAAACTCAAAAAAGAGCGTAAATTTAACTTAGTGTTACAAGTGATAACTTGACAAATTAAATGAGACTAACATATAAAGGTTATTTTTCCGCTTTGCCTTAAAATTTGGACTGTCATTATATTATCGTATAATAATCTGATGTCATGCTAGCCTACATATCTCATTAACTTTCTTTTTTTGTTTTTAAAATATGCACACCGGACAAAAAATTAGTCACCCGTGGCAGAACTTATCTAATAACGGGTGACAGCGCCTCTTGCCTTGATAAAAGCATGAATCCAGTGTGGTAGAGACTCCACAAGGTTACGGATGTATTGAACATCAATTTGCAGTCACTCGTGCGTCAATGGGTTCCGACGTTCGGCCAGACTACGTCGGTGTTTCACCTTCTGTTCTAAATGATCGCACAGATTTTCAATAGGATTTAAATCTGGGGATTGGGTGGGCCAGTCCAGGTGAGACAGTGTTGCAGTTTGTTCGTCGTGTCACGTAGACACATTTTTTAGCCCTGTGTTGTCATCTTGGAACACAGGAGTGGTAATGGGATGCTGTTCCTGAAGATGTAGAGCAAAGGGCATCACATCGTCATTCAAAATGCGTATGTAACCTTGATGGTTCAAATTCCTCGTCACGACGAGAGGGCCCGTTTTGTGGTACGATGAACATCGCCGACACATCGCAGAACCCCCTGCAGCTTGAATAACACCTTCGACACAATCAGGATTAAAGGCTTCGTTGGCCTGTGATGCACTCATCGCCTCCCATCATTGGAGTACAAACAAAAACGAGACTTATCAGACCAAATTACTCCTTTCCAATCCTCCACAGTAAGGTTTTGGTGCCTCTGAGCCCATTGATGACATACGACTTTGTAACTTGCTGTTAAAATAGGCCTAGCAGCAAGTCACAAAGTCGTACGTCATCACTGAACTATATTGCAGATGTCCGTCGCGTGCAGTTCTCGTCGCAATGTCCTTTCGGAAATTGGTTGGAGTGGACTTTCATTGACTATTTGGAGCAAGGTGCAATTATTTCCTGATTTGAACCCGATTTGCAGTTACTAGGGTTCAAACATGGCGGCCTCTGTTGGAAAGAATCGTTTTACGTGCACAGTTAGTGAGAATCCTTTTCCGGACACAGTTACGTAGCCGATTTTCAGTTTATTGCGAACTACAACTGTGTTTGTAGACCAGTTGAACAGTACGCTTCGACACACCCACAAATTGCGCGATTTCATCTAGTTGTGTTCGTGAGCACGGCCAAACACGGTGGATACTTTTTGCCACTCAGTAACGTCTGTCTTACGATCCATATTGCAGAATAAATTCAACACACACGCTGCTTTTCACCACTGCACGAGACAGAAATGATTCGGTAGGTCAAGTCAGTATTATGTATCTCCGAAAAATGCTATCACGGCGCCCTCTGTGCAACCGGTAACTTCATACTGTCATTTCTGTTACGTGTGAGTCATTGTTTTTCAGTGTGCTTAATAAAATTGTGTTCACAGGATTTATGTATGTTTGTTCATGGTGTACAGAAGAACCTACTGAACATATGCACTTCAAATTTGGCAAAAAATTTCAGAAGAACATGAGACTGGACACACCAGAATTCTTTTTCTTAAGTTCGGGTCATGGCCATTTTTTAATGCATTTGATTTTCAAAGCAATCAACCCTTCTTTTTTTTTTTTCTCGATTGGAGGTTTAACGACTACCGTGAGCAAAGCAATGGGCCATTAGCAGTCGCCCGTCCCTAATTTAGGGTCACTGGTTCCAGGGAAGGGAGAGAGCCTGTGCCGTGAGACAAACACAACATCCATGCCTCATCAGGATTCGAACCCGGACCCCTTTCGGACAAATGATCAGAAGCCATCGCTTAGACCACTGCGCCACCGGGGTGGCCAACCAACCAACATTTCTTGAAGAAACCATTGTTGAAATTTGATCTTGCGGTATTCGGTGTCATAAGCTCACGTGGCAATTGTTTATTTCTTTATTATGCACGTTACATACTTGCGCAACAGTATCTCATTTTTATTGGAGGTTTAACGACCACCGTGAGCAACTCAGTGGGCTATAAGCAGTCGCCCGTCCATACTTTGGGGCCACTATTTCCAGGGAAGGGAGGGAGCCAGCGCCGTAAGACAAACGCAACATCCATTTCTCACCAGATTCGAACCCGGACCCATATCAGACGAACGATTAGAAGCCATCGCTTAGACCACTGCGCCACTGCGGCGTCACAGTATTTCATTACTTCTTGCGTATAAGCAAAAACTATAAGAACTTCACTACAGATATGATGAAAGCTCTTACAAAAATCTATTTTTTCATGGCGTAGCCACATATGCGTGCAAATCTCTCACACACACCTGCTGGTAGCTTTATCAAAGTAGACTAACACAACAAATCTGTGCGGGTGGGCACGTACGTATGGGAGAATGCAAGATGTAATATTACTTGAATATGCCCACATTTTGGGATGAAATTGCGACGTGTTAAGTGTGTATTTCTGCCATAGTCGCCTGCTGATTTTGTTTCCATTTCAAACCGTGTTTCCCATTGTGCTACTACGCTATATACGCTATATTGACAAGCGTCACGGGACACATTGAAGAGAAACACAGCATAGCATTTATTGACATACATTAGTACTGTGTCGGTTCACCTTTGGCCTTAGTGCATGCACTGATCCTTCGACACATGCTGTCGACAAGGTTTTAGAACACAGCGATAGATATGCGCTTCCATTCAATGCATAATGCTGCCGCTAACTGTTGCTTAGTGGTAGGCCTTGGTTCCAAACTTCTCATGTGGCGCTCTAATTCATGCCATAGGTGCTCTACGGGATTAAAATCAGGACTCTTTGCAGGCCAGTCCACACGATAAGGAATTATTCTCAAACCATTCCTAAGAATCTTTGTTTTATGGCTCGGTGCATTATCCTGCTGGTACCAACATGGCCCGCTTCCATAGTATTGCAACAGACTGGGTAGGTCATAATTGTCCAGAATATCGAGGTAGACGTGTTGGTTAACAGGTTTCTCCACGATAACCAATGGGCCGGGACCATACCAATTGTACACTGCCAGTTCCAAACTTGACCACAGGAACAGTACACTGTGGTAAATAGCGTTTCCCCGGCTTCCTCCATACCCACACACGGCCATTAGACTGGTGGATCGTGTATCTGGATACATCAGTCCACAGGACCCGTTTCCATTGATCTACTGTCCACGATAAATGTTCTTTACAGCATGCTAAACGACGAACAGCATTCCGGGTGGAGATGAAAGGTTTATTCGCAGCCACACGACCACGGTAACCCATGGAATGAAGTTATCTGCGAATGGTACGTGTACATACCGTGGTTCCAGCATTTTTACTCCCCTGTACTCTGAGATCGTGTGCAGTACTCTGTCGATTAACTATAACGACTCTCATGAGGCTTCGACGTCCTCTATCAATGGTTTTCTTTCATCTCCCGGTACTTTTTGCAGCTTCAGGCACGCCATGTGTCTTCCACGTATTCAGTACATCCAAAATAGTTGACTTGGATATGTTTAAACGCCTCTCGGTTTCTCTTATCGACAACCCATTAATATAACACCCAACAATATTTTCTTTTTGAAAGTCAGTTTTCTCCCGCCTCGACATTTTCGCTCGACCTCACAGTGCGATATGATCGCGGTCAGCTGCAGGCTTGTTTTTATACCATTTGCAGATGTACCGCGGTTCTTAACAACGCAGCAGTTTTGTTCATTTGCGTTTGATGAAGAGGTGTCCGATGACTTTTGTCAATATAGTGTATATATAATTTCAAGCTTTTTTCCGGAAGATGTTCGGTATGTTCTTTCAGCCATTGTTTTGCGTTTGAAAAAAAAAACTCCCCCGAGTCGAAATTTTATTTTGTTCCTTACTGTATTACACTGCCGCTAAAAGTTCAGAGGAATAATTTTTATTTATTTACAGAATTTAAACAAATATAGCTTCGTGATTGTTTTAGAGAGGAAATATATTTCAATAATATGCAAATAAAATTCAGAAAATGAAATGTGAGTTTTCTCGCATTTAATTTCTTCAAAACTTAGTATTGGAATTATTTCTTTCGCATTTTTCCTCCTCATTTCGTCTATTTATTTATTTTACCTTTAAATAATCTTGATTTGCCAAAACTGTGCAGTGGGACACGGCTCTCTGCTAGAAACCCATGTAAAATGCAACCGAAGGTATCATCATGACTGGCGTGATATAGGAAAAAATGTTTTCATTCCACGCGTTTCATTCGCCTCGTTTGACCTCCAATTTTATTTTAAATGCCTGCAGTTTCTTGTTCGTAACATTTTGGCCATGAAAATTAAAATACAGTCAGTCAACATTGAAAGCTGTTGAATTGAATTTAAAAAATACATGCTTTTCCTATTGCCAGCTCTATGTTTTTTTTTTTGCTGCAGAGTTGACACACTCCAGGCTTCTCCCATAGCCAGCTCCATGTTGGGCGGTCCGGAGTTGTAATAAAACAAATTACCTCAATTTATAACATGAAAGTAAACTGCTACAAAACAGCAATTACTAATAGTTCTGATAACTCGAACAAGCGTTTAATAAAGTCATTCAACGCAATGTATATTAATCCATAGAGCATGCACTTTCTAATTCCAGAAAAGCTTCGTCTGTTTGTTCTCCGTGATACTTTTACCTGACATTCCTTTTTACTGCAATCAAATTGCAATTAAAATCCAATTCTATGTTTGTTTAGTTACCCTCAAATAAAAACTAAGCACATCTGTTAAATACATTTACTGTTTTAATGAAAGCATCATACTTGTTTACAGATGAATGGTAACGTATAAAGATAAAACCCAGACAAAGTACACTTATTTCAAAATCTCAAACCTTCCCGTAACCCCAACACATGTTCTGCTCCAAGTTAGGGTGTTGAGAATATCTGTGTGTGCTCTTTACAACTACAACAAATATTTTGATATCATCGGTCCAAATTTTCGATATATCGGTGAAATTATCGATGTTCGTATTAGACTTTTTAAAATAAAAATGCAAAATAAGGTAAAAATGAAGAGATTTTGCGCCTTATATAAAAGAAGATAATACTTACTGGCATTCTTTGGGCCTCCGGCACTGAAATCTGCTCCTCTGCCATGTATGTTTTTCGAATCAAATTCGTTCAGCAATATTCGGCGCCGCTAAATCAAAATGGCCAGCCCATTTTACAAAGAGGCGCACCGAGATATCTAAATGGCGGAATACTGCAGCTTCGCAAAGCAATCTCTACGAACACAGTGAAACTCTTCAACTTTTAAAAAATCAGGAAAATATCATAAATTGGGTTTGTAAAATTAAAAATTGACATCAGTAAACTGCATCTCGGTTTATATTCCTTGGCATAGAGGATTTGAAATTCGTACTTTGATTATATTGTCGACTAAAGTCTAAATACAATATATGATAGAAAATATCAGGACACCCTCTTTGAATAGAAGCTTCGCCCATAATATGTAACGGCCATGGCCTATGCAGAATACAAATACACATGTGGCCTGGCAAACATCATAGACGCACATGGCCAGTATTATGTGCCGTACGGCGGAGCTATGTGACTTAAAACCAGCCACGTTCATAGGATATCATCTTAACAACACGTCAGCTCATAGACAAGCATGCACAATACAATGGGCCGTATGGCAAAGCTCAGTGATCTTGAACGTAGCACAGTTATGGGATGTCACCTTAGCAACAAGTCAGTTCATAGACAAGCATGGCCATTATAATGTGCCGAACGGCAGATCTATGTGACTTTCAAATTTCCACGGGCATAGGATGCCATCAAGAGAATTCTGGAATTTTCTGCTATGCTGCAATTTCTCTGATCAATAGTGACAAATGTTATTGTGAAGAGGAAACGCCTAGTAGAAACAACAGCGCGATTGCCACCTACGTATTAGGACACCCAAAATGGTAGAGCAGTACTGCCTAGTCCTGAAGGTGGTGGTGCGACTAAATTGCCAATATTCGATAGCAACACTCACTAACGAGTTCCAAAAAGCTTCTGGTAGAAAATTGAGAACAATATCAGTTCTCTGAGGGCTGAAGGGGATGGGCCGGCATGGCCGAGTAGCCATACATATGCGGTACTTATGATATACTGCTGTAATAATCAACGGTACTTGCGTTGATTATTACAGCAGTATAATCAACGCAAATACCAGTGGGAGTGGTGTAAAACTAAAGGCCAATGGACTCTGGAGTGTCCAAAACGCGTTATTTGTTATTTTGAATCACGTTACTCCATCTTGCAGTCCGACGGACAAGCCTGGGTGAGGTCGATGCCAGGTTAATGCTATTTTCCGGACTTTGCTGTGCAAACTGAAAAGTTTGGTGAAGAAGGCATCCTGTTATGGAGCTGGTTTTCATGGTTTGGGCTGGACCATCTAGTTCCAGTGCCTGGGGAACCATACTCTTTGGCCTACCATGCCATCATTGGCGATTCTGTGTTCGCAACCTTATGGCAACAGATCGGTGAAGGCACTTTCCTTTAAAAGCAGCACAATGCTCCATAGAGTCACCTTTACCTAAATATGTTACTCAGAAAGGTATGAATTGTAAATCATCTCAAGAAATAATGCTTATGTGTTGCACTTAAACAGCTAGAGTATAGCAAACCTAATATTTAAGTACCATTAGTTGACTCCGTAGCGTAGTCACAAAACTTCGGTCATACAACCTACGTCCAATAATTTTGATGACTGACCAAGTAACTGATGTAGCAAGAGTGGGATGAAAATAGCATGTGTATTCCAGAGGAGAGCAGTCCTTGGACAATCGGTGAACATCTCGAAACCTGTCTATACTGGTACCGATAGGTGACAGACGGGCGTTAAAGAAATCATAGCATGATTTCTCGTCCCATTTAATTTTAGCCCTAGAAGAGCAGAAAGTAAACATCTGTTTTTTTTTTTTGGTAAATCAGCTACTGATACTTACAGAATGTTAAAAGAAATCTATGGAGACACATCATAATCCCGCAGTAGAGTTTGCGAATGATGTACACGGATTCCCGACGAGTGGAAATCCTTTGATGACGACCCGAGATCTTTGAAGCCTTCCAGTGTGCGGACAGCGAAAAAATCGAAGAGTTCCGGAATCAGTTAAAGAGAGATCGACGAATTGCTGTGGGACTTTTGGCTGAGACGGTTGGTATCGGTGAGTCTAATTGCTATGAGGTCTTATGCGAGGATCTAGGAAAACGAAAACATAATGCTAGATTGGTACCCCGCATTCTGAATGATGACAAAAAGGAAGCTCGTTAATGGATATGTTCCACTCTGCTGGACTCTGCAGTTCAGGGTCCTGATTTTTGCTCCAGCATTATTGCAGGAGATGAAACATGGTGTCTGCAGTATGATCCACAAACAAAGCGACCTAGCGCTGAATAGAGAGGCATCCACTCACCATCGACCAAGAAAGGCCAATTGCAGCCATCAAAGACAAAGACGATGCTGATAACCTTTTTCGTTTCGAGTGCAAACCGTAAATCAAAACTCCAACACCCAAGTATTACGAGGTTTACGCAGCAGTATTCGTAGCCGTCGTTCCCAGTTAAGGGAATCCGGAAATTGGCTGTTGCTCCATGATAAAGCAAAACCACATACCGCGTTGTTAGTACAAAAGTTCCCGGCTCACCATCGAATCTCTGTGTTGCCACATGCGCCGTACTCCACTGATTTATCTCCCTGTGACTACTTCCTGTTCCACACGATAAAACGGGCGCAAAAAGGACTAAGAAGTTTATGCAAATTATGCTAATTTATGCAAGGCATTACATCTATCCAAGTAGCCGTGAGAGAACAACTTGCCGATATCCCGAAAAGTGACTTCCAGAACTGTTTTCAGGATCTTTAGAAACGCTGGAAATACTGAGTTGATTCAAAAGGGCGGTATTTTGAAGTGGATAGTATTATGCGTGTGATACTTTTCTATAATTTTTGCTTCTCTGTACTGGAATTTTTTGGACATGGGCTGTGCAACGTCGATGGTTCACTTATACTATCAATGAGTCAAACATTGGGTATTGAGTACTGGATGTTCAGTGAAACATTTTGGTATTTAAAAACATCTGTTCTATTCCCAATTGTGCTCTAACCACCTAATATAAATAATACGCAATCTGCGTAATTGCTCCTTTCTTTTTAAATGATGCTTGAACTTAAATAAATATCCGGTCTATATATACATATATCAGAGACCACAAACATTTCCCCCACACTTTCCCTTCTCTTGTTAATCATCGATTAATGGATACCATAAAATATATTGGTGCCGATGTTAGCCAATGAAAGCAATTGCCCAATTAGTGGAGGTTTTGCTCTTGCTGGTGTATGTTATAACCACCTAAAAGTTTGATCTGACCTAGCAATTTGAATTTAATGTTTATCGCGACAAGTACAATGAATTCCATCTGCGTTTCGCAGAAATACCAATAGCTGTGTTCAGTGCCCATATTTCTAAAGAAGTACCATTAAACAACACTTCATCTCTCCAATTTACTAAATTAACAATGCTTGAGAAATATTCAAAGGATATTTCTTAAATTGGATTGATTCTTAGGGATTCGATATGTTTTTTATTCAGAAATACAAATTGCCATTCCGAATAAGTAGTGTTTCTCAAAATTAGTGGTCCTTAAAGCTCAAAAGTAAGTTATATTTCATAAGTGAATAAACCTATGTTCTTGTGCAGCGGGAGATATTCTAGAAGTAACATTTTTCTATTCAGTGACGCGTTTATCGAAAATGAGACTTTTTTCTGAATGCTAAGTGCTTTTCCTTATTTTGCTTTATCTACCATATTAATGATTTTCTGTTCTTTTCACGCTCAATTGTGTTATTGCCGGCAGATGTAGCCTTACACTTCACGAAGAACATTAAAGCATAGAAATTACGGTCATTACAGTGGCCGCTATTGTAGTGGAAAATCATTTGTGTAATGGGAAGCCATTAATATAAAGTACAGTGCGCCACACTTTTTGCGCATTAACATATTCGACCGTAATTTATTATGTGTCCCATTGAGCACTGCAGGCAAACGAAAATAAGGGGATTCCCAAAACGGGAAGTATGTTATTAAGGAGGTAACGGAGAAAGCAGGCGATGTTTTCGTCAAGCTGCGAAGTTGAGTTAATAGATTTACGAAGTCATATTTTTGTTAAACGAGGAACTACGCTCTTAGCTAGATCAAGTTCTCTGCTGGTATGAAGAAAATAACACAACAAATAGGCAATACTCACTCAGGGTAATCTTCAATGTATTTTTCGCAAAGCTTAAGCATGGCGAAAGATTATTTCAGTTTCAAAATAATCCCGTAATAAGAGAGAATACAGAGATTCAGTAATTCCCGTAAGAAGCCTAGATTAATGCATATTTTCCTTTTTAAATAAATAATTACGTTTGTTTAGTCATTTATGCTCGTGAAAACCTTTTCTGATTCGGCACAGATTACGTAATAGTTAAGGATATATGTTTTAATATTTGCTTAACTACCGAAAAAACGAACACCGCGTACAAGTTCTACTGCTAAACAGGAAGTGACATTAAGGATTAATCTGAGTTCTCAGCATCAAAACACTTCGGCAGAAACGATTGCTTGTATTGCGTTGCAGTACAGAAAAAACGGCTAATAGTTAATTTTGTTCGCAAACATTGACTACCGAATTGGTAACCGATATAGTGTTCAGCTTGATGTGGGAAACTCGTAATATGATTAACTTGGGCACGTTCTCATTCCAGTGATAGCATTGGCTGAGTCTACGTAGTAAGGAGTGGCGATCTCCAACCGTTTTGCAACATCAAAATGCAGAGACAGACATATGATTAATAATGATTTTGCGATTATGATTCCAGATTATAAAAAATGGAATACATTTTGTGGAACATGACCAAAAGGGATGGCAATGACACCATTCAGTTTACATACAAAAAATATAACACAGATTTGAAATTTATTTTCGACTCTTGGAGTTTCAGGAAATGTTCCCCGGACGGCAACAAAATATTGTGTTACGACCCGGGACTCTTGTATAACCTAAACAAGAGACAGTAAGCAAATTTGTTTCGATGTGCCAGTGTTGATTCATTGAGTGAAAATGCTTAGCAGTACTTTCTTCTACACAGTCGAGTCACACACTTTATTGTGACCACCTCCTACTTTTGACGTCAACAGCACGTAACCAATGAAAGATGGCACATGTCGTGAGCTGGCTTGGAGGATATATAAGGTGTGCTGCAGGCATTCTGAAAACATATCACTCGTTGCTCTCATGGATAAAAGGATCGATTTATCAGATTTGCAAAAAGGGGGATTTTCGGCTTTCTGAACAATGGTGGAAGTATTTCTGAAACAGCGCAGTTTGTGAATTGTTCGCGTGCTGCTGTGGTTAAAGTGTATCGTGATTAGAGAAAAGGCCCCATTGCGAATAAGCGACGTGGAAACTGAGGAGCTCCACATGCAATTGATGTGAGAGGTGAACGTCGGCCTCGACGGTGCGTGAGGGCCGATCGACACGCTACAATGGAGCATCTCACTGGCCAAATGAACCAGGGGGCTATGGGAACTTTGTCTAAAACGGCAGTTCAGCAAACCCTGCTGCGTATGGGGCTCTGATGCAGGCAGTTGGTTACTGCACCTATGCTAACGAAGGTGGATCGGCAGAAAAAGCTTACATTTGCATGGCAGTATCGGAATTGGACCTCCGCTCATTGGCAAAGTATTGCGTCCTCCGATGAGTCACGTTTTCCGCTTCATCGAACGGATGGAAGTTGAGATATAAAGCAAGAAACATCGGAGAACAAACACTTTTCAACCATTTCTGGAAGTACACAAGCTGGTGGGGGCAGCGTTATGGTCTGGGGAATGTTTTTGTGGCATTCTCTGAGTCCACTCATACTTGAGGAAGACACTATGGGCCGAATTCGTAATAAATCTATCCTTGTAGACCACATACACCCACGCATGCTGATTGTCTTCCCTAGGGTGATGGAATCTTCAAGAGCCGCCCCGGTGGCGCAGTGGTCTAAGCGATGGCCTCTGATCATTCGTCCGAACGGGGTCCGGGTTCGAATCCCGGTGAGGCATGGATGTTGTGTTTGTCTTACGGCACTGGCTCTCTCCCTTCCCTGGAACCAGTGACCCTAAATTAGGGACGGGCGACTGCTTATAGCCCATTGAGTTGCTCACGGTGGTCGTTAAACCTCCAATAAAAAAAAAAATCTTCAAGCATGATAATGCGACGTGTCAAACATCTAGAAATGTCCGAGCGTGGTTGAAAAAGCACGATGAAAACTTCAAAGTACTTCCCTGGCCCGCTAATTCCCCCACACTCAAACCCAATTGAGCATCCACTTCGATCGTGTTGTTGACTTTATGGATCCTCTACCAGACACCTTCCAGCAGCTGTCAGATGCACTGCAGTCAGCATGGCTCCACATTCCTGTGAATACCTTCCAGCACCTTATTGAGTCACTCCCAGCCCGACAACTGATGTCCGCGCTGCACACGGCGGTTACTCTGGACATTAGCTGGTTGTCACAATAATGTGTCTCGACAGTGTATATACAGGAAGTCAGACTTATAAGTAAGACTGATGAACGTAATATTCATGCATAGCGAACTGAATAACTCTTGCCGCCCCGGTAGCGTAGTCGTCTTAGCGTTGGCTTTAGACCATTCGTCTAAGATGGATCCTGGTTCTAATTCCAGTGAGGCGTGATTTTGTGTTTGTCTTACGGCACTGGCTCTCTCCCCCTCCCTGGAACCAGTGGCCCTCAATTAGGGACGGGCTACTGCTGATAGGTCACTGAGTTGCTCATGATAGTATTTGAACCCGCAAAACAAAAAGAAGCCCACCTGCCAGACAAATATTAGAAAAGCTGGAAAATAAGTTCAATATGGAGAGCAGATTGTCATTTTTACGTTTAACGTACAGACTGGACTAATAAAAATATGGCTATATTATTAGATAGCATACTACCGGGAAACAATATTTTTAAGATCTGTTTAATCGAACTACAGTAGATGTTCCATTGGCATAAATACAATAAAACGGAGTAAAAATGTTTCTTCGGGACTTTCTTCTGTATAACGAAAGTCACGCTTTTAGGAAAAACAGCTGAATGTGATCGTCGTTCATAGCGAGCTAAAAAGCGCATCTGTAAGAAAGGAATCAGAAAAACTGGAAAATGTGTTCAAAAGGGCGGGCAGATTGTAACTTTTGCCTTTAGTTGGAATGGATTAATCAAAATCGTCTATGTGCTTAGCAGTCATGCTACATATAAACAATATTTCCAAGATCTCTTTTCTCAAATTGTGCATGCCAAAGGAAAAACTACCATAAAGTAATAAGTTATTACCTTTCTGTACTCAAAATTGAAAGAACTGTGGGTAACACATTTTGAAAAGCAATTAGTTTACGGTTTATTCCTATTACCATTTGCCCATTTGAGCAAATGAAATGACTGCGAACTATCTTAAAAAATCACCAAACTATAAATGTGTTCGAGGTGGAATCCCTTGGAGAACTCTCCATAAAGATCGCAACAGAACGATTGTATTTTCACGTGGGTGACTACTTTAACACTTTGCTAAGTGCCGAGCTCTTGCATAATGGCAATGATGTGACAAATGCTTTAAGACCGTCTCAAATGTGGTATTGTTAATTTCGTTCGGCAGGTACAATATCTCAGTCGCTAAAGTGTCTCTTTTAAGAAGTCGGTTGATGAGAAAAAAGTGAGAGACACCTGTAAAGGTTTCTTCAAAGAAAAGGTTGCACTTATTTTTGAGCAATTCTCATAGAAGCGCACTATATGAAAATTATCCTGTATGAATTTAACTTGAATCCTAACATTTCCCTCTTCGTTTTTGGAAAATGGCAATAAACCAGTTTCGACAGCTTTTTAACACATGGTCCATAATCGGTTTTAAATTATAGTAGTAAAATTATTACTTGCACTTTGATTTTTTTTTTATTGATTGGAGGTTTAGCAACTACCGTGAGCAACTCTGCACTTTGATTTCAGAAACTATTATTAGCAGAAAGCCCTTTGATTTCAGAAACATCTGTTTATTCGCAGAAATTTCCATAATTTTTGCGGTGCATAAGTTTCAACCATTACAAAACAAGCAAACCATTTCAGTAATTTGAACTTGAAATGAACGTAATAAAAAACAAATAGAACAGATAGCTGTTTTCAACCTCATCGCAATATGATACTAAAATGCACGGAAAATGTGTTATTAAATTCTGTTGTGTCATGGATTAAATCCACAAATTATTCCATTAAGATTTCGCTATGTGGTTTAAGAACGTATCTTCGAAGTAAGTAAATTTTGAAATAACAATATTCGTTCATTTTTATTGATTGTCTCGCATACTTGATTATCGGCTTTTACTGGCTACTTCTGCCTTTGGAAAAATGCTAGGATTGTTGTATTTTCCAGTGTTATGTGAAAGATAATCGATAATGTCTTTATTATTATCCTTTTGAAGCAGGAATTTTCATAAAGGTACGGCATTGCCCAAATAAAAGTGCAGAATGGATACATTTTGTGTCAGTATGTGTGGAAACTAAATTGCAAGGGAGGAGGATTGGTGTTTCAAATGAACTGACTTGTAGGAATGCGCAAATATTGTATGTAGAGTAGCTTCCACGAGACAAAATGTTGCGTTTGTTGATTACTGATGATAAATTTTCATGCTACTTATGTTTTGCGCATGATAAATAAAACAAATGGGGATTTAAATAAATCAGTGTAGATTAAAAAAGTGGATGGTGTCACTCTGTGCAGCATGCTTAATATCTAATGTATCTGACATTCGTGTAACTAACTCTTACTTCGTTCCTTATTTTCTGAAAACATATTCAGGAACTAGTCATTACTGATTCAGAATAACTCATATTAAAACATTCGTTTTAGGATAAAAACTGACATCACTGTTTTATTCCAACATATGAAATATCAACCGTTGAAGCATAATGAACATATGTAGAGGATTTTAGGAAGGGAGTGTCTAACTCCTGGTCTTAAACAACCCTTAGAAATAGGAAGCTCGGAGATTTGCGCTAGAGTGCCCGTTAGGAAAGTGACACGGAATTGAAATAGAAAGGAGGAGGGTGACGTCCTTATTTATTACCGGGGGGGGCAGTACCCTGGGTCCGACGGCTTAACGTGCGCATCCGACGCATGGTGGATATTTAGTGGATTGAGCGTTCGTACCTGCCTTGGATCGAACCTGAGGTCCTTTCCGTGGCAGTCACGAGCGTTGCCCACTAGGCCCTTTGAAACACGTTTGCATAATTCCTTATATCTGAACCTCTTTATCACTATTGAGATGTCAGGAAATGCAAAAAGCAGATTGTAATACCGAATGCAGGAACATTTCTTCCCAGTTCTGATAAGAAATATACTTAAATGGAGTTAATAACATGCCAGGTGAAAGTCGATCAGCCTGTCTGTCATTCTTGTAAGATCTGGACACAATCGTTTTGCAAGATTTAAGCACGAATTTAAATTTGGAAATATGCTTAGAATTTATTGATGCTTTATAATATTTTAGGGTGTCTGTTTCAAAAGAATCTGTTTCACAGAATTAAGCTATGATAACTATATATTCAGCGCGAACAAATAAAAAAGCTGCATTGAGAGTCGCGCACGTGTTACGTCGCAAAATTTGGTAGTTGGACACATGGCCGCCTCGGTGGCTCAGTTGTCTAAGAGCAGGCGTTTGACCGTTCTTCCGAGTGAGCCTGGGTTCGAGTTCTGGATGAAACATGGCTAACGTGCTTCTCTTAAGGAACTGGATCCATATCCTCCTTGGAACGAGTGGCCAATTTATGGACGAGCGACGTTTATAGCACTTGGAATTTTTAACAGTAGTCGTTAAACCAGGAAAATTAAAATATATAGTTGGTAACATGTAAGTCGTTAGATATTTATCACATTCAGCAACGCCCTGTCTAACACTATCGCATATTTTAGGAATGCTGTTTCTTTTCACAAATGCTCCACTAAAACGGAATGCAGCAAAGGTATTTCGCTCGGTGGCTTAGTCATCAGAGACCCATGATTTTAGCGAAATGTCCGAGCTGAGAGTGGTCGCGACCACCACAAGATGCATGGGCGGTGAGCGTGACCCACGGCGCTAATGTCTCTCAGTCAAACCAGTAACCCCAGATTTGAGACTGGCAATTGTTTGCAACCTTTGATGCTCATAGTAGTAGTAATAACCTGAAGCACAACAGTTGAACAATATGCTTTACCTTATTTTTAGCAGTGATTTTTAATTAATTGATCCATTAATGTTCTGCCATATTTGCGGTTTCTTTGCCAATCTAATTAATGTATGCTTAGCATGTTTAAATGGCTAAACCAAATAGACCGACCCTTATTCAAATAGTGAGATAATCCATATAGTTACGCATGTAGGTGCATTATCTTGATTTTATGTCATTTCGTAACAGGATATCCCACCCGACACATTGTACAACTTGTTTGAGATGTAAATTTTCTTTCCCGCCCCAGTGGCGCAGTGGTCTGAGCACTGGCTATTGACCTTTTGTTCAACATGTGGCCGGTTTGTATCCCGGTGAGGCATGGACGTTGTGTTTGTCTTAGAGCATTGGTTTCATACCGTTCCTGGGAACTACTGGCTCTAAATTAGGCACTTGGGATTACTTATAGCCCATCCAGTTGCTCACGTTGATCGATAAACTTCCAAAGAAAACAAATATTAGTTTTAACGAATGTTTGGCATTTCACCATTTGTGAAGCATAATTGGCTATTCCAGAACACTGCAAAACCCTTTCGTCTCGATTGAGTTTCATTACTAGTAATGCCAGTCGATAATGAAGAGAAAAGAGCATTATTTCAGTAAGCCGCATCGTGAAGTGAAATGTACAAGTTTGAACTAGAGATAAATATTTTCTATCATAAAATGCACATTAGACATATATTTTATATCATGAAATGTACAAGTTTGCATTAGAGACATATATTTTATATCATGAAATGTACAAGTTTGCATTAAAGACATATATTATATATCTATAAACAAGAATGTGTTAGATATTCAGCTTGTCAGATGTACTTTGGCAACAGCGATAGCCAAAATACAGCTCTCTTTTGCTCTATTTCCTCTCGGTGTTATTCTAAACGAAGGGTACAATACCTTTATTGCAAGAAGCTCTGAGACAAAAATGAAGCATTTATCAAAATATCTGACATGTGGTAATATAGCACATCATCTGGTTATGGAAGCTCGGTCATATATATATATATATGACTAAAAGAAAGGTAAGTTAGGTCGAATAAATATGTCTTATTCAGTAAGTAAACAAAGGGAAATTTCTCAAACAATATCAGATTTCAAGGAGTATTTCATTTCTTAATTTAGTGCGCAGTTCTTTCGTGACAATATTCTTCAATGTTCTCGGTAGATACTAACATCGTTATCTCGCTAATCTTCTAAAGTTCCAAGATATTGGCTAAGAACTACTTTATTTGGAAATAAAATGTTTTGCAGTAGAAATTAATATTTTGAGTATATGAATTAATGTCAGGGATATGGAGTATTATAAGTCTCATGAGATACTTTGCAAATAAAACATTGGAATGATAAAAATGACCGAAACGAGTTATTTAGGTCAAACGCAGAACTGAAACCAGCCTATTCTCCTTGGAAACATGTACGGAGACCACTTTAATTTTACATCAGCAGATATTTTTAAAATCACGTATCTCCTAGAGCTGTTTAATACATTGATTCAGTGAATTACGTCATTCCAAGGATATTACATTTAAACTGCGTTTCATTCTTTTAAAAACTGAAATTCCTCTGTTTAAGTTATGCTCCTGGTAAGACAGAAGTGCATCCTTATCTACGGAGGCAGAATAAACACTTCAAAACGTTTCCTGGTTGACGTAACGTTTGACAGCCCTAGATATCTTTCTTTTGTAATAACTCAAACAAAAATTGATCAAAATTGAAATTTGGAATGTGGAAAAAAATAGGATTTCAATACGATTATAAAAGAAATATTTTATAACTTTTGTCATAGTTGAATCTGATATAATTTTAGTAACACAGAGACAAGTTCAGTTTTACATAATTTCAAATCTTACAAGGACAATAAACCCAATGCGGTGCAAGTTCTCTGCATTTAAAGATACTTTTCCATTACGCACACTACGCAGTTTCACAGTTATTGATATGTTTTCTTCCTATTACTAATTTCGGTGTGCGGGCTCGAATACGTATACCATACCATGTAAATCTTTATCGCAGTTATAGGCAATTGGTTAAGTCGCTAAGCGCTGTATGCGTGGCTGACGCTTCTGATGGGTGTTCGAACCCCGGTCCTGCCGGATATCTAGTTTGCGGTTTTCCGGGATTTTCCGCACGCTCCCTGTGTTTTGGGACTTGAACGCCTAGATGGTTCTCTGTAAAGTTGGCCCTGGATGCAATTTGTCCCTTACCCGTTTGCAGCAGAGGAATGGCAAGCCGTCTGCATTAAATAAACAAAGACATCGCTCTTTCCTCGTTTTATCAACACATAGCAACCGAAAAATTGTTATCCGATCACCGCGGGGGATCCGAATCCCAGATCCCTCGATGTGTAGCCGAGTGTGTTAATCCTACGCTACGGTGGCCAACAATCAACAGCGCTATGTGTTTTTTTTCTGTCAGCTTCTGACAGAATAAATCTGTAAGATGGGATCAGCTGCTGAGACGTCATTATCTCGTGGACATTAACGGCACTGGCTATGCATTAATTATAGCAATTAAATTCAAAGTAAAAACCCTCCAAATACGTTGCATCAGTGAATAAACAAAGACATCGCTCTTTCCACGTTTTATCAACACATAACAACAGAAAAAAAATTTTATTCGGTCACCGCTGGGGATCCGAATCCCAGATCTCTCGATATCTAGCCGAGTGCGTTTGCCTTACGCTACGATGGCCAGCTTCTGACATCATAAATCCGTAAGATGGGCTCAGCTGCTGAGACGTTTCCAAAAACATAAATAGCGCCGTTGATTGTTGGGTACCGTAGCGTAAGGTTAACGCACTCCGCTAAATATCGAGAGATCTGGGATTCGGATCCCCAGGGTGACCGGATAACAATTTTTTAGTTGGTATGTGTTGATAAAACGCGGAATAAGCGAAGCCTTTATTTACTCACTGACGCCACGTATTTGGAGGATTTTCGCTGCTGCATTAATTTGCCAGGAATGCTCAAGAGCACATAGTCGTTTTGCTGGACTCTGTCCCCCGTGGGCGGAGGAGATACATAGATGGATGGATGAACAATTTTTCCTCAAAATGGATTTTTTTAATTAATGGTTTAAGCAAAATATAAAGGGTTTATAAGTTATTGCTTACGACAGGTTGCCTAAAGAACAATGTTGCCACACAAACGTCTGTAATCTTAGGTAGCGGAGGAAGTAGTACATTGTAAAGATCAGAAATTCACGCGCGACGTTCCGTGATGTCTTTCCTGAATAAACGTAGCATATTTAGGATACAACCTATTCAGTGAAATGACCGAAAGAAAAATATAAATTTAACGGATTTTTCGCACGCTAGGAAAATTATGAATTTTCAGAAACCTTTCAAACGCAGTTCCTTCCGTATATTGACGGTAAATTCACTTAACGACGTATTAACAGAATATTCTAAATCTTCAGAAAACTTCCCGCAATTCTTCTGGAATATTAACGAAAATATCGGTTTTCACTTTTTCCTTATCCGTACGTCGGAAAATTCACGGTAATTGGAGAGATTCGCCAGAATACTTGAGGTTTGATTAGCTGTTAAATTTCAACCGTCTGTCAGAGGACAGATTTTGAAGTTCTCTACCGAGATCGAATATTGTGGATAGAATATCGCGTGAAATATTTGTTATTGTGGCACCTGATTTTTGTTTTCCAGATGCTGTATATTGTGGCACCTGATTTTTGTTTTCCAGATGTTGTATATTGTGGCACCTGATTTTTGTTTTCCAGATGTTGTATATTGTGGCACCTGATTTTTGTTTTCCAGATGTTGTATATTGTGGCACCTGATTTTTGTTTTCCAGGTGTTGTATATTGTGGCACCTGATTTTTGTTTTCCAGATGTTGTATATTGTGGCACCTGATTTTTGTTTTCCAGATGTTGTATATTGTGGCACCTGATTTTTGTTTTCCAGATGTTGTATATTGTGGCACCTGATTTTTGTTATGAATGTGGCACCAATATTATTTACCCTGTAACATTGTGGCACCCTGGCATTATTTACGCAACCCAGTTCACATTATTGTGGCACCTGTTTTGGTAATGATGCTCCCCTAATAGTAAATATTGATGCTCGCCTAATACGTAGTAATTATGTATCTAAGTATCCTATCTCTTACGGTAACACAATATACATCATCAGGTGCCATATTTGCACCAGATGTTGTATATTGTGTTACCGTAAGACATAGGATACTTAGATTATTTTACAGTTAATTGTATGATGTCTATGTACCAGTCAATGGAGTCCTTAAGACAAAAGCTATTTATTATACAGTAGCTATCAAGAGTAAACTTTATGAAACAGAAGTCATCGTTGTTTCCACGTTTATAAGTGAGTCACGGAAAAATGCTCATCTGCCGCCACCGGGAATCGAACCCAGGGTCCTCCAATTACGCCCTGGACATGCTACCACTGCATCACAGCGGCCTCGAATTATGCAGTTTCACATACGACTAACTGCCAAACCACATGGCAAATTTCTTCTTGGAGCCACGCACAATGCTGGGTATTCAACATTGATGGTGAACAGCAACTGAACAAATAACTAGGAGGCGAAACAATAATTAATACACACTATTGACGTGCATTAGGAACATCAAACAGAAGTCATCGCTCTGTCCACGTTTATAAGTGAGTCACGGAAAGATTATCATCGGCCGCCACCGAGAATCGAACCCATGATGTTCCATTTACGCGCTGGACATGCTACCGCTGCACCACAGCGGCCTCGAATTATCCAGACTCACATACAACTAACTGCCAAACCACATGGTAGGTTGCTCCTTGAAGCCCCGCACAATGCTGGGTATTCACCAAAGTTGAAAAGTAAGCACAGAACAAATAACTAGGAGGCCAATGAATAATTAGCATATCCAGCGCGTAACTGGAAGACCCATGGTTCAATCCCCGGTGGCGGACGGTGATTATATTTCCGTGACTCACTTATAAAACGTGGAAAGAGCGATGACTTCTGCTTCATGCTCCTGATCTACGTCAATTGTGTGTAAATTTTATATTTAGAAGCTTTGTAGAATAACGTAGAAAGGAGTAGATTTGAATTTTTTTAAACATATTTGAAAGCCATCGTCACTTTTAGAAGGTATCAGGTTCGAAAACATTCTGTTGCTTTGAAAAATCACGATGAAAAAAATATTAAATTTTCGCTACGTCTTTCTACAGAAAAAAAAAATTATTGCAAACCTATTCGAAAACATAATAAGCTCCATCAGAAAATAAAATATATAATTCGCCCTCTTTAATGGCAAAACTATTTCATCATTGCGGAATTAGAGTTCTACCTTTGACGTGAACCTGGCCGCCCCGGTGGCGCAGTGGTCTAAGGCGCTGGCCTATGAGCATTCGTCCGTAAGGGGTCCGGGTTCGAATCCCGGTCAGGCATGGATGTTGTGTTTGTCTTACGGCACTGGCTCTCTCCCTTCCCTGGAACCAGTGACCCTAAATTAGGGACGGGCGACTGCTTATAGCCCATTGAGTTGCTCACGGTGGTCGTTAAACCTCAAAAAAAAAAAAAAAAAAAAGACGTGAACCTGATATCTGTGCCTTCCTGGCTCAGCGGTAAGGCATACTGATCCCCTTTAGCCGAAGAAATCGACCTGGGGTAATATGGAAAACAGGTAAACAAATATCTGCTGCAAAGGTTGAAAACTTTGAAGTTTTCGATTTTGCGAAAGTTCTGTATAAATATGAAGAATCCCCAAAAAAGAACTTTACTGAAGTAAGCGGTATTATTGTCTATGGCAAATCTGTCAAAATAGGGAAGTTAAAAGAAGCAGGCACTTTTAAAAAGATAAGTTTCGGTAAAAGAAGGATGCCTACCGGCAATTTTGTTGCACGTTATTTTCAGATAACTTTGGTGAGTTCACACCACTAATTTTGTACATTTTACTGATAAAAAGGGAGTAACGGGATAGCAGACTTTGTGGTAACAGGTTTTAAACATATCTGATGGTGACTTGAGCTCAGCTCCACAGCTTTATAATGCTCATTGTCCAAGTCCTTTAAAATATAATTTCTGCTTGGTGTTGTGCCTCGAATTTGAGCAGTTCTGCATTAGTAGTCTGTATTATTAGGTTGTTGCAAATGAAATGGAACAATCGTATTCAATATAAAATGATTATCATCGATAAAATATTTCTAAATATACAGAAAATTTAGTTGTACTTTTAAAGTAATTGCGGACCGGAACCTCGTGAACTTTTTCAAGCGCATGCAACACAGTAGCATGATTGTGGAAGCGTTTTTTCATCAAGTGGGAGGTCCAAGTGCTTTAAAATATGATCACTTGGGAACAAAATTAAAAAAAAACCTTCTTCGTGGTGCCAGGAATTTGCTACCTGATTCTGGGTATTTTTGTGCCGCTGATTCCGGAAATGGTATCCTTATTGCTCTATCTGCTCTAGTTTTTGAGATATTGTTGGCGTTTTTACCTAGTATTACTTTATTTTCCCGCCAGCTTTTGTTACCTGTTCGTACATATACCTTTGAATTTTCTGTTGCTGCCCGTGTTTGCGTGTGCACGTTACATGTTCAGACTTGTTTTATATCTGTTTCAGACGTTGAAATGAATTCATCACGAAGAAAATGTGTCAATCATCCGGATGTCTTTTGTTACATTTGCGGAGAGTACACGTTCGCTCAACAGAGACAAGCTTTAATGGACTTTCTGAAAAGAGCTTATTTTGTATACTTCACAGTAAAACTAGGGGACCAAGCTAAGCCTTGGGCACCGCATGCCGTGGGAAAAACATGTTCAGAATACCTGCGACAGTGGATGAATGGGAAAAAAAGTGCATGAAATTTGGTATAGCTATGGTATAGCGCGAACAGATCAACCAAAGTAATGCCTGTTACTTTTTCCCAGTGAATATAAAGGACATCAAGGGGAAGAACCTGCGTAAGTGGATGTATATTGATCTTGCCTAGGCTAGACGCTCTGTTCCGCATTCAGAAGAGATACCTGTCCCAACATGTAGCAGACTTCCAGAGCTCTCCGAAGAGTCGGATGAATCGGCTGATGAGAGAGAAGACTATGATGAGCAACATGATAGTGATTTCCAAGGACCTTCATTAGCTGCATCAAGTTTCATTCAAAAAGAATTGAACGACCTCATAAGGGACCTAAGTCTTCCAAAGAAAGCAGCTGAATTGTTAGCTTCCAGGCTGACGGAAAGAATGTACTGTTAACGGGAACAAAAATCACAGTGTATCGCAACAGAGAAGAAGCGTTTCTGTCATTCTTCACAAAAGGAAACGAATTCATTTTCTGCAGCAGTGTGCCGGGATTGCTGATGAAATTGGGATTACGGGAATACACATCCAGCGATTGGCGGTTATTCATAGATAGCTCCAAACGCAGCACTTAATGTGTACTTCTACATAACGGAAACAGATACAGATCAATCTCAATCGGTCACTCAGTTGGTATGCGAGAAGATTGGACGACAATAGCCATAGTCCTAGAGAAGATAACATACCGCGATCACCAATGAGAAATCTGTGTGGATTTTAAGATGATGAATTTTCTCCTAGGGTAGCAGACCAGGTACACGAAGTACCCATGCTTTGTATGTCTGTGGGACAATTGAGCTAAAGATCAACACTGGGTAAGATGACAGTAGCCTGTGAGAGAAAACATGGTAGCTGGAGAGAAAAATATCATCACAGAACCTTTGGTGGAAAGAGAAAAGGTCATATTGCCACCATTGCACATCAAACGTGGTTTGATGAAACAATTTGTGAAGGCACTTAGGAAAGATTTATCTCTCCTAAGTGCCTTCACAAATCTTCCCTAAGATAGAATATATTTTGGCTACATATGTAGAAAATTCCCAGCGTTGAGCATGGAGAATATAAAAGCAGGTGTATTCGATTGACCACAAATCCGGTAACTCATGAAAGGCCAGCGTTTCCAGGACTCAATGGACAATATTAAGGCATGTGCGTGGTCGTCATTTTGTTCTGTTGTACAGAATTTTCTTGGGAACCATATGGCCGCTAACTGCCGTGAACTCGTGAAGAATATGCTCACTGCGTTTTGTACAACTTGGTTGTAACATGATCATCAAATTGCATTACCTCCACAGTCATTTGGATCGATTTTCACATTGTCTTGGTGATATCAACGATGAACAAGGGGAGCTAGTTCACAAAGAAATAAGGGCCCTGGAAGAACGGTACAATGGACGATGGAATACACATATCACGGGTGGATTATTGTTGGACATCGACGGCAAATGTCCAGGAACATCGCATTGCAAGAAATCACAGAAACGCGGGTTCGTCAGCATGTCCCAATGACAAAAATTGTGTGTTGTTGTCCGTGTTCCAGGCTACTTGGGATTTCTCTGCATTAGTTATATCGTGAGAGGCAGATCTGATGGACAAAAGCTAATGCTCTTTTTGGAAGCTGTATCCCTAAAATACCCCCAACAAGGTCTAACATCTTAGGCACCAAAGGAAATTGTGTTTCGTTTTGTGCCTACCTTCTTTTTAAAGGGTGTAAAAAAGACAAATGGATTGATCATAATCGATCTGAGCCCAGCCCGGAGAGTACAAATGATTCTCAAGAACAGCTAATCTAAGCGTCTTGATTGTTTCCTTAACCAGCTTCTTTATATGAAGACCAGCACTCTCGCAAAGCAACACTTCCCCCTCTTTTTGATAATATTTCGATGCTCCTTCATCAACTTCTTGTGAACCAGATCCAAGTTCGAACAGTGCATGACACACGTAACAACATAGCCCAGTTTGAGGAAAGTGTAGTGAATAAAACCGCGTGTGGTCTAAGAAAACGCCCCCGTGCTTTTCTTTAATGCAACTTCTTGGCTCTTCCGATTACCCGTAGGTGGCAAGAAACGTTTGTAAAGGAAACATGGAACTGGTCTTCAATATTTCAGGCATTTGACTGTGAAACTATTCAAGAGCTTCATGCAGCTCCTGGTAATTTATTTCTGGTAGTGGCCTATCATGGTACTTGTTTTTGAGAACATCTTCGCTGCCCTTAAACTTCGCCACCAGTCTGGTACCTTGGTTTTAGATCCGGTTCAGTCCAAAGCGTTGCTTTTTACGAGACCTCATTCACTTTGTTGTCCAGTTTAAGTTAAAAATAACAAATTGCATAGACTTCGCGACTCTCCATCTTGATCACGCATATACATCATTTTAAGGATAACTGAGTTGGGAACTGTCTATAGCTTACACACCATGATCTGGGAATGTTTAAGACATCTACGTGCGATCTTCATCTGTTTTACGTTATTCTGCGGGAGAGTACTCTTCTGATTTCCCAATTCATGCTTCAAAACTTAATGTTGTTCTGGTTTTGATGTAATGAATGGCAATTTTGTAACAATGTGGCTGTACAATGTGGTGTTAAATGTCCGGACGATTTCTATAATTTTTATGAGGAGCCCTTCATTAAAAAGCAAGAGATGAACTACTCAGACTTTGTTTAAGAATCCTAAGACAATGCTTAGTAGTAAAGGTTTGGAACCAGAAAAAATCATGGTCTGACATTAAATCTGCCCTGTCTTTGTTAAAAAAACAATGAGAAAGCGGAAAATAGGTAGAAAAAAATCATTCGTTTTCTGTGCCATAGAAAGGCTTCGCGAGAAACGCAGGGCATAGAACGGCTTCACGAGAAACACAGAGCATAGAAAGACTTCACGAGAAACACAGACCAAAAAATAAGTAGAACAGTTTTGAATGAAAAAGACAGATTTTATAAGGTGGGGCTGGGACCGCATGAGGTGGAGGAACAGAAGATATGTAGAAATGTGTTTTAAATGTGATAGTTGTACCTTCAATACTTATAATTACTTCTTCTACATTTTCCCTGTTTCATAACTTAATATTTTACGCATACTGAAAGTAGTACATCATTTTGAAAGAAAACCTTACGGAATAGAATAAAACAAAAATGGCATTGCCAATCAGCACAGAAAATAAGTACATCTGCCAGGAAACGCTTTTTAAGATATGTAACATACGCATTGAGTATCATGGACTGGTACTCTGTGGGTTTTCAGGCATGTACTCGTAATTATGGAAATCACAAAATACTAATCCCCATGTACTGTCTTCATGATCATATGTAGAGGATATTAGGAAGGGAGTGTCTGACCCCAGGTCTTAAACAACCCTTAGAAATAGGAAACTAGGAGATTTAGGCTAGAGCGCTGCATTGGAAAGGGACACGGAAGCGAAGTAGAAAGGGGAGGAAGACGCCATTATTTATTACCGGGGGCCAGTGCCTGGGTGTACTGTCTACAACAGTGCTCCCCAACCTTTATAGAGTAGCATGACAATAATTTTAAAAGAACTACATGGCGGGCAGAATTTTTTTCTTTTTTTGATTGGAGGTTTAAAGACCACCGTGAGCAACTCAATGGGCTATAAGCAGTCGCTCGTCCCGAATTTAGGGTCACTGGGTCCAGGGAAGGGAGAGAGCCAGTGCCGTAAGACAAACACAGCATCCATGCCTCACCGGGATTCGAACCCGAACCTCTTACGGACGAATGATCAGAAGCCAGCGCCTTAGACCACTGCGCCACCGGGGGATATATGCTGCATAACATAATAGAAATAGAAATATCTGCTGCTAAATTTATTAAATATTTAAGCTCGTTTAATTAATACTTAATGAATACCACAAAAGTTGAAATTTGAAATTGGAGAACAATCTTGTTTTTAATGACAGCACTGTGGAAGCTTAAACTCCAGTAAAGGTTGAGAGTGTCTACTTTGGTGCTTGTCACTGAAAGTCGTAGCACGTGATGAAGAGCTGGGTCTTTCACACCGTTCCTTTGCTTTAACGTTTCGTATTTCATATCAAAACATGCCCTCTTGAATATGTAAGTACTTCCAATCACAGAAATAACCTTTAATCCCAAATTTCTTATGTTTGGATATTTCTCGATGAAAATAATGTTTATCTTCTCCACTCTATTTTCGAGCTGAAATAAAATCATATCAGTTAGGTGCATATAATACATTTGATAAACAAGGTTTGTGCTTTCAATACTTTCAATGAATTGCTGAAAATACTGATCGTTGTTTTGAGTTCTTCAAATTCTTTATATATGTTATCAAAGGTCTTAATAAGAGTGTCAAGCTCAGGTGTATGTAATTTAAAATCTGTAGTTTCACGCAAATATTGTCGTTTCATCAAAAAGCTCTTTGCAGAATTCGAAGGTAAATAGTTTATTTCTAGATCTGATCCTAAATATGGCAGAATGTTACGTATTACCAAAACCAGCTATATGACTGTTAAGATTACAGATACAGTGAAACCTCTGTTATACGTTTGTCTAGGAGATGGACTCAAAACGTACAAATGAATGAAACGTATATACGAAATTGCAAAATGTGGTAAAATGTATTCTTTAAAAGAGTATACGAATTCTTTAACAATGATTTATTTTAAAGTTGAGTAGGCGGCGAAACAAAAGGCATCACAATTTATAGCCTATTGTATCGCGTTGCAAAAATACTAAAGCATATATAAATCAAACTTCTGTTTTGACGACTCCATAAATACAGTATAAAGCAAGCAATGGGATAATGCTAGTGTTTCCATCCACTAATCGTTCGACAACTCCTAAATCACCTAGAGATCTGAAAATTCCTATGCTGATAGGTGTTAAGGTCTGGATACCTAGAAAAGTCCTACCCTCCCCCCCGAAAAAATCAAAATGACAGCTTTGGAACATCGTCTGCTTGATATTTTCACTAATTGCTCGACCCCTTCTAAATGACCTAGAGATCTGAAAATTGGCATGCTGATAGTTCTCAGGTCCGGATACCTAGGACAGTCCTAAAATTAAAAAAAACAGAAATGGTGGCTTTGGAGCATTTTATGCTTGAATTTTTCTACCATTTCATCACCTAGAAAAGTCTGAAAACCTAAAATTTCCAAAAATTGGCATGCTGATAGGTGTGAGGTCCGGATATCTACGAAAGTCCGAACAAAAAAATGGTAGCTTTGGAGCATTGTCTGCTTGAATGTTTCTACCACTTCAAAACCTAGAAAAGTCTGAAAACCTAAAATTTCAACAAAAATTGTAAGATGATAGGTCTCATGTCCGGATACCTAGGACATTCTGAAAATTAAAAAAAAAATAGAAATAGTGGCTTTGGAGCATTGTCTTCTTGAATGTTTCTACCACTTCAACACCTAGAAAAATCTGAAAACCTAAAATTTAAAAAGGGTGGCTCAGCGTTACCGTTCAAAATGCTGATAGGTTTAGAGATAAGTACGCCAGAAACGTTCAAATTCTGTAAAAATTACTTGACATTTTGATTTAAATTTAAGGGGGCGCGAAGGCGTCCTACCGCTTTATGTAAACCGTATGTACGCACAGACGTCTCAACCCTGTTCTAAATCGTAAAAATGTTACGGATCTCAAATTACTTTTCTCTTTCTTTAATCTCATGTTCAAAAATGATTTTATAGATTCACTGTTCGGAGAACGGGCTTGACTGCTAGTGTATTTACCAAAATTCTGATTCGAGATTAAGTGAAAATCTCACAACTTAGAATCTGATACTAGTGCTTCCGTATGAAAATCTGTAATTAACTGAATTTTTTGCTCGGATCCTGAATGCATCCATTGTAAACCAGAATGCTGAACATTGAAGATACATTTAAGATTGAATTCTAGTACGCCACCAAATAATGAAGCAACAGATTAACATCCCAGAGATTTCATCATCATCATCATCATTGTCAACCATTATCAATCCACTGCTGGACGAAGGTCTCCCCAAATTTCTTCCACAACGGTCTGTCTTGTGCCAGTCTCCTCCATGTCACTCCCGCATATTTACGAATTTAATCCACCCATCTCCCATGTGGTCTTTTTCTGGGTCTTTTCCTGTCCCTTGGAATCCAATCTAAAATTTCGGCTGTCCATCTATGGTCTGTCCTTCTGGCAGTATGTCCAGCCCATTGCAATTTCAGGGATTTAACTCTGATCATGATGTCTTCCACTCTCGTCATTTTTCGGATCCACGAGTTCCTCTTCTTATCTCTCCTGGTTATACCAAGCATGCACCTCTCCATGCTACTTTGAGTTGTCTGCAGCCTTTGTATGTCTCTTTTAGTTAAGGTCCACGTCTCTGCACCATACGTAAGCACTGGAAGGATGCATTGATCAAACACTTTTCTTTTAAGACATAATGGCATATTGCTCTTGAAAATTATGCTGTTTCTTCCAAAAGCTCTCCAGGCAAGTTTTGTACGCCGATTAATTTCTTCATCAATGTGACCCTCACTTGATATCTGCTGTCCAAGATAAACATACGTATCTGTTATCTCCAGTTTTTCTCCATCAATCGATAAATCTTCATTTCTTGTAAAAGCATTGAACATCACTTTTGTCTTCTGAAAGTTCATTTTTAATCCCACTTCTTTACTCTTGTCAGCAAGTTCCTGGATCATACTCTGCAGCTCTGATGGGGTAGTTGCAAAAATGACTACGTCATCAGCAAAACGAAGGTGGGTTAGATAATCTCCATTAATCTTTATCCCTTTGTTTTCCCAGTTCAGTGATTGAAAGACATTTTCCAATGTGGCATTAAAGAGCTTCGGAGATATGGTGTCACCTTGTCTCACTCCTTTTCCAATTTTTATGTGTGTTGTATTTTCAAACAGCCGAATCTTTGCACTTGCATTTTCATAGATGTTATTAATAATATTAATGTATGCATCTTCAATACCGCAGGATTTCAGAGCCGTGGTAACTGCTGATGGTTTCACCGAATCAAAGGCTTTTTCATAATCGATAAAAGCCATGCACAATGGAAGTTCATATTCCCTCGCTCTTTCAATTAGTTCTCTCAGTACATGGATATGATCTATTGTGCTGTAGCCACTCCTGAATCCAGCTTGTTCTCTCGGTTGAGCCATGTCCAGTGTTACCTTCAAGCGGTGTGAAAGAACTTTAGTGAAGATTTTATAAACCACTGATAGGAGGCTGATAGGTCTGTAGTTCCTGAGATCCTCAATGTCACCTTTTTTATGTAGCAGGATCATTGTAGCATTGTTCCAATCCTCAGGAATCTTCCCTTCATTAAGGCATCGAGTGAAAATTTGGGCGAGTACTGTTTCAATTTCTCCACTTGCTTCTTGTATGATGTCTATAGTAATTCCATCTTCTCCTGGAGCTTTCCCCCGCTTCATGTTCTTGATTGCATGAGCAACTTCTGCTGGGAGGACTGGAAGAACTCTGGTACCTTTCATGATGTCTGGAGTACATGTATCATCCCTTTCATATAATTTGGAGTAGAAATCTTTCACTCTTGTCAAAATTTCGCCTCTATTTCTTGTTATAGAACCATCTTCTTTTCTCAGAGCCATAATCTGTTTTCTTCCCTTACTGAGATGTCCCTTTGCTATCTTTAGGCTTTGGTTGTTTTCAATTGCTTTCCTCACTAGCTCACAGTTGAATTTCCTTACGTCTTCAGTGATACTTTTTCGTGCTGTCTTGCATAGCTCTATATATTCCACTTTGGAAGTCACATCTTCTTTAGTTGTCCTCATCTCTCTTCTTTTTTGCATCAACATTTTGGTTTTTCCTGATAATTTGTTTACATGCAACTTGTTCTTAGACCCAGCTAATTTTGTTGCTGTTTCCATAAGAGCTTTGGTTACTTTTCTGTTAACTTCCGAAATATCCACTTCTTCCGATGTTAGGCCTTCTAAAGCAGAGAATCTGTTCTTCAGTTCCAACTTGAAAGTATTATGGTGTTTTTTAAGGTTGGTTATGTCAATACATTTTGTTTGTCTTATGAGCTTGCCACGTTCCAGTTTAGTGTTGAGGTGCATCTTACATCTCACCAATCTATGGTCACTACCTGTGTTGAACTTGTTTAGCACACTGCAGTCTTCGATGACGAATTTTTTGTTACACATAATAAAATCAATTTCACTTGTCGTCCCAATTGGATGTCTCCATGTCCATTTCCTGTGTGGCTTTTTCTTGAAAAAGGAATTCAAGATGAAAAATCCTTCTGCCTCTGCAAACTCAACGAGAGTATTTCCACGCTGGTTTCTGTTGCCGTGACCGAATTTACCTACTGAAGTTTCATTCTGTTGCCGGTGCCCTATTTTTGCATTGAAATCTCCCATAATTATCTTCAAGTGCTGCTTACCTTTATTATTTAGATGACGAATTTCCTCATAAAATTCTTCAATTTCTTCTTCAGGATGACTTGTGGTGGGTGCATAAGTTTGAATAATCTGAGCCTGGTATCTTCTCGATAGTTGGATAACGAGTCGTGCAGCTCTGTCAGAGGAACTTTCAACTTCTACTACTTTATCCTTCAGTTTCTTGTTTATTATAAATCCAACACCACTAGTTCTGCCAGTATCTGTCCCTCGATAATAGAAGAGATGTCCACTTTTCAGTTCAATGAGATCTTCTCCTTTTCTCCTTACCTCACTTAGCCCGACGATGTCCCACTTGATCCTTTGTAGTTCCTCTTCCAATTCAAGAAGCCTTGAATCAGAAGATAGGGAGCGTCCGTTGTAGGTAGCCAAGGTCAGCATCAAATGGCAGCCTAGTCCGGTCCTCCGGGGATTTTTAGCACCCTCTGCCTTCATGTCGCACTGGCCGCTGCCTTGGCCAGGTACATTCCAGCTGCCGGAGACTGAGGGCCAAGATTTAAGTTGTAGAGTCATTTTGGAGGTGTTTGGCCATAACTCACCACGCTGGCCAAGCGGGTTGGTGAGTGTGGGATAGCATTTCCTCTGATCCCGATGGTATAGTTATACCGCTATTTGCGGTCGTCAGAGCCCCTTTAGTGGGAACAGGATGCACCACGAGAAGGCGGGGTTGACATTTGTCAAGGAGAGGCTGTGATGTTACGCATCACCTGACCTTACATCCCTCACCTGACCTTACATCCCATCCCAGAGATTTAGTAATTGCTAAATGGCGTATGTGTGTGAGTCATGAAATGAGAAACAAATTATTCATCCGAACCGAAAGAAGAACATAGCCTTTTCTGAGGAGATCATGGTTCAACTTTGGCTACACTAAGAAGAAACACCACAAGGCTATCTCACAAAAGAGTAAACTGTAGTAGTAATTGGATTCATTGGCGTAAAAGGTAAATTGAATCGAATTACTAGTGTAGTTTTAATCTTTTGTGTATAGTTGGTGTATAATTTCTCGTTATTAACGCTATCTCGATCATCTCAAAGTTCTAACATGCCGGGTAACGTACAAAAGAATTAAAGAACTGTGTGTTTTTGATAATTTGAAATTCAAATTTTAGCCTGCAAGTATAATCGCGAAAAGCGCATCATGGATTACGTATAACCGAGTTAAAAAAAGCGTTAGGAATTACAGAAAAATATTGGGACAAAAGCAGAATTACATATAAAAGTGAAAACCGTATAACTGAGAAACAAAAAACAGATGTCCCCCCTGTAATTTGGTCTTTCCGTTAAAGACCTATATTTAGCGCATTCAAATGCCGCGTCATATCACTGTAAAGCTAGTGAGCTAAGCAAATTGACATCACTGAGATATCTAGATCGGTTAGCATCGCACTTCATTTCTTCGAATAAAGAGACAGACAGTTCTTTCCGAAGTGGGAAAAGTCTCACTAAACATCTTCCAGCCCTCAAACAACAAATTGGATTGTGCAGAAACAAGCTACTGTATATTTGACATCAAGCACATCTAAAAATATTTTGGATTTTCTTTTCCTAAAATCACACTTTTCAGCCATTAATTAAAGTCGTTATTTTTACTGGCTTGTTCTTTGTATTTGACAGTTCCATCCAAGACTCACAATTCTTGGAAGTGCATAATGCAGTGTAAAATTTCTGATATGTTGCCACCTCTTCACAATCAAAAGTTATTTTTGTTATTCTTTGCGAACTTTCAGTTGGACAGCACTGTTCAATAAGCAGGGGTCTGAGTATAACCAGGGATATACTTTGAACGTACTAAATCCAAATATGGATAATAAAATTCCAAACTGAACCACTGCTTTTATACTGCCAGAGAAGTGATATACACTATATACCAACAAGTAATTGGACACCTGTGATAGCAAAGGAAAATGAAGTTTATTCTCCTTCAATAGTTGCTGGAGCCCCCACGAGCGGCGATTACAGCTGCGACTCTCCGGGGCATACTCTCAACCAGACGTTGTACGACGGCTAACTGTATTTTCTTCCACTCGGCTTGGAGAAGACATGTCAGTCCCTTCACCGGTTTCGGACGGTGGGGGCTCGCTTTAAGTCGACCCTCCAACTCGTCTCAGAGGTGCTCGATAGGGCTAAGGTCCGGGCTCTGCGCAGGCCTGTCCATTCGATAAACCCCATTCTCACCATACCAAGCCATGGTGGACTTCGCAGCATGACAGGTGGCATTGTCATCCTGAAAGTAACATGAGTCCAATCCGTAAAACTGCCACAACGTAGGAAGCGCATGGTCATCCAAAATGGTGCAGTTGGTCTCGGCGATGAGTCTACTAGGAATTGCTACCAAGGTTCTCGTTCCATACCAGGAGAAACACCACCATAGCATAATTCTACCGCCACCAAACTTTATAGTTGACACAATACATTCCGGCAGGAAGCGTTCTACAGGCAGACGCCAAAGCCAGACCCTGCCATCCGAACGGAAGAGGGTAAACCTTGATTCGTCGCACCAGAGAACCTGTTTCCACTGTTCAAAGGCCCACTGTCGACGTTCTTTGCACCACGTTAGCCGAGCAGCGCTATTGGACTTCATGATCAAAGGCTTGTGGGCGGCAGCACATCCATGATAACCGAGCAGATGGGCTTCCTTAAGGAAGGTATTCATCGAAAGATCACTTCCGGATGCTTGTTGAAACTCCTCGCGGATGTGGACCATCGATTTGGTGCGGTTCTTCCGAATTTCTCTGGCCAGCACCCGTCGGTCTCTAACTCCATGTTTTTTAGGTCTGCCAGGTCGAGGTACATTCCGACAGTCACCTCTCATCTTCCACTTGCCAATCACGTAGGCCACTGTCGATTTTGGGTACTTCAATTCGCTGGATATGTCACGTATGGATCGGCCATTTCTGTGATACCCGACGATTTCACCTTTCTCGATATCAGAGAGCTTCGAACTGCGTGGCATCTTGCATGCGACTGGTTGCGTTGTTCTTTCCCACACGATATTTAACGGCGGCGGCCGTGACGTGTATCAGGACCGCAGATATCGTCGATTGCAGGGGTGTCCAATTACTTGTTGGTAGATAGTGTATAACTATCATACATTTGTCCATAATGTTCAAAGGCTCACACACTAGGCATGAAAATTATCTTTGTTGGCCTTTTAGTGTCATTTATAGGACATTTGTAAAATATATATTAATTTAAGAGTGATGTAAATTATGCATGTCTTCTAATTTATCTAATTATTCTTTCTTGTACTTTTTCGAATTTGTAAATTACCAAACTCAAAGTAGATAATTGAAAGCCTAAATTGTATTCCAGTTTGAACAGTGATCAGAAAATGTATATGTGAAAGTATCATACAAATACAATTCAAATAATGCATTATTTAAAAGATCCTTACGAGAGACTACTTAGACCTTAATGATTAATGAGAAACATATCAATTCGGAAATCTTTTTCTAAATCACGAGAGGAGAATTAACAAAACTGCGCAAAATTCTGTGCTTTGAGAGACAGAATAGGAAAAATCTATTTTGCAATTAACGAATGAAGCCGTTCTATCGGAATTAACGATTTCCTGAACCGTTAATAGGCTTTTGAAGTAGCAAGGATATCAACAAAATTACTCTGGGAATGAAAATCTCTTTGCTTTTTTTTATTTTTCATGAGCAAAGACTTTCTGTTTTTAATTTTTCTTAAAACAATCTTAAGGTTAATGAAAATGAAGTCAAGCCTTTAACGAACTCGTTTGCTTTCAGGGAAGATTGCATCCGGCCATGAAAATGTTTGCCTAATGCACACATAAGACTAAAAAATGTGCTTAAGATGAATGTTCATGACTTTGTAATGTTCTTAATCTAACTGATTACTTTATTGACTACCTGAATAAATCAACGCAAGTAATACTATAAAGAAATTGCATAAAATTATGCCTATATTAATTAAAATATAATTGTATTCGTCTCAGTACCTTTCGTTCTTTCTCCATTCGAAAAGAAATTAATGTATGATTCAATAAGATCCACTTAAGAGAGAATTGATCTTTTTTCTGTTAAAAAAAAGAAACATTATATTATACCTGTTTTACATGTCTTTTTCATAATGTTTGAATAATGCTTTATTATATATAGGGATGAGATGTATTTAATCTAAAATATTTTCTATTGTTCAAAGAACTTATAATTCCGGTAATGGAGTACTTACTAAACAACCATTAAAATGCTTTTCTATATCATGTTATAGAGTTTCGGTGACAGGTTTAAAATTGTTAATATTTCCACGCAGAGTATTTGCGGCGTTCACAGTTTGTCCTGAATCTCATTTTAGTTTTTAACATGCACTCTTCTATCTTTGCTCTGCTTTTCACGCGCTTAAGTAAATATGAGTATATTTTTTTTTTTTTTTTTTTTTTTTGATTGGAGGTTTAACGACCACCGTGAGCAACTCAATGGGCTATAAGCAGTCGCCCGTCCCTAATTTAGGGTCACTGGTTCCAGGGAAGGGAGAGAGCCAGTGCCGTAAGACAAACACAACATCCATGCCTCACCGGGATTCGAACCCGGACCCCTTACGGACGAATGATCAGAGGCCAGCGCCTTAGACCACTGCGCCACCGGGGCGGCAAATAAATATGAGTATAAAAGAACTCCAGTTTTGTCTCCAATTCTATCAAGGATTGTTAAAACTAGGACAAATGAATGATATATTTTCTAATAACATGCGATAAATACGGGGACAGCAGGACTTTCCAAGTGTGTCGCACTCGACGAACATAGGTAAATGTGATGTTCTGAGCGACTTTGATCGTCGACGCATTGCCGGCGCATGACAGATGGGTCATTCTATGGCTCAAGTGGTGGAAACTCTAGGGTTTCTGAGGGTAACTGAATCATGGGTATACCGCTAGTATACCATCGACGAACGTACCAATACCCAGAAGCAAGGAGTAGCCGTCCACATGCAATTGATGACAGGGGTCGACGTTAACTATACAGGCCGGTACAGATCAACCGCTTGGGAACTGCAGCGGAAATCACATCCAGTTAAATTTCGGAGACTCAAGCAGTGTCAGGAAGTGAAGCCGCGGGTGGCCTAATGGGCAACGGTCGTGACTGCCGCGGAAAGGACCTCAGGTTTGATCCCAGGCAGGCACAAATGCTCGATCCACTAAATATCCGCCGTACGTCGGATGGGCACGTTAAGCCGTCGGACCTCGGGCGTCTTCCTCCCCTTTTCTACTTCGCTTTAGTGTCACTTTCCTGTCGGGCACTCTAGCCCAAATCTCCTAGCTTCCTATTTCTAAGGGTTGTTTAAAACCTATAGTCGACACTCCCTTCCTAAAATCCTCTACATTAAAACAAAAAGTGTCAGGAAGCGAACTGTACGACGCACGCTGCACACTCTGGGCTACACCCTACCGCCTTACACGTGTGCCACTGTTAACTGCTGGTCATCGGAAATTACGCCACGCCTGCTGGTGGGAACATCAAGACTAGAAACCTGTAGAGTGGCGTAGCGTCGTGTTGTCAGATTAATCTTGTTTTCCGCTGTACCTAGCTAACGGGAGGGTGCAGGTGCGCAGTCCACAGCATGGAGCTATGGCCCTGTCGCGCAGCATCGGGTCTGATCAAGGCTGAGGTAGCTCTACAACGGTTTAGGGAGCCTTCTCATGGAACACATTAGGTCTCTTATTGAGTCTTGAGAGGTACTTAACCCTTCTGCTAGAGATGAGTTCAGGCTCAATTTTAGAAGCCCGGGCCCGGATTCTTGGAAAAGTTTGCTTATCAAGGCTTGCATTTATGCATTATACACTGGCCAGAGATATGACCCAAGCAAGGATTAGTTTAAAAATCATTAGTTTAAAACGTTTAGTTCAGTTAATCCACTTCACAATATTAATATGTTTTTAGACATACTACGCAGAAAGCCAAATGTTCTAAAATGTGGATTTGAAAATAAATAAATGATCAACGTGCCCTTCGACCGTATCTATGGGGAATCAGTAATTATGGTAAAAGCTGAAGAAAAGAAAATCGTTTAGAAACAACAAAAAATTCCATTCGTTATTTCTTTTTGATTTCTAAATTTTCTTCTATTTTGAATGAATTGCATTATAAAACGTACAACGCCGTACAGACAGTTGCAAGTGTTTGACACTTTGACTCTAGAAAACTAATCTTTGCAATATAATTTACATATACGCTAATTGATAAAGGTAGTTTAGAGTGATGTAGAGAATGTTAAAAAAAGCATGTAGGGAAATTTCCAAAATAAAAAAAAGAACGTAAAAGACCAGATTATTCTGCATTTTGTAACATTAACAAAACTTTGCGCTTAACAGTATGATAATCACAATAATATCATAGGAGTGTGCAGTTTCCAGATGAAGTTCATCATGAAAAAAGAGAGATTGAGAATTGCATCTAATGCCTCAGCGCTTCAACTTGATCTTCTTTTCTCTAAAACTCGACCTGCTGCACTAAAAACCAACGTCACCCCAAAAACCGCGGGAGTGGGGAAATTTTGAAAAATAAATAACAATACTTCTAACAGCACAATTTTGGAAATTAATACATCATTTTAAAGATAAGATTCTTGATTTTTAATAAAATACAAAAATGGGAATGAGATTTTTTCCCAGTTTTTCAATACCAGACCTCCTTAAACTAATTCTTGCTTGGGCCATAGGTTTGGACAATGCATAATGCAAGTCTTGCTAAGCAAAATTTGTCTTGCAATGGCGCGCTAGCTTAGGAAATTGAAAATCCTTCCAACATGGTAACAAATCCACAATGAAATTCAACACGAGTAATTCAACCGGGATCGGAATTACGCGTGTTTAATTAATTATAGTAATGAAATTCATGACGTGTAATTCAGCGCCCGGGCCCATCCCGGCCACGGGTTTTTCGGTCGTTAATGAATTCTGAGCATGTCCGAGTCTAGGTCGGGCCCGAACTCATCTCTAATGCCTGGTACCAGCATGTTTTGGCTAATCACCTACAGCTTTCGTGACCTTTAGCGCATCTTGAAGCCGAGGATCTGTTTCTGCAGGACAATGCGCCAACCGAACGGACCGCAATCACCTAGGCACGACTCGAGGAGTACGCATCTGAGTTTGGAACCATCCAGTAGCTCGAAGGTTTCCGGATTTAAACCCTGTAGAAGCTTTCGTGGATGTCGTGGAGGGGAGTATCATATCCTTGAATCCTGGACCAACGTCTCGAGCGGAGTTGTGGACAGTACTACAATAGACATGGATGCTGTTACCTCAGAAAACGCTCCGACATCTGATGGAAAGGATGTTTTGGCGTTATCAGGCTGTTATTCGTACTCTAAGAAGCCAACACGCTATTAGGTAGGTATCTAATACTTTGTCCAATGAGTGTACATATCACTAAGCTGTTCTTTGATATTCAGATGCTGTTCTTTAAGATTCAGATGCTGTTCTTTGAGATTCAGTGGCTGTTCTTTGAGATTCAGTGGCTGTTCTTTGAGATTCAGTGGCTGTTCTTTGAGGTTCAGTGGCTGTTCTTTGAGATCCGGATGTGTTCTTTGAGATTCAGATGCTGTTCTTTGAGATTCAGGTGCTGTTCTTTGAGACTGAGTTGCTGTTGTTTGAGATTGAGATGCTGTTCTTTGAGATTCAGATGCTGTTGCTGTTGTTTTGAGATTCAGATGATGTTCTTTGAAATTCAGATGCAGTTATTTGAAATTCAGATGCAGTTCTTTGAAATTACGTGATGACTGTTCTTTGAAATTCAGATACTGTTCTTTGAAATTCAGATGTTGTTCTTTGAAATTCAGATGCTGTTCTTTGAAATTCAGATGCTGTTCTTTGAAATTCAGATGTTGTTCTTTGAAATTCAGATGCTGTTCTTTAAAATTCAGATGCAGTTCTTTGAAATTCAGATGCTGTTCTTTGAAATTCAGATGCTGTTCTTTAAAATTCAGATGTTGTTCTTTGAAATTCAGATGTTGTTATTTGATATTTAGATGCTGTTATTTGATATTCGGAGGCTGTTCTTTGAGATTCGCATCTGTTCTTTGAGATTCAGATGCTGTTCTTTGAAATTCAAATGTTGTTCTTTTAGATTCAGATCTGTTCTTTGAGATTCAGGTGCTGTTCTTTGAGATTCGGTTGCTGTTATTTGAGATTCAGATGCTGTTCTTTGAAATTCAGATGCTGTTTTTGACGTTGTGTTTCTGTTCTTTGAGATTCACATCTCTTCTTTGATGTCCAGATGCTGTTCTTTGAGATTCAGATGCTGTTCTTTGAGATTCAATTGCTGTTCTTTGAGATCCGGATGTGTTCTTTGAGATCCGGATGCTGTTCTTTGAGACTGAGTTGCTGTTCTTTGACATTCAGATGCTGTTCTTTGAGATTCAGATGCTTGTTACTTTGAGATTCAGATGCTTGTTACTTTGAGATTCAGATGCTTGTTACTTTGAGAGTAAATAATTTCATTTATAGCGAACTTGGCACGTAACTCGAGTTTCATTGACATACATCACACGATTTTCACAAGAACTTTTGTACTGCACACTCATTTTCTTCTACTCGGGCAGAGATTTCTGAATGTGGCTTTAACTTTGGCGTTCCTCTTCTATTCCTTGATGGCACTTGGGTTGAATAAATTCACTTAGAAAGCATCTCTCCACTCATTCTTTCAACCTGTATAAACCACCTAATTATACACGTCTCCGCCTTATCAACAAGATGTTGCTTCACATTAGACATCTTCGTTCCTCACATAGTCAGAATGTGTGTTCCCATAACTCCCCGAAAGTAACACACCTCTACATCACACCAACAGCTCCGCTTTCCCTTCTGCAGTGCCCAACTTTATTTGCTAATCTTGGTCATTTTAAGAACCCGAATATCTGGTCAAGGAACAAAACTTTGAACAGTAAAAATGCTGTAGAGCAGTATAAGTCAAATAACCATGAACATAAGTAAAAGGACAGTTGAATAATGGACATTTTCCACGTAGGTACAAAATGTTTAAAGATGTTATTATAGTTGTGATATTTTTAACCACCCTGTATCATCCCAGATGTTTTCCAGAGGTAGAAAAAAATTGAGGTAGAAAAAATTAAAATCAATTAAAGGAAAATTTAAGTAAGGAATTTCCTTGAATCTGTAAAAGAGTTTAAAAAACACCATCAGAAAAGAAGAATAAAAGGGAGTCATTCAGCATCGGATTTTTCTACGCAAGGCGTGTCAAATATTTCCTTGATTTCTGGCCAAGTTGAGTTCAGTGTTCTGCCTGTCCTGCCTACTTATTTATAAAATTAAAAAAACAAAATATCATATTATAAAATACTGATAGAATAAATACTGTTTGTTTGATGATTCTTCGTTTGGTTTTGTTTGATATAGGAAGTGGCTGTAATGTTTACTTGATTTTTTCTTTAATTCAGTTGCGAATGTAAACACAATGCTCTTATTCGATGTAAAAATTTGGAGTTTCTCAGCTCTCTTTTTTTTCACCTTCCTTCCGAAAGTATGCAAAACTTTTCTCTAGTTAGCAACTAGCTCAGCAATTTGCAAATTTATTTTAACAGTCCTTTCTGATAATATGCTTTTTTTTAATAGAAGAAGATATACGCAGCGCAGAAAGAAACCTAAACTCGTATTAGTCGTAGTAGAATCCAAGGGAAAATTTGCCACGTCTAGCTCTGGAAAAAGCCATTTCGAAGGGCTCCTCCTATTTTTGATTTTCTAAATTTGTTTCAATACTTGAACAGTGTTAAGGAAATTTATTACTCGAATTCTCTTTTAATTAGACACAATTAATTTTAGCGCCTTTATAATTTTCCTTTGCTACAGCTTACTGAAGCAACTAAATTGTAGACTTGGTACGAAGAGATGAAAAATTTCCAGGAGAAGACCACGTTCGGCACCTCGAGGTACCTTCATGCAGCAGTGTATTGGTAATAGATTTTGATGATAACGATAGTAGTGGATATATGTATAACTTAAAAGATATGCATATGGAAATGCATTTACATTTTAAAAGCGAAAGTCATATTGCAGCTCACTCAACTTGCAAGATACTTTAATAACTACTATAAAAACAGTTGTAAACGTAAACGTAGACTTAGTAAGTGTGGAATCATATATAAACGTGGAAAATTAAAAATAAATTAAAATATGCAATCCACAGCTTTTAGGAAACAATAATTTAAACAATTATTCGACACATATACGCACACAAAACAGAACAGCATGAAATACTCCTTTTTGTCATATAAATCGGATTGTATAGAGCTGCTGCTCTAAAACAGAGATCATTTGAAATTTAACGTTACAGGCATTAAGCGTAAATAAATAGAAGGGTGAGACGTATTGTTAAATCAAAAATAAGTATTAAAAGCTGTCGCAAGGACTCGACAGACAAATTGTCAGAAAAGAAGACAAAATATTGCTGTCACATGAAAGAATAGAATTCATCGACAAGTATGAAACATCAGTAGCAGAAACATAAAGAAAAAAATTGCACATGATGAATAACCAAGGCCTCACGGATATCCATTACACGCCGCACATGATGAATAACCGAGCTTCACGGATATCCATTACACGCCGTACACAAGATCTTTTATACTTCATACTCATAATCTTTTTCTCATGCAGACACTCCTGAATCTGATCCACCCATGTCTTCCTTGGCCTTCCTCTGCCTTTCCTTCCTGCCACTTGGGCTAAACAGATTTTCTTAGTAAGCATCTCACCAATCATTCTTTCAACATGGACAAACCACCGAAGCATATTGGTCTCCACTTCGTTAAGAACATTTTGCTTCACAAAATGTTGTTAGCAAGGTGTAGTGAGCGATGGGTTTGCCTCCTCGGGGCACTCCGTGGTAACAGTGGCACACACAACAGCAACTAGGACTTCTGTGAATCTTGGAGAGGTGCTAGCTAGTTCTGTGTAACATTGGCGGAAAGACCCCAACTCACTGGGTTTTGCTCCAGAATCCTTAGGTTGAATGACCAACTGGAACCCTCAGCTGTGGGCTATTACCCCACGCTGATGTACTTACCTGATTAAAAAGACAAAAGGAAATTAAAAAAAACCCTCATTCTGAACGAAATCACACATTTCTGTTCTAAACTCAAATTTTGTTTTCCTTTTCATCGAGTTCAGAAAACTGCCTTTAGGCTGATTGGCCAGGGGCCTGTATTTCTGGTTATTCATCAGAGATGGCATCCCAAAAGAGCCAAGAATGAATTGTTTGTGCTACAGAGAGTTGGCGCTTTTGCTTTATAGAGCCAGTGGCTCTACGTTAGGGAAGGATGACTCATCGGAAACTCATATGATTAGGCGGGGTGGTTCAGCTCCGAAAACGGAAGAAAATGTCTCGGGTTCTTTCTCAGTTTCAGGATTAAATGGCCTCTATGGGAAACTATGTATATAATGTTTCACGCATAGCTAATTTAGGGTGACTAATTCTAGGTAAAGAAGAAAAGTAGCACTATATGACAAACACACTGTCTGCATCTGACCCAGGAATTGAATCCAAACCAAAACCTGACTATCAATTGACACCGGGGTGGCTAAGCTTTAATACTGTGAAACGGTATCCTATAGTGCGTCACATAAATATAGAGACAGAACAAATTCTCGAATAAAACAGAAACAACAACGAGATGAAATGTACACCTCATATTTATAGCAAAAATAGCATAGGACGGGCAGCTGCACAATAGTTTGACGGAAACATAACAATTCCAACGCCAAGTACAAGAAAAAAACAGAAATACACTGTCTCAAAAATATAAAGCCTTACTAGGTATGAGCACATCCGGTACGAATAGTGGAGCTGTTGTTTTGAATAACACTGAAAACCCGTTTAGGCATGCTGTGCACCAAGTGATGTAAGTGTTCTGGACGGAGTGCGTACCAGCTTCGTTCAATCTGTTCTTTCAATGCCACAACACTTGAGAACTGCCGTCCATTCGCATACACATCACAAGCGAGGATACCCCAGAGGTTCTCGATAGGATTCAGATCTGGACTGAGTGCTGGCCATTCCATTACGGTCACATGATGAGTGCTAAACCAGCTGTTCGTTGATGCAGACCGATGGATAGAGGCATTGTCTTGCTGGAACAGATAATCAACACCCGCTAGAGTTTCGGCAAACGGTAGAAGGTGGCTGCTAAATATGTCCTGATACGTTTCGGAGTTTTGCCTGTCTTGCAGAAAAGCGATATCCGTTGTCCTATCGAACGCAAAAGCTCCCCAGACCATCACAGATCCCCCTTCTTTCTGTCTGCTGAAGAAGGTGCGTGGCTCGCGTCGTAAATCATGCCAACTGCAGTTACAACAGTCAGGGCCGTCCACGTTGAACTTTTTCTTATAGGAGAAAATAGTTCTGATCCACTCGTCCGTCCAGTGCATGTGGCTTCTTGCCCATAACAATCTAGCTTCCTTGTAGCGCCGCGTGATGTGTGGCAGACGGCGCATTTTACGGAGCACAATGTTGCAACTTTCCTTGAATTGTCGATGAACTGTGTCCTTTGACACGGTGACACCAACTGTCCGAGAAACTTGACGTAGTGATAACCTTTGGGATGAAATTAAACATATGATGGTATGATCGTCTTGTTTGGTTATTATTCGAGGCCGTCCATGCCGTTTTCTGGCAGTTAACGCGCCGCGTTTCGATAAAGTCTTATAAATGACTGCCGTACTCCTCCCCATGGCTTTACAATGTTTCGCTACAGGCAATCCATTTGGTCTCAGTCTCCAAATCTTCTGCACCTCCTCACCAGAAAGTTGACTGTTGCGTGGCATTTCGGCAAATGAATGTCTGACGGCAGGTCCGCTGCCTTTTGTAGGCTGGACCGAATTACGGCCCATGCGTGTGCGTACAACATGCTAATTTGTACAGCTCATTTTCAAGTGGCTACTTTACATAGTTGTCTTTATATTTATGAGACACCTAAAATTACACTATTTCACTTTGTGGTGTTCTTTTCACATAATCCGGTCATCTTGACGGATCGAAACGTTTGTTGTAGGGTTATGTCTAATTAGGTACCACTTCAGCTTCCTACCTATATTCGCACTGCGTTCACGGCGCAAAGTAGATTGCCTCTATATTTATGCGACGCACCTTAGCTATACACCAGAAAAACAGTTTTACAATTTTTTATATAACTGAAAGTAGATGTTCGTGGAAAAATCAAATCATGCTAGAGATATCCACTCCTCTGTGAATATCACACCAATCTGAGCATTCCACCGAGATAGGCCAGCATTCGAGCCTGGATGAAGCATGCGAGCTGTGTTTCTCTGATAATTCTGGCTTTCTTCCTTCCTTGGATCCAGGGGTCCTAAATTATGCTCGGAAAACTTATTATAGCCTTCTGGGTTGCTCGTGGTGGTCGTTATACCACGAAATAAAAAAAAAACAATATCATGTTCCCTAAGTGTGTAATTCTTATCAATATATTCTTCCCGCATGATGTATAATATTCGGAACCACTGCCTGTAATTGTCTTCTAACGGATACTGAAATGTCAATGTAATCTTTTCAGCATTAGTTTAATATTTTATAACCTAAAATTTATCGTCTCCGATCTTAAAAACCCGATTTCGTACATTCAATAAAAGTGTATTGTTGATGCGTGTTAGAACTCCAATTAAATTTACATAAGAGTAATAGTTTATAAGAAAATCTCGTTTAGGTCTTGCTGCTATAAAAATAATTTTTTTCTGATTTCCTGGCATGTATTTTTTAAATTATGGTAAAGATCACAAAACCTACGAACCACTTGGCAGTAAAAAGAATAATACACTATCTACCAACAATCGACGATATCTGCGGTCCTGATACACGTCACGGCCGCCGCCGTTAAATATCGTGTTGGAAAGAACAACGCAACCAGTCGCATGCAAGATGCCACGCAGTTCTGAGCTCTTTGATTTCGAGAAAGGTGTAATCGTCGGGCATCACAGAAATGGCCGATCCATACGTGACATATCCGGCAAGATGAAATACCCAAAATTGACAGTGGCCTACGTGATTGGCAAGTGGAAGATGAGAGGTGACTGTCGGAATGTGCCCCGACCCGTCAGACCCACAAAACTGGGAGTTAGAGACCGACGGGTACTGTCCAGAGAAATTCGGAAGAATCGCACCAAATCAATGAGCCACATCCACGAGGAGTTTCAACAGGCATTCGGGAGTGTTCTTTCGATGAATACCATCCGTAAAGAAGCCCATCTGTTCGGTTATCATGGACGTGCTGCCGCCCACAAGCCTTTGATCACCAAGTCCAATAGCGCTGCTCGTTCTAACGTGGTGCAAAGAACGTCGACAGTGGACCGTTGAACAGTGGAAACAGGTTCTCTGGAGCGACGAATCAATGTTCACCCTCTACCGTTCGGATGGCAAGGTCTGGGTTTGGCGTCTGCCTGGAGAACGCCTCTTGCCGGAATGTATTGTGCCAACTGTGAAGTTCGGTGGCAGTGGAATTATGCTTTAGGGGTGTTTCTCCTGGTATGGCACAGGACCCTTAGTCGCAATTCCTGGTAGACTCAATGCCGAGACCAACTGCACCCTTTTCAATGACCATGCGCTTCCTAAGTTGTGGCAGTTTTACGGGGTGGACCCATGTTACTTTTAGGATGACAATGCCACCTGTCATGTTGCGAGGTTCACCATGGCTTGGTATGGTGACAATGGGGTTAATCAAATGGACTGGCCTGCGCAGAGCCCGGACCTTAACCCTATCGAGCACCTCCGGCACGAGTTGGAGCGTCGACTAAAGTGGTGCCCCCACCGTCCGAAATCGGTGAAGGAACTGACCTGTCTTCTCCAAGCTGAGTGGAAGGAAATACCGCTAGCCGTGGTACAACGCCTGGTTGAGAGTATAACCCGGAGGGTCGCAGCTGTAATCGCCGCTCGTGGAGGCTCCACCAACTATTGAAGGTGAATAAACTTCGTTTTCCTTTGCTATCACAGGTGTCCAATTACTTGTTGGTAGATAGTGTATCATCATCATCATTGTCAACCATTATCAATCCACTGCTGGACGAAGGTCTCCCAAGTTTCCTCCACAACGGTCTGTCTTGTGCCAGTCTCCTCCATGTCACCCCTGCATACTTTCGAATTTCATCCACCCATCTCCCATGTGGTCTTCTTCTGGGTCTTTTCCTGTCCCTTGGAATCCAATCTAAAATTTCGGCTGTCCATCGATGATCTGTCCTTCTGGCAGTATGTCCAGCCCATTGCCATTTCAGGGATTTAACTCTGATCATGATGTCTTCCACTCTTGTCATTTTTCGGATCCACGAGTTCCTCTTCTTATCTCTCCTGGTTACACCAAGTATGCACCTCTCCATGCTTCTTTGAGTTGTCTGCAGCCTTTGTATGTCTCTTTAGTTAAGGTCCACGTCTCTGCACCATACGTAAGCACTGGAAGGATGCATTGATCAAACACTTTTCTTTTAAGACATAATGGCATATTGCTCTTGAAAATTATGCTGTTTCTTCCAAAAGCTCTCCAGGCAAGTTTTGTACGCCGATTAATTTCTTCATCAATGTGACCCTCACTTGATATCTGCTGTCCAAGATAAACGTACGTGTCTGTTATCTCCAGCTTTTCTCCATCAATCGATAAATCTTCATTTCTTGTAAAAGCATTGAACATCACTTTTTGTCTTCTGAAAGTTCATTTTTAATCCCACTTCTTTACTCTTGTCAGCAAGTTCCTGGATCATACTCTGCAGCTCTGATGGGCTAGTTGCAAAAATGACTACGTCATCAGCAAAACGAAGGTGGGTTAGATAATCTCCATTAATCTTTATCCCCTTGTTTTCCCAGCTCAGTGACTGAAAAACACCCTCCAATGTGGCATTAAAGAGCTTCGGAGATATGGTGTCACCTTGTCTCACTCCTTTCCAATTTTTATGTGTGTTGTATTTTCAAACAGCCTAATCTTTGCACTTGCATTTTCATAGATGTTATTAATAATATTAATGTATGCATCTTCAATACCGCAGGTTTTCAGAGCCATTGTAACTGCTGATGGTTTCACCGAATCAAAGGCTTTTTCATAATCGATAAAAGCCATGCACAATGGAAGTTCATATTCCCTCGCTCTTCCAATTAGTTCTCTTAGCACATGGATATGATCTATTGTGCTGTAGCCACTCCTGAATCCAGCTTGTTCTCTCGGTTGAGCCATGTCCAGTGTTACCTTCAAGCGGTGTGAAAGAACTTTAGTGAAGATTTTATAAACTACTGATAGGAGGCTGATAGGTCTGTAGTTTCCGAGATCCTCAATGTCACCTTTCTTATGTAGCAGGATCATTGTAGCGGTGTTCCAATCCTCAGGAATCTTTCCTTCATTAAGGCATCGAGTGAAAATTTGGGCGAGTACTGTTTCGATTTCTCCCCTTACTTCTTGTATGATGTCTACAGTAATTCCATCTTCTCCTGGAGCTTTTCCTCGCTTCATGTTCTTGATTGCATGTGCAACTTCTGCTGGAAGGACTGGAGGAACTCTAGTACTGGTATCTTTCATGATGTCTGGAGTGCATGTATCATCCCTTTCATATAATTTGGAGTAGAAATCTTTCACTCTTGTCAAAATTTCGCCTCTATTTCTTGTTACAGAACCATCTTCTTTTCTCAGTGCTATAATCTGTTTTCTTCCCTTACTGAGATGTCCCTTTGCTATCTTTAGGCTTTGGTTGTTTTCAATTGCTTTCCTCACTAGTTCACAGTTGAATTTTCTTACGTCTTTAGTGATACTTTTTCGTACTGTCTTGCATAGCTCTATATAATCCACTTTGGAAGTCACATCTTCTTTAGTTGTCCTCATCTCTCTTCTTTTTGCATCAACATTTTCGTTTTTCCTGATAATTTATTTACATGCAACTTGTTCTTAGACCCAGCTAATTTTGTTGCTGTTTCCATAAGAGCTTTGGTTACTTTTCTGTTAACTTCAGAGATGTCCACTTCTTCCGATGTTAGGCCTTCTAAAGCAGAGAACCTGTTCTTCAGTTCCAACTTGAAGGTATTATGGTGTTTTTTGAGGTTGGTTATGTCAACAGATTTTGTTTGTCTTATGAGCTTGCCACGTTCAAGTTTAGTGTTGAGGTGCATCTTACATCTCACCAATCTATGGTCACTACCAGTGTTGAACTTGTTTAGCACACTGCAGTCTTCTATGACGAATTTTTTGTTACACATAATAAAATCAATTTCACTTGTCGTCCCATTTGGATGTCTCCATGTCCATTTCCTGTGTGGCTTTTTCTTGAAGAAGGAGTTCATGATGAAAAACCCTTCTGCCTCTGCAAACTCAACGAGAGTATTTCCACGCTGGTTTCTGTTGCCGTGACCGAATTTACCTACTGAAGTTTCATTCTGTTGCCGTTGCCCTATTTTTGCATTGAAATCTCCCATAATTATTTTCAAGTGCTGCTTACCTTTATTATTTAGATGACAAATTTCCTCATAAAATTCTTCAATTTCTTCTTCAGGATGACTTGTGGTGGGTGCATAAGTTTGAATAATCTGAGCCTGGTATCTTTTCGAGAGTTGGATAACAAGCCGTGCAGCTCTGTCAGAGGAACTTTCAACTTCTACAACTTTATCCTTCAGTTTCTTGTTTATTATAAATCCAACACCACTAGTTCTGCCAGTATCTGTCCCACGATAGTAGAAGAGATGTCCACTTTTCAGTTCGATGAGATCTTCTCCTTTTCTCCTTACCTCACTTAGCCCCACGATGTCCCACTTGATCCTTTGTAGTTCCTCTTCCAATTCAAGAAGCCTTGAATCAGAAGATAGGGAGCGTCCATTGTACGTTGCCAAGGTCAGCATCAGATGGCAGCCTAGTCCGGTCCTCCGGGGATTCTTAGCACCCTCTGCCTTCATGTCGCACTGGCTGCCGCCTTGGCCAGGTACATTCCAGCTGCCGGAGACTGAGGGCCAAGATTTAAGTTGTGGAGTCATTTTGGAGGGGTTTGGCCATAACTCACCACGCTGGCCAAGCGGGTTGGTGAGTGTGGGATAGTATTTCCTCTAATCCCGATGGTATAGTTATACCGCTATTTGCGGTCGTCAGAGCCCCTTTAGTAGGAACAGGATGCACCACGAGAAGGCGGGGTTGACATTTGTCAAGGAGAGGCTGTGATGTTACGCATCACCTGACCTTACATCCCAGATAGTGTATATTGTATCCTATTTAACCCTCACCACCAGTCCCACACTAATACACTATAGTTAAAGGTAGAGTCTATCCCATGACATGATGCAGGTAATGATAAGATCCGTATATACGGGGACTGCTGTCCTGAACTCATCATTTTCACTAAAGGGAGGTGAGAGAACTTGTCCGACGTTAAGTCAAATGAGACGGTTCGCAACAAGAACAGCATTCTTTTGCAAACGCCTGACATATTTTTACACCACGGAGAATAACAGAAGAGTGGTTCAGGATAGATACATCCTTTAAGTGAGGCGAAGATATATTACCCTGCTTCTGCAACATTTATTCGATAGTTACCTCTCCAAATATTTGATAGGCTAATGGAGCTCGGTTGAAGATTTCTGCTGATTTTCAGCGTAGCAAATGTTAATGTAGGATACTTAACTGAAAATCCAAATGAAATCTCTGACTTGATTATTTTTGTTGAAAAAGTGAAAATGGAATATGCCGCGGAAATTTCGCCAGTTTCCAAATTTTCTGTGGTAGCATAAACAGAGACCAAGGCAAAGTTGGGAGTGTACTGTCAAGTTATCACAAAGGTAATACAACAAGAGTGATAGATTAGTGGGCATTCGAATTAATGCTCATGAAATAGCCGTAACTAACTCTTCTGCTCATGCACATGGCAGTGATTAGTTACCACGGGTCAGGAAAACGTGAGTTAGGGAAGGTTTAGTACTGACACCAGAATGATCAGTTCTTGTATGAACAAATGAAAACACAAAGAGTGAGTTTAAGGAGATCAATATGAATCACGTTGCAGAGAGAATATATGAGCTATCGACATGTATCAGATTTGAAGGAGAATGGCTCTGCTATAACGTTCAGTGAAGACTCCTGTACATTAACATATCACAGTGTACGGAAACCATTACCGGAGGATTATCCACTATACAGAGAATCCCAGTGAAGGGAAGAGGAAACCCGTAAATTAATTCCATCAGAAGTTGTACCAGAATTCCAAGCGCAAGTTTTAGACAGAAATATATTTCATGAAAGAAAGAAAATGAGGAAAAATCTTCAAAGATCGGTTGCCATAGTCAGACCTGAAGACTGAGCAAGCGTGAATGTAGGTTTAGTTTGAAGAACAGATTGTACAAAGAAATGGGAACGAAGTAACTGATAGACTTAGAAGAGTTAAGACATCATAAGACTTGAATAAAATAGATCTTTGAAGAGATAATTTCTAAAAATGATATTAGGAAATGTGAAAATCCTCCAAATACGTGGCGTCAGTAAATAAACAATCTTTCAGCGTTTTGGCAACACACAGCAACCTATTTTTTTTTCTTTTTTTTTAAACAATGTTTCAGTTGCTGTGGGTTGCTAAAACGTGGAAAGAGCGATGTCTTTGTTTATTGACTTTAGAAAAGTTGATTAGATTAAATCTTTGAAGACAGAGTTTCTGAAAATGACTTTAGAAATTTTGATAAGATTAAATCTTTCAGAGAGAGAGAGAGTTTCTGAAAATGACTTTAGAAAAGTTTATAAGATGAAATCTTTGAAGAAATGTCACAGTAAGAAAAAGAAGATGCAAAATCCAAAATCCAGAAGTTTATGAATTGGAAATCATATTGAACAGGACTGAGAAATGCACAGGTTGATCTAAAAATCAGAAAAGCGGTAGTAAAATGTATAAATACGTAGTGTCTGAATTGAAGCTATGTACTAAGCCAGTAAAGAAGACATACAAAGAATATCTCGAGGTTTCTGGAGATACAGGAATCAAGGTTTCGTTAGAGGAGTGAAACAATCGCATGAAGTGTAATTATAAGGGTGACTAGGAAAGAAATTCAATATGCCTTAAAAAACCTTCAAATGAAAAGCTTTGTAACCCACAGAGTGCACTTAAACAAATGTGGAAAGTTTTAAATGAAGACAGAATTCCATCTGTTTGATCTAATGAAACAGGTATATCAACATAAATTCATTACGGATAATTTGGAATAACACTCTGTTGATACTCAGTTTTAAAGGCAAATAGGGTACCAAAATTTACAACACCAATCGTATTATGAAGTTAATTCTCAGACCATAAAGAAACGGAAAAGAACACTGGATAGAAATTTGGATAAGAAATACGTAAAAACAGCAGCACAGTTTTCTATTCAGAGGGGAACCCACAAAACAGCTTTATAATATTTCATTTGCTGCAAAAGAAAACCCCAAAAATACCAATAGTGAACCACTACGAATTAAACATGTGGATCTTAAGAAGAAGACTAGGCCATCAAGAATGGAAATTGGAGAATTCCTGTGCGGTAAACGAGAGTTATATATATAAGTTCACATAATAAAGTAAGTATAATGAAATACTCGCAAGTGTTCCAGTAATACCGCGAAGAAGATAGAAAAACCGATGTTAGATTCAAGTACAGAGAAGTTATGTTTTACGAATGTTCTTATTTTAAATCGTTATTTCTACGGTAATTGCATTAGTGAAAGTAGCACCAGTACCCCATAGCGCATACTCTGCAGATGGACCGGTTGTCTTTCCCAAAATTAAAGATGAAATACAGAAAATGCTTGGAAGCAGGAAAAGCGTTTTATAAAACACAAAATAAGAAGAACCCCAAATATGGTACATCAGCAATCTACGGAAAAATGCACAGTCGAGTCACATTATATTTACAACCTCCTACTTTTGACGTTACCAACGCGTAGCCAATGAAAGATGGCACGTGTCATGAGCTCGCTATGAGGGTATATGAGATGTGCTGTAGGCATTCTGAAAACATATCACTCGTTGCTGTGATGGATAAAAGGAGCGATTTATCGGACCTGCAAAAAGGGATCGTTATCGGCTTTCGGTGCAAATGTGACAGTGTTTCTGCAACAGCGAAGTTTGTGAACTGTTCGCGTGCGGTTATGGTAAAAGTGTATTGTGATTGGAGAAATGGCACCATTGCGAATAAGCGACGTGCAAACTGCGGAGCACCACGTGCCATTGACGTGAGAGCTGAACGTCGGTTTCGAAGGCGCGTGAAGACCGATCGACACGCTACAGTGGAGCAACTCCCTGGCCAAATGAAAGAAGGGGCCACCGAAAGTGTGTCTGAAACGACCGTTCAGCGAACAATGCGGCGTATGGGTCTCCCATGCAGACGGATGGTCAGTGGACTTATGCTAACGAAGATACATCGGCAGAAAAGGCTTACATTTGCACGGCAGTATCGGAATTGGACCTGTGCTGATTGACAAATGATTGCCTATCCAGTGAGTCACGTTTTCTGCTTCGTGGAACAGATGGATGTTGGCGTATGAGGCGAGAAACTTCAAGTTTTTCTGGAAGAACACAAGCTGGTGGGGGCAGCGTTATAGTTTAGCGAATGTTTTATTTGGATTCTCTCAGTCAACGTATACCTGTGGAAGGACCTATGGACCGAATTCGTTATGAATCTATCCTTGCAAACCACGTACACCCATACATGCTGCTTGTCTCCCCTAGGGCGGATGGGATCTTCCAGCACGATAATACGACGTGTCACGCAGCTAGAAATGTCCGAGAGTGGTTGGAAGAGCATGATGGAGACTTCAAAGTACTTCTCTAGCCTCTAATTCCTCATATTTAAACCCAATTGAACATCTGTGGGACCACCTCTATCGTTTTTTTCGCTCTATGGATTCTCCATCACGCACCCTCCAGCAGCTGTCAGATGCACTGCAGTCAGCATGGCTCCATATACCTGTGAACACTTTTCAGCACGTTATTGAGTTACTCCCAGCCCGTCTAGCTGCTGTCCGCGCTGCACACGGCGGTTACTCTGGATATTAGCTAGCGGTCACAATAATGTGACTCGACCGTGTAAAACGAAAGAATCTTATGTTCCGGTAGAAGCAATAAATGTTTGAATACCTATAACACATGTTAGAAGATAGAGATGTAAAAAAATTAAATAGTAGTGTGTGCAACTAGAATAGAACAACCGCAGGAAAGCCTGGTGGCAGGAAGCTGCAAATTAGGAAAAACATGTTTATCTTCAAGAATATCATAAAATTAGGAATGGTTTACAGTGATGTCACTTGATCAGTAATCAAGCACGCGAGAAAGCTAAACGTTTCAGAATTGGAGAAGGTCATGTGGATGTAAAAAAATTAAATACAAAAGCCTAACAGCAACTGTTAAATTTAGAGTGTTTCCACGCAGAGACGAAAAAGAAAGAATGGTTGGTTTGAGCAGCAAATCAGCAGATGCGAAGAATATCTGAGGAGTAGGGTTCTGCACGTGGGGTCCCGAAAGAAAGTCAAGCACACAAAAACATAACATTAGGAATTTCAAATTAATAATATGAAGGGAAATAATTTAAATTGTGAAATGTCCAAAGCCAAAGCTAAGTGATGACGCAATATTTCCAAAAACAACCCTACTGAGAGAAGGACATTAGTTTAATTGGGTTTTTAAAATCGAATGTCATCGTTACTCTTCTTTAGGTTATATTTACTGTAGTAAATTGGCTTCACTGTGACACCCCGGATTTCTCCTCAGTCGTAGAAGCTGAAATTTTTACTTAGCATATAACAGCATTACTGTAACAATGCTGCCAAGGTTTAGAGACAAGCTAGATTAATTATGAAGCCAATTCGTTTTATATTCATGATTTCAACATGTCATCCAAATATCACTTTTAGCCAAAACCTTTGAAGGCTTTGAACATAAGCATTATACAAATTGGTCAATCAAATTTCCAAATAGAAAATTCCTCTCTGATCTTGTGGAACATAGAGACTGTCGTTTGCGTTTTAAGCAAAGGTGGATTAGATTACACCAACATATAACATTTGCCTCAGAGTATCCTCATAAACGGTATCACAATCGTATCACAATCGTCAAGTCATTCACCTAATCATACACAGCATCAAACAGTGGTCTCGAATATTGCACCCACAAGCTCTTTTCTATCGTGTCTCTACCTGGTAATTGCCCTCTATCCTGATGTAAGATTGTTGCTAAAGTCAAATTAAACAAGAAAGAACGTATGGCGTTAACTTTAGAAATATGTAACGAGAAAAAAAACAAATCTACAAAAGTGCTGCGCAGAAACACAAAACGAAAGTTAAATTACAGGTGCACATCTCAACTTAAAATATGGAAAAAGAAGGACTTCATCAAGACTGGTTAAGTCTTAGCCCCGTTAAATTGAGAACGATCTTCAGTCACGACACTGAGCCACAATGCAAAGAGGATAACCAGGATTAACCAAGTATAATCAACATTTTAATTAATAGGTTATTCGTGTGAGAAGAAGGTTGGTAGGGTTTTGAATAAATTGTTAGGCAGGTACATTTTTACATGGGTATTATTCATCTTTGTAGTTTGCAAAACTCTAGATTTTTAATGCACAGCTGAAGAGAAGGTAGGTAGATTTTTGAAAGAATTACAACATTTTACGTCAAAAAGGGTTTGCTAAAATTGTATAGTTATACACGACTTACATTTCAGATGTGCGTAATTAACAGAAACGCCCACAGGTGAAAAACAAGTATGTGTCATGTGTATAACTGCGTTATTTGTTCTTAAATACCCGTTATAAAATTCCTAATGTTTAAACTTCTAACTCGAAGGGTTATAAGTGGGAGGTCGTAAAGCAGAAGTTCGTATAACAATTATTTATGATCAACTCAGAAATAACGCCTTTAACCATAGAATGTTTTTTACTATCTGGCTTTACACACAGTTTTTTATGCATGAAAAAAATTACCGGAATCTCGAATTTTAGAACTGCAGTGCTCCGAACGTATGTTGGCAATTTAATTCAGTGTTTACGCTTTCCAACCGTAGGTTGAAGAAGCGTATATGATCCAGCTTCGTCCGTCTGTTTGTCTGTTAGCCCGTCCGCATGATAACTCGTGTAAAAGTGGTTTGATTTCGATGAAATTTTAGTATGTGGTAGGAGACCACCTGGGAACGGACCCTATTGAAAATGAGCGTAATGGGGTCAAAGGTCAAAACATAGGAGCGGGATTCATTCCATTGACTACATGCGTCATAAATTGAGTAAAAATGGTTTGATTGCAATGAAATTTTAATATGTTTTAGTTGACCACCTGGGACGAACCCTATTGAAAACGAGTAGGAGCGGGATCGTTCCATCGCCCTTATGCGTCATAACTTACAAACAAATGCTACGATTGAGACAAAGCTTTATCATGTTGTTTCGGAAATGTACTGCACCAGTTCTGTTGAATATCATCGAAATGGGGTCAAAGGTCAGGGCATAGGAGCAAGATTTATTCTACAGACATTATCCTCATAACTGGAGTAATAACTTAAGTAATGATTTATGGTGTGTTGGAAAGTGTATCATAATAAGTGCATTGCATGATTTTACAAACCTGTTTCTTTAAGAAGTTCTTCAAGATTGGTTTTAAGTGTTCTTGTAAAATTTTGTAAAAATCAGATTCGCTTCTACAGGAAGGGTGTATATTTCCTAAATATAGCGTACTACTTCGGTGGCTTTGAGAGATCAGGGATGCAAATGGTTGGCAAATCCTACAATTCGGACAAATGTTTCAGTTTCATATATGAAATGGGCATATGTATTGTCGAGACCGCCGGAATTTTCGCTTTGCTGAACTAGTTTCTATAAATCCGGAAAGGGGAATTAATTGAAGTCTTGTATCCGCAAAAATGCTTCCGCGTGGCCGAGTGGTCCAAAGAGCTGTTTTATGATCACTCGTTTGAGCCAGAGCAGAGGCTTCTATTTCAAAAACTGCTGCTTCGTGGCAAAGTATTCAGAAGCCAATCGTTCAAGCTAGAAGTGGGTTCTTAAATGGTGCTGGCTCTCTATTTCGTGTAACCAGTGACACCAATTAATGAAGGGTATTTTTTTACAGCCTTACTAGCTGTTAGGCGCTCATTTTGTTTAAACGCCGACACACACTCCACATAAAAAAAACTGTATATATATATATAATAAATAAAGGCGAATGCCTGATGGAGACCTTCCAAAACTGTGGACGGAGTACTTTACCAGGAATAATAAAAATATGTGAATAAATGAAGACAAATTTCTGTTGGAGACCTTTCAAAATCGTGGATGGAGTATTTTACCAGGAATAGTAAACAATACAAGAATAATGAGAAATGGGCTGACTAATACTACGACTAACATAGTGGGAGTAGTTCAAAGACAGAACCTATTTTCTTTACTAAATTTGCTCTCATACGTTTCTGTGATTTATTCGTAAGTTTGTTAACTCTTGATCGCATATTACTGAAAAAAAATTGTCCAGCAGGTAAAGGTATCTTTTTTCGTATATTAACTGTAACATCGGAGAGCTTCGAAGTGGCGTCTCAAACTGAGGTTCATATCAGCATTAATTCCTCATGATAAAAATTCACGAAAGATTCTCGTTTATTAAAAATAAAGAATCTCTACAAGGGAAGACAGAAATCAGCGAGAAAATTCAACTACCATCTCATGAACCGGAATCGAAGATAAATAAATCTGTCTAAAACGGACAAACTCAACTGGTTCACCATGAACCGGAATTCGAAGTAAAGTATGAGTCCTAATATGAAACAGATCTTTTCAAACATGTCCTCATGGATACAAAGCTGCTGTGCTTTTATTGTTTCCTAAGTAGTCACATTTGCATAAAATTTGAAAATTGCATTGTAGCTCAAGGGCAATCTAAATTTTAAGCGTTCCAAAGAGATGGCTTCATTATAAACAGTGAAATATGGCTTCATGGGGTTGTTTCATTTGTTCATTGGGAACATAAATAATTCTTTCATGTAACTGTGAACAATTATTTCTTCAGGGGGATTCGTTTTACATTGGTGCCTACGATAACCTCATTAAAATTCATCGGAGTGCAAAACCTTCTTGGAAACAGAATGACGAGGAACCTTACAAAAAAGGATAAGCCCCTACAAACTTTGAAGATGACAATCCGATTTTTGATGAATATATGACAAGGATGGTAAGTCAGATAATATCGAAAACTTGAATTTCATCGTCTTGGGGTGGAACTCGACCCCGCGTCTCCCAGATAGCGCCCGGGTATGCTACCCACTACACCACCCAGAAGGACTACATTTCAAGGTTAAATCAGATTGTCATCTTCAAAATTTGTATTACATGGTGTACTACCGTGTTACTTTCACGAATAAGCCTCTATTTTACTAAAAATGTGATCTGTTGTTTAAATTGTGCTTTTATATATTGTCGTCTTTACAGAAATGGAAACATGTGTATACATTGGTAACAATGCTGATTTCCTTAAATTTTGTGACTGCAATTTTAATGACTGAAATTTTAAATCGCGCATACTAAAATGGATGAAAACGATTGTGCTGCGATTATAAAACATATCAGTGAGAAAATTGTTCTCAATGATATGTTTTTAATAAATTCGTGGCATACAAATAATGCACATTTTATTGCATGCATCTTCCTTGTTTTCGGTTAATTTGCCCTCATACTTAGTACGCTATGGGAAACTTTTTATTTTACGAAATTCCAGTCATTGTTCCAGTCATCATTTCATATAAAAAATACAAGATGTTCACCAATACCTTTTGAAAGGAAATAACAGATTACTGTGATCACCAGCGACCTTCCTCTTCCAACATAGATTAAGGTATGTCCAAAGAAAAAAATATGGGTACATTTTTAATAATACCCTAATTTTGTAGAAACAACACACTTCGTCAAATGTCTCCCTTTCAGCATAACACCTCTCAATGATCGAAAAAATTCCATTGCGGTCACGTAAAATTACTGAAATTTAAAACACATGAAAATGGGAAATTACTCAGCTTAAATCAAACTATATTGTTGTCGAAAACCAAATGATCGGCTAACGTTCTTCATTTTGCTCTTGCACACCAGGCAAGAGGAAAAACAGTTCAGTAAAATGTGATTTTCTGAGAGATATGTTAATCCAGAGAGTTGACCTGTCTACATTGTTTATTGAAAACTACTAAAAGTGGCTAATTTATCGGAGTAAACCACACATTTCATTTCTCCAGGGAGAAAAAGCCACAAGAAAAGGATTACGCTTGTAAACTGCACACGCGAAACAAAAGTTAAAGTGCAATAAAACTACGTGTCGCAGAAAGATGTGGTTATTTAAAGATTATGTGATCTTCGTAACATTTTGTTCAAAAATCGTAATCCTAACTATACCAGGAGTGTGATGAAATTATTACACTCGATATAACTATTCCATCTAGTTAAATTAATATCAAACCGAATGAAAGATTCATACATCTGTGCACTCTTTTCCTTTCCTTTCCAAGAAAAAGATCAAACATATCCAAAGATACCTTTGAAAGGAATTATACAAGCGACATTATGAAGCAAAGAGCTTTTGGACATCATTGCCTTTGCAGAATATTCACCTTTAGTCTAATACTGCTGAATTCAGATGCACGATGCTGCTGCAAGAATTGGCATTTTACGAGTTCTGGAGGAATGGCGACCGTGTGGGAATTCGCCTCCGTTCTCTTCCATATTCCGGTCTTCCCCACTCTTTCTCTTTAGGTATTGATCTATCCTCTCAGCCTTGGCATATCGGCTGCAGCTGGAAGAGCTCGGCAGAGCTGAAACAAACAGGAAACTACACTCTTCTTGTCCTGTGTGCGCACTCGACGGTTAAACTTTTCAGCACGAGAAGCGTGCTCCATGATTCACATCTCATCGCTCAAGAGCAGCTATGATAGGATTTGCAACTGAAGACGGCTACACTCCACGCAGGCGAGCATACATCCTGCAAAGGCCAGGAGAATAACCAAGGGAAGAAACTCAGAACACGCGCTGAAAAGTCTGGTCTTCGTTCCTTCTTTCTTAAAGCGAAAAGGGTATACCGATCATTGTGAAATTTAAAAGGCACGAATACGCACACTCACATAGCTCACACACATAGCTCACACACATATGTGATTCCGCTTCAGGACCATAAGCTCTGTACAGTTTTAGCAAAGACAACCTGATATTATGTGTCTGAGGAAACTGAGTAAAATCTCCAGGTTCTTATTTAGTATTCAAAATCTGCCTTTTCAAGTACCTGCTATTCTCACTATAACACTGACTTTTGTAATTTCTGATTTGGACAAATTTCCGTTGTGATTTCCTGGAAACAAAAGAGCCGCCCCGGTGGCGCAGTGGTCTAAGGCGCTGGCCTCTGATCATTCGTCCGTAAGGGGTCCGGGTTTGAATCCCCGTGAGGCATGGATGTTGTGTTTGCCTTACGGCACTGGCTCTCTCCCTTCCCTGGAACCAGTGACCCTAAATTAGGGACGGGCGACTGCTTATAGCCCATTGCGTTGCTCACGGTGATCGTTAAACCTCCAATCAAAAAAAAAAAAAAATCCGTGGTAAGTTCGATGAGAACAATTTGCAAAAAGCTGCATTCACTGTCATTTAATTCCATACAGAAACTTAGTCTCCTAAGAATTTAACCCATTAGTCCAACTTGTATCTGATTAATCTCTCTCATGTGTGAATAACTTTTAATTCCTTCTTTCCCGAAGAATATAAAATACTAATATATTATAATCTTCCTTTACCGGATATCGATTGTAAACTTAATGCTGATCGTTAACGGGAAATATTTTAGATTCTCCGAAGGACTAAGATTGTAATATGTGAAATATTCCTAAAATCTTTTGCATTTGGTGCAAAAAAAAAATCGAATTTTATTTAGTACTGGTCAGATTATGATTATGATTGGTACGTTTGCAACGAAAATAGCTTACTAGGACATATATACTGGGCATAAAGAATAAATTATGTGGCATCATAAATGAAAATATAGCAAGTTTACCTAAAAAAAGGGGTTTTAGAAAAGGTGTCCTTCGGTCCTAATGTACTGTGTCCTGAATTAATTTTGGTAATGAATATCAAAATTAATCCAGGTCACAATACACTGCCATATTCCAATTCGTATGATATGCGCTGAACAGCAGTAAAATGGATATAAAAACAAAACACTTGTTTTCTCCTACATAAGAATCTTCACTATAATCAAATGGTAGCTGGTAACCTAATTTACTAATTATAAAAACAAAGCGCACCAATAGGTTACAATCAAGTCATTAAATAACCTGGAATTTCGGATAGTACGAATCTTCCGAATTATGTAAATTAAATGCTTTTGTAGCAGCCGTAACTATAAAACATTCACTGATGGTTTAAACACATTTCCTTACTCGGAAGGAGTATAACTACATGTACGGAAATTAGTAAGAAGTGTGATAGAGTGATGTACTGAAATAAAGAGAAAATTGCCGGGCTGTTTTCACTTAAAATGCAACTGATTACAAGGATTTTGTTAGCCGTTCAGGTAAAGTAGGAAATGCAGACTAAAGAAACTGAATCTGACATGCAAATCCAGTTTTGATCGAAGGTTAACACCGTCGTTAAATCACAGAAGGACGTTTAACCGTGAGTACTGGAGAAGTGCGCTCAAAGCTGTATGTAGAGCAAGATCTTGTACGCAATGAATTGCAGGATCGTTGGTCGGTTGTGAGCAAACAGTTGGCCTCTACTCTACTTTGCAGCAACAGGTGTTTCACTCGCTTCTGAGATCTAGCAGCCCTTCACGGACTGCGAATCCGGTTGATCGGCAGATTCGGCGAATAGGTTGACTACCTGAACGTGAATGAAAGACAGATACGGTGTAAGAAAATGACTGAAGGGCAGCTGTGGATTCATAATTCATACTACCACATTTCTCTGATTTCTTTTGTTTGTTTCGGGTGAAACGACCACCGAGAACAACTCGATTGGTTATAGGCAGTCGTCCGTGCCTAATTTGGGGGCATGGTTTTAGGAAAAGGAGAGAGCCAGCATCGTAAAACAAACACAACATCCATACTTCACCGTGACTCGAACCTGGACCCTCCTCATACAAATAGTCAGAAGCCAGCGCTTAGATCTTTACCCCACCGGGGCAGCTATACGAGATCCTGGAAAAAACAGTATAGAAGTATGGGAACCCGAATTAATTACAAAATACCGAGATCTCGAAGTAAATCCCCAGTTTCTTTGGAATAACATATGTTTTATAATTTGAAATTTCGTATCTTTGTACCCAATTGCAATTCAAACTTAGAGCGATTTTAAAGATTTTGAAAGAAAACCCCTATAAAATTCCAATTAAATTCATTGTTAATTTTTAGATTTACTACAATTCCATTACGATAAAGGAAAATCATATATCTAAGTTTGTAATTAAGTTATTTCATAGTAAGGAGAAGGTATGGTCGTTTAACACGGGTACTGAACAAAATCATTATCCTTCTAAACTCTAGAATTCCTGATTTGGTTTTCACATCCCGCGAGAGCAATAAAATTATTTCTATATTTCTCGTACTGTCTTTCATCGTTTTTGAAAACAAGTAGCACGTTTTTAGGTGGATGACTCTTCCTAGCTATAGTAGCTCTTGGTGTTCGTTAAAGGTGGAAAGAACTGCTTTTTCCTTTTATTTATTTATTTATTTATTTATTTATTTACTTATTTAAATCAGGGTGGCAAGGAAACGTCTTCGACCACTTCATCCATGGACCTCCTTTCTTTCTGATTTTGTAAGCTATCGGTATACGATTAGAAATGTATGCACATCTATTTAAGAAAATATTTCTTAAATTTTGTTGAATTTAATAAAATTTAGAGAATTAAAAAGCTGTAAGCAATAAACGCATCTGAGTGTTTGACTGTGTTTATTATGGTCACTAAAATTTTAAGGACATCTTTTTGCAATAATAAGTGTTTTCCCCAATGTCACGTAACTTCGATAAAGTATTGATATAAATGAATTTGATTCTTACTAAAGCTTTAAACAAGTATGCTTGTTACACACTGAGTTGAAAGAAAAAGAAAATGAGTTCACAGAATAATTTTATCCATGCCAAGAAAAGAATACTAAAGCAAGAAAGAAGAACTATGAAAGAGTAAATTATGATGTTTATTTTTGGATTTCATCTTTGTTGCGTAGCAATCAAGAAGAAAACGAGCTCACGATTTATTAGGAAGAATGAAAAGAGACATATTGATGAACTTCACCGATTTTCTTTTCTTTTTCTTATTTCTTTCGTGGCCATAAACTATGTGCCAATGATATCAATACAGAGATTATAAGCTTAGCAACATGCGCGACTTTAATGCCGTTTTTCTTAGGCCTGAAAACATCATCTTCATAAAACTTTGAATGTTTCATAAAATGCAAATTTATGAGCAGTAAACAGAGTTAGGGACTCGCAGACCCTTATCGATTTCAGCACTAGGATATCCAATATCTTCAATTCCTGTAATGCTTTTTCTTTTCTTTTTTTCCCCAGAAAAGAATTCCGTTTTCTTTCCCACTCTGGAAGTCCCTTCCTCTCTATCCTGCCACCTTAATTTTAGGACCTCCAGTGTAATAAGAAACCGATCACAAAGATAAGAGTAACCTTCCTCTGGACCTCTTAATACCACAGTGGCTATCCCTTAGGATCAATTCCATCACAATCGCTTCGACTCGAAGGAGTAGGAACGAAGCATGCCACTTCGGGAAGAGCCGAGCAGATGTTATTGTCAGAGAAAGAGGAACAGCCTAATGGATAAAACAACTTACAAATAAAAGTCCACTATACAGTAAAGCCTCATTTGATAAATGATTTTTTCCTTCTTTCTTTCATTTCCAAGTTTCGCCGCTTATTTGGTTAGTATTGAACGGACGCAACCTGAACGGGAAGAGTATTGGATTTCTAGATTTCTTCAATGCTTCCATTAAAATGCAGCCTCACATGTTAACTTAGCCTGATGGGTTTCCTTTTCGAAGTATTGCTTTATTCATAACGTTCCCTCAAAGGAGCAGTCTGAGCTTAGAAAGAAAAAACGAAACATCGAGAGAGAAAGAGATTACATTGAGTTATTCAAGAAAGAATTAAAATCCAAAGGGCAAAGGACTACCAATGCATGTGAACAAAAAACTTCTCCTCAAAACTTAGATGTGACAACAGTATGTTAAGTGCGAGGGATTTATGCATGCATGAGGTACTTAACAACTTAAACGGGCATATATAAATTTATGGGAAATGCCGAAGATAAGAGGAAATATTTCTCAAATGAAAAAATACAGAGCTTTATGCTGAATAATGTATTTGATTCCCCCCCCCCCGTGCTTATAAAAAAAAATATATATATACATGAAACAAACAACCGGAATATCAATAAATATTGTGTGGTAAATTATTCAAAAACAGATGCATTTCTATTTAGTGTTGAAGAGCTGCTAATTTTTTCTTCAATATTCGGGTTTTAAACAGCCCATTACTTTTTTTTTTTTGTGAAAACCCGAATTTCAATATACTATAAGAACATATGTATTTTTTTAATAGTGTAATGTAACAAAATTTGCCATCGCAAACGAGATGGGGTTGTGACACACTGATAATAGGAATATGTTACCAAACTTCACTAAATACAGCAACTTCTGTTCTTGAAACATTAACCCCTTTAAATCGCTGCGAAACCAAATTTCTTTCTTTCTCTTGAGAGCGGTAAGGAATGGGAGAGCCTTTGATATGAGATAAAATAACAGGCACAGCACGAGTGCATTGCAAAAGATCAAAGCGATGTTCAGGAATGAAAGGATATCACGTGCAGGTAAAGTTAAAAAGCGATGTTCAGGAAAGCTTGTAAATAGAACCAGTTTCTTCTCGAATGACTGCAACAAATAAGTTGGTATCTTAATACTGCGAATAGTGATGGAATAAATTCTGAAGGTAAATAGAAAGGTAATTTAGTACAGGGTTGTATTGAAATCGGGAATCAAGGAAGAGCACCAAAAATTGAAATGCATAGCACAGGCTATTAACGATGAAATAAGCAAACTAGTCATTCCAAAGCATCAGCTGGTATGTCTTTGCAGATACTTCTGTTTTGCTGTTAGACAAGCAGAATTTTTTTATTTAGTTCTACACTTATCTAAAGTGATCTGCTGCATTCTGCGCAAAACACGGCTGACTTTTCATATTCTTGATCTGAATAAAATTTCTTTTACAAAGCAGGAAGCTTGCAATTCTGTAATATACAAAACAGTTCATTAACACCACGAGCATCTGAAACTTCCAAGTTTTAGTGTCGCAGAGAAATATACAAAAAACAAAATTGAAATGATGAAGAATATGTAATATGTTTGCTTTAAATGTCAGTCATTTAAGTTCGGTATTTATTAAATAATCGTTAAAGGATTTGAATGAATTGCTTAGTGAATGTAGGTATTTCAGAAAATCGGTTTCTTGTCAGATTTTGGACAGCTGGTTCGTGTTTTACCTGATGTAAATGTTATTGATGTCAGATTATCACAGTTTAATTTAAAATATCTATTGTTACGTTTCATTGAGCATCTGTTGTTACGTTCTGTAGCATATGCATGTGTTCACCAATTAGATTATAGCTACCAGCAGAACAAGATATCTTCACGCACAAACTTAAACTGACTTAAAGCCAAAAAACAGAAAATGATGGACTTGAATGATTAACTTCTCTAAACATGATATTTAGGCCGATAGTGTTATACTAAGCTTTCCGATACGTCATACGAAAAAATACTGGTGTACATCATGGATCCTTAATGTTTCGATATTTGATGCTTTCAATTTCACATCAGGGCATGAAACCTCACGAACACAGAAAACGTAAACAGATCGGTGGATAAGCAGTTTGAGACGTTGCCTTCAAGTCAGTTGTACGAGATACGTTGGAAATCGAATTGCCGTTGAGATACAGATGTGGTTTATGCGCTGGATCTTTCCCTTTCGTGGAGCTAGTGGTCCTAAAGAGACGGACGGTTGCCTATATTCCACTGAGTTGCCCATGGTTGCCAATAAACCTCCAGAGATACCAAAATCTAGATCAGGAAAAATGTGGCTGGAAGGACTCTGTATACGGTAGATAGGGTCTTACATTTTGAAGAATGGAAGAGGTAGATTTCATCAATTGGTCCACGTTAATGATGGGTGTTTCTGTGAAATCATGTTAGTATGTGACACAAGCACACCATTTAAAAAGCCTGCAATGACCCTAAACCATGCCTCTTTTTAGCAATACCCGATCAGAACGACTCCGATTGCGAAGCTGTTCTACTGTTCACGGAAAGTGCGTGACTCTAAGACAACCCCTGCGTATGGGCTTCGAGAATTCTGAAAATGCATCATACGTGTATAACTACAAATCTGCTTTAAGGGTATATTCGTTTGCGTTTGATTTCGAACTGTGTCTTCCATACTTGCAAATTGTTCTAGTAATTACAAAACTGTTCTTAACAATACCATCGACTGTAATTCCGACTGAAGCAAAGGCATTTTATTTTCAGTTTTATGCCAGCACACAACAAAAAATGCAGACACTAGGAAAGCTGGAAGCACGATTGGTTCCGTAAAATTAGCAGTACTGACGCTGGTAAGTACGGTGTAACTACAATAGAGGTAATTTCACATAAACGTTTAATTTGTAGCCTCTGGCTCCAAATTAAACGCTTATGTGAAATTACAATAGACATAATTTCACATAAGCGTCCGTAATTTGTAGCCTTTGGCTCCAAAAAGTTTAGAGCCAGTGCCATAAGACAAACACAAAATCCATGCCTCACAGAGATTCGAGCCCAGACCAACGTGGATGAACGGTCATGAGGCAGCGCTTAGACCACTGCGCCACAGTTACGACGAATCAGAAAGGTGACGACGTAAAAAAGGTGAATAGAAAGATTTACTTTTGATATGTTACAAAAACAAAACTGCAAGGCAGAAATTAAGAGTTACTGAACATGATAAGCATAGCATTTATTCTATGGATGAGTGGATTTCTTCCCACTAACACAAAAGTTGTTTAGGAAATAGCTTTTAGTTATTAAAATAAATTTTCATTTGATATGATCGTATGTAAGATGATTTGGGGCGTTTTCATTTAAAAAGTCTTAACTTTTCTACGCATTTTGAGACAAAAGCCTTGGAACCAGTGTCCCTAAATTAGAGACGGGTGATTGCTTATGGTCCACTGAGTTGCTCACGGTGGTCGTTCAACCTTCAATAAAATAAAATGCGTTATTTCATATGTGGTCGCCAATGGCGAACGACGTAGCGGGTGGAATAACTGGCATGAATATAAAGTATGAACACAACATACACTGAAAAGTCAAAACATTGTGGCCGCCTTGGTGGCGCCGTGGTCTAAGCGCTGGATTCTCATCTCTCGTCCGAGATGGGTCCGGGTTCGAATCCCCGGTGAGTAGTGGATGCTTGCGTTTTGTTTTACGACACTGGCTCTCTCCCTTCTCTTTAGTCAGTGGCCCTAATTTAGAGACGGGCGACTGCTTATAACCCATTGAGTTGCTCACAGTGGTCGTTCAACCTTCAATTTAAAATAAAATGGGTTGTTTTGTATAGTCTCGCCACTGGCAAACGAGGTAGCGGGTGGAATACCTCCCCTGAATATAAAGTATGAATACAACATACACTGAAAATTCAAAACATTGTGGCCGCGCTGGTGGAGCAGTGGTCTGAAACGCTGGCTTATGACCGTTTGCCCTAGTTGGGTCCGGGTTCGAATTCCGGTGAGGCATGGATGTTTGTGTTTGTTTTTCGGCGCTGGCTCACAATGTGATACTTGTCCAACACTCGTTATCTGTGTACATTGGTCATTTAGGATACTGCAAAAACCATGTTTGATGTCATGTAGGATACTGCAAAAACCACGTCATTATGGATATCGAAGCAACTGCAGGTAACAGACGCCTGGTGTGGAAGATCATGAAACACTATAGGTAACACCTATATTGAGCTCATGTAGTCAGTGCTATTCTTGTTTTTCAGATAAGAAAGGCAGCTGATTTAAACCAGTTTGACAAACGCCAAATTGTAATGGCCAGACAAGTAGATCAGAGCATTTCCGAGAAGACAAGGCTTGTGCGCTGCTCGTGGCCAGCCGAACTTAAATGGTCAGAGGAGGGAATAATCACACGAACTGCCGGCAAGGAGTGGGCCGACCAGGGCTCATCGATGATAGAAATGATCGGGGGCAATCCCATATGGTATGAGCCAAAAGAAGGGATTCTCTTTCACAACACAATGGCAATTTGAATTTTAGGGATGGGAGTAATGTGTCACAACACACAGTACATCTACCTCTGCTGAAAATGTCACTAAGTAGCCTTAGGGTGCTTTGAGTGCCCGTGCTAACTTCAGTGTGCCGTAGAAAGCGCATACAATATGGACAAGAGCATAACAACTGGATCTTGCATGATTGAAATTAATCCATCTGGTTATAAGAATCGCGTTTCTGGTTGCACAATATGGACGCCCGGATACGTCTGCGCCATTTACCTGGGAAACTAGGATGAACGATGTGGCGGAAATGAGCCGGTGGTGGAAGTGTAATGCTTTAGGCAATGTTCTGCTGAGAAACTGTGGATTCAGTCGTTCATGTGCAGTAAACTAAATGTCTGACGTCTACTTCCTAATGAAATGTACACTAAAGTGCCAGAAAAACTGGTACAGACGAGCTTATCCAAAATACATAGCAACGTCCCCTATGCGCGTACTCAGCTGCGTTTGCCAGTGCGTATATAAAGCGATAGACATCCTTGCCAGCTGCCAGAGCTGCTTTCGGCATGAGAATGACAAGTAATAACGATTTAAGCGATTTTCAACGTGGTGTCATAGTTGGCGCTCGTGAGATGGGCCATAGTATTTCGGAGGTAGAAACGAAGTTCGGATTTTCACGGACTACCATTGCAGGGGTGTACCGTGATTACAAGAATTCCGGCTAAACCTCCAATCTACGATACCCGCGTGGCCGTAAAAAGACATTGGGTGGACGTGACCACCGTCGGCTGTCAAAAATCGTTTCACGTGACAGGCGTGCAACACTATCGCAGGTATCATCGGAATTCAATGCTGGAGCCTAAACAAGAATCAGCGTCCGGACCGTGCAACGTACCCTGCACTATATGGGCTTTGGGAGAAACCGCCCAACTCGAGTACCCTTGATGGGTACACGACACAGAGCTATGCGCCTCGCTTGGGCACGGCAACACCGCCACTGGACACTTGATGGCTGCAAACAAGTAGCCTGATCTGACGAGTCGCGTATCCAACTGTATCGGGCAGATGGAAGGATTCGTGTGTGGCGCAAACCCCATGAAGCCATGGATCCCGCCTGTCAACAGGGAACAGCACCGCCTGGTGGGGGGTCCGTAATGGTATGGGGTGTGTTTATCTGGACTTCACTGGGACACCTGGTACGTCTACAAACGTCTGTGACCGGCCAATGCTATGTGCGCTTCGTTTCTGACGAGGTACACCCGTTCATGTCCTGCTTTAATGCTGATGGGTTGGGCCTGTTCCAACAGGAGAATGCTCCTCCATACAAGTGTCGGGACGCTACATTGTGGTTAGAGGAGCATTCATCTGAGTTTGGGGTGTTGCCATTTCCACCCAAATCCTCAGATCTGAACGTGATAGAACACATTTGGGATGCCATGCAACGCGCTATCGAACACAGGAATCTGAGACCTCGGTATACACCCGAAGTATGGAACCCTCTGCAGGAAGTATGGTGTGCATTGCGTACAGCATATTTCCATAAGCTAGTGGAGTTCATGCCCCGTCGTATTTGTGGAGTCCTGCGCTCCTTTGGGGGACCTACCAAGTATTAGACTGGTGTACCAGTTTTTCTGGCACTTCAGTGTAATTGCAAACTATAAACACCATTTCATGGAAATGATATTCTTCTCTAGTACTGTCTTCTTTCAGCAAAATAATGCGTCTTGACACATTGCCATCATTGTTTGACAATGGTTGCCAGAACATGAAGAAGGTTTCCAGAATGTGTCCTGGCCTCCAAATTCATAATAAAATCAATGCAATGCAGACATCATGACAAGTGAGCATCTGTGGTTTGTGTTGGAACAGAAAATCCGATCTGCGCCGGCTCACCCATGTAACCTACAAAAGTTAAAGGATCCCCTGATAATGTATTGTTAACATATACCACAAGCCAACCGTAGAAATCTTGTAGCGTCCACGCTTCTTAGGGTAACAGCCGTTTAGGTGGCACAGGGAAGATCCATATCATATTGGGCAGGTGGACATAATATTTTTGCTGTTCGGTGTATCTTCAAATGTCCTAATCTGTGCAGAAAATTTGATTGCTTGAGCCATCTTCATATCCTGGTGTCTTTGCCCAGACTTGTTCTCTGGCACTACACTCGTATGTATTGTGTTGTTGTTTTGTTTTGTTTGGAGCTTTAGCAAACACCGTGAGCAACTCAAGGGGATATAAACTTTCTCCCGTCCCTACTTTAAGGCCACTGACTCTAGGAAAGGGAGAGATCCAGCGGCGAAAGATATGAACACCCTGTTTGCCTCAACTGGGATATCAGAAATGGGTCCGCTTTTGGATGAATGGTCAAAAGTGCTTAGACTACTCCGTCACCGAGTTGGCATCGTATGGTTCCTATGATGAGTAATTTTTATTATTATTTTTCTTTTCTCATAGTGGAGTTCGCAGTGTTTTATCAGCAACTACTTCAAGAAACTCGAATCACAATCGCAACACATTTCTTGACTCATCTTTGCGTTCTGTTGAATAACTTCGATATGGCGTTGACTTTCCAACAACCTCATGAATGTTACATTCGAACAATTATATATTTGACGAATTTTCTTCTTGGTAAACGACCAGTCCCAAAAACTTCCGCAAATTTTAAAAAACGTAAACAAGGGAGCACCTGAAAGTAGCTGTCTGAAACATTTTCACTCCCATTTCCGTAATCAATGGGTCATGCAGTCTATAATGCGAAAATACACTCCATTTCAGTGGCGTATCTTGGGTCCGATGGCTGGGCTATCTCACCCGTGCCTACCCCCAGTACTGTATTTTTTATTGCGAAGTTTATTTTTCATTTACTAAGTAAAAGAAGTAATTTTTCTAAATTTTGCGTACATGCTATTGCCAACAGAATATCAAATAATTATGAGGATTAGGATTTTAACACACACTTTATCCCTTGAATACTTTGTTTTGTTCATGAACTCCATTCTTCTTTCTTTTTGTCTGAACTTGTGTATTACGTTCTCATAAAAAGTTTCTTCCGAGAGCACCTTTTCATATTTAAAAATAATGTTTTTCTTTATTGACAAAATTGTCAAGTTTCTCAAATGTACATGTCCTTGTGTGGCTCTAAGATACGTCTTGCTTCTTCTAATGCAGAACAACTTTTTTTGACAGTTGCAGTTTTTGATGAAAACTTTAATATTGTCTGCTAATTTGTACACCTCACTAAACACAATGTCAACTTTATTCAACTTCATGTAACATGTAATGTCTCCTACTAATATCCTTGTATTCATCAAGGGAATGAAGCAGCACCTTCAGTTTATTTTTGAGTCAAACTGTATCAAAATTTGAAGCATAAGGTTGTTTAAGTTCTGACGGTAGATGTTCTGGAAATCTTTCACAAAATGTATCAAACCTGCTCGAATCCAACAAAGCCACGAATTTAAGATATAATATCCCTGATTTTAATTCATCGACACGTCACACAACTGAAGTAGCTCTTGCAAACCACGAGCTGTTACGGGAGAGAGCAAGCGAGTGACTAATGCTAGGCCCAAGTCTTCTTTTAGCTGAGCGAACCCTTGCAATGGCCCCTTCACCGGTCCTTCATGTTTTATGGATACGCTAGTTGGCGATCATATCGAAAGTCTTTCAATCGCACAACAAAGACTGGTAGAGCTGGTTGAGGTACGATGACACCATCCCTTCTCTTGGAGCTTCGTTGGTCTTTGTTCGCCAGACTAATTCTCTTGGTCAAAATAAGCAAACAAATTTGCCGTGTGTTTTCTTTTTCTCAGAGAAAGCATCGGCTTATTTAATAGCGTTGATAATTGACTTTATTTTTGTATATCTAATTTACTCTTATTTGTGCATTCTCTGGTCTTCGCAGCTAGTCTAGCTAGCTAGCTTCGAATATACACCACTGCCCTATCTAGAAAGAAGAAAACAGTAGTTTCAAAAGCTGAAATGATGAAATGCAGCTCAGGTTATTGAATAGTCAAAGGCGTAGGTTTTGGAAAGTCATCCGGATTAATTCCGAGTGAGGGTTTCAGTGAGACATGGGTGGTGCGGTTGCCCTTCTGCGATAGTCCTCTCCCTTCTTGTAGACAAGGACACCAAATAAGGCACAGGTGGCTACTTACAGCCCTTAGTATTGCTAGTGCTGACCGTTAAATCACTCCGCCCCCCCCCAAATATGATAAAAAATTTAAATGATTAAAACATAATATACAGGGAATGTTTAACTTCTATAGGGGTTTAATGATCCCCGTGTGCAAGTTCCTAGGCAGTCGCCTAGCATTGATGTAGCGTCACTGACCTAAAGGAAGGGGTACAGTCAGTGCGTTAAGACAAATACAACATCTATGCCTCTCCGAGATTCGAACCCTCACCCAACTCTTGCGAACGGTCTGAATCTAACGATCAGTCCTCTGCGTCACCGAGGCTGCTGTAGAGAATCAAACTATCACAGCTCCTGTGAAATGAGTAATGAAAATCTGAGAAAAAGCTAACTTATAGCAAGACGTAGATACACGAAATAGATAACTGAGTTGCCTTTCCAAACAATTTGGAGGTGAAAATTAAATCACGCAGAATTTAAGGACATCAATAAGAAAAAATGGACGCGGTGGCGTAATGGTATAAGCGGTGGCTTATGACCATTTGTCCGAGAAGGGTCCGAGTTCGAATCCCACTGTTGCATGGATATTATGTTTGACTTTCGGCACTGGCTTGCTCCCTTTCATGGAGGCAGTGGCCTTAAATTAGGAAAGGTCGACAGCTTATAACCCAATGAGTTGCTCACGGTGGTCGTTAAACCTCTTATAAAAACAACAGTTAAGGAATATGGACATAACGCGACAGGCATTTATTCTTCTGAAGAAAAAATTATAGAAAGGAAATACAATCCGTTTTCCCTGACAAATGGAGAAATTCTAACCTTGATCATGTGCTACAGCATATTGCCAGGCGCAATGAAGCCATCATTAAATAAGTAATAGCATTTTAAAGTAAGGGTGTGATTTTATTTTAATTTGGATTTCGCAAGCGCAAAATTCCGTTCATTGGAAGACCTCTATTTAAATGCCAATGATGGTTTATGTCCCGCAACTTTTCGGAAGTATCACTTTTTTCCAAAAATGGTTTCGATAACGATGCTGCAGGCTGCACCACTCTAGTCTGCGACTGAATGCGGAAGATGACGGGCTTCCATTTCATTTTGAACATGACTGCTGGTAATATTTCTGGGAAACGCAAGGGTGGCGCCTCGACATCTTCTTTTTCGTTAGGTTTTGGATTACTCCTGAGGCTGCATCTGACCTTTGCTCTGTTATCAGCTGAGACATTTGGTTGAATTACTTGGTGAGAGATGAGTTAGGCGCTCGATGTTTACACTTTATTTTTATCTTTTCAAGGGTGTTTAACCAATTCCTTTATGTTCCTTTAGTATTCTTATTGAAATAAAGGCCTTTGTTATATCGTGATTTTGCTGAGGTTATCTATCGAAACATTTTGAGATGTTGCTGACGGTATATTTCGAAATCGAAATATTTTGAGCCGTTTGAGGTAAACTAGTTCTAATGTGATGAACTTATTCCGAAAGCTACAAAGTACACAAAATGCCATCTGGCGTTCAGTGTTCGCTGTTCTGGAAAACACTTCTTTTTAATCGGTATTAACCTGTAAACGCATACAGCCGAACCGTACAATTTCATGTACTTAGAAGAAAGAATAAAACCTGCATTTTTACTATTCCACAGCGGATAGAGATTGTAGATCTCCTTCTTGCCATTATTTAGCACACAGCAGGAAAATGAAATAATTTATCAGAAAGTAGTTTTAATGAGCCGGTTAGTTCCAAAACGTTTGAATGGTAAGACACATAGGTCTGTTCATGGACGATCAGATGGACGACATAATTTTCAAAATGTTATATTAGTAGACATTTGGGAATTCGTATCGTGTTCAACACAGATTTTGAAACACCCCAACTATAAAGCCTAAAATCCGTAAAAATTTTTAAAAGGCTATGTTATGAGGTGATCTGATTTCTGGCTCCAAAGTGAACTCAAACAAGCTTGGAGGTACTTGCTAAACAGAAAAAATATTTCCAGTGTCTTTTCTACGTTGTTTTCCCGATCTAGATTTTCCGTCATTAAAACGTTAGAGTAATCAATATATTATAAATTTAGTAACTGATATGTGAATTCTAAATTAATAATAATACAGAGTAATTTATTTATAACATTTATTCTATGGGTAAGTTGCTTATTTATTTCAACGGAAGTTCTTCGGGATAGAATAACATCTTGGCCGGCGTCAGCGTCAAATTGTTTTCTAGTAGGACAATATAAACCGATGAGCCATTACATTATGACCACCACCAGCCTAGAAACATGAGCGCGCCTGGAGACCGAACGGTGGCACAGATGATGTTAACCGAGCAGTATATATACAACCCGAGGGCCGACTTTGAGTTAGTAGAGTGCTCGGAGTCAGAATGGGAAAGGCTGCCGATTTAGCGGAGTTTGATAAAGGACAAATTGTGATAGCAACGTGCCTCGGAACTGCGATTACGGAAACGGCGCGACTTGTGGGATGTTCGAGTGCCTCTGCAGTGAGTACGTATCAAAAGTGGTGAACAGATAACCAAACTAATGACCATCGTCTAGCCGTGTGTGGTCCGCAGTTCATTAAATCCAGAGAGGAGCGTAGACTGTCGCGCATTGTTCACGGCGACCGCAGCGCCACAGTGCAACAAATCCCCACCTACAACATTGGTGATCAGGACAATATGTCACAGAACACAGTTCATCGCAGCCTTCTGCAGATGGGCCTGCGTGGTTGAAGACCCAGCAGCGTCCACATCTTTACTGCACGTCATCGGTAACAACGCATGAAATGGGCCCAAGATAATCGAGGTTGGACCGTGAATGATTGGAAGAAAGTGACCTGGTCTGAGGAGAAAAGATTGCTGCTGCATCACGTAGACGGCCTAGCGCGGATTCTCCGATCACCAACGAAGGCTATGGCACCTTGGATGCACTGTTGGACTGAAACAGACAGGCGGCGGCGGTGTTTTGCTGTGAGCGATGTTTTCTTGGGACACTTCAGTCCTCATTATCACAATAGCACAATCTCTGACATCTGTCATGTATCTGAACATCGTTGTAGACCAAGTTCACCCATTTATAGCAACTGTGGTCCCTGCTGGTGGTGGCCATTACCAACAGGATAATACGCCATGCCACACTGCAAGAATCGTCAAGGAGTGGTTCGAGGAACATGCTGGTGACCTTCTGTTAATGCCCTGGTCTACAAATTCACGTGACGTGAACCCAATCGGGCATTTGTGGTTCAACTTGGAAAAGCGGCTTCCCGCTAAATCACCACCACCCCGAACTTTACTGGAACTAAAGGATCTGCTGTTGACGTTATGGTACCAGATACCCCAGGATACCTATCGCCACCTCATCGAATCGATACTTCTCCGAGTGACCGCTGTATTTGCGGGCTAAAGGGTGTCCTACAGTTTGTTAGGTAGGGGGTCAAAAACAAAATGGTTCATCGGTGTAAGTAGTTTTATGTATGAATGTATGAAGGTTATATCAGGTTATATCAAGAGACGTACTTATGTATGAAGGTTATATCAAGAGACGTACTTATGTATGAAGGTTATATCTTGGAGAACTTCTAAATTGGAACATTTTGATAGCACAATATAGGTTAGTGATGCAATAAAAAAAGTCGAAAGAGTTGATGAAAAAGTTATTTTTTATGGGCTCGCTTGTATGAAAAAATATGCTTCATTCAGAAAAAAGAAGTATAAATGCTATGTCCGGTTACAATATTCCATTAAAAGAAATGCATAACGTTTGCTGCCAAATATTTTCTAATTTAGAAATTATTCATTACTCTAAAGTCTGCATCTTTGCTTAAGTTGTATTTAGTAGATGCCCAAAAACATTTAATATGGAGGAGTAACTAAAACCATACATCTAGTGCCTTAGGGCGATGTTTTTTTAAGGAAAGAGATGTTACCCACAGAATATCGATATTGTCCTACACAGAGAACATATTGCAAAAGGCAAAAGGGGAAAACCATATGCTTCTGAAATTGGTCATGTCTGAAGCAACATATCATCATAATTTTTACAGATCTTAAGTATATGCCGTAATAAGATGTCCGATCCATATAATAATATTTCTTTAGGGTTTGAACTACGGAACGAACTCGTGAAATAAATTCATAACCCAAGAACTTGTGCAAACAGTTTTGGAAAGTCACATGGTAGATATATAAATGAGTGATTTTACCCTGAATCTTGAAAGTGCAGAAAATTCGAAACAGAACAGATGAATTCAAAAAGAGTTCCAATGATATGAGTAAACGAAAACATAGTCTGAATCAGCGAAGATGCAAATTTAGTGACAGGAAAATTCTTCATTTTTCGGATGGTAAAAAAGCACATATCCTGCCTCCAGCCCTTCAATAAAAAATACTCCTTAGTAAAAGATAGGACAGTTCAATTTCAGAGAATAAATATCGACAAGAATGAAAATCTTCTGAATAAACAAAGACATTGTTGTATCCACGTTAATCAACGCATAGCAACCGAAAACTTGTGTTCCGTATGAAAAAATTTATTGGTACGATCCCAGCAGTGACCGGGTAACAATATTCCGGTTGCTATGTGTCGATTAACGTAGATAGAGCGATGTCTTTGTTGAATGACAAGAATTTAGAGATGTCAAAGTTGTTTTGATTTCTATTTAAATATCTTGGTTGAGTTTATGCATAGTAAATTCATAGGATAAGAGCCCATCATGTTTCATTCATTAATATCACCAGGAAGAAAGTTTCAAACCCACAGGGATATCTCAATAAGAAAAGAAGTCTTAACTGTTAATATTTATCACTAACAAAGCCTGAAGTTTAGAATATTCCTATGGCTCAAAACGGCATTTTCGTCACAGCTATGGCTACAACTTTGCCACGCGTTTACTTTGGTTGTACTCACCTCATTATTATGAATGCTTCGTAATGAGGATAGATATTCGACTATTTGGTTTGAGGAATGTCGACAACAGTTCGATCGATGTAACAGGTGGAGATGAACGAGCACGGAGCTGTTTCCTGCACTGGTTTAAATTCTCTCCTCATCTATTATACCGGCTTCTGTCGATTGTCAGAGCGACAGTATTCTCCGTTACATTGTCTTCATTTAGACAGCTTCAGGGATTTGCATCTGTCATAAAGTGTATGCTCGTCAAGCGGCATTCAGTTAATAATCGGCTAAGACCCATGTTGGATTAAAGATGTATGGGCGTCAGTTCATGTTAAGATGATGATACACTGCACTTTTCCGCAAAGGTCTTTTAAAGTTTAAACCTTTGGGATTTATCTGCGGGGAACTGAATATCTTCTCCTTTGTTGCAAAGCTTTTAAATCCCATTAAAGGAACATTTTACGTTTCCCACGTAAAGCAGAAGAGCACGATGACTATTATTCAAGTAATAAACGTGCACTCTTTCCTTTTATTTAGTTTCTTTATCGGTTTCCAACAAATATTAGAGAACATATGACCCAGATACGTGTCATCAGCGCTTCCTTGGTATAACGTAAAGCACATAAATGCCGTTTTAACAAAAGGTAAGACGACGGAAGCACAGCATCGCGCAGTTAAAGAAAGACGTTCTATTGTAAAGTACTTGACAACCGCGATTGGAATAATTCGAATTAAAACCGCATGTCATAATTTGCCTTCCATGTATTGTTTTGAGCTTTGGAGTGAGCTGCATCAAACGTGATGCTAAAATATAAACATGGGAGAAGAAAAATATTTCGAAATAATTTTAAATTTATTGAAAAATTCCCAGTCATCGAATACTTGAACAACTGAAACTTATTTATGCTTTACTAAATAATAACGCAATGCCAGCTGTTCAGCAAATAAAATGGTGGTTGGTATTTCTGGGAAATACGAACAAATAATTCGTTTATGCAGCACCTATGAAATATTATACGTAACTGTCCTTAAGAGGCAGCAGATTCACGTTTCGATAAAAATGTGTAATCCTATGAACAACGAAAAAGCGTATTGTTGGCAGTAATGAAAATCTTTTGGGGGGGGGGGGGGTGTTTCTATTTCGGGGTTCAGGGACCGCCTTGAGCAACTCTATGAGCTAAACGTAGTCACCCATTCTTGATCTTCTGTGGCAGCTGCTTTCCAGAGCCGTAAGACAATCTTACCACACATGCCTTGTGCGGGGGTCCATCTTGGACGAGTGCTGAGAGACCATCTGTTGGACCATTGCCCAGCAAAAACACAAGTGTTGGGAGACTGCTGGCCACCAGCTGGCAGTCCGTTGCTGGCGGCGTCGTCAGTTGGCAGCCATTGATGGCACTGCGGCATCGCCGAGAATTGCGGGCCTCCAAGCAAGTGCCACAAGTGGCCCGTAGCTGGCAACCGATGCAATCCCAACAACAGTTGGAAGCAACGGGACAGCGCATGCGCAAAAGCAACACGTGCTGTGTCTCTCGTGGCACTGATTAGTTGAAGACAACGCTATTGCCGTCGTGTTATTTTAGTGGATGTTAAGAAAAAAAAGCCATGTGTAGAGAGGCGAATTAATTTCCTAATGAAATGCCACGTCGACGAAGATATTAGATTAAGCCATGAAATACTAGATTACAGCCATAAAATACACCCATTCCATTCCCATGGATAACATGAAATAATTTCTGTGTAATCTTTCGTTTTAACATACACTAAACCGCTTGAAGCCACAACCCTGGAAAAACATTAAAAAACGTTTGTTGGAAAAAAAATTATACACGTATAAAATGTATCAATTATTTGAATCCAAAAAAAAAAAAATGCGGTATGTGGATATAATGTACTCATTCATGGGTGGTTTGAATACACAAGACTGGAGGAATTCGCTTCTAAAAATAATGAGAAGTAAAATAAAATATATTTCCTCTTTAAAACAAATGTAGCTTCGGACAGCGGGAAGGAAAGATACAGCGTTAAAAATAAATATAACAGAATGTGACATGAACGGGTAAGTATATTAGTTCAACAATCGCCTTTCAAAACGACAACGACAGCACAAAACTTTGGAAATCGCCTTTAATTTGGTACACTCCTTGAAATTGAGTGAAGTTCCCTTAAAGAGAAAAACAAACAACTATCGTCACGTTGAAAAACTAAATTTATGAATTATATGAAACTTAGATTTATGAAAAATACCTCGCAATATTGTGAAATTAAAAAGAGAACCATTCGATTGCAAATTCCGCAGGAAAGAGACTCAGCTTCAAGCTAATCCTCGGGCGTGGCAGATTAGTCCACGCAGACAGTCTCGATTCATTTCCAGCCATATCCAAATGGGCATTTTTCCGGTATGTTTAGAAAATTTCCTGAGCGCAGCGCCGTAATTCAGAAGTTTCGTAAGGGGACGAAAAAAGTTGTAGCTTTAGGAAACTGCGGTTATCCTTGATTCTGCTTTTTTTTTATGGCTACTACTGTGAAATTGACGGACAAGATTCGGCAAGCCACCAGTTACGTCCCGTGATTGCCGGCTGCCGCTGCCGGAAAACTAGCGGACCACATTAGGCTAGCGATCATTTATGGCACGTGCTTGCAGGGTCGCTGAAGCGCCACTTGTGGAAGCTACTGCCTGTGATGGATAGCTCATGACACTGTTTTGGCATATGAAAACTGATGGGGGTGCCAACTGTTGGCCAAATGCTAGTCTGAACTGCTGGCTCTTCTGTTGGCCGCCCGGACATTTTATTGACGGTTAGGCAGCACCAACACAGTGCTGGTCCAGCAACACTGTTTTTGCTGGGTGCACCACCGGGGCGGTGCCTGTTCTACTATTGTTTGTACTTATGACAGCGTTCTTACCATCATTAGAAATAAATTAATTACAGTGTTTAGCATCACATTTCATGAGTGTGTGTCCAGCATATCGGGTCTTAAGGCGTAAGTCGTTTTAGACCACTCGGGTCTTATGGCATCAAACAGAGGTCATCGCTCTTTCCACGTTTATAAGTGAGTCACGGAAAAATTACAATTGGCCACCACCGGGAATCGAACCCAGAGTCATCCAGTAACGCCGCGGATATGCTTCCACTGCGTGTATGTGAGTCTGGAGAAATTCGAGGCCACTGTGGTGCACTGGAAGCATATCCGGCGCGTTACTGGATGACTCTGGGTTCGATTCCCGGTGGTGGCCAATGATAATTTTTCCGTGACTAACTTATAAACGTGGAAAGAGCGATGACCTCTGCTTGATGTTCCTAGTCCACGTCAAATGTCTGTATTTATTATTAGGGTCTTATGGCGTAAGTCGTTTCAGACCAATCGGGTCTTATGGCGTAAGACGTTTTATATTATCTGCGCTGTAAATAATATGGCGATGCTATTAGAATGGCAGAAATACTAGTATCATCGTTACGTTACTTTTTTTAATTATATTAACGTTTTCCCAATTTGTCTACATACCTTACAAAGCATAAAAATACCGCAAATCCCCATATAATTGCTGTTATAAAATCTAAACATATATAATTTTCTTTGTCTGAACGTTTGTCCCATTTTGTTGGCGCCTTCTGCTGCTTTCCTGTTTTAATTGTTGAGTATCTGCCTCAAACAATATTTTTTTTATTGTTGTAATATTCATTTTTGTAATGTAGTACATTTTTGTAATGCTCATTATTTCACATTTAGAACACATCTGTTTGATAGAAATTTTGAAGATGACAATCCGTTTTTTTGGTGTAAATATGACATAGATGGTAAGTCATCTGTTCGACTTTGACCGAACATTGTTTCGTGTATTCTTATGATACTCCATGTAAAGGTAATTCTTACAACAATAAAATATAGCCAACCAACACAGAGCACACGCATATCACTTTGCTTTGTTGTCATAGCAACAAAAACCGATTTTTCAAAGCTGTCTGTATGGCGTCATCTTATCCAAATCATTCTGACATGACGTCAGACATGCGTTACGTCACAGGATTAAAATCGTTTCAGGAACTCTTTAGAAAGACGAAAATGTTATGTTAGGAATTTTAATCTACTTTATCGTTCATAAACGACATACCAAATTTTTAGTTTAGAATACTATCGTATGAAATTTAAGTTTAAGATTCCTCTTGCCAAACTAAAATGGTTGTTTCGGATCGTAAAACAAGTTTCTTCTCTCATTTAAGTTCAAAAGTTGAGAATTCCACTACAATAATAGGTAACAGTGTCTTATTATTATTTTTTGCGTACGCTCAACTATATTTCCCCTTAAGCCACAAATTTCTCAGAATATAACCAATTTTTTTTCGTAGGATATAACCAGGTGTTCCTTTATTTATATATGTAGAAGAAATTAAAAATAAAGAGAAAAAGAAAAGAAAAAATACTGTTTGTGCTTCTGCGCATGAACTACCATAACATTGTAACATTTGTAACTGCCCATTTATAAGTTCACAAACAAAAAGAAAAAACCTGGTTATTAAAAAATTACTCTACATAACTTATTTTCTCAGTCATTGTTGACAGGCTTTCACCTAGTGGTAAAATATTTTAATTGATTTTGTCGGTTTAGTTGAGCCATAACTTTCAGATAATTTTATTTCTTTTTGTTTCTCTTAAAAATATGATTATGTTAACATTGTATAAACGCCGTCTTTTCTCGTATTAATAATTCAGTGTTCTGGAAAAACGTCATATTGCAAAAAAAAGCACATTCATACTGACGAATATTTCGTCATTAGTGGTTGATAAAACCCAGCGCCGTCTACTTTTTCACTTCCTTCGTAATTTTGTTAAAATCATAGCCGAAGACTAAAAAGTCATGAATTCCTCTCTTTCATCTAAACATTATTGGTGAGCAAATACACTACTTAAAAGAATTAGGAAAGCACGATATATCCAGTATATTGTAATGGATATTATGTGTGACTGACGTGATACAGAAGGTAAACAAGTTAGTAAAAGCATGCAATGCATTGATTATGATACGCTTTCCAACATACCAGAAATCATTACTCAAGTTATGAGAATAATGGCTCTGGAATAAACCTCGGTCTTGTGCCCTGAACTTTGATCCCATTTCGATGATATTCTACAGAACCGGTTCAGTATACCTTCGAAATAACATGATGAAGTTTTGTCGGAATGGAAGCATTTTTACGTACGTTATGGTGCATAAGGGCTATGGAATAGATTCCGCTCCTGTGTCCTAACTTTTGACCCCATTTCGCCCATTTTCAATAGGATTCGTTGACCCCATTTCGCCCATTTAATAGGCAGGCACCTACAACATACTAACACTTCATCCAGATCGAAGAATGTTTAGGTGAGTTATGCCGCATGATGGCGATGGAAGTGATTCCGCTCCTATGTCCTGACGTTGGACCCCATTTCGCCCATTTTCAATGGGGGTTTGTCCCCAGGTTGTCCCCTACCATATACTAAAATTTAATCGAAATCGAACCTTTTTTACGTTAGTTATGACGCATAAGAGCAGTGGAATGGATCCTTCTCCTATGTGCCAACCTTTGACCCCATTTCGTTCACGTTCAATAGGGTTCCTTTCCAGGTGATCCCCTTCCACAAACTAAAGGTTCGTCGAAATCAAACGATTTTTACGTGCGTTATCGTGCGGAAGAACATACGCACACAAAGCGTGACGTAATGAGGCAGATGGGAATCGCGACCATCTGCTCGCAAGAGTGTGACGTCATAAAACTTTAATATGATCTACACACAACGCGTTACGTAATGAGACAGATGGCGTGACCGCGCACCAACATATCAAGCGCGAGATTGTGACGTCATAAGATCGTCACCAGTAGTCTCCTACCACATAATAAAATTTCATCGAAATCGTGCCGTTTTTACGCACGTTATGACGCATAAAAGCAATGGAATGCATCCCGCTCCTATGTCCTGACCTTTAACCCCACTTCACCCATTTTCAATAGAGTTCATTCCCAGGTGGTCCCCTACAATATACTAAAGTGTCATCGACATCGAACTATATTTACGCAAGTTATGGCGCATAACGGCAATGGAATGGATCCCGCTCCTATGCCGTGACCTTTGACCCCACTTCACCCATTTTCAATAGGGGTCATTCCTATGTGGTCCCCTACAATATGCTTGAACTTCATCGACATCGAACGATATTTACGCAAGTTATGACGCATAAGGGCAATGAAATGGATCTCGCTCCTATGCCGTGACCTTTGACCATATTTCGTCCATTTTCAATAGGTTTCTTTCTACCCCAGGTGGTCCACTACCACATACTAAAATTTCATCAAAATCGATCCATTTTTTAGCGAGTAATCGTGCCGACAGACAGACGGACGGACGGACAAAGCTGGAGCATATACGTTTCTTCAACCTACGGTTGGAAAGCGTAAAAAATTATTTTATGAAGGTAAAAATGATTTTTATGTAAGATACAATATAATATTCAGTAATATGTGTAAGGAGTAACACATTAGCGAATATTATAATTTAGTGTTCATGATGGGATTTGCTGTACATACAACAAGACGCATACCTGTACAAATCAAAATGTCTTTTGAAAGTGGTAATTACGCTCTAGTATGGAGTGTGGTACCCTCGAACGGCTAAGGCCGCTGTACACCTATATGGTTGGAGATTGATGAGGTTATCGAGCACCGTTTTGGGTCTCTTGGCCACCAAGAGTGAGGTAGTCTCCACTTCACAAAGAATCAAAGGAGGTCCGAGCTGAGCTGTAATTCCTTTCCCAAGTGAGGCTCAGGCTGCTCAATTGGATTTAAGTTAGGGTTGAGTATTGATGACTCCATAAGCTCGATTCCCTAATCTTGAAGCACGTTGCACAAGATTAGGGAATCGAGCTTATGGAGTCATCAACAGGTCGAGCCTTATCGTCCAAGAAAAGGAACGAAACACCGACGGTTGCGGCTTATTGCATGAAAATAGGTCTGCCAATCTTGTCTCTATGTCTCTTGGCCATCAGACTGCCGTTTCGGATGACGTTCAAGTACGTACGTTCACAAATACTTATGCATGTCCCGGTCATAAATCCATGTCTGCGTAATATGTTATTTCTTGCACAAAAGCTGAGCTGTGCTTGGTTTCCTCTAGATAACAAATCGTCGATTGTCAGACTCCAGACTAAAAATCCGCTCGTCAGAAAAGAGAGCTTGATTCCACTCGTCGTGTCCCTAACCACGATGTTTTTCATCCCACTTTCTACGGGCCATACGGTGTCGTGTGGTAAAAGGGATACACACCATTGGTCTACTTGCATAAAGACCACCTTGTTGAAATCTATTGCTGATAGTTTCAGTAGACAAGCTGCATGCTGTGAACAAGAAAAACTTTCGCTAGAACTTAATACAGTTTTGCGGCCTGTTTCGACGGGCTGTTAAAAATATATATCTGTCGTTGTCTTCTATAGTTGTTGCTGTATGGTCTTTACCTTGATTTCTTGGAACATTTTCTGTATCCTGAAATCTAGTCCACAGTCAAAAAATGACACTTCGTGACACTCCAATGGATTCTGCTACCACTAGCTGCGTATGAGTAACTTCCAGCCTCTAGACAATTCTTGGAAATCAAGCAGTTGAGACATCTTTCGAACATACGAATTCAAGAAACGCAATGTCACAATAGACGCGGCATAGTAAGGGAGCTCTCGGAAGTTCCCCTTTGGTATCGCAACCTGTGATTTATGCAGTTTGACCGGTAAGCACACCAGGCAATAAATTAGTCACCCCTGTTAAAACTTACCTAATAACGGGTGACGGCGTCTCTTGCCTTGATAACAGCATGAGTCTGGTGGGGTAGAGACTTCATGAGGTTGTGGATGTACCGAACATCGATTTGCAGCCACTCATGAGTCAATTGGTCCCAATGTTCCGCCAGATTACGTGGGTGTCTATTCCGGTATTTCACCTTTTGTTCCAAATGATCAGACAGAGTTTCTGCAGGATTTAAATCTGGAGATTTGGCGGACCAGTCGAAGTGAGACGGTGTTGCTCATTGTTCATCGTAACACTCAGATACAGTTTTAGCCCTGTGTACACGACAATTGTCATCTTGGATGACAGGAATCACAATATGATGCTGCTCCTGGAGATGAATAACAAAGGGCAACACTTCGTGATTCAAAATACGGAAGTACGCATGATGGTTCAAATTCATTGTCACTGCAACGAAAGGGCCCATTTCGTGGTACGAAAATCATCCCCAAAACATCACAGAACCCCTTTTAACTTGAACAACGCGTTCAACACAATCAGGATTAAGGGCTTCATTGAGCCTGCGATGCACTCGTCACCTCGCATCATTGGAGAACAAACAAAAACGAGACTCATCAGACTAAATTAAGCGTTTCTAACCCTCCAAAGTAAAGTTTCGGTGCCTCTGAGCCGACTGATAACTGGCGACTTTGTGACTCGGAGTTAAAAGGGCCTCTTCCGTGGTAGTCTGTTCCAGATGTCCATCATATGCAGTCCTCGTCGCAATGTCCTTTCGAAAATTGGTTGGAGTGGACTTTCCTTGACTGTCTGGAGCAATTGTTCTCTGGTTTGAACCCGATTTGCAGTCGCTAGGAGTGAAGCATGGGGCCTGTCCCTATTGTTGAGAATCGTCTTGTGGTTAAAGTTACGTCGCCGATGACTTTGAACTGTACCACTGTTTGTAGACCCGCTGGACAGTACCCTTCGACACACCAACAAATTGGGAGAATTCATTCAGTTTGTGTTCATGGGTACGGCCAAACACGATGTCTCCTTTTGACACTCAGTAACGTCCATCTTACGACCCATATTGCAGATTAAATTCAACACACACGTTGCTCTTCAGCACTGCACGAGATAGAACTGATCCTTTAGAACACTTCTGTGCTTTTTATCTCCCAACAATGGTATCACGTCGCCCTGTGTTCAACCGGTAATTTCCTACTGTGCTTTCTGTTAGGGGTGACCATTTTTTTGTTCGGTGTGCTCAATTTGCATAAGGATAGGCATGATTCGGCGGTCTGCGAGACACTCGACTTGCGTTTATCCCTTTTCGATCAGCTGCCACAAGAGTGGCTTGCACAGTGCCGACGAAGTCAATGCGCCGCTAATTATTTTGAACAGTGTATGATTTAATACGTAAAGAACACGCACCATGGTCAAAAGGCCTAAGAGTACGTCAGACAGGTTCACATGCATGCCTCATGAAAGAAATATGCAGACATCCATCTGCCTGCATATTTATTTGATTACCGTAAGAGTACGTGTTCACCGAGTGATTCTTTGTGATTGGAAACATATGAGTGCATGATCACGATAGAAATTTTTCTCAAGAATGGCATTATAGCACTTTCTCACTGAAGATATTTTTCGAATCGTAACATGCCAGAAAATGTTCGTTGAAACACTTTTCTGGTTAGTCACACATCAGTGCATATAGAATTCGGGAGAACATGTGTAAACAGTAAATATCCTGCACATGGCTAAAAAAGACGTGATCCAGGACAATCCCATATCTTTAAATGCTCAGTAAAATAACTTTCGGCAGGCAGAAACGTATATCAGTAGATATTCAGGTGAAGCATTCTTCTCAGATTTCAATAAATGGGAGATATAGTGAGCATATATTAATATTTTAACCATAATAAAATCTCGGTGGTTGTAGAATTTTTGCGAATACGAAATGTGAAGCATTTTGAATAATTTCACATTCTGAAACGCAGTTATAGGTTTACTCAAGGGTGGCATTTAAATGAATGTTCTTCTTAATTTCACACAAAAATATGTAAGCAATATGATATGTAAGCAAACGAAAACGTGCATTTTCAAACTTTGAAAAAAGAACCTACCAATATTCTTAAATCCTCTGCAATTTAACACTATAAAATTACATAAAAATTACAGAACTTCCAATACATATTTAACTGCTGGTTTCCTTGCATCATTGTGATTATTTCTTTTTTCTAGCGTGACATAAGTGCCGCCTTACTCGTGTGATTTTGCGTGCTCGGATTTTCGAATGATTTTAAGGACGCACGCAAAGTTTAATTCAGATATACCAGCCTTCAATTTTTCCATTTCTGAATTTGATATATTTCCAGTTCAAAATCTTTCTAAAAACCGCTGCTAAACAATGAGAATACCGATGCGCACACCATTTTATTTTAAAATATAACGCGATCTGCGAAAATTGTAATTCTCCTCCCGAAATACATAAATGTCACTGTGGAACAGACAATTATAGCGAAATACTTTGTTTCGAAATAGCATTGTGCTAAACCGAAACTACGTGGCACCTGAAGCTGTATTAAATTATTTGTTATTGCTAACAATTCCTGCGTGAGATTATTAATGTACGATATGATTTTCAAAGTTCAGTATCTTCCATTTGACGTTTACGAGATTAATTTCAAAATACATTTTTAAATGACGTTCACTGTGATAACTACGTTTTCCATGACTTACACGCAGAATATCTACATATTTAAACAATTGTTAGCGTCTTTTGAATAAATCTTAATGTTTGCGGTTCTTCATTGTGGTATTTCTGCGCCAAAACGTTCCATAGACTACACACCAAAAGTTTAATTTGAGGAATAGTTAAGCACCCTCAGTGGCGCAGTGGTCAAAGCGCCGGCCTCTTTCTATTCACCCAAGATGGGTCTGAGTTCGAATCTCGTTCAGGCAAGAGTGATGTGTTTGTCTTACGGCACTGGCTCTCTTCCTTCCGTGGGAACGGTAGCTCTAAGTAGAGGATCACCCGGGGACGAACCCTGTTGAGAATGGGTGACATGGGCTCAAAGGTCAGGACATAGGAGCGGGATCCATTCCATTGACCTTATGCGTCATTACTTGCGTACATAAGGTTCGATTTCAATGACATTTTAGTATGTGGTAGGGGACCACCTGGGGATGAACCACATTGAAAATGGGTGAAATGGGGTCAAAGGTCAGGGCATAAGAGCGGGATGCATTCCACTGCCATTATGAGACTTAATTTACGTAAATATGGTTCGATTTCAATGAAATATTAGTATGTAGTAGGGGACCCCATGGGGACGAACCTACTGAAAATGGGGTCAAATGTCCGGACATAGGACAGGAACGCATTCCACTGCCTTTATGCGTCATAACTTGCGTAAATATGGTTCAATTTCAATGGATTTTAGTATATGATAAGGGACTACCTGGGGACGGACCCTATTGAAGATGTGCGAAATGGGGTCAAAGGTCAGGAAGTGCGAGCGGGATTCATTCCATCGCTCTTATGCGTTATAACTTTCGTAAAAATGCTTCGATTGAGACAAAACTTTATAATGTTTTTCGGGAAGTATACTTTACCGGTTCTGTTTAATATAATCGCAATGGAGTCAAAGGTCAGGTCATAGGAGCGAGATTTATTCTACCACCATTATAATCCTAACTTGAGTAATAACTTGAGTAATGATTTCTGGTATGTTGGAAAGCGTATCATAATCAATGTATTGCATGACTTTACTAACTTGTTATCATTTGCGATGTGTAATTTTTTGAGTCACGGTAAACAACCGCCAGTGGGATTATGGCAAGCCTACTTGAATTATCAGAGTTTGGACGAGGCATAGTAGTGGGAGCCAGAAGGATGGGGCACTAAGTTTCCGAATTTGTGCTAATATTCAATATCGCTTAATCCTCGGTGTCAAGTGAGTACCGAAAATATCTCACGGAAGGCATTGCCAGCGACGTGGACAGCGCAGTGACCGACCATGGGTCCTGAATGACCGTGCCCAGCGACGTCGGTCCAGAATTGTCCTTGCGAACAGACAAGTTACACCAGGTCAGTGCAGCGTAATATAGCGTCCATAGGGTATGACAGCAGAAGACTTACCACAGTGCCGTTCCACGACATTGGACGCAGCACCTCACCTGGGCTCGTGAACACGGCAATTAGACCCTGAAAGACTGGCAACGTATGGTGTGGTCCGATGAGTCACGCTACCAGTTGTTACGAGCTGATGGTAGGGTTCGGGTGTGGAGCAGACCCCATGTGGTCATGGACCCAAGCTGCGAAAAAGGAACTCTGCAAGCTGGTGGTTGTTCCATATATGTGTGGGGTGTCCTAACGTGGTAATATTTGGGCTCTCTGGTCCTGGTAAACACGTCATTAACCGGTAATCGCTTTGTTGCTCTGGTGGATGACCATTTGCAGCCTTTCATGGATTTCATGTAACGATGGAATTTTCCAGGCGGACAATGCACCATGTCATCGGGCCCAAGTTGTTCAAAATTGGTTCGAGGAGCATTCTGGATGATTTTGATGGATGGTTTAGCCACCACGTTCGCTCGATATGAACCGAATAGAGCACTTATGGGTCGTGGTGGAAAGTTCCATTTGCACCCAAAATCCTGCACCTACAAATACCAGAAAACTGTGGGTGGCTGTTCATACGACATGGCTCAACATCTCTTCAGAAGTCTTCCGACCGTTTTTGGAATAGATGCCACGTCGATTTGCTCCAATTCGCCGTGCTAGAGGAGGTCCTTCACGATGCTAGGTGTGTAAGCCATGACTTTTGGCACGTAAGTGTATATCACTCCATAATATTTTACACAAGTAATAGTACTAACGTCTTGTACTGAGTCTAACAACATATAAATCAATAAAAACTACTGGCAATTCATTTTCTTTTCACTCAGAGTGAAAAGAAAATGCATAGTAGTTTTTGAGGTTGAACGAACCCTATGAGCCACTCTACGAGCTGTGAGGAGCCATACGACTCAAAGTTTGACCACCTGATACCCGGGGGGGGGCGCCAAAGCCGTAAGACAAACATATATCCTATGATTCATCCGGTCTTCAAGCCTAGACCCATTCAGATGCACGGTCAGAAGCCAGCACTAGGACCACTGCAGCGCAGAGAGAGTGGCTGCCAACAGTAATTAAATACGATGCATTATAATGTAGAATTAGTTATAATGAAAAAGTGTACGTGTTGCAATATCTAAGCGTACTTCTCGACTTGTTGTTACTTTGTCAGATATTCATCGCTGTGCTACATAATACGCATCTTGAGTTTCAGTATACGTGTATGCATTCAAGACTTTTCATACATTTCTGAATGGGAAATCCAAAAATATTTCAAAAGCTGTAAAAACACACTTGGCTAAATCCCGTTTATATTCGCCTTACCCAAATGTTAAAATATTTAAATTCAAAACATATAATGCATCTCAGTGGAGACAGAAACCTTTGAACAAAGAAGCAAAACGTAAATTTTCGTTTCATAGAATTCTTAAAAGATCAAAACAAGTGTGTTTAATTGATGCATATTTAGCTCTGGTAATATAACATTGATTTCCGGGGAAATTCCTCTCAGTACGTTAATGTAATAAGTTCATTATAAGATCGTTGAGAGATTACGAGAACTGCACTTTAAGAACTGGCGTATTAATATTTGATCAGCAGAATGCAATATATTGAGATGAAACTAAGAAACTGCGAATAAATAGAGTAACAGACCATACCAAAACAAAATGACAAGTCGGAAGACAAAAGATGTGAATATACTATATGATCAAAAGTATCCTGACACCCATTTTGAGTAGTTAATCGCCTATATATAAAAATAAACACGTGGCTTCGCAAATATCGCGGAGAAATATGAATAATTGAATGGGACGTACGGTATAGTTTAGTGACTTTCTACATGACACGATCAAATGATGCCATCTTAGTAACAAGTTAGTATGGGAAATTTCTGCCCAGCTGCAGCTTTTCTGGTCAGCTGTAACTGCCCTGCTGCTGCTATCCTGGTCAACTGTAAATATCTGCCCTGCTGCAGCTGTCCTGGTCAACTGTAAATATCTGCCCTGCTGCAGCTATCCTGGTCAACTGTAACTGATGCTGTTGTGAAGTGAAAACGTCATAATTGTTCGCCGAGAGCTCCATAATAGTTCGCCGAGAGCTTCATAATAGTTCGCCGAGAGCTTCATAATAGTTCGCCGAGAGCTTCATAATAGTTCGCCGAGAGCTCCATAATAGTACCCCGAGAGCTCCATAATAGTTCTTCGAGAGCAGAAGCCAATGTACTTCTGTTGCCCAACAGCCGTTCACAAACCTAACACGGCAAGATACATTTTCAAGTGTTAATCAGAATGGTAAGTCCGGTACCAGTGGACTAAGGAGCAGTAGAAACGCGTTATCTGGCATGATGATTCACGCTTCAACATCTGACCGTCAGACGGACGAGTCTTGGTGAAGATGACGCCACGTGAACTTACTTACCCCACTATAATGTGCCAGCTGTGAAGTTTGGTACAGAAAGCATCATGCTCTGGAGCTCTTTTGACGATTTGGGCTGGGCTCTCTAGTTCCTAATGATGGGCGTATAATACCTATGTTTACGATGGTACCTACACCGATAAACCATTACACATTGACCACCTCGAGCCAAGAGAAATGAGCGCGCCTGAAGACCGAACGGTGGCGCAGTTGAAGTTCACAGAGCAGTATATATACAACCCGAGGACTGACTTTCGGTTAGTAGAGTGTCGGACTCAGAATGGGAAACGCTGCCGATTCATCAGAGTTTGATAAAGCACGAGTTGTATTGACACGGCGCCACGGAACTACGATCTCAGAAACGGCGCGGCTTGTGGATTGTTCACGTGCGACTGTAGTTAGTACGTATCAAAAGTTGGTACGTACTCACGTTTCACTGTAGCTAGTACGTACAAAAAGACGATCCGTCGTCCAGCCGTATGTCGCCCGCAGTTGATTGATGCTGGAGGGGAGTGGAGATCCCCCAGCTACAACAGTGGTGATCAGGGCAATGTGTCACAGCACACAGTTCATCGCAGCCTTCTGAGCATGGGCCTGCGTAGCCGAAGACACAGCCGGGTCCCTATGCTCACTGCACGACATCACCAACAACGCATGAAATGAGCCTAAGATCATGGAGATTGGACCGTGGATGATTGAAAGAAAGTGGCCTGGTGTGACGAATCAAGATTCCTGATGCACAACGTAGACCGCCGAGCCCGGATACGCCGATTACCAACGGCGGCTATGACACCTGGATGCACTGTTGGGAGGAAACAGGCAGTCGTCGGCGGCGGTGTTATGCTGTGGGCAATGTTTTCTTAGGACACTGTAGACCCCATTATCCCACTAGCAACCCTGACAGCTGTCAGGTATCAGAACATCGTTGCGGACCAAGTTCACCCATTCAGGGCGGCTATGTTCCTTGCTAGTGATGGTCATTATCAACAGGATAATGCGCCATGTCACACTGCAAGAATCATCAAGGAAAGGTTCGAGGAACATGCAGGTGACTTTCTGTTAATGCCCCTCTAAATTCACCTGACATGAACCCAATCGAGCATTATTGGTTCGACTTGGAAAAGCGCGCTCGCGCTAAATCACCACCACCCGGAAAGGTACGGGGATTTTAGAACCTGCTGTTGACATTATGATACTAGATACCCAAAGATACCTATCGCCACCTCATCGAATCGATGTCTCACCAAGTGGCCGTTGTTTTGAGGGTCAAAGGGGTCCAACAGCTTATTATGTACATGTAGGTGGTTATAATATAATGGCTTATCGGTGTATAATAACATTATCGACAAATTTATGCTTCAATATCATGAAAACAGTTCGGTGAAGGCCCTTTCTTTAACCAATAGCCCAATGCCCTCGTCCACAAAGCAAGATCAGCGCAGAAATGGTTTGATTAAATGGGTGTGGAAAACTTTAACTGGCTTATACAATGCCCTAATCTCAATTCCGTGAAGCACCTTTGGAATGAGTTGGAATGCTGGCTGCGATCAAGACCAAACCACTCAAAATCGGTGACCGACTCGACTAAAGCTTTTGTGGTATAATGAAGGGCAAAAATACCCATAGCAACATACTAAAATCTAGCGGAAAGTCCTTCCACTGGTATCGAGGGTGAGATAGCAGCAAAGGATGGACTAATTCAATATTAATTCCTTTCATATTACGGGGAGTTTCTGAATAGTGCAGTGCCTGGATACTTCTCATCAGATTGTGTATTTCTAAAGAAAATTGAGATACTGTATGCTCGTATACAATATATTTAAGAAAGCCACAATAATTGTAATATTAGTAAAACTTTTCAAAGCACAGTGACGGTAGAAATGAGAAACTGACTTGCGGTAAGGAAATACAGCTTAGTCAGGAAAATGCATGAATTAATCTTTCATAGGTTGACGGCAAACAAGAGTGAAAAGAAGCTGCTGCTTATACAAAAGGAGATTTCTGACCAAAAGATTACGTAAGATAATCAATAAGGAAGACAAAAGGTTTAACATTTGTGTTTCGTCTGATTAGACTTTACCCATGAAATAAGTCTCATTATCTGGTTTCGAAAGATCATCTTTATACTAAAGCAAGGAGAAGACCATTGTGAATACTATGCTGATCTGAATAGGAATTCTTCCCACTCCTAAGGATTTATTGGACAAGTCAGACAGAAAGCTCAAGGCTAATGGAATGAATCCAACGTTTAAGTAATATAAGTGGAGAATAATTAGATCCCAGGAACGAATGGTCTCGAATCTTGCCAATCGATGCTGAATGTTTGGAACTTCAAAGATGCATTATAGAACAGATTCGGTGCCATTTAAACAGAGCAGTTGTACAAGAAAAGGCTTTTCATGCTTTACCGTGGTTTATAATGTACATGTATTCAAACAAGTCGATGCTCTGGAACCAGCATGGTACTAATTAATCGTAAGTTTAAGGAAATGAAATCCTGCGTTTCGTAAGCATTAAAAAGGAAATATCTGCTTTATGAAAACGTTAGTTCTAGAAATTTCAATAAAAACAGTAAAGTTTCAACATTTATTTACACGCTGTAAAACCACGGTAAAACATCTTTTCTGCAGATAATCAAAAGAAGGGGGTAGAGAAAGTTGCTGATATTATTATATGTTCTGACTTTATATGCTTTAAAACCTTCATCAAAAAACATTGAATGATATTCGATGATCAGCAATGTTAATACACTGACGGAAAAAAATCCCACCACGAAAAAATAGCTGTAGAGGAATGAAATGGGGGCAATACATTTGTATAGGTAACATATTTAATCGATTAAGGTTCCAAGATAACAGTTTAACGTAAGCGCGAGAAGAGCCATTTTAAATGTGAAATGCTGGTACATTAATAACCCGTGTAACCGCCAGAATGTTGAATGCAAGCAAGCAAACGTTCATGCATTGTGTCGTACAGGTGCTGGATGTCAGTTTGTGGGATGGAGTTCCATTCCTGTTGCACTTGGTTGGTCAATACAGGGACGGTTAATGCTGTTTGGGGGTGACGCTGGAGTTTTCGTCCAATGATGTCCCATACGTGCTCGATTGGTGATCTAGCAGGCAGCGGAAACATGTCGACACTCTGTAGAGCATGTTGGGTTACAACAGCGGTATGCCGGCGAGCGTTATCCTGTTGAAAAACGCCCTCTGGAATGCTGTTCATGAATGGCAGCACAACAGGTTGAATCACCAGACCGACGTACAACTGTGCCGTCAGGGTGCGTGGGATAACCACGAGAGTGCTCCTGCTGTCATAGGAAATTGCTCCCCAGACCTTAATTCCAGGTGTAGGTCCAGTGTGTCTCGGCCGCAGACAGGTTGGTTGCAGGCGCTCACCTAGCCGCCTTCTAACCAACACACGGCCATCACTGGCACCCAGGCAGAACTGGCTTTCATCAGAAAACACAACAGATCTCCACTCCGTCCTCTAATGAGCTCTAGCTTGACACCACTGACGTCGCAAACGGCAGCGGTTTGGAGTAAGTGGAATGCACGCTACAGGGCGTTTGGCTTGAACTGTCCTTCAAGTAACCGATTTGTAACAGTTCGTTGTGTCACTGTGGTAGCAACTGCAGCTCGAATTGCTGCCGCAGACGCGGTACGATGCGCCACGGCCATACGCCGTACACGGCAGTCTTCCCTCTCAGTAGTGCCACGTGGCCGGCTGGAACCCGGTCTTCTTGAGGCAGTACCTTCCCTTGACCACCGCTGCCAACAATCATGCACAGTGGCTACATTTCTGCCAAGTCGTTCTGCAATAATGTGGAAAGAAAATCCACCTTCTCGTAGCCCTATAACACGACCTCGTTCAAACTCCGTGACCTGTTGAAAATGGCTTCTTCGTCTTCTTAAAGGCATTCTTGACTAACATCAACACACTACGTCGAATCTCAACGGTAACTAACTCTCACGAACGTTACAGCGCGTATTTACAGCAAACCTGCTTTACATGTTCCGAGGGGCGCTACTAGCGCCACACGTATGCGCCGAGCGTGAAATTTGCATAGACGCCATCTTACAGATGTACTCTCACCGCCTACCAACTGTCGTTTATCTAACACAACCCCTTCTTGGTGTTGGGATTTTTTTCCGTCAGTGTATTAGCAAAAATGATAACACAAATTAGGAATAAATATTTCCATGACGGCATAAAGCTCTTGTAAATAATGATGAATGCAAGCTTCTGAAATGCCTTATAAACTCTTATCCTTTCTGAGATGCAAATATCTTCAAATATTTCTTGGTTCGACTACGATTAAATAATCCTCCTTGCATTATTCTTCCGAAAAATCGAAACGATTATAGGAGAGAGTTGACTTCAGTCGTTGGAACTCAGATTGTTATTTGTCAGTAAAATCGGAAGTATTGTGCGGTTCAAGCACCATGCACTGACTGAATGTTTGTTGGGGAGACGGAATTACAGCTGTGGACACCCACGAGCAGGTAATAAATGCCAATGGAACAAAGCTCTTTGTGACATCTTACAAACCCTGAAATAGTGGAACCTGTTACGAACACAATCACGAATATCAAGAAGCGACAGAAGAGTTTTCCTTTTTTTTAATGACATCGTTAAAGCTTACATTGTATTACGGACAACTATAAAACCTGTAAGTAAGTTATGTTAAGTACATTGAAGTCATCAGGGATTGTGTAGAAAAGTAATAGTGCAACCTTATACGCTTGCTGTTAATTATTTGGAAAAATGCATTACAGTAGAAGACAAAAACTCCTATCAGCACACTTTCCCTATCATTAATACTGTGGCTGTAGAGCAGTAACTTGGAAAAATTAATTTCCGTAGAATTACTATAGTTTTAATGAAATTTTAAATTATTTACTCATGAAAATTATGTCAAAATATGTTTTGAGTATCAATGAAAAATACACCAAGAGCGAATGTATTGAGGGAGAAACGGGTTCGAACGACGTGGCCGGTGGGCTATTATGAAATTTCTGAAACAGATTATTTCGCGCTGTTATCAAAAGAGAAACAGGTAAGTCCTCCTCCTACTCCTACATTGTGCGGATGCTAATGATAACAGCTAACGAGATCCATAAATTCAAGCAACCTGATGCACTGGAAAGGTTTGCTGCCAATAAAATGGTTACTGGTAGAGATGAACACGGTCTGTGCTATAAAAAAAGCTCGCAAACTGATTGGGGCCCCGGCAGGATTTTATATCAAAACTTCGGCTTATGCGCCCAGGGTCGATTTAATTTTCCCTTTCACTTTTAAATTAATTGTATTTAAGACTGCTAATCGAATTAAAAATGCAAAGAAAAACGCACAACTGAATGATTAGGCTATACTTCTTTTGTGGTCACCACATCCCTGAACCCATCAGTTCAATTTTTAAAAATGCATTTGCACTAGGAACCGAGGTATGTAGATGATTATTGCCCTTTGGTCTTTACCCAATCCATTACTTCGCGGGAATATGGCATAAATGTAGTTTGCATCGAACTGAAAGTATAATTTACTCAATATTGTTGCTTCCGAAATTATGATAGAAACATTTCTTAATTAGATCGATAACTATTACTATGAAGATCTTGTTCGCTCAGATTCGTCTTTAAATTGTGCACAGTTTTTCCAATAAAGAACGCAAAAGTACACTGCCGGACAATTGCTAAGGACGGATGACAATAGCAACGATAGCAACCATAAAATGGAAGACAGGAAAATGTGGAAATTAGCATAAGTGCGGGATACAGTAAGACGTGTTGTGCGTATGCAAATTTTGGATTGCCGAACTTGTTCGTGACGTCATAGCGCTGATAAGAGATGTAAAGGATTTAACGCGTATGGACCGTTGTCGTTCAAACGCAAAGTTGAAAGGGAAAGAATCAATTGACGAACTTGCAATTTTCAGTATGTCTTCCCGACATCACCTAGATGATTTTACGCGTGGCCGTATTATTGGCAAGATTGAAGAAGGGCGAAAAATGACATATGTTGCCAGGGAGTTCGACGTCAGCCACAGTGTTGTTTCAAGGCTTTGGAAATCATTTCAAACAAATGGAGAGTGTAGCAAACGTCACGGGGGAGATTGTGTTCGCAGTACGACACCTGCAGAAGATCGGTACATAGTGCTATCAACAAAAAGACACCCGCGCAGCACAGCTAGTGAGGTAGCAAATCAGTTAATGGCTGCTACTAGCAAGCGGATCTCCCGAAAAACTGTCACCAGACGTTTGCATGAAGGAGGACTATACGCCCGCCGTCCTGTTGTGTGCATCCCATTGTCCAGACGTCACCGTACCGCCCGTTTGCAATGGTGCCATCAACATCGCAATTGGACTGAAAACGACTGGTATGCTGTCCTCTTCTCAGATGAGAGTAGATACAGTCTATCGTCTGATTGTCGACGACAACTGATCTGGCGTGATAGTGGTACTGCATATTGTCCAGCAAACATACAGGAAAGGGACCGATATCCGACATGTAGTGTCATGGTATGGGCTGGCATCATGATCAATGGCCGTACGTCCCTCTATGTGCTTCCAACTGGGACTATGACTGGCCAACGATACATTAATGATGTTCTGCTACCTCATGTTCGCATGTTCCGTATTGCTGTTGGTGATTTATTCATTTTCATGGACGACAACGCAACATGTCATGGAACAGTCGCTGTCCAGGAGTGTCTTGAGAGCGAGGATATTCAATGCCTCGTATAGCCAGCATATTCTCCAGATCTGAATCCCACTGAAAATGTGTGGGATGCTTTGGGGAGGAGTCTTGTTGGTCGCCAATGCCCTCCAATAAACAAGGACACCCTCATCCGTGCACTGACAGAGGAATGGGATAAAGTACCCCAACAGCTGCTTGATAATGTTGTGCAAAGCATGACACGACGTGTGGAATCTTGCATCGCCCTCCATGGTGGCCATATCCCGTATTGACATCTTACGCCGGAACGCCTGCGGACGGTAATTGCATTTTTTTCACGTTTAAGTATTCTGCACAAAATGGCCTGTTTGTCCCTTGAACACGTTCCAAAGCCTTCTGGATTTCAGAGCACAATAAATTGTCTTTCTTGTAATGTCCCGACATTCTGACATTATTTTATTTCACTTGGCATCCAACCACACTTACTTTTTTATGCGCTATATAGCCGTTTATGATCCGTCCTTAGCAATTGTCCAGCAGTGTATATTGCATTTTCCGCGATTTCTCTTCTAAATGTCGAGTATACAAATTCGTTTTCAGTCGGTTAGTGTTCGTAGTGACAAATATTTTCATGTAGTCCCTATCTTTTTCGTAAACCGTGTTGACACCAGAGAGCGTAAGTTTATTTATTTTTACGACATATTTTTAGCCGTACCTATGCTTCTAAGAACCTGGTTGAAAAAGATATCGCTTTTGGTAAGACACCGCACAGTAAGGAAACCAATTTTGGTCTGATCATTATCTCGAGATTTTCCCGAGCTCGAGTCTCGGATGATGCATAAGTTGTATGCTTGTTTGATGCAGTGCATCTTTCCTGAAACCATTTGCCCTAAATTCGAGACGAGGGAATGCTCGTTCAAGTCCAGAATGTAACCTGTGCTTCTAAAAGAATCATTTGAAACTCCTTTTTCCATAGCATGGTCTACATTAAGAGGAATAATTTACATATATTTTGCATTTTTAAGTAATGCTCAGTTCCGTCCCTAGGGGTGATAGTTCATATTTCGGTTTAGAAGGATGTCTTTCATTCTAAAACTATTTTTGAAGGGAAACCATTACTAAGAAGAATATTTGGTGCCTATCCTATTCTTTAAATATCGCACGGTTTTCTCTCTAATAAATGGGAAGTCATGTGATACTTCTAACTGTATCTCTGCTTCTAACCGTTCGATTAAAAAAATCTTTTTGCTTCACATACCTATCTTGAACGTTTTGCTTACAGTATATGATTTTCCTTTTCTCACTTCACTGACGCTGTTGTGCTTAATTAACTATTTATACTTGTAAATGTTTTACCTATTCTAGGAAATCATTTGAAAAAAATATTTTCTGAAGTGTGCTATTCACACTGTGTGTTTTAAATAATGAGTGGTTTTTGCTCTAGGGTCTGCAAATTCATTCTTCTTTTTTGCTGGCTTCTTCTCCCACAGAAAACCGCTGTGACGTATATTCTAATTTAACTTTTATTTTTGGTTTCTTTCCCCATGCAAATTTGAGTTTGTTCTGTTTTGCACTTTCCAAACTTAACGTGATATCTTCTCCCTTACATGAATGAGGTGGGCAACACTTATGAGGTCAGAGAGAGTAACGTATGAATGTGATAAGAACGGTAGTTAAAAAGGACGATACAGTAGTCCCTCAGTGTATGTGTGGGTATAGAGATGTTTGCTCAACGTAAAAACGTGGGTCTATTGTGGATCTACTGAAATGTTGGTGGACCAATAAAAGATTATCGTAAGTTGGCTTCTGTTTATGTTTCGTCTGTCCGTAAACTATCGCATCGTATTCTTATTTAGTTCAACATTCCTTAGTCATGGTTTTAGACATAGCGTAACACCAATCTTGCTCACGAAAAAGGCTTAGTTATACCGCTTTAAAAAATTGTTTTATTTGCGGAGAGGATTCAAATGGGCATTACACCCTAGAATTCGGAGTCATCTGTTTTTTCGACCCTTCTGTTTTTCAGGTTCTAAGCGGGTCCCGCATTGTATCAGACATTTCATTCTTTGGGTGTCCAGTGTAGTAATGTGAGGCCTACGACTATGTCCTGAGGACTTTATGTGCTCATCGGTATCCCGGACTGCTGTTACGAGCGACTCAAATAATTTCTCTACAACATCACTGCTTATAATTTTCAGAACCATTCTTTCTATTTCTGGCTAAGAAGCCGCAAAATGTTTTATATATTTAGGTGATAGTCTAAGTATCATTTACATGTTACTGCTGTGAGGGAGAGAGGAATTGTGTATTTATCCATTAATACGACTAAATTGTTTTATCTCATTCAAATGCTGTGCATATTCGGTGATCTCTACCGCAAATTTAAAATGAGATAATGATACCGTAATTTCGCAGAAGAATTTGGTTCTACCGTATCATTCATTCTATTTAGTCATAGGAATTGTCGGTACGTCACGTTATCTCAAATATAAGGGCAAATACCTACTGCCGGGTAATAATTTCTCCAATATTGAGAAGTTGTAAAAGTTTATCGACAACCGTTTGTGACAAAAACAGATCAAAATTATTTATTTAATATGAAACATAGCAATACTGAATAAAAATGTGTTTGGCATAAGTAAATTTTTCAGAACTGTGTTTCCTGGAACTTGGTTTTCTTTGAGATTATACTGGAATCTGTGGTAGTTAGTAAACAAATAAAATAAAACTAATGTCACAAAAAAAAGCATCAGAGTAGTGCTGGTATTAAAAAATAAGAACTGACTATGGGGGGATATGAATAATGTTCTTATGGCTTGTTGTTGCTTGACATTAGAATCGTATTACCTGACACTATTCGGGAAATAGAAACTAGTCATTTGCAATGAAACGAATATCGGAAATATAATAAGAACAACTCAAAACAAATGGAGACATTATATTGATACTTTACCAGTAAAATATTTGCGATATGACCAACAGAAGACAGGAAACGACAAACTGGTTACTTTTAAATAATTTTAAGAATTCTGGTTGGGAATGCACAACAGAAGGACTATATCAGGAAGGAAAAATTAGACAGCACTTTTTCAGGTTTGAAGTACAAAGGCGATCATTATGATAGGTCACAATTTCGATTTAAGTGAATTATACAGGCGTAATATCGTTTTTAAGTTTTGGTTTCTTAGAAAGCGGGATGATATGAGGATATTGTTGGCAAAAAGCCAGAGATAAATGTACTGAGCTCTGGAATGCTTCTTCGAGCTCTCTGAGGAAGCGCAGTTGCTCCGCTGTGAAATTTATGATCTTACTTTAATAAGAGCGAATTTTTATAACTATATTTAAGAACTTCGCATGATGTTTTAAAATACCGCTCCATAATTCCTACAATGTATTGCATAAGAAGATTTCGTTACTGCTCCAGTGGCGCAGTGGTCTAAGTGATGGCTTCTGATCACTCGTACTTGAAGGAATCTGGGTTCGAATCCCGGTGGGGCATGGATGCTGTGTTTGTCTTGCGGCACTGTTTCTCTCCCTTTCCTTGAGTTAGTGGGCCCTGAATTAGGGACGGGCGATTGGTAGCCCATTGGGTTTGCGCACGGTGGTCGTTAAACCTCCAATCAAAAGAAAAAAAAATATTTCCTTCAGCAAACTTCGCTGAAGGTTCTTTTTATTTATTTTGTAGTCTAGCGAACACTATGAGAAACTCTATGGGCTATAAATAGTCGCCCCTCCGTAATTTGGAGCCAATAGCTCCAAGGATGAGATAGATACAAGGACATTGGACAAGCAAGCCAGCAATGCCTCATTGGGACTTGTCTCACCAGGACTTGGATCCATGTCTCACCAAGACTCTGATTGTAATCTTGGCGAGACATGAATTTTGTGTTTGTCTTACGGCACTGGCTCTCTCCCTTCCCTGAAACCAGTGGGCTTTGAATTAGAGTCGGGCGACTGCTAGCCCATTGGGTTTGCTCACGGCGGTCGTTAAACCTCCAATCAAAAAACCGAAAAAACCAAACAAACGATTTCGTTCAGGAAACTTCGCTGAAGGTTATTTTTATTTATTTTGTAATCTAGCGACCTCTATAAAAAACTCTATGAGCTATAAGCAGTCGTCCCTCTGGGATTTAGGGCCAATAGCTGCAAGGATTTGATAGATACAAGGACATTGGACAAGCAAGCCATCAATGCCTCATTGGGACTTGATATTGGGCTTACATCGAATGCGTGGTCCAAAAGCCTCAGACAGCCGCGAGAGTAAATCAATATGTCATTCTTACGAATTCATTTATGTGAAACAACCTAGTGATATATCATTAAACTGAAATACGAGCTGACGTCTTGAATCTGAAAAAAAGTTGCGATGACAAATAATAACGAAAGCGTTTTACAATCAATACCGGTTTTCATTTCCAAGGAAAAGCCATTTCACTGTAGTTTTTTATTCTGATTTTATGCGTGCGGGCTACATAAACTCCGAACCGCACGTTCAATTTTTTTTTATTAAATGAAATAAACAAAAGCTTCGTGTTCCTACAACGGTGTATATGCTCATCTTTATGCCAACGAAAAAACAAAATTCTCGTCGTCCTCGTTCTCTGGTATATCCATCACGTGACGTCCTAGTTCGACAACTACCTTATCAACGGGCTGTCAGTTTTCTCGTATGCTCCTCTTGCACGCACGGCTTTTGCTCATGCCTCACGTAGTGCTGATGTGTTGAGCATCGCTCTTGTTATGATAAATTATCTGCAAAACATCGGAAGGCGCGCTGGGACTCTGTCAGAAAATAAGATTTATATAAATAATGTGACTTTGTGCTGCAAAGAGAAGCCGAATCTGTCAGACCTCAGAATCTTCGATGCTGCATAGGTTTGGGAAACATCACTTCACCTTCTTCGTTTCCACTCGAATGACATATCCGAAGGAATTCTGTTGCATGCAATTATTATTCTGCCGGTACCAAAAAAATATCTGCTGGAAAAACTGCACAGAAGGAAACACACATACAATAATATATCATTTGCAGTTGTTAGCGTGAGACTCGTGTTAATTTCCTTCGCTATGGGAGTACACTCACACCACTCAATTGTGACCATTTTAATAGCAATTTGAGAAAATTTGATTTCTATTCTAAACCAAAAAATTTCGGATATCTAGTATAGTAATACTATTTAAGTACTTTTGGTGTATAGTTCCTTTTTATTTAATTAATTTAAGAAGATTTCACATTGTTAACTTTCCAGACGTAATTAGATAAATAATAATTAAGCATGCAAACCAAACATTCTCTTTTTTTCATTTATTACACAATAAGACAGAAAACTTTAGTAATTCCCATTGAATGGTGGAACACGTAGTCCAGATTGTGGAAGTTTTTTTTTAGCTTGCTGAGAAAACATGGAGCTAGAAATTAAAAGAAATGTTTGAGGCCTACGGTAACATAAATACCACTACAATTAAAAACACAAAAAGTTTTGATACGTGTTTTTATTAGCTAGTGACTGCAAATAAAAAGCTTCTCCACAACGTCTCCCTAAGCTAAACGATTAAAGAAGCTAAAAATTCTTGACTGACTAGATTTTCTTGGTTATACTAAGCATGCATGTATCCATGCTGCTTTTCAGCTATCTGCAGCCTTAATATGTCTTTTTTAGTTACGGTCCACGTCTCGGCTCCGTACGTAAGAACTAGAAGGATGCATTGATTAAACACTTTTTTTAAAGACAATGGCACATTGCTCTTAAAAATCGTACTCTTTCTTCCTAAAACTCTTAATATATATAAAACTCTTCAACAAAGTTTTATGCGTCAATTAATTTCTTCATCAGTATGACCCTCGCTTGATACCTGCTGCCCAAGGTAAATGCAGGAACTGATTATCTCTAGCTTTTCCCCATCAATTGATAAATCCTCATTTCTTGTAAAAGCATTATACATCAGTTTTTTCTTCTAAAAATTTATTTTAATCCCCAGTTCTTTACCCTTCACAGCAAGTTCCTGGATCACACTCTGCAGTTCTGAAGTATTATTTCAAAGACTTCTGAAAGGTTATTTGAAATATTATTTTTCTATTCAAAAATAAAACGGAATTAAAACCAGGGTGAAATCGGGTCAGAAACACCTTGAACTGACTCGTTTGACCAGCAATAAATTGTCGATCCGTTGACCCGCTGACCCGTGACCAGTTTCCATGTCTGGATGAAATTCCCACGAGCCAAAGACAAAGTGTAGACCGAGCATGGCTCTTCAATTATAAAAGTGACCAAAGGATATCCCGTATGGTACAAACTAACAAAAGGAATACTGTGTCGCAACTCGCCGATAATTTGAATGCTAGTAGCGAGCGTAATATTTCAGAATGCACAGTGCATCGAACCCTGCTTAAAATGGAGCTGCGTAGCTGCAGGACGCTTCGAGTGCCCACGCTAGCTCCGATTCACCATCTAAAGAGCCTACAATAGTCAAAGCTGGAATTTCAATGATTGGTAGAAAGTCGTCTGAGCCGCCCTGGTGGCGCAGTGGTCTAAGGCGTTGGCGTCTGATCATTCGTCCGTAAGGGGTCCGGGTTCGAATCCCGGTGAGGCATGGATGTTGTGTTTGTTTTACGGCACTGGCTCTCTCCCTTCCCTGGAACCAGTGACCCTAAATTAGGGACGGGCGACTGCTTATAGCCCATTGAGTTGCTCACGGTGGTCGTTAAACCTCCAATCAAAAAAAAAAAGTCGTCTGATCCGATGAATATCGTTTCCTCCTGCACCATGCGGACGGACGTGTAGGTTTGGGTACTTTACCTGTGGACTGCGACCTAAACCACCTACTGAAGCATCATTACAGACCGTTCACGGTAATAGTGTTTCTCTATTGTAGTGACACCATTTAGCAGAATAATGCGACATTGTTACAGAATGGTTTGAGGATCATGAGAAAGACTTGCAGGTATTGGCTTGGCCTTCACATCTTCCAAACATCAATGCACATCTTCCAGATAGTAATCCATATCTTCCAGATATCAATCCACATCTTCGAGGTAGTAATCCACATCTTCCAGATAAAAATCCGAGCATCTGAGGTTTTTGTTGGAACAGCAAATCTGTTTTACGACGGCTCCCCCACGTAACTTACAAGTGTTTATAGATCATGTGCTAACGTGTTGCTACCGAATACCATAAGACATCTTCAGAAATCTTGTAGTGTCCATGACTTGCCGGGTAAGAGCTTTTTTGGCTGCACTTTACGACCAAGATTGCATTAGGCAGGTTGTCATTATGCTTTGACTTTTCCGGTTATTGCTAACATATTCTCTGAGATTCAGAAGTTAGGTCCTTGACCAACATTTTCTGCCAAAGCCGAATTACGGATGAAATATTGAACTTTACTTACAGTTGATGCATCAAACCACTCGGTTTACAGCACTTTAGGAATGTAATTCGTGTTGCACTTCCAAAAGTCCGATTTGAAAAATTCTTTTTGTATTGGGAAGCTTGAAATATGCGAATGATAATCCTTCATTTCGTTTTTTTTACGATGTACAATTTCTCCGCGTAAATGCAGATGATGTCGAATTCAAAAATACGTTTTATTCCACATATTTGCTTCTAAACATCCGATTGAAGAAAATATTTTATCCTTCAAAAAAAATATTTTATACTTCTTATACATTACCTTTTTTGATTTGCAGGAATTCCTAAATTTAGTCCTCTCATGACGTCCTCAACCCTCCTCAGGTTTTTCTTTCCTGCCACTTATGCTGAATGTTTTATCGTAGTTTTCACAAAAATACATATTCTTTCCACGGGTCCACACAAACTCAGAATATTTGTCTCCACTCAACAGATAACATTTTGCTTCACATTACACATCTGCAGTATATCTACTTCGTGGACATGAACTCAACGAGCTTTGCCCTATGTTCACCAGAATACACATGACTCTTATGCATCGTCTACAAAATGCCGGTTCTGCTTTCCTACATCAAAAGGGAAACAACGTCCCGTTGACTAATGCTTTTAAAGCGCCGGCTACTGACAACTACACCTAGATGGACCATGGCATGTGTAGTGTGCTTGTTTGACGGCGGTAGCTCTGTTCTTTCACTGAAAAAAATGGACCTAAATTAGGAACAGCCGACTGTTCATAACCTTAAAGCATCTTCATGTTGGTCTCGTTAAGCCTCGAAACAAAAAGTAAAACAATTTGCATAATTGCAGTTACATAGACTCAATTGCCACTCTTTTTACAAATGTTCAGTCCTGTGAATTATTCCGAAAGCAAGTGTAATGTTCAAAACCGAATTCACTCTCCTGCTTATTTCGCAGTTTGATAAGTTTTGTCTGTTAAAAGGGACTTGTAAATGCATAGACACATTCACTTGGTGTTATTTTCTACCACTGAAACTGATCTTGCACTCAGCAATCACAGTTTTCATTAGTGTCTCCTCAAAAAAAGACCAGTTAACTTACTTCAAGAAATTACACATACAAAAATCGACAAGCCTTTTCCAGGCAATACCTACATGAAAATACTGTATTTTCCTATTAAGTAAAAATAATAAGGTGTGTGTGTTTATATTTATACGTCTTAATATTGAAATGGACAAAAATAATCTAGACGGTTGCTGGGGCATTTAATAAAATACATATGATGTCCGACCAAAGAAAATTAATGAGGAAACATCCTTGCATCAAGTGTTCCAGGATCATTTTGGTAAGTTCTGCAATCAATTTTTGCTCACTTTTATTAAAAAGAATGTTCAAGATTGGCATGTTTTTACAAGACAGAGTAAATAGATTCTTGTCTTGTGCCGACTATGTGCGGAATAATCTCGAGGTGCGAATCACAGAAAACTTGTTATATTTTGTTTCATTGATGGTCGATACTCCACAATCCTACACTTCAATTGGAAGGTTTGTTTCATCATTAATACAGTCTTCTACAAATATCGATGAAAACTGCTCTGCAAAGGATGACAATAAGAGAAATAATAAGTTTTCTATATGAAGTTAAAATACATGGAATAATTAATACTGACCTAAATCAATCTGTTCTTTCCATGTAACATAACCATAAACATTTGAAAAGTTTATCGCCCTAGAACGGGAATTGAACCCGTCTCTCCTGATTTGTATGCTAACCATTACACCACCCGGTACAATTAAATCCAAACAATTGAATCACCAGAACAGCTTGATTTAAGTCATGATAAAGTTACTAAGTAATGAGTAATCTTTAAAAATAGTTTTTAGAAATTAAGATTTTGACTGTACAAGTTAAAACAAAATGTACATTTTCTCAGATTTGCTAGTAACATCTGTCAGGGTACCTCGTTTCATTAATGTTGGGCCTTATTGTTTTGGTTAGGTTGCCTGTCATTTTTACTTTACGAGTTTCCTAGTTTTTCCTGGATGCCGGAATTTTTTTGAATGTTTTTTTTGCGTGAGTGTTTTTCAAACCACTAAGCCAGGCGTTCAGTTTTGCGTTACTAGAAGGCACTTAGATCGCCTGTTCGCGGCTTCACCATCTCATCTGTTGGTGGTAGTAGGGATGATATCCCACTTGTATATTTATGCAAACACATATATTTACACTTTGCATATTTTTGCCGTGAGACTCTGATTTTTAAAATTTTTCTTTGAATAAGAAACTGTGATATATTTTGATTACCGATTGAATTACAGGACCTTTTACTTCATATTAGTTGCGATGTTGCAAATATATGAAGCTGTAATTATTTCACTAACTTCCTGCGGAACGCAAAAAACAAATTAAATATATGTGAGCCTCCACGCAAATTAGAAACTCTGAAACCTTTTGCAGTAACTTTATCATGATTTTTTTCTTTATTTCATGTCATAATCACTTCTAAGTCAAAGTAGGAAGACGCGAATTATTTATGAAGTAATGAAGGAGTAAACTCTCAGCTTTAATGAATCTTGCTTAAGAGAGTTTGTAAGGAAAGGGAAATTCAACACCGATTAATGCTCAAATGTAAAGCATGAAACTGTACATAAATGCGCATGAAGAAAATGACAGAGTACCTCTTTTCTGCCACATGCGAATGCTTCTTATTACCAGTTTCGGAATTTAATATGTATTACTACGACGCCCACGTATTTTAAGATTCAAATCAAATACACGTTGAGCTGCTTCGTGTTTTCATTAATCGTAACTGTGGGGATCGATTGTGTGAGGTGGAAGGCGGCGCGGTGTGTGCTGCGGTCGAAATGTGGCCTGGTGCTTTAAGGGGCGGGGGCTTCGCAAGACATGGAAATGAAGAGAGGTAAGGCGGGCCGTTGCCAGATGCTGTTTGTCGGCCTTGCGGAGAAAAGCTATGCAGCCGAGCGCTTCACTTAATTGTACTAATTACGGAAATTTCCCGCTTAGGTAATTGAATTCCACGGACATATCGGGCTTAATTTAGGGAGAACAGCTAAAAAGCTTCCAAACGAAGACTGAATTTGACAGCAAGGGCTGTATCTCGGTGAAGGACTTGAGTAAATTTTTTAGGGGGTTAATTCGAAGTAAATTGTAGTTAAGTTCCTTGATGAAAATATTCCGTTACCTACTCCGAGCTAAGAGTTTTTGCGCAGTAATAAAAAAGAGATTCATGAAAATAAAACGCAAGAGCACGATTGCTGACAGCAGAGATTTTTGATTAAAAGTTAGATACATCAGACCAAATAGTGAACATAATTTAATGCCCCATGCTGTAGAAGCATTAAAAATAATTGAATGTACAGAATAATTAATAATATTTAAGAAACATAGTGAACAGGAAGTAAATTATTATTAATATTTTTCTTAAACTGATATATTTTACTCATATCTTTTTACTTAACCAAATGCCAAACTGTCGGAAAATGCAGACATTGATATTCCCACGTTTATTTATTTTGGTGAAATATCCTCTTCTGTATTTCATGTTTACGTGTGTCAAAAGTCCTATTTTCTATAGGATGGTTACTTATATGAAATGTCCTGTTCTCTACTGCTCATTTCCTTTTTAAAATGCCCTTTTCTCTGATGCAATATATGGTATTGGGGAGGCAGAAAAAATATATTTCGTAGGATTGCAATTTATCTATAACAACATAAGTATGATTTTCAATAATTTCAGTTAAATATAACGAATTGCATTTTGGATGCTAAATCATTTCTTGTTTATATAAATTATTCACCACTCAATCCTTGGCTTATAGAATTTGTCGAAATTAAACTTAGAAGCGTCAGTCCGAATGATTACTTTTTAACTAAAACTCATACGAGGGCAGCAACCGTTACTTAAAAAAATATCAAAAGCCATTCTAAAACACTTGCAGATGGCTGAAGTTTACTTACTAATTTTCCACGACAGAATATCCTAGTCCCTGGATCTGTAAATAACTTGGAAAAGGCTGTTGTTTATCTACGATTTCTTACTTTTACTACCTGCCTCTACAGAAATGTCAGTATGCATGGAGTCTGAGGAAGTGAATTATCCATTATACTTCAGCGGAGAGGTTGAGGCATTTTTAAGTCCCAAACATCAGCCAATGAATGCTGTATGCAAATTTATAATCCTACTAACATATTCCTGTAAGTCTCTACGTGTCGTTTAGGCGAATTGAACAAAATTTCAATTCGCAGACATGCATGCAACGGAAATATAATATCAACAGAGACGTGACTTCTTGCAATCGCCACTTATGCAGATTAATACTTTGGGGGTACTGGTGCAACATTGACGGTATTGCACTATAATATGCTGCTGGACACCCGTAACCAGCAGCTGCACACTAAGTAGCAAAAATCCACGTAGTAGCTGTTCGCCATCTGCCTTATGCGAATCGTAATTCTCCCACAGCTTTCAGGGTGGAAAAGTGTGAATCGAGTTATCTTTTTAGGTTAATACAGACATTTAACGTGGACCAGGAACATCAAGCAAAGATCTTCGCTCTTTCCACGTTTATAAGTCAGCCACGGATAAATTCTCATTGGCCGCCACCGGGAGTCGAACCCAGGGTATTTCAGTTACGCGCCGGATATGCTTCCTCTACACCACAACGGCCTCGAATTCCTCCAGACTCACACACGCTAACTGCCAAGCCAATTTGTCAGGTTGCTTCCTGGAGCTTCTCACAATGCAGGGGATTCACCAAAGGTGGTAAGTAGCAACTGAAGAAATAATTAGAAGGCGAATGAATAATTAATACAAACATTTAACGTGGACCAGGAACATCAAACAAAGATTTTCGCCCTCTCCACGTTTCAGGCCGCTGTGGTGTAGCGGAAGCATATCTGGCGCGTAACTGGAAGACCCTGGGTTCGACTTCCGGTGGCGGCCAATTAGAATTTTTCCGTGACTCACTTATAAACGTGGAAAGAGCGAAAATCTTTGTTTGATGTTCCTGGTCCACGTTAAATGACTGTAATAATTATTTATTCGCCTTCTAATTATTTCTTCAGTTGCTACTTACCATCTTTGGTGAATCCCCAGCATTGTGCGGTTCTCCAAGAAGCAACCTGCCAAATTGGATTGGCAGTTAGCGTGTGTGAGTCTGGAGGAACTCGAGGCCGCTATGGTTTAGCGGAAGCATATCCGGCGCGTACCTGGAAGACCCTGGGTTCGACTCCCGGTGGCGACCAGTGAGAATTTTTCCGTGACTCACTTATAAACGTGGAAAGAGCGAAAATATTTGTTTGATATCTTTTTAGGTATTGCAGCCTTCAGCCTTTTCATGACGGGTCTTTGTTCCTCGTCTGCAGCTGACCTCCTAGGAATAGTTGGAAGTCAGCATACTTCGTTTGGAACAGGATCAGCGCTCAGTGTTTCAATGTCATTCAGTATTTGGCCCATTCATAAATCGGCCTCGGTGCAGTTAGTTCCTATCATGCCTTATAAAGTCTCGGGACTAGTCGATGCGATTCCAGAAGTTCGTACATTTTCATTCAAAAAAGTTTCATTCGTGTGGAATACATCCAACTAAAAACGAAGTATAACCTACGATTTTTTCAGCGATTAGCTTTGGAGATTATTACGTGTTTTCAATGAAGAATGAAAAGACATTTCCTCCAATTTCTTTATAGGAGAATGTAGATAACCATATCAAGAGAATAATCACGTCAGGCATGCCATAACAGAATTTGAGCATAAGCTCCGTAAAAGCAATCTATTCCAATAAGCATAATGTTTCAGTGGAAGCAAGAGAGTTGGAATTTTGTCTTCGTAAGATTCCGTAAGTGAAATTGCACTGTTTTCAAGCCACTTCAAAATTTCATAAACTTTCTTTTTTTTTTTTTTTGGCATATAATCCTTGGATAACGCGCGGATGCGGATGATATGCGGCTTTAAAACATCAACGTTTTTGCTGTACTTTGATTTTTTGGAAAATCTTTGTCGTAAGTGTCACGATAGGTCGTACATTTGGAGATTTCACAGAAATGCGTTAATAACAGGAAACGTAACACAATAGAAAGATTGATGTCTATTAGTATCAGAGAAGAAGGTTGTATTTAGTCACGAACATTTTCATAGAAAACACTGTACAGCGAAGTCGTTATTATTTGCTAGCAAGGTCGTCACATACTGTTGGAAGCTGAGAATCATATACGTTTGTGGGTGCCGCAAGTTTAACTACAAAATCTAACTACGAAACTGCTGAGAAAGGTCAAATTTTTTTGCGTTTGTTCACTTGAAAGTAACAGAAAAGCATTTAAAATTGCAGTTATTATTTTTGATAAGAACATCGTTTTTTTTTCACTATTTCTTTGGACTGCTGGGTCATCCCGTGAATCGCGTCTTTTCTGTACGAAATTATCGTTCGGGATCAACATTGCGGGTACGGATTATACGGAGCTGAATGTCAAAGCCTGCGGATTATACGGAGGATTTGTTTTTCTCTTCCTGAATTTCAGGGTATGTGGATTAAACAAAGCCAAATACGATATATCAATGTCGGCGTATAAATTCCGTACATTTTCCTGCTTCCCATGTTATTAGCCCTCAGAAAACGCAACAATTTCATCGCACTGAAACTGCAATTGAACACACACATCCAGATTTTTTTTTTTGATTGGAGGTTTAACGACCACCGTGAGCAACTCAATCGGCTATAAGCAGTCGCCCGTCCCTAATTTAGGGTCAGTGGTTCCAGGGAAGGGAGAGAGCCAGTGCCGTAAGACAAACACAACATCCATGCCTCACCGGGATTCGAACCCGGACCCCGTTCGGACGAATGATCAGAGGCCATCGCTTAGACCACTGCGCCACCGGGGCGGCCATCCAGATTTATGTTCGATCACGTTTATCCCACCACGGACAACGAAACGAAGCATTAGGCTGATTTTACCAGCGCACCTCCAGAGAGCTGTTCGGATTCCTAAGCTGCACCCCTGTCCTAAGCTCAATTTTCCTAGGAGGTGTAACCATTGCATGCTCGAACGTAAATCGGGAGATGAGGGTTCGATTCCTGGCCCAGGCGATGAGATATTCAAGTTTTTCGAATGCCGGTTTTGGAAAACAGTACAATCTACGGCATTTACATAGCGACAATGATATGTTTATGTCTTCAATGAATTTGTGAAAACATTTTTTTGCCAGCGATATGCTTTTCAGTAATTCCTATGATGCTTCAGAATTGTAGGATGGTTTGCGAACATGTACGGAATGTAAATAAAAAAATAAGGACAATTTCCCTGGATTTACGCAGAACTTAAGCAAAACTTGCATAATTTTAGCATTATTTTTCAATTTAGTCTCCTTGCAGCTCTACAATTTCTTTGTGACAGTCCGCATGCTTCTTTATCCCATCCAAGAACAAGGATTCAGGCTTTCCCTAAAGCCATACGTGCGCTGCTTTCCCCTCCCCTTCTTCACTGAAAAACCGCAGCCGGGTAATTCTTTCTTGAGCGCAACGAAAGATGAAAATTGTACATCAACATATGGACGATTTCTCTCAGTATTTTACGTTTGGTTTCTGAATATAATTTCAAGCAAAAGTATTTAAACAATAATGCTACGCAAATGATCTTATAAACGTTTTCATGAAATAGAAATTCTTAATTCTCAAAATTCTAGCAAAACTTGGGAGAATATTTTAGGGTAAATTTTAGTTTGCATTTCATTCAATTTTTCGAGTAGTACAGCTTCTTCTAGCATTCGTAGTTAAATTACAAACTGATGAGCCAAATAAATCTGAATAGGCAATCATCCACTCCAGAGGTCTTCAATTTGGTTTTTCTTTGAGATGAATTTTAATGACAGCTTTTTTTTCTTTTTACTAAATATAACTGATTAGATACAGTTTGACTCTATTAAAAATATGTAACGTAAATCAGAGCAGAATATATAACGAAAATCTAATTAATATAAATGTATCTTATTAAAAACACAAATTCAAAAATCAATCAACGGAAATATTAATTTGATATCTTTCAGTGTATTTCAAATTTGTCATAGTAAACCTGGATTCCATTTCCTTAGCATAATTTTATTTGTTTTTCAGAAGTACTGACTTCAAAGGCATTTTTTATGTCTTTCTGCATAACATAATTTCATCTTGAAAATAATAAACAATTTCCCAGTTCAGCGTTATATGATTTTACTGCATATAATGATAAAACTTGAAATGTAAATTCGTTTTGGCAGTGAAACTGTGTTTGCATAACTTTTTTTGGAGTCTTCAGCATCGCAAATGACTGAATATGTAGATATACTGGTATGTAGATGCACTACTTTCTTAGATATTTTGCAAAAATATGGTTCCTCAAGAACTGGAACATAATCACAGAATTTTATGCTTTTGATAAAACAACGTGAGTGATTTTTTTATTCTTAAATATAATATTTTCTTTTAAATATCAATTACAGATATGACACACTTTCAACGCATTTCGAGGGATCTTACTAACAGAAGTAATCATTTTGCACATTGTTATCTTGTACAGATATGTGGCATTACATTGTATCTAGAAACAATTTTGTGCATTTTTTTTTTGAAATGACAAAAATTAAGTTTAGAAAACCGATTCTTACTAACTTTTACCTGAGCTATGGTTTCTCATGGAAATCTGACCCAGCTTAACTAGGGCTACGGCATGTTAATTTATTGCAACGACAGTAGTTTTCACATGCCATATATCACATGGGTGTTTATCTCTACTGTCGAGTGATTTCCAAGCGCTGGAGAGATACGAAAATAACGATGAACCATTTACCAAGGAATGGAAGCTTCTAAAAATCTGAAAGGCTTCCAAATAGTGAAGAGCAAACATTGACGGTGGCACCGGGTGGCGTATTGAGTCGATCTCTTTAATATGTGACTGATGTTCCTTTAGCATGATTCTGATATATCTTGGTGTCTGATCTATGCGCGAGAGAACATACTGACAATGGATGTGATAGAACAACGATTGCTGCAAGAAATCAACACGCCATATTCCTCAGGAAAATGGACCAGGGTTCCATGCAAAACTACAGTTGACATTCAAAGTTCTAATACAGTAGAGTCTATATAACAAACTTCCATTTAACTAAATCTCATATTTAACGAAATTTTCCGCAGAACCTTGACTTTTGAACGACATATACAGGTAAATTAATCTTCATATTACGAGAATCAATTTCTATATAACAAAGTGATTTCAACTAAAAATTACGATTTTGTGTGTGTATGTGTTTCAAATGTTTTGCTTTACAATTCTTTTAGCACGCAGATCGGAGCAAAGCGTCTTTGATCCTGAAATGTTTGGCTCTGTGAGGCGCCGGGAATTTGCTGGAAAGGATAAGAAGCGCGGGGAGTCGTATCCATGGATACGGTACAAAGCAGCTCTTTTTCCAAGTGTGGATAGAACATCCAGCGTAGAAACTGCATTACACATGGTAAAACCGGTTTTACCTGGTGTGAGCCTGACTCTGTAGAAGTTACGTATTCATTCTCATTCATTCAGTTCGTTTGACGCGCCTGTGTTGTTCGCTCAAAATGTCGAAAAGAAAATGCCTGTCCCTTGCGGATAACCAGACGATTTTAGATGACGTTAATAGAGGAATGCAAAAGAAAGATACGGCTATAAAATATTATACAGCCGCAAAGAGTGTTGTAAAATGTAGGGAGGAAATTAGTGAATGATGAAGAGGCAATCAAAAAAGATCACATGAAGAAATTCTGAAAGCATTCGGTACGATTCGACGAGGATCAGTTTCAAGAAAGTGTGTAGTGTTTGTGTGTAGCTCACTTACTGAACACCACAAAAATCAATTCTCAAAACTTCACCTATAGTGAAACAGGAGTCACTCAAAGTTCCAGAAGTAGTTAATTACAACTATCCCTTTATTGCTGTCAACAGATGCTTGAACAGTAGCATTCCAACAGAACAGAACACTTAATCGTCGAACGTTAAACTTATCCAATTAGCAGTAAACGTCAGAACTAAACAACGTTCCCTGGTAGAACCCTTAACGATAACTATATTAATATCAGCACAACACGCAGCCTTTCAATAGACGCAACTTTAACTAAACAACGTTTCTTTTACAAATATCATTAACTTTCACCAACAACACAAAGGCTGCTTCGCAAAAAATTGTATATATCGTTCAGTTCTTATCTCAGATATCCACACGTAATTCGAACTGACTTCAGAGTGTTGCCAACTATATTTTAGCTAGAGAAATTTCTCACGTTAAGTTTGAAATAAGCTAAGGAAAACGAACTTAAATTTACATAGAGGAAGAAACAAAAAGGAAAGTTAAACTACACTATACGTCACAAGTGTTCCAAATAAAATGGTTCAATGTTTATAAAAGCGTGAAGCTTTTTATGAACAAAACGATTTTTATAGGAAATCTGTACAAAGCAGAATGATGGATTTTTTACAGTTTAAAATAAATACATATGTTATTAGGATAATGAAGGAGAGATTAGCTTTAGTATTCGTTCCCTTTTATTCATTAACGTGTTTGTTCAGACAGTGTATCTTACTTCTACAATTGTATTTATCAAAGATATTTAAAACTTATTTATGAAAAGCTTTTGCTCAAACGTCCAATTTACTGTCCAAATTCAACTACATTTTACCGTCTTTTTAATTTTATTTGATTTAAGTTTTCACAATTTAAATTCATTTCTACTTAACAAATTTTACTTATAATGAAGATTTAAGAGGAACGATGAGACTTTGTTAAATCGAGACTCAATTGTATTTGCTTTCATTAATGTATTTTCTTCTCATTAGAATGAGTATATAAATGCAATATCCGTAGCCACTCATCCTTAAATTGTTTTTTTGTATTTCCGTAGTTTTACACAGGGCAAAGTTCTCTTTAGCATACGTCGTGCAACTAAAAATCTGAAAGTAGCTGGGCGCATACGTGAGCTGATTTCAACAACAAATCACAATGTGTTGCACTCACACGAAACATTGAGTGCGCACATCAAACACCTCTTGGAATATAAATAATTACTTGTTCAGAGAAATGTCAAGCATCCGTGCTGGGAAGACGAGAAAGTAAAACAAATTTTAAATAATGGAGTGTCAGAACAAATACTGATGATAAAAAAAGCATAAACTAGTAATTAATCCTAAGGATGTTGAAAAGGTATACCTTACGACTAGGTATAATCGTGAGAGCAGTATAGCAGGGGAACGACAGCAACGCGAGGCATTAATAGCTGCCGGTAAACAAAGGACGAGTGAATTAAATTACGCTTCAGGTTAAAAACTTTTTTCGTTACGTCCGAGCGGTGTGCTGTTCAGCTGGGTGATGTGCTTCACGCTGTGATGAATGGCACCTAAACGAAAGTGAAGGTGGAGCACACACATCTTGCATCATTAATCATTTCTCTCTTCAGCTGATCTGCTTCCAGAAAGCCTGTGCCCTGCTCCAAAACTCTACATATACTTTAACACATTCATACATACACAGTTACTGCTATGTGTGTTATCAATGCTGCGTATTAAATTGTTTCTACCCTGCATGGTTATTCTGAACAGAACACGACAGAGGCAAATTCATACTTACAGGTCTCTACATTGTTGGCATAGTCCCCTGCGTTCTGAGAAACTTGTTTCTCTGCAAAAGTTATGGTAATGGGTTCTGAAAATTTAAGAAGCACCTGAATTTCTGCAACATCAGATGGCGATTGATTTTCTTAACATACTGAAGCACTTAGGGAAAATTTTCAAAGATATATATACCATCCTTTACTCCCAAGTACATTGATTTTGAGAAGTAATATTCTCCCTGATTAGGGACGTTTCCTATAAGTTAAGTATTTTCTCTTTCAAACATTTTCGCAACTTTTTTCTGAAGTAAACAACAAACGAGCGTTTATATGCTTTCAGGGAAAACAATTATACTCATAAGCTACCTCTGTTTCGCCTGATTACGTGTTTCTCTCTAAGAGGAGACTCCAGGATTTGGTATCTGTAACATCACGGATAGGAGCTGATTACATACATACATATATACATACATACGTAATACACACACACACACACACACATTATGACCGACCCAGCCTAGAGAACTAGAGAAATGAGCACACCTGGAGACCAAACGGTGGCGGAGGTGAACGTCACAGAGCAGCATGCAGGGTGCACAGAAAAGTCCCTTTAGCATGGAATAACTTGCGAACGGAAATAGGTACAGTTATGTAAGTGAGATAACGGTATAGTAAAGCGACTACGCCCGATCGAATGCGACAAATAGCAGGGCCCCTTGTGGCGAAATGTGGAAGTTAGCCATTGCAAATCGAAAATGAAAAGAGATAGAGCAAAATTTCCAATTACAAAGATGTAGAGCATTACGTAATTAGTACAAAACGACATTTGTTTTACACGGATAAGATAAATTGTCGCCTTAATACCCTATAATGTCCGAAATCGATGCGCGACGATTCGAATCTGCATATTCGCATTTCGCAAATGTAGCCGTAGGCAAATGCAGATTGGGACATTGTACCGTACCTACGATATAAAAACCAATAGCAGGATGTAGCCTGATCAGAAGTTTAGGTCTACGTACGCTGTGTGAGAATGGCGAGCTTGTATTTCTGGGGTTACGTAAAAATTAGGTGTATGCAACAGCGCTTACAAGTCTGCTGGATCTACGTCGTCGTGTTACAGATGCTTGCATTAGTGTGTCACCTTCCATGCTGAGGAATGTGCATGCAGAGTTACTTTCACGAATACAAATGTGTATCGTGGGCAATGGCGAACTCATCGAACATACTCGACATAAACTTTTTATCACTGTGCGCCAGTTTGCATTTTTTTGTTTTTGTTTTGTCTTTCCTTATCAAACGGTATTGGCATAAGTTCGCATTCATACAATAAATTGTGCGCATTTGCTCATACTTATGTCTGTTCCCTTTAAACGTTTGCATAAAAGGTCGCGCATCGTTTCGGATATTTTAAGGAATTCAGGCGAAAATTTATTTTATCCGTGTAAAACAAATGTCGTTTTGTACTGTTTCATTGATGCTCTACAACTTTGTAGTTGGAAATTTTGCTCTATCTCTTGTCGTTCTCGATTTGCAATGGCTAACTTCCGCATTTCAGTACTAGGGAAGCTGCTATTGACTGCATTCGATAGGGCGTAGTCGCCTTATTATACCGTTACCTCCCTCTGTTCGCAAGTTATTCCAGGCTAAAGGGACGTTCCTATACACCCTGCATAAACAACCGGAGGACCGGCTTTCGGTAAATAGTGTTCGGAGTCAGAATGGAAAAAGCTGTCGATTTATTAGAATTTGATAAAGGACAAATTGTGGCGACACGGTGCCTTAGGAACACCGCGGCTTGTGAGTTGTTCATGTGCCGCTGTAGTGAATACGTATCAGACGAGGTACACAGATGGCCAAAAGACGAACTGTCGACTAGCCGTGTGTCGTCCGCAGCTCATTGATGACATCTGGGAGGAGAGATTGTCGCGCATTGTTCAAAGCGACCGCAGGACCACATTGCGACAAATTACACGCAGCTACAACAGTGGTCTTCAGGACAATGTGCCACAACACACAATTTATCGCAACCTTCTGCGCATAGGCCTGCGTAGCCGAAGACCCATCTTGGTTTCCATGCTCACTGGACGACATCAGCAACAACGCTTGAAATAGGCCCAAGATCATGAAGCTTGGACCATGGATGATTGAAAATAAGTGACCTGATCTGACGAATCAACATTTCTGGTGCCTCACGTAGACAGGCGAGTGCGGATACGCCGATTACCAACGGAGGCTATGGCGCCTGAATGCATTGTTGGACGGAAAGATGCTGGTAACGGCGGTGTTATGCTGTGGACGATGTTTTCTTGAAACAATTTAGGGCCTACTATCGCAGTAGCACAATCCCTGACAGCAATCAGGTATCTGAACATCGTTGCGGCCCAAGTACAGCCATTGATGGCAACTGTGTTCCCTGCTGACGATGGCCATTACCAACAGGATAATGCGGCATGCCACACTGCCAGAATCGCCAAGGAGTGGTTCGAGGAGCAAGCTGATGACTTGCTGTTAATGCCCTGGGCTCTAAATTCAACTGTCATGAACCCAATCGAACATTTGTGGTTCAACTTGGAAATCCTTGTTGTAAATCTAACGGAATTGGTTTTACGCCTGATAATATTCCTCTGATCCGAGTGACAGCAAATGCTTTGCTGCAAGAAATAGTGTTTTTGCTCTTACTTTGGTGTTTTCATCATGCTATTGTTTAAATCAAAACGGAGAACAGGGTAAGTTTATGATTTATTTAGAAATTTAATGACCCCGTTGAGAAAATGAAATGGCTACGTGGAATCTTCTATATGTGAACCGGTGATGACAAGAGGTTTGCTGAATCAGCTCCGTGGGTTGAATACAGCGCCAATAGCTCATCTGGGATCGAACCCCGGCAGAAATTGATTACTGACCAGAAGGCCGTTCTGTTAACTATTGGGCCAAGGAAAGGGCACTTAATGTTTCGCTGTTAACTTTGCCCACTGAGGGCCAGCAAGGTGCCATAAAACACAGTTACGCAATTTGTATTGACCTGGGCTTTACTTCCAGTAGCTCACATCAGAACTATCAGAATGATATTCCCTCAGTGCATTCCTTTTCCTGAAACATTCTCCCTTGACATATCTCCCTTTCACGAGCTTTCCCAAAATCAGGGTGTCTTCTACTTATACAGTAGTAGAGTATTACTTCTTGTTTTAATTTTACGAGAAAGTATTTAATACTAAAAATAATGAAAATAATAAGGGGATAAACCACAGAGTAGCCAGCAGCACGCTGCAGAAGGGGATGCAATGTCTGATGACAAACATGAGACAGAGTCAGAAGACCTGGCCGAACAAAGCCAGCGGGTGCACTCACCGGTTGCCAACGAATTCAGGACAGCCGTCCAAGAGTTCGAAGGAACGGACCCTTCATTGAGACATAGAATACCGAGACCAAGAGCTAACAGAGATCTATGGCAAATAACAGAACATCTCAACAAGTCTGTGGTACCAGTCTACCTACATAAAAATGGCACCACGTTAGAATCCATCCACACCGCTCTGTACTGTGCCGCAGTTGCCGCCACAAGACTAAACGGGAAAAACAACATCCACCAGAAGGAACAAAAGAACCCATTCAACCAGCATGGCAAAAAAGACTGCAGGGCCGAGTTGATGAACTCCGGAAGAAAAGCGGCCAACTCATACAGTACATAAAGGTAAATAGATCCAAAAAACTGCTAGGAAAAGTAAAGCTCATCCTGAAAAGCGCCAAAGTCCACACCAGGTTCGAAGAAAACCAGCAAATGTAAAAATACTTGGAAACGCTAAAACAAAATCTACTAGCTATCAGCAAGAGACTAAGACGATACAAAAGGAACACACAGCGACATAAGAACAACAACAGATTCGTAAACGATGAGAAAAGCTTCTATCGTAACATTACCAAGAAAGACATCAAAGACGAAGGACCACCAGAATGCAAAGCACCAGAATTATGGAGTAACCTCTGGTCAAGAAATACGAATCACAACAGCAAAGCCGTATGGCTACAGCGAGAAAAAAGGACAGGGAGCCAAAACCAGGAAACCGCCGACTGGAGGATCACAGCAGAAGACCTTCAGCAAACCATAGCACCAGGTGTGGATAACATCCACAACTACTGATTCGAGAGGTTCACCTGTACATAACAAATATCCGGCAAATCTACTAAACAATATGATCCAAAATTCAGCGATAATCCCGGATTTCCTCACCGAGGGAGTGACAGTACTAAAGACTAAAGATGAAGACACAAGAAAGCCAGCCAACTATCGACCGTCTACCTAAGCTCTATAAGGTCCTAACAGCGTGCATCGTCAATCTGATAATGAGGCACATAGAAGGACAAGCACTTATGGCAGAACAGCAAAAGGGATACCAACCGGAATGTAGAGGATAAAACGAATAGCTTACCATCGAAGCTGTTGTAATGGAGCAAGCTTTTAAGATGCACCGAAACATGTACACAGCATACATCGATTGCCGTTAAGCCTACGATTCCGTACCCTACAGCTGGTTGATAGAAGTCCTTGAGTTCTACAGAGGAAGTCCTGTAATCATCAACTTCCTTAAAGGGGCAGTGGCAGGATGGAATACTACAATCAAAGTCGAGAACATAACGACCAAGCCCATCCACATAAGGAGAGACATCTTCCAGGGAGATTCACTTAGCCCACTATGGTTCTGTCTAGCACTCAACCCGCTGCAGTTAACCATGCTAAGCGAAAGTAAGTATGGCTTTATATTCAAGTGCAACAAAACCAACAAGTATAAACTCTCCCACCTCATGTACATGGATGACATCAAGTTGTACGCATCGTCGCAGAACTAACTCCAGCAACTAATCCGGACCACCGAGGGCTTCAACAATGCCATCGGGATAGAATTCGGCCTACACAAATGAAAGACACAAGGTATGAACCAAGGAAAACATGATGCACGTAGCTACCAATTGAAGACCGGAGAACAGAACGCAGCTATGGGGGAAGGAGAAGTCTATAAGTATCTTGGTATGCTTCAAGGACAACGCCTAGAATACAAAGAAATAAAAAATCTAGCCGCCGAATACAACCAAAGGCTGATGAGACTAATGAAGACCAATCTCAACGCTTGCAACATCATTCGGGCTATCAACACATACGAAGTTCCACTCCTCATGTATTCCTTCGGAATCATCAAGTGGACCACAACAGAGCGTGAGTAAATAATGCGCCATACCAGGATAACCCTCACTAAACATCGCCAGCACCATCTGAAGTCAGCAATACAAAGGCTGACCATTGGACGGGCAGGAGAACGGGGAGCGATAGATCTCATGGAACACCGAGACAAACAAATCAGCAGCCTTAGAAAATACTTCCATCAGAGCATGGTGCCCTTTTAGCAAGCGATAAACCAGAGTGACAAAAGTGCACAGCCATAGACCTATCTACTCATAACATCGATATTAGAACGAGGGCGCCAAATGAAGAAGCTTAGGGTAAGAAATATCTAAACGGAAGGTACTACAACGATCTGCAATTCGACCCTGTCAATACGACTGCTTCCTATGCATGACTAAAAAACGGCTCGCTCTTACCCGAGAACGAAGGGTTCCTGATGGATATACAAAATCAAGTTGTAAACGCCAGATACTACCGGAAGTATATCCTGAAGGACACGTCTGTGGAAAACCACACATGTCAGCAATGCCATCAAGCGCCAGAGACCATCCAACATATCACAGCAGGGTGCAGAGCCATCGCACAGAGTACACGAACAGGCACCATCTAGTCGACAATATACTCCAACAGAAATTGGCAAGAAAGCACCACATCATTACAACTGAGCCTGTACCCTGCTACAAGTATGAGCCAACAGCGCTTCTAGAGAACAATACCCACAAGATGTACTGAGACAGATCGATCAAAACAGATAAGATCGTCCCCACAATCGGTCCGACATCGTCCTGGTCGACAAGGAGAAGTCAATATACCTCATTGACATAGCCGTCCCCAACACGTGCAACATCCAGAACACGCAAGAGAGAAGCTGTCAAAATATAACGACCTGTAAGGTAATTCACCAATGCTGTCACACGTACGGTCACTCACAAACATAATTTTGAAATTGCAAGTCAAGATTAAAAAATCTTTATTTACAATTAAAAATTAATATTTACACGCGAGATCTTTCGGGGCTGAACATAGCACCCATCATCAGGTTCAAGCGCCACGAAACACAGGAGCAGACATTATATACTGTCAACACGACCCACAATTCACTCCGTCTTCTCAATCACCGGTGATGCCATCAACAAATCGTTAAAGCCCAAAAATTCAAGTCTTAATCTCTTATCATATAAAGTATTCTTCTTCAGAGTTGTGTGAGGTGCGGGCAACCATCTTTCTCCACTGTCTTGGAACAAAACGTCGGGAGTTCAATGTTACAGCATGTTTTCCCAATATGCAATAATAAAGGCCTACAATACGAAGTCAAAGAAATGTGGCATATGGAGAGCGTCACCACCGTCCCCATAGTAATATCAGCCATAGGAGTGTTACCTAGGACCATTCACAGCTCTATACAGACACTAGACCAACCTAACGCTCACATGGAACTACAGAAGGCAGCTATCCTTAACACTTGTAGGATAGTAAGGAAGTACCTGGACAACTGAAAGAGAAACAACACCTCAGAAAGAGGTGGAATCTCATAATAATAACAAGGCACTGTAATAATAAAGCGTAACACAGATTGTACCAGTTGTTATTTCGGCAACCGCAGGGATAAATTTTCTGAAAAATCTCGAGAAATTAGGATTGCCACAAAGACTGCTTCACCCAATCCTATAGGCAGTCATCCTACATTCCGGCCACATCACTAAAAAATTCCTAAATTTCCACGCTTGAAATGAATATATCCGCACTTTCCTCACCGGCCCTGGCCGAGAAAGTCGATAATAATAATAATAATAATAATTATAAATATGATTTAAATGAAGTAGAGTAAGCGGTCTCTAGATAGGCGCTGGAGAGGTATTCAGTTAAAAATGCTAAGGAGTACCTAATGAAAAAAATTAAGAAGTATTTAATGAAAATCACTGGAGTTAATTCATGGAAGTTATAAGGTTATGCTCATTTTTTTGTTAATTTGAATCATTTTATTTGTCAATGAGGGCCATCCTAAACGATGATCATTATTTGACACTAAAACTCAGATTTTCCACTTTGCATTTCGTAGAAGATTTCTGTATCTACGAATTTATTTAATCACCCGAATGTTGCGCAACGAAAGATTATTACGATGCGAAAAATTCATGACATTCGTGTGTTTCTAGAGTCGGCACGTACTTGATTTTTAGTGTTGTAGAACACGCGAAATGCAAGATTACCTTTCTACATGAGGAGGGTAAGTTGAGGGGAAGAACAAACACACGCGCACACACATACACACAGATCAAATTTCGTTAGAGCACTAGCAGCGCCCTGAAAGCAAAGTCGCTTGAAGCACTTTCATCAACATTAGAAACAAAACTACTGGCGAATTGCCATCCTTTTGATGTTTCTTTTTCTGTCGTGTGCAGAAAAAGAAACATCAAAAGATAGAAAAAAGAAATTCTCAAACATAAAACTATAATCATGTCAACCTGTGTTTCATAGAATGTGTTTGAACTTAGCTCAGTGTTAAAACGCTGTATGAAAAAAGTACATGTTACAATTTATTCTTTGCATACCAAGCGGGCATCGTCCGACTGAAAACATCATGTCTTCGTTTTTGGCCTCCATAAAATTTGTTTCCTGCGCAGTTAGGGATTAGCAGAACAGTATCGTGCCGTGACGTCTTCCTTCCCTACATAAAGAACTGCAAAAAACACACTGATTTATGCGGAATTAGTGTTAGATAATATTTATACAGCTTGCCTATGATGAACATTGTGTTTCTCATTCCACATAATGAGGATGATTTATATTTCTGAGTACAGAGATTATTTCGTAGACCGTAACTTATAAAAAGGTGTTCATGTGAACAGTCATTGATGGTAATTGGGACATGTGAACGAGTCATGGATGATGCAGCATTCGAACTTAAAAATAATTATTTTGTATTAATGCCTTTGTAAGGATGTGTTTTGGATTAATTAGCCCACGCAACAGAGTAGCCAATAAAAGGCATGATATTAATCAAGTATATCACACTTTAATTAAATTAACAAAGTTATCCCGAATTTCTTTCCAAAAGCATTTGAAACTGCTGGCGAGTTATGAAGCGAATTGTTCTAATGATGGATAAACTCGAAGTTGTTAGTTATGAGTACTTTTATGCTATAATTTTCAAACGGATGCAGGGATTTAGGTGAAAGCGAAGAGAGTACATATATCGCAGCCCCGGTGGCGGCGTGGTCTAAGCACTGGCATCTGACCATTTGTCATAGATGGGTTCGGGTTCGAATCCTGTTGAACCATGGATGTTATGTTTGCCTTATGACATTGGTTCTGTCCCTTCCCTTTAACCAGTAGCCCTATTTTTTTTTTTCACTGGAGGTTTAACGACCACCGTGAGCAACTCAATGGGCTATAAGCAGTAGCCCGTCTCGAATTTAGGGCCACTGGTTCCAGGGAAGGGAGAAAGCCAGTACCGTAAGACAAACACAACATCCATGCCTCATCGAGATTCGGAACCCGGACCCCTAACGGACGAATGATCACGAGCCATCGCTTAGACCACTGCGCCACCGGGGCTGCGGCCCTAAATTTAGAAAAGGTGACTGTTGATAGCACATCGAATTGATTATGGTTGTCGTCAAACTCCTAAACAACAACATGTCACCCATTCCTGAACTATTCTTCTGCTGAGAGTAAACCCTAATGGGTTTTGTGCAGGTTAAATCAAATTATGTGTGTAATTTACGCAGGGTGACTATTCAGTAGCTTCCGATTACCTTTGGTGGCGGATTAGAGATAAGTAAATCGGTTCCTCTCGAGCGTTATTACAATCTCCTCACCAGATGGCGCTCTATGACATAAAAGCTTAAATACATAAACAACAACATGTCACCCATTCCTGAACTATTCCTCTGCTGGGGGTAAAACATAATGAGCTTTTGGACAGGTTAAATCAAATTATGTGTGTAATTTACGTAGGTTGATCAATCAGTAGTTTCCGATTACCTTTGTTGGCGGATTAGAGATATGTAAATCGGTTTCTGTCATGTCTTACTGCATTCCCCTCACCAGATGGCGTTCTATGACAGAAAAGCTTCAATAAAAAAGCAAATGCTGGGAAACATATTTCAGTAAAAATAGCGATCCAATGGAAAATAGGCCTAAATTAGAGGAACTTGCTGTAATGCTTCTGTAGGCACCCAACCGCAAGATGTCTATGATCCTTAAATCATAAGCATTTGGAGCACGTAACAATGCTCCTCACTAATTAATAACACGGAACTGTACACCAATTAATCTTGAAATAGTATTATTATACTGTAATCCGACATTCTTGACGTAGAATATAAATCAAAGTTTCAAAGTTTTAGCACATGAACCGATAGTTTTTTCAAGGAAGCTAGACAGCAAATTTCAAACAGAATAATAGAAAGCTTCAAGAATTTGAACGCGGTGACTTGACTTGGCAATAAACGGACAGATGCGAAGTAATTATTCATTCAAAGCCCCGTGGCGTCATGTTCATTTAACACGCGGAATCATGGAAGGAAAACAAAAGGCATTCACTATTTGAAGAACACGCTCAAAAGATGAACCACAGTGACGTCATCATGTCTCCGACACCTTTATATGCCATGCTTAAGTGAAAAACTGACATGCCCCAGCTATCCAATGAGGCAGGTGTTTATGCCATTTTTCAACAACATCCGGACGGCTCCAAGCGATACTATATTAGAATGACCAACGGTTATTTAGAATTAGAATCAACGAGCATAAAGAACTGTAAAGTTACAACGGACTTATCTAGAGAAGTATAGAAGTCCAGTTCAAGTCCGCTACTTCTATGTGGGATGACGTAAAAAAATTGGCTTTCTACTCCACCCGAAAATTTGATGTCATTAGCGTAACTTTAGAGATCATCACCAACAGATACCATTCAATGACAGCGTCTCGCTAGAGTTGGGAGTTGCTACGGGTTTGTAACCAGTTCTTCAAGTAAGTGAAATCCTTCTGCTTGAGTCCTCGTGGTGAATGAATAATTGCTTCGCATCTGTTCGTTTATTCTCAAGCCAAGTCACCGCGTTCAAATTGTTGATGCGTCCTATTATTCAGTTTGCTGTCTACCTTCCTTGAATCTGGTTGATGTGCGAAAGCTTGGTATCTTTTGATTTATATTCTACACCAAGAAATTTGAGTTACTAGTATAAATTATACTATTTTTAAGAATGGTAATCAGTATGCGCACATGATCACAATTATTTGACGAAGGAGAAACACAGTGACAGTCCGTCAACATGAACAACAAACAGACAGCAACGAAGCGGTTTAGGCAGTCTAGCGAAGCAGATGGACGGGTGACTGAATACTTTACGTCAGACTCCTTCAAATGAAATTGTTTCCTTTGGTACCGGGAATGGCATCGTTTAACCTAATCACCATGCTGGCATCCCTGTGAGATCATGTTCACATGCTAGATGTCTTCTTCAGTTTGATCTCTTCAAGAGCACACGGCCTTTTTTACACTTTCCAACCTTAGGTTGTAGAAGCGTATATGCTTTAGCTTTGTCCGTCTGTCTGTCCGTTTGTCTGTGTGCCCGTCCTCACGATAACTCGCGTAAAAATGGTTCGATTTCGATGACATTTTAGTATGTGGTAGGGAACTATCTGGGGATGAACCCTATTAAAAATGGACGAAATGGGTTCAAAGGTCAGAACATAGGATCGGGATCCATTCCATTGCGCTTATGCGTCATAACCTGAGTAAAACGTGTTCGATTTCGATTTAATTTTAGTATGTGGTAGGGGACAACTGGGGGACACATCGTGTTGAAAATAGGCGAAATGGGGTCAAAGGCCAGGACATAGGAGCGGGATCCATTCCATAGCCCTTATGCGTCAAAACTTACGTAAAAATGCTTCGATTGCGACTAAACTTTATCATATTGTTCCGCAGGTATAGTGAACCGGTTCTGTTGAATATAATCGAAAGGGGGTCAAAGGTCAGGGCTAAGGAGCGAGGTTTATTCCACAGCCATTGTCCTCACAACTTGAGTAATGATTTCTGGTATGTTGGAAAACGTATAATAATAATAATCAATGCATTGCATGCTTTTACTAACTTGTTAACGCTTTCTAACCGTAGGTTGAAGAAGCGTATATGCTCCAGCTTTGTCCGTTTGCCTGTCTGTCCGTCTGTCCGCACGATAACTCGCGTAAAAGTGGTTCGATTTCGATGAAATTTTAGTATGCAGTAGGGAACAACCTGGGGATGAACCCTATTTAAAATGTGCGAAATGGGGTAAAAGCCCAGGACATAGAAACGGGATCCATTCCATCGCCCTTATGCGTCATAGTTTATGTAAAAATGCTTCAAAAGTGACAAAATGTTATCATGTTGTTCCGGAAGTATACTGAACTGGTTCTGTTGAATATCATCGAAATGGGGTCAAAGGTCATGGCACAGGAGCGATATTTATTCCTACAGCCATTATCCTCATAACTTGACTAGAAATGCTTCTATTGCGACTTAATACAATAAGTTGTTCCGTAACGACATTTGGAAGCAGTTCCGCCAAAAATAATTGTTGTCAGCAATTACGGGCAGTGCGCATGCGTGAGATTCGTTAGCTATTATTTTCGCACGGTAACTTCCGTGAAAATTGCCCGAATTAGATGGGATTTTTAATTATAAAACGGCTTATATGTGGTAGCTCTTGATAATAGAAATAGGTAATGCGAGCACAAAGAGATTGAATTTTGATACATGTGAACCTCAAACGCTATACCATAGTTTAGTTCTCTCAAAACCAAGGTATTTTCCTATGATTTTTGGTATGCTGGAAAGCGTATCATAATCAATGTATTTCGTGATTTTCCTAATTTGTTATTCAAATGCGTGCGTCAAATAACAGCGTCTAGTCCGGATGGTGTAATGACACTAGGAGACACAGATTTACTCCACCGCAGAACGTCCACCGGATTTATTTATCGAGAAGCCCCCAATATATTGCATTACCCCTCACACGCCTTTTGATTCAAACACCTACGACAAGCAGTGATATGTAATGACATTGGGATCCACGGATTTAGATATTCCTAATCTCACACCGCAGGTTCACGGAATTTGCTTATTTATCGGCTCGATTAAATTGGCAGTATTTTATGTTCGACCATTCTGAGATTTATAATACAGGAATCTCATAAAACAGAAATTCCACAAAAGGCTATGCAAACATGGGATGAAATACTATTACGAAAGCTAAATATAAACAGGAAAATTAATATCTCTCTATACCTTAAAAGGAAACACTATGCAATAGAAAACGTAGTTCACTATAAAACATTATATGAACGCAAAAAATTCTTAAAGAGCTGGCTGGAAAAAAATTAAGCACATATAGTTAAAAAATCGAATATTTTTTTAAATATTCGAATATTCCAACATAATTTGGATTTATGTGAAAGTAGAAATTATTATTTGCAAGCCAACAAAACACAGAAGTAAAAAGGTCCAACTACAGAACGTAAGATTTCAATTCTTTATAAACTAGCTGAATTGTTGCCGACGTTGCCTGAGTGTAGCCCGTGATATGTAATTTGATGTTCAATTTTAAAAGAGGTATATTAACCAAATAGATATTTTCAATGCAAAAAGTCATCTTTATGAAAATCGTTTGTATTTCTGAAGAGCGTTATTTTTCGGTAGTTCTATTTATGTTCTATTATGTTTCTTTCTAAAATTTACATAATGCACTAATTTATTCCTGTATTTATTGGTTTTTCTCAGCTACAACGTAAAACATTTTCGCTGTTAAATTTTATATTATTTTGCCCATATTTCAAATATCAGTTTCACACATAAGAAATATTTTAAATCCTTTTGTTTGAGAGATTAACTTGAAAGAAAGCTTTGATTAAATGTCTGCATCCTACTGATTTATTTTAGGTTTCATTCCTTGAATGAAGAGAGAACTTCAACTCTTTAGATTAAATTTTAATGCAATCTAAGTGCTATGCTGCATTCTCCTTTACACAGGATTTGATTATAATCACATATGAACATGCACAAGAGTATTTCTCGACAATATTTCATATTTAACGAAATAAAAGCGTACATTATTTATTTTTAATTCAATTGAATATTCCTCGAATAAAACTATATAATCCGTGGTACTTTTTCAAAATCGAAACGGTTGTGCATATGTGAAGTAAATCTTCCTTTGGAAAAGAAATTTTAATATTTCATTGCAAACGTTTTATGAATATAATGCATAAATGTCGAATAATATGCATAATAACCATGAAGAATGAAGACATGCTTCTCGTGAGAGTTTTAATATCATAACTTCTGATCATTTCCGTATAGTTTTCGAAGGAACTGTGGTCTAGATTTTTCCACATCTTACAATTCATTGTTGTCATTAATCATACCACCTTTCTTTTCCGTATACCCTCCCACTATCTTTCTCTCACTCTCTCTCTCTCTCTCTCTCTCTCTCTTTGCCTGTCTCCTTTTTTCCACTCTGTTTTGTTATCAAACTCTGTCGTATCCTTCCTTTTATGACCTACCATACATACTGATGCCACTTCACTTATAGACTGAAAACTCATATACACTTCACTTTGTGAAGATTGAGAAACAAAGAAAGAAAGGCGATATTAAAATGAAATTTATATCAGCGATTTCTCATGTTACAGGAAATAACTGATTATATTTGAGAGCTATACAAAATTTTCTAGTTTCAAAACTCGGTATCGTGTGAAATACCCTCGAGCAACAATAACAGACTATACATGGCGTGGCATCGAATGGCAGAGGCTTTTGATATCGTCCTTGGGAATAACCTGCCACCTGCTTCTATGCGAGACCAAAGTTCATTTGTGGTGACTGGCGGAAGGGTTTGACAGTCCAGTCCATTAGCTACTGTAACGGAGGCATATTACTTCGAGGACATATTCGGCGAACGTGAATGCCAAGGAAGAAGCGGTATCTGCCGAGCATGGAAGAAGTGTTGGACATTCCGGGCCACATATGGCAGAGCATTATGCTCCTAGAGTTTTGCGCCAGGACAACTCTGATGGAAGGGTATCAATTCTGCTTTTAAAACATCTCCAATGAATCGCTGGCAGTTAAGGATTCCTTCAATTGGTGTCAGGCGAGTTCAGGAAAAGAACCCATTGGTGCCCCGGATCATAAAACTTGGCATAGGAAAGATGCATATGACGCTGCCAGGTGCGCTTCACCATGATATGATGGATGCGAACACGTATGCGACTTTCATGGTGCATCAGGCTTCATTGTAACTCCTTGGAAACACGACCTCCTGCCAATCAGCGCTCTGATGTGTGTGTTCGAGACTCCATTATAGCCTGAGGCGCATGTGTTTAAGCGTCGAATGGTCTTCTAAGCCTGACCTGTGACACTTTTCAACTGCTGCTCCAATACCGTCGAAGCCGCTGTGCGATCATTCATTGCAGTCATGCAATTTTATGGTCCATTTCCCGGATTTTTGTGCGTCCGAGTCTCATCTGTCGACTGACCCAACGTCTCGCGTTAGTGGCAATTTCGAAGTAGGAAAACCCAACTTCTCTGATCCCAGCAATACTCTTCGCTCAAATTCCATCGGGTGTTCATAATGGGTTCTGGTTCATTTGCCCGACGTTTACTTCACTGATGGGTCACTTGACCGAATATCACTTCACCGAAAATATTGTATCACCGAAAAATCAGTTGATCAAAACGTTCATTTCACCGAAGGGTCAGTTGATCGAAAGCTACATTTCACCGAAGGTTCACTTGATCGAAAAGGTCATTTCACCGAAAGGTCTCCAAAAAATTTATGTTTTGTGGTTGAGTGAAATTGAAACATTATTTACTTGATTAGCTATGTAACCCTTATGAAGTAGATCTCGGAGGATTAAAAGTTGACAAAAAGGCACAGATCTGGGGTTTGTAATTAATGTTAAATTTCAAAAAACCTGCTCATGGGAAGGTGTTTCACAGAAATTAAAAGTGTATTTTTTATACAATCCGATAATGTTTAGGTGGCCAGTTTTTCAAAAACCCGCACCACACTCCGACATATCTCCAAAAACAAAATTCTAAGTGTTCGATAAACTGACTATTCGGTGAAATGATCTTTCGATATAATAAACATTTAGGTAAAGTTTTCCTTCGGTGAAATGAACCTTTAGGTGAAGTGACCTTTCGGTGAAATGAACTTTTCGGTCAAGTGACCCTTCGGTGAAATGTACCTTTCGATCAAGTGATTTTCGGCGAAGTGATTTTCCGTCAAGTGGCCTTTCGATCAAGTGAACGATACCCTTCATAATGCGATCATCTTTTGCGACGGGACAAGAAATACCCTTTGAACTCAATGTCTGCTCATCACTGATTGCTGCACTTCGATTGAGACAGCTCTTTATACTCAAGACTGGACAGTTCAGAGGGCGCTGCTCCTAAACTGCACACAAATGTTCACTAAAATTTCAACCATTTGCACGTCCCAATCTGATGTTCCCATCCTGTAAGCTTCAAGCTAATACCAGAAGGCATCCATGCTGTTGCAATTTTCGCAAACAGTAGTGTATATGAAACAGAAACATATTTGATCCAAACTGTTGAAAACGTTATATGCAAAACGGTTTTTGAGTATTTCCTGCAGGGTAATAAAAATTATCACCTTACACTCGCCAGCCGGTTTGACAAATGTCAGAATAATGTAAAGTGGCAGCCGCCTTTTATATGAAGCATTAATATCAGGTTGTTTGGTTACAATATTGAAAAGGCATGTTAAATTAAGGGCAGCTTCTGGGTCATTCTGTTCATAAAAGTTTGACTAATTCCTTTGTCACTCAGCAATAAATGGATGATTTGAAAGTTCATTGGTTGGTTCTCACCAGAAAATAACAGAACACGGGGGAAATTGGTGACAGAAACTTTGTGTCAGGAGAATGTTTTCTAATTTTGTGAAATTATTTATTGTATGGATGAAGCGTTTACATGTGTCAGAACACTTCCGCCCTGAAATGAAGGAATGGTTTATGAGGAATTTTTCATTTGTCCATTTATTTATTTGCCATTTTATCTTATGATATATTTTTTAGATATGCCAGTTATTGGGCATTAAAGACAAGCAATTGTTAATTGTTATTAATAGCTTTAGCATTTTACGTTTAATGTGAAACCAAAAATTGAAAGAATTGCTCCTTATATTTTCCCGTTGCATAATGGGGTAGCTCTAAGTAATATTTCTGAAAAATAGGGGAAACTTTCGGAGTACATAGTTCCCTGTAGGTCGTAAATCATACATTGTATGTACTATTCCATTGTTTATGGGCTCCTCGGAATTTTAAGACAATCTAGCGTCCCATTTCAAAGTAGAATCCGTTTGTTAAATCTCTGTGTATCCAATAATAATATCATTAAATTTCCGGTAAATTCCTTATCTTTCACTACAGCCATTTGCGATTAACTATCGAAAGAATTTTCATAAAATGCAGTTACGTGAATTCCTGAACCATAAATATTCTAACTCGAAGTACGAGTACAAACAATATGGGCTCTGCAATTCGAAATATTTCCATGCATTATGGTTAACAGTTTGCGAATAAACTGGTTCTCTCTCAAAACGCCATTAAATGATTGAATGGCTTAAATGTCTTTGCAAAATATATTCTTTTCAAATGGTATATACCCCAAGACAAAAAATTTGGAGATCATAGATGTTAGGGAAAATGATTCTTTTCAAACATCTTGGAGGCATTTTAAAGAATTTTGTCTGGTATCATCGAATGGCATTTTTTTTTTGAAGAAGAAGAGCACGTATTTCGTATTTTGTTATTGATCATTCTACCATCTCCTCAAAAACGTAAAAGCTTATGCAGCCATATTCTTAGGGTACTTTAAACCATATGTTCTCCTCAAAAAATTGAAAAACCATGTACCCATAACCTGAGGGAAAACTGCGTATGCTTATATATTCTGAGAGGATGCCTTCATGATGAATAGCGAATTCCGGCACATCTCGGCCAAAATATGTATCAATGTTTTTTTATCTTCCAATGAAGCACATAAAGAAAACAAATAGGTGCAATAGGGAAAAAGTAACGCCTATATACGTAGTACGTTCACCCTCCTATAGGCACAGTATCTGTTTACTTATTAGTTTAACTTTGTAGAATTTTATCTTAAGAAGCTTGAACCGTGAGGACTATGATTCATGCATTTAGATTATTTTCCGATGGTAAGTTCACTATACGGAGGCGTGCATGCAAATACTATACAAGTAAAAATATATTTTATTCCATAACATCCCTTCCAAACACGCAATTAAAACAATTTCCTTGTCACACGATGCGTTTTACTAGGAAGTCCTTTTTTGTGTGGAGGTATGTTGAATTTTCTCCCTTAATGTGGTTTTAAAAGTCGGACTCAAAATAATAATTTTGCGCCCAAATTTTTCATGTAATTCAAACACTTTTTTGTGACGAACAGATTCCTTATTAAGACTGCATATTTCCGTTTGTAAAATATTTCTAATTGCTTCTCTGCTTGTAAACGACTAACTGCCGAAATTTCCTTTTGTTTGAATGTCGCTCACTGCGGAAAACATTTTGAGAATGGTTTCTTACTGAGATAGTATAAAATTCTGCAATAGGGAGAACAAATGCATATTATAAGTTTCTCGGAATCTCCGCTTCTGACAATACCGTTTACAAGTATCTTTTCTCTTGGGTACTTCTGACTAGAACAAAAAGTTTGCGTGCATTTTTTGAATTTTCGGTAATGAACAGTTCTGATGCTTTGTAGTGAAAGTGTGGATTTTCATTTGCAGCTCTATCTCCGTTTTCATAAATATTTTCGAGAAAATGCGTGTCCACTTTAAGAAATCCACAGTTCTCCCGCTTGCGGGTTGGGACAAATCAGTACACCCTTTCATTGCTGTATCTTTTGTGTTATTGGACAATAAATAGCTCACAGCTGGAAAATGTTTGCGTGCATACTTTTTTCTAGAACAGTATCTCTAATTATAAAAGAAATGATTGAAAAGTCCCTTGTTGGAATACCCTTCACTATGAAAAGCGCTTCTTTGTGCCCACTTTCTCTTTTCAAGTAGAGGTCATTCATTTCTGCCAGAGGGTGTAAATTTACATTGCATTTTTCTTCAGATCTCTGCTTCTAGTCGGTCGATGTAAAAACATGTTTTGCTTCAGATATCTTCCGATATGAAGATAATTTTTATTACACGGCACAAAAATTGGATATGTGGCAACGACGCTAACTGCCCCCGCTGCCACAAGGCCAATGTGAAATTCAAGCTAAAATTCGACACAAGCCATTCGAGCCTAGATAGGGATTGCCCAAGTCTAAGATGAAAGATTTAGGTCCAAGGTAATAGGGGCAACTATGATGAACTCTGTTGATAGTGAAATGGAGAAAGAGGACGTGACGGCTCTCCAAACATTACTGTACTTACGCAATAACTTGTGCTTCTCTGTATCTGTGTGACTTGTGGTTGGTTTTTGAAAGAGTGTTAATATTCTTTAGACGTATTTGTAAGTCTAAAGATTTTGAAAAACAATCTGCACCTTGAATAACTGGCGATACGTCTTGAAAGGCTTTATCTTTTCTCTATTAAAAGAAAAATTTTACATGGATATTTTCAAATTTTCTAAAAGGTTGTAATCTAAAATAATTACAGTTATCGTATTAGGCAATGTTTAGAAAAAAGGCGTGGATTTGATCTGCAGTGAAACAGGAAATTAGATGTATACAGAACTTTACTAGACAAATATTGAATGGTACTTTTTTTTCCAGAATGTTTTTCGCTGTTGCAAAAAAGAATAAAAAAGTGCTTTTCCAAATGTTGAGAAGGAACACGTTGTCTTTGGCTGACATGTCCTTCTAAAATTGTGAGTTAATGGATTCGAGTTGCCTCGATAACCTGGTGGTACAACGTGTTGGCTTCTAACATTCATCCCAGATGGGTATTGGTTCGAATCCCAGCCTAGGCATGGATGGCTTGCTTGTCTTACGACACTGGGCTGTCACAGTTACCTGGAACCATTGGCTTCAGGTCAGGGGCGTGAGTACTTATATATATATATATATATATATATATATATCCCACTGAGTTGCTCACGGTGATGGTTAAACCTAAAAAAAAAGAAAAAAAAAGAGGATTAGAGTAAATATATCTTTTTTCTTTACTTTTCTAAGGGTATGGAATTCTCTGGTCCTGATATTTCAAACAAGTTTAGTCGCTTTCGTAGGAAAAAAGTTTGTGGAAATTTTGTGTGGTTGATAAGTAACGTTGGTCTTTCTTTTTTCTTCCTTGTTCTACAAAGGTGGGTTTTAATCAAATGAGAAGAAGGAGATGGAACTTACGAAACGTACTGTGTTTTAAATTCTTCAAATGTTATGAAATGCGCTGAATTTAAGGATTCACGACTTTAATCTGCGAATTTCCCCATTTAGGTGGTGCAACAAGATCACTCATCCATAAAGCAAACGATATGGAATCCTACGAAGCTGATCTTTATTACATTTAACAAAACAAGAGGTAAACATTCTGGTTTTTGTTTGAATTATACGCATTTTGAAAGTATTTCAAATTACACATCTCCGCACCTACGTCCGAGTGGTCAGAAGCATTGTCTGAGTCCAAGAAGAGGCATCGGTGGTTGCCATGTTCCATGGCGTTTGAGCTCTGCCTCCAAGGAACTAGCGACTCCAAATAAGGGGTGCGTAACCGCAATTAGCCTAACCGCTGCTCATGATGGCGGTTAAACTCAGAAACAGAAAATATGTTACAAATTTAACATCATATTTGAAGCCAATTTGACTAATATAAGACAGTATACCGCTTCTTCCGGTAAAATATGCAGATCTCGAATTGGAATATTTAATACCAGTAAGTGCTGCTATCATTACCACTCCACTGTTACCATCTTGCATCATTACCAAAACAATCATTACTAAAAATACTATTACCAAAGGGGAAAAAACTCAAATGATATGACTCATTTGAGGAATACTTACTTATCCAACCTGAAAAACTGCCATCCAATCAACTTTACTATCCGTAATTATTTCAAGAGACTAACACCTTAACCCTTCGCCACTTTCCTACAACACTGTTTCAAAAAATCATACTTACTGATCGCGCTTAAGAAAATGGGTATAAAACTATGATCAGCTGCACACATTTCTGAACACTGACCAACATACCTACCTAGCCGATTAACCATAAAAACCAAATGATTTAAACGACATGGAATTCCATCATCTCCCCCCCCCCAACACCGGTACATTTCAAAAATATATTACATTCCCTCTAGTCACTACATAGACATTACCTGCTTAAAAGATTATATAGAACAAATTAACTGCTTAAAGTACTTTTAAAAACTCTGTACCGTTTTTTGTTTTGAGGGTTCAGCGATCACCGCGAGCAACTCAACGGGTTATAGGTAGCTATATTTGTACCACAAAACGCGAGGTTGAGAAATATATCTTAAATCTGATGTTTATCCATTTTGGGTAAATTCGACAGGTACATATTTTAAAGCAAAGTTACTAAAAACTATATAGAACACAGGGTGATATATTTGTTTCGGGGGAAAGGTAGACGCCGTATTAAATAATCTACTGTAGAAATTTGGAGTTGGGCTTAAGTTTGCCGACGACTGTGCCTGATACACATCATATTAAGAGTATATGGATTACGTACTTTACCTGCTTCTTCGCTATGGAATAGAGTTAATTGGTCAAGGAAAGATATATTAATCAGAGCAAATATTCTGCAATTGAAATATTAAAAGTGGGATTATTCACCGGGTAAAAAGGAAGACACCTAGACTGATTAGGTACCTACCTTATGTGACTAAGTGAAAGCTTCGTCACACATACACACACATATAAAAATACGTGTATACATTGAGTACCCAAATTATTATGATCACCAGACCATTTTATGCAAAGTTGCTATGATGGCTGAATAGCTATAAAAATGGAAGGCTGAGATCAGGCCGAGACTAATGAAAAGCAAATAGGTAAAATACGCAATCTGACTGGTTTTGACCGTGGAATTATCGTGGGTACTTGAAACATTCGTATGAGAATTAGCAAAACCGCTGAACTTGTGAAGCGTGCGAGGGCAGCAGATGTTAAAGTTTACACAGTGCGGACCACCAGTCAATACACCGGTCTAAACGCAGAGCTTGTTGTCGACGTCTCCTGCACGCTTGAGCCAAACACGGGAGTAGGCAGACTTGTTCAGTCCAACAGACGGGGAACAGCACTTTGTCAGATTAGAGATAATCTGTATCAGGGGAAAAGTCCGGTGGCCACTCAACGTACAGTTCGTCGCACAGTACATCACATATGCTACAGAAGCTGACGGCATGTCCGTAAGTCATTGCTATCTACAGCGAACAAGATTCCTCCAGTTCGCTCAGGAACAGAAGAAATGGACAGTAATGAGGAGGGTGGTCCGACGAATCACGTTTTCTATCGCAACATACAGATGGAAGTGTGAGGATATCAGTTGAGTAGAGTGGCCTAAAATATCTCCTGGGTTAAATATTTTAAAATTGCTCCCGAACTTCTTTCGTGCTGTGAAATATAATTTCAGTGGACTGTGATGTTTCCTAACTCCACCGGCTGAAAATATATTAACGGCATAGAATGAGGTAGAAATTTTATTTAATATGCAGTGCTGTATAACACAAAATAGAAGTTTACGTTTTTGTCTTACCTCACGTATTAAGGAAATGAGGCCTTCTGTTTTTTTGCCCGGCGAACTACTGGATAACTTTCGTGTTAAAATTACCAGTTGCTAAAATGAACATTTTCCTCAAAAGATAAAACATTTAAGGCATTTTACCGCTCTTGGCACATTGTATTACGTAAGCAAGATCTTACAGGCTTCAAAGAACAGAAACATATTTCAGATTCAGCTATCACAATGGAAGATGTTAGAGCTATGTTTGGAAATCTTATTGTTTCTGAAAAATCATTCCGTAAGTTATTTTACATAAAAAAAACTGTACCAATTGAGTTGAGATCTTTGAATTCTTTACCACTGTAAAGAACTCTGAGCTTGATTTGAAGTTTTCTGCTGTTAATTAAATTATAGAAATTTGTGCAGCTTCATGCTACATCACTAGGAAATTATTTCTCAAATTCAGGAAATTTTGCAGGATCAACTAAATTGAAACATTGTAGCTGTTCAGTTGCTCCGAATCTGTGTTGTACCTTGTTCAAAATTAAGTAACAGCACTTTACTGCACAGGCTGTTATGTTATCCTGCTTTCTTCTGTGTGACCTTGAAGATAAATCAACTTTAACAGATATTTCAGATCTTTTATTTTGAATATCATGAACAGATTTTTTTCTCTAAAATATTATTAAATATACAGTGGCGTATCTTTTGTCCGAGACCTGGGTTATCTCATCCGTACCCTCCCCCCACCGCCCCCCCAGTACTGTTTTTTTTTAAACTGCAAAGTTTATTTTTCAATTTATAAGTAATAGAAATAATTTTGCTAAATTTTATATACATGCTATTGCTAACATAACACCAAATAATTATGATGGTTACGATTACAACACTTTATCTTTTGAATACTTTATTTGTACATGAACTCCATTCTTCTTTCCATTTATGTGAACTTGAGTGTTACGTTTTGATAAAAAGTTTCTTCCGAGTACTTTTTCATATGTAAAAAGAATGTTTTTCTCTATTGACAAAATCAGCCAAGTTTCTGAAGTGTACATGTCCTTGTGTGGCTCTAAGATATGTCTTGATTCCTTTGAATGCAGAAAAGCTTATTTCGGCAGTTGTTGATGGAAACTTTATTATTATTAGTGCTGCTAATTTGTACACCTCACTAAACAAAATGCCTAATTTATTCAATTTCATGTAACAAGTAATGCCTCTTACTGATTTGTTTTTGTATTCATCAAGGGAATAAAACACCATTTTTTCATTTTTGAGTCTAACTGCATCAAAATTTGAAGCATATGTTATTTAAGTTCTGACAGTAGATGTTCAGGAAAGCTCTCACAAATAATATCAGAACTGTTCGAATCCATCAAAGCCACAAATTTCAGATATCATATCATTAATTTTAATTCAATTACTCTTCAACCTACCGAAAAAACTATCACAAAACACGTGCTATTACGGGCTAGAGCATGCCAATAATTAATGTTGCCCTAAGTCTTCATTTTTCTGAGCGAACCGTTGCCCAAAGCAAAGGCCCATTCACCCTTCAACCACTCCTTCACGTTGCCATGAAAATGCTAGCTGGCAATCGTATCGAAAGTCTTCGAATCTCACAGCGGAGACAGGTAGAGCTGGTTGCGTTCCTATGACACCATCCCTCCCCTAGGAGCCCCGTTGGTCTTCGCTCGCCAAACTGATTCTCTTATTCAAAAGAATCGAATCCGCGCGTCTTTTTTCGCAGCGAAAGCATCGACATATCTTAATGCCGTTGATAATTGACTTTTATTTGTATATATCTAATTGGCTTTTATTTGTGCGTTATCTGGGCTTCGCAGCTAGCCTAGCTTGTCTCGAATATACGCCACTAAAAATATATCAATGAGAGGCATAGTTTCGCTGAACAACTTGAGGAGGAAACTAAATTCTGCGTCTTTAATAAATTTCATTAAGCCATTTGCTTCTCTGCATCCCACCTAGGTTCTTCGCGGATTCTTTCGAAACACGTCATTAATGATTCTTTAGCATGATAAACAGCTTGGACAGCTCTAATCTGAAAATTTCACAGAGTTATAACTGCACATGGAAGTCTCCGTTGACACTCTTCTTTAAATAAATCTCTTCTTTTGCTTGATGTTGGACGAAAATGCCGACAGATTTGTAAAGAATATTCTCACCGGAGTAAGTGTAGAACAAAATTGCTGCATAATTATATTAATATGGTGCCTGCAGCAGTATAAAAAGGAGGCACGAAAATAAATGCCTCTGACAAGTTTCTGAACATCACCGAGTTCATCCTGCTTTACTGCAGTTCCATTGTTATCTTGAGAAATTAATTCGTCTTTTAAATGGTAGATCTGCAATTCCTCTAGTATACGGGAATAAATTCCAGCAGCAGATCTGTCTTTTATTTTCGAAAGCTATGGAAATGTTCAAACCACTTTAGTACAAAGGACAAAACGTGCAATTACAACAAGCTGCGATTTATTAGATATGTGCGTTGTTTCATCAGCTTGAACGGATACAAATATTACTGCATTGACAAATTCCTGAAGACCATCTCTGTGCACATTGTATTTACTATCTAATACTTCATTTTGTATTGTGGAAGCGGTGTATTTTGAAATTTTGGAATTTTCTAAATGTTCTTTCAAATGAATGTCCAATTTTGTAATTTAACTAAATAAACTGAGACACGCGCATCTGCTAAGAGAATCCTTAGATTCATTAGGATTTCTTAAAGTAGGTTCATTACTTCCCCAACATTTTAGACAGTCAATAATTCTATTTAAAACATATCTACGTATTTTTGTCAACCAGCTGATTATGAACTCTAGCTGAAAGTGTATTCTTATATCTACTTTTTCAAATAATCGAAATTTTACATATTTTGCCATATAGCGAGATGTTTGTTGGTGACTTTTAATTCGTTCCGAAAGATGTTTTAAACCTCTTATACCATGTATGGCCCAGCTTACGTCACCACCGGATGTCAACAGTAGAATCAAAACAAAATATATTTGCTTTCGCTTCATGTTAACGGGGATATTTTGCTATACCGCTCCACATTTAAAGTTCGAGACTGTTTCTTATGTTTTTCCACAAAGCAAATATTTGGTCGGCGTGGATCCAAGTTTTTAACGTTCTTTTTCCTTGATCCCTTAATAAACTAAAATAGTTTGCCAATAAAACGTCCAACTTGTTCATTTTATCTACCTGAGTGAACTTTATAGTGTAACTCCACAAACGGAAATTTGCCGCTCACTGTCGAACGACGCGAAAGCAACAATGATACTGTAAAACAGAAAGAGACCAACCCGGAACATAGTTTTACGCATGCGCAATTCAGTGTATATCTGCTCATTCATGACTTTTCTCCTAAGCTTCGACAAGGCATCAAGACGACGAGTTGATGAAAGTCGCTTCTCTCAGCCACGCGGTATTCAGTGCGTTTTAATAATCGGATACGGAAGGCTGCATTTTTTTAACTAGTTACTCAACTGTTCTAATGGTTCACATTTGCATTCAGAAAATTTGTGTGTTGGCAACTGATTCGGAATTTCTTTCGGAACATTTCCAATTAAAAGGAAAAGAACAATGCGGGGCTTAGCTCCGGGTACCCATAATGACACGACGCTAGTGGAAAATATAAAGAGAGCATCATGAAAGCATGGACACAACTTGTATCGTCACTACTTTTCAAGATGACGGAGGCAACTTTGTACTCTTGGGTATGATTTAGTGGAAGTGTTTGGGCCCTTTGATTCGTGTCGAGCAACGTCTGGCTGCCCAAATATATTTAAAGATCATTGCCGCCCAAGTCCATCCAGTTATATTGATGGTTTATCCCAAAGAAGATGGATACGTCAAGCAGGACAATGTTACATGTCATAGTGCTCGCATTGTACGCGAATGGTTTGAGGAGCATCATGGAGACATTTCCCTGCCACAATGGGCTTCTCAATCATCTGACGTCAATAAAATTGAGCATTTCAGGAACGAAGTCGAAAGTGGCATCAGAAAGCTGGATTCGCTAATATCAAATCTTCAAGAGCTTGAGGGTGCAATTCAACGCATTTGGGCAAAAATATCCTAAGCCACTGACCGATATTTAATAGAGTCCATACCGATACTTAAAGCAGTGTAAAGCGCAAAATGTAGCCTAAAAATGTACTAATCAAGTGGTCATAATAATTTGGTCACTCAGTGTATATATTCAGTTAATGACCAACACTGTTAAGGATGTTTATATAATTTACCGATTCAAACTAAGAATCATTTCAAGGAATGATTCCTAATTTCTTAGTATGACTTTGCAACTTCTTTTTGTCGTCTGATGAAAGTCGATCATATATCAGTAAATACTTTTTACGCTTTCCAACGGTGGGTTGAAGAAGCGTATATCCTACAGCTTTGTCCGTCTGTTCATCCGTCTGTCCGCACGATAACTCTCGTAAAAATGGTTCGATTTCGATGAACTTTTAGTATGTGGTAGGGGACGACCTGGGGACGAACCCTATTGAAAATGGACGAATCGGGGTCAAAGGTAACGACATAGGAGTGGGATCCATGCCATTGCCCTTATGCGTCATACCTTGCGTAAATATGGTTTTGGTTTGATTTGAATGAAATGTTAGTATGTGGTAAGGCAATTTTAGTGCGTAGTCGGTAATTTTAGTATGTGGTAGTTTTGTCAACATTGTTTCTATATTTGCATCAAAAGCTGTAATATTTTGATGGATAAAACTGCAGTTTTATTCAACTTCCTGCCATGTAAACATACCCCACACCTCACACGATGCAACCGCATCCACCGGCTTGTACTGTGGAGACCATGCAGGATCGATCGAGTGTCTCATGGTGTTTGTGCCAAAGGCATCCACAGAATGAAGGGGAAAACACTAATTGTGAGACCAGTACACTTTTTCCAGTTATCCGATTTACAACTTGCATGACCATTGCATCAGGCAATTCATTTGCGCTGATGAACTATAGTATATGTTGTCGGAGTCGTCTGCCGTTAAAGCCCATGCGTACCAACATGGACGCTTGTCATGACAGATACGAATCGGCGTTATCTTCTGTTGCAGAATATAGTATAACTGTACTAGTAATCCGAATTTATTGGTGTAGAATAAAAACCAGTTTTCTAAGCTTCCCCACATCAACCAGATTGTTTTTTGAAGAAAAACAGACAGAACCTGCTCCTTGGGATTTCTAGAACAGTTTTACCGTTTTCTACATAGTTGGTGTATAGTTCATCTTCATTAATGTGACCTCAATGCTGTGTCTGTTCGCCTGAACTAGTCGTCGGACCCAGCCTGCACCTATCAAGTCAACCTTTCGCTATTCTGTGCAGTTTTGCCACCAGATCGTTGTTTATCCATTTTCATGCCAGTCCTGATACACTTTAACTATGGCGGCTGCGAACAACCCACCTATTCAGCCTTTCGGGAAATCGAGGCGCTCACTCTTCGAGCCCCCACAATCTGTTCGTTCTCAAATCCGATAAATCATTCGGTTTACTCATCACGCTCCGAATTTTACTACCTACTGCTCTACTGGGAACTTTTATATATAACGTCGGTCAACTAATCGTATCATCTCATAAATCACATGGTCAATAGGTCGCCTCCACTTTTGATAGGGGTGGACAGAATTCAGTGATATCTCGATGTATATAGGAATACTTCTGCGAAGCCCATGATGCCTAAGAATTAATGAAAATATAAAACCTAAGGAAAACAAATGAGGAGAACTATAATGAAAAAAATACAGAACATAAAAGTTAGTATGACTTTAATATAAACTAATATAATATTATAGATATGATTTGAAAGTTTTAATCAGAGACGGCAATGACCTATAAAATTTGTCTTATCTTACGTGTCCGTCGAAAGTTTTCTTTGTTTTCTGAATTTTTGCAGTAATTGCAAAATCCGTGTTTTTTGTTTGGCTTATAAGTGATATAATTTCAAAACTTTTCGCAGTGTCACAACTCAGTTTAAACTTTTTAAATTGCAATAAAATTTGAATTTTGAATTAAATAGTTCAATACGTGGCGCCAACCACAGCAGGAGAAGAAATATCGAACAAAATTATTAGTGAGATGATGTATGCCTGATGTCGAGTCTAATGCCGTGAACATGCTGTTATTAGCCCGTTCATCTGGCGTTTGCCTATGCTTGTGCTCGGTGTTAAAAGTAATTTTTTGACAAAAAGTAATTTGTGTTTCCTTAAAATATATTGCTGTACATATATGTCGTATTTAATGTTTTATTATTTAGCGTGCTTTTGCTGTTCGTCCTCTCGTTACGTAGTTCTTTGCCCAGGAAATTGCGAGTTAACAAATTCCACGTTTATTTCACATAAAGGATGAAAATTCCGCATTGCGTCTTCACTCCTGAATGTTACCGACATCATACGAAATAAAGTTACTCTTATATAATTTTTCGTAGAAATAAAGCTGCAGATTTCCACCTCTGTCTCAGAGTATGCACTCATCGTCACAAAACTACACTGACGGAAAAAAATCCCAACACCACGAAAAAATAGTTGTAGAGGAATGAAATGGCGACAATACATTTGTATAGGTAACATATTTAATCGATTAAGGTTTCAAGATCACAGCTTATTGTAAGCGCGACAAGAGCCATTTTAAATGTGAAATGCTGGTACATTAATAACCGGTGTAACCGCCAGAATGTTGAATGCAAGCACGCAAACGTTCATGCATTGTGTCGTACAGGTAATGGATGTCAGTTTGTGGGATGGAGTTCCATGCCTGTTGCACTTGCTCGATCAAAACAGGGACGGTTAATGCTGGTTGGGGTTGACGCTGGAGTTGTCGTCCAATGATGTCCCATACGTGCTCGATTAGTGAAAGATCTGGTGATCTAGGAGGCCACGGCAACATGTCGACACCCTGTAGAGCATAATGGGTTACAACAGCGATATGCGGGTGAGCGTTATCCTGTTGGAAAACACCCCTGGAATGCTGTTCATGAATGGCAGCACAACAGGTTGAATCATCAGACCGACGTACAACTGTGCCGTCAGGGTGCGTGGGATAACCACGAGAGTGCTCCTGCTGTCATAGGAAATTGCTCCCCAGACCATAACTCCAGGTGTAGGTCCAGTGTGTCTCGGCCGCGGACAGGTTGGTTGCAGGCGCTCACCTGGCTTCCTTCTAACCAACACACGGCCATCACTGGCACCCAGGCAGAACCGGCTTTCATCTGAAAACACAACAGATCTCCACTGCGATTTCCAATGAGCTCTAGCTTGACACCATGCACTGAAGTCGCAAAAGGCAGTGGTTTGGAGTAAGTGGAATGCACGCTACAGGGCGTCTGCCTCGGAGCTGTCCTTCAAGTAACCGATTTGTAACAGTTCGTTGTGTCACTGTGGTGGCAACTGCAGCTCGAATTGCTGCCGCAGAGGCGGTACGATGCGCCACGGCCATACGCCGTACACGACGGTCTTCCTTCTCAGTAGTGCCACGTGGCCGGCTGGAACCCGGTCTTCTTGAGGTAGTACCTTCCCTTGACCACTGCTGCCAACAATCATGCACAGTGGCTAAATTCCTGCCAAGTCGTTCTGCAATATTGCGGAAAGAAAATCTACCTTCTCGTAGCCCTATTACACGACCTCGTTCAAACTCCGTGAGCTGTTGCTAATGGCTTCTTCGTCTTCTTAAATGCATTCTTGACTAACATCAACACACTACGTCGAATCTCAACGATAAGTAATGCTCACGAACGTTACAGCGCGTATTTACAGCAAACCTGTTTTGCATGTTCCGAGGGGCGCTACTAGCGCCACACGTATGCGCCGAGCGCGAAATTTGCATAGACGTCATCTTACAGATGTACTCTCACCGCCTACCAACTGTCGTTTATCTAACACAACATCTTCTTGTTGTTGGGATTTTTTCCGTCAGTGTAATTGCACCCAGAAGGACGTGTCGGATTGCAATGCTATTCGGGAGAAAGGTAACAGTTACCAGGAACAATAAATGATTAAACATTGAGACTGATATGGGCAATATTTATTGAGCTACACGTCAAGTAGTGTCTTTCAATATGGCGTCGGGCAGCTATGTTTCCTCACACAGGATGCCAGACGTCTCAGCATGGAGTTGTAAAGGCTCCTAACGGTGTCCTGCGTTAAGCTATTGCATGCAGTTTGAATGTTCTCTCGCAGTTCCTGCAGATTGTGCGGTAGGGGTGATCGTGGATAGCACGTCCAATAGCATCTCACACATTTTCCATCGGTGATAGGTCTAACGATGCGGCTGGCCATAGCAGAGTGTCAGCACTTTGATGGCAAGTTCACGAGACAGCAGCAGTATGCGGACCAGCGTTGTCCTGTTTGAAAATCGCACCGGATAGAGTATTTAGTAAAAGTAGAGCCACTGGTTGCTGGATATCATTAACGTAACGTTGGTCTGTAAAAGTGCCTGTAATGAATATTAAAGGTACTGTGACATCGTAGAAAACAGCACCCCACACCATGCCTTCTGGACGTGTGACGCTCGACATCAACACGTTCATCTTTAAGCTGACCACGGTGCTTCCACACACGGATTCGTTGGTCGTCTCCTCCAAGAAAAATCAGAACTCGTCACTGAAGATCACCCGCTGCCATTCTGAGTGGCTCCATGAAAGTCTGGAACGATACCATTGCAGTATTTGGCGACAATGCAACGGTATTAAGTGCAGTCGTAGTAATGGTCTTCGTGTATGTAGTTCTACGTCAGGCAGCCGTCTGCCAATGGTGCTGGCACTAATCGAGCGATGCATGGAGGGCACCACTGCTCGATGAATATCCGCAATCGGGGCTGTCGGGTGACTCCGTGAATGTTGGACAACCCGTGGGTCCTTTCTCTCCGTAGTTCGTCTAGGTCTCTCAGAATATGGCTCGCAATATGGCGATATGACCATCGCGCTTCAGGGAGCCCGACGATGCGGTCCCTCTCTGGAACTCCTCCAACTTCTCTTATTGCTTCCGAACTTTTCTCCCAGACAAACATGTAATTACAAAGGATATAGCCGGTCAGGCACAGCGCTACCGTATATAGCTGGTTAAGCACAGCGCTACGATCTCTCCTTGCTTACGTCACAAGAGCGGCCGAGCGTGATACTTGAATCATTTGAATTTCTCACGATGTCAAACCTACCCACCAAGTTTCATTCCTGTCGGTTGCTTCCTTCTGGGTGCAACTATGTTTTTGAAGATGAGAGTATATGATATGTAAATTTTCCAACCGATTTTAAAGGCAGAAGTTGCTCCAAACGATTTGTGCCATTTATTATGCTGTCTTTTGTGGATATATATCAGAGACTGTTTCTTTGAGTTTTCTCGTGTCTACATTTGTTGATCAGCGTTAGTATAATCTGCAATAAAGGATGTTTCACGGAGAGTGTCCGAAAGGAATAGGAAATTAACGGTTGGTCGCAGCAGCATGGTGAAAGATGCAAAATACGCAGCTAGCAGAGGACAATTCAGCTATGATAGTTGCAGCTCCCGGAATGGATAAATTAAAAAAAATGAAAATGAAATATTTAAACGGCCCGCTACGGAAACCGGTACTGATGTCCTTTCGGACATTCTTGGTGACACACCTTGTGTATTTTACTACAGATCCGGTAAAAACTGGAATTACTGAAACACGGTACTTTGAAATGATTTTTCAATGAGATATTACTGCGACGCAATTCCACTTTTCCATGTTTGGTTACACATTCTGCTTAGTAAAAGAATTGGTTACATCTCCTGTATGCTCCAGGAATACGATAAATATCACATCACAACATGAATGATTTTATGCAAAATACACGGAAGTACTGTAACCTAAAATTATTTCGAGAAATCGAAACTATTACTGACAACCAGGAAAATTTAACGATTCCATACACTCAATCGGATTCTAATTTCTCTGCTCTTCCATCGGCCCATAATTTTCGAACATCAATATCGTTATTCTATATTCTAACGTAACGTCGGTACTTGTTTCCAGCAGAAAACAGAGCAAGCAACGCCCCCTTCATTTTAAATGCGGTATCGACTCAAACCGCTGATATTATGCCACTAAGAACATTCTCTGTACATGTATGCTCGTAATTTACCGATAAAAAAACTAATAATCAAATTAAATATGAGCAAAGCAGAATAAGTACAAAACTGGAGAATGGGCCTTTGAAAGAACTCCAAAGAAAGTATTTTTTTCAGAAGAAATATATTTTTTTCCCAGTTGGTTTCCGAATAAAAGCAAAAAAATTCATGATTCTACGAAGCAATTAAAATAAGATTTGACTGATAGAAAAATCCAAATAAACTTAGTTTAATTTTTACCGAATTTATGAAACCTGAACTAGTGTTATGTTCAAAATAGAGGTTATACCGATTGAGCAATAGCGATATTTTTATCCTGCATTAAACGAAATCATTTGTTAATTTTTCTTGTTGTTTTGATGATTGATGTGTTTAAACTGACGCTAGATGGGCTGTAATCGCCACTGTAACCTCCCAAGCTGCACAACCCTAAATGTTAACGGATAAAACCAGAGCGAGGGTTGTGGTTCTACAACCTATTTGCAAAAAATTTCACTTCGTATAATTTTTCGCATAAAACTGATAGTACTTGTGAACAGGGTATAGAATTAAAAAAATGGAAATCGAATTAACGAAAAACCAGTCCCAGGAAGACAGTGAGAGAGGGAGAGATGAAAGAGTCTTTGTCAGCAAATAACTCCATGTCAATGTTTTCTTAGAGATATCAGTCTTTGTGTCGTTTCGTGGTTGACTGTCTCCTCCGTTGTATTAATGAACATCAAATCACCATTTGTCTTTTAACAGATGTTAACTTTCTGACCCATTTTGTAATCATCGGCGACTACGAGATTGATACAGTTTTTCATATGCAACTAATAAGCATCAATTTCTGCACGACTGGTGCCACTTATGCTCATAGCTGATGTCTAAGGGTTTCGTAACTTAAGAGCTCGATGCTATGCAACGGTGGATATTTAGGGTTCCCCTTAACTTCAAACCTTCAACTAGGCAATTATCACGCAGATCATGCTCGCCCACTCAGTACTTTGAAAACGATAGTGGTCCCATTGTGAGGGATAAATCAGTTCCATGATCCCACAAGCTGAGTTTTGGAGGTACTTTAAAACTATTTCGTTACTGTGATCTTTAGATTTCTCCAAAGACTTCTCACTAGGACTGCTAAAAAAATTACCTGTTTCACCCACCATTTTATTTAGGTCTACTAGAGGCTAGAGACATGAATTACTACTGTTTGTTTAGTTTCAGGATATATACAAAGATGCGTTTATCATCGGTAAATTAGTTATTAATATTAAAATTTGAAAAACCTCTCATCATGAAATGAAAAGTATATGAGGAGCATTTAATATGAAAAAAACTAATAAAAAACACTGAGGATTTAGCAATCATTACTTCTGATGGTCTTCATGAATCAAGTCCTCCAAACTAATACACTGGTGGAAAGTGAAAAAGAACACCAAGAAGGAATTGGCGGACGATCATGAAATTTACATATATTAATGGGGTCGAGCTTACGTAGGTGTGATGTTTATTTCGGGACCAACCGGTGAGCACTTACACCACAAATTTTCGTCGGTGGTGTTTAAGGAATACGGCAAAGTGAATGTAATCAGTCGTCGACGTACGGACACGTGCGAAGACCCTGAAGAAGCTGAAATGCCTGGACATGGAAGACGTGTACGATTTCAGCAGTTATCGGATTTTGAGCGAGGTCGTCTAGTCGGACTCCGCGATGCCGGGTGGTCGTATCGTCGTATTGCGGAGCGAATTATACGTGAAGTATCGGTGGTGGTACAATGGTGGCGTAGATGGTGCGAGGAACATTCCCACACGAGAAGACGTGAAACCGGGAGTCACAAACGGACTGATGAGCGGACCGATCGACGCATAAGAAGAGCGGCGTTGTCAAGCAGAACATCCACTGCGATGCAAATCCGAGCTGCCGTTGCACCTTAGGTGACTGTGCGAACAATCCGTAACCGTCTACTGGATGCAGGACTACGTGCACGTGTGCCTCTGACATGTGTACCTCTGACTCCAGCCCACCGTCAGGAACGGCTGCAGTGGTGTCTCCAACGTCTGCACTGGAGAACGCAATGTCGATCTGTCGTGTTCAGCTATGAAAGCAGATTCTGCTTGGGAGCCTCCGATGGACGTATGCGTGTTCGCAGACACACAGGGGAGCGTCTCCATCCTTCTTGCATCCGCCAGCGACACACAGGGCCTACACGTGGTCCCCTGGTGTAGGGAGCGATCAGCTATCACTCCCGTACACAACTAGTGTTTGTACTGGGTACGTTGAACAGAACCTCCTACATTAACAGCATCATTCAGCCCGTTGTTGTGCCATTTGTAAGGTCGGTCAATCGTGGTGTTTTCTAGCAAGATAACGCACGCCCACACACGGCACGTGCAACGCAACATGCACTTCAGGGTGTGAGACAACTTCCATGGCCTGCACTTTCACCGGATTTGTCCCCATTGAGCACGTGTGGGATTTTATGGGACAACGACTCATCCGGTCTCCACGGCCAGCCACGACCATCCCCGATTTACGCGTCCAGGTTGAGAATGCTTGGAACTCAATACCCCAAACTTACATCCAACATCTATACGACAAACTCCATGCCAGAATTGCACAGTGTGACGCAGTTCATGGTGGTTCAACCTCGTACTAACCATGTTACATGGAAATGTTATTTTTCCCTTTACCAGCAAATACAGCTGTATTTTGCCATAACGTTTTGATCACGTTATCCTCTGTATTCCGTTATTATGCTGTATAAATTTCGTTGGTATCAGACGTCTCCTTCTTGATGTTTTTTTCACTTTCCGCCAGTGTATTTTCAAAAATGGGTTATATTCAGCTGAATAATTCCGAGTATTTACTTTCTCGTCCATATTTTGAATTTACGTAGCTTTCTCGTTTTAAAAATCATTTACTGTTGCTTTTCTTCTTTTTATATTGTATTAATGTCAAACTCCTGTTTTTCTTTCTTTTATTTTTTATCCTGCTAACGTGCTTTGCTTTTCACAGATTTCTTTTCCAAACCGACTTTCTTCATTTATTTTGTATACCAAATGTCAACCTGACTGAGATATATTAATATATGAACCACCTGCTATTAACATAATATAAAGATTCCATTTTAGTGAATATATTTTAATTTCTTCGGTATTTCCATGGACTGAATCAATTTTATATTTCTTTTGTATGAATTTATCGATACGGAAACGTAATTATATACTCTTACTTTTAGGTCATTCAAAAGCGAAATGTCCGTAACAGTAATATACGTTATAAGAGGAATTTATCTTTCAAATATCAAGCAGCTGAGAATTCACATAAAGATGGAGACATAATTTTGATATGAAGTTTTTTCAGAATCATCTAAATATGTGTCTGCTAATTATTTTAAATTATTTCCTACACATGACAGTTAAATGATGTTTTAATTTTTCGCCTCAGAATTTACGCAATCGTATATTCATGATGAACTTAAGGTAACTTTTAGACTGGTAATTTTGTGTTTTGGTATGATTTTTGTTCCACGAATTTCAATGTATAACCACATATTTCTATTAAAGTAAGCACAAATAGCCTTTTAAATAGTCATATTTGAAAGAAGTTTCAAATCATGGATGGAACGCACAAAGACAGATGAACGGATAGAAAGGCTGATTTTAGTGCATAATACTAAATAGCAGAATTCATCATTAACGTAAGGTTCAATAAAAAAATGCCAAACCAGAGTTGAGATATGATCCACTGTAATGTCTCTACAAATATTTTAACTAGTGATAGCTTTCAATAGCAAGCTGTTAGAGAAATTAATGATCTCCTTTAAACCACTAGTAGGTACTGATCTATGTAATAGGCCTGCAGTGTTTGATAGAAAACTCCGTTCTTGACTGTAGATTTAGTTACGGTTTAGAATTTTTCTAGACATTAGGAGAAAATAAATACGCACCCGAATTCATCGACAACATAGTTATTGAAAATTCGATTATGACTCGGAAAGGTTACTGAAATCACTACAGCACAAAAGTTTCGGCTAAACGTGAAAACGCTGCTGATTGCCCTTTTCTTGATATACAACATGGTATACAAGAGATGGGATGTAAGGTCAGGTGATGCGTAACATCACAGCCTCTCCTTGACAAATGTCAACCCCGCCTTCTCGTGGTGCATCCTGTTCCCACTAAAGGGGCTCTGACGACCGCCAATAGCGGTATAACTATACCATCGGGATTAGAGGAAATTCTATCCCACACTCACCAACCCGCTTGGCCAGCGTGGTGAGTTATGGCCAAACCCCTCCAAAATGACTCCACAACTTAAATCTTGGCCCTCAGTCTCCGGCAGCTGGAATGTACCTGGCCAAGGCAGCGGCCAGTGCGACATGAAGGCAGAGGGTGCTAAGAATCCCCGGAGGACCGGACTAGGCTGCCATCTGATGCTGACCTTGGCAACGTACAATGGACGCTCCCTATCTTCTGATTCAAGGCTTCTTGAATTGGAAGAGGAACTACAAAGGATCAAGTGGGACATCGTGGGGCTAAGTGAGGTAAGGAGAAAAGGAGAAGATCTCATCGAACTGAAAAGTGGACATCTCTTCTACTATCGTGGGACAGATACTGGCAGAACTAGTGGTGTTGGATTTATAATAAACAAGAAACTGAAGGATAAAGTTGTAGAAGTTGAAAGTTCCTCTGACAGAGCTGCACGGCTTGTTATCCAACTCTCGAAAAGATACCAGGCTCAGATTATTCAAACTTATGCACCCACCACAAGTCATCCTGAAGAAGAAATTGAAGAATTTTATGAGGAAATTTGTCATCTAAATAATAAAGGTAAGCAGCACTTGAAAATAATTATGGGAGATTTCAATGCAAAAATAGGGCAACGGCAACAGAATGAAACTTCAGTAGGTAAATTCTGTCACGGCAACAGAAACCAGCGTGGAAATACTCTCGTTGAGTTTGCAGAGGCAGAAGGGTTTTTCATCTTGAACTCCTTCTTCAAGAAAAAGCCACACAGGAAATGGACATGGAGACATCCAAATGGGACGACAAGTGAAATTGATTTTTATTATGTGTAACAAAAAATTCGTCATAGAAGACTGCAGTGTGCTAAACAAGTTCAACACAGGTAGTGACCATAGATTGGTGAGATGTAAGGAGCACCTCAACACTAAACTTGAACGTAGCAAGCTCATAAGACAAACAAAATCTATTGACATAACCAACCTTAAAACACCATAATACCTTCAAGTTGGAACTGAAGAACAGGTTCTCTGCTTTAGAAGGCCTAACATCGGAAGAAGTGGACATCTCTGAAGTTAACAGAAAAGTAACCAAAGCTCTTATGGAAACAGCAACAAAATTAGCTGGGTCTAAGAACAAGTTGCATGTAAATAAATTATCAGGAAAAATGAAAATGTTGATGCAAAAAAGAAGAGAGATGAGGACAACTGAAGAAGATGTGACTTCCAAAGTGGAATATATAGAGCTATGCAAGACAGTACGAAAAAGTATCGCTGAAGACGTAAGAAAATTCAACTGTGAACTAGTGAGGAAAGCAATTGAAAACAACCAAAGCCTAAAGATAGCAAAGGGACATCTCAGTAAGGGAAGAAAACAAATTATGGCACTGAGAAAAGAAGATGGTTGTGTAACAAGAAATAGAGGCGAAATTTTGACAAGAGTGAAAGATTTCTACTCTAAATTATATGAAAGGGATGATACATGCACTCCAGACATCATGAAAGGTACCAGAGTTCTTCCAGTCCTCCCAGCAGAAGTTGCACATGCAATCAAGAACATGAAGCGGGGAAAGCTCCAGGAGAAGATGGAATTACTGTAGACATCATACAAGAAGCAAGTGGAGAAATCGAAACAGTACTCGCCCAAATTTTCACTCGATGCCTTAATGAAGGAAAGATTCCTGAGGATTGGAACACCGCTACAATGATCCTGCTACATAAGAAAGGTGACATTGAGGATCTCGGAAACTACAGACCTATCAGCCTCCTATCAGTAGTTTATAAAATCTTCACTAAAGTTCTTTCACACCGCTTGAAGGTAACACTGGACATGGCTCAACCGAGAGAACAAGCTGGATTCAGGAGTGGCTACAGCACAATAGATCATATCCATGTGCTGAGAGAACTAATTGAAAGAGCGAGGGAATATGAACTTCCATTGTGCATGGCTTTTATCGATTATGAAAAAGCCTTTGATTCGGTGAAACCATCAGCAGTTACAATGGCCCTGAAAACCTGCGGTATTGAAGATGCATACATTAATATTATTAATAACATCTATGAAAATGCAAGAGCAAAGATTAGGCTGTTTGAAAATACAACACACATAAAAATTGGAAAGAGAGTGAGACAAGGTGACACCATATCTCCGAAGCTCTTTAATGCCACATTGGAGGGTGTTTTTCAGTCACTGAGCTGGGAAAATAAGGGGATAAAGATTAATGGAGATTATCTAACCCACCTTCGTTTTGCTGATGACGTAGTCATTTTTGCAGCTAGCCCATCAGAGCTGCAGAGTATGATCCAGGAACTTGCTGACAAGAGTAAAGAAGTGGGATTAAAAATGAACTTTCAGAAGACAAAAGTGATGTTCAATGCTTTTACAAGAAATGAAGATTTATCGATTGATGGAGAAAAGCTGGAGATAACAGACACGTACGTTTATCTTGGACAGCAGATATCAAGTGAGGGTCACATTGATGAAGAAATTAATCGGCGTACAAAACTTGCCTGGAGAGCTTTTGGAAGAAACAGCATAATTTTCAAGAGCAATATGCCATTATGTCTTAAAAGAAAAGTGTTTGATCAATGCATCCTTCCAGTGCTTACGTATGGTGCAGAGACGTGGACCTTAACTAAAAGAGACATACAAAGGCTGCAGACAACTCAAAGAAGCATGGAGAGGTGCATACTTGGTGTAACCAGGAGAGATAAGAAGAGGAACTCGTGGATCCGAAAAATGACAAGAGTGGAAGACATCATGATCAGAGTTAAATCCCTGAAATGGCAATGGGCTGGACATACTGCCAGAAGGACAGATCATCGATGGACAGCCGAAATTTTAGATTGGATTCCAAGAGACAGGAAAAGACCCAGAAGAAGACCACATGGGAGATGGGTGGATGAAATTCGAAAGTATGCAGGGGTGACATGGAGGAGACTGGCACAAGACAGACCGTTGTGGAGGAAACTTGGGGAGACCTTCGTCCAGCAGTGGATTGATAATGGTTGACAATGATGATACAAGAGATATTGTAAAGAACAGTGAAAAGGTTCACAAAGTGCATAATTGAGAGGTCTCATTCGTTTGAGAATTAATGTTTGTGAAAACTGATAATATGCTTCATAAACTGACGGAAAAAATTCCCAACACCACGAAAAAGTAGTGGTAGAGGAATGAAATGGCGGCAATACATTTGTATAGGTAACATATTTAATCGATAAAGGTTTCAAGACCACAGCTTTTTGTAAGCGCGAGAAGAGCCATTTTAAATGTTAAATGCTGGTACATTAATAACCGGTGTAACCGCCAGAATGTTGTATGCAAGCACGCAAACGTTCATGCATTGTGTCGTACAGGTGATGGATGTCAGTTTGTGGGATGGAGTTCCATGCCTGTTGCACTTGCTCGGTCAATACAGGGACGGTTAATGCTGATTGGGGTGACGCTGGAGTTGTCGTCTAATGATGTCCCATACGTGCTCGATTGGTGAAAGATCTGGTGATCTAGCAGGCCACGGCAACATGTCGACACTCTGTAGAGCATGTTGGGTTACAACAGCGGTATGCGGGCGAGCGTTATCCTGTTGGGAAACACCCCCTGGAATGCTGTTCATGAATGGCAGCAAAACAGGTTGAATCACCAGACCGACGTACAACTGTGCCGTTAGGGTGCGTGGGATAACCACGAGAGTGCTCCTGCTGTCATAGGAAATTGCTCCCCAGACCATAACTCCAGGTGTAGGTCCAGTGTGTCTCGGCCGCGGACAGGTTGGTTGCAGGCGCTCACCTGGCTTCCTTCTAACCAACACACGGCCATCACTGGCACCCAGGCAGAACCGGCTTTCATCTGAAAACACAACAGATCTCCACTGCGATTTCCAATGAGCTCTAGCTTGACACCACTGAAGTCGCAAAAGGCAGTGGTTTGGAGTAAGTGGAATGCACGCTACAGGGCGTCTGCCTCGGAGCTGTCCTTCAAGTAACCGATTTGTAACAGTTCGTTGTGTCACTGTGGTGGCAACTGCAGCTCGAATTGCTGCCGCAGAGGCGGTACGATGCGCCACGGCCATACGCCGTACACGACGGTCTTCCTTCTCAGTAGTGCCACGTGGCTGGCTGGAACCCGGTCTTCTTGAGGTAGTACCTTCCCTTGACCACTGCTGCCAACAATCATGCACAGTGGCTAAATTCCTGCCAAGTCGTTCTGCAATATTGCGGAAAGAAAATCTACCTTCTCGTAGCCCTATTACACGACCTCGTTTAAACTCCGTGAGCTGTTGCTAATGGCTTCTTCGTCTTCTTAAATGCATTCTTGACTAACATCAACACACTACGTCGAATCTCAACGATAAGTAATGTTCACGAACGTTACAGCGCGTATTTACAGCAAACCTGCTTTGCATGTTCCGAGGGGCGCTGCTAGCGCCACACGTATGCGCCGAGCGCGAAATTTACATAGACGTCATCTTACAGATGTACTCTCACCGCCTACCAACGGTCGTTTATCTAACACAACCCCTTCTTGGTGTTGTAATTTTTTTTCCGTCAGTGTATTATAACAGCTCTTCCATGAAGTGTCTCTTTCCTTCAAAGTATTTTTTAAGAGAAAAACGTTTCCAGTGGTGCTGTTTCATTTATATTTACTTAAACGTGATTCAAATAAAGTTCCCTTTCTCTCAAAATCCGTAATTTAAATTAAAGGACGAAAGATAGATTATTCCTGTCATCTGCGAGATCACTGAAACGGGGTGAAGCAGCTTACGCCTGAAGATGTTTTGCGGCGATTACAGAAATCACCACAAAAACTTTAAAACACTGTTATATAATCGAAGAGATACAAATTCAAGCCTGACAGCTAACAAAAACACAATATGTTCGATTTTTTTAGAAATAGCCTTTTTTATTAAACATACGACAAAACTCCAGTATTGGAGACCCCCATTGTTTCTAATAAATGTTTCCATTTTCATTTATTGTGCTGACAGAAAAACCTTTTTGTGAGACTATTTGTAAATGATTGAGATTCTTAGAAAAATAAAGGCTTTTGTAACTGAACTTGGAGAGGTGGTTTTCTTAACAGTTTGTATATCTGTGCGATTAAATCATTCTGAACATTAGTTGTTGAAGGAAAGCAAAAAAAAAAAAAAAAAAATAGCGACATGTAACTAATATAACAATCTTGACAATTGGGTAATGTGAATACCGAACAATATTAAAAATTAAAAAAAAACACGAATGACATTTAGCAGATCCATGGCCTTCATGTTTTGAGTGAGTAATGTATTCAAAATTACAATGAACATTTATATATTTTTGCTGAAAAACATACTAATTTTCAGATCGTGTTCGCTTCAAAATGGGCAAACGACAGTAGAAATGTGATTGCAAATAATTCAGGATTGTTCAACAGCAATATCATAATACGTACTATTTTTTACAATCATTTTAGCAAATCTATTTAGGTTTCATTTTCTAGAGTTGAATTAGAAGTGATTTATTTTTAAATGCAGGTAAGGTATTAAATGGTTCAGTTTATTACGAATAATAATTGGCGACGGACTGGGTTTACTAATATTCCGAAGAAATAATATAGACTGATAGGATAATATTTTTAGTATAACATCTTAATTCCAAGAAAGAATATTTTGTGGTACTCTTTCAGGAGATATTTACAACTCATTTCAACGCTTTGCAGTCATTAATGATTTAGAATTAGAAGACATTGAACTGAATGTACGTCTGCAGTTTTATGATTCGTATGGAATTCCTATCAGCAAGAATAACTACATATTATATGTTTTAATCGTGAGAAATTTAATAAAAAAATAATACTAAGATGATGGTGCTTGAAAAACAACATAAATTCAATGCGAATACTCTTGACATACTTCTATTCAAAATGAAAAATATTTTCTTTATTTCCAAGGCGCCTAAATTACTAAAATTTTATATGATATGACGATACCTATTATACCCCTGTGAAAGATTATATGATCTTTGAGCTGCAGAAAACAATTTAATATTTTTAACAATAGTAAACACACAGAAATATTTATAATGATAGGTGGATATTGCGAATTGGTATAAAGCATGATGGATGGAACAGGCAGGAATCTGAAGTAAACTGCTTCTCAAACCTTAAAAATGGAGCAAACTGAAACCTTTACGCTAAAGGGAAGCATGACGCATCTGAAAATCTATGTCATATATCTATGACGTAAGAAAATTAATATATGCACTTTTACAGTAAGATAAATAATGCACTTCTCATATGCATCTCAAGTCAGTTTCATACTGCTTATTCCCATGAGCGTATGACAGCAGAGGAATACTTCGCTCCATATTCCTCCACTTGTAAACAAGGAAAGAAAGCTTAAGTAGATAATTTAATTCATGTTTTCTAAAACTACGCTGAAACAATATTTTCAAGTCCGATACGATCATGTAGCTCAAGAAACCTCAACCATTGCCGCATCGGCAATATCAATACGTACGTAAATGGTATGTGATGCGCATTTTTGTAATCGCTGTTAATTGCGAAATTTTCCATGTACAAAAGAGAAACAAAATACTCTCTTTCTAAAAAAACTATAAATACACTATGAGAGAAACACTCTACTTTTTAGAAAAGATACGTTTTTGCCACTTTTAAGAAATGGAGAAATGTTTAGTCACGGTTAAAGTTCAACTTTCTTGAATCCCTGTAATTTACGGACACGTACATTAAAACTTATACCGTTAATCAAGGACGTAAATGAAAAATTACTATCTTATGAACGTTTAATGAAAAACATGTAATCAGCATTTTCTTGTTGAGTAGAGACCCATTGTTTATCTCTATCTGAGATAAAATATTTTAATAAATATTGAATGCATTTCCGCTGTTCATGGCGTTTCCGCTTAACCTGTTCTTGCGCTCCTTAAAGCAATTTCTCTTCAGAAATGTTAAATTAATAAAGCTGTGACAGAGTTGTGTGCAGTTACGAAATTGTATCTACAACAAATCGCGTCTACAGCATCATGCAACTGCCGATTTTTGTGCTTGAGGCTGGCTTGTTGCGAAATGTTCTGAAAATCCGTTCACGATAAGAATTAAATCGTTTGATATTTAGTCTTAAAAAAAGTAGATTTTATATCGAGGATATAAGTTATCTAGAAAATATTTAGAGATAATTTTGGTGTGAATGTATCTTTAATTTTCGCAAAGCTAACTCCAGTGCGAAGTAGCCAATTTCAGCCAACAGTTTCTAATTTGCCTAATATTTGGTGGTATTTTTACTTCCCTCTAATGAAACTGCAGCCAAATACCATTATATTAAAAATATCAGCAGTTGCTTCATTTTTTGTGTAATATTTTAAATCATTTTTCGCACTAAAATGGCATATAATTCTCATTTCAGTGCTAACAAATATCCCAGGGATGTATGAAAAAAAGTAGTTGTTACGTGAGTAATATCTAATCAGATTACTAAGTCTTATTATTCAACGCAAATTACTTCAATAACGTTTATTTATTAACAACAAAAATGTTCCGAGTGAGCCAAATATTTTACAACGGAGTCCAGCGATGCAATTAAAATAATTATACTTTTAAACAGATGAGATAAATATTTATCGCTTGAAATCTGCGTGGGATGATATATGTTAACATATCTGAATTTTTCTAAATGTTCAGCGCTTTGCTAGCAATTATTTGTTTTCCTAGTATCTGTCAGAAAAAAATAGTTTGAATTTTCAAGCATTAGGTGTGCACGTAATGCGATGTAAAATATCGATAAATGCACGAATGTGAATAAACCCTTGAACAAGCATTTTGTATTATGTATATGTGTATAAGACTGTATTTTCTCCGGTGAAATAATATTTGTAAGGAAAATTTCTTGAGCATTTGAACCTCTGATTTGAAAATCAGTGAAGCTACACTAGTGAATGCGAGTGCTGAAAATGAAACGGGGTGGAAGGAAAGAGGTATATAAATATCTTTCGCAATTTCTGAGTTAAAGAGCACACCTACCTTCAGCATGGCTTAGAGACACGATTAGTCCTATGAGGAGGGCAGAAGAGAAGATAATTATCCTTGTCCAGTCCATAACGGTCCCTCTCATTTCGAAGAAGTGTTGATCGTGAGCCATAAGCGAAACAAATCCTTTTTAATCCGGAGGAACACTTAATTTATTCTGAATCCGTTAGGTAACGCTAACTTTTTCTCGAAAGCAAACAGCACAACACATCACAAAAGAAAACCACAGAGAACAGTAAAAAATGTACTCCTTGGAATCTTTATCTCAAAATCACTTGACTAATAAGAAGCGTTAGGCGGAATGTGATGAAGATACGAATCACTGGCATCTAGTTATCCCTTATGGGATACAGCTCGGCGACATTTTCATGATGGGTAAGAAACACCTGAAGCCACTTACATTAATAAAAACCGTCGCCGACAAAATGATCGGTGCTATTACATATTGGCACGTGTGGGTTGTGTGCAAGGAAACACATAGCGCCCACAATTTTGCTTTAAGGTGCAAGTGATCATACGATATAAAAAAGAGAGGAAAACAATGACAGGGCGCCTGTACTTCTGAGGAGAGACAGACTCAAATGCTTATCGTAGATACGGATAAATACCACTTTAATTTTCATAGGTCATTCTGATGACTGTATGGGATGTTCTCGGCGGATTACCACCATTAAATTGCTTTTGGAATCTACTGCTGTGCGGCATTAAGCAGGAGGATGCTGGCCATTGCGGATAGCGCGGAACACTTCCCAGCCTTCCACGGTTCTCCACTCATCTGGTCGATGATGATCTGGCGGTGGGCCACCGGCGGGCAGCGACCTCTGGTGGTAGCGATGGCAACCGGCGAGACGCGCCTGCCGCTTGGTCACGTGAAAAGTTCTGGACGTGAGCCAAATCATTGGTCCAGTGTGCTCAGGTGGACTACCCTACGATTCGCGCACTTTTTTTCTCAACTCTTCCCTTTCCATTCTCTCTGTTTCTGTAGTTTCTATATCCATTTTTTGACCGTTTGTTTTTTTCCCGCTGGCTTTCCTAGTTTTCTCATGCATGAGTTCTCCCTCTTTCGCTCTTGTCTACTTCTTTTCAAATTCTATTTCTTTTCTTTCCTAGCTTCGAATCCCACTTTTCCTTTTTAATACATGCTGAACTTCAAATTATTATATTTCACTTTATTATATTAATTAAATGTTTCAAACAATTAGCATTTCTAAACTATAAATTGAGTTTCTGAGCTTCGATAATAAATAGTGGAAATTAAAAATGCGAAACGCATTTTTCTCCGGAAAAATCAATTCTAATACAAAAGGTAGCTTCCTGATTTCAGACCGTTGAGAAAGCTAATTTTTGTGAATTTTGTTCCATATGTTTGATCGATACGTGCAGAAAACATGCATTTCTCTCACAGAACTTGTAAATAAGTCCTGTATGAGTCGTATATAAACTGCCGTAAAGTTTTAAAAGAACACCCAGAAGGAATGCCGGTAGGAGCGTCATATTATGATATTTGTTAAGGGCAGCAGAAACTGTGATCCAACTTGGAAAGTCATTGGATGAAATAATGACGCCAATGCGGACGACAACGTGCAAATGGACACAGCGCGTATTTAAGGACTCCGGCGGTGCAGAACGAAGTTATTCGTGTGGTGTCGTGTTGTTCAGTGCTCGTTGAAGAAGCTACCATGCCTGAACGACTGAGGCATGCAACATTTCTTCAGTTATCGGAGTTAGAGCGAGGCCGTATAGTGGATCTGCGGGAAGGAAGTTGGTCCTTCCGTCAACCTGCGAACCGAGTAGAACGAGAAGTATCGTCCGTGGTAAGATGGTGGCGTCAGTGGGCGGAGGAGCATTCGCACACTCGCAGACGTGGTTCCGGGCAACACAGAGTTACGGACGCACGAGAGAATCGGCGTATCAGGAGAATGGTTGTGGCAGAGCGGACGGCTTTGGGGTCACAAATTTGAACCTCTCTCATACCAAGGGTGTCTACTAGCACGATACGGTACTGTTTGTTAGAAACAGGACTGCGTGCACGCGTGCCGCTGGCACGTTTACCACTGACCCCTTGTTTGCCGTCGAGCACGTCTGCGGTGATGTCAAGAACGAGTTCATTTGAGGGAAGAATGACGGTCAGTGGTCTCACGGTCGTGATGGGAGGGTCTCACGGTCGTGATGGGAGGGTCTCACGGTCGTGATGGGAGGGTCTCACGCTCGTGTGCGCGTCCGAAGGCGACAAGGGCATCCAACATCGTGCATCCGCCAACAACACACAGACCCCACTCTGGGCACCATGGTGTAGGGAGCTATTAGCTATCACTCTCGTACGAGTCTGATGTTTGTACGGGGTACATTGAACAGCAGAACGTACGTCAGCGACATCGTCCCGCCGGTCGTCGTGCCATTTTTGATTGCGATCTCCGATACGATATTCCAGCAGGATAACGCCCGCCCACACTCCTCCCGGGTAGCTCAATATGCTCTTATGTCTGTACATTAATTCCCTTGGCCAGCACGCTCTCCTGACGTGTCTCCAATCGAGCATGCCCGGAACTGGTTCGGGCAAAGACTCTTCCGCGGACCACGGCAAGCAGCGACCATCTCTGAATTACGCGTCCAATTCAAATAGGTTATTTTACTGGTGAAACCACTCCTATCCACGCAGCATTGGCCGCCATAAGTCACCGTCCGTGCTGCAAATGACGTCATGAGCAGGCACGACGCAGCCGCAGAAAAGAAGCTGCTTTGAAAACAATGGAACAAAAGCTTCTAAGCGTATAAACAGATAAAATGAGTAATTCAATAATCTTTATCAATGATACACAAACTTACTGTTTTATCAACGGTATAATTTAGTTCGTTTTTGCCTGCTTGTGACGTCACACCACAGATTAGCTATGACCTATGGTGGCAAAGCCAGTCGTGTCTCCAGTAATATAACCTCCTTGGTCCAATTTGAAAGCGCACGGAATGCTATCCCCCAGCGTGGTATCCAGCATTTGTACGACCGATTGCATGCCAGATTGGAAGCTTGTATTGCTGCTGGAGGAGGAGCATAACCTTATTAAAATGTGCCTTCTGTACACTGTAATATGCTTTAAAAGGTGTGATCACTTTCCTTTCTTAACAAATTGTTGCTACGACATAAATCTCAGAGATTCAGCTGCAATTTTTAATGGTGTTATTGTTTTACTTTCCGGCAGTGCATTTTTAAGGTTGCAGGTTTTAAAAAAAATGTCCTTTCGAACATATTGAGTAAAAACTCTAATGACCACATCAAACTATTGTTCTACAGAGAAATTTATTAGGACTCTTGTGAGAGACAAGGCATAATCTTACAGCATAAACTTCCTTTGATAATAAAAATAAAATTCTGCTGTCTTCTTGATTTAATGCTAGTCAGGTTGTTACCGCATTGGGATTATTTTTAGTAACAACATAGTAAAGAAAGTCGCCAGGCAGGTGTAAAAATAATTTTGTTAACTATTGATATACGCTTTCTTCACAAACTTAATGCAACACGCATAAATAGTGTTTACATTCGGGATATGTTTCTTGAAAATAGGTAGATGATTCGATATTGATTTACAAAAGAGATTTCCAGTAGCTATATACAGTCAACTCCGGTTATAGTGAAACCCTTCGGACTCGCATATTTCGTTCATTATGTCTTAGGTTCACTAAAACCGAAGTGTCTTCCCTTAATCTGAATTGGATGGAATGGTGAGCAAGAAAATAAAATATGTACATATGTAACTAAAAAAAATAATATTTATGAACGTAGTGTATATTCATTAAATTAAGTATACAATATTAATTTTACCTTAACAAACATGAAATAGTCTGTTAATAGATATTATCAATGATTTAATAAATATTTATCAATGTCTTTTTCTAGAATCTGTACTTTTGCTACACTCAATTCTGCATTTTCCATACATTCTAGGAACTTTAGCACAGTTTTGACACACTCCAATGTCTCTTTAACTCTTGGAACACGTTCTTCATTATCGTTCTCGTCATCTTCAGCCTCGGTTTTTTCCGTGCTGGAACCACCTTTCGCAGTGTCGACAATAGCTTTCATCCAAATGGATTACATTCGTTATAAGTTCACAGTCAGCATCGATAAAATCTCCAGCTTCAGTGGAATTCGCTCCGATATGCCATTTTTCGAATACCGCGAGTTCATTAGCCAAACCAGACCTCCAGAGACAATTCTATATAGTGACAGTAGACACACTCCTCCACGCTTTGTTTCCAAAACGTACAACATTCAGAACATTTATGCATGTGTTCTGCTTTGATTCCAATGCTTGGAATAAATGAAGCGTCACTTCCCTTCTGTATTTGGTTTTAAAGCTGCGAATCACTCCTTGATCCATGAGTTGGAGGACTGACGTGGTGTTGGCAGGCAGGAACACCAGCTTAATGTTGCGGATATTTTTAATCCTACCTTTATCCTTCAATGCCCTTAAGGAGTAGTAGGCCTACAATAATATTTTCAACACATTATTTCCAGTTTTTATAAGAAGGTTTGTTTTGAAATAAGTTGCAATTTCATGTTACAAGTGCATTCCTTTCTTTGAAGTTGTATTTTTTAGGTTCACTATAACCGAAGTTGAGGGTTCACTATAAATGAACATTTTGATGTAAATTTCCGATGCGGGTCGGGACCAATGATTTAAGTTCATTATTGCCGAAAGTTCATTTTAACAGACTTGACTGTATGTATTAAAAGATGACACTATATTTTCCTAAGTTTTCAATGCGACATCGCAGATGTCTTTCAATCACTGGACAGGAAAGACCAAATGATGAAGATTAATGGAGATTAGTATATCCCCTTGCATTCTAACGATGACACTGTCATCTTTTTCAAGCAAGTACTCTCTCAGAGCTGCGGTATGTTGTCCAAGAAATTGCTGACAACAGTAAAGAAGTGTGGAGAAACGCAAACTTACAAAAAATAAAACACAAATCTGATGTACAAGGTTTCTACAGGAACTGAAAATTTCCCAGTTGGTGGAGCAAAGTTATGAATAACCGATGCCCATTTCCCATGAGCAACACATAGCAAGTAAAGGAACACATCGGAGAAGAAATTAATAGATGCATAAGGCTTGGCTGGTGAGCATTTCGAAGCAAAGAAAATCCGATTTGGAAGGAAAACGGCCAATTTTGAAAATCAATTTAATGTTATGGTATGCTATATACTCCATGACAGGATCCTTGTTCGATTTGATTGCGGTCGTTGCGAATCATGGAGTAGGTATTTGATGTTCTGAGGCCAAAATCGGTTTTATGACGATGACATAGCCGCCCCGGTGGCGCAGTGGTCTAAGCGATGGCATCAGATCATTCGTCCGAACGGGGTCCGGGTTCGAATCCCGGTGAGGCATGGATGTTGTGTTTGTCTTACGGCACTGGATCTCTCCCTTCCCTGGAACCAGTGACCATAAATTAGGGACGGGCGACTGCTTATATATAGCCCATTGAGTTGCTCACGGTGGTCGTTAAACCTCCAATCCAAAAAATGACGATGACATAAGTTTTTCCTAATGCGAGTAACGTGTGGGTCATAGCACATCGACCGCGATCAAATCAAACAGGGATCCTATCATGGAGTATATAGCATACCTCTTTACAGTACTGAGCCAGATGACCCACCTTTCACTTACATAGGATCTACCCAGAGGGCGTTGGATATCAGATTGAAGGAACATATTTATGACATCAAGACTCGAAACCAAAAATAACTGCATTATCTCGCCTTACCAACAAGGGTTCGTAATATCCAGCTTAGCAGGAGGCTTCCATCGTCACAACACCACGGAACAAAACCTCGTTGCTTTTTGCTGAGAGTTTGTTAATATTCATTAAGGGCAATCAATGTTGTAACGACTATATACCAATGTACATCCCCAATCCTTGGAAACATTTCCTGCCAAGGGAATCAAATAATGCTCAAAGTGACAACACCTTGAGTGCCTTAACACCAGATGATACAACCACCCACTCAGCGAACCGGATCCTCCCGTGAACAATCCCAGTCATGCGCAATGAACGCACAGTTCGACTCATGACACTTCCCCCTTCTGTTATTTAAAGGTCGGAATCACTAATTCGTGAGCACATCTGAGGATGATCCCAAGAGGGATTGAAAGATCTCATGTTTGTTTTAACCTGTCATTTAGATCATTTTCACCACATTTGGTGTGTACAGGAGCATCAGTTTCTTTTAACTTTTAGTTATTCTAATCGTGCATAAGACGGCATTCTTTTATTTCATGAAAATGACAGGTGTCGGATATATGATCAAGATAAAATCTCTGAAATGGCACATTGGCTTGGACTCATTGCTAGAAAAGCTGACCACAACTGAACGAAATATGGATATACTGGAAAGAAAGGGACAGAAAAAGACCCCGAAGATGACCATGTGAAGGATGGGTGGATGATATTTGAAGCCATGCTAAAATATCATGGAAAAGTTTAGACAGAAACTTATGGAAAAAACTTAGGGAACCTCTTCATCGAACAGTGGATTGAAATTGTTGATGATGACGATGTTATCCATATGTCTTCTTTCTTCTTTTCGGGCAGACGTGGGGCGTAAATATTGTTCTAGATGTTGTCATTAATTCATTCTGTTTTTTAAATATTCGTCTGTTGGTGAACGTTGAAGTAACATCCACATACCAAAATCTTTATATTTTGACAAAAAAAAAAAATTCGAAACATCAAATAAAAAAACTGATATTAATTTCCTTTAACCGATGGAAAACTTAATAAATCTTCAAAGGTCCATAAAAGTTAGGAAATACTTTATTCTATAATTACGAACAAGCAGATCATGTACGCACTTTAGTCTCGTTTACATATATAATTAATATGAAATAATTATATTTCCTATTCAACGTTCATGACTGCTGTGGAGAAGACATCAGGTTCGATCCCAGCCAGGTACAAACCCTCGAACCGATAAATATCTGCCGTGCGTCGGATTGGCACGTTAAGCCGTCGGGCCCCGTGTACTAGCACCCTTTCTACTTGTCTTCCGTGTCACTTTCCTATCGGGCACTCCAGCCCAAATCTCCTAGTTTCCTATTTCTAAGGGTTGTTATAGACTTGCGGTCAGACACTCCCTTCCAAAAATCCTCTACATATGATCTGATATGATCTATTTCCTATTCAAACTCTAGAATATTTATCTTTCTTTCTTTTTCATGTTAAACAATTTTAAATCTCCCTTCAATTTAGGAAATAAATTTACGGTGACTATATGCTATATGCAGTGTATTCCACTTCTTGTGATGGCTGATAATGGTGTACGCATTACAACATCCACAACAAATAAAAAAAATCATAAGACAAAAGATTTTTTTTTCTGATGGGTTCTTCTGTTAATATAACCACTTGTTTGATTTCATCACTTAGCTATCATATTCAAACACGTAAAGTAGCCAAGACTCATATTTACATCCGAAGTTAATCACGTTACTGAAGATTTATAAGTTGACAAGTACCCATAGCATTGAGAAAACATGCATCTAGAAAACGGCGCTTTTTCTAGTACCGTCATCGTTAACTCTTTGTTATCATTCCTTCTTAATAAATCCTTCCTGATCACCTGAAGAACGAAAAGAAAGTAATTACAAAATGAAATGTCTAGCCTAAAATTATGTCTTAATATTTTAGAAGCATACAAAGTATGCCGTTTAAGTAACGAGGCAGAAATTATTATATGAAAACAACAAACTATATTTGTAATTGTCATTTACGCAGATTCAAAATAATCTCCCTCCAACTTCGCACAACTGTGAGATCTTTCCTGCAGGTGTTCGAAGGCACAATGGAAGGCAGTCTCGGAACCTCCTTCCGTCCGTTGGTTGCACTTCGTTGGATGACCTCAATGCCGCTGAACCGCTTCCTTTTCAAGGCACACTTCACCTTCGGGAAGAGGAAAAAGAGGAAAGCCAATGCTGAACAGTAGGGTGGCTGTTAGATCACACAGATTGAATTCGAAGCCAGAAACTGTTTCAAAGGCAGTCCGCGGTGAGCGGGCGCGTTATCGTGCAACAGAAACTAATTGTTTTTGTGGAACCGTTCTTTCCTCACGAGTCGTGACACGACACCAAGCTGTTCAGCGTGTAGCTTTGTGCTTATTCACCTGTTATGGGCAACGATCTTGCTAGCCTTCACCACATTTGCATTTTCCCGTGCAAATGTGACGTCTCGGTCGTGGTTCATCCTCGAGGGACTATCTCCAATCTTTAAACTTTGAAATGCTGCGGAACACCTGCGCGTTGCTCAGAAAGTCATCGCTCTAAACTTTTTTGGTCTTGATACACTTCCGTTGAAGTTTGCCATAATTTACGGTAAAATTTGTCACAGCTCTTTGTTTCAACGGTGGTCACACGAAAATTGTTGCGTCATTCGACTCGAACGTTGCTCCAGCTATTACAGCACACTCTAGCGGTCAAAATTATAAAACGTTTGTTACTTTTGTTTCAAACGTATGCCCCGTAAAAACTTATTCTCTTTGCTTAACTCTTTATGCGACCGATGTTTCTGAAGCAAATAGTGGCCAAACTTTTCTGAGCTCCCCAAACAGAAAATTTTCACAAAGCGACTGGGTCCTACGAAGTACATAAAAATAAGTTACCAGTCTTACAAATAGAATATATTAAAAAGGATGCAATCTTTATCAACCAAAATAATTCCCTCAAGTATGAAGGTATAATATTTCGACAATGTAATGGAGCTCCAATGTGTTCACTCATTTCAGGAATACTTGCAGAAGTGATTGCACAAGACATTGCAAATCATATGAGACAAAACATTAATATACCACAACCAATATTATTTTGTAGATATCTAGTCGACATTTCTCTGATGTGGCAACATGATGATAATCTACTGCAAACTTATAGTCCAGAACATAGCAGTTACTCTGAAACAATCAAGATTACTACAGAAAAAGAAAAAGAAGGTACTTTACCTGACCTTGATATACTATTTCAGCGTAATGAGAATAATAAGGTAGAATTCGTGTACAGAAAACCAAACTGCATTATTAATATCATACCTGAAAACTATTTCAGCGTAATGAGAATAATAAGGTAGAATTCGTGTACAGAAAACCAAACTGCATTATTAATATCATACCTGAAAACTCATTCCATCCTATATCTTACAAATATGCCGCGTTTAGATCGTACATTAATAGGGCATTTACCCATTCATCAAACGCACAACAAAGAACTAAACTGGATAAAACAGACAGATATATAATATGTTTATGACGTTATGAAAATAAAAAAAACATGATCAAAAGACGTAATCCAAAGAACAATGAAGAAAATAATATATCGCAACAACAGAAATTTAAATAATGTGGCTCATTACCATATGTTCCAGAAATTAACAACATTTTGAAGAAAACTTGTAAAAAAATTGAATTGAGTTTTGGAGTAAAAACAAATAATATAGGGAGCTCTTTAGTAAATTACAATGAAAAAATACCAATCTCACAAAAAGCTGGTGTTTACTCAATACCAATTAAGGATGATCGAAAAATGATAGTTAGCCAATATATTGGTAGCACAAAACGCAATTTAAGACAAGAATTAATGCACATAAGAACAGCTGGAATATAAAGAAAAACAAATCAGCACTCGTAGACTATTGTTTGAAGAACGACTGCACTCCCTATTGTAAAGAAACTAAAATAATCAGCCAACATAATAATGTAAAAACAACCCAGATTGCTGAAGCAGTTATCATACATAAAACAAGACCATTTAACTGCAATAACAATAGTACATTTGAATTATCATAGGCATAGAGGCACCTTATTGAAACTGAAAAGAAATAAAAATTAAAATAAGCAGAGACAAACATCAGAACAACTTGTTCAACACTACATGGCATTGAGGACTACGTTACATAGAGGCCCATGCGCACTAAGGCACATGATTTTCAGTGAATCGCACTTTGACATGAGATGAACACTCCCGGTGAAAACGCCAAGGACAAACCTGGTGAAACGCGCTCCTGGATACACCACGAGATATGGACATATGATGGTTGCCTTGCTTGTGGTGGCTGCATAAAGTGTACACAGCGACTTTATTTTAACCTTTTTATTATGTGTTCTTGTTCAGTTGGTACTTCGCATCAAGAATACTTACGTTTTGTCAATTGACGACTTCAATCCCTCTCCCCGACCCCCGGAATTGAGTTTGTAAATTAGCACTGCTGCTAATTTAATAATAAAGGTTCTGACCCTCAAAAAATGTTTTAACAATAGAAGGACACAACAACTTATAGTAAGGAACTTCACTGTGCCTTACAGCTTACAGTTGGCTTCGACACAAGACTGGAAGTGAAAGGCGTATAAATGAACTTACATTGGATTTCTGCTAGACCACATACACCACGAGGTATGGGTATATAATGGATAGTAGCATGTGGTGGATGTATATGGTGTACACAGAGACTTTATAATCAACTTGTGTATTATACTTTCTCGTTCAGTCTATATTTCGCATCAAGAATACTTATGTTAGGTCAGTTGACAACTTTAACCCCATGTTCCCACTGAACCGAAATTATAAACTGGTACCGCTGCTTACTTGATACAGGTCCCAATCCTCAAGAATTAAATTTGCTACAACAGAAGGAGACAACAATTCATAGTAAGGAACTTTGTTTCACAGTATTTACAAGTTACCACTGGCCTCGACGCAAGACTGAAAGTGATAGGCCTAAAAACACATTTTCGTTTAATTACTACTGCGCGCATGCAATTCTTACAACGGAACTCGGGGTGTTTGGTGAATGGCAGTGGAGAAGCATTGTATGTAAGTAGTATATTTTTTGAACATTAAAATTGAATTGTATATAGTAGTTCCCACATTTTATGCGCCACCATGTTCTGTAATTAACCTAAACGTGAGCAACAGAATATAGAAAGATGATACACGTCTTTAAGTGTATTCATTCATCTCCCTCAACATTACAAGAAATCCCTCTGTGTTTGCGCTCACAGAATTATCTGTGTCACTATCCCCCATGTGCAGGTTCAAGCGACCTGGGCAGGATGGATTCTGCTCGTCTGAACCCGTACTTGTCCTCGCTCATGTTGAACAGGGGACCGGCGTGACGTCGACGCGGCGGGGTCGTGGGATTCATAAGGGAAAATACCGGAAAGTTATCAAAGGGTCTTGACAACGAACAGCCTTGATTACACTGAAAAGCTACGTGGCAAGTTGTAGCCCACATTTCGAAGAAAACGTGGGTCTACTGTCGAAGTAAAACACCTGGTCCTATTGCTGTTGTACTTTATAACCATCTGCCCAAATTACTGAAATCCACAAACAAATGAAACTTGGAACACTGGATTATTCTCAGTATAGTTCTGACCTCGCCACTAAGAACTTTCAACTGTTCGATTCATTGTCTGGTAGGTACCTCAAACATCCGTCGTTTTGTCAGAGACCAGGAGCTGAAGGCCACAGTGAATGCTTGTTTTCTCTCAGGAGTTTGTTTTGTCAGCATAAAGAAGGTCGTTAAAAGCCGCACCAACATGTTGAAGGAAGTGAACCTTGCTGAAGTACGAAGCCCTTGTAAGTCCTTAATTGCGGTTATAATGCGAGTATATAATTCATAAATGCATTGTGAATAATTGACTAGTTATTGAAAGTCTTTCATCAGAAGAGGGCAATGGATAGATATCATTAGAAAAGCTGAAATATCTAGAAATTAAATTCGACACATTTGATAGCAGTTAAAGCTCCTGTCGGAAGCAGACGCAAAAGGGTACATTCCAGGAACTAAATGTAGTATTACTTGGTTTCGTTGCTGATGTCTGAATGCTGAATCGGTCGACGATGGAATAAAGTGCGGAAACTGTCTATGTATTCCTTTGTCTACTCAAACTGGATGAGTTCGCAGTGCCAAGTTGTTAGTTGATAGGTGTAAAACAAGAATTATCGTAATTTGCAGGTTTTACTTTGTGCGGCCCATAGAGGAAAACTCACTAAGTTAGATTCTTGCCAACAACTGAAGCAAACAGGTTTTTGACTGGCATGATGACCACATTATATACAGATATAGTATGATCCATCTACAAATGTTTTCCCTAAATTTCTTTTATATTTTAAAACCCTTTTATTTTGAATCTGTGGCCCGGTGTGCTACTGTACAAGCATAGTATCAAGAAATACGCATTGATCTGATTACATCGGAGTTTAGTGAATAAGATACTACATGTCAGAGCTACACAGCCCAGCAACTTCTTGACCTGTTTGTTGATCGCTAGTTTTCCTCGCTATAGTTTTATTTTTTTTTTTTTGATTGGAGGTTTAACGACCACCGTGAGCAACTCAACGGGCTATAAGCAGTCGCCCGTCCCTAATTTAGGGTCACTAGTTCCAGGGAAGGGAGAGAGCCAGTGCCGTAAGACAAACACAACATCCATGCCTGACCGGGATTCGAACCCGGACCCCTTACGGACGAATGATCAGAGGCCAGCGCCTTAGACCACTGCGCCACCGGGGCGGCATAGTTTTATTGAAATGCTTAAACAGTCTCTAGATCGGCATCCCACAAGATAATTGATCAAAATTGGAAGATGAAAACCGTAACGCATAAGTATTGGGGGAAATATTCCGATATTGCGGTGGACAGCCGTACGCAAAGAACATAGAACATGTTAAAACAGTCAACGAAAAAGAAAGAGGTACGCTGAATTTAGCATGTCTAAATAAATCACTTTGGAGGAAAACAGGACGGATGACACAAAATATTGATCCTCTAAATGACGAAAGAGATTATGGTGTCATATTAGAAACTCTGCATACGTAAAAGGAAAGAAAATCTGAGCAGTGAGTGTTGCTTTGTCCGTCGTGTAGCTTAGTGCAGAGTCGATGCCAGAACAGAGCGATAAGTGACAGGATATGGCGGGAAATAGGGATTAGCCGGTACATTTTGCATCTCGTGATCTTCATGCTGAATGTAAAGAATGTATTCTCTTGGTCATTACAACATACTGCCCTTCTTTTCAGGCGAGGAGGCAGCTGTCTCATCTGTAGGTCTTAGAATGCCTACCACTGAAGCTTGATATATGTCAAGAGAATATTAAAATCCCGTGTGTAAAGTGTAACTGCAATGCCCTTTAGAAGGAAAGTAATTTCGTAGTGACGTCAGCTAGTTGGTTTTTCGTTTTCATTAACAAGGTCGAGGAATATATGATACAGAAAACATAAAAAGAAAATAATTGTGCTCTGTGTCATATAATCTACGATAATTCTAACTCATTCTGTTCCTTGAAGTCATAAGCAAGAGCACGAATAAACACGAAAAAAATAGGCACCCTTCCGAAAAGGGGAGCGTCTGCAGAACGATAAAGAAATCAAGGCACATAATGAGCTAGAGCTATCATAGAATTCGTCCTTCCGGAAGATTTGGCCCGGTCGTGAATCATGACCAACGTACTGGATCTAGTGAGACTTGAACAAATAGTGCAAATACTTTTCCCATATTGGAACGGTGGATGCCTAGGTATGATTTTGTGAGTGCAAAAGGAACGTTTTGCGAACGATTTGGACATGTGGGAATCACAACTGTTTCCCTAGTCTCACGGACAGAACCAAAACATGGACAGTTTTCTTTTTGCATAATTTTCGCTCCTAACTACATCTGTCATTCGCCTTTAATATATTTCATATTCCGTTGATGCAGATCACCGTTGCAGAGCGATCTGATATTGATCAGACGAGACAGCCTTCCTTCAAGTAGTAACAGTATGGTATGATCTCAGGTATTGTCCGTATGTTTCGCGATTGAAACATCCCACTAAACTTAGGTAAAATAGTACAACCTGCAAATCACCAAGCCTTCCGAAGCAACGTAAGCCCGTGATACTTTTACTCTAAATTTAAAAGGTCAATTACTGTACACTCAAAAGTTTGACTTTGCTCGCTGTACCAAGGAATAAATTCATAAAGAAACAGAAGCATCTCTCAGAGAGGATATTCAATGGAAAGATACATCAGTTAATTAAATAATTCACACAGTACATCTCCATACACCGATCTTGTTTGTTCCAAAAATATTTCTTTCAGTTTTCCAAAATTATGTACGTCTTACAAAGCGCTGTGCTTTCCCAGTTATACAACAGAATTGTGTTGGTAAATAATTGTTACATGAGAATTTACGTTTTTGCTTCAGTAAGAGAATGCGTGGCGGAGAAAGTTGAAGATAAGGTTACCATGAATCAGTAGTAATGTCTGAGTATGTTTTTTGTTTCATTTCGCTGCTGGCTCAGTTCCTCGTTGGGGTACAATGAAACACCTGATCTTCATCAGTCCCCCTTCGGGTACGAAGAAATTTGGTATTCTTTGTGATTTCATACGGAAGCCAGAAATCCTTCCCCATACATCTTCACCTATCCTACAAGGAAATCAAAGCCGTAAGTCCAAAAGTTCCGAAAATGTCGAAGGAGTTTTAGGTGTCTCTGCATGACCAAATCAGTTAGAATGGAAATGTAAATTAAGAAGCATCGCGGAAACGACACCCTGGAAGCCTGAAAGGTCAGACCCTAAGATATCCTGTTCATCTTATATGTTACAGTATACGAAAGCTATTAAGCTAGACCTGGATAACTCAGCCTGAAAAAAATAGACCAGAAAACTTGAGGGAAGTCCTAGGCGTTACGAAAAATAGCGACCATGAAATTCCTATCTTTCCCAATAAGTGTAACCTTAGAAGCAAACAGCTGAGATGGAGTCATTGAAACGGAGGAGAGCAAATGACAGCTAAATATTTAGAGCAGTGTTCTCCAAATGTTTCTGAGGATGTTGGGTAACCACTCTCCAATAGATTGACGAACATCAATTCTTGCAACCTGCGAACACAAAGCAAAGAAGAATGCTTACAGTCAGAAGATCAATTCAGGACATGAAACTCACTCTCAAAATAACTGTATTATCTCTTAGTGAAATCGACTATTACACTAGAACGCAAACGATGGGCGTGAGATTCATACAGTGCCAGAAGTGATTCAAAGGAAAAATACCTTTCAGTCTGCAAGTGATTTCGTAGATGCACATTTAGCATCTGAAGAAATGTAATTATTTTGTTTTCAGTTGCACATTTATTACCCGAAAGAAGCGTTGCTATCTTTTAGTTTGCACATTTAGCCCCAGAAGAGATGATTATGGTTTTACAGTTGCACACTTAGCACCGGAAGGAGTAATTGTCTTTTTGAAGATATGGTCAAGCAAAAATGCATATAAAGAAGTGAGTTTGACAAACCAGTTAGCTGATATGGAAAGGGAAGGGAAATTTGATGTATTTTTGTTGTATTAAACAAGAAATCAGTTATGGAATGTTATGTCTTACAAGCATGATATCATTCCATTGAAAAAACAACTCGTCATCGCGATACAGTTCAATTTCGGATTTTCCTTAGTATTTCGTGAAATGTTCTGAACATGTGAGACATGGGACGCACAAATACTGTTCTCGGCAATAAAGCTGTGAACAGGATCACATACGACGCGAATATGAACACATTTATTCAAATGAAGAAACTTGTTTATCCCTAAATTATTAACGGAAGAAGTTTCCCTGATGCATTAATGGAAAAAAAGCACTAAACAAAGCCATGTGACTGCATTTTGTCTATACCGTATCTAAAGCTAATTTTGATACTAAGAGTGTTAGTATCATTTGATTAAAACGTGCTATAGAAATATATAATATTAACATTACACAACTTAACAAGAAGTGTGTATGTTTGTGTAAAACAAACTCTTCACACGTTGTTCTTGAGTAGCTTAGGACATTTATGTACGTTAAGCATATTATATCTAATGTATGAGAACAATAATATTAGCGAACATTTGCAATAGGCTGATATATTACGGACATAATAATATCTGCGATCATGTGCTACAGATTGACTTTACTTTGTATTTTATAATGCAATCACTATGTAAATTCTAGTATATTAAATATTTCTTTTCCATATCTTATATCTTTAAAACTGACAATACTATTCTTTGACATATATGTAACCAAACAGAACGATATGATTAGGGTGTGACATACATCCACCTTAATCATATGTGACAGCAAAGAAGATTTTTTCGTATTTGGACTTAGCATATTTAATTGCATTTGACTTTCAATAACATCTACGCTAGTAAAGAATAATTTTTTATATATGGACTAAAAATATTTAAATACATTTGACTTTTAATAACATCATCTCCAATGATACTCTTTCAAGTGAATCGTTCTGTTTGGTTAAATATATGTCAAATAATAGTATTGTCAGTTTCAAAGATTTAAGATATGGAAAATAAATATTTCATATACTAGAATTTACATAGTGATTGCATTATAAAATATAGAAAAAAAAATGTCAACCAGTAGCAGATGATCGCAGATATTATGTCAGTAATATGTCAGCCTATTGCAAATGGTCGCTGATATTATTGTTCTCATACGTTAAACATAAAGACTTCTTGTTAAGTTGTGCAATGTTAATATTATATATGTCTAAAGCTTTTGAAATCTTAGCTTCACTAAGATTTTTAATAGCAATTCCAATATGTTTTTAAGACATACTAAAGAAAAGCTTGATGATAGAGGGAATCAACGCAAAACTGATGTCATTAGTAGCATTTCAGGAAACAGTATAAAACAATAGCTACTGATATCTACATTTCAATTTATCGGGAGACATGACTTGCAGATGTAACATAGTACTGTTTTAGAGTGTGAACTTTTTCTTTCTTTTTTTCCGCTGGTTTATCCAAAATGCCTCTCCAGCCAAATGTGAAAATTTCTGTAATTCTTTGACATATATGTAACTGTTGGTTCGAATCAGAGACATACAACAGATAATACAATGATCATAAACTAATGTATAAGTACTATTTTTGCCGTCTGGAACAGAAGTGTTGTTGGTAAATTGGTTTCAGAATAACATGAAATCTTAAGATGAGGGACCATATGAAGAGTATTAAATTCTTTTAAAATACAAAAGTAGTACTTTGCATTTTTCAGAGTATAGAATTTATAGAAAGATGCATTTTTAATTCCACGGAAATCTCTGATACATGATTTTAGTTTAATTGAAATTATAGTGCAGTAAATTTTAAACGAAAAATTACGTGTAAACGAACATTAAAGCTATGCTAGTAATCCGATTTTTTGGTGTAAGAATATATAGCAATCGTTTCCAAGCTTTCGCACATCAATTAGATGGCTTTTTCAAGGTACCTAGACCGAAACTGTCTATCGTGCTTTCGAGGTCAGATCATATGTAGAGGATTTTAGGAAGGGAGTGTCTGACTCAGGTCGAAAACAACCCTTATAAATAGGAAGCTAGGAGATTTGGGGAGAGTGCCCGACGATACGAAAGTGACACGGAAGCGAGGCAGAAAGGAGAGAAAGACGCACTTATTCTTATTTATGAAGGGGGGATTCTCGGGGTCCGACGCACGGCGGATATCTAGTGGTTCCTGCCTGGGATCGAACCTGAGGAATCTCCGTGGCAGTCACAAACGTTAACCACTAGGCCATCAGCGGCCCCTATCTACCTTAAAAACAGTCTATCGTCCTTTAAAACGGTCTATCGTCAATGAAAAGCCATCTGATTGATGCGTGAAAGCTTGGAAATTATTGTTTATATATTCTTACACAAATAAATCTGATTACTATTTTCTACATAATTGGTGTACAGCTCCTCGTTATTAATTTTTTTTTTTTAACATTAAATCTTGCTTAACCTGCATATCATGCTTTTCATGTTGTGCTGCTTTTGTTTGCGTTCAATGCCATATATCTATTTCATAGTACAAAAAGATTCAGCATTTAGTTATTTAAATACGTGTATGGTGGATTTCCAAAAGTTTATAAAACTCAGTGTCTTGAACATTTCCTTCTTGGATGAGCTTAATCTAACAATCGCACTGTGTTGTCATTAGCGGTATTAAATTATGAACACTAAAAGTATCTTATCTATTTGTTCATTCCTGCTGTAAATAAAGTGATATTTATTTTTAAGAAATGTGAAGGTAGAAATGCTTTCATTTATGGCATTCACATCTTCAGCTTTCGAATTATTGTGAAACGCCAAATTGGGATTTCATTATATTCCGTTTTATTTCAGGCGCAATCCGTAAGTCCTCACTTAAGCCGCGTATTACCGTTTGTGCCGTCGAACATCCACAATGTTTCGACCAAGCAACTGATGCTTATTGTCTCATTGGCTGACGTAAAATATCCGCTCCATTATGTGGAAGAATCTCTAAATCCCAGAGATACCAGAATTCGCGTTGTTTTTCGGGGATCGGCACCAAGAAATGTCACTCGCTTGTAGATCCACGCTCACCAAAGAAAAAAGGAAAATCAGAATTGGTGATAATGGCAGATTTTTCCAGTACTAACACTTATTAATTTCATAAGTTCCAGAATGTCATTTTAGCAGTAAAAATATTCAGCAACAATGTTCATATTATTATCATGGAATATTTTTGCAAGTGCTAAAATTATATATTGGCGTCCTTTTGACTGCATTTAATGTACTGAAATATAAAACATTAGACAAACCCGAAATTTTCCCGGTATTCTTTATTAGTTGAGCTTGAATCTTCTTTTACAAGATATGTTTCTGGATTTTTCGTATGTTTTGAGAAAATGAAGCTATTCACGAACGTTAAGCACACTTGAGTGCTAAATGCATCGAAGCGTCCAATGGAATGCATGCATAATTTTAATAGCTCCAGAAAATATTACCCTACATTTCGCGACTAGGTTTTTGTAGTAGCCTGAAGAGCTGCATACACACAGTCGTGTCAGTATAACATGACCACCCCCGGAATCACAGTGTACCAGCCCAGATTCGTCACAGAGTGCACGGGACAAGGTCGACCACGCGGAGGCCAGGGCAGATGAGTATAGTGCGTAACGTGGCACAATGGGCAGAGGTAGTGATTTCACGGACGTTCAAAAAGGAATGATCACCAGCTACCGCGCTAAGGCTGGAACTATCTCAGAAACAGCAGAATTCGTGGGCTCTACGAGAGATGCCGTAGTAAGAATGGAACGCTGGCTCACCAAATAGCCCCACCACCCGTCGTCATAAGTATGGAGCACTAAAGGCAATCAACTCCAGAGGAGAACGTCACCAACCGTCGACTGGTAACGGGCAATCGATGTAGAAACTGACCACGCAAATGTACATTGCGGCCCCCAGATACGTGTTCTCCACAACAGTAGAGCGAAACCTTTCTCGCATGTGTCTCTGGAGTCAACGCTGCGTCAAGGTGTCCATGCTAACCCAGGTAAATCGGCAACGACGCCTGCAGTTTGCATGAGACTACAGTCATCGGACAGTGGAAGAGGGGTGGGGGATATTGTCCCCTTCGACAAATCGAGATTTGTACTGCACAGAAGGGACGGACGGTGGCGGATACAGTGTCCAACGCACGAGAACGGACACGCTTGTCGCTCAAGCACAGGCACGGGATGGTAGTGTGCATGTCTGGGGGATGTTTTCCTGGTGTGATCTAGAACCGCTGTTACCACTGGATGAATACCTGAACAAGAAAGGTTACATGTCCATTCTCGCTGACCACATGCATCCCTTCATGTTGGGCGTTTACTCTGGTAGTGATGGTGTTTACCAACAGGACAATGCGCCTTGCCATGTCGCTAAGGGAGTGCATGACTGGTTCCAGGAGCACAATAGCGATGTATCCGTTCTCCCTTGGCCGGCGAAATCGCCCGACCTAAATCCATAAAGCACTTATAGGACTATTCGATCTAAAGGTTCGACGTACCGATCAACACCCAAGTCATCTCCGGGACCTCCGTGCTCTGCGGCAGTCCAATTGGGCACGTGGACCTTGGGCAACCATCCAGTGCATCATTGCGTCCGTTTTACGTCATCTAGCCACTGTCATCAGGGCCAAAGGTGGTTATTCCCATTATTAGGTAGGTGGTCATAGTATCCTGATATGACAGGGAAATTACACTCACAAGGAAAGTACCCCAAACGCCCGCTCCTGAAAAGGACGAAACTTCCACATTTCATCGACAGAGCACAAGATAAGATTCATAAGGTATTTACTCACTTTAAAGATAAAAAGGGTATCACACAAATAAATTATATGCAGTATGTACAAAAGTCGTCTCATAGAAAATGCACACGGGCGTCTCAACCCATGTGAAGCGCGGTGTTTCGCAATATTGTAAAAATGCGAGTTACGCGGTTTTGAATACTAACCCTAGCGCATGGGAGTCAATCAAATCCTGCAAGCGTAGTTCTCGGGATAGCTGCGAGATCTACCAGGAAGTCGAAATTGAACACCGATTCGAGAGGCCTCGCGTGGAACCAATTGATTTCTATTTAAAGAGCTGTGCAAGGCGTCTAATAAGTAGAATATGCAAATAGTGAACCTACAGAAAACAAAACAAAAAAACTCTCTCTTTCCTTAAATACACTCACATATACTGAAATTAAATCCTGCAGACAGAGGGATACCTGGAACGAAGTACGAGAAATAATTACAAAAATAATTTCTGGCTATTTATTACAATGCAGCAAAATAAGTGTGCAATAAGCAAATTCAGCAAATACGTACAACATCCAAATAGAGGGCATATCAAAAACAAAACAAAAATTGTTTCACTCTGGAAGAACTCTTAGTATACTGAGCTACGTATACATATGAATTAAGGAAAATATAAGCAATTCTTGGTCCTTAAAGGAACCGTAATAAAAGACTCATTTTTCATCGATGATGTTGTCCTCTAATTTGACCCACAAGTACATGGCAGCTAAAACCGTAATAAATAAAATTCAAACAGAATTAATTATTAAAAATAAGACATGTTCAAGAGAGACTATCTGACTACATTAAAGCAAGACCACAATAAAGTATTTACATACAATAAATAATTTAAACTAATTACCCTGAGTGTATACTTAAAATAATACAAAACCCTCCTACTATCAAACATTAAATTAAACATTAAATAAAAATTAATAAACAGGCAACCCACCTAATAAATCCCCACCAGACAATTACCAAATTTTTAGCAGAATGGTTTTAGCTTCTCTCGTTACTTAGAATTCAGCCAAAAGCAATCCATATACAACGATGATCCATTACATTATGACCACCTCTAGCTTAGATAAATGAGTGCACCTGGAGACCGATCTATTTTGAAGGTGAAGTTAACAGAGCAGTATATACTGTATACAACCCGAGGACCGACTTTCGGTTAGTAGAGTTATCTGAGACAGAATGGGAAAAGCTGCCGATTTATCGTAGTTTTGTAAAGCAGGCTTGTGGGTTGTTCACGAGCCGCTGTAATGAGTACGTATCAAAAGTGGTGCACGGATGGCCAAACGACTAACGTCAAACCTCATGGATTCCAGAGGGAAGAGGAGACTGTCGCTTCCCCAATGTACAGCTTGCATCCGGAATGTTTGAGAAACCTTTTACTTCACACTAATTTTTCTATTGCCTGTGTCTAGAACGTTTGCGGGTTTCGTGCATTTTCAGTACAGGAGGTTGGGCTCTTTCCTTGTCAGCAGACAAAACATAAGAGATAGGGTTGATAGGGAGTTGACAAGGGCATCCCCTGCGCTCAGTGAAAATGAACCAAACCTAATGCAGGGGATAAATTGCCGGACACCATGGCTACCTAACAGTGTATCGCAATCGAAGAACGTGGGTAAACGTGGTGATCCGGGTGAATTTGATCGTGGATGCATTGTCGGCGCAAGACGGTTGGGTCATTCTATCGCCTAATTGACAAGAGCACTAGGGTTCCCAAGGGCCGCCATTCAAGGGTGTACCGAGAATATACAACTGAAGAACGCATCAGCGTCCAGAGAGCGGTGGCCCACCACAAGTCTTTAATAACCGCGGTCGAAGTAGACTATCCAGGCTCGTGCTGAACGAACGCTTGGCAACGGCGTCCAAATCACCCCAGGATAAGTGATGGAGGCTCAAGAAGAGTCAGCCAGCGAACGGTACGACGCACGCTGCATAGTCTGCAATACGGGAGCCTACGCCCTACTTGTGTGCACTGTTGACTTCTCGTCATCAGACATTTCTGCCCTCCTGGGGCCGGGAAATATCGAAACGGGTGGTGTTTCTGTACCTCTGTTCACAGCTGTTCTTCCGCTTCTAAAACTCTTATTGTAAAATTTCTTTTCTTAATTGTATGCCATTCGCTACAGTAATAATGACGAACATTACCCTCTATAACGCACAAGTTTTTCTGCGCCGGGTATCGAATCCGCGTCCCCTGAATCCGGAGCAAGTCGCTCTCCCATCTGAGCTACGCGGACATGTGCTCTCATCTGCCTTTATCTCATGTGCATCCAGCTATCTGTATCTCTCTGCTATCTGCCTTTATCTCATGTGCATCCAGCGGGGCAGGGCCGTCACAGCTCCCCTCCCCCTCCCCGAAAGAGGGCCGGGACCTTGTGTTGCTGTAGGCAGTCATGAAGAACATGCATTTGAGAAATCCCAGACAATTTGGTGTGTGAATCGTAATATCACACGGTTTTATATTTCCAAGAACTGATGAAATATTCTCATTTTTCCTGTCTCGCAGTGTATTACGAACATCGCATCATTTCGAGAAACTTAACAGCCGGGTCATCTTAGAAGTTCGGGCGCCAATATAACGTACAAGTTCGTGCTCGCTGGGCTTCGAAATCGGGTCTCCTCACTCCGGAGTAAGTCGCTCTCCCAACTGAGCTACGTGGACATCTGCCCTCACTGCTATCTGGCTTTATCTCATGTTCGTCTTTCTGGGAAGACACGTCACACCTCTTTAAATAATACACAGCTTTCCCGCTACGTGGTGTGAACGTCAAGACCTTTTGCTCTGTATCTCCGCTTCTAGGAGAGGTATTTTAGAAACTCTTTCTCCTTAAAATAGCTTTTACTGCGAAAAATACTTTTCGCGTACTTTCTACTATCCATTATTCAAAATTGTTCCGCTAGGAAGGCGTAAAGTTAAATCATGTTCTACTCTATATCTTTTCTTCTAACTGTTCGGTTTGAAAATATCTTTGTCTCTGATATCAGCTATAAGAAACTTTTGTTCACAATTTAATTTTTGTAACTTAACCGCTAATGGAAGAAAGTAGTTATATGTATTTACAGATGTTTAATGTATTGTAGAAATGCGGTTGATTTCCTTTTTTTTTTTTTTTTTGTAACGGGTTCCATTGTCTAGGAATAATTTTTAAATATTTCATTCTTCATGGAAAGGATTCAAAAGATGTGCTCATTATAACTAAATTTTCGGTGTCATCTTTATTGTAATTAATCCCGCATAATGGGCCCCTTTTGTGTGATACAAAGTCCACAATATAAAGGAAAACAATCTTAGAGTACAATGCTGTTTTTTCATCTCAGCGGCGAAGAAATTTTATTTTATAAATACTTTAATTCTCGCAATTCATTCTCCTTCAAAACTTAGGCTTTGGGCTAACGGGGATTTTACATGACACACAAAAATGTATGTTGGGAGACAGAGTGCCGTTTCTTATTTCGGTTGCGGGATATTAATTCTAAAATAATATTTACAACAGATGTAGCAGTAAATATGTATTTAACAGGGCAGTAGTAGAAAAGGACCGATTCTGGCTTAAACCGCAGCCCATAGACTTAACATTAGGCTGCGGCCGGGCGGACGCAGCCAGCCGCAGCCAGCTGCAGCCGAGCAAACGGAGGGTGTGGTCAGTAGCAGCCTCCTATTCCCCGCTGCAATTTTTCCCCCTCGACCGAAGTGTGTGCTTATCTCCGAAGATAGTAGTATTTATTGGACTTTGTCGAATTTTGGGGGAAATCAATGAAGGCTTATTCCTTTTTTTAATTTAATGAAGGTTTATTCATTATTTATTTTCCCCTCTCTCGACCCCATCCCCTTAGGTTATTGTTATGTAAAACGTTTTTTCCCTCGTAATTTGTTGATGTATTTTTTTTTTCAATTAATTTTCATGAATTCCTCATGTGTCTTCCCTAATGAAAATTATGTAGGGTAAGTATTATTTCTCTTTTATTTTCTCGAATAATACGGTCATGTCCTCATCTCAAGAAATGTTATTATATCTTATTTTTGTTCATAAATGTTTGATTTTGAGGGATGGCAACTCCCGAGTGGAAAAGGGGTTGGATATAGGGGGATGGCAACTCGATGTGTTGCCCCCTAGCGGTGCTTCTTGGAACTTTCGATTGATCTTTGATTTTGAGGGATGGCAACGCCCGAGTGGAAAAGGGGTTGGATATAGGGGATGGCAACTCGATGTGTTGCCCCCTAGCGGTGCTTCTTGGAACTTTCGATTGATCTTTGATTTTTGAGGGATGGCAACGCCCGAGTGGAAAAGGGGTTGGATATAGGGGGATGGCAACTCGATGTGTTGCCCCCTAGCGGTGCTTCTTGGAACTTTCGATTGATCTTTGATTTTGAGGGATGGCAACGCCCGAGTGAGAAAGGGGTTGGATATAGGGGGATGTCAACTCGATGTGCTGCCCCCTAGCGGTGCTTCTTGGAACTTTCGATTGATCTTTGATTTTGAGGGATGGCAACGCCCGAGTGGGAAAGGGGTTGGATATAGGGGGATGTCAACTCGATGTGCTGCCCCCTAGCGGTGCTTCTTGGAACTTTCGATTGATCTTTGATTTTGAGTGGGTGGCAACGCCCGAGTGAGAAAGGGGTTGGATATAGGGGGATGTCAACTCGATGTGCTGCCCCTAGCGGTGCTTCTTGGAACTTTCGATTGATCTTTGATTTTGAGGGATGGCAACGTCCGAGTGGGAAAGGTGTTGGATATAGGGGGATGCCAACTCGATGTACTACCCCCTAGCGATGCTTCTTGGAACTTTCGATGGATCTTTGATTTTGGGGATGGCAACGACCGAGTGGGGTACGTTGGGAATTTTTGCATTTATTCCTGTGGTTTGCAAGCAAGATTTCCCCCCTCTTCAATACTTTTTTCCCCCGGAGGAAATTTTTACGTAACGATGCTGGGGAATTTTCTTTCCAAGGGAATAAAAATGCTCCTAAGATCTTAGCGAGGTTCTAACTCACGATGATTTGGTTTCCAAAAATAGTCAGGGGGTCAAATGGTTTTCGTGTACTACGTATTCCCTGTATATATATTTTTAAATTACTTTTACGTTATTTCTTCATGTGTTTTTATATATTTTTTGTATGTTTTGAGGGAGTTTTTTCGTGTAGATGTAATTAATTTTCTGGGAACTTTTCTTTTTCCACCATTCAATTTTATTTCAGACCATGAGACGAGGAAATGCTTCTTTAGAAAATATTTCGTTCTTGTTCGCAGTAATTACTGGACATAGACTTCATGTTAATTCTGAGTCTTTCACCGCTGCAATAATATTTTCTCGTAATTTTTTCGTATGTTCAAGAACTCTACAGATCTTTCCCAGTTAAAATTCTGCTCAAACAATATTTTCGGTCTTTATTTCCTTATAGCTTCCCAATTTCCGATATTTTTCTTCCTCTATCTTTGAAATTTCATTAAACTTCTCAATAGGTCAGGATTCTTTTTTCTTGGACAAACTTATGAGTCCTTTTATTCCCACTATCTTTTTTTCCCATTTCATTTCAGCAAACGATTATTTTAGATGCAACAAATCGTCAGATTTTGGTTTCCTTATATAGCATATTTTCCAACTTGCTTAAAAATATTCCTCAAAGCTTGCATGTATGTCAAATATACATTTTTTTTTTTTATTCTTTCGTAGTTAGCCATACTTTTCGTGGACTGCCTCGACAGGAAAGCATTCAATGTCAAGACATACAATCTAAAACCATTTTCTTTCGATGAAATTTGTATTATTTGGGCTGAATAAGTTTCTGTCTCGTCCGAAAAAACATTCATTCTAGAGGCAAAGCGACTAATTCCGTTCTTCCCATAAACATTATTTTTTTATTTATTTGATATTCAGAGTTGTATACATTTACTATCCAAAAAAGAGATATATTTAATGTAAAGGTATATTCTTCCAAGCTGGGGAAATATATGTATATATTAGTTCATTTCCAGTTAAAGGAAATGCATCTTTATATTTCAATATGAAAAAAGAAGCCCTATAAGTGAAAGCTCAACCTAAAGACGGATAGATTGTTCACACTCTCTGTACTCTATGACATTTCTTTACTGAATGAACCATGACCTTTTTTTTTCATGAACTGCTTTAAAATCTTCGTTCTCACTTTACTCTTGTCAGATTCCATGTCCCTCCAGTTCTTTACTTATTCAATTTTAATTTATTAAGAGAGTAGAACTCTTTTAGGCTTTCGAAGTACTTTCAAGTCTTTCATTACGAAAATGTTCATTGTCATGAAAGAAGCCATAATCGAGATGATTTACTATCGTTTCAATGAAAGTGTTTACGCATTCATTGCTATGATGTCAGTTTTCATTTTCTTATACTTCGAACAGAAATGAGTTTGAATCATTCGTCGAGAAAATATTTCTTTCATATATATATATATATATTTGCCTCCGGATCAAACGAACTCAAAAATAAGAGACGGACTTTAATATTTTTTTTTTCCTCTTATGAGAGGAATACGGGAATATGATACCAAAATTAAAGAATAAAGAATATCGACTTTCTTCTCAACACCTTACATCTACGTTTTTTTTTTATTTTTTTTATTTTCAATAAGCTATTTCTATATTTTTACAACTGAATAGAATTATTTATTGAAAAATTCTAAGTAAAACGAAAAATGGTTTTGTTGATTTCCTAAGAGGATGATTTTGGAAATTTTCGTTTTCTGGTAATTGTAAAAATCTCATAGAGTAACATGGGAAAACTAGCATGCATAAAAGACTGTTTTGGATCGAGTAAATTGAAAGAATTTTACAAAGTTCATTTCAGAAAAGTACATTCCTTCCTAGTGTCAAAAACGAATCACTTCGTTTTTTCTAAGATACACTTTGGAATCTTATAAAAGTGCATAGGGTCAAAAACGATTTTGATGATTTTACTAAGATGACAGATTTCGGATTTCTTATGATAGAAAATACAGTGAATTTCCCATTGAATAACATGGGAAACTGCGAAATTTAAGAAGCACGTTTTCGTTCAAGTAAAATATTTTAAAAGTCTTTTTTCGAATCAGTTGAAAACAGACAGGGTGTGTTTCTGAACAGTTCATTATTTCCTAAAATCAAAACGAATCACTTCGGTTTTTTTTTTGTTTGTTTTCTTTCCTAATGTACGTTTCTGAAAGAAGTAAAAATAGTTTAGGTAGAAAATTGGAAAGATATTTTTATGAATCCTAGACTGTTTATTTACGTATAGCTAGAGGGGTCTTCAGTGAGAGCACTTATTCTCTTTTCAAACTAAGAGAATGAAGTGTAGTCAGTTTGAAAAAAAAATTCAAACTCCCTAAATTTAGCCTTTTGTCCTGGTTTCGACTCAATACTGTAAAGCATTGCTCTCAGACCAGTTGAATTCCTGGCCCTTAATGAAATACATTAAGCCTTTCCCTTAAAAATAAGCAATCTCTTCTTCAATACCAGATCCCCAATAAATTTCTTTAAGAGTTATTCATTCACCCTTTTACTTTTAAAAACTTGAAATTCATTATTATTTAACTCATTACAAAAATGAAACTCATTCATACAGAAAAAATATAAATGAATAAAAATAAATAAAGTAGTCCTAAAAAAGGACTGTTTTTCTGGGTCCCCTTCATACAGCTGCTCCATGGTCGGTATAAGGAATTTTTTTTTTTTTTTTTGCCTGCTAATATCTCAGCACATTGACTTCACAGTCTCTAGCAAGTTCTTTACAATTATGCTTTCCAAGAACGCTTTGGACGGGACATGGTCTCCAGTGACTGCAACAAAAGATTCTGCTAGAATCTTGGGGTTAAGCAATGCAACGGCATCATCGAAATACTTTTGCCACTTGGATTCGGGGGTGGCATATGCACAGCTGTGGGCCGTGATGTTTGCGAATATGCGATTTGGTGGTTGGTGGCACTCCATACAATAATATAAGTTATTGACATGTTCCTGAAGGCGATCCCTTACCATGTCAGCAAGCATGATGAAAAACTCTTCATCTGAGATGGAAGCAACAGGGGAAGAAGTCCTTGGATGGTGCAAAACAGCCTTTCTAAAGACAGGTCCAAATAGTAGTTGAGTAATGCTGTCCCATATTTTTCCACATTGATCAATAAGAGTTCCAAATTGTTGGCAAGTCAGCTTTATCGGAACAGGATTCAATCGACGAAAACCATGAATTCTGGGGAAAGCACTTCTAACGTGTAACTGCCAGAAGCATCTAAGAGGGAAGGACAGCAGGAAACGATAAGTTCACGATTAATCAAGATGTCACAATTCATGCCCTGAATCCAGTGTGATTTTCCCATGAATTTTCGGAACGTTGAAGCTGACATTGTTATTCCATTCTTAGAAGGGTAGAAAGATTCCCCATCTTTCCTATAACTTCGAATATGAACTCGGACCGTGTTGTTAAAATCGCATACTCTTGTAAACGTGTTTTCACCTAAATGAAAATGATGAGGTGCAAGATTTTTCATAGAAATTCTTGGGAGAATAACTTCTCCACACGATTTGGGCTTTAAAGGAACGGACTCACATACCTTCTTAGCGAGAGTAGCAGAAATTTCAGCACTTTGCTTCATCGTGGAAATGGAATCGGTAGCGCTCAAAGCAACAGACAAAAATAAAATGACTCGTTTGAAGACTAAAGACAAACTGAAGGAACAGCTCTTATTCTAAGTCAAAACTGAGAAGAGGTTGGAGTTCGTCACTTGTTTACTGCTTGAGAGGGAAAGAGCAGAGTCATGGTCTGCCTCGACAAAAGAATGCTCCAAACATTAGATTGAATTTGACCTTTAGAAAGAAGATAACCGAGTGTTCTTTACCCCCATGACTCTGCTCTTTCCCTCTCAAGCAGTAAACAAGTGACGAACTCCAACCTCTTCTCAGTTTTGACTTAGAATAAGAGCTGTTCCTTCAGTTTGTCTTTAGTCTTCAAACGAGTCATTTTATTTTTGTCTGTTGCTTTGAGCGCTACCGATTCCATTTCCACGATGAAGCAAAGTGCTGAAATTTCTGCTACTCTCGCTAAGAAGGTATGTGAGTCCGTTCCTTTAAAGCCCAAATCGTGTGGAGAAGTTATTCTCCCAAGAATTTCTATGAAAAATCTTGCACCTCATCATTTTCATTTAGGTGAAAACACGTTTGCAAGAGTATGCGATTTTAACAACACGGTCCGAGTTCATATTCGAAGTTATAGGAAAGATGGGGAATCTTTCTACCCTTCTAAGAATGGAATAACAATGTCAGCTTCAACGTTCCGAAAATTCATGGGAAAATCACACTGGATTCAGGGCATGAATTGTGACATCTTGATTAATCGTGAACTTATCGTTTCCTGCTGTCCTTCCCTCTTAGATGCTTCTGGCAGTTACACGTTAGAAGTGCTTTCCCCAGAATTCATGGTTTTCGTCGATTGAATCCTGTTCCGATAAAGCTGACTTGCCAACAATTTGGAACTCTTATTGAGCAATGTGGAAAAATATGGGACAGCATTACTCAACTACTATTTGGACCTGTCTTTAGAAAGGCTGTTTTGCACCATCCAAGGACTTCTTCCCCTGTTGCTTCCATCTCAGATGAAGAGTTTTTCATCATGCTTGCTGACATGGTAAGGGATCGCCTTCAGGAACATGTCAATAACTTATATTATTGTATGGAGTGCCACCAACCACCAAATCGCATATTCGCAAACATCACGGCCCACAGCTGTGCATATGCCACCCCCGAATCCAAGTGGCAAAAGTATTTCGATGATGCCGTTGCATTGCTTAACCCCAAGATTCTAGCAGAATCTTTTGTTGCAGTCACTGGAGACCATGTCCCGTCCAAAGCGTTCTTGGAAAGCATAATTGTAAAGAACTTGCTAGAGACTGTGAAGTCAATGTGCTGAGATATTAGCAGGCAAAAAAAAAAAAAAAAAATTCCTTATACCGACCATGGAGCAGCTGTATGAAGGGGACCCAGAAAAACAGTCCTTTTTTAGGACTACTTTATTTATTTTTATTCATTTATATTTTTTCTGTATGAATGAGTTTCATTTTTTGTAATGAGTTAAATAATAATGAATTTCAAGTTTTTAAAAGTAAAAGGGTGAATGAATAACTCTTAAAGAAATTTATTGGGGATCTGGTATTGAAGAAGAGATTGCTTATTTTTAAGGGAAAGGCTTAATGTATTTCATTAAGGGCCAGGAATTCAACTGGTCTGAGAGCAATGCTTTACAGTATTGAGTCGAAACCAGGACAAAAGGCTAAATTTAGGGGAGTTTGAATTTTTTTTTTCAAACTGACTACACTTCATTCTCTTAGTTTGAAAAGAGAATAAGTGCTCTCACTGAAGACCCCTCTAGCTATACGTAAATAAACAGTCTAGGATTCATAAAAATATCTTTCCAATTTTCTACCTAAACTATTTTTACTTCTTTCAGAAACGTACATTAGGAAAGAAAACAAACAAAAAAAAACCGAAGTGATTCGTTTTGATTTTAGGAAATAATGAACTGTTCAGAAACACACCCTGTCTGTTTTCAACTGATTCGAAAAGACTTTTAAAATATTTTACTTGAACGAAAACGTGCTTCTTAAATTTCGCAGTTTCCCATGTTATTCAATGGGAAATTCACTGTATTTTCTATCATAAGAAATCCGAAATCTGTCATCTTAGTAAAATCATCAAAATCGTTTTTGACCCTATGCACTTTTATAAGATTCCAAAGTGTATCTTAGAAAAAACGAAGTGATTCGTTTTTGACACTAGGAAGGAATGTACTTTTCTGAAATGAACTTTGTAAAATTCTTTCAATTTACTCGATCCAAAACAGTCTTTTATGCATGCTAGTTTTCCCATGTTACTCTATGAGATTTTTACAATTACCAGAAAACGAAAATTTCCAAAATCATCCTCTTAGGAAATCAACAAAACCATTTTTCGTTTTACTTAGAATTTTTCAATAAATAATTCTATTCAGTTGTAAAAATATAGAAATAGCTTATTGAAAATAAAAAAAATAAAAAAAAAACGTAGATGTAAGGTGTTGAGAAGAAAGTCGATATTCTTTATTCTTTAATTTTGGTATCATATTCCCGTATTCCTCTCATAAGAGGAAAAAAAATATTAAAGTCCGTCTCTTATTTTTTGAGTTCGTTTGATCCGGAGGCAAATATATATATATATATATGAAAGAAATATTTTCTCGACGAATGATTCAAACTCATTTCTGTTCGAAGTATAAGAAAATGAAAACTGACATCATAGCAATGAATGCGTAAACACTTTCATTGAAACGATAGTAAATCATCTCGATTATGGCTTCTTTCATGACAATGAACATTTTCGTAATGAAAGACTTGAAAGTACTTCGAAAGCCTAAAAGAGTTCTACTCTCTTAATAAATTAAAATTGAATAAGTAAAGAACTGGAGGGACATGGAATCTGACAAGAGTAAAGTGAGAACGAAGATTTTAAAGCAGTTCATGAAAAAAAAGGTCATGGTTCATTCAGTAAAGAAATGTCATAGAGTAGAGAGAGTGTGAACAATCTATCCGTCTTTAGGTTGAGCTTTCACTTATAGGGCTTCTTTTTTCATATTGAAATATAAAGATGCATTTCCTTTAACTGGAAATGAACTAATATATACATATATTTCCCCAGCTTGGAAGAATATACCTTTACATTAAATATATCTCTTTTTTGGATAGTAAATGTATACAACTCTGAATATCAAATAAATAAAAAAATAATGTTTATGGGAAGAACGGAATTAGTCGCTTTGCCTCTAGAATGAATGTTTTTTCGGACGAGACAGAAACTTATTCAGCCCAAATAATACAAATTTCATCGAAAGAAAATGGTTTTAGATTGTATGTCTTGACATTGAATGCTTTCCTGTCGAGGCAGTCCACGAAAAGTATGGCTAACTACGAAAGAATAAAAAAAAAATGTATATTTGACATACATGCAAGCTTTGAGGAATATTTTTAAGCAAGTTGGAAAATATGCTATATAAGGAAACCAAAATCTGACGATTTGTTGCATCTAAAATAATCGTTTGCTGAAATGAAATGGGAAAAAAAAGATAGTGGGAATAAAAGGACTCATAAGTTTGTCCAAGAAAAAAGAATCCTGACCTATTGAGAAGTTTAATGAAATTTCAAAGATAGAGGAAGAAAAATATCGGAAATTGGGAAGCTATAAGGAAATAAAGACCGAAAATATTGTTTGAGCAGAATTTTAACTGGGAAAGATCTGTAGAGTTCTTGAACATACGAAAAAATTACGAGAAAATATTATTGCAGCGGTGAAAGACTCAGAATTAACATGAAGTCTATGTCCAGTAATTACTGCGAACAAGAACGAAATATTTTCTAAAGAAGCATTTCCTCGTCTCATGGTCTGAAATAAAATTGAATGGTGGAAAAAGAAAAGTTCCCCAGAAAATTAATTACATCTACACGAAAAAACTCCTCAAAACATACAAAAAATATATAAAAACACATGAAGAAATAACGTAAAAGTAATTTAAAAATATATATACAGGGAATACGTAGTACACGAAAACCATTTGACCCCCTGACTATTTTTGGAAACCAAATCATCGTGAGTTAGAACCTCGCTAAGATCTTAGGAGCATTTTTATTCCCTTGGAAAGAAAATTCCCAGCATCGTTACGTAAAAATTTCCTCCGGGGGAAAAAAAGTATTGAAGAGGGGGGAAATCTTGCTTGCAAACCACAGGAATAAATGCAAAAATTCCCAACGTACCCCACTCGGTCGTTGCCATCCCCAAAAATCAAAGATCCATCGAAAGTTCCAAGAAGCATCGCTAGGGGGTAGTACATCGAGTTGGCATCCCCCTATATCCAACACCTTTCCCACTCGGACGTTGCCATCCCTCAAAATCAAAGATCAATCGAAAGTTCCAAGAAGCACCGCTAGGGGCAGCACATCGAGTTGACATCCCCCTATATCCAACCCCTTTCTCACTCGGGCGTTGCCACCCCTCAAAATCAAAGATCAATCGAAAGTTCCAAGAAGCACCGCTAGGGGGCAGCACATCGAGTTGACATCCCCCTATATCCAACCCCTTTCCCACTCGGGCGTTGCCATCCCTCAAAATCAAAGATCAATCGAAAGTTCCAAGAAGCACCGCTAGGGGGCAGCACATCGAGTTGACATCCCCCTATATCCAACCCCTTCTCACTCGGGCGTTGCCATCCCTCAAAATCAAAGATCAATCGAAAGTTCCAAGAAGCACCGCTAGGGGGCAACACATCGAGTTGCCATCCCCCTATATCCAACCCCTTTTCCACTCGGGCGTTGCCATCCCTCAAAATCAAAGATCAATCGAAAGTTCCAAGAAGCACCGCTAGGGGGCAACACATCGAGTTGCCATCCCCCTATATCCAACCCCTTTTCCACTCGGGCGTTGCCATCCCTCAAAATCAAAGATCAATCGAAAGTTCCAAGAAGCACCGCTAGGGGGCAACACATCGAGTTGCCATCCCCCTATATCCAACCCCTTTTCCACTCGGGAGTTGCCATCCCTCAAAATCAAACATTTATGAACAAAAATAAGATATAATAACATTTCTTGAGATGAGGACATGACCGTATTATTCGAGAAAATAAAAGAGAAATAATACTTACCCTACATAATTTTCATTAGGGAAGACACATGAGGAATTCATGAAAATTAATTGAAAAAAAATACATCAACAAATTACGAGGGAAAAAACGTTTTACATAACAATAACCTAAGGGGATGGGGTCGAGAGAGGGGAAAATAAATAATGAATAAACCTTCATTAAATTAAAAAAAAAGGAATAAGCCTTCATTGATTTCCCCAAAATTCGACAAAGTCCAATAAATACTACTATCTTCGGAGATAAGCACACACTTCGGTCGAGGGGGAAAAATTGCAGCGGGGAATAGGAGGCTGCTACTGACCACACCCCTCCGTTTGCTCGGCTGCAGCTGGCTGCGGCTGGCTGCGTCCGCCCGGCCGCAGGCTAATGTTAAGTCTATGGGCTGCGGTTTAAGCCAGAATCGGTCCTTTTCTACTACTCAGGGCTTTCATGTCCTTTTGGGCTGGAATTACAATTTGCTTTGCAGAGACTCTGTCGTCCGTGTTGTCTCCATGAAATTGAAATCAGCACACGCAAAATCGAAACGACCTTTGTAATAAAGCGTTAAAATTTCTGGTAGGTTTTATGCAAACCTTTATAAAATCTAAATTTCAATTGATTTAATATTCATTATGATTGACTTTTAGAGTAAAAAATCTTGGAGAATATTACATAATACCATCATAGTGTAGAAGATGTTTTGCTCTCTGCAGATAAGTTTACATATATACTTGTGTTCAAGAATGGTTTTTGGGGTTATAATTGTTAATTTCCCTGACACTCTGCAAGTTAAAGAGAAAGAGCCTCGAATTCCTGCAGGCTCACACAAATTAAATTCTACTGCTGCTAAAAGGAAGTAGCTTTGGGTTTTTCCTTCAGCGCCAGCAAACGCAAAGATGTTGTTTTACAAAACTGCATGACTTGGTGTTCATAATAAATAAAAGTAAAAAATAAAATGGTTTGTTCTTTATACAACCACCAATTTTGCGTTCACAAACCTTTGTAATTTTATGCTTTAATAGTTTAGACAGATCAGGCTGTAAATGAACCCCCACAATTTTGATCTCCTACATCGAACTACTTCTGAAATATCTCTGCCACCTGCATGAAAACCATAATGGTTTGCGTGAAAGATGTTTTGCATACTCAAATATTCGTAATAGGAAACTTCGATGAGTATTCTTACGAATTTCCTAAAGCGTTTGCGTTGTAATCTGTTGATTTAAATTGGTCTGTTATGCGATTTCCGTTTGATTTCAGCCATGGTAAACGATAATCGTACTTTCTTTCAAATAAAAATTGAAAATCTCAGCAGCTGAATTATCGCTTGAGCACTGGTTTTGCTTAAAAACATTTTTTGACGAAAGAGACGTAAATCAATTCCTTCCCACTCATGGACACGAAGCTCAAATTTGATTTCTTTAATTTCTGTGTTTGCTCATCTGTTAGCAGCAACACTTTTTTACGTTTGTCCAATATTCAGGCTACGTTCGTGAAGGTTTTGCAAATTATTGTTTTCCTCGCTCGCCATGTATAATCGACTCGAAGATTCTTCAACTTCGTGAAGGATTCTGTTGTTCCGCATAGGATAATACAGAAATACGAAAAAAACACTGCCCAGAAAAAAAAATACGACACCTTGAAAGAACGGACGAAATGGCACGAAATGCGCCACGCATGTAGGCAAGCATGTGGGAAAGAAGTAATTTAACTTCTGAGGAATCAGAGTGGTTGCCAAAATTGTGAACAACTTTTGAAAATTTCATGTTTTGCAAATTTGCAGGCAAATGTTATGTTTCATTAAATGCAGATGATTAAATATTAATTGAAAGAGAATTTAATGCTGTATTTCATACAAAAAACATAATTCAAATATCTACAGTACAAAAACAGGTATGTTGCGAATACCGCACTCATGATAAATCTACCCTACAATCCGATAAAATGATATAAGATGCTTACGATTACAACGTACTATCAGTATTTAGTAGTTTAGCCATTAATGTTCATAATAGCTTTGGGCATTAAGTAGTGCCAGGAAGCAATTACAGCCTTAATCAGTTGCCTTTTATTTGATCAACGCGTCATTCGTAAAGGGTTTTTTCAAACAGTGACAGAAATTTTCTATCGTGTTCACATTAGGGTTGTTTCCTGATCAGGTCAACAATGGAATGCCCTTTGTTGTGAACCACTGTTTGTATATCTGTGCTGTGTGGCAGAGAGCTGAATCTTTGCTGAAAAGCAAATGTTGTTTCGTTGGGAAAGAAATCCCTGATAGAAGGTAGCAGTTTTGGTTCCAGGGTGGTGTCAATGTATTTTCTTATGTTCGGCGCGCCGTTGATTATACAGTATGAAGGCGGCCTACACCATCCACTGACACACATGCCCAAATCATAACCCTTTTTGTTTGCTTTACATTTGCTTCCATGCAGTCAGGGTGTAGCTCGTCTCCCACTCGACGTCTCACATATTTTCCCCCATCACTACCAAATAGGGATAGCTTACTTTCGTCACACCAAATAACTTGCTTCCGCTGATCTTCTGCCCATTCAATGTGCTCTGTTGCCCACTGTACTCATTTCTTGCATTGCTGCAGATTCAGACATGGCTTTTCCCTCGGAATTCTACCTCTTAGTCCCATATCTGATAGTCTTCCCCTTATCGTTCTTGAACTCACGGAAAAACCAGTTGCAACTTGTTCACTTCCGATGATGGCGTCAGGTGAAATGTTTGTCCTTCAGACTCAGCCTTTTTAACACGCCTTTTGTAAAAAAAAGATCGTGCTTATGTTACCGGTTTGTCCGTCCGTTTGTACCCACGATATACCTACAACTATTAGTCCGATTTAAAAAATTATTTTTGCATTGGGAAGCTTGAAATATGCAAATGATGATCCCTTATATCGGTTTTTTTACGATGAACAATTTTGCCGCTAGAGGGCGTAAATGCAGATGATGTCGAATTCAAAAATACGTTTTGTTCCACATATTTGCTTCTAAACATCTGATTGAAAAAATTATTTTATGCTTCGATTCCATTTATGTCGAAGAGTATTTTGGATGTAGTTACGTTTTCAAACTAAGAACAGATTTTTCGCTAGGGGGCTTACAAGTAAATTGCATTTTTCCCGATAATTCTTCTTCTAAAACTCCGATTTGATATTTTTTCTTCAGCGGATACACCTCCAGATGGAAAATCTTCTGCATATAATTTCAAATTTTTGGTAAAGAATACTTTGGCCACCAGGGGGCGTAGGTGTTAATTTTTGCTTTTGATGTATTTACCATAAAATTTGAGCTTCTAAAATATCCATTGAAAATATTATTTCCTTGACTGATGTCACTCACATAGATATAAACCTTTTTGGAATATTTTCTTCTTGAAAAATTCGGCAGTTTTTCCGCCAGGGGGCGTATATGTATATCTTATTTTCGTCAATATCTCTACTTCTAGGAGTCCGATTTGAAAAATTTCTTCTTTGTTGTACAGTGTTTTCAGTGTGACATGTTTTCCATATAATTTCAAAATTATGAAGTGATTCATAGAATTTCCGCTAGGGGGCGTAGAGGTAAATTGCGTTTCCCCCTATATCTGCGCTTCTCAATCTACGATTTGAAAAATTCTTTCTGCACCGGATACAGCTCCTGGTGGGAAATCGTTTCCACATAATTTCTAATTTTTGTAAAAAAATGGTTTGGCCACCAGGGGACGTAAATCTTAATTTCCGCTTCTGATGTACACAGGCGGAAAGTGAAAAAAAAAACACCAAGAAGGAGACGTCTGTTACCAACGAAATTTATACAGCATAATAAGGGAATACAGAGGATAACGTGATCAAAACATTATGGCAAAATACAGCTGTATTTGCTGGTAAACTGAAAAATAACATTTCCATGTAACATGGTTAGCACGAGGTTGAACCGCCATGAACTGCGTCACACTGTGCAATTCTGGCATGGAGTCTGTCGTATAGATGTTGGTTGTAAGTTTGGGGTATTGAGTTCCAAGCATCCTCAACCTGGACGCGTAAATCAGAGATGGTCGTGGCTGGCCGTGGAGACCGGATAAGTCGCTGTCCCATAAAATCCCACACGTGCTCAATAAGGGACAAATCCGGTGAACGTGCAGGCCATGGAAGTTGTCTCACATCCTGAAGTGCATGTTGAGTTGCACGTGCCGTGTGTGGGCGTGCGTTATCTTGCTGGAAAACACCACGATGGACCAACTTTACAAATGGCACAACAACGGGCTGAATGATGTTGTTGATGTAGGAGGTGCTGTTTAACGTACCTGGTACAAACACTAGTTGTGTATGAAAGTGATAGCTGATCGCTCCCCACACCAGGAGACAAGGTGTAGGCCCTGTGTGTCGCTGGCTGATGCAAGAAGGGTGTAGCCGCTCCCCTGTGCGTCTGCGAAAACGCGTACGGCCATCGGAGGCTCCCAAGCAGAATCTGCTTTCATCGCTGAACACGACAGATCGCCATTGCGTTCTCCAGTACAGACGTTGGCGACACCACTGCAGCCGTTTCTGACGGTGGGCTGGAGTCAGAAGTACACATGCCAGAGGCATACGTGCACGTAGTCCTACATCCAGCAGACGGTTGCGGATTGTTCGCGCAGTCACTTCAAATGCAACGGCATCTCGGATTTGCGTCGCTGTGGATGTTCTGTCTGACAACGCCGCTCTTCTGATGCGTCGATCGGTCAGCTCATCAGTCCGTCTGTGACTCCCGGTTCCACGTGTTCTCGTGAGGGAATGTTCCTCGGAAAATCTACGCCGCCATCGTATCACCACCGATACTTCCCGTCCAATTCGCTCCGTAATACGACGATACGACCACCCGGCCTCGCGGATTCCGACTAGGCGACCTCTCTTAAAGTCCGATAATTGCTGAAATCGTACACGTCTTCCATGTCCAGGCATTGCAGCTTCTTCAGGGTCTTCGCACGTGTCCGTAAGCCGACGACTGATTACATTCACTTCGCCGTACTCCTTAAATACCACCGACGATAATTTTCATATTATGACGTGCTGTGGCGTAAGCGCTCACCGGTTGGTCCCGAAATTAACATCACACCTACGTAAACTTGACCCCATTAACATATGTAAATTTCATGATCGTCCGCCAATTCCTTCTTGGTGTTCTTTTTTCACTTTCCGCCAGTGTATTTGCAGCAGAATATGAGCTTCTAAATTCTCGATTAAAAAAAGGTCGTTTGTAAACCGATAGTATGCATGCCGACAAACCTTTTAGAAACATTTTCTTCTTAAAATAATACATAGTTTCTACGCCAGGAGGCGTAGATATATTCCTTATTTTCGTCAATATCTCTACTTCTAATAGTCCGATTTGAAAAATTTCTTCTTTGTTGTACAGTGTTTTCGGTGTGACATGTTTTTCATATAATTTCAAAATTAGCATGTGATTCATAGACTTTCCGCTAGAGGGCGTAGAGGTAAAGTGCGTTTTCTGCGTTATTTCTGCTTCTGAACCTTCGATTTGAAAAATTCTTCCTGTATCGCATACAAGACCTGATGGAAAATATTTTTCACCTAATTTCTAATGTTTGGTGTAGAACAGTTTGACCACCAGGGGGTATAAGTGTTAATTTCTGTTTCTGATGCGTTTGTAGCAAAATCTGGGCCCCTGAAAACTCGACAATTTTTTTTCTTGGACCGATACCGCTCATATGGAAAAACCTTTTGAGAATACTTTCTTCCTAAAACAATGCATAGTTTTCCCACCAGGGGAAGTAAAGTCCCGTCTTATTTTGGTCGATATCTCGGTTTCTAAGAGTCCGATTTGAAAAATTATTTCTGTGTTGGAGATCCTTTCCAGTGAGAAGTATTTCTCATATAAATACATGTTTTTCTTAACGCACAAGTCTGCAACCAGAGGGCGTAAGCTCACGATTCCGTTTATAGCAATATCTGAGGGATTAAAAACCCTTTTGAAAAACTTCTTTCTTCCGTCAGATATTATTGTTTTCCATACCGGTTCCATTGACTTTGAATAGCTTTGATAAATTTAATTTGCGTCAGAACGGATTCAAAAGACGTGCTTATTACACCCGAAAGTTCGGGGTCATGCTTCTTGTTATTCTTCTGTAATCACCGAAATTTCTGCACGTCCTGCTTTTTGTTTTCAATGATTGTTTGTCTTTACAACGTAAACACAACTTTCGTACTCCAGATATCGTCACTGTCTCACGTACTTGCCTTGCAATTTCATCATAGGAAAGATTAGATTGACGTAATTCAACACCCCTGCTTCTTTTCGTTGGTGTCCGATCAACTCTTCTCTTTGATATCAATGCAATATTTTATTATCTACACTTTAAATTCAATGAAATCGGAAAAGTATGCACACAATCACCAATTGTGCACCATTTAACGGTGTTTCGTCTACAGAACAAAGAACAAAATTGACTTTTCCAAACTTGACACATGATGTATCGCCCCCAGAATAAGGACTGTGATTGGCCAGTAGGGTTTGCACTCGCATTCCACTTAACTAAATATCGCCTGTGTTTGCTTTTTAGACTAAAGTAAGAATAGCTTTTTTTACACGGAAGATATTTGAATTCTTCTGTTTTTGGTATTGAATTCAACATTAAATTCTCTTTTAATTGATATACGAGTATACGGAAACAGCTGTATTCAGTGCAACACCAAATTTCTTACAAGCCTGAAAATTTGCCAAACATGAAATTTCGAAAAAGTGTCGTCCACAATTTTGGTCTTTACTGTACATAAGTATGATTGGGTAGGGGGTAGTATAACGTCGCTTGAGTCAGTAGAGCCTATGTCGGCCATAGTGGGTTATACATTCGGCAACACGGCGTGTCATCGAGTGGAACAATTCCTGAAGAGTGTCCTGAAGTACCTCTGACCATGCGCCATTGACTTAATTCAAATTCCTTTGACATGGTGAGAGCAATCATGAAGAGTCGTTTAGTCGCCTGCAATGATGTATCCCAATGTTTTATGTTGGGAAGAAATATGGAGATCGCGCTGGCCATGGCATTACTTGGACATCTTACAAAAACTGATAGTGTGCCTACAAGATGTCCAAGTACTGCCTATAAAATGTCCAAGTGTAATACTGTAAGTATGCCGGCGAAAATAATCTTGTAGAATGTGGTCATCAGTGATACAGAAACAAAACGTACTAGAATACCACATTGACCTATTAGGGGTATGCAAAAGTTTCCGCCATTCTAGCGAGAAAGGAGACAGAAACAATCAGGAAACCAGTACACATTTTTTCAACAAAATACTGGCCATTAGCATCAATGACCTTTTGCCATTTTACAGGTAAAAAATGAATGCCCCTGTGATAGGAACATAGCTTTGTGCTGAAGAACGCAATGGCGAAATGTTCCACCTCTGGCACTGTGGTGAACTGCTGTTGGGCTTAGGGTATGTTGCATAGAGAGAAACAGATGAAAGTCTGAAGGGGAGTAATCCGGGTTCGGTAAAACCTCTCTGTGTAACTGTTCAAGGGTTGATTTCGTAGTGGTACCGACATGTGGTCTGGCATTATCGTGTAACAGGATGACTGGGATGCGTCCTTTACCTGTCCATAGGCGTTTTTGCTCGATTGCGGCGTTCGATTTCATCAATTGATCGCTATATCGTTGTGCAGTGATTGTTTCTCCCTGTGTCAACAGTTAGAAGTACATACGTCCATGCATGTCCCACCACACACACCCAACAACACCCCTTCCCCGTGGATATCCTGTTTTGCAGTGGATGTTCATGGCTGACCTGGGCCGACCCAGGACCGCTTGCGTACGAGGTTGTCGCAATATACCCATTTTCCATTCCCGGTGACAACCTTCCACAAGAAGAAATTCTTTCCTTGAAACCTCTTCAGCAACGACATGCAGATGTCAACCGTTGACCAATATTACGCTCCGATAAAGTATGCGGATCCCACTTACCAATCTTCTGGATCTTCCCCAAGGCCTGTAGACGCTGTACCACCGTCGATTGAGCCACTTTCAAAAATGTCGCATGTTGCGTGGTCGATTGTGTGGCATTCTCTTGCAACAGCGATTCCAGCTCCTTCTGTGTGAGTTTCTGCGGTCTACCTGCACATGGCTTATCTTCCAAGCTTAGATCTCCTTTCTTAAACCTGGCAAACCATTCTCGACACGTTCGCTCAGCCATAACTACTTCACCATAAGCCTGACATACTGAACCGTATGATTCACTCGCACTTTTCCTTAAATTAAACATGAATAACAAACAGTGCCTCAAATGAAATTTATCGATCGCCTTGCTTGGCTTCATGCACTAACTGACAGCACGGGTCGCCTGCCGATTAGACCCTAAAGCGCCCGCTTGCGGGGCGGTGGAAACCTTTGCATACCATTAATATAATCGTGCACTGCCATTGTACCTACTATGAATGAGAACGGTGCACGGCTGTCGAAACCGTGTCCCAAATTATCCCATCAATTTTCTAGAGCTACTAGGATTTGTTTCGCACATTCGGTTATTCGGTTTACCGTATGCCGATTTCTAATCGAATGACAAAAAACCATTTTCTGTTTGTTTCTTCAAATAAGAAAACACACTAAAAATTCCTAACTAGAAAACATCTTCAATTCGAACAGTTTTGTTAACCGTAATGATTCGCCTTTTAAAAGGAGACGTTTTCTCTGCAAAATTTTGCAGTGTAAGCAAAATGGTTTCACTGTCAGTTATAAGTAAAATATACTAAATTTGTCAAAAGTAAAATATAGTAAATTTGTCATAAGTAAAATATAGTAAATTTGTCATAAGTAAAATATAGTAAATTTGTCATAAGTAAAATATAGGTGATCAAGCTGTCTGTGGCATTTATTTCGGATCAGTCGCTCGAACTGGTCCGGGTCGAAACCCGGATTTCGCATGGGTAGCGCACCTGCCAAATGCACTGGCCCTTTCTTTCTCCATGGAAGCAGTAGCCAAATGCTAAGAGATAAAATTTGTTAGAAAACGTGTTAAAATGCAAATATTTTTTTCCCAGTTTATGAACAATTGTGACTCGGTACGATAAACCCAAGACCGAGAAAATACAAAAGGGTTAAGATTTGTGAGAAATACAAAATGGCCTGATAGTGAATGATCAGGCCCTGAAACTCAAGTGCTGAGTATTTCATAATTCTTTTTGGAAATGTCCAAAACATGGTGTTGAGAATCGAGTTTTGTAATCATAGGAGTTAATTACATAAGCAAACGGTAAAGCTGTTTTAATCGTAAAGGCGCCAAATATGCAAATCAATAATTCGTATAAATAGCCTCCAACAAATCAACACGCTCTCTCTAAAGCATACCAGGAAACTGCTCGTAAGTGGAATTCCTAATGCTATCATATTCTTAAATATGTCTCAAAGACATTGGTTAAAATACTTTTTTCTCGAGGTGCTTTTTGGGATGTGACCGCAGATTCAATGAGGCCTGATAAAAATTTATATCATATGGAAGATTGAAAAGTAGTTCAGATCAGATAGTCTTACATAACATATTGAATTAGATTTAATTAGGTGCTTTGTTCGATGTAAAATCAAAATTTTGCATAACATCCTTAGTAACCAATGCAGATGCTGGCAAACACACATTTTTCGAAAAATGTTAAATTTACACATTTCTGAATATTATATATTTGTTCAGCTTTTGTTGCAGTCCAAAGACACAGTGACTAATATTTGCGAGATTTAAAAACAAAAAATATTCTTGAAAATTCCGTCAGACAACCTACGACATCTAACGCTTGGAATATTGTTCGCTTCTTTGATGTATATAATTATTTCTTTCATTTCCTAGTAAGCATGTAAAATATTTGACGATCATAAAATTATTTTTTTTTATTTCCTAACTTCTGCCTACGGCTCTCAGTTTTATTAAACTTCAAACGAAGCGCAGCAATATTTGCACGACGGAGATATAGTTTAGTACTACTAAAACAGAAATGTACCAATTTCTTCCTGAGAAAAAATTTGGAATTTTAACAGCATTATATTTTTGGTACCCATCTGGAATCCATCAAGAAAACTACAGTAACCAGGTATTTACATACACCAATCGCAACTCCAGGTAATTTCCGCTTGCTGTAATGTGAAATTATGTTAAATGAATTACTAAAGCTGCTTAAAGTTGTTCAATTCAAATTCTGAACCAAAATATTTTCTGAAATTTAGAAAGTGAATTGGAAAATTAAAAAAAAATTATTTACATGTGAATGGGCTTCCACATTCATTTTTGTTACGAAAAATGATTGCAAATTTAATGGATGTTATTGAATTTGTAGATTTGGTTTTGAATATGATACAAAGTCTTATCAAGTGAAAGAATGGGGAATTGCAAAATGATGCAAATTCCTGATTTCTTTAACGTTCTGTCATTGGATTTCCCCGTTTTAAATATTGAACGCCCAGAAAGAATAGTGAAAATATATTTTATTCATAAAATACATAAATGGGTTGATTATCAAGGAGAATATCAGGAAGGGAACATTTGAATGGCACTTTTGATCACTATCGCTTAGAACCAGATAATTTTAATAGCTCTCAGAGCCTTCAGGATACTTTGCTGCTTCATCATCAGAGCTTTGTTGCTCGGCACGTTTTGATCACCCGAAGAAAACTAATTCCTATATATCAAAGATATTCTGCTTTCAACCGTATAAGGCCAAAATGTGGCTGACGTAAAAAGTATTGAAATACCGATCAGAAGAATAATATATACTGATTTCATTGTCCCGTTCCGCCAATCTGTCTTGGCTCCACGGGGACTTATTGAGCACCTTGGATGTTATTTTGACATGTTGCGACAATTATCCTGCCTTGAGACGCCGGTTCGGACCCTGGCCACCCCAATGGCCTAGAGACCAGCCCGTGGTGACGTGCTGGCAGGCGACCTAGAGTACCTTGTCTGGGTTCCCGCTCTGTCTGGCGGGATAGGTCGTTTCTTACTTTATCGTTGACTGGAAGATTCCTTGCCCTCGAACTTTTTTTGGGGAATAATTTCCCTTTATTTTCTTTTTCAAACACCTACACACATGTATACACTGTCCTCATGCTTAGGACTTACAACATCAAGAGATAGCAAAAAATTTATGTACAGAATATTTACATTGGTGGTCTCTTCGTCTGCTTTCCCACAGACTTCTACCCTCATTCATCTTCCGAATCGCTTTCGGTGTGCACGTTCACCTCCTGCGTTTCGGTCCCCGTTTGATTGGGGAAGATGGTATGTTGTTGGAGGGTTAGCCTTTCTACAAAGGCTATTATCCCCCTCCTGTTAACGGAAGATTGGATGAGCAGATCCAATCTTCGCGTTCTTTGCACACCTGGGATCAGTGTGTTTCTCCATTCGGCAAAGCCACTGCATTCGAGCACGCAGTGTTCTATGCTTGCCGCTCTATTTCCACAGGGACAAGTGCAGTTCCTGATGGCAAATCTGCCCAGGTATTCAGGGCTGATGCCATGGCCACTGAGTACCTGATTCAGGAGCTTGTTTGTTTGTGCACGTTTGGTCGAGACCTTTGGAAACACTCTATGTGTCTTCCGGCCTGTCTCTCCCGTGTCCCATCTGACCTGCCATTCGGTCATGGTCTGTCGTGCTAGTGCTGCGCGAATACTCCTTCGCGGCGTTCTGCATTGCACGTCAACCGTCTCTTTCAGCGTGGCTGCCCTCGCCAGCTGATCCGCCCTTTCGTTTCCCTGGGTTCCGACATGGCTTCGTACCCAGTGGAAACTGACTGCCCCATCTCCCTCTGCCCTCAAGAGGGATTTGATCCTCTGGACGATGGGGTTTTTCCCCTGAATCTACTCAGAGCCTGCAGTGCTGCCTCACTGTCCGAGTAGAGTTTTATCCTTTCGTCACTACGCCTGGGGAGTGCCCAGGTGAGTGCCTTTTCGATCGCCAGAAGTTCTGCCTGGAAGACAGAAGCGTTCTGCGATAATTTCACGCATCTTGCAGTGGCTTCGTTCCCATCCGAGAACGCAGAGAAGCCTGCCCCCACTTGTCCCTTCCACTTTGAGCCGTCCGTGAACAGCTCGTGCCCAACTCCCGTGGGTTTCTCCTTGTCCCACGGTGGGCAAATCTCCTCGGCCGGGTGGATCTGCCAATCCACACTTTCCAGCTCCATGTTGGAGGCTCGATGTGGGACACCGAGTAGGTAGGCGTCCTCGCCTGACCAAAGGCAGTGCATTGCTGCCTCCCTTTCCACTACCAGGTCTGCCGGCTCGCACCCCGCCAGCACTTGGAGTGCTAGGGTCGACGTTGTGCAAAAACAACCGGTTATCCATAGTAGCGCCAACCTTTGGATTTGGTTTATCCCCTTGATCAGAAGAGTAAGGTAATTCGATTATGAAACCTTTGTAGAGTTATGTTCCCTGCTTTAGAAAATTAGAAAAATCAAATGTCTCTTGTTTATCCACTGTCAATTTTCCAGACAGTTAGCGTATGATATATATACGTTAATTGTATGGTTAGTTAGTTATATATATATAACTAACTTCAGTTATGATATAGAGTTAGTTATGATATATATACGCTAACTGTCTGGTTCAGTTAGCGCACTATATTGACAAAAGTCACCGGCCACCTATTTAGCAGAAGAGAAACAAAACATAGCATTTATTGACATACATTAGTACGGTGTTGGTCCTCTATTGGCCTTAATGCATGTACTGACCCTTCGAGTCATGCTTTCGACAAGGTTTTGGAACACACCGATAAGTATGCGCTTCCATTCAGTACATAATGCTGCCGCTAACTGTTGCTTAGTAGTAGCCCTTGGTTCCAAACTTCTTATGCACCGCTCTAATTCATCCCATAGGTGCTCTATGGGATTAAGATCAGGGCTCTGTGCTGGCCAGTCCACAAACGATACGGAATAATCGTCAAACCATGCCATAACAGTCATTGCTGTATGGTTCCATGCATTATTCTGCTGGTACCAATTGGGCTCGATACCATAGCGTTACCACAGAGTTGATAGGGCAAAATTGTCCAGAATATCGAGGTAGACGTGTTGGTTAAGAGGTTTGTCCGCAACAAACAATGGGCAGGGGCCATACCACGACTCTCCCCCTATCCACGAGTACACTGCCAGCTCCAAACTTGATCGTAGGATCTGTACACTGTGGTAAATAGCGTTCTCCCGTCTGCTGCCATACCCGTACACGGCCATCATACTGATGGATCGTGTATCTGGATTTATCAGTTCATAGGACCCGTTTCCATTAATCTACGGTCTACGATAAATGTCCTTTACACCATGCTAAAAGATGAATAGGATTTCGAGCGAAGATGAAATTCTTATGAGCAGCCGCACTACCACGGTAACCCATGGAATGAAGTTCTGTGCGAATGGTACGTGTGCATACCGAGGATCCAGTATTTTTACTCACATGTACACTGAGGTCTTGTGCAGACATCGTCGATTAGCTGTAACAACTCTCCTGAGGCTACGACGTATTCTATCACTGAGTTTCTTTGGTCTGCCGGTACGTTTTGCTGCTTCAAGCACGCCATGTGTCTTCCACGTATTCAGTACATCCAAAACAATTGAATTGAGTATATTTAAATACCTCTCCTTTTCTCTTGTAGACAATCCATTAATATAACACCCAGCAATATTTCTTTTCTCAAAGTCAGTTCTCTCCCGGCGTGACATTTTCACTTAAACTCGCATTTGCGTTATGATCGCGGTCAGTTGCAAGCATGTTTTATACTGTTTGCAGCTGTACTGCACATCTTAATAACGCAGCGGATGCATTCATTTGCTTTTGAAGGGGTTTCCGGTGACCTTTGTCACTATAGTGTATGACCGTTCGCTGCTGGAAGACGTTTGAGGCCGCGTCTTCGTACTTCGGGATTCTGTTCTCTAACGGACTATTTCGGCAGTCTTACCGCTGCCTTATTGTTCAATTGATTCATGCGTTACCATAGTAGCACGTCATCTACGTCACGTCACGTCACGTGATATGTCATATCCCCTCCTTCAGAAACGTGAAAAAATTGCAGGTTTCGGATCATCCGACCTTCATTCTCTTAGAGCCATCTCTTTGTAGAAGAATGATGTGAGAGACTCATCCTCAAGTTTCCCAATCCTAACGGAGACTCAGTTTTGTTCCGGCGTCAATATATATAACATATGATATTTTTGCCACTTAATCATCAGAGCTTAGTTACTGTTTTTTGATTGCCTGACGAAAACAAAATCCCATATATCAATGTTATCCTACTTTCAACCATACAAAGACAAAATGTCGCCGACGTAAAGCATCTTTAAGAACAAATCAGAAGAGTGTGGAAATTCGATTATGATACCTTTCTAGAGTTATAGTCCTTTTTCTCTAGGAAACCAGAAAACTCAAATGTCCCTCATTTACTCATTTTGAATTTGCTACACAGTTAACATATGACAAGGAAATTTTTTCCTGGTGTAAAGTTTGAATGCACGTCTTTGTACACATGGCGTGCCTGAAGCAGCAAAATGTTCTTCAACTGACTACACCGGCAGTCTTACCGCTGTCTCATTATTAACCTCCCAGGTGGCAAGCACGCATATATACGTTCGGAGATTTCTGTGCCGAAAGCGACGATGACGCAATAATACATTAATCGAAAACATGTTCAAAAGCGGCGAGAACGCATTTATACACATCTTAACGACGACGAATGCTACAGAAAGACAGGACGGTTTTAGGAGGGTCTCCTGTTATACATGTGAAAATATTTCGTATTGTATCTTTCAAATCGCCTGCCACCAGAATGGTTAAATTGATGCATGCAAGGCATTAGTAACACGTCATCTATATCGCGTTACGTACTATTTTACTTTCCCCACCCTTGAGAAAAGTGAAAAATCGCAGATTTCAGGTCATTCGACCACCATACTTGAAGGACCATCTCTTTGGTCCTTTGAAAGACTAATCCCACAAAGTTTTCAAATCTAATGGCCAGGAGAATCCCTTTCATTCGGGGGCCAACATAACATATAACATTTTGGCCGATGATGGAATACTAACTTACGTCTTCGTACTTCTAAGCGTCTGTTCTCCCAACTGAAGTACATCGGCTGTCTTATCTCTGCAAGAATACCGATTTGACTCATACGTCACTGCATTAGTAACTACGTCTTGTTAGGCAGTCCGTTACAAACGCATATAGAAAACGTTATCAAATTTTGAGAAAGCTTTCGTGCCCTTACGGTGACTTTCTCTAGACAAACTGAGGCAGAAATGATATGGGGTTAAGGGCAGATCATGTCAAACGTTATACTTGAAGTTGAAAAATACGAGGGATGTCCAATAAGTATCCTGATTTTTATTCCTATCATTTACATGAGAGGAATAAAAAATACAGGATGTATAAATATAATACTCACATATGTAATACAGTGGTACGAACGGTCAAAGTCACTTATACTCGTATTCTCCGTTTAGCATAATGCATTTCCTCCACCTATCGACAAGTTGATTTATTCCGGTATCGAAGAAATCAGCAGAGGTGTCCAGAAGCCATTGACGGACAACCGCTCGTAGATCATTCATTTTTGATAGTGGTGGACACGAGAACTATCTTTCAGGGGAACATGAAAATCAGAAGGTCCTAAGTCCGGACTGTAAGCAGGGTGCGGAAGAACGGTCCACTCTATTTTGCGATTTCTGTTTACACTGGTTTAGCAATATGCGGACGAGTGTGATCATGTGAAGCAACACTTGGTTTTTTTTTTAATGTTGGATATTTGGTCCGGATACGCTGCGCAAGTTTTCTCAGTGTCTTCACATAGGCCCTCGCTTTCGTTGTTTCATATTTTTGCGAAGTACTCAACCAGAAGGATAACGTTTTTGTCCCAGAAGATAGTAAACATGACCTTTGACGCCGACGAACTAAATTTGAACTTCTTTGATGGGCATGAATGGGTAGTCGTCAACCCTTTAATCAAGTCGTCAACCCTTTAATCAAGTCGTCAGCCCTTTTAATCGTTTCATCAGTCACACCCGTGTTAGGCATACGTGACTGTGCCTCATCTTCAAGAATTTCGTGGCCAGCTTTGAACTTCGTAACATTTGAACGAGACATAGCCGCATCAACATACACTGTCCGAAATTTTCTTGTAATGACCACGGCCTTTTACGCCTTCTTTCGTTAAACATTTCACAACTGCTCGAACTGAACACTTAACATAGTCACCATTGTTTTCGATTGACATCACCACCTAAAATTAGTATCAAGCAGCACCGTTTTTAAGATACTTCACTGAAAGTAGTCGTAGTAGTTTGATTATCATACACCCGTTTCTGTATCTATAGTAATAAAAAGCCGGATACTTATCGGACATCCCTCGTAAATTCCTTAGTTAAATTTTGTTTCTACCGGAAGTTAAAATGTGCTCCAGAAACCAAAGAAAAATGAGGAAAAGGTAATAATAAATCAATGTTTTTTTTTGTAACTGAAGAAGCTATGGCATCCATCCAGTCGCAACATCGTTCCTGTGAAGCAGAAAAAATAACACAAAACGTAGAGCCCATTGGAAAGAGGTTAGAGCCGAAGCTCTACATTTTTGTACACTACCGAAATTTGGACGTTCACCTGAGAGGCTGCGGAAATACAAAACGGAAAGATGCAACAATAATCTTCCGATGGAGCTATTGGTTTGGCAGGAGATTATGCTTCAATTTGCATGATTGGTCTCCAGATTCCACTGTCACTACATGTAGATGAGAAAACTACTTTAAATGGATGTGTGAGAAGTTAATATATAAGTTTGTGCTGGAAAATCGGAAAGAAAGGCAGGATGTACCGTAAGACGATGAACGACAATCCCTTGCATTTAGGACATGTCATGCTTTATCTCCATCATAAGGCACAAGGACCAAATGCAACTGAAGCTGCACTGGACAGGAGTGGTGTGTGCAGGATTGGTGCTGTAGCGTGTAGAACAGTTCGCAAATGATTTGCAAAATTTCAAACTGGAAATTTTAACCTGAAAGACAAAAAGGGTCCCGGCAACAATTTTGCTACTGATGAGGACCAGCTCCATGCACAGCTGGGGAAAAGCTTCCCCGTCAAACAACTCGGGATTTAGCAGAGGTACTCACTCTATCGAAATTCACCATTCATGAACACCTGCGGAAGCTTCGCTATGTCAGTCGGTATGGGGTATTGATTCCACACAATTTGTCAGAGATACTCTTGATTCATCGCATTTCGATCTCTGACACGCTTCTGAAACGCAAAAAAAACTATCCTATTTTGAGGAGATTGGTGACTGATGATGAGAGATGGATCGTTTAAAACAATGTGGTGAGGAAAAGCTCATGATTGCAGGGGAGTAATATATCCTCAGCGACCCTTGAAGAAAGACTGTACCTAAAGAAGATTTTGCTCAGTGTTTGGTGGGACTCTGAAGGTGTACTGCACTATGAGCTTCTGCCGAACAAGAAGACGATAAATAGGGTTGAGTACTGTTCACAGCTGGACAACTTACAGACAGCAATACAAAAAGCGCTATGTTTTAACAAATAGGACTGGCATCGTGTTACCTAAGGACTTGCACTGTCATGTCTCTTTGAAGACACGGCAGAAATTGCGGGAGTTTGGGCGCGATATCCTTCCTCACCCGACATATTCTGTGAACATTACTCCCATAGTCTACCGGGCCGAGGGTGGCCTAAGGGTCAGCTTTCGTGACTGCCATGGAGAAGACCTCAGGTTCAATCTCAGGAAGGTACGAACGCTCGAACCACTAAATATCCGCCGTGCGTCGGATGGGCACGTTAAGCCGTAGGACCCCGGATATTGGCCCCTCGGTAATAAATAAGGGCGTCTTCCTCCCTCTTTTGTATATCGCTTCCGTGGAACTTTCCTATCGGGCACTCTAGCCCAAATTTCCTAGCTTCTCATTTCTAAAGGTTGTTTAGGACCTGGGGTCAGACACTCCTTCCTAAAATCCGCCACATATGATCTGATCTGATCCTTAGTCTACCAACGTTTCAGATAGCTTCAGGATTCCCTTAATGGCACGAGGTTCGATTGTTTGGACTAGGCCAGAAATCACCTAGAAAATTTTTTTGCGCTGAAACCTATGAAATTCTGGGAGGACGGAATCTTTGTTTTTGTCAGCTTGCATCACCGAAGGCGAAAGCTTCGACAACAACAGAGTACACATAACGTTGATTAAAGGCCTGTTTTAGAACATCTTTTGTAAAAAAGATCGTGCTTATGTTTCCGGTTTGCCCGTCCGTCAGTTCTTCTTTCCGTCGTTAGTCTCTGTGCACCATATCTCTGCAACTAATGATCTGATTTAAAAAAAACAAAATTGCATTCGGATGCTTGAAATGAGCGAATGATAATCCTTGCATTCTGATTTTTTACGATGCACAACGTCGCCACTAGAGGGCGTAAATGCAGAAAATTTTTTCTTTTTACTGAAAAATAAATTTTATTCCATATGTTTGCTTCTAATTATCACCTAGAAATAATTCTCTTACCTACCGATTCCATTTATATCGAAGACAATTTTAGGTATAGTTACTTTTTCAAATTACGCATAGATTTTCCTCAAGGGGGCATAAAATTACATTGCGTTTTCCCCGAAATCTCTGCTTCTATTGGGTTGTCGGAAAAGTCATGACGCATTTTAGCCATGTTTTGCAAAGGTCATTTATTGATAGAAAGAACAAAAATCAATCAATGATATAATGCCCGTTTTGTTCGATAACTTTTTGTCATCTTTCAGTGAGCTGCAGAATGCCTCTTTCACAGAAGGACCTGTCTTTCGTGGTGAAAAACTGTACAAGGTGCTGATTTACAGGCCTATCTGAATTGAACGTTATACCATGCAAGGACTGTTGAAGAGAGCGAAACAAGTAGAATCTGACGGCGCAAGATCAGGCGAGTATGCTAGGTGTGGCAACACATCCCAACCAAGCTCCAATAATTTTTGGCAGTGGATAAAACTTGTGTGTGGTCTCGCGTTGTCGTGATGGTACACAACACCTTTACAATAAACGAGCACTGGACGATTCTGGATGATGGATTCGTTCACACTGTCCAATTGCCGACAGTACACATTCGAATTGATTGTTTGGTTCTAGGGTAGGAGCTCGAAAAACACGACACCTTTAAAATCCCACCACACTGAGACCAGAACCTTCCGCTGATGAATGTCTGCTTTGAATGTCGTTTGAGGCGAAGCAGCACGTCGGGACCAAGACCGTTTGCGCAGCACATCGTTGTACACAAACCACTTTTCGTCACCAGTTATAAGTCGCTTCAAAAAAGGATCGTTTTCCTCACGTTTATTGAGCATATCGCAGATGTTTATACGCGCACGTCAATTGAGCTTCTTTGAGTTCATGAGGAACCTACACATCGAGCTTGCGTACGTATCCCAGCTTCTTCAGGTGGTCGTGAACGTTTGAATGATGGATGTGCAATGTATGTGCAATCTCTCGTGTCGTGTAACGTGGGTTTGACTCAATCAATGCCTTGATTTGGTCGTCATCAACCTCGGTTGGCCTCCCGGACCGAGAAGCATCGTTGAGGTCAAAATCGCCAGCACGGAATTTCGTGAACCACTGCTGGCACTATTGTTCTTGTAGAGCATTATCACGGTACACTGTACGCAATTTTTCACAAGCTTGACGCGCGTTCTTCCTTTTACGGAAGTAAAACAGTAAAATATGACGAAAATGCATAGTTTGGTCTTCCATCTTCAACTTGATGCCAAATCTCCGCAAATCAACTACATAGCTCACTACTCCTTTTAGACTGCAGCTAGAACTGGCACCTGTTGAATGCCATAGCGATAACTGAGCTGCGCATGCCTCTAGTACTTCCAAAACCGCCCAACCGCCATCTGGTGCCAAAATACGTCATGCCTTTTCCGACAACCCAATAGAACACCAATGTGAACTTTTCTTTCTGCATCGGATAGAGCTCCTGATGAAATATGTTTTGCACACGATTTCTAATTTTTAGTAAAGAATGATTTCACCACTATGGGTCGAAAGTGTTAGTTTCTGCTTCTGATGTATTTGCAGCAAAATCTGAGCTTCTGAATACTTAATTGAAAAACTTATTTCGTGGACCGATAGCGCTCACTTCTGAAAGCAGTTTGAGAATAACTTTTTCCTAAAATAATGAATAGCTTTTCAGCCAAGTGGTTGTAGCTATATATCTTATGTTTGCCGATATCTCCGCTTAAAGGTGTACGATTTGAAAAATTATATTTTGCTGGAGAGTGTTTCAGCTGCGAAATGTTTGCAATATGTTTTCATATTTTTTAAAACACAAAACTGCCACCAGAGGTCGGAAATTCACGTTTACAGTATTATCTGCGGGATTAGAAACCCTGTTGAAATACTTGTTTTTCTGTCAGATACCACTAACTATGCAAACTCTGTGTGTCTATTTTCTCCCTAAGATAATGCAAAAATTTGGCGTTAGGTGGCGCAAATTCTTAACCTTTTTCCTTAATATCTCTGCTTGTACATGTGTGACACATTTAAAAAAATCGGTCAACACTAGATGTCATTTACCTTGTAGAACATTTTAAGTTAGTATATAAGGAGTTCTATAGTTCACAGTTCTGTAGGTAGGTGGTGTATGTGTACTTAAGCTATACCTCAGCTTCTAAAAACGTTATGCAGAAATTTCTTCTTTACCGTATGCCGTTCGCTACAATAGAGATATGGTGCATTATCCTTCGTAAATAACGCAAGGAGTTCCCGCTGGGGACGTAAAAGTAAAAAAAAATTGTTTTTCGCTGTATCTGCTTTCCGAAGACGTATTCGAAAAGTTATTTGTCCTTAGCATAGCGTCTTCAGTTACAAAAAAATAATATTTTTCGCCTATTTTCAACTTTTCCATTACGACTTTTCCAGACTTGTATCCTATTTCCTATTTTTAACTTTTCCAGACTTGTATCCAGTTTCTTTCTGAGCTTCTTCTCTAACTGTTGGATTTTAAAATTTCTTTGTCTCTCATAACTTTTTTGTGCTATGCAAAACGTCTTGGGCACCATTTGTTAATTTTCGTAACATATTTTTTAGCCGCTAGTGGAAGTAATTAGCTCGTTCTATTTATGTATGTTTTATCGATTGTTGAAAACAGTTTAAATTGAACCGGTTAGGATTGTTTTCCTAACCGGTTCCATTTTTGAATATCTTTGATAAATTTAATTCGCAGCAGTACGGATTCAAAAACAGTGATCATAACACCTGATAATTCGGTGTCATCTTTGTTATTTTCTCATTTGCCACGCGTAATGGTTTTTTTATATGCTGTTTTTCGGCACGAACTTTCGGGGCATTATCACCGTCGGATAGATATCCAAAAGACTGGTGCTACAAACAACTTTTATCTTATATTAACTTTTTCTCTCTCTTTCGCTTTCTTTTCACATGCTACTTTAAACTTTCATGCATTACCAAAGTTACCTTAACTCCGATATTGTGTTTTCATATTTATAATGTATAACGTTTTTCATATTCTGCTTTCTTCTCGCATAGGTTTTGTTGTGCTAGTTTATTTCTAGATAACAGCAGTAAATGTGTGAACGCTATAAGTACATATATGATTTTACACCAAAAAAACCCCGATATTTCTAAAATAGTTGGTATGACAAGTTCGTTTTCCTTAAAGAGAACTTGAAAAAAATTCAGTATCTAGACGCGAAAGGATGCACATTTTTTCAGTTCTCTTATGATTCGTCTTTGAAAAAAAAAACAATTTTAAAACAAAACAACGTGCGAATCTTGATTCAGGAACTGACTGAAAAAGCAAAATCTACCAAGATTTCTGAACTATTGACTTTTTTCTGCTGCCTGTTCATTGGAACATTTTTCTCGATTCAAGTGCAACTTCAGACGAAGTGTCCTGACACGGTAACTGTTTGACTGGACACCCACGGAAATACTAGACACGAATATTTCTTTTATACTTTCAGGAACACTTATTCAATGTATGAATATTAATGTCTCGTAAGAGAAGTGAAGTAAATTGATATAATATTGATTTTAAAAAAATGTACTTTAGTATTCCATAATGCACTAGAGTTTCTGAAGATTGCGATAAAAAGAAAGCATCGCACTATTCAAATGAAATTTATAGAACAGATTCCTCAAGGTACAGGAGTTAGTTGATTACATTTGTACAACTATACAAGATTTTTATGATACAAGAGATAGCTGATTACATTTGTATAGCTTTACAAGATTTCACATGATACATGAGATAGCTGATTACATTTGTATAGCTATACAAGATTTCACATGATACATGAGATAGCTGATTACATTTGTATAGCTATACAATATTTATCATGATACAGGATATATCTGATTACATTTGTATAGCTATATAAGATTTATTATTATACAGGAGAATATGTGATTACATTTGTATATCTATACAAGATTTATCATGATATAGGAGATATACGATTACATTTGTATACCTATACAGGATTTATTATGCTACAGGAGATAGCTTATTACATTTGTATAGCTATACAAGATTTCTCATGATACAGGAGACAGCTGATTACATTTGTGTAGCTATACAAAATTTATCATGTTACAGGAGATATATGATGATATTTGTATAGCTATACAAGATTTATAAGGATACAGGAGATAGCTGATTACATTTGTATAGCTATTTATCATGATACAGGATATATCTGTTATCATTTGTACAGCTATACAATATTTCTCGTGATACAGGAGCGAGCTGATTACATTTGTGTAGCTATACAAAATTTATCATGATACAGGATATATCTGATTACATTTGTATAGCTATGCAATATTTATATTGATACAGGAGATAGCTGATTACATTTGTATAGCTATACAAGATTTATCATGATACAGGACATATCTGATTACATTTCTGTAGCTATACAAGATTTATATTGATACAGGAGATAGCTGATTACATTTGTATAGCTATACAAGATTTATCATGATACAGGAGATATCTGATTACATTTCTGTAGCTATACAAGATTTATCATGATACAGGAGATAGCTGATTACATTTGTATAGCTATACATATTTCACATGATACAGGAGACAGCTGATTACATTTGTATAGCTATACAAGATTTATAATGATTAATGATACAGGGGATAGCTGATTACATTTGTATACATATACAAGGTTTATCATGATACAGGAGATATTCGATTACATTTGTATAGCTATAAAAGATTTCTCATGATGCATGATTTAGCTGATTACATTTGTATAGCTATACAAGATTTATCATGATACAGGAGGTAGCTGATTACATTTGTATAGCTATACAAGATTTATCATGATACAGGAGATAGCTGATTACATTTGTACAGCTTTACAAGATTTATCATGATACATGATATCTGATTACATTTGTGTAGCTTTACAAGATTTCTCATGATACAGGTGATAGCTGATTATATTTGAATAGCTATACAAGATTTCTGATAACACAGGATATAGCTGATTACATTTGTATAGCTGTACATGACTTTCTCGCTTCAAACCTCAGTGCCGCGTAAAGTCACCTCGAGCAACAACAACAGCCTGCATGGGTTTTTGATGGAAGAGGGCTTGCAGTCTGGTTCTATGTGAGACCAGAGTTAATTTGTGGTGACTGGAGGAAGCGCTTGATAGGCCAGTCGCTTAGACACCATGTGCCTGACATGACCGAACTGGGACATATCCTGCAAACGTGTAGGTCATGGAAGAAGTGGTATATGCCGTGCATGGAAGAGGTCTTGCACATTCCGGGCTCCATGTGGTCGAACATTGTCCAGCTGGATTACAGCGCCACAGTCCCGCACAATGCCGGTGATTCACCGAAATGAGGTCAAAGGTCAGGTCATAGGAGCTGCTGCTTACCATCATAGATGAATTCTCAGCATTGTGTGGGGCTGTAGAAGCAACCTGCCAAATTGGCGTGGCAGTTAGAGTGCGTGAGTCTGGAGGAAGTCGAGGCCACTGGGAAGCATGTCCAGCGTGTAACTGGAATACTCTGGGTTCGATTCCCGGTGGCGGCCAATGAGAATTTTTCCGTGACTCACTTATAAACGTGGAAAGAGCGATGACTTCTATTTGATGTTCTTAGTCCACGTCAAATGTCTGTATTAATTAAAAGAAATATTTTTCATTGTCCCATACTCAACTTTCTAACTAGGCGCGTAGAGGTAATGTACTTTTGTTAAACGCAAACCTGTTAAGATTTAAAGTACCATATTCGTTTTTCAGCAGTTGAACGAGAACTTAAATTCAACGATACTTAATTGAAAATTGAATAAAGGATGACGTCCATACACGATTAATGATATTGAACATATCTACACACATATTAGAATATTATATCAGGTAAACAAGTTAATAAGATCGTGCAATGCATTGATTATGATACGCTTTCCAACTTACCAGAAATCATTACTCAAGTTATTACTCAAGTTATGAGGATAATGGCCGTAAAATAAAAATCGCTCCTATGACCTGACCTTTGACACCATTTGGATGATATTCAACAGAACCGGTAAAGTATACTTCCGGAACAACATGATAAAGTTTTGTCTCAATCGAAGCATTTTTACGGTAGTAATAACGCAATATCAGGAACACTGAATATCGCCTGTTAAAGGGGGATGAGAGCACATTTTTTTTTAATTTAATATGTTATTTCCCAGTATTGTAATGCCAAGTCGTTCAGTTGCACGTTGTCCCAAGTGTTCCAGTCGCTGAACACGTTCATCCGGGATTCACTGTGATGAACGGCTTCGTAGTTCTTCCAAGCGCTGGTTCGTTCTTCGGATGATTCAGCTGCGGTTCGCTGTTTATTTAGTGGCCTTATTTGTTCGAGGTTTTCTTCCGATATAGATTCATTGAGGGTTATAATAACGTCGGACATTATAACAATGCTCCTTGCCTTAGCTGCCCGGAATGGTCTTTTTGTAGGTTGATCTTCTTCCAATGGAAGGTCATATGTTTCGAGACTGGAAAGCGATCGGAAACCATCGGATCTTGAATGTCCAAGCTGTTCCATATTTACTTCTTCCGCTTGTTCTTGTTCCAAGAGCGCCGTATTCTACTTATTCTCCTTATTAAAGTTGAAACGTCCACGTTTTGTAGGGGGTCGACCAGCCATATTTTTTATATTGTTTTACCATCCACGTGACACTCTGTTAATAGTAATTAATAAAAATGAACTAATCATACTTAAGCACAGCGGATCGGATACCCTCGTCATCAAGTGACTATTCAAAAACGTAAAAAAAAAAAAAATGTTTTATTAACAGTTTACCTTTTGAAAGAAAAAACACATCAGCATTCCGCTGCTTATACTGTTCTACACATCAACTTCAAGCAGCTGGTACAACTGACTTTTTGTTCTAGAAGAAAATAGAAGTAATGCGTAATACGCACACAACGCGTGACGTAATGAGGCAGATGGGGTCTTGCGACCATCTGCTTGCGAGAGTGTGACGTCATAAAACTTTTATAGGATACACACACAACGCGTGACGTAATGAGACAGATGGCGTGACCGCGCGCCAACATCTCAATCGCGAGAGTGTGACGTCATAAGATTTCTAAGCATGGGTAACATTAATGGGACGACGCCATGACACTAAAAACGTGGTTTTTCGGATTGGTTATTTAACCCACTAAACGAATTTTCCCGAAGTCGAGATCAAGCTAAATCGATTTCTAGTACCAGAAAACGGTAGGCTAACGACGTTCATCAAAATCCGTAGAGCCGTTTTCAAAATAAAAATTTCATACATACAAACATACATACAAGAATTACTCTTTTAATAGTATAGGATAAGGGCGATGGAATGAATCCCGATCCTATGTCCTGACCTTTGACCCCATTTCGCCCATTTTCAATAGGGTTCGTCCCCAGGTAGTCCCCTACCACATACTAAAATTCCATCGAAATCGAACCATTTTACGCGAGTTATCGTGCGGACAGACAGACAGACAGACAGAAGGACGGACGGATAAAGCTGGAGCATATACGCTTCTTCAACCTACGGTTGGAAAGCGTAAAAATACGTTTTTTAGCGGTAAAACCCGCTAAAAAACCTCAGGATTGAGTGCTGGGCACTCTGAAAGTAATTAAACGTTTTAATCTTCGTGTAGATATGTTTAATATCATTAATAGTGTATCGACGACATCTTTTTTTCAATTAGAAGGTAGCACGATAATTTTTACTTTCCCCTTTAAAGATATTTTTTTGTAAATTACATTTTTGTACATACTTTCCTTGAAAAAATATTGCCCATCTCAGAATTCTTTGTTTGCAAAAATTCATATAAACTTCAAATTTCTGTGATAATGCTTCTGGTATTGAGCAAGACACACAGTGCATGTCGCCTGTGCGTTTCTTAATATATCTGTAATATACTTAAAGGCATTGAATCATGAATGTATTAAACTGATTTAAGAGCGTTCGCAATCCAAAGTTAAGTGAAATGGTTCATTCTATCTTGAATTACATTTATAAAAGCTCGTCTGGTGATCCCGAGAGAGTTCACCGGTCATTTCATTAATAAATGACAGAAAACTCACATTTTGTGTGGAATTTCTAATACTTTCTGCAGTATGTAGAAAATTTGTGTCACATAACTGGCAGATATATAGGGAACCTACGACTTCTAGTTAATAGCCGACCTTTGTGAGATCTACAACTTTCCGCGGAGATTATGGAAATGTTCTTTGAAAGGTAACTGAATTCTTGTGCACAATGGAGTCCCGGATTTCTTTGGACCCATTTCTTTCGGTCCTTTTATTTTGCGTTAAGCCCCAAGAACGATCAAAACAGCCCAATGGTGTCACGATCAATCAGTATCTGATGCACGTTTCTGCCATTTTCGCTTCTTCGCTGCAGATGGCAATAGTAGGTAGTAGCATGCTTCACCTGGTGTTAACTGCCTGCACAATTTCCAGTCTTTACGGCTAAATTGCTGTGCTTACCTGCAGCAAATTTGAAGCACTGAAACTCTTGCAAAATAGTAAAATAATGTGCTGAAATGATTGATGCAATTCTTCTGAAAAATAGAACTTATTTGAAAAATTGATCTTTTCAAAAATTGTTAAAGAATAAGTAATATGAATTTATATATTTCGCAGAATAAAGTTGTTTCATTTTGTGTACAATTTTTGCAATTTCAGTTTCTTCCAAAAATTTCATTTAACACTATATGACTTGTATCGATTGGAACATTATCATAATAGTATTTTCATATTAAATAATGCCAAACACAAAATTTTTTGTTTATCAGTAAAGTATTAAATCAGAATTTTTTACTCGATTTCTTGAAATATTTATCAAAGCGTATTCCGATGGTCAGATGTTAGAACCTTCGAATTAGATTTTTCTGAAAAAGATTGAAAAAAAGAAACAGAATGTTACATTATTTTTGAAGAATGCGAATATGTTAGCATAATTCCATTTCTGAAAAAAGGTTTATTGTGCCAGAAGCAGAAAGACGATTCTAAGTTCCCGCTTTACCAAATGAGCAGCGTTACCCTGTAAAGGTCATACGGGGAAAAGACAAATTAAGTGTTCCTGTAGTTAAAGACGGGTATTTGAACTTAGATTACATATACTTCTTAATTGTGTACCGTATAATTATAACATACAATAATTATCAGGGAGTAGTTCTGTTAAATAAATTGAGAAAAATCTAACCAGAAAAAAATCTCATCTACTGCTTCTTCTAATCATTTAACTTTCTTGTACTGTAACATTACTAGAAACTGGATTAGAATAAATTAACAAAAGTTAACCTGCTCCCTAAATGTTATGGCATCTGATTATTTTCCCCGGTAAATTTAGGGGCGTCACCTCACTTTGGGTAAATTCTGTGCGACACAGCTACGCCTTCCTCCCTTGAGAAATTCCTGGGTGCGCTACTGAAGAGGAGTGACTTTTTCTCCCGAAAGGAACTCTGATTATCATGTATTATGTTTGCTACCATTGTTTGGAGATAATATGAAACGTTGTAACACATTCACACTACTTCTTGGGTGAACAAATCCATATAATCTTAGACGGCCGCAAGCCTGAAAAGAAATGTAGATCGTACAAAGACCGAAATAATGTTATCTAATGAACATTTTCTACAGCGTTATAGGGAACATGGGCCGATTGCAGATGGCGCACTGAATTGTTGGATTAATAATGCTGGAGGGGATGGAAACTAACGAATTTGTGTTAAATAAAAAAAAACGGTTTAGACGAAATGGGCACTCAAATGCAGCAAGTTATAAAGGAAGGTTGATTGTGCAATACGTTTATTTTTTTTTATATCATTACCTATATTTAGAGTTTTATCTCCTAAATATCTCTGTAAAATTTTCTCAATTCCAAACGACTTTGTAATCTCTAAGCATGAGGATTTTTTAGTCTTCCGGGAATTAGTACGTATTAAATATTATAAGAACATTTTTGGTATAATTTTCGTTTCTCCATTGCCACATAATACGTGGATGCGAAAAGACCAAATTATTTAGGAACGTATAACAGAGTCCCGGAATTTTCTACTGCACGTTTGGGTAGCCTTCTTCTATAGCGTGAGAAGACACACAATTATGAAAGGAAATGAGACATCTGCTTTATACATAAAAAAACCAACCTGTTTTCGGTGATTTTAAGTGATCCTGCCAATATTTCAAATGATCCTGTAGTTTAAAAGGATTTGCCTTTCTGGCAAATCCTCCGAAACCTCTCGTGTTCATTTGTACAATCATGTACTTATAAACCTAACAATTGGCACTTTATAAACATAACAATTGGATGTCAAATCTCTGAAATGAAGAGGCACAAACATTTCATTGGATTAATAATTTTAAAGTTATTTCTCACTGCATCATAAAACAAGTTAGTAACATCATGCAATGCATTGATTATGATACGCTTTCCAACCTACCAGAAATTATTACTCAAGTTATCACTCAAGTTATGATGTTAATGGCTGTGGAATAAATCTTGATCCTGTGCCCTGACCTTTGACCCCATTTTGATGATATTAAATAGAACCGGTTGAGTATTTCTTCGGAACAACATTCTAGAATTGTGTCGCAATCAACGCATTTTTACGTAAGTTATGACGCATAAGGGTCATGGAACGGATCCCACTCCTATGTTCTAACCTTTGACCCCATTTCGCACATTTTCAATAAGGTTCGTCCCCGGGCTGTCCCCTAGCACGTACTAATATTTCATCGAAATCGAACCATTTTCACGCGAGTTATCGTGCGGACAGACAGACGGACAAAGCTGGAACATATACACTTATTCAACCTACGGTTGGAAAGCGTAAATAAAACAGGCATCGCTGGCGATGTATTTATAGGTGAATTAAAATTCACGTGATAGAAATACCCACTTAGTATCCTCATTTTTATGTATCTGACAAATCATATGCAAATTAGAAGACAAAAATAGAAGAAGTGCCTGTGTAAGGAAAAACAAAACTTTCAGTCGAGAAAAGGTTCGATGAGGACCTATATATGTACACCTTCCTTTTGAGTTTCTGTCTAGTTATGTAAATTTGATTTCTCCTCGTTAACACTTTAACGACCATAGCGCCCAAAACGCCCGTACAAACAAACTGCCATAGCCGAAACGCCTGTCTACAGTGGGTCAGATTTCCTACCCTACTTGTTCTTCAGATTTCCTTAACCTATGAGGAATCAGCAGGAGTCACAATCAGTCACTATTGTTTTTATTAAACAAAGAAATAAAGCATCAGACAGTTACTGGCGTTATGGTATTAAGAGTGATACATGATTTTTGGGTCATGGTCGTTAAAGGGTTAAAGGTTATCTAAGTTAACGTCACAAAATTCCTTCCGAGGAATTTGAAGCTGGCAGACTTTCAGCTGGGTCAAAGGGAAATCAACACTAATAAAGTGATCTGAGATAAGAGCTCACAAATCTTTATTTAAAAAGGCAACGTTAATACTGCAGTAAAATGCAGTGCAATACTAAAAGAGTGATTCTTGTACATGCAATATTGATACGAGCAGATAGCGAGCGATTCCTGTAAGAGCGATCGTATTGAACCAGCACATTTTAATTCGAAGAGAGGTACGTATCAATATTTACTTTGCGATATCTTTGATTGAGTTTAGCGTATTGTGTTACGAATGACATGTTGGTGATTGTGAATTATTGACGTGCCTAAATACGAATAAAGGGAATTTGTAATTCAATAAGTAACATTCATTTGGTGTTTGTTTTACCACTGGCTCTTTCCCCTCTCTAGAACCAGTGACCCTAAATTAGAGACAGGCGACTGCTTGTAGCCTATTGAGTTGCTCACGGTGGTCGTTAAGTCACCAGTCAAAAAAATAAAATTCCGTTGTCAAATAATTCTGGCAGTGACACTGAAGGTGAATTTTATGTGTAATTAAGATTTTCAGCAACACTACAAACGACTGAGACACATCCGGGAAAGTGAAATTTAAGCCAACATGCTAATTTAAAAAGTTATTTCAATGAGTTTCAGTTAGTTGTCTTTGTTTTGATATTTAACTACCACGGCGACACACTCGATGGGTTATAAGCCCTCGCCCGTTCCTAAGTTAGGGACACTGGGAGAAAAAACAGCCTCCACACCTCACTGGAATTCGAAACCGGATCTATCTCGGAGGAATATAAGTTAAGTTGGAGTTGAAACTTTAAACATAAAATCAAATTCAACAGCCCAGAAGAGAACTTTAATTTTATGTTGCTGGGTAAAAACAAACATTGCATTTTGACACATTGCATATTGTTTTGCAGTTCAATACGATTACATAAAAAAACTAGAATTATAATCTCTCTCTCTCTCTCTCTCTCTCTCTCTATCCCTCTCCAATATGGTGCTCTTTAAACAGTTTGCTTCAATTTTTATATCCTTGTTTTCCATGCCGCAGATTAAGAATGATTTTGATCAGCAGGGTATAAAAGGAAAGCTATTCTCCATCTGAATTTGTACACACACGGTCGAGTCACATTAATGTGACCACCAGCTAATATCCACAGAACCACCGTGTGCAGGGCGGAACGAAGCTAGGCGGGCTGGAAGTGACTCAATAAAGTGCTGGAAGGTGTTCACAGCTGTGTGGAGCCATGCGCTGACTGCAGTGCATCTGACAGCTGCTGGAGGGTGCGTGGTGGAGGATCCATAGAGCGAACAAAACGATCGAGGTGGTCCCACAGATGCTCAATTGGGTTTAAGTCTGGGGAATTAGAGGGCCAGGGAAGTACTTTGAAATCTTCATCGTGCTCTTTCAACCACTCTCGGACATTTCCAGCTGTGTGACACGTCGCATTGTCGTTCTGGAAGATGCCACCCGCCCCAAGGAAGACAATCAGCATGTATAGGTGTACGTGGTCTGCAAGGATGGATTCATAACGACTTCGGTCCATAGTCCCTTCCAAAGGTAAGAGTGGACCCAGAGAATGACACGAAAACTTTCCTCAGACAACAACTCTGCCTCCACCAGCTTGTGTTCTTCCAGCAATGGTTGAAGAGTGTGTGTTTTTTTCATTGGAGGTTTGACGACTACCATGAGCACCTCAATTGGCTATAAGCAGTCGGCCGTTTCTAATTTTGGGTCACTGGATTCAGGGAAGGAAGACAGCCAGTGCCGTGACACAAGGACAACATCCATGCCTCACCGGAATACGAACCCAGAACCCTTTCGGACGAATGATCAGAAGCCACCGTTTATACCACTGCGCCACCGGGGTAGACGAAAAGTGTTTGTTCTCCGATATTTCTAGCATTATACGCCGACGTCCATCCGTTCAATGAAGCAGAAAACATGACTCAGCGGAGGTCGAAATCCGATACTGCCGTGCAAATATAAACCTTTCCTGCCAATGCACCTTCTTTAGTATACGTGTAGTGACCATCCGTCTGCATCTGAGCCCCATACGCAGCAGGGTTCCCTGAACTGTCGTTTTGGACACACTTTCGGTAACTCCCCTTTGCTCATTCGGTCATTGAGCTGCTTTACTGTGGCGTCTCGATCGGCCCTCACGCACCTTCGCAGCCGACGTTCACCTCTTACATCAATGACACGTGGTGCTCCGAAGTTTCCACATCGTTTACTCGCGAAGATGCCATTTTTCCAATCTGGATACACTTTAACCAGAGCAGCACCGCAAGAATTCAAAAACTGCGTTCTTTCAGAAATACTGCCACCCTTGGTCCGAAAGCCGATAATCATATTTTTTGTAAATCTGATAAATCGCTCCTTTTATCCATGGCAGCAACGAGTGATATGTTTTCAGAATGCCTACATCACACCTTATATACCCTCCAATCCAGCTCATGACACGTGACTTCTTTCACTGGCTGCGCGCTGTTGCCGTCAAAAGTAGGAAGTGGTCACAATAAAGTGACTCGACTGAGTACATTTCATTAATTTGTATTAAAAACTAGTCACAAACAAGCGCTAAGAATGTATGTGATACATTAGAATAACGTTGACGCAAATCTGTGTGCGCCGCCCCGGTGACGCAGTGGTCTAAGCAATGGCTTGTGATCATTCGTCCGAAAGGGGTCCGGGTTCGAATCCCGGTGAGGCATGGATGTTGTTCTTGTCGTACAGCACTGGCTCTCTCCCTTTCCTGGAACCAGTGACAATAAATTAGAGACGGGCGATTGCTAATAGCCCATTGAGTTGCTCACGGTGGTCGTTAAACCTACAATAAAAGAAAATGTGCGCGTTAAAAATAGTCTCTGATATTGATACATACACTGGTGTGTAACACTTAAAAACGCAGTGGAAAAAATAAAATAACGCCGTAAGTAGCAGCAGCACCAAAACATAATTTTATTCAGCACAGTGTCTGAAAACAGAAGCAAGAGCACAGGCGTAATACTAGGGCAGGATGTGTGGTTTGCGTGAGGTGAGGCGAAAATGCTCTCACGCAGTGCATTAGCATCAGTTGAAACGAAAGTCACCGTACGTTGTGCATAAGTATTACAGACGTTCGAATGTGTTTGTTGTGTGCTATAAACGAATATTCCCGTCGAGAATATGCTGATGATTTCACTCGTGGTCGAAAAATTGGGAGGCTTGAGGACGGGAGAAGTGTTATGAGTGGGGTCCAAGAGTTCGGTAACGCCCGTGGCGTCATATCATGTGCTTGCTCGGCCTTCAGGTTTGCAGGTACAGCTGTGCGAAAGACTGGAGGTAATCGTCCAACAAAAACCAAACCCTGGTGAATACCGCTATCAGCTCTTACAGGCCCCGAGCGGTTCACACCAGACAGTAAGTAACCATTCAAAATAACTGAACATGAGCATCGAACACACAGTATCGCCGTTTTCAGTTTCCAGGCGACTACACAACGGTGGACCGTTTGCTCGAAGACTAGTATGCTGTGTGGTCCATTAACAAATGCTCATTAGAGACACGGTGTACAGTTATGAAGGGGACAGAAGAACTGGACAGGAGAACAGTGGACTACGGTACGTTTTACTGATGGGAGTAGATTTAGCCTCTCTAGCGATTTTGGGCATCAGCTAATCTGGCTCGAGGTTGGTACTCGGTATCTCCCCGGAAACAGCGATTAAAGTGATAGATAGGGCGGCCGCTGGGTTGTCTTCTGGGATGGCATGCTTATCGATGGACGTACGGAGCTCCAGATATTGGAAGGAGGGACTTTAACATGAGTGCGCTACCGTTATGAGGTAATACGACACAGAGTCACACGCTCCTCAGCTTGCTTTGGGCTCAACTCATTTGCAGACGTTTGAAGTCAAAACAGAGGTGGTGTAGGTGCCGAGCGATGGTGGTTTGTGATGCATGGACCTCCGCTGCTAATCGTCTGTGTTGGTGCATGTGTGCTGTTTAAAAGCTAGACGCAGGGCTTCGATGTTGGTGGTGATTGATGTCCCACACCTTGATTTGTCAACGAGCTTTGTGTTGTCTCTGGACCGGTAGCGTTGGAACCATTTTCTTGCTGTTGCAGTGTTTACTGTACTCTCACCTTCTACACTACAAATTTCCTTCTCGGCAACATTCGCGTTCAACCCTTTTTTTCCAATAATAGCGTTGGAGCACACGAACAACAAGTTTCTCCTCCGACATTCTCGTGTCGTATGAGCTGCACTCACGTGTTAGGACCGGCGCATTCCTAGCTGTCTTAGCAGCGAAGCACGTCACCCAATCAAGCGTGAGACACATTACACCTTTCAGCGCATGCCCCACCTGTTCGGCGAAAATTCTCCATTTGCACCGCGATACGCTACGAACTTATGACTCACCATGCACTTCCTCAATTGTTTGTTCTGAGGTGCCATTGGACCCCATTACTTATTAATGGATGATTATACCACTGTGACTGTTGATGAGCTATTGAAAAGTGAACATATTCAGAGGTTGGATTGAATAATACGTTCCGCCGACCTAAATCCTATTAAACACGTGTGCGGCGCTCTAGGGAGACCCGTTGCAACACGTCAGCACACAACGGAAACTGTCCAACACCTGAAGGCGTTACCGACAGGAAAATGGGCAGTGTTACCACAAGTATTCATCAACGACCGGGCGCGAAGTATGGACGGCCGCCCCGGTGGCGCAGTGGTCTAAGCGATGGCCTCTGATCATTCGTCTGAACGGGGTCCGGGTTCGAATCCCGGTGAGGCATGGATGTTGTGTTTGTCTTACGGCACTGGCTCTCTCCCTTCCCTGGAACCAGTGACCCTAAATTAGGGACGGGCGACTGCTTATAGCCCATTGAGTTGCTAACGGTGGTCGTTAAACCTCCAATTAAAAAAAAAAGAAAAAGAAGTATGGACGGACGGTAAAAATCAAGCATCGACGTTACGCGTGTACATACCTCCTACTGAAGACCTCATTTTCCCTTCGTGCTGTCTTTGGCAGTAATACATCTGTATCATGGCATCCAGTGCCATACATCCAATTCTGAATAAAGTTGCACTTTATCCATTAGTATCTGTAGTTGAGTCGGTGTTGTTTCTGTAAAAATTCGGTAAGTAATGGAGATCGTATGGTATGAATTTCAAATATCGCGGCAAATCCTGTGCGAAACTATAGCCCAAAACCTCCCTAAGTTATGTACTCTAGTGTACGAAAATATCCAAAGAATAAAATTTGCCCGCGTTGAAGATTATTCACGTTAAGAATGTTCGCGTTATTAAGGTTCGACTGTAGTAATTGATTGCCACCTGCAATGAAAATTATAATAATTTCTTCAAAAATCAATCAATAGTCGTTATTTAAATATATGCAAACTTAAAATATCGTATCCGTAATTGTCGGCTGATACTGCGGTAATTAAAGGAAATGTTAAATAAATGTATCTCTAGGCGAGTAGAGAAATGTATATTATATTCAGTGCAAGAAAAAAACATCGAGAAGGTAAAAGGAAACTGAACAATATATGACCTGAAAGAAGGGAAATAAAATATTGACATATTGAAAAAGACAATTAAAAAACTCAGCTGTTTCTTATACATTATTCGTAGCTCAAAAGCATCAAAATGAAGGACAAGTATTGGAAATAATACTATGTCAGTTATACATCTTCAGGTTGAAAATAAATGTCAAAGTCGAAATGAACGACACACTGGAATTTCGAATGCCTTTAATTTTTTTAAGATAATTATTTCTTGAGCGAAATTTTGTTACTTCATACGTACATAAATTTATAAAAACTAATTTTTAATATTTACCTTTTGTGTCATGGGACTGATAGTATTATCCATTCTTCCTTTCTTTAGAAATGAGTTTATTTAATCCTGATGACAGCATTTAATACGGAAACGTTAGTAAATAATTTAACTTCAGCAAAACAGTTTGAGACCTTATGTGACCGGAAAAACTGAAATACTACCTAGCATATTTATGCGGTAGTCAGCTAGATTTTGATAAGAAATTTATTGCAACATAATTTGAAATTTTGTTATGTTATGATAAATCATTGTTTTATTTTTTTCCCCATCAATTTTAAAGAAAACATTCGTTCTGTCCTTCTTTGAATCCGGACGAACAAATGCTGATTAAAATCTTCTGAATATTTTGATAAATGGGGAACAATATAAATGCATTCGCAAATCCTGTGAACGAATTTTGGTATTTAGTGAGAAAGCTTCGTAGTTGGCTCCACTTTACAAGATCTAGAAAAAGGAAACGATTGATATATTATTAGCATTTCCAGATTAATGATTGGAAGAACTCCTTTGCAGAAATGAATAGAAGTAATGAATTTTTCAGTTAATGAAAACGGTGAGAGAACACATGTTAAATGAAGATATCTTATAGTATAGACCGATGAGTCATTACATTATGTCCACCTACTTAATGAGCCGTAGTATCCATTTTGCCCGCAAAACAGCGGCGACTCGGCGAGGCATTGATTCCATGAGGCGGGAATAGGTATCCTGGGGTATCTGGTACCATAATGTCAACAGCAGGTCCTCCAGTTCCCGTACATTTCGGGGTAGTGGTGATTTAGTGTGAACCCGCTTTTCTAAGGAGAACCATAAATGTTCGATTGGGTTTATGTCAGGTGAATTTGGAACCAGGACATTAACACAAAGTCATCAGCATGTTCCTCGAACTATTCCTGGATATTTTGGCGTGGCGCATTATCCTGTTGGTAATAGCCATCACCAGCAGGGAACACATTTGCCATGAATTGATTAACTTGGTCCACAACGATGTTCAGATTCCTGAAAGCTGCCAGGGATTGTGCTGTTGGTAAAATGGGTGCTAAAGCGTCCCAAGAAAACATCGCCCACAGGATATTTCTGCCTCCCCTGACCTGTTTCCGTCCAACAGTGCATCCAAGTGCCAAAGCATCCGTTGTTCATCGGTGTATCCGCGCTCACCCGTCTACGTAATGTACCAGGAATCTCGATTCGTCAGACCAGGCCACTTTCTTCCAATCATCCACTGTCCAATCTCGATGATCTTTGGATCATTTCATCCGTTGTTGACGATGACGTGCAGTGAGCATGGGGATCTGGCTGGGTTTTTGGCTACACATGACCATGCGCAGAATAATTCTATGGAATGTGCGCTGTGACATATTTCCCAGATCACCACTGTTGTGCCTGCGGATGATTTGTCGCATCGCGGCCCTGCTGTCGCAGTGAGAAAAGCGCGGCAGTCTCCGGTCTCCTCTGGCATCAGTGAGCTGCGGACAACACAGGGCTGGACTATAGTTCGTCGTTTGGCCATCTGTGCACCATCTTTGATACGTGCTCTCAACAGTGGCACGGGAACAACCCACAAGCCGCCCGGTTTCCGATATCATTGTTCCAAGGCACAATTTGTCCTTTATCGAACTTCAATAAATCAGCAGCTTTCCCTATTCTGACTTCGGACATTCTACTAAGTAAACGCCGGTCCTCGTGTTGTATGTGTAATGTTCTAAGAACTTCACCTGCGCCATCTTTCTTCCTCTGGGAGCGCTCATTTCTCTAGGCTGGGGGTGGGGGTGGGGGTGGGGGTGGTCATAATGCAATGGCTCAACTGTGTAGTCTAAGAAATTTACAATTACGAACTTTCAAAACCAAACGTTCGTGCATGTGTTTCTTTTAACGGTTTGAAAACTGTAAAACTCGCGCCTCCCATTATTCAAATAATAATTTAGCAGAAAAGAATAACACTGGTGTGCAAAAATTAAAGACGAAGAGGAGAAATTAGCATAAAAGCGGAACAAGCAGGCAGAACGGACTGAAAGACCACTCAGGAAATAGACTAAGGGTCCGGTACGGTAGGGCATGCGCAGATATGCAGCATGACGTAGGGTGGAGGGGAGGATGTGTCGAAACGATATAAAGCACACGGGCGGTGTACGCTCACCAATTCGGAGAAAGTTATTGCACGGTGTACATCGGTCTGAACGACGTCGAGTTGCTGCCACCATGCGATATGGCCAACAGGCAATCCAGTAGACGACATCTGGATGACTTAACCCGAGGTCGCGTCATTGGGAAGTTGGAAGAACGTCGAAGTGTGACTAGTGTTGCCGTGGAGTTCGGGATCGCTCACAGCACCGTTTCACGAGCTTGGAGAGCATTTAAAACGACAGGAACAGCTGTCCGAGAGTTTAGCAGTAGTCTTCCACGAACAACCACGGCGGCGGACGACCGGTATATTGTCCTACAGGTGAGAAGAGACAGATGGCAGACAGCGGGAGAAACCGCAAGGCACATGCAACAGAAAACTGAACGTCCGTTATCGCGTTTTACCATGGCCAGGAATCTGCACAAATGTGGTCTATTTGCACGACGACCTGTACGGTGTGTGCCATTAATGCCTGCTCATCGGAGACGGCGGTTTCTGTGGTGCCAGGAAGACAAGAACTGGACCCATCAGCAATGGGCTCAAGTTCTCTTTACGGATGAGAGCCGATTTAGTCTGACGAGCGATTCTGGACGTATACACATCTTGAGAGAGCAGGAAACACGCAATCACACCTCGAACATCATCGAAAGGGGCCGGTTTGGAGGTGGCGGAGTTCTCGTTTAGGGCAGTCACATGCTTGGTAGCCGTACTGACCTCCACATTTTCCAAGGAGGTTCAGTCACTCGTGTCCGCTATTGTACCGAGGTTCTCTTGCCTCACGTGCGTCTGTTTAGGGCTGTTGTGGGTCCTGAGTTCCACTTCATGGACGACAACGCTACATCTCATCGTACAGTGCCTGTCACAGAGCTGTTGGAGAGTGAAGAAATTCAACGCATGGATTGGCCCGCAAGGTCCCCGGATCTAAATCCAAATCGAACACGTGTGGGACCTTCTCGATAGACGCTTGACAGCTCGTCACCAGCCGCCAGCAACGATTCCGCAGCTCCGACTGTCGCTACAAGAGAAATGGGTCGCGATGCTTCAACAGCTCCTTGATAACCTCGTCCTTAGCATGGACAGATGTTGTAAATCCTGCAACGCAGTCTGGGGTGATTATATCCCTTACTAAAGACTGGATTTTTCTTGGCAGCCTCCTGTCACATGGACGTTTCTGTCTTGTGTCCAGTTGTGCTTGAAGCTACCTTTTCAATAAAGTGCCTTTGTATCCCTTGTTTGAACGGTTTTGCTCACTTGTCCCATATTCTTATATCTTGGGGATCTTATGGTATGATTTGAGTCAATGTGGAGCACTTCTGCACGACGTTACATTCGAAAAACCGTCTCGTCCTTAATTTTTGCACGCCAATGTATAAGGCTTTTCAAAGAGTAATTTGCCTGATTTTATATTCAGAAAACATGATCTAACTTGTTGCATACTATTAGGTTTTATGGCGAATTTCACTTTAATTAATCCAGGAAAGGGGAAAGTTATTTAGATGATACCATTAACAAAGACTAAAGTCCACTCATTGGTTTCGATGTTCCCATTTAATAGCATAGACAATTATAATTTTACTAGCAAGGAATTCATTATTTTGTGCTAACATAGAAGCCTGCAAAATGGAAGAAGATATTAGTCGAGTTAGATGGAAAACGTTACACGAGATATATGGAGAATACGTGAACAATGTGGAAAAAAATAACAATGAGTAACAAGAGTGACGAGTAACTTTAATCACGCAGTCTACACGTGGACTAAATAAGAATTAAACGCGATAGCGTCAAGAGAAAAGGAGCCTCATCGAGCGGATGGTGTAATCACAAATTTATACGAGAACATTAAAATAAGCAATGCTAAAACTGTAGAAATAAGAGCCAGGACAGAAAAGACTTCCGCACTGCCGAATTTCACATTCATATAATTTTCGTTTTCGTGATGAAGCTGGAAGACCCAGGGGTGGAAAGCTGAAGAACATTTAACAAACCTGCTCTCAGTTTAATGACTACAAATGTAACTTAGTTAATTATGTTCCGCAATGCAGATGTACAAAGCATTTATTCTGAATTCATTTCAGACAAAATGCTGATACCATCATGTGTAGAACACGTTCACTCCTTAAGCATTCGACTGTTAATATTGGGTTGGAAAGAAAGTAATGTCTTCAAATGTAAGGCAACAGAAAAGTGCCAGTTGCCGTATATACAAGTACAAATCAGTTCAAAAAGCAATCGCCATTGTTTGCCACGACCTACTTCCATCGTCTGGGCAGCTGTTGGATGTCTTCCCTGTAGAATTGGGGCGGCTTGGAAGCAAAGATGTGAGTAAGTGCGCGTCAGACTTATTCGACATCGTTCCGGGTTGATGAACCGCTGTCCATCCAGGAAATGCTGCAACGACCGGAAAAAGTGGTAGACTCTTGTGCAATGTAGGCTTGGGACAGCAGCAGCTACTTACCCAGGTCCCTGATCTTGTGACTGGTCAGCCGTTCTGAGGGAGGCTCGCTCCGTTCTGCTGTAGAAAGATGCCCTTGCTTTTTAGCAATGCTTGTCGTTTTGACCTCAGCGATGCGTGCAGATCGTCGAGCTGACGGCAGTACACATCGGCGGTAATAGTTTTGTCCGGCAGCTGCTCAAAAAACACACCCAGCATATCCCACCAGATAAACAGGAAGACCTTACGTTCGTGTAAACCGGCTTTGGGAGCCGGCATGGGGTTCTGCTTTCTTTTTTTTTTTTTTCGATTGGAGGTTTAACGACCACCGTGAGCAACTCAATGGGCTATAAGCAGTCGCCCGTCCCTAATTTAGGGTCACTGGTTCCAGGGAAGGGAGAGAGCTAATGCCGTAAGACAAACACCACATCCATGCCTCACCAGGATTCGAACCCGGACCCCTTTCGGACGAATGATCAGAAGCCATCGTTTAGACCACTGCGCCATCGGTGCGGCTTCTTCTGCTTTCGGTCCAACCACTGTCTCTTAGCGCTGACATTGTCATGCAGGACCCATGTTTAGTCTTTGTCTGCCACATTGCAGTCCAAGAACGGTTCAACTTGGTCACGTGCAGGCAGCGAAACGCATGTACTCATGCAATTTGCTTTCGGCTTAACTGTGAGTTGATGGGGTACCCTAACTCCGCTCTTGTGTACCTTCCCAAGATGACGCAGGTGCGTGATAATATTTGTGTGGGTATTCCCCAGCTGTTTGGCCAACTCCCACGTGGTCACATTTGGCTCTGTCTTCACTAAGGTGATCAATATGTCCATATCCACTGTTGCAGGTCTCCGAGCTTTGGGACGACCTGGCAATTACAATTTTCCTTTCTAATCTATTCGAACTAAATACAGCACTGGCGATGTGATATGGCATTTGGGTACACACTGATAATGTTCCTTACAGAACTTGCAGGGGTGCTACCGCGACGAAACCCATATAGCATGCAATGGGGGATGTGTTCCTTGTCCACTTTTATGTTCGCTCGCGCTTACACTCTTCGCCTTCTGACGGCTAACTTCCCCTGACTTAAGCCACCTACCGGTTGATGCGATGACGGTTTGTTACGTAATCTCAGTGGCCAATGTGCCCGTGACTTCGAATTCGGGTATTTCGTCACCCGATATAACTTCCTTACCAACCGAATACTAACGCCTTCGCTCTACGGCTCCTCAAATTTTCACTTCACTAGTTACAACAATGTAAGTAAGAAACTTTCACTTGTAATAAAATGAAAGTTTATGAATTACATCGTTGTGAGTAAAGAAGTGAACATTTGCCTATATTGTTTGGATTGGAATGGAGGTTTAACGACCACCGTGAGCCACCCAATGCGCTATAAACAGTTCCCCGTCCCTAATTTAAGGTCACTGGGTCCAAGGAAGGGAGAGAGGCAGTGCCGCAAGACAAACACGACATCCATGCCTCACGGGGATTCGAACCCGCACCGCTCTCGGACGAATGATCAGAAGCTGTTGCTTAGACCACCGAGCCACCGGGATGGCCGTATACCTATATGTTTACTTCTCTAGTCACAATTGGAAGCAAATATAGTGCTACAGTCTTTCATTACATTCCGGTTGCTTTTAATTGATACACTCGCTGGGACGAATGGCGATTGTTTGGCAAAGGTTTTCAGAAAGTAAAAGGAAACTTTGCCACTACCATTACACTACAGAAAACGTTTAGAATATTCCACGGTTGAAATATTCTTAAGTTGATAGTAAATGCTATTATTCCCCATAGTTTTATCCTCACTCATAAATAGATGTATGTAACAAAACATAGGAGGACATGGTTTATATAAATAAATGCAATGTTTAAAAAATATCATACAAATAAATACGCAAAGGTTTAGCAAAATATTGCAGCCGAGAAACAAGTAATCTGTTTGAAAGCTCCTGGCAGTAATGAGATGTATCAGGAATAATATTGCCAACAATGTTAGAGGAGGCAAATGTATGGTAAAATATATTTTTAATAATTTCAAATTTTGTATTTCAAAAATTGTTTAGTAAGAAATAAAAAACAATTATTCATAACAAAATACAAAATAGAATTAGATTATCATATAACTGTAGAAAAACGCCAAGATTAATGTTTTTTCCCTTAGTTTCACAAAATATATTGCTGTGTGTTGAGCTCTTTCTCGAAAGCTTAGGAAAGAATTGTGCCATTTTATTTCCCACCAGAAGAGAAACTGTATCTCACTGTTCCTGAAACATTAATTAACTATGACGTTTTCGCAACATTACAGGATAGTTTTAATCTAGATGGTGTGTATGGGCTCTGTTTCATAAAAAATAATTGAATAAAGCTCTGTTGCCTGAATAAATACGATATAAGTTTCCTTTGTTTAAAGCAGAACTGTCGTGAAAATGTTTCATTGGGGACAATGCAAAGGAATGTTTGTATACTACAGGTGCAAGCTTCTAATTTACAACTCCCGAAGTATTCTTCTACACATCTCCTTGCGAATAAAGCACATGAATTTAATTTTGAGCATCCTTGCAAAGAACATGTTTTAAAATTTAATTGCATTTGCTGGCAGAATTTCTTTTCAGCTGTGCAAATTTTGAACGATATTATGCTTCAGATGCTGCTAAGATGTTTTACCGGTAATATGTCAAAGCTGTAAGCATCCGAATATGAGTGTAAGGTAAATGGCATCAACCGCATCATGAAGATGTAAACACCGTGAAAAATATATTAAAGAACAGGACGCTTGCTGAAGAACATTATTTATGATTAGTACTAAGATCTAATCGACATCGCAGAACAGTGTACTGAGTGATACTAACATTTCAATGCAGCACAATATTAAGTAGTTATACTTATAGCTCAATAAAGAACAATAATAATGAGTGATGAAAAGAACCCACTAAAGATCATCAGCGAATGACTCTGAGAAACCATCATCATATCAAAGATTCCCTAAATGATGGTTTTTTAGTGGAACTGAGAACTAGCTGAAAATGATTATCTAGAATTTTATCATGGTAAGCAAAGATACGCTAGTAGTCATTCGTGGAAGGCAAGTCTAGAGTACAGGAAAAAATCCGTATAAAACTAATGATTTTACAAAATCATCAATTGTGGTTTTTAAGACACCATACGAACTGGTGTTGACAGCAGCCGAAAATAAGGAATAATAAGAATCATATCCCTCACTAGAGTGTCTCATTATTTATGGTGTTGTAATTACAACAATAAAATGTTTGATATTCAAAATAGTATAACTATACTAAAAATCCGAAACTCCTTGGCGTAGGATACAAATAAAACTTTCCGAGCTTTCGCACATCAACCAGATGGCTTTTTCAAGGAAGGTAGATAACTAACTCCAAACTGGATAATAGAACGTTTCAACAATTTGAACCCGGTGACTTGAATAGACGATAAACGAATAGGAGCAAACTTAAAAACGCGCTCAGCAGGATGAACTTTAGTGTCTGGCATAAGGTCTCCGGCATCTTTATATACACTTAAGAGCAATTGAATTAGAGACAGCTAGCGTTATGCAAATGTGGCGCTCTGGGCGGCCCTGTAAACGGGAACGACATGACGTATGCAGCGATCCGACAATATAAGGAGTGATGCGACTGGAATCAGTAAGAGTCAGACATAGTATGGGCAAGACGAAGGATGTAAGCGCATTGGATCGTGGGCAAATTGTCGGGGCCCGACGAATGGGACACTCCATCTCGGAAGTCGTACAGGCACTTAGATTTACACGAGCCACTGTGTCACGGGTGCACCGTGAGTACATCGAATCCGGGAAAACCATCCATGCAAGGACCAACTGCCGTGGACAACAGAGTGTGTGTTAGTGGGGTCATCGTCGGCTAGCTCGCATTGTAACAGCGGATAGACGGGCCACAGTGCAAGAAATCACTTGGCAATTTAACGGTGGTGCACAAAAACGTGTAAGCAACCACACCATCCAGAACCATCTCCTCGCTATGGGATGCAGAAGTCATCATACTACGAGGGTACCGCTGCTGACCGCACATCGCAGGGTGCAAACATTAGCATGGGCGCGGGAACATCGCCACTGGACCCTAGACATAGGGTAAAATGTTGCCTGGACCGATGAGTCGAGATTCACGTTGGTACATGTGGATGACAGGATACGAGTGCGGCGCAATCCACATGAAGCGATGGATCCTTCTTGCCAGCAGGGTACTCTTAAAGCTGGTGGGGGTGGCATTCTCGTCTGGGGACTGTTTACGTGTACTGAAATAGAACCCCTGATACGTGTGACATCGTCCCTCACAGGTCAACGTTACCGAGATATCCTAGACGACTATTTGCTCCCGTTTGTGCGTATTCAACATGCCACTGGGGACCTCATCCTGCACCAAGACACTGCACTGTGCCATCGCTCACGAATCGTATCCGAATGGTTGGATGAACACTCCACCGACGTGACCTCGCTTCTTAGGCCAGCTAGGTCCCATGACCTCAATCCCATCAAGACTCCCCTCCACCAAATCTTTCTGAACTGTGGGAGCTTGTTCAGGGGTCGTGGATCTATATGGCTTCCCAACGCTTCCGGTGTCTTGTCGAGTCCATGCCGAGACGTATCGCCGCCGTCATCAGGGCGAAAGGTGGTGTTACACGTTACTAGACAGGTATCTCTAATTCAATTGCTCTTCAGTTAACAATTCCTAAGATAAATATTTACGATCCCCGTCTTCTCAACGAGGCAGGTATTTATGCCATCTCACTAAAGTATCCGGACTGCTCCAGACGATACTACATCGGAATGACAAAACGTTGGTTTGGAATTAGAATCAGCGATAAAAGGAATACAAGAGCTGGAAAATTACCCACTGCCCTATCAAGAGAAGTCAAATTCAAGTCCCCTGATTGTATATTTAGTGATGTAAAGAAATTAGCTTCATATTCCACCCCCAAATTTACTGCAACTCACGAAACCTTGGAAATCTTAACCAGCTGCATTGCTTGCAATGATGTAGTCTCTCTGGAGTTGCAACGTATTTGGAATCAATTCTTCAAATAATGCTGCGTTTTCTACCATAGTACTGCGTGCCTAACCAACGTGACCTCGTTTCTTCGAAATATCACGTTTGCTCCTATTCATTTATTACCTAGGTAAGTCACCGCGTTCAAATTGTTGTAACGTTCTATTATTCTGTTTGCAGTTAGCTTCCTTGAAAGAACCATCTGGTTGATGTGCGAAAGCTTTAAAAGTTTTATTTGTATTATACGCCAAGAAGTTTCGGATTTTTAGTATAGTTATACTATTTTTAATATAATTGGTGAACAGTTCCTGCTTATTGAAAATGTTAGATAATTAAATTGCAAAAACAGTAAAAATGGCACAAGATCAATGAATGAAAAACGGGATTACAACATTGTACAATACAAGTTTGGAAGATGTGAATCCAATACACCAGTAAACAGATTCACATCTTCCAAATTTGTATGGCACAAAATGTTGATTAAACAGTAGGAAGTATTAAAATTTACTTAAGGTTTTCAATCAAAATTGATGTACCAAGCGGAATTTTAAATGATTCCGAGGCCGGTCTGATTGTGCAGTGGTCGAAATGCCGGCATCTGAATATTCGTCCAAGATGGGTCTGGATTCGAATCCTGGTGAGGCATGGATGCCGTTTTTGTCTTTTGTCACTGGTTCTCTCGCTTTCGTGGAACCGGTAGCTTTAATTTAGGGACGAGTGACTTATTATAGCCGATTGAATTGTCCACAGTGGTCTTTAACCCAACCTATCCCTTCCCTCCAAAATATAATTATGCCGAGCTTATTGTGTATGTTCATTATTTTGATAACTGAAACACGTTTTCCAACCATGGGTAGCTGTACAAGGTTTCACTTAGGTTTGTACTGAGAGCAGTGTATCCATATATCCAGGAATGTACGAGTAGCAGATTTCGGCAGGAATGCATTCCAAAGTAATAGAAGCACAGATTGCAATTAACATGTAATTCATTACCAGATAATGCAGTAACAGGTAATGCGTTACAAGGTAAGAATCCCAAGTATGGTTTGCACAAGGTAATGGAATTAATTTGTAATACATTACAATGAAGAGGATATAATTCAATTATTTAATAATGCCATTACAATGCAATGGAATTATTTGGTAATGAAATTACAAAATTTGCAAATAATAATTACATAGTAATAGTTTATAGAAATGTACTTGTGCCAAAAGCTATGTCTAAAAAATTCGTCCATGTAACATAGCAGACAGAGAATAAAAATGAATTGTTCTTTGTTGAAGACTAAGAACACATGCAACGCCATTGATCTTTCTTTCATTTTTGCGCTATTCTCTAACCGAAATAAATATTGCACTCGTACTTACTTCATATGTATTATTTCGTTCAAATCACTTTTCTTGCGTCGAAGACGGGGCAACTACTCATGTCATCCACGTACAATCTCCAATACCTACGTACATTTGAGGTCCGAGAGGTGGAAAAATTGTCAAATAACCCACACAACGTACAAGGGTGTACTGGTTGCTGGTTTATTCACGTTTTACTTTCACCCATAAGTTACTGGTTAATTCCCAACTGATAGTTAACTATTAACCATCACGATTAATATGGGTAACTGCTACATGTCATTACAATTACCATGTAATTCTAATGACCAGTTCGCCATTACCATGTAATGCTAACGTTAAGTTCTTGTTCCCATTACCAATGCATTACCGATCAATTCAATTACGATTTTGCCCAACTCTGGGAGGTAGCAGGTTTAATGGCAGAACAAAAGACTGGTATTGTGGTGCTTATCCACGCATTTAAGGCCGGCGTCAATTGGTAGCACTGCAATTTACATAAACAAAGTTCGGCTGCAAAATTATGACTTCTGAGTTGTATGTAGCATTACACAGTACAATAAAGGCGGAAAATTTCATCAATTCCCGAATATTGGAGTCCGTTCTTTTTAAAAAATTGTCAGACTAAATTGAATATGCACATACACAACTACTACTGTCACGCACAGAGGTTTGATTATTACCACTAAGACGAACATGGACCTGCCTATTTGAATTGAAGGAAGAAATAATATGTCTTCTCTCAGTAGTGAAATAGAGTTTTTATTTAGACTGGCCTTTCGCCAATTAAATTACTTGGCGAACATTTTCAACAAAATAGACATAGTCATCGCTTGTTCCACGTTTTCTTTAATTGACACACAACAATAGAAAAATTGTTATCCGGTCACCGCTGGGATCGAACCACAGATCTCCCGATAACTGGCCGACTGCGTTCGCCTTACGCAACAGTGGCCAACAATCCACGGCGCTATGTGTGCTTATCTGTCAGCGTCTGTGTCTTAACGAAATAAAACGTGGAAAGAGCGATGGCTTCGTGTATTCACATTGTCTCCACGTATTGAGAAGGTTTTCACTATCACTCTCGCTCTTTGAATTTATTAGCTGTAATTTAATAGCTTGTGCCGTTAAGCCCTACCAGATGGAGAAGTCTCAGTTGCTGAGTCCTTCCCTAAGGATTTGTGAAGTTAGATGCTGACAGATAAAAACACATAGCGCCGTGGATTGTTGGCACCGTAGCGTAAGGCAAACGCACTCAGCTAGTTATCGAGAGATTTGGGGTTCGATCCCAGCAGTGTCCGAATAACAATTTTTGGGTTGCTGTGCGTTAATTAAAGAAAACGTGGAAAGAGCGATGACTTTGTCAGTTCACATTGTCTCCGAGAACTATTTTTGTTTTTTAAAGATCTTCATATTTTTGTCGTACATGAAAGGGAGTGCAATGTACATCCATTACTGTATATCCATTCATGAATACTTTGAAATGTATAGCAATTGCTTAAAACAACAAAAACAGTTCGATACGGGCTGTGTGTTAATTAAAGGAAACGTGGAAAGAGCGATGATTTTGTCAGTTCACATTACCTCTACGTATTCGGACGATTTTAACTTCAACAAAATAAATGAACACAAACTTTTTCAATGGCTTAGTATCTTTTTATTTTTTATTTTTAAGGTACACGATAAGATAAAGGAGTTTTATATCAAATCTTTTTTTTATGGTTAAATTTAATTAATGATGAAACTATTTCAATTTTATAAAATCTTTATGAATTTACTGAAAAATGTGAAGCCGATGTTAATAATACCGTGTTTGGAATCATTAAATGCCACTTCGTCAGCCTCATTGAAGCATGTTTGAAATATTTTCCACAGATGAAGAAAAAGGGTAATGCACATTAATGGATGACTCCCTGGCGGCGCAGTGGCTTAAGCGATGGCTTCTGATCAATCGACCGAGATGGGTCCACGATCATTCGACCGAGATTCGGACGTTTCTTTGGGACAATCAGTTCATTCTTCTGCTGAGAACCATAGACAGATAGGAGGGAGTGGTAACAGCTAGAAAATCTTGTTTACTTTATGTGTTTCTTGTTCCTTATTGGAAAAAAAGTATTCTGTCAATCTTTTTATTTTCATTGAGCGAAATTAAATAATTTTTACGACAAATTTCCCCATAAACTCCGCATGTGGGACAATACAAAATATCATAGATAAACGAAGCACGTGTCAATAAAGCAAGAGTTCTACTGAGCCTTGTCAGAAGGCTAAATGATATAGCCCCGGAAGAAACCAACTCCTGGTTTACTTCTTTGTTTAGCGACAACAATGGCAACTAAGGGTGACCTCTGGTTATCCCTGGAACGCCGTGCAAATTCAAATATAGCGGGTAGGAAATCATACTAGTGCTAGCCGGGCGACTCAGTCGCTTGTGTCTGTTTGCAGGTAAGGTCGTGTTGGGAGCTATTGTCGCGTAGGGTTAAACCTTGAATAATAAAAAAAAAACATTAATGGATGACAAGTTCTTTTAATACCAAGACTGTGAAAATTTCCCATCACATTACAAGAAAGCTTAATCGAAGTATCGGCTGATAGCCCACTGACAACAATTTTCAAGAACATGTCAATGTCAGATTTTCGGAAAGCAGTTTGTGTAATGTTCAAGGACATAAGCGACTTTACTATTTCAAAGCGTATTCTGTTTCCATTGACTTGCCTGTCTGAAGAAGAATTTTTTGCACTGACATCCACTGACATTACGGAAATGAACCGAACAGATCCATACACAAGCCTCATTTTTAAGCTCAATAACACTTGTCCTGAAACTGAGCTATTAGTTTAAAAAACAACAGGGCCAGACTTTTTTTACTTTTCATTTTTGGGCTTTTAATAAGATGCCGTAACACGATTTACTCTAAATGGTGTCATCGTTGTTGTTGTTTTTTATTCAAGCAGAGTAATAAATTCCTAATATAATTTTATTACGTGATTCTTTGGTTCTCAGCAACATTTTTAAACACGTGGGCCATACAATATATGTTAAACAATTAGAGGCACACATTTAAGAAACATGAGTTTTGGGGTACACAAATTCAGAGCTAACAACGAAAGGGACATGTGATTGTCGCTGATTGCAAAACCAAAGTATGCTGTTTAGATAGAGGATCATAAGATATGTTTATATACAAACTTTGAGCTGCTGTGGACAACAGGGGGAGCCATTAGAGACTTGTTCATGAGCATTATATTATGAAATGTACGTATATTATGAATGCTATATTAGAACTTCTTACAAATATTTTCTATAAAAATAAGTCTAAAAAGTCCGTATAAAATATGGTTAAATTCATAACGGATATAATGAATTAGCTTTATTTGCTTTCCGCTAAGCTAATTATAATGAATAAGCTCTTTTTACCAGCTAGCTAATGATAATAATGAAGCTTTCCTACTGAGCTAAGTATAATGCTTCTGCTACTGAATGATATGCTTGTACTAAGCTTCAAATAGTGAATTCAAATGGTTGTTGTTACTAGTTAATTAAGAACATGAATAAAGTCTCCTGCTAGTAGTGTAGTAATAGTATTGAACAAACTTATAACTGGTAGTAATGTTGCAGCAGTAATTAGAATGAATAAAGTCTTAACACTGGTTGTTAATGGTAATAAACTAATGATATAAACCTAACAGCCAGACAGAGGTCTGACAAAAACTATTAATTGAGAAAGACGTACTTACTCAAAGCTCTTTTATTATGTAACTCTTGGTCATCCAAAGCACACACACACAACTTGTTTCACAATAATGAAAAATCAAACTAATCACATAGAACGAAACTCTCTCCTCTAGTATAACAACAAACGATCTCCCTATAACAACAAAAGCTCTCCTTATAACAACAAAATCTCTCTTTATAACAACAAAATCTCTCTCTATAACAACAAAAGCTCTCCTTATAACAACAAAATCTCTCCTTCGCTATCGATGAACGCGCCTATATATACTGGCTACCACCACGTCATGACTTACGCTCATTGCCAGATCTCATTCATCGGGTGAAATAATATTTCGTTCAGTAAGAAGATAATTTACATCGTAAAATAAAATAACCAGAGATAGTAAAATCAAAAGGAAAGTGAATATAGAGTATACGTTACACGGACATTGTGTTGGTAACATCAGACAAGAACATTTGGTACAGAGACCATTTTCTCCGTCTGCAGTCTTTTGTTCACTATCAGTTTTCAGCTCCTCGATTTCAATACCTAATCCGCTTTGCATTTTATAAGAGTGATTATGTCACTACTTATCCTGGACACTTCCAAACACCTCTCCAGTATTGTTTTGAATCGGGCCTAAGTAAGGAATGTGGTAGAAAAGATAGCGAGGAAACAGTATTCATGAAATCTGTGAGAACTACTTTTGTTGTTTAAAGGTCTTCATATTTTTAGTTGTACATGAAAAGTGAGTGCAGTGTATATCCATTACCGAACACGCTATACTGTATATCCATTAATGGATACTTTGTATTGTACACCAATTGCTTAAAACAACAAAAACCATTCTGATACTGGCCGCAAGAGTAATGGAGATTCCATGAATATTGTCTCTGCCAGTGTTCTTTGATGTCCTATAACTTCATGATTTACATTCCATATCACCTAAAAGTTTGTCATTATCCATTACCACTTCAGTACTGTCGAATGATATAACAAGCACTGTGCATCTAGCGGCAGCGGTCCGGACCGTTCCCTTGTGAGTACTACTGGCCTAGGGTGCTCGATTCTGGTCATCTGTTCGAGATGTGCTCGAGTCCCGTTCTGGTCCCGGTCCAGGATTGGATGTAAGTGTTGTGTTCATTTCAACGACGCCCCGACTGTGCCCTTTTCTGAAGCTAGTGGCCTTAAATTAGAGACAGGCAACTGTTTGCATACATCAATTTGGCCATATTGATTGATAAACTATAATTCGAAAAAAAGACGATTATTTTCCAGAATATAAAACACGTGAAGTTGTTATTCACGTGTTTTATATTCTGAAAAATAATAAAAACACGTGACAAATTATTCAGACGGAAGCTGCTTATTTTCAAATGGATGAGATACAATCACTATGCAGAAATAATGTTTTAATAGGACTTAATACTTAAATAAAAATTACTGCAATAATATATTTTCTTTCTGTAAATTATTTCTGATAAGTGAAACAAGCAAATCCATTTTTACTAGTTTAAAGAAACAATCCGAAAATTCCTAGTTGGCTCAGCTTCGAGTTCCTGATTAGCTTCTCATGACGATCCCTCTACTTGGAAACAAAGGAAAGCTTTCCAGAAGTGTGAATGAAACTCAAGATGATGAAAAAAAGAAAAAAAAAGAAAAATCAAACAAACAAACAAACATAAAAAAAAACAAGCCGTGAACTATTTCAATCAAAAAGAAAACTGCAGTGTCAATAATATTTCCAATTTGGATCTGAGTTTCCCCGAGAAGAGAATATATCAATTTCGTTATTTTTATTTTGCAAAATAAAATCCTTTTTCGGTTATTGCTTTAGCTGCGTCGATGTTCATGAAAATAAAAAGTGAAAAATTATGTCTTCGCAAAACTAACCTGACATAAATATACAGTTTCTTTAATATCTTCGGTGCATTTAAATATAATTTAATGAAAGTGTGAGACTTGTTTCTGCTGGCGCAAATTAGTACAATATTATTGCTTACAAACTCAACCATTTGAAACATTTAACGTTAAACTATGTATTTATTGGGCGTTATTGACACCGTCATAAACGAAAGTACTGCTTTTAATTAATGTCACGAAACTAAAATCTGGACGGGAGTGAATTTTATTCATTTGGCTAAAGCGAGTTTCAAATTTCCGCGACCACTAATAGCAACAGATTTTAATGAAAAATATAAAATAGTGGCTGATGGTTTGCACGATCACCCTTTTTCCTGATTTGAAGTGCATACGGTAGTTATCCTGATAATTTTGCCGAAGCTCTCAACTACCATGATTCTGGTTTCGCAGTGAAACAACAAATTATCGAGACCTTTTTTCAGGTTTCCTTGGTTACTGTCATATTTTTATTTGTATACAACTGTGAAAGCTGTGATTTGAATACTGTATGTTACAAGAGCAACAGCATTTTTAGAGAAAAGTGTCTAGCTCCGCCATGTGTGTATTTAAAGGAGGTGCCAATGGAGCCCCGAAAGTGTTTCATTTTGTTGTTTAAATGCGACATACCGTAGAAAGAGTGCTCTAAATTTAATAAAAATGCGTCAGCTTTTATTAGAAAATAATGTTTTAATTTTTTTCTATTTTTCATTGCCCTTTATTTTGTCCATCAGGACATAATAAACATTAAAAAACAAATAAAGTTAAAAACTTTCATTTTTTGTCTCCCCGACACACAAAAAATCCATGTAGGCCACTGAGCTTCTCAGTGAAATACTTATTTTTTCAGCATTCAGATTCAGATTCTGTCATCTTCCGTCAAGAGGACACATCTCAATCAGAAAAAAAATTTGTTGTTTAAATGTTCGTCAGAAATGCCCCCAGGAGATGCTTGTTTTAATAACATGAAAAACTATCCAATCGTATAAAAAGAACTGGATAAATACTTCTACTTTCTTCTTTACAGTTATTCCTTTATTCAATCATCGTTACTTAAGTGTTAAAAATTTGAATTCATTACAGGTTGTCCATTGGTTAGCAGAAACGTTGCCTGTCGGAAAATTGCCATTTTTTTTTTTTGATCTTTTGCGTACACCAGAGTTGGGGAACTTTTTCATGTTGGAAAGCCGCATTAACCCTTTAAGCTGTCGATGTACCTGCGGTGCCCAGAATTTTCTGCGCTCTCTGAACAGAAATGTCCACATAGCCGTTGAATTTTGCGAAAACTTCGGCAAAACAATTCCCTTCTCCCCCTCACCTCAGCAGTAGTGACAATAAACCAGCCACAGGTGATAATCGCTCCCTTTCTGATCTTTTATAATCCACGACCCAAGGAATGACTGCATTGTTTTGTTTTTGAATGATAAATTGTTTTGTTTTGTAATGATAAACTGTTTTGTTTTTGAATGATAAATTGTTATGCCATGGGTCATGGATTGTAAGATTTGTATGTATGAACATGATATAAATCTTACAATCCGTGAACCAAGGAATGATGGAATTGTTTTGTTTTTGAATGATCAATTGTTTTGTTTTGTAATGATAAATTGTTTTGTTTTGTAATGATAAATTGTTTTGTTTTTGAATGATAAATTGTTATGCCATGGGTCATGGATTGTAAGATTTGTACGTATGAACATGATATAAATCTTACAATCCGTGACCCAAGGAATGATGGAATTGTTTTGTTTTTGAATGATCAATTGTTTTGTTTTGTAATGATAAATTGTTTTGTTTTTGAATGATAAATTGTTATGCCATGGGTCATGGATTGTAAGATTTGTACGTATGAACATGATATAAATCTTACAATCCGTGACCCAAGGAATGATGGAATTGTTTTGTTTTTGAATGATCAATTGTTTTGTTTTGTAATGATAAATTGTTTTGTTTTTGAATGATGAATTGTTATGCCATGGGTCATGGATTGTAAGAATTGTACGTATGAACATGATATAAATCTTACAATCCGTGACCCAAGGAATGATGGAATTGTTTTGTTTTTGAATGATAAATTGTTTTGTTTTGTAATGATAAATTGTTTTGTTTTTTGAATGATAAATTGTTATGCCATGGGTCATGGATTGTAAGATTTGTACGTATGAACATGATATAAATCTTACAATCCGTGACCCAAGGAATGATGGAATTGTTTTGTTTTTGAATGATCAATTGTTTTGTTTTGTAATGATAAATTGTTTTGTTTTTGAATGATAAATTGTTATGCCATGGGTCATGGATTGTAAGATTTGTACGTATGAACATGATATAAATCTTACAATCCGTGACCCAAGGAATGATGGAATTGTTTTGTTTTTGAATGATCAATTGTTTTGTTTTGTAATGATAAATTGTTTTGTTTTTGAATGATAAATTGTTATGCCATGGGTCATGGATTGTAAGATTTGTACGTATGAACATGATATAAATCTTACAATCCGTGACCCAAGGAATGATGGAATTGTTTTGTTTTTGAATTATCAATTGTTTTGTTTTGAATGATGACCTGTTTTGTTTTTGAATGATAAATTGTTTGTTTTTGAATGATAAATTGTTTTGTTTCTGAATGATAAATTGTTATGCCATGGGTCATGGATTGTAAGATTTATACTTATATTTATCCATGACCATGATATAAATCTGACAATTCATGACCCAAGACATGATGAGGAAGGGCTAGTTACCCTTGACAAGGACATCAAGCCATTGGGTAGGAACAAGTGACTCAAATGTCTTATCTCTCCTGTTCTTTGCTGTTGTTTTAGTCCTTTTACTACGTAATCAGTGATTAAGGATTTCACCAATCTAAATTATCATTTTAAGTAACAAACCTGAGGGAAAAGCTACGCTGCAGCCCCGGTGACGCAGTGGTCTAAGCGATATCTTCTGATCATTCGTCCGAGATGGGTCTGGGTTTGAATTCCAGTGAAGCATGGATGTTGTGTTTGTCTTACGGCGCTGGCTCTCTCCCTTCCCTGGAACCAGTGGCCCTAAATCAGGGACGTGCGACTGCTTATAGCCGACTCTGTTGCTCACGATGGTCGTTAACCCTACAATAAAAAAATCTACGCTTTCTTATGCGCTGTTCCCTCGTTTCTGCCACGTTTGGCTCACTCTTAAACAGCGAATACATTCGCTTGAGCACATTTCAGCCCATTTTTCCTAACCCCGAGTTAATGCGTTCCAGCCGGTTAAAGGATTAAGTTAGTTGTAATCTAACAAGGCGGCGTTCAAGAAACTTTAATGAGATGTACTTCGAAATGTACATGATTTTGTAAAAGTTTTACTATGTACTAACTCACTTCAAAAACTGGAAAAAATGTTGATTCTAAAGTTAACTAACCTTTTAATGACTTCGTGGTAACTTCCTCTCTTTTGGAAAGTAATTTAATATTCGGTTGCTAAGTCACGCACTCTTTACTGATACTGTAGATGGGTATCCGTCATTTGTGACTTTAAGGACATCTTGATTTGGGTTAGGTAGGAGAATGATGATTCGCAGCAATAAGTGGTTGAACAGCCAGAAGCCATTTTTCGTGCATGTTGCAGCAGGCTTGGGTATTCTACACTGCACAATTTTTTTGAAATTCACGATCCACTTACCGTGATTTTTTTCGTGAATTAATTAAGCATGTTTCTGGTACACCTTTTTCCGTGAATTGACGTAAAATACCGAATTTCACGAATTTTTCGTACGCTAGAAAAATTTTAGATTTTCAGAAACCTTTCCGCAATTTCTTTTTTATATTAAAGGAAAAACTCCTTTCTCACTTTTCTGTATCCACATGACCAAAAATGTCTGGTAATAAGAAAGATTCACTCCAATACTTGGGGGTTTGATTAATTGTTCAATTTCAATAGCCTGTCGAAGTATTTGATTTTGAACTTCTTTAGCGAGATCAGCTAAAGGAGTTCAAAATCAAATATATCACAATAATTTTGGTTGTTCTGTCACAGGGTATTTCTTCTCCTCTTCCCAATTTGTGCACCAGCTATTATACTGTGTATCGTGTTTCCGTAAGAAACCGGGTACTTAATTTATTGTACAGTTGAATGCACGATGTCTGTGTATCGATCTGTGGAGTCCTTAGGACAAAAGCAATATAGCTTTCAAGAGTAAATTTTGTATTTAAGAATTTTGTGAAATAATGTTTTAAAACAGTACATTGTACTTTCTCTTACAGATAAATGAAAGTCAGTTGTAAGAAAGATGTGTGACGTGTATGCACCGCTGGACGCGCATGAGATAAAGGCAGATAGCAGCGAGAGCATACGTCCGCGTAGCTCAGTTGGGAGAGCGACTTATTCCGGAATGAGGGGACCCGGGTTCAATGCCCGGCGTGGACAAATATGATGGAGAAATTTACTTCGTTGTATTGGCGCCCGAACTTTAAGAATGACCTGGCAGTAAAGGTTCTCGCAGTGGTGTGATGTTCTTTCCACACCGCGAGAGAGGAATAATAAGAGAATCCCATCTTCAGCGCTTCGAAAATTAAATGTGTGAAATGTTACGTTCTACACATCAATTGACTGGGATTTCTCCAACGTACATTCTTCAGCGGATAACTGCTTACAGCGACACTCGTCCCGGCTGAACCGTAGGATATACCATCAGCCCTCTTTGGGAGGGGTTGTGACGTGCCTGCTCCGCAGGACGCGCATGAGATAAAGGCAGATAGCAGCGCGAGCATACGTTCGCGTAGCTCAGTTGGGAGAGCGACTTATTCCGGAATGAGGGGACACGGGTTCAATGCTCGGCGTGGACAAAAATGATGGAGAAATTTACTTCGTTATAGATGTCAAACTCCAAATCATTCTGTTGCTTGGAAAAATCACGAAAAAAAATATGTAATTTGTAATAACACCTCGTACAAAAAAAATATTAGGAACGTATTCAAAAAAATAATGAGCTGTAATAGAAAATAAAATGACTAAAACACTCGATTTAATGAAGAGGAAAAATCGCCATCGCGCAATTAAGTTTTACTTTCAACGGAAACCTGGCTACTGTCGTATTCTGGCTCAGTTGTTAAGACGAGCGGCTTCAACATAAGGGGCCCGGGCTCGAACTTTGCTACAGGCGAAAAAGGGTTCTCTGGCGTAAAAGCTGAAGTATTTAGATTCTTGGGTTTTGCAAGATTTCAGTCTTTTAAACTGACACTTATAAAAACGAAAATTTTGTTAAAAAACGGGCAGTTACCGGCAAATTTGCTGCACCTTATTTTCAAAAATTGTGTAAATTCAGACCGCTTATATTTTAGAGTGTAGTGCATTTTTCCACATTTCAACTGAACCTTTCTTAGTGTCAAATGAGGATTTCAAATTTCCATTTTCTTAGAGCTTAATTCCATTTGTTTTTCTTTAGGAGCAATAGAACGAAATCATGACCTTAGCAAGCGTCAAAATAGCCCTTATGACTTAACAATGTTTTAATTGTGGCGGTCAGGAGGGAGCATTATTTCGTTCAATATTGTTTTACTCTTTGGTATTTAGATACAGTCATTTTAAGATTACAATAAAAAAAAATGAATGACGAAAAAAACATATTAATAAAACTAAATTGAGTTGTTCTGAAAATTTTGGATTCATCCGAAAGGCCGCAGTCCCTAGCATAGACTATACCTGTACACTGGAAGAGCTTGGGAGTGTGACTAAATCTAAACACTAATTATATTGATACGTAATTTAAGAAATTGAAGTCGTTACAGAATGATTCGTTCAAGAAAAACGAATCGGGTAAGTGAGTCCTTTACGAACAATTCTCTAATGAAACTAATTGACTCCACACACAAAAAGAAATCATGAACGTTTTAAAACCAACTTATTTAGAATCAAAGAACAAAATTTCCCTCAGATTTAAATAAGTTCAAACTAAAAACCATTTACAGAACAGTGAGAAACAACGAACGACACAGACGGAGCCGACCGAGAACCAGTGCCTACTGAAAGTAATTAACAGTTCCTACTGAAAATAAATAACAGTTCCTACTGAAAATAATTAACAGTTCCTACTAAAGATATTTAACAGTGCCTACTGAAAAAATTAACCAGAAGCGCCAACGAACGAAACGAACGAATGAGTGCGATCAGAATGTTTTTTACGTTAAATTGAAAGAATGAGTGTTTACATCTACACAATAGAACTCAGCTTCAGAGAGCGACCTCTGATTTCTCTCAACACGTACCTTAACCGTTGGGGAGAGGGGATATCTGCGCCTGGTAACCTACCCAGAATCTTACGATTTTGCATTTGAGGTGAGATGTCGAGGCGCGAAGAAAATTTCGGTTTTCGTAGGTTTTTGGTTTGGTGATTTCCATATAAACGAAGCTGAAACTGTTGTCATGTCATGTAAATCAAATCCCTGGTAATTGTAATACAATATTTCTTGTAACCAAATGGATTTTTTGAAAAATGTCCTGTAAATTAAATAACTAGAAATTTAAATTTAAATAACAAGTAATAAGAACGAAATAAATGAAGGCAGTATAGATTTTGAAAAACGAATTTTTCATGCATTTCAAATTAGTGTGACGTACATTTTATTTCTTATGCAAATTTCAGATTTTTTTCCTACTATATTGCACACTACTTCCCCGAATTTTGTTTTTATTTTCGTAACGCTATGAATGAGTCAGACGTTAATAAAAAAACAAAAGCGGTTTACGGTGATTGCAATTGCTAAGTTTACACTGACATTAAAAAAAATATTTTGTTGGCCCACAAGAAATATATGATTTTAAAAGTATATTTATGTTGAATTTAAATATATTAGTTTTTTTCTATCATGCAAGTTTTTTTTAGTGGCATGTGATTTAATATGTCACATTTTTACATAACCTTATAAATAATTAATAAATTACATAAAACGAAACAACTGATGCTTTCCTGGCTTATTTAACTTATTGAACGTACCTACTGAGTGCCCAGGAGTAGTCAGCCAGCATGCTAGAACTCAACATTAGTACTGCTTTACCAAGCTTGAAATATGTCAGCGCCCGGATTCTCTGGGAAGAGATCCGAGGAGTGACCCAGGAAGCGGATTTTCAGGGTCATATTACATCCCATGCTTTGTAGAAAACCAAGAGTTAGCAGCTAAGGCAAAATAGTTTTCCGTAACAATTTTTCCCTCAGAACGTTTTTTACGCTTTCCAACCGTAGGTTGAAAAAGCGTATATGATCCAGCTTATCCGTACCTCTGTCTTTCCGTACGATAACTCGCGTACAAATGGTTCGATTTCGATGAAATTTTAGTATGTGGTAGGAGACCACCTGGGGACAAACCCTCTTTAAAATGGGTGAAGTGGGGTCAAAGGTCAGGACATAAAAGTGGGATGCATTTCATTGCCCATATTCGTCATAACTTGCGTAAAAATGGATCGATTTCAATGAAATTTTAGTATGTAGTAGGGGACCATCTGGGGACAAATCCTGTTGAAAATGGACGAAATGGGGTCAAAGGTCAAGACATAGGATCGGGATCCATTCCATCGCCCTTATGCGTTATAACTTACGTAAAAGTGCTTCGATTGAGACAAAACGTTATGTTGTTCCGGAAGTACATTTTACAGGTTCTGTTGAATATCATCGAAATGGGGTCAAAGGTCAGGACAGAGTCTGTTTTGAATATCATCGAAATGGGGTCAAAGGTCAGGACAGAGGAGCGAGATTTGTTCTATAGCCATTATCCCCATAACTTGAGTAATAACTTGAGTAATGATTTCCGGTATGTTGGAAAGCGTATCATAATCAATGCATTGTATGATTTTACTAACTTGTTAGTGATACATCAGAAAGGTGTCCAGGTTGTTCAACTTCTTCTAATGGTTTTTATCCTGTTTCAACTGTCTTGCTTGAGAGCCTGCAGAAATCCCGTTCTTAATTTTGGCGTCACTAGTTTTGGGGAATTTTTTTAAATATGTGAATTCAGCACTGTTTTAGTCTCTTGCCTTGACAAAATTTACCTTAAATCCCCGTTTAATGTGTACATGGTGGTGTGGGATATGGTAAGTGAACATTTTCAGGGATAATCAAGTGGTCTTTTACGGCATTTTTCTTTTTTGAAGTTAGTGACTTACTTACGTTTCAGCCAGTCCTTTCTCGTATAATTACGTCTTCCCTCACAACTATCCCACTCGCATTGCAAAAAACAAAAATGTGTGAATCGAAGCTGCAAACCAAGCAAAAGAGCAATGACTTTGGAATCTCCACAGATGTTCCAAGCACCAGTCACACAAAAGCTATGAGGGGCCCAAATGTTATCCGGGTCCCTCACTTTTCAACCGAAATAAAGCTCAAAATGCCTTTTGTTTAAAGGGGTAAAGCTTGACCTCTGAACTTTTAAGTTTACTTCTCTGCAAACGCAAAAAGAGTATCAGGTGACTTAAACACCTCCTTTTCATAATGACACGAACTGAAACTTAAGCGTATTACTCACTTAAAAAGATAACAAAACATCGGAACGCTTACACCGTGAAGGTCAATTCACTATTAGCAGAACAATGGCTGACCAGATGTTGTTGCGAGGCGTAGCTGCATGAATCATCCCTGGCTGTTGCAAAGAACCTACACTAGTGCCTTTATAATGACAGATTGGCTTCCCTACACTATATTGGAAATACGTAAAAATGCAACATCAATTTCCCAGCAAAAACAGTCTTGCTGGGCCAGCAATTGTCCAGCACTATGTTGCCGCTGCCGAACCGTCAATAAAATGTTCGGGAGGTCAACATAAGGGCCAGCAGTTCAGGCCAACAGCTGGCTAACAGTTGGCACCCCATCAGTTGTCATATGCCACAACAGGGCCATCAGTTGTCCATCACAGGCAGTAGCTGCCATAAGTGGCCTTTCAGCGGCCCTGCAAGCACGTGCCAGAAATGATTGTGACGTACCTGCCAGCAGGACGCACATGACATAAAGGCAGATAGGAATCAGAATACATGTCTGCGTAGCTCAGTTGGTAGAGCGACTTGTTCCGGAATAAGCGTACTCGGGTTCGAATCCCGGCGTAGACTAAAAATGATGGAGAAATTTACTTCGTTATAATGGCGCCCGAACTACCCGGATGACCCGACCGTTCAAAATCTCGCAATGGTGTGATGTTCTTTCCACACCGCGAGATAGGAAAAATCAGAGAATCCCTTCTCCAGTGCTTCGAAAAATGAATGTGTGTGACGTTGCATTCCACACCCCAGATTGACTGGGAGTTCTCAAGTGCACGTTCTACAGTGGTTGTCTGCCTGCAGCGATTCATGGTCACGGCTGATCCGTGGGCCATGCCCCCGGCCCTCTTTCGGGGGGGGGGAGATGTGACGTACCTGCCAGCAGGACGCACATGACATAAAGGCAGATAGGAATCAGAATACATGTCTGCGTAGCTCAGTTGGTAGAGCTGCTTGTTCCGGAATAAGCGTCCTCGGGTTCGAATCCCGGCGTAGACCAAAAATGACGGAGAAATTTACTTCGTTATATGATGGCTAGCCTAATGTGTTCCGCTATTTGGCCGGTAGTGGCAACCAGCAACCACGTGACGTAACTGGCGGCTTGCCGAATCTTGTCCGCCAATTTCCCAGTAATAGCCATAAAAAATAAAAATCCAGAATCCACAGAGCTACAACTTTCTTTTTTTTTTTTCTACCCTTACGAAACTTGTGAATTTTAGCCCTGCTCTGGGGAAATTTTCTCAACAGACCGGGAAAACGCCCATTTGGATCTGAACCTGGGGCCGTTTGAGTGAGATGAGCTCTCTACCGACCGGACTAATTTGCCACGCTCATGCGTGTGCTTAAAGCTTTCTGTTTCGATCGAATGGTTCCCGCTTTCATTTTACAATATTGCGAGGTATTTTTCATAAAAGTTAGTTTCATATAATTCATAAATTTATTTTTTCAAAGTAACGAAATTTTTGTTTTTACCTTAAGGGAACTTCACTCATTTTCAAGGAGTGTACATACTTAGAGTCGCTTTCCAAAGCTTTGTACTGTCCTTGTCGTTTTGAAAGGAGATTTTGGAATTAATATATATTTACCCGGGTTCATATCAGATTCTGTTACATCTTCAACGTTGTATCTTTCCTTTCCGTTGTCCGAAGCTACATTTGTTTTAAAGAGGAAAGATATTTTATTTTACTTCTCGTTATTTTTAGAAGCGAATTCCTCTCAGTCTTGTGTATTCAACCCATGGATGAATACATTATATCCACATAGCGTTGCTTTTTTTTTTTCAAATAATTAATACATTTTGTACGCATATAATTCTTTTTTTTTCCCAACAAACGTTTCGTTAATGGTTTTCTAGGACATTTCTTTCAACCGGTTTCAAATTTTTTCTTGTTATTCACCCACTCCATTCCCATGAATAACGGAGTGGGTGTATATCATGGAGTAGGTGTATTTCATGGCTTAATCTGATATCTTCGTCGACGTGGAATTTCACTGGGATATTAATTTGCCTCTCTACATATGGATTTTTTTCTTAACATTCACTAAAATAACACGATGGCGATAGCGTCGTCTTCAACTAACTGGTACCATGCGTTGCTTCTGCGCATGCGCAGTCCCGTTGCTTCCACCTGCTGTTGGAATTACATTGGTTGCCAGCAACGGGCCACTAGTGGCACTTGCTTGGAGGCCCACAATTCACAGCGATGCTGCAGGGCCATCAATGGCTTGCCAACTGTGGTGCTGCCACCAACGGACCGCTACCGGGCCGTAAGCGGCAGATTTCCGCCAGCAGTGACCCATCACTGCCAGCTGGTGGCCAGCAGTTTCCCAGCACTTGCGTTTTTGCTGGAGTTAGAAAGACATTTTATATACATCATTCCCGTTAATGTATTAAAAAAAGTTTAGTAACCAATACTGAAATGAAACGCGTTCACACAAAAGCTGTGAGCGATTGAAAAATTATGAATGCTCTTTTAGCGCGTCTTTTGTAAAAAAAACATCGTGCTTATGTTATTGGTTTGTCCCTCCGGCCGTCTGTAGACACGATATCTGTGCAACCGTTAGTCCGATTTGAAAAACTATTTTTGCATTGAGAAGCCTGATGTATGTGAATGATGACCCTTGATTTCGTTTTCTTTTATTTACGATGTACAATTTCGCCGCTAGAGGGCGTAAATGCAGATGGTGTCGAATTCAAAAATACTTTTTATTCCACATATTTGCTTCTAAATATCCGATTGAAAAAAATGTTTTATCTTTCGATTTGATTTATGTCGAAGCGTATGTTCGATAGTTACTTTTTCAAATTACGCATGTATTTTCCGCTAGGGGGCGTAAAAGTAAATTACGATTTTCACGATAACTCTTCTTCTAAAACTCCGATATGAATATTTTTTCTTCAGCGGATACAGCTCCTAGTGGAAAATCTTTTGCATATAATTTCTAATTTTTAGTAAAGAATACTTTGGCTACCAGGGAGGGTAAGCGTTAATTTTTGCTTCTGATGTATTTGCAATAAAATCTAAGCTTCTAAAATATCGATTGCAAAAGTTATTTAGTGAACTTATGCCACTCACATCGATAAACCTTTCCGGAATATTTTCATCTTAAAATATTCCATGGTTTCTCCGCCAGGGGGCGTAGATGTATATCTTATTTATGTCAATATCTGTACTTCTAGTAGTCCGATTTGAAAAAGTCATTCTTTGTTGGATAGTGTTGCCGATGCAAATGTTTTTTCTGTAAATTCAAAATTTTCAAATTAATCATAGACTTTCCTCTTGTGGGCACAAAAGTGAATTGCGTTTTCTGCGTTATTTCTGTAACGCAGAAAACGCAATTTACCTAAGAAAAAAAAATTATTTCTGTATCGCATGCAAAACTTGATGGAATACATTTTTCATATAATTTTTAATGTTTGGTAAAGAATGGTTTGGCCACCAGGGGGCATAAATGTAAACTTCTGCTTCTGATATATTTGTAACAAAATCTGTGCTCCTGCAAAGTGAGCTATTTTTTTTTCTTGGATCGATCCCGCTCGTATTAAAAAACTTTTTGAGAATACTTTCTTCCTATAATAATGCATTGTTTTCCCACCAGGGAACGTAAAGTCACATCTTATTTTTGTCGATATCTCTGTTTTTAAGAGTCCGATTTGAAAAATTATTTTTGTGTTGGAGAGCGTTTCCGATGCGAAATGTTTCTCATATAAATTCATATTTTTCTTAACACACAAATCTGGAACCAGTGGGAGTAAGCTCACGATTCCGTTTACAGCAATATCTGAGGGATTAAGAACCCGATTGAAAAACTTCTTTCTTCCGTCAAATACTATTGTTTTCCATACCAGTTCCATTGACTTTGAATAGCTTTGATAAATTTAAATTGCGTCAGAACTGATTCAAAAGACGAGCTTATTACACCCGAAACTTCGCAGTCATCTTTCTTGTTTTTTAATTTAGAGCAAAAAGTTATAATAGAAACACAATCAATTTTGCATGGGACAAAAACGGTATGTACCAATTTTATTATTATTGTAAGAGTCAGATGATACTATTGTCAGAATTTCGGATTGTGATTGTCAACGGGTAACAACACCAGTATAAAGATTATTTGTGATTATTACTTCATATTTGTGTGACTTCTACAGTTTAGTAGATTAAAGACAAATTTTACTTGCTAGGCAAGTTGCGCATTCTTAAGCGCCGTGTCCGTTTTTTTATTTGTTAGACTTAAGTATTTACAATAAGGGTTCAACAAGTGATTTGGTAAAAGATGAATTAATTTCAACATACTAAAACATTACACAAAAACAACGCCTGAAATATCTTTGCATTTACAGCTTACTACCTATTCAGATGGCAGATCTGATGTTAAATCGTCACCTGCAATTGTAAACTAAAAAAATAAGATAATTGTATGAATTCTATATGCATACTAAATATTGTATACACAATTCGGCGACAGTAAAAGAGAAACCGAAAGAAATAACTGGCAACGCCAGATGCTTCATTTTTATATTTCTCCTTCACGTAGGAGGTACTTCTCTTAAAAAGTATATGCTAATGCTCTCAGGCGTGTCTTTTCCGCAGAGAGTTGCGGAAAGAGAAAGCGAACGAAAAGTAATGGCGGGAGTGCGGCCGGAGAAATGTTTAGGTAGTGCCCTCGACTCTTATTGATGGTTGCATTACGATGATCTGACTTCATTGTGCGGATCTGTTTTTATACAGTTTGGCTGCTGCGAAGTTTCCGAGTGACTGCGAAACACAAGCATGGGAGGATGAAAGGGGGAGGGATAGACTGAACGTGTGTGTGTGTGTGTGTGTGTGTGGGAGAGAGAGAGAGAGAGAGCAGAGGAGAGACTGAGAGGGGATAGTTTTTGCGAAATGCGGGGGATGGAGTGGGGAATTTCGCCAGGCGTGGGGGATTGGGTGGAAGGCAGAGAATGAATGACGGACTCCTCGCTAGAGGGAGTTATCTGAAAATTTTATTTGCTCACGGTTCCAGAATTAGATTTATTCTGCACAGATATTCACTTCACACCTGCTCACTAGATTATACTCGTCTCACTTCACAAGGGGGAATGCGGAGAAACATTGCGGTCTAAATATGGATGCGTTTTTCAAAACCTCGCAATAGCCTGCATTCGGGAAGCAAAGTTGTGGCGAATAAAGCCATGAAAAAATGGATTTATTGCTTAGAATAAACCCTTCAGGCTTCTGTTTTACCCATGGGAACGAGTGTTAAGGCTGTGCAAAATGTGCAAAGCGCAAAAATGCTTTTCACGATTGTCTCATGAAGCCATTAGTGACTGAATTAAAATTTAGTAGAATTTTCAACAAACATGATTCAACACTTTACTACCCTGTTGATATAACTTCTCCTTGTTTTGGAAAGATGAAAGTTGGGTGCATGATTTTAAGTATTACGTGCGTTTGTAATAAGCACAAAAATTCAGCTGTTTTGGAAATTTAATCCCCTGCTTCTGAACTATAAAAACACCACAAATGCAATAGTACGTTGTCGTGACGATTTGCATAGTAATTAAAAAAATTGTTCTCGGTGAATTTCCATTGCTGCACATGAAGCGCATTCTGAATAAGGAATTCTGAATGATGTAGGTAAATAATGCTAAAACAAAAATCGTTTGCGTAATTCGAGACCTTCTCAAAAGGTGATAATTTTTAAAACACAGATCTAAATCGCCAACGATTAACAGCCATATTTAGGAAATGCAGCTTCCCAATGATTCCATCAGTGATTTCTCCTAAGAAATAAAAACAAAACTGCAATTTATTTGGAAATTTACCTAAAAGAAACGAAGTACTGTTCAACAAACTGTGTGCTTTAGAAATAATTCTCTCCAATTAAAATGTGTCTAAAAGAAACAAAGTATTGTTCAACCAACTGTGTCTACAGAGTTCGTAAAACCTAATGTCAAACAAATGTGTGTAACTGATGTCATCGTTTATCATATTGTGATATACCTAATTTTAAGATATAGAAAATATCATTACTCACATTTAAAACTGAATCGATTGGTAATAATTCAAGTATCCAACACTCACACACTCTTCCACAAAAAACATGCATTTACAAACTTTTCCAAAAAAAACATGTATTTACAAACTTTTCTAAAAAAAACATGTATTTACTTGCATATTCTTCTACAAAAAAACCTGCATTTACCATAAAATTTGGGTGACTACTCACCATGAGGATTAACTGAATATGACCAAACTGTATTTTTATGGGGGATTCCTCTGAAATTCAAGTAGATACGGTCAGACTATAATTTATTTCAAATTACGGCTTAACTGGAAACTGTATTCAGTTAAGCCTGTGAAATTCAGTCTTAACTGAATATGGTCAAACCACATTTTTACGGGATTGCTCTTCAAATTACGACTTCACTGAAAACGGTCAAATTTTATATTTGCGGGCATTGTTCTTTTAATTCCGGGTTAATTCAAAATGGTCAAACTTTATTTTTACGGGCGTTGCCCTCCAAATTACGGCTTAACTGAATACGGTCAAACTATAGTTTTCGGGCGTTGCTATTTAAATTACTGGCTTAGTATTTACGGTTGCGATCTGAAATTTACGGGCTTTCCCCAAAACGGCCCAAGCAGTAATTTTACGGGCAATGGCCCGGGCCCCAGTTGCCGGCCGTTGCCTGTATTCTAAAGGTAAAATTTTTTACAGTGAATAGGTAAGTTTTCTTGTTAAACTTTTTATTTGTTAACCAGTGCATGTTTTAAAATGTGATGGTTTAAGTTTATTTCAAGCATTTATGCAGAACGGTAGATCACAAACCCTAAACCTTATTTGCTATTAGAACAGATATGGCCACTGTTTAGTTTTTTTGTTTAGTTTTTCAAATCTTATCATTGTAATAGTTATTTTATAGCCTAAACTATTAGACAATTTTTATAAACAATTTCCCAAATACCTAGCATTGCATATTTTTTGACTGCCATCTGGTGAACCCTCATCCCCTCAAAATATTGCAAGCAATGACCTATTTTCAGTGTTAAAATTAGAAATAAATCTTCTACAGACCCAGTGGACCACTCGAATTTGCAAATCACTGGTCCGCCAAAAAACAAAAGTACAGATTTACAGGATACGTAGAAAATAAGGTATTTTCATTAGAGTAGTGTGGTGCAAATTTAGAACAATGTGTGCGTGTACACATGAAGATATTTCTAATAAATAAAACACAAAACATGCTACGCAGTGGGATAAATTTGAAAAAACAAAAAACATGACCAGTGTGTACAATAAGTTGGTAGTTCCCTCATTTTCACTAATGCAGAATTTGCACAAAATATACTAATACATTTTGTATGCACATGGTGCTAGTACCCAGGACGGTACCTTGATTATATGGGCATTAATACGAAGCACTATGCGCTATCGGTGCACTTCATATATGTTGGAAACACAAGGAGACATACGGCGCGCTTCGCAGTAGTCGAAGGGTAAAAGTACACACAAGAGAGGAGGAGAAAGAATTGTTTAGAAATTCTCGCAGCATTGAACGCGTGGCTCATCACATGAACACACATACGCTAAGTGGCAACCGAACCGAAAGGTGGAAGTTCTTTGTCAGCTGCAATGTTTTAATGCAAGCTATAAAAATGAACGTCAATATGTTCTGTGTATAGTGCTCCTATTACGTTATTTTATTAAATAATAGTTTTTATTCATCAAACGATACCATTATTCAAGGTGAGTTAATTTGTGCATGCAATAATTCTGCTTTTCCGAAGTTTTACGTCCGCCATTGGGGCATTGCGCAGCTAGCTTCCGAAAGGCATCAACAATAAAGTGTAGATAAATAAGAATTCTGTTTTGTATATCACACAACCAATAATTTGATTATGAGACTGGACTGATCCATGGATGAAACGAAAATGAACTCGGAATGAACTGTTAAATGGAAGCCAATTATAATAAACGCTAACAAAGGATTTCTGAAACCGAAAGTAAAAAGTTAAGCCGTTCATTGCATTAGCCACGTTGCATGCGTAGTTGATAAAGAAGCAAAACTATTGCTTTTAAACAATAACAAGAAAGATGACACCGAATTTTCGGGTGTAATAAGCACGTCCTTTGCATCCGTGCTGACGCAAATTAAATTTATCAAAGCTATTCAAAGGCAATGGAACTGGTATGGAAAACAATAGTATCTGACGGAAGAAAGAAGTTTTTCAATCGGGTCTTTAATCATTCAGATATTGGCGTAAACGGAATCTTGAGCTTACGAACTCTTAGAAACAGAGTTATCGACCAAAATAAGATGTGACTTTACGTCCGCTGGTGGGAAAACCATGCATTATTTTAGGAAGAAAGTATTCGCAAAAGGTTTATCCATATGAGCGGTATCGGTACAAGAAAAAAAAAATTAGTCGAATTTTCAGGAGCCCAGATTTTACTACAAATACATCAAAAGCAGAAATTAACACTTCTGACTCCTGGTGGCCAAATCATTTTTTACAAAACATTAGAAATTATGTGAAAAATATTTTCCATCAGGTCTTGTATGTGATACAGGAAGAATTTTTTCAAATCGGAGTTTTACGAGCAGAAAACGCAATTACCTTTATGCGCCCTAGCCGAAAGTCTTAAATGATTTACGTGAAAATTTTGAATTTATGGGAAAAACATTTCGCATCGGAAACACTATCCAACAACGAAAGAATTTTTCAAACTGGACTTTTAGAAGTAGGGATATTGACAAAAATAAGATGTACATCTTCGTCCCCTGGCGTAGAAACCATGCATTATTTCAAGAAGAAAGTGTTCCTAAAAGGTTTGTCGACATGAGTAGCAACAAAAGACTTTTTTTTTTCATTCGAGATTTTAGAAGCTCATATTTTTGCTGCAAATACATCAGAAGCGGTAATTTAATGACTTACGCCACCTGGTGGCCATACCATTTTTTTACAAAAATTACAAATTATGTGCAAGCAATTTTCCATCAGGATCTGTATCCGGTGCAGAAAGAATTTTTCAAATCGGAGGTTTAGAAGCAGAGCTATAGAGAGAAACGCAATTTAGGTTTACGCCCCCTAGCGGAAAGTCTATGAATTACTTGAAAATTTTGAAATTATAGGAAAAACATATCACACTAGAAACACTATACAACAAAGAAATAATTTTTTAAATCGGACTCCTAGAAGTCGAGATATTGACAAAATTAAGATATACGTCTACGCCCCTGGCGCAGAAACGATGCACTGTTTTAAGAAGAAAATGTTTCTAAAAGGTTTGTCGACATGAGTAGTATCGTTCTACAGACGACGTTTTTTTCAATCGAGAATTTAGAAGCTCATATTTGGCTGCAAATACATCAGAAGTGGAAATTAAGATTTTCGCCCCCTGGTGGCCAAACCATTTTTACTACAAAAATTAGAAATTATGTGCAAACGATTTCCCATCAGGAGCTGTATCTGGTGAAGAAAGAATTTTTCAAATCGGAAATTTAGAAGCAGAGACATAGGGAGAAACGCAATTTAGCTTTACGCCCCAAGCGGAAAGTCTATGAATTACTTGAAACTTTTGAAATTATATGAAAAACATGTCGCACGGAAAACCCTATCCAACAAAGAAGGAATTTTTCAAATCGGACTCCTAGAAGTACAGATATTGATAAAAAAAGGATATACATCTACGTCCCCTGGCGGAGAAACTGTGGGACATTTTAGGAAGAAAATATTCCAAAAAGGTGTATCGATGTGAGTGGCATCTGTCCACGAAAGAATTTTTTCAATCGATATTTTAGAAGCTCAGATTTTATGGCAAATACATCAGAAGCAAAAATTCACACTTACGCCCCCTGGTGGCCAAAGTATTCTTTACAAAAAAATTCGAAATTATATGCACATGATTTTTCATCATCAACCGATAACAGAACCACGATCTTTTTTTACAAAAGACGTGCTAAAAATGGCGTTTTTTAGTCCAATAAATGAGAAAAACTTTTCTATCGAAAAACTGAAAAATGAAAATTATACAGTTTGGAAATTTAAAATCCAAATGCTTCTCATTAAAGAAGATACTTGGAATGTTTTACAGAAAATTCGTGAAAGAACAAATTTAAGCAGTAAGCTCTATTTGCTTAGAAAACTGTGCAATAAAAGATACAATGACTGTGAAAATATGCGAGAACACATCAACCAGGTATTAGAAATTTGCAAATACTCTAAAATTAATAGGTGAAGAAATTAAAGATTCACACCTAGTAGCTATAATGTTCTGTGGCCGGCCATCCACATATAACACACTTATAACAGCTCTTGAAGTAAAGCATGAGGATGAACTAGCATTAGAATACGTTAAAAATAAACTCATCGACGAATATTATAGTCGGAAAGAGAGAGCACAAATATAACAGAAATGCAAAAGAAGCGAAACATTGCATATTGCAATAAGAAAGGTCACACTAAAAATGAATGCTGGTATATATATATATATACCTAAAATACCTAAATATGCCTATTTATTTTTAATATAATAGAATTTGATTTTATATTTGACAGTAGCTTACTTGCACTCTAATAAATCATTTGATATTATCTTTATTTACAGCACATTTGGATGAATACATGTTGCGAGGTTGAAAGAACCACAATTTGGTGTAATGTTGAACCGTAAGTTGGTGTTAGGGTGGACCATAATTTGGTGTAAAGGTTGAACAAAATTTTAGTGTACGGTTGAACCATAGTTTGGTGTTATGTTGAACCATGAATTGGGGGTGAAATTCGAACCAAATTATGGTTGCAGCATATTTTTCCCTTCATTGCTCCATATGATGGTTCAGCTTAGCACCAGAATTTTTACCGGTGTACTGCAGCTGTGGATACTACAGATGACTTACCAAATGTATAGTATACGTTATAAATGCTTTGAAACTAAATGCTCAATTCTTCAATTTTAATACTAAACGTTTGTACTTCCCATGTGAAACCATATAATTCCTAAAAATGTCCTTTGTTTTTCTTAGACATAGATAAATGATCTTTGAAAATGAAACCGTTATTTGTTACTTGCATTTGTGTGTTCAAGCATTGTTCTTTTTTACGCTTTCCAACCGTAGGTTGAAGAAGCGTATGTGCTCCAACTTTGTCCGTCCGTCCATCCGAACGATAACTGGCGTAAAAATGGTTCGATTTCGATGAAATTTTAGTATGTGATAGGGGACCACCAGGGTACGGACCCTATTAAAAATGGGACAAATGGGGTCAAAGGTCACGACGTTAGAGCGGAATCATTCCATTGCCCTTATGCGTCATAACTTGCGTAAATATGATTCGATTTCAATGAAATTTTACTATGTGGTAGGAGACCACTTGAGGACGAACCCTATTGAAAATGAAACAAATGGGGTCAAAGGTCACGAGGTAGGAGCTGGATCATTCCATTGCCCTTATGCGTCATAACTTACGTAAATAAGGTTCGATTTCAATGAAATTTTACTATGTGGTAGGAGACCGCCTGGGGACGAACCCTATTCAAAATGGGTGAAGTGGGGTAAAAGGTCAGGACATAATATGGGGATGCATTCCATTGCCCTTATGCGTCATAACGTGCGTAAAAATGGTTCGATTTCGATGAAATTTCAGTATGTAGTAAGGGACGACCTGGGGAAGAACCCTATTGAAAATGCACGAAATGTGGTGAAAGGTAAGGACATAGGATTGCGATCCATTCCATCGCTCTTACCCCATACTATTAAGGTGGACGTCAAGTAATTTTGCTTCCTATACTTCCAATGGAAAATCATTTCCTTCACAATTAATGTGTTTCCAAGGATGAAAATTTGAACATCTATTAAAATAACTTCATTTTATAACTTGCAAAACTTAATATTTTCTTAAACATAACCATAATTATATTAAAAATCAATAACTTTTCCTTTGGTGGTGTTGAAACCAGAGAAAAGATGGCGCGACCTGTACTTTCATGACGTCAGTGCACAAATAAATGTTCGATTGCATAATTACGGTTATGGTTTAGAAAATATTAAGTATTCCAAGTTATGAAATGAAGCTATTTTAATCGATGTTCAAATTTTCATCCTTGAGAACGCATTAATTGTGAAGAAAATGTGTACAGAAGTTTTTCCATTGGAAGTATAGGAAGCAAAATTACTTGACGTCCACCTTAAAATAGCAATTCTTGTATGTATGTATATACATTTTATTTTGGAAACGGCTCTAAGAATTTTGATGAAAGTTGTTAACGTACAGTTTTCTGGTACCAGAAATCGATTTAGCTTGATCTCGACTTCTAGGAGAATTCGTTTAGTGGGTTGAAAAATCACCCCGAATTATAACGTTTTCTGTGTCATGGCGTTGTTCCATTAATGTTACCAATGCTTAGAAATATTATGACGTCACAATCTCGCGTTTGAGAATGTTGGCGCGCGGTCACAGCATCTGTCTCATTACGTCACGCGTTGTGTGCGTATGTCCGTCCGCCCGATAACTTGCGTAACAATCGTTCGATTTCAATGAAATTTTAGTATCTGGTAGGGGATCACCTGGGAAGGAACCCTATTTAAAGTGAACGAAATGGGGTCAAAGGCCAATACATAAGAGCGGAATTCATTCCACTGCTGTTATGAGTCATAACTAACGTAAAAAAGGTTCGATTTCGATGAAATTTTAGTAGTAGGTTCGATTTCGATGAAATTTTAGTATGGGTTCCAAGGTTAGGACACAGGAGCGGGATCTATTCCGTAGCCCTTACGCATCATAACTTACGTAAAAATGCTTTGATTACGACAAAACTTTATCATGTTATTTCGGACGTATACCGAACCGGTTCTGTTGAATATCATCGAAATGGGATCAAAGGTCAAGGCACAGAACCGAGATTTATTCCACAGCCATTCTCATAACTTGAGTGATAACTTGAGTAATGATTTCTGGTATGTTGGTAAGCGTATTATAATGAATGCATTGCATGATTTTACAAACTTGTTTTCTTCTGATGTGCGTGATTCATTGAGGCCGGTTGAACATTTTACTGTTATATACACATTTTGTTTCTTAATTTAAATTTTGATATTATGTGTTTCTCCTCAGGGAATCTTCAACCCCAGTTTAATATTTTAAAGCTGCGGTTTTGTGCAAAACTTCTTGTGAATAAAATGGGTACCCTACCAAAATCTTCAGACTTTTCTTGTTCAATTGGATACAAATATTAAATTGAAACTCGTAATACATTTGAATATCCTAAGATTGGTCCACGCATTTTATAAAACTAGCATCATATGCATGCAGTGGTGTAAGTTATGCGTTCTCTCCATCGGTCCGAGTTCGTAATTCACGATGAGGCATATATAGTGTGTTTCTGTTAGGCACCGGATCTTTGCCTTCCCAGTCGCCGGGTCGTAACTTTGGAACGACCGACTGCTTACAGTCTACTGAGTTGCTTACTGCGGCCATTAAAACCCCAAAAACAAAATGAAAAAACAGCTGAATCATGACTGAGACAAAAGTAATTCATTTCGTTTTTGTTCATATTACAAGCTCATAGCACGTGTCATGCACGTGGGGAAAATCTATGACTGGAATTTTTATAACACGAATCGTAAAATACATATACATAACTGTAATAAACCGTTGAATTCAAAAGTTTCATTTCGTCTGCGATTAGATCTCCCTTCGTGCAAGTTATGCGAAGTATGAGAAGAGTGGTTTGAACACCATAGCCGTTGCCATTCTCTATTTAAGCGACGTTTTCTTTCAGCTTTATCATCTTCCATTTTCTGCTACAAAGAAAAAAATTCCACAGAACCATTTTTTTTCATTTCCATCACCGTGAATCGAAATTACGCCTGCAGTTACTTTCTTACAATTTAACTTGTTTCTTTTTATGAAATAAGATAACCCTGACTCCTTGTTATGAAAAAAAATAATGCTGATTCCTTTTTATGAAATTAGTTTGCAATTGTATTCGATTTTATGAAGTATTACTCTGAAACGCGAAAAAAAAAAGAAATAAAACACTACATAACACCAACGTAACAGAACAAACGGCGCAGAGAACTGTTCGAGCACGTGCGTGTTGCCACAGGTGAAGTCATTTACTAACTTTATTTTATTTTTTCTCCTTGATTTTACGTATCGTGCGATAGCGGTGAAATTAGCTTCGATTTCGGCCACCGGATAAAAGCGGATGACGCTGCAAGTACTGAATGACGTCAGAGGAATAGGGACAGATGTAGTCTACTATATAGCTTTTATTATCGCAAAAGTGCAAATGTTTCAAACTGTCCTAACTGGGTGATAGTTCCAATAGAGTGTGGATCCCCTCGAATCACAACATTCTGTGCTATTTTTGTAGTAAATGAGTTTATCTTGGGCACTACGTCCTGAAAAACAGGAGTGTGATCATGGTTCTTTACCCTCATCTTGCTCCTTTCTCCTCAGTTTTAAAGGCTTTTTCTAGAAATCAAACAAGTTGTGGCCACCATCTTCGATTGGCAATGCTTCGTGTCACTTCGTTCGTCTATGGTTAAGTAATATTCTGTTCATCCGTACAGATATTTTATTATTATTGTTTTTGGAAGGATGGGCATCACCCTGAGGAACTCAATGTACGATACTATAAGCAACCGCATATTCCTGATCTGGGGACATTGCTTTCAGGTAGGGGAGAGAGCCAACTCCGTGACAAATCTCATACGAGTGATCAGATTGTACCGCCTTGTACCACTTCAACACCGAGGTGGTAATTAGGATTGTTATCAAAATATTTGTTTGCTTTCTATTTCCCCCTCAATTCTTTTGAGAACATTTTGCTTTCTCAATGATTGTTCATCTTCGACCAAAATATTGTGACGATGAGATCAAGGATTTTTTTTCGTCTGCGGAATATTCCTCACTGTTTACGCAACAAAATTATATGAATATACTTCATTTGCGAATATACCTTTCTCTTGAATATATTCTTTGTGGTAGTAAATGGGAGTACGTCTTTCTATAGCGCTATTCGTCCTTCACTGGAAGCGCATTCATCAGGAAAGGGGAAATTCTAAGGATTAAATGAAAATGTTTCATTGCCTGCAAATTGCATTTACATGTTGAAAGATCTGAAAACATTCAAAATATTACTCTGTATATAAACTATATTGACAAAAGTCACCGAACACCCCTTTAAAAGCAAATGAAAGTATCCGCTGCATTGTTAAGATTCGCGGTAAAGCTAAAAATGGTATAAAACAAGCCTGCAGCTGACCGAGATCATATCGTACTGTGAGGTTGAGTGAAAATGTCGCGGCGGGAGAGAACTGACTTTGAGAAAGTAAAACTTGTTGGGTATTATATTAGCGTGTTATCCATAAAAGAAACCAAGAGGCGTTTAAACCTACCCAAATCAACTGATTCGGATGTACTGAATAAGTGTAAGACACATGGCGTGCCTGAAACACCAAAACATACCGGCAGACCAAAAAAAAAAAAAAAAAAATCAGTGATAGGGTACGTCGAAGCCTCAGGAGAGTCGTTACAGCTAATGGACGTAGTACTGTACACAAGGCCTTAGTGTACAGGTGAGTAAAAATGTTGTAACCTCGGTATGTGCATGTACCATTCGCAGAGAACTTCATTCCATGGGTTACCGTGGTCTTATGGCTGATCATAAGCCTTTCATCCCCACACGGAAAACTACTCGTCGATTAGCATGGTCTAAATAACATTTATCGTGTACCGTAGATGAATGGAAACGGGTCCTATTGACTGATGAATCCAGATACACGATCCATCAGTCTGTTGGCCGTGTGTGGGTATGGCGGCAGACGGGGGAACGCTATTTACCACAGTGTACTGTTCCTACGGTCAAGTTTAGGGCTGGCAGTGTTCTCGTGTGGGGTTCTTTTTCGTGGTATGGTCCCGGCCCATTGGCTATCGTGGACAAACCTGTTAACTAGCACGTCTACATCGATATTCCGGACAATTATGTCTTATCAACTCTGTGGTAATGGTATGGAACCGAACCTTGTTGGTACCAGCAGGACAATGCACCGATCCATACAGCAAGAACTGCTACGGCGTGTTTTGACGGTAATTAAGTATCGAGTGTGGATTCGCCGGCACAGAGCGCTGATTTTAATCCCATAGATCCCCCATGGGATGAATTAGAGCGCCGCATAAAACGTTTGGAACCAAGTCCTACTACAAAGCAAGAGTTAGCGTAAGCATTATGTACTGAGTGGAAGCGCATACCTATCGCTGTGTTTGAAAACCTTGTGGAAAGCATGTCTCGAGGGGTCGGTACATGCATTAAGGTCAAATGTGGACCGACACCGTACTAATGTATGTCAATAAATGCTCTGTTGTGTTTCTCTGCTAGGTGTCCGGTGACTTTTGTCAATATAGTGTATATCTCAGATTCCTTACATGTTGTTCAAATAAGCTCAGATGATATGCCTCATTTAAATGTTTTTAAAAAAAGCCCATAAGAACTGATGTACGGAGTTTGCAAGCGATACTAGTTGAGCAACAGAAAGTAGCGTTATACGAGAAAGTAACTGTACACCAGGGTTTCAAAAAACAAATGGTAGGCACTTTATATAGCATGCTGAGCTGTCAATTGAAATCATTCAAACAATGCAGGATAATCTTTAAGTAAATTAAAGTTTTGCATGTGTTTGAACAATAGATTAGCCGTTAATTGGATATCTGTGACAGTTCTAATATGGAATGTTAGGCCATTTCGTATGAAGTGAACATGTTAATTATGTGTTCGTGTGTGAATACTGATCCAAACAGTCATCACTTATATAACTGTCATTAGATGACTTCTCTCGGCATCACTCATTGATCGTAATTCTTTAGCAACACCCTTTTATCCAAAATTGTGTTTGGTCCCAATGTCATCTGTCCTGTTTGAAACGAATTTGAGGCTTTACTTAAATGAAGACAGCTTTTCGAAAGTATTTCGCGAACTTTAATATTTTCTTTGTTGAAGCTTTTCATTCTTTACAAATGAGTCAATTCGGCCTGTCTCAGTGAAAGATCTTTGTATCTTTTGAGAAAGAAACCAGTTGGCGCCAGCCATTTCCTTTTCGCTGATGAAGTCGGAATTCTGATATTGAGTTCATCAGAGCACAAATAAGCTGGTCGTCCTCTTTCGGCGTTAAGTGAAAACATAGTATCATTGAATCTCGTTACATACGTCATCAACATTTCTTCTTACTCCTAATTAAAAATCTTCCCCAGCTTTGAGAATCCAAAGTTACCTCCCCCGGATAGTATTGTTTCCTTCTTGCTCTGCTGTCTTTTGTTTCGTGAAGAATCCTGTGAGGGCGGAATAATGAATGTTAAATTTTGGAGCTACAGTTCTTACGAATCCACTTATTTTTTGTTATCCGCAGCTAATTTGTCTGCTCGTACCTTACTGTCAAGTGGAGTGGACACATTTGCAGTTCTCCGTTTCTAATTCTCCATTGTTTACCTGAAAAACAACGGGAATATTTTTAAGCTGCTTTTAGATAAGTACAATTGCTAACATAATTTAACGGTCAGTAAATGCTCTCCTGTTGAATAAAACGTAATTATTGCCAATGTTTATGCAACCAGGTTGTACAACTTGGTAATATTGTTTATTACCTTTACAATAGTGTGTCATTTTTCCTAAACTGACGAATTTGTTTGTTTGCAATTTATTTATACAGATTATAGATGCAATTTCAATTCATTTATACCTTGCGTGTGTGTAAAATTGCAAATGAAGATTGGTATCCCAAATCACTCTTACACATTAAATACGCCGACTTAGGACTGACTGATGAGACGGAAATAAGCTTATGTTAGAAATCTACACTAGACGTGTCCCTTCGGAAAAATTAAAATTGACACACCTTGCATTGGAATATGGAAAAACAGGAGACTGTATGACACAAAATTGCCATTTCAATGCAAAATTAAAATTGTGAAAAAGACTCACAAGCATAAAATAATGTATAATTCCTTCGGGAAAAGCTAGTCCTCAATCTTACCATTGGCTGAGAGATTTTGCATGTCATAAATAAATTTATATGCAAAATTCAGTAGTTTAATACTTTAGTTCCTAAGAATCCTTTTAATAAAATAAATCAACGCTAGCCAAGAAAAGCACTCAGTCGGGCTCCGGCTTCTGATATTACGGTTGTAAGGATATTTGCATATCGGAAGAGGTGAGTGAAAGATCATCTGGGTAGGAATCATCCAAACCAGGCAGGGTTTCATTAATGATGGAAACTGCGCTGTTATCATCAGACAGCACCAGTTTAAAATAATAAAATAAAAATGTTTATGAAGTTGATCCAGGTTCACTTCCAGCTAAAGTTGATCCAGGTTCACTTCCTAGTTCAAGAGCAGCATGAGCAAGAGAGACAGATCATGTGGTCTGAGGACAGACCATACACGCTCTGTCTTGCTACAGACCATACACGCTCTGTCTTGCTACAGACCATAGACGCTCTGTCTTGCTACAGACCATACACGCTTTGTCCTGCTACAGACCATACACGCTCTGTCTTGCTACAGACCATACACGCTCTGTCTTGCTACAGACCATACACGCTCTGTCTTGCTACAGACCATACACGCTCTGTCTTGCTAAAGACCATAAACGCTCTGTCTTGCTACAGACTATACAGGCTCTGTCTTGCTACAGACAATACACGCTCTGTCTTGCTACAGACCGTACACGCTCTGTCTTGCTACAGACCATACACGCTCTGTCTTGCTACAGACCATACAAGCTATGTCTTGCTACAGACCATACCGCTCTATCTTGCTACAGACCATACCGCTCTATCTTGCTACAGACCATACCGCTCTATCTTGCTACAGACCATACCGCTCTATCTTGCTACAGACCATACACGCTCAGTCTTGCTACAGACCATAAACGCTCTGTCTTGCTACAGACTATACAGGCTCTGTCTTGCTACAGACAATACACGCTCTTCCTTGCTACAGACCATACAAGCTATGTCTTGCTACAGACCATACAAGCTATGTCTTGCTACAGACCATACCGCTCTATCTTGCTACAGACCATACCGCTCTGTCTTGATATAGACCATACACGCTCTGTCTTGCTACAGACTATACACGCTCTGCCTTGCTACCGACCATACACGCTCTGTCTTGCTACCGACCATACACGCTCTGTCTTGCTACCGACCATACACGCTCTGTCTTGCTAATTTTAGTTACTGTATATATTTTCGCGTAAGGCTTGTAAGGATATTACCAAAACTGCGCTTACACTGCAGGCTTCTCTTAAAACTTTGGTTGTAATATAAAAATTGTTGTACACTCTTATCTAACTGCAAAAATTGTGATGAAAATCTGTTCATTCTGAATATGTTCACTTGGAGATTTTGCTTGTCTCCACTTCTTCCTCTATTACCTGGGTCAGGTCCATCAGCTCATCAATATTTAGTTCAAAATATGAGTGAATCAACTCCATAACATTGTTCTCTTCCATATCAGAGAAACAGTCTCCACCCAAGATTTCCGCCCAATCCCACATCGTTGCGCACTGTCGCTCAGAAATTAGGGAAACATCTAAAGTCATGTATGTTGCTTTTCCATAAAGACTTCCATGACACTGAGTGTAGATGTCTTGAGTACTTTCCGTGAGACGTAAATAAAGTTGATAGCACCCTTGATGTTATAAAGTCCCAATGACGTACTTTCAAATGTAGGTTTGCTTCCTGAGTTTTCAAAATCGTCGATGCCTTTAAGGAGCTGAAACACTGTGCTGCGCAGGTAATATGCTTCGAAAGTTGATATGACTATCTGGTTTTCTGCGAGACTGGATCAAAAATGTTGTATTTATAGACAAGAACAACATATATGTGTTAGGGCTCATTGTAGGGAAACCAATAGCATCATCGGCGACGAGTAACACTTGACAAGAAAGGTCAGACCTTTGACTATATTTCTCGATTTCATGTGCAAAATCATTCGAGTAACAATCCTCAAAAAGTTGGCTAGCAACCGAAACATCTGTATTTTGCTTTCCAATCAAAGGTTAATTTGCGTTTGATTAATCCATCCAACGCGCAGTGATTTTGATGATGGTAGACTAGTAGAGGTTAAGCACTCTTAATATCTCCAGACATAGCAGCCGTTTCAGCCTATATTTTAAGTGCTTTTAATTCAAAAGCACTTTCTATTCTTCTCTGATATAAGAGTTCTGGATGATATCCGCTTCCAAAATAAGCCAGTACCATTTGTCTTGAACACTTGCTATGATTGGCATTCATTTACTTCCATGACTGATTTTAAAGCTTCTGCAACCTATCCTGAAGCTTTATGATCAACATTTGCAATTGTTCCGATAATTTTGAATTGTGTGGGCTTGGGCGTCAGACAAAACACCCTTTACTTGCCAGAAATGGCTCGGCTTCAGTAACACTTTCTTCCTGAGAAATACAGAAGCCTTGAAAGCTTGGACCTTCCATCTTCTTCCTTACCGGATTTCTAATCTTCGTTGTTACGTATATTAGCAGATACCGGTGTAGAATCAACGACAGCAATACAATTTTGTCAGCATTATCCTTAATGTGATCCTTCACTAGCGTCAGCCCATCCAAAACCTCTAACCGCTTTTGTAAAATTTGGGAACTTTTCTTAATTTTTTACTGCGCCATCAGTAGTAGAAGTACTTGCATGATGTCTAGAATACATAACAAGGAATAAGATCAAAACTGGATACACTAAACAGGATGATAAGTAACATATACCTTGCATACAACTGTACATATCCGCTCAACACAATGACAATTGAAAGATCAAATGGTAATTTTTTTGTGGTACCACGACACCGCTCATTAACATCACACACATTTTCTTGAGAACCTAAAACTGCACATATCCGCACAACACAATGCCAATTGAAAAACCAAATGGCATTTTGTGTGGTACCACGACACCGCTCATTAAGATCATACACATTTTCTTGAGAAAGTAGCAGGTTTGGAAGCATCCGGTCTCTTTGTGCTTCGCCGCACGGATACTGATAACAGTGTAATTTTCTCGCATGTACGGAGCAGATGGAATAATTGTTGTCTCGGATATTACCGAAATCGCAAATGCTGAACGCGCATAAATCGAGGACTTAACTGAAAACCTGTAGAACGGTAGATGAGTAAACCTCCCGATTTTAATTTTCCGGAAAGCTACTTGACAACATCACTAACAAGAAAGATGACACCGAATTCTCGGCTGTAATGAGCACGTCTTCGAATGCTTTCCGAAACGATTTTTTTTAAAAAAAGCAGATTTTTAGAAAATCTAAACATATAGGTTTACCCCAGCTAGGGGCAACCTCAGCATAATCTAAAGTTCATCTTTCTGTAGCGAATGGTATGCAGCAAAAAAAAAAAAAAAAAAAAAAAAAAAAAGATATTTAGAATCATACGCACTTTTCAAACACAAATACCCAATAACACCACCTAGCGCCAGATATGTGAACTAAAAATTCACTAGTACATACAATGTGTTCCACGCGGTGAGTAATGTTGTATTAGAAGAATTTTTTACATCAGATTTTTAAAAGCAGAGATATTGAGAGCAGACTAAATATTTGAGCCACCTAACGAGAAAAGTTTGCATTACTGTAGACAGAAAATATACACAAATACTTTCGTAATCAGTAGTATCTGAGCGTAAAATGATTTTTTAAATCGGGTGTTTAGAAGCGGAGATATTTATATAAATGGAAACGTGAACTTAAATGGTAAACTTGTACGTTAAAATGGAGATTATGTGAAAAATATGTCCCACCAGAAACGTTGTGCGACAAAGGAAGAATTTTTGAAATCGGACTATTAGAAGCAGAGATATCGGGGAAACAGGAATTTTCCTTTAGAACCAACCCCTCGCGGAAAACCTGTGCAGTACTTCAAAAAGAAACTGTACCCGAAATAGGCTTCATTATAAATGGTGTCTAAGAAAAAAAACCAGAAGTTTCGCAGTCGGATATTTAGAAGCAATGAAGTAGAATAAAATGTATTTTGAATTCGACAGCATCTGCATTTACGCCCTTTGGGGGAAAAGCTATTCATCAGGAAAAAGAAAGAGAAAACAAGGATCATCTTTCACACATTTCAGGCTCACTAACGCAGAAAGAACTTTTTAAATCGGTCTGACAGTTGCAGAGATATGGTGTCCGCATGCGGACGGATGGACAAACCAATAACATAAGAGCGTACTTGATTTACAAAACACGTGCTAACATTGAGGGGAAAAAATGAAAAAGTTACATGGTTACTGATTCCTCTTAAGCTCCATGGTTTTTAAGCCAAATACTATTGTTTTGGAACAAATTTTACTCTAAGAAAGTGCACATGAAAGGTTTATAAACCATGGATCTTAAGACCAATCAGTACCTAGCGAAACCGCTGATACATTCTGTTATTAATGGTCAGTCAACTATTTTTATTTTTATGAAACGGAAATCAAGCTTTGAATATCTCTTTGGGGGTGGACACATTTTCAAAGCTGTACGTTATTTAAGACGTCAAGAACCGCAAGTCATTCTAAGGAATAGCGATCGATACTGGCGAAAAAGAAAAATAACTCTTTAACTGCTCTGCTTCACATAAACGAAAAATGTATAGGTCAGCCGCGTTTCGTCGACCTCATACTAACTCGGATATCCAAATCTCCGCCAGAATCCTGAGATATTTTCTCTACAGTTTGCTGTGTACCAGAGGGACGATTCATCATAATGAGGTAAAACTCATGCATTTAGCATAAGCAGCAAGCGTAAAGTAAGAAGCCGGCAGGGAACGAGAGAAATGGAAGCGCTACGTTACCTTTAATGGAATGTAAACTGGATAAAATGCTGTATATTCCCTAGAGAATTATTATCCTCCGTACCTTTGGGTGTCTATACGAATTTTACATACAGATTAATAGGAACACACACATAATAATAGGATGAAAAATCTTTATCAAACAAGAAAATAATACTAATATCTTCTATTCTTAAAGAAAGAAAAGGATACAATTCTATAAAAGGTAGATTAGCATAAACTTTCTGTTGAACCAGGACTTGCATAGACCGGAAGAGCCACAATAAAAAAAAGAGCGACGAGACTAAATGGAGATTGGGAACTAACTGAAGATACCCAAGGTGCAATGCTAAATAAAGATAGCAAAAGCAGGAGGTGCAGGAATAACTGATGCTAGAAATTGTCGCTAAAGATGAGATAGGCCGTTTTCCTTGTGATTTTGCGTAAGTCACTGAGGAGAATTCAATAATTTTTATTCGAAGGATTGATTTTAATAACTTTCCTGTTTGGCCAAAACTCTTTTTTTTCAAATTATGTTATGGAATTACCCTGCGAAATAACAACAGGAAAGAGAGAGAGAAAGTACCTATAGAAGGCCAGTTTTGTCGATCAAGGTGTGTCGACGTGAATAACACAGAACCCATAAATTTACGAATTAAATTCCAACCACAGAATCAGATTAAATGGGACTTAAAGATTCGCTAAGCAATGTCGCGACGAATAAGTGTCAAGGTAAACAACGTGCGTAAATATTATTAGTCCTACGAATATATGGCACTCTTTTGCGGGCAGCGTATACGTTGCCGAAGATTAAACCTTGATCGCCTTTGTAAATGTCTTTTGGCTGGCTGGGATATATAAAAGTCATCTAATGAGATATTTCAATAATCCAACCTTTATTCTGGGTACGTTGAACACTTCCGTTACTTACGATGTGGAATTGTAAATCACGAATTAGAAGACGTAGATCGCTGAGTCGTGCATAGAACTGCGATAACCCATAGACGCTTATATGTATGATGCTACTTCATTGGGATGCACATTTGTCATTGTTGTACATGCGAAATGTGCCCAGTGTGGTTAACAATGGCTCCGTTGCCGTAGAATAACGTTACTCCTTAAAGAAAAGGGTGGCAGGGTTTCCTACTGAGATGGTTCTTTTCTACATAGGAAACTAATAGCCCTATATTAGGAACAGGGGAATCCCCACAGTTTTATATGCTCACGGAGGTGATAGAACCCCAACAAAAATAACATCACCATTTATTAAGGGATATTTAATACACCGGGATGTAAGGTCAGGTGATGCGTAACATCACAGCCTCTCCTTGACAAATGTCAACCCCGCCTTCTCGTGGTGCATCCTGTTTCCACTCTAGGGGCTCTGACGACCGCCTATAGCGGTATAACTATACCATCGGGATTAGAGGAAATACTATCCCACACTCACCAACCCACTTGGCCAGCGTGGTGAGTTATGGCCAAACCCCTCCAAAAGGACTCCACAACTTAAATCTTGGCCCTCAGTCTCCGGCAGCTGGAATGTACCTGGACAAGGCAGCTGCCAGTGCGATATGAATGCAGAGGGTGTTAAGAATCCCCGGAGGACCGGACTAGGCTGCCATCTTAAGCTGACCTTGGCTACGTATAATGGACGCTCCCTATCTTCTGATTCAAGGCTTCTTGAATTGGAAGAGGAACTACAAAGGATCAAGTGGGACATCGTCGGGCTAAGTGAAGTAAGGAGAAAAGGAGAAGATCTCATTGAACTGAAAAGTGGACATCTCTTCTACTATCGTGGGGCTGATACTGGCAGAACTAGTGGTGTTGGATTTATAATAAACAAGAAACTGAAGGATAAAGTTGTAGAAGTTGAAAGTTCCTCTGACAGAGCTGCACGACTCGTTATCCAACTCTCGAGAAGATACCAGGCTCAGATTATTCAAACTTATGCACCCACCACAAGTCATCCTGAAGAAGAAATTGAAGAAATTTATGAGGAAATTCGTCACCTAAATAATAAAGGTAAGCACCACTTGAAGATAATTATGGGAGATTTCAATGCAAAAATAGGGCAACGGCCACAGAATGAAACTTCAGTTGGTAAATTCGGTCACGGCAACAGAAACCAGCGTGGAAATACTCTCGTTGAGTTTGCAGAGGCAGAAGGGTTTTTCATTTTGAACTCCTTTTTCAAGAAAAAGCCACACAGGAAAATGAACATGCAGACATTCAAATGGGACGACAAGTGAAATTGATTTTATTATGTGTAACAAAAAATTCGTCATAGAAGACTGCAGTGTGCTAAACAAGTTCAACACAGGTAGTGACCATAGATTGGTGAGATGTAAGATGCACCTCAACACTAAACTCGAACGTGGCAAGCTCATAAGACAAACAAAATGTATTGACATAACCAACCTTAAAAAACACCATAATACCTTCAAGTTGGAACTGAAAAACAGATTATCTGCTTTAGAAGGCCTAACATCGGAAGACGTGGATATTTCTGAAGTTAACAGAAAAGTAACCAAATCTCTTACGGAAACAGCAACAAAATTAGCTGGGTATAAGAACAAGTTGCATGTGAACAAATTATCAGGAAAAACCGAAATTTTGATGCAAAAAAAGAAGAGAGATGAGGAATGCTGAAGAAGATGTGATTTCCAAAGTGAAATACATAGAGCTATGCAAGACAGTACGAAAAAGTATCACTGAAGACGTAAGAAAATTCAATTGTGAACTAGTAAGGAAAGCAACTGAAAACAACCAAAGCCTAAATACAGCAAAAGGACATCTCAGCAAGGGAAGAAAACAGATTATGGCACTGAGAAAGAGTGAAAGATTTCTACTCCAAGTTATATGAAAGGGATGATGCATGTACTCCAGACATCATGGAAGGTACCAGTACCAGAGTTCTTCCAGTCTTCCCAGCAGAAGTTGCACATGAAATCAAGAACATGAAGCGTGGAAAAGCTCCAGGAGAAGATGGAATTACTGTAGACATCATACAATAAGCAAGTGAAGAAATCGAAACAGTACTCGCCCAAATTTTCACTCGATGCCTTAATAAAGGGAAGATTCCTGAGGATTGGAACAACGCTATAATGATCCTGCTACATAAAAAAGGTGACATTGAGGATCTCGGAAACTACAGACCTATCAGCCTCCTATCAGTGGTTTATAAAATCTTCACTAAAGTTCTTTCACACCGTTTGAAGGTAACACTGGGCATGGCTCAACCGAGAGAACAAGCTGGATTCAGGAGTGGCTACAGCACAATAGATCATATCCACGTACTGAGAGAACTAATTGAAAGAGCGAGGGAAAATCAACTTCCATTGTGCATGGCTTTTATCGATTATGAAAAAGCCTTTGATTCATTGAAACCATCAGCAGTTACAATGGCTCTGAAATACTGCGAAATTGAAGATGCATACATTAATATTATTGACACCATCTATGAAAATGCGAGTGCAAATATTCGGCTGTTTGAAAATACAACACACATAAAAATTGGAAAGGGAGTTAGACAAGGTGACACCTTATCTCCGAAGCTCTTTAACGCTACATTAGAAAATGTCTTTCAATCACTGAACAGGGAAAACAAAGGGATAAAGGTTAATGGAGATTATCTAACCCACCTTCGTTTTGCTGATGACATAGTCATTTTTGCAACTACTCCATCAGATCTGCAGAGTATGATCTAAGAACTTGCTGACAAGAGTAAAGAAGTGGGATTAAAACTAAACTTTCAGAAGACAAAAGTGATGTTCAATGTTTTTACACGAAATGAAGATTTATCGATTGATGGAGAAAAGCTGGAGATAACAGACACGTACGTTTATCTTGGACAGCAGATATCAAGTTAGGGTCACATTGATGAAGAAATTAATCGGCGTACAAAACTTGCCTGGAGAGCTTTTGGAAGAAACAGCATAATTTTCAAGAGCAATATGCCATTATGTCTTAAAAGAAAAGTGTTTGATCAATGCATCCTTCCAGTGCTTACGTATGGTGCACAGACGTGGACCTTAACTAAAACAGACATACAAAGGCTGCAGACAACTCAAAGCAGCATATAGAGGTGCATGCTTGGTGTAACCAGGAGAGATAAGAAGAGGAACTCGTGGATCCGAAAAATGACAAGAGTGGAAGACATCATGATCTGAGTTAAATCCCTGAAATGGCAATGGGCTGGGCATACTGCCAGAAGGACAGACCATCGATGGACAACCGAAATTTTAGATTAGATTCCAAGGGACAGGAAAAGACCCAGAAGAAGACCACATGGGAGATGGGTGGATGAAATTCGAAAGTATGCAGGAGTGACATGGAGGAGACTGGCACAAGACAGACCGTTGTGGAGGAAACTTGGGGAGACCTTCGTCCAGCAGTGGATTGATAATGGTTGACAATGAGGATGATGATGATTTAATACACCATTTTTGCAAAGTTCTCTGGTCTTCATATTCGGTTTATACGCAGTTGAGTTTACTGATGTATTTGAAAAAAAAACACATCTCGAATTACATTTCTTTCTAGAAAACGCACCAGCATATATAAAACAGTTATTGTGGTATAAAACACGTAATTTTTTATATTTTTTAATTACAAATGGTTTGTTGTATTTTGCTCGTATTACGTTTTTAAGATCTCCCTGAGTTTGAATTGTTTGTTTCGTGTTTGACGACTACGCTGAGCAACTGTAAAGGATATAAGACGTTCTGCACTCCCTAAACTGGGACCGCGGTTTCCCGAAAAGGGAAAGAAAAGGCAGCGTAAGTCACCCATCTCTCATTCGAGGATCCAGAGCGGACCTACTCAGACGAACGGTCAGAAGCCAGCTCTTAGTCCACTGTGCCACAGGGATATCCTTTTGGCTCCGATGTGAAACCGTTTTAGAAGAAGATAGGCCAATAATAAACATGGACTAGTAGCAGTTAGGCGTAGTTCAATTTTGGTAAAGTTAGAAAGAACTAACTTTGCAGCTTCCCCGTGTTGTGATAACTGTGTTCTAATCAGTTTTAATACGAAAATAATTGACACCTGTAAGTTACGACATTCCAATATTTTGTCATCTGATTTTACATGTATAGGTTGAATAAGTCTGTCTTCATTTTTGCTAGTGGGAAAATATTCAGACTTTACAAATAATCATGAGATACATTTTGTGGTATATTATTTCCTTCATTTTTTTAAGTAGCAAGGCATACTTCAAGTTTTCATCATATTGTAAAAATTACAAATATTTTCAAAATAGTATAGCTATAACTACGGGTCCGAATTTCTTGGTGTAGAATAGAAATAAAAGTTTCCAAGCTTTCGAACATCAACCAAACGGGTTTTTCAAGGAAAGTAGACAGCAAACGGCAAACTGAATAATTTTGTTATTCAGTTATTTCTATTACTAATTCTTCAATAATTACATGTATTATTCAGTTATTATTTCTATTATTTAGATTTAGTTCAAAAATATGTTTTTCATTAGTATATTTTTCAAACTGATTTTTTATTAGTTCTTCAATAATTCTATAATTCAGTTAATATTTATTATTTAGTTTGAAGTTTGCTGTCTACCTTCCTTTAAAAGGCCATTTGGTTGATGTGCAAAAGCTTGGAGACTTTGATTTCTATTGTACGCGAAGAAATTTGGATTACTAGTACAGTTATACTATTTTTAGTATAATTGGTGTACATTTCCTTTTTGTTAACTACAAAACGTTTACTTAACCAATCTATTTTTCAATAATGCGGGTACCGTATACATGAAGCAGCGAGATTTGAGCAACATACTTTCGCAATATTTTCTAAATGAAGTGTTTTTGGAAGACGTCGTATCGCTTTTCAGCTTTTCTTTATTGAAATAGAAGAGAGTGTTTCTATTTTAGAAAATACTTTAAACTTTGGAATAAACGTAAGTGTGTGTTTAGTACTTTCGCTTGAGAATCCTATTATTTTCTAGTTAAACTTTAATTTTTCGGACTTAGTTCAGGCATTATGGATTTTTCTCTTCCTTCGAGATGATGATCTTTCGGCAAATTAATTTACTCTGAAGAAAATGTGTGAGCTAATTATTGACATAAGTCGAACGAAAATGTAACTTTCTGTGTTCTCTCATCGCAGTCAACTCAGCTTTCACATCAAGCTTTTTGTTGAAACTCAACAGCTAATAACCATCATCCCAGGACTCTCACTGGGAAACAAGGGCGAGTTCACATTTAAACACCTAAGTACATGAAAGCGATAATTCCTGCTTCGCAAACAGAGATCAAGAATTTATAATTACAGGCCGACCTCTCTTTGAGAGCGACGATTCCCGCTATTGTTGCAAGGGTGTTAACTGTGATAATGCGGGCTCCCTTAGATCGCTGGTTTTCGAAACAGCAAGCCTCGCGGTCAAGGATCAGAATTCAGTATTCTGCGGCACAATTACAACATCTAAATAACGTAATTCCGCAACACTTATTCACCGGAAATATTAACCTAATATGTATAGATAACGAGCTTAACATCAAATAGGGATATTCGGGACAATGGTGACAATGCTTTTGATAGCGGTGCTTCATAATGCATTTCCAGCAAACCCAGAACTCACAAGCAAGTCGGTGATTGCTGTGAATTACGACTCAAATAATATACATGGAAGAGCCTCGTACATATAAACGCCCGCATAACACACAATTGCGTTATGAAGTGACTGAATCGTAATACACGTCATAGTCTACGTAGAGCATTCATCAAGTACTTCAGGTAACTTTGGGAAGGAGCAATAGAATACCATAATTATTTTCTGCCAATTCCTTAAAGCAAAGTTTAATTAATGCGAACAACTCTGCTTAACTTTAAGCATGGATTAAACTTTTCAAGAAACTAATTGAAATATCGATACTGACATGTATTTAATGAAACGTACCAGATTTTTCAAGGTTAAGTCCTCAAAACATTTATCCTCCTCCTCCTCATCATCATCAACCATGAGTACAATTCCCGTAGGTGTATGATGCCATTTTCACGACACTGACCCACTGAAGACTTCCCATTGCAGAGTGGCTCAGTACTTGAAGAGTTCCACCACACCAGTCTTTAATACCGTCCTCTTGGATTTCTTCCGTTCATTAAACTAAATACCAATGTATTTATCTTTTTGTCCTTTTTCATTCTACAGATGTGTCCAAAAAGTCGTTGTTTTGTATCTATGCTATTTCGGAACAGGGTCTCTTTTTAGTTACATCCTTCTGTACATTTTTTCATTTCGTATACTCTGGGTCCAATGTTTATCATATCTTACCGAATTTTTTCTGATCTCATGACCCAATTCTAATTTTTTGTCATCTCTTTTGCAGATTCTTATCCACTATAGAGAAATCTCTTCATACGTGCCTGATAATTTTGATTATCCATTTTTAATTTTTAATTTAATTCAATGCAATATCGACGATTGCACTGGGACCACAAATGATCCCTTAAGCTGACAAAACGCTGAATTAATGGCATTTAAACACTAGTATGGTCCTCAGAGTGGTAGTTGGTTTCAGTGCTTTGTCTTAGTACGAGAGGCAATCAAAAAGTTAGCGACCACAATATTTTTTGTATTAAAAATACTTCGACCCAATCTGGCGGCGCCAGTTTTAATTCCTCCTCGAAACCACCGCTTTTATTTTGTCGACTGGCGGGAACAGTCTCTCGTCTGTTGAATGATGTCGTGTCCGTTGGAAGTGACGTCCAAATTTGAAATCTGCGCAGTGATCCGTTTTTTGTGGGCTAAAAACTTGAACCCCACGGACATTCAACGCCAGTTAATTGAAATGTACGTTGACAAATCACTTTTGCTGTTGGCTATCGCAAAATGGTATTCGTTGTTCAAGAAAAGAAGCACGGATATCGAAGACGATTACCGCGAGGGAAGGTCGTCGACGAATAAAAACCTGGATCTCATTAACGAATTGATTCATGCAAACAGACAAATCACAGTAGACGAGATCGCGGATGAAATGAATATTTGGTATGGAAGTGTGCACCATACCATCATCAATCGTCTTTAGTTTCGAAAAGTTTGTGCTCGATGGGTGCCTCACTTAATCACAGACCAAAACAAGGTGCAACGTTTGAAGCAGCTCTCACTTTTTTTTAAATTATCACAGCAAACCAACTGAATTTTTGTACCATATCATGAATGGATATGAGACTTAGCTCCATTCTCCCACTCCAAAAAAGTGCCGATAATTTCCTTCAGCCGAAAAGGTTATGCTCACCTTTTTCTTCGATACTCAAGATGTTGGGCATTATGAATTCATGCCGAAAGTCACTACGATTAATGCGGCATCATATTGTGAAACCCTTAAGAGGCTGTGAAAGGCGATTAAAGAGCAACGCCCAGGAAAACTGTCAAGAGTCATTGTCCTTCTGCGTTACAACGCGACACCACATTCCGCACGCTTCACAAAGGCCCTCCTTGACAACTTCAAACGGGAGGTGTGGGAACACCCTACCTACATTCCAGACCATTAGCCTTGTGCTTTCCATCTGCTCGGCTCCATGAGAAGTGACCTTGCCAAACGGCGATATCACTGCGAAGAAGACGACAAAAATGCCGCTCCAGAATGGTTTTCGCAAGTTGGTCGACAATTTTTTCAACAAAGGATAGACAGACTCGTGCCATTCTGCGATAAATGTTTAAATAAACTAGGCGATTGCGTCGAAAAAGATCTCTTCTATTACACATAGTCGAGTCACATTATTGTGAGAACCTCCTACTTTTGACGTCAACAGCGCGTAGCCAATGAATGAAGGTTCGTGTCGTGCGCTGGCTTGGGGGACATACTGGGTGTGCTGTAGGCATACTGAAAACATATCATTCGTTGCTGTCATGGATAAAAGGAGTGATTTATCAGATTTGAGGAAGGGATGACTATTGGCTTTCGGGCCAAAGGTGGCAGTATTTCTGAAACAGCACAGTTTGTGAACTGTGCGCGTGATGCTATGGTTAAAATGTATCGTGATTGGAGAAATGGCACCACTGCGAATAAGCGACGTGCAAAGTGCGGAGCACAGCGTGCCATTTATATGAGAGATGAACGTCGGCTTAGCCGAATGTACCAAGTGTGTCTAACACGACAGTTCAGCAAACACCTCTGCCGCTCCGATGCAAACGGATGGTCGATACACCTGTACTAACGAAGATGCATCGGCAGAAATGGCTTACATTTGCACGGCAGTATGGGAATTGTACCTCAGCTGATTGGCAAAGGATTGTCTTCTCCGATGAGTCACGCTTTCTGCTTCATCGAACGGATGGACGTTGGCGTACACGGCGAGAAACGTCGGAGAACAAACACTATTCAACCGTTGCTGGCAGAACACAAACTGGTGCGGGCAGAGATATGATCTGAAGAATGTTTCGTGGAATACTCTGGGACCACTCATACCTGCGTAAAGCACTATGGACCGAATTTGGTATGAATTCATCCAAGCAGACCACGTACACACCTACATGCTGATTGTCTTCCCTGGGGTGTATGAGATCTTCCAGAACGACACTGCGACGTGTCACACAGCTAGAAATGTCCGACAGTGGTTGCGGAAGATCACGATGAAGACTCTAAAATACTTCCCTGGTCCCGTAATTTCCCATACTTAAACCCGATTGAGCATGTGTGGGACCACCTCGATCGTGTTGTTCGGTTTATCGATCCTCCACCATTCACTCTCCAGCAGCTGTCAGATGCACTGTAGTCACTGTGGCTCCATATACCTGTTAACACTTTCCAGAAATTTATTGAGTCACTCCCAGCCCGTTTAGCTGCTGTCTGGGTATTAGCTGGTGGTCACAATGATGTGACTCGACCGGGTATAAACATGCATTTCAGACTATTGAATCGTTGTTTTGAGAAAACACAACATCAAGACGTTATGTAAATTCCGTTCAACAAATATTACACTCCACATATTCTGCCTTATAACAAATCGATAGATCTAAAGAACTATTCTTGAACTATTTTATCGTTAAGAAGAAATCCTCTCAAGTAAAAGTCCGGTCCATTGTTCTGCTCTTAGCTCCAGTAAACCGTACACATCATATCATTACCCTGACTTTTGACTGTCAATTTGGAAAACCCGTCGGGAGAAAAACCGTTTCACTAAGTCCCATAAACATTTACCGGAAAGAAGCAAAATTTATATTAAAAAAAACAGATACTCAAATAGAAGATTAAAGTAGAGATATACACTATCTACCAACAAGTAATTGGACATCCCTGCAATCGACGATATCTGCGGTCCTGATACACGTCACGGCCGCCGCCGTTAAATATCGTGTGGGAAACAACAACGCAACCAGCCGCATGCAAGAGCCACGCAGTTTGGAGCTCTCTGATTTCGAGAAAGGTGTAATCGTGGGGTATCACAGAAATGGCCAATTCATACGTGACATATCCAGCAAGTTGAAGTACTCAAAATCAACGGTGGCCTGCGTGATTGGCAAGTGGAAGGTGAGAGGTGACTGTCGGAATGTGCCCCGACCCGGCAGACCCACAAAACTGGGAGTTAGAGACCGACGGGTGCTGGCCAGAGAAATTCGGAATAGCCGTACCAAATCAATGGGCCACATCCACGTGGAGTTTCAACAGGCATCCGGAATGGTTCCTCATTGAATACCATCCGTAAGGAAGCCCATCTGCTCGGTTATTATGGACGTACTACCGCCCACAAGCCTTTGATCACCAAGTCCAACAGCGCAGCTCGGCTAACGTGGTGCAAAGATTGACGACAGTGGTCCGTTGAACAGTGGAAACAGGTTCTCTGGAGCGACGAATCAAGGTTCACCCTCTATCGTTCGGATGGCAGGGTCTGGGTTTGGCGTCTGCCTGGAGAACGCTTCCTGCCGCTCCTGCCGGAATGTATTGTGTCAACTGTGAAGTTCGGCGGCGGTGGAATTATGCTATGGGGATGTTTCTCTTGGTATTACACGGGACCCTTGGTCGCAATTCCTGGTAGACTCAACGCCGAGACCTACTGCACCATTTTGGATGACCATGCGCTTCCTAGGTTGTGGCAGTTACACTGGGTGGACCCATGGTACTTTCAGGATGACAATGCCACCTGTCATGTTGCGAGGTCCACCATGGCTTGGTATGGTGACAATGGGGTTAAGCAAATGGACTGGTCTGCGCAGAGCCAGGACCTTAACTCTATCGAGCACCTCTGGGACGAGTTGGAGCGTCGACCTAAGGGGTGCCCCCACCGTCCGAAATCGGTGAAGGAACTGACCTGTCTTCTCCAAGCCGAGTGGAAGAAAATACCGGTAACCGTCGTACAACGCCTGGTTGAGAGTATGCCCCGGAGGGTCGCAGCTGTAATCACCGCTCGTGGAGGCTCCACCAACTATTGAAGGTGAATAAACTTCGTTTTCCTTTGCTATCACAGGTGTCTAATTACTTGTTGCTAGAGAGTGTACATCACATCGAGGATACTCAGTGTTGTTTTCGAATATGTGTTCTTTCGAGATCGCTTTACCTTAGCATCGGGAAAACTGTGAACATTTCTTGGCTTGAACTTCCAACAATAGCCCGCGTCTTCGCAGGCTTTCCTTTTCTCCATATTCATTCCCTTTTGAAGTCGGTGTTTAGGGATAAGAAAAAACGTGCCTGCTACTCCACATTGGTCTGAAATACAATATATATGTACACAATACATGACTGCAGCCAAATGGGTGGAAAATAAATATACTGCCAGTATATGATCATATGAAAACCAACAACCAACAAAAATTATTTATAAATGACGTGCACATAACATTTTAATTAAAGTTACGCAAAAGTTGCTAAAGTTTCAAAGGACATAGTTGGTGAATGGATGTACAGTCCTTAATGATAACCAGGTGGACAGATATTTCAGTATGGAATATGTCTAACCCCAACTGCGATGTAGCTCTCACAATGTCGTGGCATGCTGAGCACCAAGTCATCCACGATTTCTTGAGGCAAATTGGCTCACTCCTCCGTCAGAGTACGGATGATGCCGTGCTTGTTTTCTGGAGGAGGCCGGGGGTGAGCACCAGTGCATTTCTCCATAGCGTTCCATACGTTTTCGATAGGGTTGAGGTCTGCGGACCGTGAGGACTAGTTGATACGATGAATATCTTTAGTCTCAAGAAGTGTCTGCACTCCTCTTGTACGATGAGGCTTTGAGTTGTCATCCATGATCAGAAAGTCTTCGCTTACATCAAGGTTAAATAACGGAACATGACGTAGAAAAATTTCGTTGCAATATCATTCGCCTGTCATAGTTACATTTCCCAGCACCTGTAGCTCGGTTCGTCCATTAATCATGATGGCACCCTACACCTTGATCCCGGTCCAGGAAAGTAGACTTACTAAAGAAAAATCAAAAAATGGTTCATTGACGTGCAGTAGACTTCACCGTCAAATCAGGATAATATAATCTTCCATTAAAAATAATAACCTCAACCAAAATAAATCAATAACTAAAAGAAACAGGACTGGAAGAACTGTTCACACACTCTCACCGTCAAATCAGGTATCTGTCCCTTTCATGCTTATTCTCACGCTGGTACGCAGTACATCTTTCACGCCCGATCCACTAGCGTCTTGAATCCGAAGACAGGCTGAATGGAATCTCACCTGGAAGAATACATTAGATGTCACAGTGCTGTTTAACTCTTTACTCAGTTACCAAAATATGTTGCAATCAGAAGATTGCAAGGTTTCCTTGAGCAATGTAAACATCAATAGGTAGTAATAGGTCATTTAACAGAAGCATTTGACGTTTGATAAAATCCTTTATTTTCGTGAGTTTGCTTATTTAGTGATTACTCTGGGTCACCGCACGATTACATCCAATCCATGTCCTAACTCCTCGCTACATTACATTCATTCTTTTCACCCGGGCGCAGAGACCACGCACCCCTTCTTAAATTATAGTCCTGCTCCGAAAATCTCCCAACCTCTCTCTAATACCGTCAGTCGTATTCTTCCATAAGACACGTTATCATCCTACCTTCAGAAGTAGCGTTCTCCTATTGTTGTCCGCACTACTTCCAAAAAACGCGCAATCAAGCCTCCCGTCCGAAAAACACTTGTTTCCCTGTGCTTTATGTCCGCTGCCTAATGCCATCATCCCAAAATACCGAATATCCTTCCTAATGAGTCGCTTTAAAACTCTAAGAAAAACCAAAAAACTTCTTCTATTGTAGCTATATATACACGAAATCCGGTTGTTGTCCATCTCCAGGAAGTCCGCCGATAAACTAATCGTTTCCGGTGATTTACTGGCTCTACCAAATCGAACTCAATATTTATATCCTTAAGAAGTTTCCCACGATTAGTTTTCAAACATTTTAAAACTGCAAGGATTCTTAATTATTTACATATTCATCAAAATTCAAAAATTAAGAGATATTTACATGACATTACATTTCAGAAAATAAACATTCCCGTTCAATTACGGTATTATTAAAGGTTACTTACATTTACCACTATTACAATACTATACCACTGAAAACGTGTGTTACGTTGAACGCTGGGTAGAGGGTCGCAGACTACATGCCTTTGTCAACTGACAAAACCTAGGTATCCTTAATGCGAACTACAAGCTGAACAAGAAAAAACATAAGTATATTTGATGCGAAATACAAGCCGAACAAGAAAAAGCATAAGTATATTTGATACGGACTACAAGCAGAACAAGAAAGCATAATACAAAAGTGAAATATAAAATATCAATGTACACCACTTTAAACGGCAGCAACATAATATAGAAAGACGATACACATCTTTAAGAGGATTCACTTAACCACGTAAATGTATGTCTACCTTACTTCAAGGTGCACGTAATGTATATACAGAAAAATTTAATATGTGGCGCTTAAATGACTATTTAATTTATTTGAGGGCTGACATTTTATCGAAAGTTCGACATTACAGTCCCACAAATGCTCGCAATGAGAACTTGTGGGGCTATAAGTTTTCCCCAGCTCCCGCTTCCGGTAACCGTCTCTTCTGTGAGGCCACGGGTTGTACCGGAAGGAAGGGTCAGTGACGTAAGGGATACGCACCGCCCATGCGTTATCCGGAACACTGGCATAAGTTTAGACGACTCCAAGTTAAGTTACCACTCCCATCTCCAATTTAAGACCACTCGGCCAACGGGGTAGCTTTACCACTTTTCTAAGTGACCATATTTTAAACATGGCAACCAGTGGCGTATCTTGGGTCCGAGAGCTGGGCTATCTTGCGCCTTCCCCCTCTCCCAGTACTGTTTTATTTTAAATTGCAAAGTTTAATTTTTAATTGTTAATAGAAGTCACTTTTTTCTACATTTTAGGCACATGCCATTGCTAACATACCGAAATAATTTTGTGGATTTGGGTTTGAACATTTATTTCTACGTGAACTCCATTCTTCTTCTGAATACTTTATTTGTACATGAACTCCAAACTTCCTTCCTTTTGTGTGAACTTGAGTGTTACGTTTTCATAAAACGTTTCTTCTGAGTGCTTTTCCATATTTAAAAAGGCTGTTTTTATCTACTGAAAAAACAACCAAATTTTTCGAATGTGCATGTCTTTGTGTTTCTCTAAGATATATATGTTGATTCTTTTTAATGCAGAAAACACTTCTTTCAGCAGTTGCGGTAGTTGATGGAAAGCTGAATTTGAGGTCTGCTAATTTGTACCCCTCACAAAACATTATGTCCAATTTATTCAACTTTATGTAACACATAACGTATCTTACTGATTTGTTTTTGTAATCATCAATAAAACACCTTGAATTTAATTTTTAGTCGAGCTGTATCAAAATTTGAAGCATAGAGTTATTTAAGTTCTGGGAGTAGATGTTCAGGGGAGCTTTCACAAAATTTATCAAAACAGTTCGAATCCATCAAAGCCACGAATTTAAGATATAATATCTCTGATTTTAATTCATTGACACTTCACAAAAACTAAAACAACTATCGCGAAACACTCTTATGGGTGGGAGTATGCGAGTTCCTGAGATAGTCTAAGTCTTCTGTATTCTGAGCGAACCGTTTCCCAAAGCAATGACCTATTCCCTCCAGCAGCTGCTTCATGTTTTCATGGAAACGCTAGCAGGCGATGGTACGGAAGGTTTTCGCACCAGAACTGCCAAGACTCTGGAAGAGCTGCCTGCGTTATGCCGTTGGTTTTCGCTCTAAGAGCGAATCAGCACGCGTTTTGTTTTCGCAGCGAAAGCATCGACATATTTTAATACCTTTGATAAATGACTTTTATTTGTGTGTATTTAATTCAGTTATATTTTTTGCATTCTTTGGGCTTCGCATCTAGTTTAGCTAGCCTCGAAAGATCGCAATACTTCTAATATTATTCTTGAATAAAATATTTTCATATTCCACAAAATCCCGCATATTCTTAGGAAAATTAAATCTTTCAAAAATTTCGTTTATTTATGTTGAGTGTGTATTTCATTTGACACTTCCCAGAAGTTTCAATTTTTTGTCTGGAAAAATGTTTAAAGAAATAATGAGTATTTTGTCATGTTGAACGAATTTTATTTTGCCTGCCCATTTACACGGTTACTGATTTTAATTAAAAATAGTTTTTCAGTTTGTTCGCTAGCTGGCATTTTTGTGAGAAGATATATTTCCTTAAATGATACGTATTCTTCTACCCATACTGTACTAAAAAATTTCTACAGATTTCGTTATTTTTGATTCGAGGATACGCCTATGCTTTTATTAGCTTTTTTAGGAAGTTCTTTCTCATATGATGGAGTCTTTATATTCTCCCACAATAAGTACCTAATTATCCATATCTTGTTCTACTTCACTTACTTGTTAGGTTAGAGAGTGTGTAGTAAGGAAAAATTGAAACCTAGATTTCACTTCGTCTGGGGTGACACAATTCAGCAAATAAAGGTAGTACCATGAAGACAACTCGAGACATGCATTAGAGCAAAAACATCATGTGTCACCCCGAACGGGATTTTCATTTTTTATCTTTTATTTTGTTCCATGATTTCGTAAAGATCATGGTATCCACTTTTACAGAGTCGTCCCGGTGACTGAAAGGTCAGAACTGTAGAGTTGTGATAATTCACCTGAGCCTGATCCGGGTACAAAGTTTCGGATGAAGCTTTCGTTTTGTGCTTGCGCTATAGCGCCGGCAATATTACTTTTCTGGCAATAGCAGGAAAAACTGTGGGAATGGCGATTGCTTATAACCATCATAGTTCTTCGCGGTGGTCGTTAATAATTTCCCTTGATTAAAAACAAGTTATTAAATTTATTCAATGCACTGATTGTGATACGTTTTTCAACATACCAAAAACCATACATGCATACATAACACTAAGCTGTTCTCTGAGATTCAGAGGTTAGCTCCAAAAAGAAATACAAACTTCCATATATTTTTACTTATTGTTATCGTATCAAACTTCTCCATTTACAGCGATCTTGACATACAAGTCGTGCTTCACTGATATCCGTTACACGCTGTACACAAGATCTTTTATACTTCATACTCATAATCTTTTTCTCATGCAGACACTCCTGAATCTGATCCACCCATGTCTTCCCTGGCCCTCCTCTGCCTTTCCTTCCTGCCACTTAGGGCTGAAAAGATTTTCTTATAGTAAGCATTTCATCACCCATTCTTTCAACATGGCCAAACCACTGAAGCATATTGGTCTCCACCTTGCTAACAAAATTTTGCTTCACATCACACAACTGCAATACATCTTCATTTCTCACACAATCATATCGTGTCTTGCCACAAACCCCACGTAAGTAACGCATTTCTCCAGCACACAAACTACTCCTATGTTTCTTCTGCAGTACCCAGGTTTCACTTGACATACATCAGAGTAGGAACAATTACACTTTCATACACAGCCATGCGGGACTCTCTAGAGAACCCATCATTCCTTTGAGAACCTCCCAGAGCAGCTATGACTTTCAAAGAAGAATTCACTCGCCTACTGATTTCACCATCAAACTTATTCTCTCTGTCAAACATGCTTCCTAATTACACAAACTCACTCACCTGGTCAATCACAGTGCTATTTATACTTACATTATATTCCGTGCTACCCGTTCCTCTATCAAACACCATAACTTTGGTTTTTCCTTATTTATACTCAGTTTGAATTTCATACAAACTTCGTACATCCAAGACAACATACTTTGCAAATCACTTTTGCTCTCTGCCAACAGGACAGTGTCATCAGCATACAGCAATCTGCACACACGGATATCACCAAGATATAAACCACTATTATCTATTTTGGCATCACGCATGCATGCATCCATAAATATATTAAACAGCCATGGTGACTTTACACAACCTTGTCTAACTCCTGCACCAATGGAAAACCATTTTGCTAAAACACCATTCACTCGTCCACAAGCTCTACTACCAGCATACATGGCTTTTCCACTATTAAGTAGATTCCCAGTAACACCATATTCATTCAATACCTTCCACAAAACGTGTCCTATTCATTCGGTCGTAAGCTTTCTCTAAATCTATGAAGGCAGTAAAAACTTTCTTCCCATTTTTTGCATTACCAGAAACCATTACTCAACTTATTACTCAAGTTATGAGAATAATGGCTGTAGAATAAATCTCGCTCCTGTGCTCTCCTCTTTGACCCCATTTCGATAAAATTAAACAGAATTGGTTCAGTATACCTCCGGAATAACATACTAAAGTTTTGTCGCAATAGAAACGTTTTTAGTCAAATTATGAGGACAATGGATGCGGAATAAATAACGCTCCTGTGCCCTGATCTTTGACCTCATTTCGATGACACTCAATAGAACCGGTTCAGTATACCTCCGGTACAACATGATTTAGTTTTGTCGCAATCGAAGTATTTTTACGTAGGTCATGACGTATAAGGGTGATGGAATGGATCCCTCTCCTATGTCCTGACCTTTGATCCCATTTCGTCCATTTTCAAAAGGGTTCCTTCCCATGTTGTCCCCTACCACGTACTAAATGTTCATCGAAATGGAACCATTTTTACGCGAGTTATTGTGCCGAAGGAAGGACAGACAGACAGATGAGCAAAACTGGAGCATATACGCTTCTTCAAACTACGATTGGAAAGCGTAAAAAAGGGATTGTAATGCTATTAACTTAAAATATATGTCCTTAGTGAAAATGAAAGAGAACAAAATTTTCTGGAATACATACATCAACATTTATTTACAAAACACTTTTTTTTTTCTTCACCACATTAAATTCAATTAACTTGTTCTGACAAACCTGTGCCGTGCTCACATAAATTTGTTGGCCGATAAAAAAATAAAATTTATTTTTACAAACATTGAACAATTTACTCCAAATTTTGGATTAGGGCACTGCGATTGCAGTAAATGTATCCATTAAATAGTATTTTTCACGCTTTATTGCTGATTTATACCTTAAATCATATTGTTTAGTTAAATCTATATTTATCCTCCTTGGTGTCTTGACCTTTTCGTGGTCCTAGGGGTGCTTGTCAGCTTCAGTGACCGGAAGAGCTATGCCGGCGGTAGCTTTGCTGCTGGTAAGGGCTCCCAAGCTAGATGGGTAGGAACCTGACGAAGTAAGACACATGGAAAAAGGCAATGGCAAACCAATTACGTATTTCCTAGAAAACTGATGAATATAGCTCTTCTACACTGGCGTGCAAAAATTAAGGACGAGACTTTTTTGAATGTAACGTCGTGCAGAAGTGCTCGACATAGACTCACATCATACCATAAGATCCCCAAGATGTAAGAATATCGGACAAGTGAGCAAAACCGTCCAAACAAGGAATCCAAAGGATACAAAGGCACTTTATTGAAAAGGTAGCTTCGAGCACAACTAGAGAGAAGACAGAAACGTCCATGTGACAGGCGGCTGCCAAGCAAAATACAGTCTTTAGTAGGATATATGATCACCACTGACTGCGTTCCAGGATTTACAACGTCTATCCATGCAGAGGACAAGGTTGTCAAGGAGCTGGTGAGGCATCGCGGCCCATTCATCTTGCAGCGCCAATCTCAGCTGCAGAATCGTTGCTGGCGGCTGGTGACGTGCTGCCAAGCGTCTCCCGAGAAGGTCCCACACGTGTTCGATTGGATTTAGGTTTGGGGACCTTGTGGGCCATTCCATGCGTTGAATATCTGCACTATCCAACAGCTCTGTGACAACCACTGTACGATGAGGTGTAGCCTTGTCGTCCATGAAGAGGAACTCAGGACCCACAGCACCTCTAAACAGACGCACGTGAGGTAGAACCTCGGTACAATAGCGGACACCAGTTACTGAACCTCCTTGGGAGATGTGGAGGTCCGTACGGGTACCAAGCATGTTACCGCCCCAAAGGAGAACTCCGCCACCTCCAAACCGGTCCCTTTCGATGATGTTGGAGGTGTGATTGCGTGTTTCCTGCTCTCTCTCCAGATGTGTATACGTCCAGAATCGCTCGTCTGACTAAATCGGCTCTCACCTGTAAAAAGAACTCGAACCCATTACTGATGTGTCCAGTTCTTGTGTTCCTGGCACCACAGAAACTGCAGTCTCCGATGAGCAGGTGTTAATGGCATACACCGTACTGTGTTATCTTCCAGACTTACCGAAGTGTTACAATCCGTGTAGATGTCATGGTGTCGAATATACTTCATGGTTGTTTTCATCATGTTCCTCCGTGAAGGGAAGTGTAACTAATTGTCTTCACGGCATCGGGACGAAAATAGGTGTGTTATCTTCCCAACAGGTGAAACCTAAGTGATTATAACCAAACTCTCCGTAAGCAACAGAGATGGTCTCGTTTATGATGTCACCAAAATATTGTCTTCTTCCCAAATAGCGTTATGTTCTAATGCACCAAAATTTCGTGCTAATGGTGTTTTAAATGATCCATTTTTGACACTCTATTTATGTTTCTTCAATTTTGAATTTTGACCCAAAATAGCGTTGGGCGCATCTTCTTCTAGACGTTTTAGCGGAATGCTATGTACGCCATATTTATTACCCTTTAATTCCTTCTTTTTGTTTGTGATATCCAAGTGTCACAGTAAGTTTCATGAACATCACAAGGGGAAAAAATGTGTTTTGGTTGATGTATGTTCGTCAATTAAAAGAGGCAAGTGCTGCCCCCCCACCCACCCCCGTAACAAAAGTGAGATAAACTTTAAGAAAAAGGAAATTGCATTTTTCTGGATTAGATTACGCTTCCGATATTAGTATCAGCCAAAAGATATTCCGAAAATAACGAAATTAAAACAAATTCTTTTGGCAGGTGTTGGATTTTTGCAATCCTATTTATACAGCCTTTATTACATCTAAAGTTAGCACAAAACTTGAGGTAGCTGGGTTGTAAATAAAGAAATCCGTTAGTTTGTTTATACTTTTGTACTTTTATTTTCTACGTTATGAAAAAAGTTCCTGCATATGTTAAAGTGTAGTGATAAACGTGATATATCATTTTAACAAAAAAAAAAAGTTAGTAAAATCATGCAATGCAGTGATTATGATACGCTTTCCAACATACCAGAAATCATTACTCAAGTTATGAGGATAACGGCTGTGGAATAAATCTCTGTCCTGTGCCCTGGTCTTTGATCCTATTTCGATGATATTCAACAGAACTGGTTCAGTATACCTCCGAAATAACATGATAAAGTTTTGGCGCAATCGAAGCAATTTTACGTAAGTTATTTCGCATAAGGGCTATGGAATAGATCACTCTCCTGTGTCCTAACCTTTGACCCCATTTCACCCATTTCAATAGAATTTGTCCCCAGGCAGGTCCCTACAATATACTAATATTTCATCTAAATCGAAACATGTTTACGTACGTTATGACGCATAAGGGCGATGGAAGTGATTCCGCTCCTATATCCTGACCTTTGAACCCATTTCGCCCATTTTCAATAGGGTTCGTCTCCAGGTGGTCCCCTACCACATACTAAAATTTAATCGAAATCGAACCTTTTTTACATTAGTTATGACTCATAAGAGCAGTGGAAGGGATCCCGCTTCTATGTCCTGACCTTTGACCCCATTTCATTCACTTTTAATAGGGTTCCTTCCCATGTGTTCCCCTACTACATTCTAAAATTACATCGAAATCGAACGATATTTACGCCAGTTATCGTGCGGACGAACATACGCACACAACGCGTGACGTAATGAAGCAGATGGGAATCGCGACCATCTGGTCAAAAGAGTGTGACGTCATAAAACATTAATAGGATCCACACACAACGCGTGACGTAATGAGACAGATGGCGTGACCGCGCGCCAGCATCTGAATTGCGAGAGTATGACGTCATAAGATTTCAAAGCATGGATAACATTAATGGGACGACACCATGACACTAAAAACTTGGTAAATCGGGGTGGTTATTTAACCCACTAAACGAATTTTTCTAAAGTCGAGATCAAGCTAAATTGATTTCTAGTACCAGAAAACGGTAGGTTAACGACTTTCATCAAATCCTTAGAGCCTTTCTCAAAATAAAATTTACATATATACAAGAATCGCTTCTTTAAGGTGAACGTCAAGTAATATTGATTCCAGTACTCCAAATGGAAATATTTCTGTATAGATTTTCTTCCCAATTAATGCGTTTCCAAGGATGAAAATTTGAACATCGATTAAAATATCTTCATTTTGTAACTTGGAATACTTAATGTTTTCTATCACATAACCATAATTATGCAATCCAGCATTTGTTTGTCTACTGACGTCGTGAAAGTACAGGTCACGCCATCTTCTTTCTGGAGAATTAATGCGTTCACAAGGATGACAATTTGAATATCGATTAAAATAGCTTCATTTTATAACTTGGAATACTTAATATTTTCTAAAACATAACCATAATTTATGCAATCCAACATTTGTTTGTCTACTGACGTCATCAAAGTACAGGTCGCGCCATGCTTTTTCTGGTTTCAACACCTCAAAAGGAAAAGTTATTGATTTTTAATATAATTATGGTTATGTTTTAGAAAATATTAAGTATTCAAAGTTATAATATGAAGTTATTTTAATCGATGTTCAAATTTTCATCCTTGAGAACACATTAATTGTGAAGAAAATGTGTACAAGAGTTTTTCCATTGGAAGTATAGGAAGCCAAATTACTTGACGTCCACCTTAATAATATGGAATAAGGGTGATGCAATGGATCCGAAAACTATGTCCTGACCTTTAACTTCATTTCGTCCATTTTTAATAGTGTTCGTCCCCAGGTGCTTTCCTACTACATACTAAAGTTTCATCGAATTCGAACCATTTTTACGCATGTTATGACGCATAAGGGCAATGGAATGCATCCCGCTCTTATGTCCTGACCTTTGACCCCACTTCACCCATTTTAAACATAGTTCGTTCCCAAGCGGTCCCCTACCACATAGTAAATTTTCATTGAAATCGAACTACATTTACGCAAGTTATGATGCATAAGGGCAATGGAATGGATACCCGCTCCTACGTCGTGATCTCTGATCCCATTTGTCCCGTTTTCAATAGGGTTCGTCCACAAGAAGTCCCCTACCACATACTAAAATTTCATCGAAATCATATACGCTTCTTCAACCTACGGTTAGAAAGCGTAAAAAAAGGAAAACAAAGGGAAAGACCATTATTAAAAATTAGCATTTAGAATTTATCTGAGAAATGTGAATTTGCTGAGAATTATTCAGATGTACGTTGGACATAATTTCCGGTTCGCTGTTAAATTAAGATACCTAATGAATTCATTTTTGATACTACCTCCTCGAAACACGAACTGGTGAGAGTAAGGCTCAGTAGACCTATTCTCCTCTTCTTTAGGGTACAAATTTCCAAATCCGAGTGCGGTGAATTCTAATTGACCATTCCGTTAGGTCTAAGAATGGTTTCAAAACCAAGCAAGGGTGCAACTTACGGTCTCTGTGTAGCAAAAATTACACGCATAATTCACTGCTACTCAGTCAGTCAAAATCTATTCTTTTCACAAAGCAAAGAACATTACTTTTCTTTTTTTGTGAGGGGTTAACGCCACCGTGAGCAACTCAATTATAAACAGTCACCCATCACTAATTTAGGGTTACTGTGTTCAGGGAAAGGAAAAGGCCAGTGTCGTAAGACCAACACAACATCCATGCCTCATCGGGATTCGAATGCAAACACGAACAGATATCAGACGAATGGCCAGAAGCCCACGCTTAAATCACTGCGCCACCGGAATAGGAGGCAGTACGTGCAGCACATATCCTTGTGTACAAGGTTTCATTAACTACACTACTGTTTATGAAATTTTCAACACAAAGAAGGTAGCATGCGATTCGAATGAAATTTATACCACACATAAATAATATGACTGTACATAAGTGATTTAATTTTCAGAACAATGCAAAATTCAGTATCTTGTGAAGCTTTCGCGAGCTCACTGGAGGACTTTGATGGGACAGTTGCAGAGTGACCATGTATCAGACATGTGCAATGAGCGACCTGTCTTGCGAACGTGCAGGCCAGGGAAAGAAGCGGTAGGTGCTATGCTGCAAAGAGGACTTGAATATTCCTGGCAACCTGTGGTAGGGTATTGTTCTGCTGGAGTATAGCGCCTGGAGTGCTATGAAGGAAGGATACGACCTCCGCCTGTAAAACATCCTTGATGTAACGGTGGCGAGGGAGATTGCCCTCAAGTCGTAGCTGCTGAGATCGCGAATGGTATCAATGGCACCCCACTCTACCGCACTTGGCGTTCGGCCCATATGAAACTCGATAATGCATGCTGGAAGAAGGTGCTCACCACAATACCGTCTAATGCGTATGCGGTCATCATGTTAGTCCAAGTTGAATCGGGACTCGTCCGAAAACACGACATGTTGCCAATCGGCACGTCTGTTCTGAAAAGCACATTCCAGCCTGCGGTGTCCATGGTTCAGGCTCAAAGAAATCCGCCGCAAGAGGACGCCTGCAACCAGTCCTCTGTTCAGCAGACGACGTCGAACTGTGGAGGAAGACAATGCCACACCTGCCGCAGTGCTCCACTGTTGAGCTAACACTTGCAAAGAGGTGGAACCGTTCGTCATTGCCATGTGGACGTGGTTTCGGTCATCCCGCAGTGTTGTCATATTTCTAGGTCCACTGCCAGATTGTCGACGCAGCTGGTACTCCTAGGTCCACGACCGCCTGACGCGCATCACTGTCGTGGTGTTATATCCCGTCCCAGCCTCAGTGCCGCGGTACAAAAATGCACCTTCACGGACCCCAATTATTCGTCCCCGTTCAACCTCTGTTGTAAATAGCGCCCTTTCGTCCTCGCCGAGACATTATTGAAACCTGAAGACCATTTTACAGCTCGCTATCCGAGATGCACTACAGGTGTGTATCCTAAAGAGATCTCTCTTTGTAATCCTCACTCGACTGCTGCCGGGCCTAGACATGCGCAATGACTCTGCAATTCTAATCATTTGCATGTCCTAGCATGTTCTCCATATCCTGTAAGTTTCACGTGATTAGCATCATTCCTGCATGGTGTTGCAATTTTCATAAACATTTGTTTACATTACGATTACGAATTATAGAAAGAATACATCTTTGTTTTCCCGTTAGCCGTTTGTTTCAAAGCGCTGGCTTTGAATAATTCGTTCGAGATCGGCCTTAGTTAGAGTCATGTGGAGGCATTCTCTCTTTTCTTTGCAGCAAGTGACCCAATTTGGGGAAGGGCGAATTGTTATACCTCTCAGAGATACTCATGTTGGTCGTCAAATCCCCAGTCCAACGAATTAAAAAAAGAAACGATCGCCTCAAGATTGTTGACTTATCAGGTATACTTTCTTTGGGTTTACCGTGTACGTACATAAATCTGTTTTTTTTATATTATGATTTAACTTGTTTGGTTCAACTAGCTAGTTTTCTAACTATAATCCATACGCTGAATAACTTTTGTCTTGTCAGTCTACCCATTTATTTACATCATAATTTCATTTGAATGACAAGACCAAATGCTGGCATTTTGCTGCTTGAATGATTCTTAAAAGCTAGCTTCTTTACCAGGGCTTCCTTTTTTAATTTATCTGAAATGCGGAAGTTTTCTCAAATGTATGTCATGGCAAACAACACGTGCTGAAAAGAGGCGTCAGTCCTGTCCCTTCTGATATTGATTTTCCGCAAGAGTTTCTTTTCGTTTCTTCGGAAACGGAAGGAAAAAAATCTGACAAGTCCATTTGAAAACCCAGAATTCCCATTTAGGCTTTTATGCTGAGTCGGTAAGATTGCTGATACGTTGGGATCTGGAATGCTTATTCAGCTGAAATTCTGACTCAGCACATGATATCTGAGGTCAAAACTTCATAAAAGCTACTTCAGATATCTGCATCCGAAAGAATTATTTGATCTGTTATTTCATCCACACATGACTTTTCTGTGCCATTAGCAGTTTCGAAAGAAATCTTTTTCCATTTACTTTTACCTCGTTCATTTGCCTTTATCTATTTGCTTAGCAAGAGAGAAAATGCTTTCACTGCAATGGATCAGTTGCAAAGTATGCATTAGATGTAGAAAAAAAAAGGCGGTATCTGGTCGTAATTTCACGTTCTATTTTTCCCTGTGTTTACTTAAAGGTAATTGCAGTAATCTTAAACTGAACATAAATTCAAGTGTGGTTGACCGCATACTAGAATTTGTTCTTCCTAAAAAATACTGAAAACGAAATTGTTAGATAATCACATTGAATTTGGTTCCCAAAAGATTAAGTTTCAAAGATAGCTCATAACGTATGTGAATTTCTCGTCGTCGAAAATATTTTTGCGCATACAGCTTGATGTCATTTCGACATTTTCTATCAACTAACAATCATTGAAAAATTGTAAATGCCAAGATCGAATAATGTTGATGACATGTTAATTCATGGATGCATTCAAGAACCGGAAAAACTTGAAATGTTGGAAATGCCAACATCATTTAAGGTTAACAAATTTCATCGCATCACAACTAATCTTGGTAAAAAAATAAAACGCAGTAATTAAGGCTATTTCATCATGAAGTATGCATTTGAGTACCATTATGAAATGCAATATACGTTATAGAGCAATTCCTGCAAACCAAGTGCCGTAATACATTTTCATATTTAAAAAGAAAATGTTTTTGAAACAAACTTTAATCTACATATACGGGCTACTGAATTAGAAACTTTTATTTAACCCAAAAAACAGCACGTATGCGGTTTCGCATAAATTTCGGAAGGTGCTGGAGTGCATCTGCGTCTACATTATAACAGGCGTTCTCCAGACAGTAGTTTAACTGGACAAGATTTGAAGGAAGCTCCCGAATCTGATTTTCTAATGTGTCCCATACAATCTCAATGGGGTTCAACTCTGGCTATCTGGTGGTCAAGGAAATGATGGGCGACCCTGTCATGCTCGCCGAAGAGCGGATGAACACATCTTACGCGAAGGACAATAGCCCTTGTCTTCCACGAAAAAGCCATGGACTGCTGGATAAAAAGTTAAAATTGCAGGATATACACCGACTGACAGAGAACATGCCACACCATGAAGGAATGCTCGAAAACAGACCAAACTGTACACGCGATAGTTAAGTAGGTCCTGAAGAAATGATTTAATTGTAACATACAGACTAGGCTCTTTGGCCGAATATATAGGATGATCAATAAGGAGTGTGGCCCCCATTTTGGGCGATGTGTTGAATCCGACATGGCATCTAAGCAGTGAGAGTCCGAATAAAGTCCTGGGGTATCGTGGACCATGTGGTGTTGATCCGAGTCCACAGTTCATCTTAATTTTGAGGGGCGGGAGGGAACTCAATCCACGTCCAATCGTGTCCCACAGAACCTCGATGGGCAAGAGGTCGGGGGATCATGCTGTCCACGGAAGCATTAGCACGCACCGTGTAGAACATTCAGGCTGATCCGAGCAGTATGCGGCCGGGTGTTATCCTGTTGAAAAACGGCGTTCGGGATGCCCTACAGATACGGTAGTGCCATGGACAGCAGCACCTCGTCAACATAGAGGCGTGCTGCCACTGTGCCCGTAATGCGTACCAGCGGTAAGCGGCCGTTGGAGATGATAGCACCCCACACCATGATTTCACGTTGCGAAGACGTGTGGCGCTCCACAATGGCGCAGGGATCCGCACATTGGCCACGTCATCTCCAGACTTTCACGCGGTTATCATCCATGGTGAGGCAGAACCGCGATTCGTCACTGAACACCACAGTGTTCCATTCGGCACCCCACGCAGCTGTGGAGCTACACCGCGCCAAGCGGTGACGACGATGACTCGATGTTAAGGGCAGCATTCGCAACGGACGGCTGAACAGTAAACCAGACGCATTCAATGGGCGCGACACTGTCCGCGTCGCTATCAGAGCATTCAACGCCTCCTCGTACACTCCGTAAGATGTCGCCTCTGTGGCCTGTGTGTCCGCTACGGCGTTACGTCGGATGCGACGATCGGTGCACTCGGACGTCATTCCCCGTTCCCCGTTACCACTACGACGTTGCACAGATCCTTCCTGGGACAACTGTCTCAAAATGCGACCAACGGTTGTGGCATGACGTTGCGTTTCTTCCGCAATATGACGCAAATACCATCCGGCTGAACGAAAGACTACGATGACACCTTTCGTGTATTCATCCGTTTGACGACGTCGGGTACGGCGGCGTCTTAACGGCATTGGCGCCTTATGTTCGTTCTCCAGACACGGTTACAACAGAACCAAATACTTCTAGAGGCCGTGACAACGTTTCGACAGATGGCCTCACGGCTTGGTTGGCCACTTATATATAGCGCGCCGTTCGAGCTATTTGCCTGCAAATGCAATCATTTGCATAACATGTACGTGTTCATCCACCCTGCAATTTGCATGGCACTGCGTTCACGCCTTCGTGGTGTGTCATTTTATCTGTCAGGCAGTGTACGTGGTCAGCCAAGATGTTCAGATAATGTAATCCTTGGAGGACACGCGACTCTCATGAAATATCAAGGGAACCGTTCCGTACCTCAAGAACCTTGAATTGTGTTTACAAATCAATATGGATCCATTACCTCATGGGGCAGGCCCAAAACTCTCGGTTCCCAATGACTTTGTCCGTTGTTTATTTCGTCCACATTCATTTCCTCCTCAGAAAGCAAGGGTCATCTCAAAAGTTTTGTACACTGTGGAATATCTCTTAAAAGTCGAATTTATTTCACAACATACCTTCACAGGCCTTCGAAGCAATCTCAATGTTTCTCTATGATAGCTGCCCAACGTTTGGGCAAATCTTGTATTGCAGTCAGGACACCGTCCGATTACTCTGGTTACCTCATTAGAAGCATCCTTAATCGTTTCCTGCGGAGTGGCTTGTTTAGTTTTGGGAATAAGTTATAGTCTGGTGGGCTCATGTCAGGAGTGTATGGTGCGTGGGAAGCAATGCCCATCCATACGTTTCCAGAATATATCTTACTGTACGGATAACATGCGGTCTCGCGTTGTCGTGCAAAATGATGACACCAGCTTCGAGCACGTCCGGCATTCTTTGGCGAATCTTTAGGTAGACATGTGAACCTTTGGGTAGACTTGCGATTTTTTTGTAGACAAGAGGCGGTAGACATGTTTGCTTCATATGCAATCTGTTCTCATATTTTCCGCCGATCTTCCAAAATGTTGCTGACGATAGCCACAGAAGTGCCATCGGTTGCATTTGATGGCCGGCCGCTTCTTGGATCCCCTTCGATTCTTTCCGACCTGGACGAAAACGAGAAGCCAACCGTGACACTCAGCTACGGTCTATTATACCAACCCCACACACTTTCACACAAAGCTATATGAATTTTGGTAGGGAATTTTCCTCGCAAAGTTTCAATTTTAATGTAGGATTAGTTACGCGAGATCTGACCTGACATTTTGTTCCTCCATTTCTAGGCAGAATTTTTCGGCACATTAACAAATTAGCCAGCGAACGTAGACACAACTTTGTATACTGAAGTCTGACTCAAAAGTAGCGCAACGATTGGAGCGATTGCATCATCTTAAAGGCAGCGCGTGCGCAGTGTGCAAAACTTTTGAAATGACCTACGTAGTCAGTTGCCAATATTTCCCATTTAAGTTTTTCGACTAAATTATGACGATTTTAAATGTTATTATAAGTAAAACGAGGAACTGAACTCTGAAAAGCTATTTAACTCTTTTGTATGGTACGATGTCTGTGACTATGACATTAATCAAAGTTTATTCCAGTGGCCATAAATGTATTGGATTTAAGAGGAAAAGTTTAGACCCCCTTTCTCCTTTATGTAAAAAGCCTTTATTTACCTCCTCTCACACCGAAAATCAAGTTTAGATTGACAAACCAAACATCAGTCTATACTTTTTTCACCATTAAACATTTATGGATCTTTTTGTCACTTTAAATAGCTAAAACACAAAGAGAGATAGAGAGAGAGAGCATTATAGTTCATTCGTATGATAATTAGTAATGCGAAAATTATAAACAATTAATAACACTGGGGAACAAAGTATTAAACGCTTTGATACCAGCAGTTGTTCTTACCTAATTTGAGTGTGCTGAATACAAATCTGAAGTTAGTTTTTCTCTGTAAGCTCTAGATTATTTTCTATTCAACATTTTCATTTTGCGCGAAATTTTGACGCCTCTCTCATGATGACATGGTCTACATGAGGAATTTATGGTCACGCAGTCTTAAAATTAGGCTAACCGTCTTGGAAAAGTCGTTCTTTATGTATTCACAAGAACGTGTAGGTGCATCATTGTATGTATTAAAGTTTGAAAAACAAAAACTTCTTTTTTCAAACTTAAAAAAAAAGTACAAAAAACGTATAGGTGCAACACAATATGCATTATTAAAGTTTGTGTGGTGTAAAATATGTATTCGCCACTTGTCAAATCTGAAACATTTTTCCATTATAGTGAAATGTGAGTATGTACTAATGTTTTTTACTTGAAATTAACTATATTTCGACATAAAGATGATAAATGATTCAGAGCAACTGAAAAGGATGGGATACAAAGTTCAAATAGGTCCTTTTCAGGCAGGAATTTGCGCTTGTAGCTGTCGCGTTTGTGGACATTCTCAGGGCAATCTCGTTTGATGCTCCAACAGTAGTCTGCCATTATAGGGTGTCCGACAATTATTGGACTCATTACAAAATTATATAAAACAAAACATTAAACAGATAGAAAGAAACTGACTGTACTAGCTTACAATGTAACTATTCAAGTTAATAAATTTCGATGTAAGATCCCTTAGATGCTCGTAGTACGTCCAAGCAATACTCGATTTCATGCCATGTGTTGGCAAGTATCTGCGGAGTTATGGAATTAAGAGTAGCTGTGATACGCTGATTCAGTTCCTGCAAATCAGTGCAAGCTGTCTGATAGACACGATCCTTTACATAACCCTACATGAAATAATCCAATGGAGTTAGATCTGGACAGCGAGGAGGCCAAGGAATGGGACCAGCACGGCCAATCCATCTGTTGGGGAAATGCTCATTTAGGCACTTGCGTACACACGTCGACCAATGCGGAGGCGCGCCGTCTTGTTGAAAAACAACGTTGTCATATCTTTTGATCTGGGGTGTAGCGAAATTTTCTAGAATATCGATGTAAATGTCACCATTTATGGTTTCTTCGCAGAAGAAGAAAGGGCCAATCACTTCTCTTTTTGATATAGCGCACCACACATTGACTTTTGGAGAATCACATTCAGGAGAATCACATTCAAGTTAAATAGCATCATGAGGCGGTTCACTGCCCCATATCCTACAGTTGCGATGATTCACAATACCTGATACATGAAATGTGGATTCATCCCTAAACGTTACAGTACCTAGAAAGTTTTCGTCGTTTTCCACTCGATTCAGCATATCCACAGCGAAATCGCATCGCAGAGTGGGTTCATTTACATGCATCTTTTGCACTATTTGAATTTTATAAGCATGAAACCTTAATTTTTTGTGCAAGATATCGTGAACTGTCGATTTCGGAATGCACAGTTCTCTGCTTGCTTTACGAACTGATTCCCTAGGGCTTCGTCGAAAACTTTCATTAATTTGGTTAACCGTCTCACCGCTGACGCTAGGCCTACCGGCTCCTCCACGATGTTCCATATTGCCAGTTTCTTTAAACTGTTTCATCCACCTCTTAATACAATTCGTTGACGGTAGGATTACAACCATACTCTAAACGGTACCGTATTTTAACTTTAATAACATACTTTAATTCCGCAAGGCATAACAGGCACATCGCCTTCTACTGTACGGACGACATGACTACTGATTGCGCATTTCTTATACATACCACATCAGGCCACACATAGCGCCATCTATCGGATTCTGGGAAGAACAATTCTGCAAAACAAAAATATATAAACCGTGTTAGTAATGCGGGGCATAGAAAAACAAACAGTGCTCATAGGTTTTTTTGTACATAATCTTGCAATGTGTCCAATAATTTTCGGACACCCTGTATTTTTTTCATCGCCATGAAGTTTTGATGGAAGCGCTTTCCCTGTTCATCACCAACAGCCCCAAGGTTCTCTGGAAATTGATTAAGGTGGTTATTCAGGAAATGGAGCTCGACACTCATGTAGCACCCAAGATCGCGAAAAGTCAACAACATTCTAGTAACGAGAACCTCATAGATATCCTCCTTTTTGTTACCAAGAAAGTTTTGTATGGCTATCATGAAAGAAAGTCATAATAACTTGCTCCTTGTCATTTATCTTCTTGACAAATTCCTCAACACGTACAAGGGCATGAATTTGAGGTCCATTGAACACACCTTATTTATTTTTCTCGAAAGACAAAGCAGGAAAAGCATAAACTATGCGTTGAAAACATTCACCATCAGTACTTTATTCCTTCACGAACTGTTTCATCAAGCCGATCTTGATATGGAGTGGAAAGAAAAATAATCTTTTCTCAGCTGACGATTGGGTTCATTCACAATGTTTGGCATTCCTGTTTCAAGAGTTTCACGGATGGGCCACTCCTTCTGGGTCAAGTGTTTCTCTCGAGCTCGGCTGTCCCATATGCAGAGATTGCATGGAAACTTCGTGTAGCCTTTCTGTTGACCAAAGAGGAAAGTTGACCATTTTCAGGTCCACACAAATGATCCAGTTGTGCTCGTGATATTTGAGTAAGTTAATGACCATTTTTATGTCATTATATTCTTCTCGCAAATACACTGAGTGTCCAACAGGAACAGCTCCATAAACATTGCCATTGTGCAGGAGAACACACTTGAGGTTGCGCTTTGAGCTGTCCAGAAATAATCGCCATTGTGTTGGACTATACGAGGTCATACCTAATTGCCTTAGAAGTCCTGGGATATCGTGGAAGTAAACAAACAGCTTGTTTTCTGAAAAATGAAGTCCACAAAATCTGGTCCCGGCTTTCGGTAATAAGAAACATTTGCAGAGCAGTCAAGTAGGTGCTTTTATTGCAGCCTGTAGATTAATACCTCAGCTGTTTGTTTTCTTTAAGAACCCCCAAATCATGCACTTAGTCGTTCAAATTCTGGTTGGCTAAACTGCTGAGGGGCTGATGACTGTTTGTTATCAGATGGGGGGGGTTCTTCGGATTCTGAACACATTTCTTGAAGCTTGTTATCACAACTCTTGTGCTATTCCTGATCATGACCACTGCCTTCATCTTCAGATCAGGCAAAACCATTAAAACCTGGAACCAGCAGTTCCTCAGAGTGAGGAGTAAGTCGAATTACTGAGGAAATACTGGGATAGAAGATCTTATGCAGGTTTTCCTTGCCGAAACTCTTCGTGTTGGCCAGGCAAAAATGGCAGTCAGTTATGTGGTCCTTGAGTGCTCACCAATCCATGGGAACTCCAAAATGCAGACAGTTTCGTTTACCTTTCGTCCAGTCATGAAGCATTTCCTCAAAATTATGACACACAATATGAGGAGCCCATTTCTTGTCTTGGTCGCGTAGGGGAACTTTATAATAGGCTTTATAGGCACGCATCACAAACGAAATGGTATTGCGCCTTTGACGAAGAAGTGTGTAGCAGCCACATATATATAACAGAATGCATCAGGATTATTTACACATTTATGTCTACTTGAAGAAGACATGTTCAGTTCTGAAACAAAGAAAAACAAGTGTTATTTTTGTGTAAATCAGATAAATCTCTAAAATCCAAATTTAACAATAAAGATAAAGAATATTGATGTTTCTAAAAAAATTAACTTTATTAGTCTAAGGTTAGGGTAGATCTAAGCCTAGTTATCAAGTTATCCCTGATGTAAAAAGCAAGGATACCCATTTTTTTTTGCAAAAATCACAAGTTTCAAATTGCATGAAAACTAGAGCATGTAAAAGAAAACCGATTTCAGATTTAAAATCAGCGTTGAAAAATTACTTAAAATCAATTGAAACATTTCATGCAGCAGAAAATTAAAATAATATTGTTCCCCAGTGGAATCCAAATACAACATCAATATATTGTAAAGCTAAGAACTATATGAAAACAATATACAAGACGTATTTCAAAAAAATAAAAGATTTCTGTAAAACTTTGATTTATGTCATAGTGTTTGACATCGTACCACACCAAAGATTTAAAAAAGATGTTCAAGTTCCGTTCCTCGTTTTACTTTAATTAACTAGACGAAACCCGTCGGAAACAATGGGGCTTTTTGTTTCGTTTTTTAAAAGAATAAACTCATATTAAACAACATATGTAAACTATATTAATTGACAAATTCATTCAAACACTTTAGTAAACCATGTTCATTATTTTTTGACTGAAGGTTTAAAGACCGCCGTGAGCAACTCAATGGGCTATAGGCAGTCGCCTGTAACTAATTTAGGGCCACTGGGTCCAGAGAAGGGAGAGAGAGCCAGTGCCGTAAGACAAATACAACATCAATGCCTCACCAGGATTCGAATCCGGACCCTTAACGAACGAATCATCATAAGCCAGCGCTTAGACCACTGCGCCAACGGGGCGGCCAGGTTCGTGATGAGCATCACGACTGCACCCTTTTTCAGTCGTTAAATGTGAGGCGGAGGTTCACTCATTTTGATCGTTTGCAAAACCTCAACTGGATAGCGCACACTTTCACTCTCATTTTCAATCACAACTATGTTTGTAAATGTTGTTGGAATGAGATTCGTGTTGCGAGTACTCTTCACCCGTCGGGATAAACGGTTAGACTCTTTTTTTTTCTTTTTTTGAAAAGAATAAACTCATGTGAAACAACAAATGTAAACTTTATTTGATTGACGAATTCATTCAATTACTTCAATAAAGACAATAGTCCAGGTTCGTGATTTTTTTTGATTGAAGGTTTAACGACTACCGTGAACAACTCAATGGGCTATAAGCAGTCGCCCGTAATATTTTCACTAACAATGGTCAACGTAATGCTTATTTACATTTTTACATAATGGGAAACGTCTTACCTACGTGACTACGGGAATAAACTGGATCGAATGAATATTAAATTGTATATATACATCACACAATCCAACGGCATAACGCAATCAGGTCTTCGAGGGTGTTCGCTTATCCGTTGAGAAGTACTATGTTTTGCGCAACGGGTGGCTCAGAAAAGAGACTTCGGACTATCTCAGTCCCTCAATTCTTCGGCCTTCAATAGCGAGTGAGTCAATCGCACGCTGCTCCCATAGACGTTACATGGGAAATTTTCCGCCGCACAACGCCCGAACCGTCGCCCCAATCTCATTTTTCTCTTCGACTGGCACATTTCCATGGTAACACTTTTATTTTCATACCTCAATGGTATCTTTACGTTCAGCCGTTCTCTCAAAATAGAACTCACAGTAAAAAATCTTCTAGAATTAATATATAGATTAAAATAGCTGTATTTTAATCGGAGAACTTTAAAAGGAAAAAAAATGCATGTACGTGCGCAATGCCCGGAGATCTTTTTCTTCTGCCTAGTAACAAAAATTACATCAAAACAGAAATTGTCCGCGGTATTTCCCAATTCTGAGGACGAAATGAATGTGGACAACGTGAATGGCGGACAAAGTGAGCAGCGAACTAGATGAACAGCGGAAAAAGTGATTGGTGGACAAAATGAACCATAGACGAAATGAACTAGAATACGTAGTGAACGTGGACGAAATGGACTGGAATACGTAGTGAACGTGGACGAAATGAACTAGAATACGTAGTGAACGTGGACGAAATGGACTGGAATACGTAGTGAACGTGGACGAAATGCTCTGGACCATGTGAACGTGGGTGAAATGAACTGGACCAAGTGAACGTGGACGAAATGAACTGGACCAAGTGAACGTGGACTAAATGAACTGGACCAAGTGAACGTGGACGAAATGAACTGGACCAAGTGAACGTGAAGGAAAGGAACTGAACCAAGTGAACGTGAAGGAAAGGAACTGAACCAAGTGAACGTGGAGGAAATGAACACTGATAAACTTATCCATCATCAAACTCTCTGTCTACCTTCGGCACAGAACAAGGTGTATCGCACAAATCGTTAGACTTTATGATTTTTTCTAGTCTTCGAGTGTCTAGTCGCATTACTGACGAGATTACTGATGAACAGCAGATTTAAAATGTTTACTATTTTACATGGTGCTGCACGCGACCACGCATTTTGAACGTGAGAGGCTAAGGAGCGTTCACATGCTGTACATCTGCATATAAAAGTTTTTAATTCGCTGTAGGTTGTGTGTATTAAAGCCTCTCTCTCTCTCTCTCTCTCTCTCTCTCTCTCTATCTCTCCTTCCATTTTCGCTTACTTTATGATTTTCTTTACTTAGAATCAGTATATTGTGACCGCGATTTCTTGGCTTCTTGATAATAATTAAAAATTAATCAAAAGTGTTCTAGTCTATTTTACAAATCCCGCTCCCACCAAAAAATACTTTACTTTCAAATCGATTTAACTGTTGTTCTAACGGGTATTCTTTTGGTCCACAAGTTTCATTAAACAACACTACGTTACTAAAAATACATTTTTCAGCAGTTGGTCCACCACTTTTCATTTTGCTTTAAACATACTGAATGAAAGGCTAAAATTTTCCTCACCCTAACAGTCACGTTTAAATCTCGATGTGAAGAGGAAAACCAACTCAGGTGTGCACAATTAATAATAAACCAAGTGGCATAGCCTTGCAATTTAACGTAGGATCAATACCGTCTTCTATTCCTAAATGACGGTGGCTCAGTGTTGGGCATACGCTAAATTACAAAGCTGTGCAACCTGAGAATGTACAATACCCTACACTACCCGAAATAGACGAAAGACAATGATTCGAAATTTGACAAGAACTTCAATTGAGACCTATTACGAGATGTACATATTGCAGAATTCCGAATTTAATCATAAACACGAAGTATGCCGATGGGAACAAGAAGAGCCCTTGTATGCATGTCCATTTATGTGAACATTTTATGAAATGTTTACATTTATGTGAATAAAGGCTTTTTTTGAGAAAAATTGTTTTCATAAGTGATATTTTCATCACGAAGTGGTACTTACATGCATTTTAAACGACACTTAGAGTTACATACAAGATATTCACTTCACAAAGACTAAAAATGTTTTGAAATGCTGCGCCGAGTATGATTTCTTTCAACAAAGATCCCATAGACTTATCACTGAATTTTAACATACTGTCCCGTAGCTCGCTAAAAACTAAGGACGTATTAGTTAGTACTCTCTGAAAATTTGATACATCGATTATCAGAACTGTGTAAGGTTTTAAATAGAAGTCAGGATGTTCTCTGGCAGCCATAATACCAAACTCACCATCCAGGTTGTGCGTGCTTGAAGTCATTATTGGATGTTCCAAATTCACTTAATCTTTCTTTCAGAGCGTTTTAACTTTACACTGGAAAGTCATTGCGTTAATCGGAGTGTCACATGTAACCAATGAATGCTCTTATTCGACAAACTCGATTTTTACCGCTGCTGAAAATAACGTTAAATATTTAAAACATGCCTTTCAAGGTGTTCCCATTGAATACAATCACTTAGCAAACAAGGAATAGAAAAATTTAAAGGTGGAATGTAAGTAAGGCTTTTATTGAAAGGAATGATTTTGTTTTTCTATAACCAAGAGAAGAAATAAAATGAATACATCTTTGGAACTTGGCTCTTTATAAGCACAAAGAAAGGAGAGAACGTCAAAAACAGAAATCATAAATGGTCAGGAAACGAATCTTTCTAGAAATTCACGTCTTCTCACCCTAAATAATTAAAGACTTCCATTTATTCCCATGAGTTTCAGCAAATATTTCCTTACAGTACTACGTCACCATTAATCATACACAGTCAAGTTCAGCCACCAGTAATTCATTAAAGAACTATATCCCGTGTATAAGAATTGAAGTCATTCCAATGGCAATGATATGAGTGAACAATGGCGTAGAAATTATTATAACTTAAAGTAGAAATGCGTACCAGAATAGTAAACTACTAGAAATCAATATGTACAATAGAAGACCCAATAAACGTTTGTTATAATTAAATTTTAGCACATTTCATTTAGCAAAGGAATATCATCATGCATTACCTCATAATATATATATGCTGGGTTTGGGTTTGTTTACAAATTCCTTTTATTTTGACAATTTTACCCCTAAATTTAATCGGTCCTTATAGCAAACTAAAATAGCAAACTAAAATAGCAGAAACCCACAATTCTCTGGTCTCAGTAGATTAATGAGTGATTTTCTTATTGCTTGCCCTTCACGAAGCCAACAGAGAGACAGTCAATAATATGCTTCCCTACATTCTTCTGTTCGTTAAATTTCCATCGTTTAAAGCTCGCCTGCTTCGGGTGGTTGGAAAGTGGTGATTGTTGTTTTTCATCTCGTTCCCCGATTTTTTGTTTTTTGTTTTTTCTTTGTTCAAAATTTGCTCTTTAGGTTCGCATTTATATATATATATATATATATATATATATATATATATATATGCTCCCTGGGATGTAAGGTCAGGTGATGCGTAACATCACAGCCTCTCCTTGACAAATGTCAACCCCGCCTTCTCGTGGTGCATCCTGTTCCCACTAAAGGGGCTCTGACGACCGCCAATAGCGGTATAACTATACCATCGGGATAAGAGGAAATTCTATCCCACACTCACCAACCCGCTTGGCCAGCGTGGTGAGTTATGGCCAAACCCCTCCAAAATGATTCCACAACTTAAATCTTGGCCCTCAGTCTCCGGCAGCTGGAATGTACCTGGCCAAGGCAGCAGCCAGTGCGACATGAAGGCAGAGGGTGCTAAGAATCCCCGGAGGACCGGACTAGGCTGCCATCTGATGCTGACCTTGGCTACTTACAATGGACGCTCCCTATCTTCTGATTCAAGGCTTCTTTAATTGGAAGAGGAACTACAAAGGATCAAGTGGGACATCGTGGGGCTAAGTGAGGTAAGGAGAAAAGGAGAAGATCTCATCGAACTGAAAAGTGGACATCTCTTCTACTATCGTGGGACAGATACTGGCAGAACTAGTGGTGTTGGATTTATAATAAACAAGAAACTGAAGGATAAAGTTGTAGAAGTTGAAAGTTCCTCTGACAGAGCTGCACGACTTGTTATCCAACTCTCGAAAAGATACCAGGCTCAGATTATTCAAACTTATGCACCCACCACAAGTCACCCTGAAGAAGAAATTGAAGAATTTTATGAGGAAATTTGTCATCTAAATAATAAAGGTAAGCAGGCAGCACTTGAAAATATTTATGGGAGATTTCAATGCAAAAATAGGGCAACGGCAACAGAATGAAACTTCAGTAGGTAAATTCGGTCACGGCAACAGAAACCAGCGTGGAAATACTCTCGTTGAGTTTGCAGAGGCAGAAGGGTTTTTCATCTTGAACTCCTTCTTCAAGAAAAAGCCACACAGGAAATGGACATGGAGACATCCAAATGGGACGACAAGTGAAATAGATTTTATTATGTGTAACAAAAAATTCGTCATAGAAGACTGCAGTGTGCTAAACAAGTTCAACACAGGTAGTGACCATAGATTGGTGAGATGTAAGATGCACCTCAACACTAAACTTGAACGTGGCAAGCTCATAAGACAAACAAATTCTATTGACATAACCAACCTTAAAAAACACCATAATACCTTCAAGTTAGAACTGAAGAACAGGTTCTCTGCTTTAGAAGGCCGAACATCGGAAGAAGTGGACATCTCTGAAGTTAACAGAAAAGTAACCAAAGCTCTTATGGAAACAGCAACAAAATTAGCTGGGTCTAAGAACAAGTTGCATGTGAACAAATTATCAGGAAAAACCAAAATGTTGATGCAAAAAAGAAGAGAGATGAGGACAACTAAAGAAGATGTGACTTCCAAAGTGGAATATATAGAGCTATGCAAGACAGTAAGAAAAAGTATCACTGAAGACGTAAGAAAATTCAACTGTGAACTAGTGAGGAAAGCAATTGAAAACAACCAAAGCCTAAAGATAGCAAAGGGACATCTCAGTAAGGGAAGAAAACAGATTATGGCACTGAGAAAAGAAGATGGTTCTGTAACAAGAAATAGAGGCGAAATTTTGACAACAGTGAAAGATTTCTACTCCAAATTATATGAAAGGGATGATACATGCACTCCAGACATCATGAAAGATACCAGTACCAGAGTTCCTCCAGTCCTTCCAGCAGAAGTTGCACATGCAATCAAGAACATGAAGCGAGGAAAAGCTCCAGGAGAAGATGGAATTACTGTAGACATCATACAAGAAGCAAGTGGAGGAATCGAAACAGTACTCGCCCAAATTTTCACTCGAAGTCTTAATGAAGGAAAGATTCCTGAGGATTGGAACACCGCTACAATGATCCTGCTACATAAGAAAGGTGTCATTGGGGATCTCGGAAACTACAGACCTATCAGCCTCCTATCAGTAGTTTATAAAATCTTCACTAAAGTTCTTTCACACCGCTTGAAGGTAACACTGGACATGGCTCAACCGAGAGAACAAGCTGGATTCAGGACTGGCTACAGCACAATAGATCATATCCACGTGCTGAGAGAACTAATTGAAAGAGCGAGGGAATATGAACTTCCATTGTGCATGGCTTTTATCGATTATGAAAAAGCCTTTGATTCGGTGAAACCATCAGCAGTTACAATGGCTCTGAAAACCTGCGGTATTGAAGATGCATACATTAATATTATTAATAACATCTATGAAAATGCAAGTGCAAAGATTAGGCTGTTTGAAAATACAACACACGTAAAAATTGGAAAGGGAGTGAGACAAGGTGACACCATATCTCTGAAGCTCTTTAATGCCACATTGGAGGGTGTCTTTCAGTCGCTGAGCTGGGAAAACAAGGGGATAAAGATTAATGGAGATTATCTAACCCACCTTCGTTTTGCTGATGACGTAGTCATTTTTGCAACTACCCCATCAGAGCTGCAGAGTATGATCCAGGAACTTACTGACAAGAGTAAAGAAGTGGGATTAAAAATGAACTTTCAGAAGACAAAAGTGATGTTCAATGCTTTTACAAGAAATGAAGATTTATCGATTGATGGAGAAAAGCTGGAGATAACAGACACGTACGTTTATCTTGGACAGCAGTTATCAAGTGAGGGTCACATTGGTGAAGAAATTAATCGGCGTACAAAACTTGCCTGGAGAGCTTTTGGAAGAAACAGCATAATTTTCAAGAGCAATATGCCATTATGTCTTAAAAGAAAAGTGTTTAATCAATGCATCCTTCCAGTGCTTACGTATGGTGCAGAGACGTGGACCTTAACTAAAAGAGACATACAAAGGCTGCAGACAACTCAAAAAAGCATGGAGAGGTGCATACTTGGTGTAACCAGGAGAGATAAGAAGAGGAACTCGTGGATCCGAAAAATGACAAGAGTGGAAGACATCATGATCAGAGTTAAATCCCTGAAATGGCAATGGGCTGGACATACTGCCAGAAGGACAGATTATCGATGGACAGCCGAAATTTTAGATTGGATTCCAAGGGACAGGAAAAGACCCAGAAGAAGACCACATGGGAGATGGGTGGATGAAATTCGAAAGTATGCAGGGGTGACATGGAGGAGACTGGCACAAGACAGACCGTTGTGGAGGAAACTTGGGGAGACCTTCGTCCAGCAGTGGATTGATAATGGTTGACAATGATGATGATGATGATGATATGCTCCCTATTAATGAGATTTTCATATATGAAATTCGGAGGACACTTCATATTATTACCTACATGCATCTTTGATTTAGACTAATACTAACCTCGAAATAACTCTATGTATCCAGGTATATATCGAGAAACTGGTTTCAAGTTCGGGATTATAAAATTCAAGCAGATGAGAAGCTGTTTTTCATTCTGACATATGTCTAATGTGTTTGCTGTACTTTGCTTCCCAGCAAGGTTAATTGGGTTCTTAATCTTGTTTATGGAATCCAAGTGCAAACAAAATTATCCCCAGGAAAGAGAAGGAGCTTACTATGTCATTATGTCTCGCAACTTTATTGAACTCTTCGTTAAGGATGGAAACATGCGAAGTAAACAATGCGAAGGATCCTTGATTACAGTAGTGAACATTGCACCACCTAAAGCTACGAAATTATTGTTAAACTTGAACCCTCAGTCTGCAAATGCTCGAATACATCTTCACGTTATAATCACCACATAGATGTTTCGCTTTAAAATTTATAATATGGCAGGACAGCCTTACTTTCTCATACCTAATTAGCAATTCAAGTTAAGCGAATAACGCGATTATACGTGGAGTATGATACACATACGCATGTATGTGTATTTGAAATAATATTAACATTTCATAATGCATTTATCGTATACGAATATGAACACATTAGAGATAGGGTGGCCGTCCCGGTGGCCGTCCCGGTGGCGCAGTGGTCAAAGCGATGGCTTCTGATCATTCGTCCGAAAGCGGTCCGGGTTCGAATCCCGTTGAGGCATCGATGTTGTGTTTGTCTCACTCCCTTACCTGGAACCAGTGGTCGTAAAGTAGGGACGGGCGACTGCTTATATCCCATTGAGTTGCTCACGGTGGTCGTTACACCTCCAACCAAAAAAAAAGATATATGGTGAGATGCAGTTGACATGTATTGTGGGCCCAAGACAGATGAGTCATTCTGTCGCCCCAGTGGAAAAAACTTAAAGCTCCTAAGGGAAACCGTATCAAATGTGTACCGCGAGTATACCATCGGCGGACTACCAGCGCTTAGAGAGCAAGCAGTGGCAGACCACAAGTCATTGATAACGTAGCCGACGTAGGTTATCCACGCTCTCAGAAACCGAGCGCTTGGCAATAGCGACACAAATAACATCCAGATTACACATCGAAGGCCCAAGAAGCATCAGGGAGCGAACAGTATGGTACACGATGCATGACGTGGACAGCAGTAGCCTGCAACCTATTCGTGTACCACTGTTGACTTCTCGACATGAGACATTGCGCCTAGCTTGGTGCTGGGAACATCAAAACTTGACCCCTGCAGAGTGGCACCACATCTGGTGATCAGTTGAATTCCGTTTTCAGCTGTACCGAGCTGACGGGATATTGCGGGTGTGGCGTCAACAGCATGATTCTATGTCCCCGTCGTGCCAGATCGGCTGTGTTCAAAGCGGTAGCGGCTTTGCGATAGTTTGCGGAGCTTTTCCATATGACACATTACATACTTTGTATATGTGGTGAGGTTTCTCATAAGGCACATTACCTACCTTGTACGTCTGCAGAGATTCCTCATAAAACGCATTGCACAGCTTGTATGAATGGAGAGGTTTCTAATAAGACACATTACATACCTTGTATGTCTGGAGAGGTTTCTAATAAGACACATTACATACCTTGTATGTCTGAAGAGGTTTCTAATAAGACACATTACATACCTTGTATGCCTGGAGAGGTTTCTCACAAGACCCATTACATACCTTGTATGTTAGGAGAGATTTCTCACAAGACCCATTACATACCTTGTATGTCTGGACCGGTTTCTCACAAGACTCATTATATTCTTTGTATGGCTTGAGAGGTATCTCACAAGACACATTACATACCTTGTATGTCTGGCAAGGTTTTAAGACACATTACCTAGTTTGTATGTCTGGAGACGTTTCTCACAAGGAACATTGCCTGGCTTGTATGACTAGAGAGGTTTCTCACAAGACACATTACCTACCTTGTATGTCTGGATAGGTTTCTCCTAATGGGTTGCAAGCGGCTTCTCCATCACCACACAATGATTTTTTAGAAATCACAATACACACACCCTCTGAAGCAGCAGACCACAGAGCCCTTAATAGGTTGTGGGAAATTTCACTTTTATGTCACAGAGGGGCGCCTCTACTTCGCTGCTTTTCTCCTCACCTTCATCCGGACGTTGCGAGCTTCTCTCTGTTAGACGGGGCGTGCGTTTGTGTGGGGGCAAGGAATACTAAGGACGTCGCCTTGGCGCAGCAGAGTTATGGTCCCCTCGCGTGGTCCTAAGAACAGCCGGGGAAGAATGGCCGGCTTCCTCGCTGCCTACGACCCTGCTGGAGTTAGAAGTCTCGATTTCCTTTTCGCTGGCTGGTCCTACTAGGGACTTAGTTACGGTATCTTTCATGCTATGTGGGCATCCTCGGCTAAGCTGCTCTCTGCTTCAGTATTTAGCGTCGGAGTGTCGCAGTAAACATCGGCCAAGATGATCTTTATCGCCTGGTTAGAGTTTCACCTGCAGGGACTACAACCGGGATGGACTGAGTCATTGCCATCCAGGTTACCTCTCCATCACCATTTCTTTTATTCCAAAGTCAGTAGGCCGCACGACTTACATTTGCGTTGCGAAGACCACTTTTTTTGGGGGGGGGGGCAACAAGCCCCTTGCGTCTTACATCTGCGTTGCAGAGACTACTTTATTTCTTGAACAACAAGCCCCTTCCGTTCTACATCCGCGGAACGAGACATCCAACTGCCGTTTTACTCTTCCGTAATGGTTCTCCCATTCCATCTGTTGCTAGCCGCCTGCTTTTTGTGACCTTCTTGAGATTGCTCTTCCTGCTTACAGGGCGCTGGTCGCTGGCCTCCCACCCCGATAACTATATCTTAGACGTCACCCAGCGAATTTTTTTGCCATTAATGGCCCGCTTGATAGCCTGTTGATGACGACCCAAGCATCGCTCAGGCGCAGCGCTGTGTGGTCCCTTTTACTCCGGGTGGACTCTTCACCCGCGACCTTACAATTCCTTTGATATCAACCAGCTCACTAATTTATCCGATTAATTTTGTAATAGGCCATATATTTGATTAAATCATTAACGTAATTCAATCACACTCTTATGGCTGGTCCCCCGCGTTAATTCATTAATTTCGACCGCAAATCGCCCTACAGTATGTTAAAAAAACCACAAGCCAGTGGATGGAGATCTCCATTTTAATTTACTGTATGTATGCGTACAAGTTCAGGCAAAAATATTGACCTCATCGTTAGATAAAGAATCACGAAAACCAAGCACTATTGCATATTAGACGTGCTTTTAAACCAGTGATATTCGAAGGAGAACAAATATGAAGTGCATTCTTTGTTTGGGGGTTTAATAACCTCCTTTAGCTGCTCGATGGACTAAAAGTACTTATCCGTCCCTAATTTAGCGCCACTGGTTCCAGGGGAGGGAGAGACATCCAGTGCAGTAAGGAAAACAAAACCTCCATACATCACCGGGGTACTAATCCTTACCCATCGCGAACAAGTCGCCAGAAGCCAGAGCTTAGACCACTGCGCTTTCAGAGAGGCAAAGTGTATTGTACAATATTGTTGTGAATACTCCGCGAAAGAATAAGTGAGTGACACCCCTCCTAACTTTATAACGAAGTAAATTTCTCCGTCATTTTTGGTCTACGCCGGGATTCGAACCCGAGGCCGCTTATTCCGGAACAAGTCGCTCTACCAACTGAGCTACGCAGACGATTATTCTGATTCCTATCTGCCTTTATGTCGTGTATGTCCTTCAATCAAGAAATTTCCAGCCCATATAGTCTGGCGTATGCTCCGGAACTGATACACTTCCCAAGGAGTTCGTGCAGTTAATATTCTTGTCAGCTTTTTCGTATTTCAGTTCAGTACTTGCTTGCGGTGTTCCGAACGAGCTGGGTTCCCTAAGAACATATTTTACTTACACTGCTGACCACCCAAAATGCAACACCAAGAAGGACACGAGATAGCAACGCCAGATTTACTGGACATATAACAAAAGATACAAAGATTAAACGATTGAGCTTACAGGCCCGTGCGACTTGCGAAACACGCAGATATCAATAGTTCGTGTGGCCCCCATGGCTGGCAATAACGGCCGCTACACGCCGCGGCATCGAATGAAAGAGGCTTTGCATGCGGGCTTGGAGTATGTCAGTCTAGGCTGCTTCCACACCTTGCCAAAGTTCATCAGGCGTAGACGCGGGTGGTGCTTACGGGGCCATTCGGTTGCCGATCAGCGAGCAGACGTGTACGATGGGCGACATATCGGGAGAACATGAGAGCCATGGCATCAGTAACATCTGGTGGGCCGTGAAGAATTGTTGCACGATGCGTGCCACGTGCGGACGTGCATTTTCCTGTTGAAACGTGGCAGCTGGCAGTTCCAGCAGGTAAAGGAGGACTACGGGCTTCAAAACGTCGGAGATGTAGCGTTGGCTGTTGAGTGTACCGGCGGTGCTTTCCAGAGGGGTGCGGGTGTCATATCCAATTGCGCACCAAACCATAACGCCAAGCAACGGACCGGTATGGCGATGCATAATGCAGGCGTCATACAGTCCCTCGCCACGGTGTCGCCACACGTGGATACGACCATCATGGTGTTGCAGGCAGAAGCGGGATTCACCGGAGAAGACAATGTCGTGCCATTCCGTTGTCCAGGTGCGGCGTTCAACGGCCCACTGCCGCTGCACTCGACGGTGGTGTAACGTCAATGGTAATCGGAGCAATGGGCGCCGTGCAAAAAGTCCCCGCTCCTGCGGACGACGTCGAACGGTACGTGCTAACACAGGTTGTTGTGCAACACACCCTAATTCCTGCGCTAACGTTCGTGATGTGGCGGTGCGAGCCGTCAATGTCCGCCGCACAACATGCCGGTCCTCTCGTTCGGTGGTGTGCCGCGGCTGCGACAATCGCTCACATCGGTCCGTCTGTCCGTCTGTCCTGCACCCACCTAATCCATATTCGGCTCACTGTGGCTGGATGACGCCTCACACGTGCTGCGATGTCTCGGTGCGATAAACCGCTGTCGCGATAAGCCACTATTCGTCCACTGGTGAACCCCGGAACGTGCTGGAATGACAGCCGTATTTTGCGACGAGGCATCAGGATGCTTCCGACACACAGGTCCGGCAGCACAACACACTTCCACTACTTACACCCCGCCTTCTGTGCACCCTTCTTATAGTGCTTCTCGGTGGCGTGACGGGCGCACATGATTTGCATATGTCCTGCAATGCTAATCCTTTGCATGTCCTCTCGCGGCCGACGCATGCTACGAAATTCAGGCCAATCGGATCCTTCCTTCTTGGTGTTGCATTGGGTGAAGTGTATATGAGCTCATTTCACTTCCAAGGGAAAGAAACGATAGTTTCTTCTCTTGTTAAAAACATACGGATTTTGTTTAAGTTTTGAGAGTGGTAATTCAGATATCAAGCAAGTTTCGTTCAGAACTTTTGGTAATCTGTCCAGCATTTATCACTCTGGAACCAAATTAGTCGTTGAGGTAAAGTTACGGTTTTCTGAGTACGGTTTTAAGAAAACTGAATGACCACACTGCCTACTGAATTTCTGCTTAAACATTTTACTTACATTGCGGAAAAGTAAATCATTCGAGTGGTAGGTCCATAACTATGTCTAGAGTACACTTTAAAGCATCGGAAAAAAATAAAAGAGAACTGATATTAAATGCTCAGAGTTTGAAACTAATAAAGTGATTAAGGGTGTATTTTGGTTTATCTATTTATTTGAAAAATTATGAAGCACGGGTTGTACCTTGACAAATTGGGTCGAAGCATATTGCAGCCATCTATACAAAAAGGGTCCGATCAAACTATGGTGACGGTATGATCAATGTAATCCTCGGCATGTTAGAAGAGAAGAGTCAGAAATAGGAGTCAAATGCAGACGTGCATTTTAAACCACGGAGATTACTTCATGAAATTCCTTTCTCTCAGTGGTTGCCAAGGTGCCTATAACAATGTATATGGATTCTTTCAAGAACGAATATGAGGCAGGAAAGTTCCACTTCCGCACCACATCGATACATCAACATTAAGCTGAACAGAAGGACGTCTTTATGACGAACACAAATGTTCCTGCTTTCCTATGAGACACGGTATTCACACGAAACTATTCTCTGGGGGCCTGGTTGAAACAAAATATTTAAACATGAGCATCAACGCAATTAATGTCGGCATTCCTTGGGTACAGAAGTACAGCTAAATTATTAAACAAATTGTGTTACCCACTGACAGCGTCCTAGTGCTATTTAAACCTCAATGACAAAATAACACGCAATTCTTCATAGACACAGTTTTACAATCTTGGTCTCTTGATTTTTTGATAAGAGTTCGAGAGTTGATTGATCTTCCTCGTGAGAGACTTACGTAAAGTTTACAATGTGAAAAGAGATAAGGTTGAAAAGAAAATGCAAATTTTATTAAAATCATCATCATCATCATTGTCAACCATTATCAATCCACTGCTGGACGAAGGTCTCCCTAAGTTTCTTCCACAACGGTCTGTCTTGTGCCAGTCTCCTCCATGTTACACCCGCATACTTTCGAATTTCATCCACCCATTTCCCATGTGGTCTTCTCCTGGGGATTTTCCTGTCCCTTGGAATCCAGTCTAAAATTTCAGCTGTCCATCAACGGTCTGTCCTTCAGGCAGTATGTCCAGCTCACTGCCATTTCAGGGATTTTACTCTGATCATGATGTCTTCCACTCTTGTCATTTTTCTGATCCACGAGTTCCTCTTCTTCTCTCTCCTGGTTATCTTTAAACGACTCTTTGAGCTATAGGGAATTGCTCTTATTTAAATTTTAAAAGCGTCGTTAGTATCAGATACGAAAAATGGAATTGGAACTATGAGAACAGTTTATACATAACAGAATCTGTATCTCTGGCTGAATATGTACATTGTACTCGCGTAATTGTGAATGGCATCAAATTGCATAGAATTCTACGGAGTGCTAAATGTCTATGGAACATGATACAGCTTTTTGTTTCAATCGTTATTTCGGAGGTGTCATTATATTCGGCGTTAGACTGTTTTTATACACTGCTGGCCACCCAAAATGCAACACCAAGAAGGACACGAGATAGCAACGCCAGATTTACTGGACACATAACAACAGATACAAAGATGAAACGATAGAGCTTACAGGCCAGTCGGGCTTGCGAAACACGCAGGCATGAATAGTTCGTGTGCGCCCCATGGTTGGCAATAACGGCCGCTACACGTCGCGGCATCGAACAAAAGAGGCTTTGGATGTGGTCTTGGGGTATGTCGGTCCAGGCTGCTTCCACACATTGCCGCAGTTCATCGGACGCAGCCGCGGGTGCTGCTTGCCGAGACACTCGGTTGCTGATCAGCGTCCAGACGTGTTCTATGGGCGACATATTGGAAGAACAGGCGGGCCACGGCAGTAGTGACACCTGGGGGCAGTGGAGAATTGTTGCACGATTCGTGCCACGTGCGGGCGCGCATTGTCCTGTAAAAACGTGGCTGCTGGCAGGTCCTACAGGTAAGGAATGACTACACGCTGCAGAACGTCGGAGATGTAGCGTTGACTGTTGAGTGTACCGGCGATGAGTACCAGAGGGGTGTGGGCGTCTCATCAAATTGCGCCCCAAACCATAACGCCAGGCGACGGGCAGGTATGGCGATGCATAATGCAGGCGTCATACAGTCTCTCGCCGTGGTGCCGCCATACGTGGATTCGACCATCGTGGTGTTGCAGGCAGAAATGGGATTCGTCGGAGAACACAATGTTGTGCCATTCCGTAGTCAGGTGCGTCTTTCAACGACCCACTGCCCCGCACTCGCCGGTGCTGTAACGTCAATGGCAATCGGAGCAATGGGCGCCGTGCGTCAACTCCCCGGGACTGCAGACGACGTCGAACGGTACGTGCTGACACGGTTGTTGCGCAACACACCCTAATTCCTGCGCTAACGTTCGTGATGTGGCGGTGCGAACCGTTAATGCCCGCCGCCTAAGCTGCCGGTCCTCTCGTTCGGATGTGTGCCGCGGCTGCGGCAATCGCTTACGTCCGTCTGTCCGTCCCTCCTGTACCCACCGAATCCACTCTTCCCTCACTGTGGCTGGGCGCAGATGTCGCGGTACGATAAACTACTGTCGCGATAAGCCACAATTCGTCCTCTGTCAAACTCTGAAACGTGCTGGAATTACTGCCGTATGCTGCGACGAGGCATCAGGAAGCTTCCCACGCACAGGTCCGGCAGCACAACACACTTCTACTACTTCCACCCCGCCTTCTGTGCACCCTTCTTATAGTGCTTCTCGGTGGCGTGCCGGGCGCACATGATTTGCATATGCCCTGCAATGCTAATCTTTTGCATGTTCTCTCGCGGGCGACGCATGCTGCGAATTTCAGGCCAATCGGATGCTTCCTTCTTGGTGTTGCATTTTGGGTGGCCAGCAGTGTATATGGAAAAGTGTAACTACAGAGTAAATGTACGATTAGTGAAAATGTACCCAACCCATTAACACAGTATTGAAACTAAACCACATAGTCTTTTCAGACATGTTTTGCAGATGAGAAAATTATAATTTCGGATATTCAATAAACGTTTTAAACATGTAATGTGCTGAAACTCTCCCACAATTATTTGAAATTTTACAGAAAGGCGCGAATATTAACTCGCATTGCTATGCAAATTAGCCTGGCGTCAGAGCAGGATAAATAGTAAACGTGATGAGGCTGATTCAGTTTTAACAATGCCACCTGGGAAAGAGCTGTCAGCGGAGGAGATAATGCACGTTCGAGAGTTGCACGATCAAGGAATGAATGTAAGTGCGATTTCAAACAAATTAAAACGATCCAATTCTACTATTTGATAACATTTTAAGTGGTAGAAAAAAATATCTAGCTCAGAAACGAACTGGAAGACATATACAATAATATTTCGCCTCGAATGAAACAATATATCCGGAAGCACACTGTGCATGGTAATTTGTCTGTACGCAATATATTAATAAATCAACATAGAAACGTGAAAATCTAGAAAAGTGCTGTTCACAGAGAATTGCAGCAGACAACCTTCGTGAAATATGCAAGACTGTTAAAGAAACCGCCTTTAACTGCACAGTGCACTGAAACTGGATTAAACTGGGCCAAAGACCATATATCATGGAAGGACGAATGGCTCGCAGTATTATGCAGTGATGAAAAGAGATTGAATTTAGATAGCCCAGACTGTGCGAAATATTATTGCCATCATATCTGAACGAAAAAACGCCAAATCTTCAGCCAACAATACGGAGGAGATTCCCTGATGGTATGGGCCTTTTTGTGGAATTATAGGGCAAGGTAATATCTGCATTTTGTCAGGACATCAAAATGCCGTAACATACCATGAACTTTTAAAAGACAGTTTGCTCCCAGCTGCTGCTGTAATACAGTAGGTTGTCCCGATTGAGTTTTTCAGCAGGAACTCGCGAGCTTTCACAGTGCAACCTCTATATGCAAGACCTGCCTGAGATCGATCAATGTCAAATTACTGCCGTGACCAGCTCGCAGCCGGGATCTGAACCCAACTGAAAATCTTTGGGGAATGTTGGTTCGAAGTGTTAATGCCAATCACCGGAAAATTTCAAGCGATAAAGTTCGGGAAACCGAAATCCCGAACTGTTGGTATAATATTGATTTACAGTATGCCAGAAATCATACTTAAATTTATTGCGCTTGGAAGAAAGTCAATTAATTATTAATAGTGTTTGCCATTTAAATATACCTCGGTTTTCTTTTGTTTTCGTATAATTCTGGGACAGTGTTATATACTCTATCTACCAACAAGTAATTGGACAACCCTGCAATCGACGATATCTGCGGTCCTGATACACGTCACGGCCGCCGCCGTTAAATATCGTGTGGGAAACAACGCAACCAGTCGCATGCAAGATGCCAGACAGTTAGGAGCTCTCTGATTTCGAGAAAGGTGTAATCGTCGGGTCCCACAGAAATTTCCGATTCATACGTGACATATCCAGCGAGTTGAAGTATCGAAAATCGACAGTGATCTACGTAATTGGCAAGTGGAAAATGAGAGGTGACTGTCGGAATGTGCCCCGACCCCGCAGGCGCACAAAACTGGGAGTTAGAGACCGACGAGTGCTGGCCAGAGAAATTCGGAAGAACCGCACCAAATCGATGGGCCACATCCGCGAGAAGTTTGAACAGGCACCCGGGAGTATTCGTTCGATGAACACCATCCGCAATGAAGCCCATCTGCTTGGTTATCATGGACGTGATGCCGCCCACAAGCCTTTGATCACCAAGTCCAATAGCGCTGCTCGGCTAACGAAATGCAAAGAACGTCGACAGTGGACCGTTGAACAGTGGAAACAGGTTCTCTGGAGCGACGTATCAAGGTTCGCCCTCTACCGTTTGGATGGCAGGGTCTGGGTTTGGCGTCTGCCTGGAGAACGCCTCCTGCCGGAATGTATTGTGCCAACTGTGAAGTTCGGTGACGGTGGAATTATGCTATGGGGGTGTTTCTCCTGGTATGGCACGGGACCCTTGGTCGCAATTCCTGGTAGACTTGACGCCAAGACCTAGTGCACCATTTCGGATGCTCATGGGCTTCCTACGTTGTGGCAGATTTACGGAGTGGACCCATGTTACTTTCAGGATGACAATGCCACCTGTCATGTTGCGAGGTCCACCATGGCTTTGTATGGTGAGAATGGGATTATTCGAATGGACTGGCCTGCGCAGATCCCGGACCTTAATCATATCGAGCACCTCTGGGACGAGTTGGAGCGTCGACTTAAGGGGCGCCCCCACCGTCCGAAATCGGTTAAGGAACTGACCTGTCTTCTCCAAGTCGAGTAGAAGAAAATACCGCTAGCTGTCGTACAACGCCTGGTTGAGAGAATGCCCCGGATGGTCGATCTATTGAAGGTGAATAAACTTCGTTTTCCTTTAATTGATCACAGGTGTCCAATTACTTGTTGGTACAGGTGTTCAATTACTTGTTGGTAGATAGTGTAGTTTGATTTCATAAAGCTAGTATATTATGCTAAGTATATGTTATCAACAGCGTTTGACGTTTGTATATTATGTTGCTGGTCATAGTATGTACATAATGTTCCACTAGACCTTTTTCTTATTTTCTGCGTGCTACTGTCTTCATTTACAAAATTATGTTTCCATGTACATATATGGGACGGACTGTATTACAGGTGCAAGAGTAACATTTACTCCACAGATGAAAAAACATGAGACGGGACTGTAAATATCGTTTAGACATTTTACGTGCCACTTGAAGCGGCCATGTAGAAACCTATTAAGTTCATTAAATACACTATGTTGACAAAAGTAACCGGACACCACTTCAAAAGCAAATGAACACATCCGCTGCGTTGTTAAGATGAGCGGTACAGCTGCAAACGGTATAAAAGCAAGTCTGCAGCTGACCGCGATCATATCGTCCTGTGAGGTTGAGTGAAAATGTCAAGACGGGAGAGAACTAACTTTGAAAAAGCAAAGATTGTTGGGTGTTTTATTAGTAGGTTAACCATATGAGAAACCGAGAGGCGTTTAAAAATATTCAAGTCAAAATTGGTTTGGTTTGTACTGAATAAGTGGAAGACACATGGCGTGCCTGAAGCAGCAAAACCTACCGGCAGACCAAAGAACATCAGTGATAGAGGACGTCGAAGACTCAGGATAGTCGTTACAGCTAATCGACGGAGTACTACACAAGACCTCAGTGTACAGGTGAGTAAAAATGCTGTAACCTCAGTATGTACACGTACCATTGCAGAGAACTTATCTTCCATGGATTACCGAGGTCGTGCGGCTGCTCATAAGCTTTTTATCTCCACTCGGAATGCTACTCGTCGTTTAGCAAGGTGTAAAGAACATTTATCGTGGACCGTAGATCAATGGAAACAGGTCCTATGGACTGAAGAATCCAGATGCACGATCTATTAGTCTGATGGCCGTGTGTGGGTATGGTGACAGCGGGGGAAAAGCTATTTACCGCAGTAAACTGTTCCTACGGTCAAGTTTGGAGCTGGCAGTGTACACGTGTGGGGTGGTTTTTGTTTCATGGGCCCGGCCCAATGGTTGTCGTGGACAAATCTGTTCAGCAGCACGTCCACCTCAGTATTCAGGACAATTATGCCATACCAACTCTGCGGCAATACTATGGAACCGCGCCTTGTTGGTACTAGAAGGATAATGCACCGAGCCATAAAGTAAGGAATGTTACGGCGTGGTTTGACGATAATTCCATATCGTGTGTTGACTGGCCAGCACATAGACCTGATCTTAATCCCATAGAGCACATATGGGATTAATTAGAGCGCCGCATAAGAAGTTTGGAACCGAGTCCTACTACTAAGCAACAGTTGGCTGCAGCATTATGTAGTGCATGGAAGCGCTTACCTGTCGCTGTGTTCCAAAACCTTGTCGAAATCATATCTCGAAGGTTCAGTTCATGCATTAAGACCAAAGGTGGACCGACACCGTACTAATGTATGCCAATAAATACTATGCTGTGTTTCTCTTCTAGTAGTCCGGTGACCGTTGTCAGTATAGCGCATGTACAAATTCTTTATATGTTTATCAATTTCTGATTAAAACTCTGTTTAATTACCAGTATTCATTTAAAAGTTATAAATATGTTTAAATTGAGAAAAGTATTCATCGGCATTGTACACTTCTCGCTTTGAGCTCTTGTTAATATTTTTGAATCTGAGCCTAACGTCAATAAAGTGTGAGGGTAAGAATAGCCGTGCTTTCGAAAGACAGAGCAACTGCATGTACATTTCGAAACATCGGAAACAATGCCTCCATTACATTTCGCAAAAGGCCTTTGTTATGTCATTTATCCTAGGATGAACGACAACCGTGAGCAACTTTATAGACCATAATAAGTACTCGCCCGCAGCAAATTTAAACTCACTGATTCAATGGAAGGGGCAATCCGGCACGGTAAGACAAGCACACTAACCTTGCATCACACGGGACTCGAACCCGTGTCCATCTCGGACGAATGGTCAGAATTCAGCGCCTAGCCCACTGCGCTACTGAGGTGAGTTATTCTGTTTACAAGGCTGAGAATGAGATTTGAGGGTAATTACTGCCACTCCTCCACCAAGGAGCGTCCAAGTTCAGAGAAGGTTATAGAAAGAGACTGACAGCCTACATGCTCTTCCCAGAGCATCCCAAACATGCTGTATCGGACTCAGGTGCGGAAATCTCGCTGGCCACCTCATTTCTGTGAACATCCTCACTCTCCAGGTGTTCGTAGACTAACCGGCCCTTATATTATCTTGCACAAATGGAACTGGAGCCAACAGATCTCCAGAAAAACTGTACATAGGTGTCTAGGATGTGATCCCTGTAGCGTATATCAGTCAGTGCTCCTCCTGGAAATACGTGAAGATATATGCGTTCGTCCAGCATGATGCCAGCCTAAACCAGAGATCATTAACCATCGTAATAATCCGTTTTCCTAATGTTGGAGGAAATATTTTGTATTTCCGTTTTTTCCTAATTTCTTCGTCTCTTCGAATCCGCATTTAGGCCATACAGTGACTTGTCAATGAATAGAATACAGGCCCATTGATCAGGGGTTCAGAGGTGATGTTGTCGGGCCCAGTCCAGACGGGCCCTTCTGTGTGATGCGGCGAGTGGAGTATAGATTATTAGCAGTCTTTCATACAGACCTCTGTCCAGGAGTCTGTAAAATGTTTGCCTCATAACACCGTTCTACTGGCGGAGCAGAGCTTCTGCGAGAGCTGCCTGATTCTCGACTCCCTAGGCAGGCGAGCTCTTAGAGACAAAGACCGGTCATCTTGACTTATTGTAGCTGATAAGCATTCATGTCCTGACCTTCTGGTTTTTATTCCGATTTCCTGGAACTATCCCCAGAAATTGAATACCATTGGCCTTCACATATTCAGCCATCTTTCTAATTCAGATTGCGATTGTTCTGCTTTCAATCTACCTACCGCTCTACATCGCAAAGAGTCTTCTAAGTGATGGTGCGAAGCCACTCTTCCACAAACTCACGCGTTAAATAAAGCACCCTGCACACCATAACGCTCATCAGGGTCGCCTGCAGGCCGGTTCCATGTCGTAGGATGGCCTGCAGGCCAGTTTGATGTCGTAGGATCGCCTGCAGGCCAGTTCGATGTCGTAGGATCGCTTGCAAGCCAGTTCGATGTCGTAGGATTGCCTGCAGGCCAGTTCGATGTCGTGGGATCAGCTACAGGCCTGTTCGATGAGGTAGGATCGCCTGCAGGCCAGTTCGATGTGGTAGGATCGCCTGCAGGTCAATTCGATGTCGTAGGATCGCCTGCAGGTCAATTCGATGTCGTAGGATCGCCTGCAGGCCAATTCGATGTCGTAGGATCGCCTGCAAGCCAGTTCCACGTCGAAGGGTCACCTGCAGGCCAGTTCGATGTCGTAGGATCGCCTGCAGGCCAGTTCGATGTCGTAGGAACGCCTGCAGGCCAGTTCGATGTCGTAGGATCGCCTGCAGGCCAGTTCGATGTCGTAGGATTGCCTGGAAGCCAGTTCGATATCGCAGAATCGCCTGCAAGTCAGTTCGATGTCGTAGGATCGCCTGCAGGCCAGTTCGATGTCGTAGGGTCGTCGTTTTCATATTTCTACAAGAGCTAGTACGGTGTTGCTTAAATAACTTGAATTAGCGTTTCTCCTTGCAGATGTCTCTGAAAAGTTTTTGCAATCGGTTCTCTCGTTTTGGAGATATTCTCGAACTTGTATTTGTCACGCAAATTTTGAATACTAGTTTACTTTCGAGCCGGCGCTTCGTTATTATTGGTGTCGACAAATGTATTTACCTCCGTTTTGTTTCCTAACGGGTGAAAATAAGTTATTTTTGAATACAAAACCATGATTGTAGCAGAGAAATTGAAATACTCCTCATCACTGAAAGGAGTCTAACATCTTTAGATCCCCACTTCAGAAAGTATCAACCACTTTCTGTGTTCGCCCGGAAACATTTTGTTGCTTTATTACGCTCTCATGTTTAATCTTAACTACCTAACAACAGATGTCTGTGTTATACACAATTTTCCTTCGAGAAACTGATTTATGGCAGGCAGACTAGAAATATAAACTCTACATTGTTTAACACGATTATATTGTTAAAGCAGCTACAAAGGGTGTTTAACAACCTTTTTAGTGCTTTACTTTTAAAATGCCAGAACAGCGTTTGATAATATTTATTTTAAAATATGCCATTGGGTGTAGATTACAGAGATTTAAGGTAAGAACTTTTATTTTACATCTGAAAGATACTCGAGAAAGGGGGAGGGGGAAAGACAACCCACAGCTTCTTATTAAAGGATTCGGCTGGCTTTCATCTATATATTTAAGACACAAGACCGTTTCTTTCTACAATCCGCGAGAGCCCCGCACTGGATCGATTTTCATGATTTTTCTTTAAATGAAATCAACCGAACCTAAGATTTGTCATCGCTAATTTTTATTGTCATAAGTAATCTTCTACATATTTAAAATCCAAGGCCGTCTCTTTCTACAATTCGCCAGCGCCACTCACGGGTGCGATTATTATGACTTTTTTCAATGAAAGCTACTGACCCACATATTTGTCATCGCTAATTTTTATTGCCATAATTATTTTTTTTTGTGTTACCATGGTATTTTCTTTGTACAATCCGCCGTTCGTTATTCTGGCGTTTGTACTCCCTTCAGTACTTGCAGCGCCATTTGCCTTTCTGTGGTTGTCGGACTTGGAAATAAGCCCTCCTCTATTAACTACGTTGTTGTAATCGACGTTCAAAGTCAAACGGAATAGCGGCACCTTGGACTGTGCTTTCTATGTGAATTCGATTAAGCTTTATCTCAGTAAAGAGTTGCTTTGGTTTGCCATGGAGCACCATGTTATCTCTATTCTCAGTGAAAACAACTGTTTATTACGTGCTGTTTCTCAGTGTTCATATAATAATGAGGAAGGGCATAGTTAAATTCGTATACGAGTAGCTGGGAAAATTAAAAATTAATGGGAATATTAGGAAAATTTCGTTGTTGGTGACATATCTCATAAACTGCCCATTAATAATTCAACCGTTCCTTACAGTTATGCATTTTATTACGATTCGTGTTATATGACAAGAAAGAAAATCAGTCTCAGCTTTTTCAAACGTGCATGATACGGGTTACGGAATAGTACAGTTTGAGAGACTACTAATCAAAGTATGTACAGGCTCTTTTCTTACGCCAGCGTAAGAAAAGAATTTGTTCGCCAGATATTACTGAGTTTTGAAGCACTATTTCTTAAAGAAATCTTAATATATTAATTTTTCATGCACATGTATTTTATACAGAACATTTAACAGGAATTCTAATAAATCTTCTTGATTTAGTTTGTGAATGCTCGTCATGGGATAATGTTCTAACGCCGTCTTCAATACATAAAAAAATTAAATAACAAAGGTAACTCCAACAGAGAATGTTTTTCGTGTTTCTGTGTGGATAATAAAAGTTGATTTCTTTTTCTTCGACTTTCTCTTTCCAAAACACCACCGTTTTTTTTTGGAAGCATTTGTTCCTTATAAACTTAGTTTAAAGCGTTTTCACAAGGCGTTCGAATATTTTAAGCAATGAGGATTAAATTATATATGCCTGTATCTATAAGGATTAAAAGGATTAGTAATTTCGCATATTACGGCAAAGCCTACAGATTTCTGGATTGTCACGGAGTATACAATTCTTAAAAGAAATTTAATCTATGGAATAGAGAATGTGTTGGAGGATACTGACATTAGATTTTAAAAACTTGAATCAGATACCATCAGATCGAAAAGAATAATTGGGTGGAAGCTCATTTGCCTTGGGAAAGATTAGACGGTTAATCTACTCAAGAAGAAAGAATCGCAAACTTTCGTATATTGGCTGGAAGAGCATTCAAACGATCAGTACTCAAGATCTTCGTAATATCAGTGAAAGAAAGAAGCTGTTGAAGATCATGGCAAAATCCTACGGTCTTAGTTTTGTTATCAGACGTGATATAAATTGTATGGGGCTTAACTTCGGCCTTGATATCTGTGTTAATTGCTTGATCAATTAGCATCTAGGAAAGGAGAATATTTTGCCATCCTTCAGATTTCTGTTTCTTAATAGCGCGTATCTTAAAGAGAGAGACAAAGAAAGTTGTGAACTATATTGTATTGTGTTTCGGAAAGACGTAAGCTAAAAAGGAGTAACTTTCGCTTTTCCGAAAACTCTGTTCTTTCTCTGAATGTGTGCTAAATTACTGGAAGCCAGTAGAAAAAGCATATTAAGCATCGCTGTTGTTATTTATTATTCGCTTAAGTTTCTTCTTACCCGTGCACAGCACAGTGGTCCCAATGCGAATCTAGGGGACAAAATTATTTGAAACTTGAAACTGATAGATTTTGCAGCTTAAACAAAGAAAATCTCTAAACTAGTGAAATTGCATGTTGATTTTCTTAAAACGACTGTTAGTTATGATGACTGATGGAAAAAATTAGTACTTTTATCACTATTAAAAATTCACAGCACAGTTTATATCACTCATTAAATTTAGTAACTAATGTAATACATCATGGGAAATGAACAAAACAATGTAATATACACTGCCGGACAATTGCTAAGGACGGATGACAATAGCAACGATAGCAACCATAAAATGGAAGGCAGGAAAATGTGGAAATTAGCATAAGTGCGGGATACAGTAAGACGTGTTGTGCGTATGCAAATTTTGGATTGCCGAACTTGTTTGTGACGTCATAGCGCTGATAAGAGATATAAAGCATTTGACGCGTAGTGACCGTTGTTGTTCAAACGCAAAGTTGAAAGGGAAATAATCAATTGTCGAACTGGCAAATTTCAGTATGTCTTCCCGACATCACCTAGATGATTTTACGCGTGGCCGTATTATTGGCAAGATTGAAGAAGGGCGAAAAATAACAGATGTTGCCAGGGAGTTCGACGTCAGCCGCAGTGTTGTTTCAAGGCTTTGGAAATCATTTCAAACAAATGGAGAGTGTAGCAAACGTCACGGGGGTGGTCGTGTTCGCAGTACGACACCTGCAGAAGATCGGTACCTAGTGCTATTAATAAAAAGATACCGACGCAGCGCAGCTAGTGAGGTTGCAAATCAGTTTATGGCTGCTACTGGCAAGCGGATCTCCCGAAAAACTGTCACCAGACGTTTGCATGGAGGACTATACGCCCGCCGTCCTGTTGTGTGCATCCCATTGTCCAGACGTCACCGTACCGCCCGTTTGCAATGGTGTCATCAATATCGCAATTGGACTGATAACGACTGGTCTGCTGTCCTCTTCTCAGATGAGAGTAGATACAGTCTATCATCTGATTGTTGACGACAACTGATCTGGCGTGATAGTGGTACTGCATATTGTCCAGCAAATATACAGGAAAGGGACCGATATCCGACATGTAGTGTCATGGTATGGGCTGGCATCATGATCAATGGCCGTACGTCCCTCTATGTGCTTCCAACTGGGACTATGACTGGCTAACGATAGATTAATGATGTTCTGCTACCTCATGTTCGCATGTTCCGTGGTGCTGTCGGTGATCGATTTATTTTCATGGACGACAACGCAACATGTCATCGAACAGTCGCTGTCCATTAGTGTCTTGAGAGCGAGGATATTCAACGCCTCGTATGGCCAGCACGTTCTCCAGATCTGAATCCCATTGAAAATGTGTGGGATGCTTTGGGGAGGAGTCTTGCTGGTCGCCAATGTCCTCCAATAAACAAGGACACCCTCATCCGTGCACTGACAGAGGAATGGGATAAATTACCCCAAAAGCTGCTTGATAATGTTGTGCAAAGCATGACACTTAATGTTGTGCAAGCATGACAACAGCTGCTTGATTATGTTGTGCAAGCATGTGGAATCTTGCATCGCCCTCCGTGGTGGCCATATCCCGTATTGACATCTTACGCCGGAACGCCTGCGGACGGTAATTGCATTTTTTTCACGTTTACGTATTCTGCACAAAATTGACTGTTTGTCCCTTGAACACGTTCCAAAGCCTTCTGGATTTCAGAGCACAATAAATTGTCTTTCTTGTAATGTCCTGGCATTCTGACATTATTTTATTTCACTTGGCATCCCACCACACTTACTTTTTTATGCGCTATATAGCCGTTTATGATCCGTCCTTAGCAATTGTCCAGCAGTGTATTATATAATAATAGTAGCATCATATCATATACAGGGTGAGTCCAAAGTCGTAGGATATCCTTGTATTTTAAAAACGAGCGGGAAATTAAAATATCTGAATACCCCAGTAAAGAATCGGCGAGAGTCCTATTTATTGAGCTATTTCCGGAAAGAGGCCGCCTTCTTGAAAAACAATATCAGAAAAAGGCGCAAGAGTCGATTTTAAAGCCATTTATAGCCCATAAATTTCTCTATAATATTCTTGCATTTTATTAATGTGAATGTGACAAGGATGGTAAGTCAGATAATATCCGAAAACTTGAAAATTTTCATCGTCCTGAAGCGGGACTCGAACCCGCGTCTCCCAGAAAACGCCCGGGTATGCTACCCACTACACCACCCAGAACGACCAAGTTTCAAGTTTCCGATCAATTTGAATTTAACCATCACAGGATTCGCTAGTCGAAGCAACCGGCATTCATGTTTTACGCCAAAAATCAGATTGTCATCTTCAAAATTTGTATTATATGGCGTAATCCCGTATTTCTTTCATGATTTATCTGCTTCTCCGGGCAAACACGGGATAAGATAATTAAGCTCCAGATTTGCTAAACATGAATGCCGGTTGCTTCGACTAGCGAATCCTGTGATGGTTAAATTCGAATTGTTCGGAAACTTGAAACTTAGTCGTTCTTGTGGTGTGTTGGGTAGCATACCCGGGCGTTTTCTGGGAGACGCGGGTTCGAGTCCCGCTCCATAACGATGAAAATATTCAAGTTTTCGGATATTATCTGACTTACCATCCTTGTCACATTTACGCCCAAAATCGGATTGTCATCTTCAAAATTTGTATTATATGGCGTAATCCCATATTTCTTTCATAGAAATTATTTGTTTGCTGCCATATATACTCAACATCAAAAAAATAGTTGCACCAAGGAGGATGGGTCGGGTAGCAAATCTATTCGGGAGGAAGTTAATCGTTACCAGGAACAATAAATGATTAAACACCGAGACTGAGATGGGCAATATTTATTGAGCTACACGCCAATAAGGATTGTCGTTCAATATGGCGCCGAGTCGCCATGCTTGCTCACATAGCATTCCAGACGTCTAGGCATGGATTTGTACAGGTTCCTAATGGTGTCCTGTAATAAGCCATCCCATGCAGCTTGCATCTTTTCACGCACTCCCTGCAGATTATGCGACAAGGTTGGAGTTTGAACTGCGCGTCCAATTACATTCCCACACATTTTCAATCAGCGATAGGTCTGGCGTTGCGGCTGGCCATTGCAGAGTGTCAGTGTCTTGAAGGCAAGCTCTTGAGTCAGCAGCAGAATGCGGAGAGGCGTTGTCTTGTTGGAAAATCTCACCGGAGTGAGCTTTCAGAAAAGGTGGGCCACTGGCTGCAGGACCTCATTAAATTAACGTTGGACCGTCAAAGTGCCTGTAATGAAACCGAGAGGGAATCTGACATCGTACGCAATTGTCCCCCACACCATGACACCAGGTCTTCTGGATGTGTGACGCTCGACAACAAATCCTTCATCTTGGCGATGACGACGATGCCTCCACACACAGATTCGGTAGTCGTCATCTCCAAGAAAAAGTCGGATCTCGTCACTGAAGATCATCTGCTACCATTCTGGGTGGCCCCATGACAGTCCAGCGCGACACGATTGCAGCCTTTGATGACGATCAATGGTGTTAAGGGCAGTCGTCGCAACGGTCTGGGTCCGTGTAGTTCTACGACATGCAGCCGTCTGGCAGTGGTGCTACCATTCTTCGGACGATGCATGGAACGCACCACTGCTCGCTGAATATCCTCAATCGTGGCTGTTGGGTCAGTCCGCGCCTGTCGGACAATCTATCGGTTCTCTCTCTCCGTGGTTCGTCTAGAACTCCCAGACAATTCCTGTCGCTGATGCGTGTCTTGTTATATCTATTTCCGCCAACATTGTGCTATGACGCACAATACGTCGATAACACCATCCCTTTTCCCGGAACCCCAGGGTGAAGCTCCTCTAGAACTACTCCAACAGCTCGAATTGCTTCCGAACTTTTTTCCGAGACATACTTCTCTTGTAAAGGATGCAACCAACACAATAGCACGATTCAGAATGGCAAGCACGCTAAACGGGACCAACTTATATAGCCAGTCAGGCACAGCGGTACGACGCCTCCTTGCTTGTGTCACATGCACGTCCGAGCGTGATACTTCAATCACTTGCATTACTCACGTTGATAAACTTACCCACCAATTTTCATTCTTTTCGGTTGCTTCCTTCTGGGTGCAACTATTTTTCTGACGTTGAGTGTAATTTGACATGTTCTGTTTTAGGTGGCCCAAGTCTGAAGCTCCAGAGGCATGACGTTCCTGAACTATACATATTCAAAATGGCTACTGTACTAGTTGAATGCACAAAGGAAGTAGTCCGAGGAGGAGCGAGAGGGACGCTGCCTATTGAAATTCACTGTGAACGTGAAGCTCTGTACCGCACAAACGTGATGACAGTGCAGCAGGTGTGAACGTGGTGTCGTGATTTTAGTGGAGGCAGAGTGAGTGTCCATGTTTAACTAAGAACCAGACGACTTTCCACATCAGAAGATCGTGTTGATGAAATTGAGGACTGTTTACGGAAAGATCGCCGTGTGACACCGAATCACCCGGAAGAAAAATTCCATTATTCGTGCAGCAACGTATAGGACATTATTCATGATCGTTTGTAAGATACCAGTAGGTAGGTTCCCTGCCAACTGACAGAGGAACACTTGAACAACCGCATGAGTGGTTCTCTCGTTCATCTGCTTCCCTTCGATGAACATGGTGACGATTTATACGGCATATCATCACCAGATATGAAACATGGATATTCGTTGCACTGCTGAGTCAAAGTCCTAATCCATGGAGTAGAAGCATCCAGCATCCCGTTGCCAAAAATTCAAGATATTCACCAGCATTGGAAGGTCATGTCGACTGAGTTCTGGGACATGAATGGTATCCTTCTGGTGAATTTCACATCTTCTACGGCAAGAATCAATGCTCCTACTTCTCAAGCTACCCTGAAGACAGCTGTGCGACGAAAAAAGCCTGAAATGTCATCCAAATGCGTGCTTTTTGTTGCATGATAACGCTCGCCCGCATACTGCGTGTTACACAGGGAATCTGTTGGAAAGATGGGAATGGGAAATTCTGCAACATCTGGCTTACAGCCCTGATCTGGCTCCTTCGGATTTTCACCTCTATCCTTGTTGAAGCTGGACATTCGTGGGACATGATTCCCGTAGGATGACGCTGCTACGTGTGCAGTGAAACAGTGGATATATAGACAAACGCCAAACTTTTGTAGACAAGGTTTCTACGCAATGATCTCCCGTCTTGACGAGTGTCTCAACAGACAAGGTGACTACGTTGAGAAGTAGTATACGGATGGCCATATCTCAGAGGTGTGCATACTTTTTGTCTTACAAATACATACAAAACATATGATGTTGGGAAAGTTACCTGCCAATTTCTCCTCGTATATAGCAGGAGCAGACGATGTGGGGCTATTATTTGCAGTTTTCAGGTGACTGAGACATTTAGTGATGTTTTCCTGTAAGGATTCTGAACACTCTTACAATCTAACTCTTGTAGTCCTCTATTCCAAATTCGGCACCTTATTATTTTAATTAAATGCCGTTTCCCATTTTTTATATTTTTCTTTCTTTCTCTAGTCAGTGTTACGACAGATTTGAACCAGATTTCGTAAATTTTGCGTAGAAAGATAAAAGATGGTAAAGCGTACATCGATCAGCATGAAGTGTTACACACGGTTGCGTCACAATATTGTGACCACCAGCTAATATCCAGAGTAACAGCCGTGTGCAGCGCGGACAGCAGCTAGACGGGCTGGGAGTGACTCAATAAGGTGCTGGAAGGTGCTCACAGGTATGTGGATCCATGCTGACTGCAGTGCATCTGACAGCTGCTGGAGGGTGCGTGGTGGAGGATCCATAAACCGAACAACACGATCGAGGTGGTCCCACAGATGCTGAATCGGCTTTACGTCTGGGGAATTAGGTGGCCAGGGAAGTTCTTTGAAGTATTTATCGTGCTCGTCCAACCACTCTCGAATATTTCTAATGGTGTGACACGTCGCATTGTCGTGCTGAAAGATCCCATCCGCCACAGGGTAGACTATCGGCATGTATGGGTGTATGTGGTCTGCAAGGATGGATTCATAACGATTTTGATCCATAGTGCCTTCCACAGGTATGAGTGGACACAGAGAATGGCAGAAAACATTGCCCAGACCACAACGCTACACCCACCAGCTTGTGTTCTTCCAGCAATGGTTGAAGATTGTTTGTTTTCCTATTATTCTCGCGTTATTCGCCAACGTCTATCCGTTCAATGAAGCAGAAGACGGGACTCATCGGAGAAGGCAATCCTTTGCCAATCAGCGGAGGTCCAATTCCGATGCTACCGTGCAAATGAAAGCCTTTCCTTTTCTGACGATGCACCTTCGTTAGCATAGGTGCACTGATCATTCGTCTGCATCGGAACACCGCACGCAGCAGGGTTTGCTGAACTGTTGTGAGAGAGACACTTCCGGTAGCCTCCTGGTTCATTCGGCCAGTGAGTTGCTCCACTGTAGCTTGTCGATTGGCCCTCACGCACCTTCGAAACCGACGTTCACCTCTCATATCAAACGCACGTGGTGCTCCGCAGTTTCCTGGCCGCTTATTCGCAATGGTGCGATTTCTCTAGTTACGATACGCTTTAACCACAGCAACACGTGAACAGTTCACAATCTGGGCTGTTTCAGAAATACTGCCACCCTTGGCCCGAAAGCCGATAATCATCCTTTTTTGCAAATCTGATAAATCGCTGTTTTTATCCATCACATCAACGAGTGATATGCTTTCAGACTGACTACAGCAAATCTTATATACCCTCCAAGCCATCTCACGACATGCGCCTCTTCCATTGGCTACAGACTGTTGACGTCAAAAGTAAGAGGTGGTCACAATAATGTCTTTTTTTTTTTAGATTGAAGGTTTAACGACCGCCGTGAGCAACTCAATGGGCTATGAGCAGTCGCCTGTCCCTAATTTAGGGTCACTGGTTCCAGGGAAGGGAGAGAGCCAGTGCCGTAAGACAAACACAACATCCATGCCTCACCGGGATTCGAACCCGGTCCCCTTTTGGACAAATGATCAGAGGCCATCGCTTAGATCACTGCGCCACCGGGGCGGCCAGAATAATGTCACTCGACTGCGTGCTTTTTTTTTAATCATATAGGTTTTTCTATTTATACTTAATGAAGACTTGCACTTGCAAAAATACCATTCATGTAACTGCACTTTCTGTGTGTTTATTTACGTGAGGATTCTGAATAACCATTTAATAAATATTTATTATATGGTCTCCATCATACATTTTATCTAAATCATGCTTTCTTTCAAATTACTGATTCGTGAAAATTGGACTGAAGATGTGTTTGTGTTAAAGCAAAATATTTGTCAAATAATTTTATATAATCCTTTCGCTTTATATTGGCAAACAAATGTTTCCCCTGAATAATGTTTAGTAAGATATTTGCATTTCCGCAGCTCTCCCTCTTCCGATTATTTATCAACCCATCATACTGGTTCTCCATTTCATTAATCTTCAACCATGTTTCTGAATTTTAAACGAATTTCTTTGCTTGTACGTTGCTTTTGTTAAACGTTACACGACCTGAGCTTTCGTCTGTCCAGAATCGTTGAATATTGAATCTTATCGAATGAGTACAATATATTAAACTTCGATACCTGGTTTCAGTAAGTTCAGTTTTTTCTTGTTAGACAAAGGGGACTAGGGCGGTTTGACACTTCAAAAAGTGTCTTGCATTTAATTGCTTATAACAAGGCCGCGAATAAATATAAAACGTTTTGTGTGTGTAGGGGTTTTGGTATAAAATGATAAAATAAGAAAATGTCGGAATATGTAATCCCAGGTGAATAATATTGTCGTTCCAACGTAATAAGGCAAACTATGCAAATTCTGATTTTACCACGATTACAGTCGAACGGATGAAGATTTCGCGAAATCACAGGGATATTTTTATTCTTCTTAGGCTTCACTCTATTGATTAAACCTGAAAAATTGAAAATGAAAGCAAGATGCAAAAAAAATGGCGTCCAGATAACGAAAAATGATATTTTGTCTTTACTATAAAATAGTAAAATCATTTTTATTTAATCAGACGTCAGGCATAACTAATGCGTCATCTTGTTTTACAACTCCGGTATAAATTTCAAGTGGATATCTCCAGCGGTTTTACAGATATCGTGGTAAAATCACCAAAACATGTACAAGGGTTTTCCGAAATAATGGTAACACCTCGCTGAAAACAGTGACTTTGGCATGTGCTGCTTTTTGAGTAAAACGAACATGTAGCTACAATTTGATTTGTAAAAAAGTGTTGCTCATAATCTGAAGGGTCTGTGTGATTGCATTTCAAATCGGTGTGTTCTTAATTTTGTTCAAGGTGAAGGCACAATGAGTGACCTGTCGGAGTCCCAAAGAGGGCATATTATAGGATCCGTCTGGTTGGTGCCTCGGAAACTACAGTGGCACAGGTATTGGGGTTATCGAGACGTACGGTGTCGAAGATCATGACAGCATACAAAGATCTCGGCACAAGTTCATCTGCGATACACAACTGTGGAAGGAAAACCAAATTACTGCGAGAGACAGGAGAATATAAAAGAGCATTGTGACGGCAAGGAGGAAAACCACGGCGACGAACGTGACTGCTGAGCTTAATGCACATCTCCAAAACTTAGTGCAGACTCATACCGTGCGAAGGGAATTGCATAAGTACAATATTTACGGCAGAGCTGCGATTGCAAAAACCCTGGTGTCACAGGTGAATATGAAAACGGAGACTACAGTGATTCAAGGAACATAAAACGTGGACTGTGGATCAATGGAAACATGTCTTGCTTTCTGTTGAATCAAGTTTCTCACTACTCCCTACCACAGGACGGGTTTACGTGTGAAGAACCTCTGCAGAAGCCTACAGCCCAGACTGTCTCCTTCCTATAGTGAAGCATGGGGGCGGTTCCGTAATGGTTTGGGCCCTGATTTCGTGGTTTGCAGTGGGTCCCATTATCACCTTACACGGACGGATCACTAGCGGTGACTCTGTCACTCTTTTGGCCGACCATATGCATTAAATGGTGAAGCCATTGTTTCCGTCAGGGTATTGCACCTTTCAAAATCATAAGAAATTGAACTGTTCAATCATGGTTTGAGGAACATGAGGATGCAGTTGCACACCTACCCTGGCCTGCGCAATCACCGGACTTAAACATAATTTAGCCCCTGTGGTATGTCTTGGGAAACAGAGTGTGATCCCGTTATCCTCCTCCGGCGTCTCTCAAGGAATTGGAGCAGTTTCTGCAGGAAGAATGGTACAACATACCACTTGCCATCATCCAGGACTTGTATGCGTCCATTCCAAGAAGGATTCAAGCAGTTTTAAAAGCCAAGGGCGCTCACACACCTAATTAGGTGCGTAACACCTATTGTTTCAAGGTGTTTCCTTTACTCCGGACAACCACTATAGTTTCGAGAAAATCATTTTCAAATATTCGGTACAATATTTATGTCAGAACAGTCGTACTTAGGCGTTAAAAACTTCCACCATTATAGAACGCAGTTCCTGCACTATGGAATTCCGGCACTTTTGTTGAAAGCCTACAGAACCATTCTATTCTACTCGGGCAAGACAGGTAATTCGCACCACATCACGTTTTATGATGCCCTGACTACAATTTTGTGAATTTTTCGAAATTCAAACTGGAAGATATTCTTAAAGGTATGCACTATCGAAATATGCAAAAAACCCGAAATCGATTTTTTCGGTATTTCAAACCTCCCTTGTCCCCTGAAGGGCTTGAAGGATATGGATCATTCTTTAAATTTTGAGATATCTGCGAAATAGATAACTTTCCATTTCATATCCTTGTACAGGGCGTCAAAATAATAACTGTACAGTGAATGTACGAATGGCAGTCATGTAATAATAAATAAATTTTGAATGGAATTACAGTAGAAGAGACCAGCTACGTGCAAGTGCTATCTGCCGCCCCGGTGGCGCAGTGGTCTAAGGCGTTGGCCTCTGATCATTCGTCCGTAAGGGGTCCGGGTTCGAATCCCGGTCAGGCATGGATGTTGTGTTTGTCTTACGGCACTGGCTCTCTCCCTTCCCTGGAACCAGTGACCCTAAATTAGGGACGGGCGACTGCTTATAGCCCATTGAGTTGCTCACGGTGGTCGTTAAACCTCCAATCAAAAAAAAAAAAAAAAAAAAGTGCTATCTGTATGGAAACCTTCATGTCTCCCAACCACCGAGGCGCGCGAAGTTGTCATTCCGAGGGAAATTAATTCCATTCGTATCGGTACAAGGAAAAGGGTGTTGACGGTTGAACAGAGTGTTTTTGGTGGAACATGACTTTTACTATAACGACAAATACACGGACGAAGTCCACAATGAGTTTACTAGGATATTTCATGACGCAGACGTCCCCCACCGAAATGCGGTACGTCAGCTGATAGCGAAGTTTCGGGAAACTTCCAGTGTTCTGTATGCCCTCCGCCCCAGTAGGAGGCAGACGAGAAAGTACAGGAAACTGCGGAGATCACACAAATCCGTGAAGCGGCTGTCACAACAAGCCAATGTACCAAAGAGAAATGTCATCACGATATTCTGAAAAGGAAGTCGTCGGTCTGAAAAGGAAAGTGTCTGTCTTGTCTCAGCTGAAAGAAACAGACAACCAGCCCATGTCTGTTACTGTAGGTGGTTCCAAGTGATCTTGTCTGAAGAAGATGTGTTCTTTGCAAATGAGGCCTGGTTCCAGCTGTCCAGGTACATCAACAGCCAACACACTCGTCTGTGGTGTGCTACCGCATACACTTCAAGAGCTACAGGATAGTGAAAGGAAAAATGTCTTCACCAACATGCAGAAGCGTGTGCAGATATGTCTGGACGCTTGTTGGGTTTATTTCTAACACCTCCTATAGGAACCAGTTCGACACGGTGCTATTTCAGTGCACAGTTATTTTTCGGAAATCTTGTATATATACATAGACACTACATTTTCTGATAGATAGGCCAGCATTATCTGCACTAGTAATTCATTAGTTCTAACAAAACTTGACCTAGTCCCGTTGTTGATCGCATGAGCATATAGTTAAAGAGAAAAAAACTGGCATTAAATATAGGATAATTTTTACAAACTATATTTCAATATTAGCGTTTTCTTAATACAATGATATGTCATTAAAGCCCATCGAGTTAATGCGCAGTTTAAATATTTTTAATTTATGCTCATTTTATATTTTACATTTGTATCCTAGACAAGCAATTTGTTATGAGAGATTTAAGTCTTTCTTGCATGAGTTTAGGAGAAAATTACTCCTGAAGAATTTTGCATCCATAATGCTTTTCATGTCGTCATTATATTTTGGTTTCCGTAAAATAAAAAAACACACACTGTATGTCATGTAATCATTCCTATGTGTAAACCTCTTGTCATCTTTTACGGTTAATTTACGGGTTCAAGTTAAAGTGACCATTTCCTGTAGCATCTCCACTAAACAGCGCAATGGTATTGGAAAACATATTTTCACTAAAGTGATAAAAGTTTAATGCGACTTAAATTATACGAAAAACAATCGTCTTTAAATTATCTCAATACATATGCGCATATCGGATGCTGGATGTAGAGTAAGATACTTAACTGAGTGTGGGAGAAGGATCAAAGCTCTAAATGTTTTCTAGCCTAAATGCCTGGCCTAAGAAAATCTCAACCATGTCGAGCGGAGCTTTTGGTTGAATATTTTAGCTGATATCCATTCCTTAGAACCAAGTTCTCCCATCATGAACTTACAATGTGGACATTTCAATTAATTCCATCCTATTTTGCCAGTCCAATGGACGAGTTATATGAGACGATGACTTATTACCGACGGGCCATAAACCTGTCATTTATGATTGATTTGTAGTCCATTCGCTTCTAGTCCTTTATCTTCTGCTCCATGACACATTTCAAGATGGGGATTTGTTAGTATAGTACTCCTGACGCGAACATCCTGCCACAGGGTAGAAACAAGTGACTTAAACCTCTTCTCTCTCTCTCTCTCTCTCTCTCTTGCCTGATGTTCGTCGCCATTGTTTTAGCCATTCTGTCAGGTAATCAGTCAGAAAGGAGCAGTGTCGATTTTCCTCCTAAATGACAACTTTGGATAATAAAGCTACAGGGGAAAGCAACACTTTCTGATGCGCATGTTCACACGTTTAGTCCACTTCTTAGATAGCGAATATATTCGTTGGAGCAGATTTCACCGTATTTTGCTAACCCCGAGTTAATTCGTTCCAGCCGATTCAAGGGTTAAAACTGTTACGATTGTTTGAAATTGGTTACACGTTTATTGGATACCCTGTAGATTAAAGTTTTACCCACATGCGTCTTTATTAGCTGAAGGGAGTTAATGTTATAGAACGCATGTGTTTCGCAGAAAACTGGAAATACATTGTCCACACTGCTATCTCCTCCATTCCCAGATATTGAAATGGGTTTACGTTGTCGGGCCTTGCTGAATGCCAAATGAGTTAGTTACCACAATCAACGCCTCAGTTAAGTAGTGTGTGAGAGATTCTGACGTTCAGGGCTGTTCTAACACTGCAATTCATGCCGTATAAAACATGCTTCACTGCTCATCATAATTGTTTATGCAACATATCAGTGTTTATTCCGAAACTTTGATTAGAAAAGTTAGTCATACGGAGATCGAAGAAATCGAATTGTCACAAAAATAGCACACTCTTCAATGAAGCGATTTGACACGAAAAAAGTAATATTAAATTTTCATGAACAAAGAAAATGTAGCATGCAAACCCTTTTCACATGCCAAAATTTAATACTCTACTGGAGTAAGAAAGAGTAAGAAGTGGGATTGAAAATTTTTAATCCTCGTTTTTACTTTTGTCAGAATGTTCCCGGATCATACTCTGCAACTCTGAGAGGGTAGTTGCAAAAATGGCGACGTCATCAGCAAATCGAAGGTGATTTACATAATCTCCATTAATCTTTATCTATTTGTGGACCGCGGGTGGCCTAGTGGTAAACGTTCGTGACCGCCACGTAGAAGACCTCGGATTCGATCGCAGACAGGTACGAACGCTTGAACCACTAAATATCCTCCGTGCGTCGGATGAGTACGTTAAGCCTTTGGACCCCGGTACTGGCCCCCAGGTAATAAATAAAGGCGTCTTCCTACTCTTTCTACCTCGCTTTCATGTCACTTTCCTATCGTGGACTGTAGCTCAAATCTCCTAGCTTCCTATTTCTAAGAGTTGTTAACTGGGGTCAGACACTACATTACTAAAATCCTCTACATATGATCTGATCTTATCCATTTGTTTTCCCAGTTCAATGATTGAAAGGCACTTTGCAGTGTGGTATTGAGTTCGGGAGGTGTGGTGCCACCTTGTCTCAGTCCCTTTCCAATTTCTATTGGTGCTGTATCCTCGAATAGCCGAACCTTTGCACTTTTATTTTCCATAGATGTTATTAATAATGCTAATGTAAGTATCTTCAATACCGCATAATTTCAAAGCCATTGTAACTGCTGATGATTTCACGGAATCAAAGACATTTCATTATCAATAAAAAAAATCCATGTATAAAGGGAGTTCATATTCTCTCGTTCTTTCACTTCGTTCTTTCAGTACATTGATATGATCTATAGAAGCACCTGAACTTAGGTTGTTTCCTTATTTGAGTCATGTCTAGTTCAAGCGATGTAAAAGAGCATTAGTGAAGATTTTATAAACAACTGGCTGATTGGTCACTACTTCCTGAGATCCTCAGTGTCACCTTTTGTTATGTACCAGTATCACGTTCTCTTTTCAGTCTAGTGATACCACTTCAACGCTATTAACCGTTTTTTATGGCGCTTGTTACAGTAACGTTAACAAATTATGGTGTTACCATTGAAATATTCCAAAAGTCGGTAACCTTAACCGAAACAGCTCGCACGACTTTTCGTTTGCGCATCGCGAGCGCATGTTACGTAACATATATAATATGAATTTTCATTCGATCCATCCATTACAGCCATCCACCCCCAGCCTAGAGAAATGTGCGCGCCTGGAGGTCCAGCTATGGCACAGGTAAAGTGCACAGACCAGTATAAATGCGATTTATAGGAGTTTAATAAAGGACTAATTGTGATGGAACGGTGCCTCGGAACTACTATCTCGGAAAGGGCGGGGCTCGTCGTTTGTTCACGTGCCGCTGTAGTGAGTACTTATCAAACGTGGTGCACAGATGATCAAAAGAAGAACCGTCGTCCTCAGCTCATTGATGCCAGATGAGAGCAGAGACTGTAGCTCATTCTTAACAGCGACCGTAGAGCCACAGTGGAACAATTCACCCGCAGCTAGAACAGTGGCGATCACAGCCTTCTGCGCATGGGCCTGCGTTGCCGAAGACCCAGCCGAGTCCCCATGCTCACCGCACGTTATTTCCAACAACCCATTAAATGGGCCCAAGATCATTGAGATTGGACCTTGGTTGATTTTAAGAAAGTGGCCTTGTCTGACGAACCAATATTCTTGGTGCATCACGTAGACGACTGAGCATGAATACGCCGATTACCAACGGAGTTTATTTAACCTGAATGCACTGTTGGACGGAAACAGGCTGGAAGCGGCTGGGGGTAGGGGTTATGTTATCGTGTGAGTGATTTTTTTCCTTGGGACACTTTAGGCCCCATTATCCCAATAGCAAAATCCATGGCAGCTATCAGGTATCCAAACATCGTTGCGGGCCAAGTCCACCGATTCATGGCAACTGTGTTCCCTGCTGGTGATGGCCACTGCCAACAGGATAATGCGCCATGCCGCAGTGTTAGAATCATCAAGTAGTGGTTCGGGGAACGTGCTGGTGACTTTCTGTTAATGCCCTGGCTTCCAGATTCTCTTGACATGAACCCAATCGAACACTTGTGGTTCGACTTGGAAAAGCGGGTTTGCGCTGAACCATCACCACCCCGAAATGTACGAGAATTGGAGGACCTGCTGTTGATATTATGGTACCAGGTACCCCATAATACCTATCGCCACTTCATCGAAACGATGCATCGCCGGGTGGCCGCTTTTTTTGGGGCTAAAAAGGTGTCCTACAGCGAATTAGGTTGGTGTTCATAATGTATAGCTCACCGATGTATATATGTATTTTCACATCTATCATAGTTCGCTGTAGATCCCTTATATCTAAATTATCTTACATTTCCTAAGCAATCTCTATAGGGTATTAATGCCTTCAGTTTGATATTTCCTTTGTCAGTGTGGCACATTCCCACTGGTTTGGTTTCTGCTTATTTAAACTCTATTCCTTTAAAGGCCTATTAATGGCTAACAAGAAGTGTTTTCAAAAAGATGTTATGCACAGTGTGAGGCACTAGACAGACTAGCTAAGAAACGCAAGTTACAGTGTAATCTCATGCTGCGCGAGTATTGACTGTCGAATCTAAATCAGTGAAAGAAAAAATATATTCCGTATAATGTTGGCGAATGTAGCTAGCGGTTATCCAGAGAATAGCAATCACAATTCTAGGGGATCACGGCTAAAACATAAATTCTGGATATCTGTCGAATGCCTAGGTTAGGAATATTTTGTTTACTGCCTGAGCAATATTATATTTAATAGGATTCTTAACGGACTTTATAAAGTTCTCAGCGAAATTCGAGGAATATAAACCAGCTTTATTCCTTAAAGCATTTATTCACTGCACAGGAGTGCTATAAGAAAGCACATAAAGTTTGATTTTTCAAAACTTGAGAGAAATTAATCTTGGTTTTCCTCCCCTTTGGCAAGAAAACTATTTATTCAGAGATGAGAGTGAATTCCCATTTCTTTCAGAATTATTGGTAATCCGAATATTTGCTGGTGAGAACAGAGGATTTAGCCTCCGGTAATGGTCGATTCAGACCTTAAGTACGCTTCAGTGTTGCGAGTTTCCAGAAATAATTGAAAAATGAATCGTGTAATTTAATGATGGGCTTATTTCTTTCAGCTCGGAGTAAAGTAATTTTAATGCCAGATATTCATTCAATATCGGGATTTTAATTCGATGATTAAACGCTGGATTAGCAGAGAAAATGCATATTATTTTCTTTATCCAAGAGAGTTGCAGGAAATCGGTTTTGGTGAATTAATTTGTTTTCTGCTTGATAGAATCCGGAAGAATCACAAGATTTCATGACAATGTAATCAAGAATTTTTATCACTTCTTTTCCAGGAAGAAAGCATATTTTACGCTTTTACATATTACAGAAAGCAGATCTTTTTTCTCTTATTTTTCTAAACGTGTACTACAGTTATGGAAATAATTTTTACATAAAAACCCTCAAGGGTTGCTACAAAATATTATATGTGAGGCAAAAGATAGAGACATATTTCTCTTTTAACCAGTATATCTTTATTTTATCACTAACTGATCCAAAACTGTTATGTTTTAACTTGAATTACTTTAACAAAAGTAGCACGAATTAAATACCTTAAATGAATTGAAATGTCGATATTGCTTCGCAAACAACTTACTAATGAAAATTTTTCGAAATAGCTAGCCTCTCAATCACAAAATGATAACAAATAAGCTAGTTTGAGTAGTCTTAGATCATTTACCAAAAAATTGGTATGAAGCATGGGCATGTGAGCTTTCCTTTACTTGTTTTTGGGGGTTTAGCAACCACCGCGGGAAACTCGATGTGCTGTAAGCAGTCTGCCGTCTGTAATTTTGGGTCACTGGTTCCAGGGAAGCGATAGGGCAAGCCCCTCAATACCTCTGATCTACCTGGATTCAAAACCTGACCCACCATACCTGCCTCGATATGGTCAGAAGTGCTTACATCATTGCGCAAACCTGGTTTTTCTTTTTGCAAAGAGTTTGATCATGTAAACCGAACAGAAAAAATTTGAACAATACATTATAACTACATACTTTTGCCACCAAAAGCTTTTTCATTTTCAAAAATTCACAAAAGCAGCTGTTGTATTTGTTATTTTAAGTTAATTATTTATCCGTAAATGCACATTTACAGTACAGCGTTACTTTATTGATTCACATTTGAAGAATTAGTTACTATTTCAAGTAACATAAATATAAATGCAATTACTATTTGATCTCAGTTTCCTGGTTAAGTGCAATATCATGAGATAGCTATTTGAGTTGATTTACATTTTGAAAGCTAATGTATACAAAGTAGAAATATTTTACGTTTTTTAAGGCTAAGACCTAGACAAAAACATTCAAAAATATGTAGTTTAACCAATTTTTTCCATAGAGTACACCATCGTGTGTGTGTGTTTTGTTTTTTTGATTGGATGTTTAACGACCACCGTGAGCAACTCAATGGGCTATAAGCAGTCACCCGTCCTTAATGTAGGGTCACTGCTTTCAGGGATGGGAGAGAGTCACTGCCATAAGACAAATACAACATCCATGACTCACCGAGATTCTAACGCGGACCCCTTTTGAATGAATGACCAGAAGCTATTGCTTATACCACTGCCCTACCGGAAACGGCCTTGTACGCCACCGGGATAGCTGGCTTTATTGCGAACAACATAAACAGCAACCGAAACTCGTATAATGGAGCCAAAACCAAAATTATTGTGAACTAAAACAAAAAACCAAACCCAAACTTGACAAAATATTTTGCTTGTTTAGATTAATTTGTTCGCTACGGTACACTATCGATAGCATAAATAATTCCTCCTTGTAAGTTCTTTCAGGTAAAGTGATTATTTACGAATTATCATTCATTTTCAGCTTGTCACTATGCTCAGAGCTTGTCGCTATTCATCAGAGCAGGCCACTTTCTTCCAATCATCCACGGTCCAATATCGATGATCGTGGGCCCATTTCATGCGTTAACGATGACCTGTAGTGAGCACGGTGACACAGTTGGGTCTTCGGCTACGCAGTCCAGTGAGCATGGGGACACAGTTGGGTCTTCGCTTACGCAGTCCAGTGAGCATGGGGACCCAGTTGGGTCTTCCGCTACGCAGTCCAGTGAGCATGAGGACACAGTTGGGTCATCGGCTACGCAGTCCAGTGAGCATGAGGACCCAGTTGGGTCTTCGGCTACGCAGTCCAGTGAGCATGGGGACCCAGTTGGGTCTTCGGTTACACAGTCCAGTGAGCATGAGGACCCAGTTGGGTCTTCGGCTACACAGTCCAGTGAGCATGGGGACACAGTTGGGTCTTCGGCTACGCAGTCCAGTGAGCATGGGGAGCCAGTTGAGTCTTCGGCTACGCAGTCCAGTGAGCATGGGGACCCAGTTGGGTCTTCGGTTACGCAGTCCAGTGAGCATGGGGACCCAGTTGGGTCTTCGGCTACGCAGTCCAGTAAGCATGGGGACACAGTTGGGTCTTCGGCTACGCAGTCCAGTGAGCATGGGGATCCAGTTGGGTCTTCGGCTACGCAGTCCAGTGAGCATGGGGATCCAGTTGGGTCTTCGGCTACACAGTCCAGTGAGCATGGGGACACAGTTGGGTCTTCGGCTACGCAGTCCAGTGAGCATGGGGACCCAGTTGGGTCTTCGGCTACGCAGTCCAGTGAGCATGGGGATCCAGTTGGGTCTTCGGCTACACAGTCCAGTGAGCATGGGGACACAGTTGGGTCTTCGGCTACGCAGTCCAGTGAGCATGGGGACCCAGTTGGGTCTTCGGCTACGCAGTCCAGTGAGCATGGGGAGCCAGTTGAGTCTTCGGCTACGCAGAGTCCAGTGAGCATGGGGACCCAGTTGGGTTTTCGGCTACGCAGTCCAGTGAGCATGGGGACCCAGTTGGGTCTTCGGCTAAGCAGTCCATTAAGCTGAGGACGACATCAATAAGCTGAGGACGACATCAATAAGGTGAGAACGACATCATTAAGCTGAGGACGACATCAATAAGCTGAGGACGACATCATTAAGCTGAGGACGACATCAATAAGCTGAGGACGACATCAATAAGATGAAGGACGACATCAATAAGCTGAGGACGACATCAACAAGCTGAAGACGACATCAATAAGCTGAGGACGACATCAATAAGCTGAGGACGACATCAATAAGCTGAGGACGACATCAATAAGCTGAGAACGACATCAATTAAGCTGAGGACGACATGATTAAGCTGAGGACGACATCATTAAGCTGAGGACGACATCAGTAAGCTGAGGACGACATCATTAAGCTGAGGACGACATCAATAAGCTGAGGACGACATCAATAAGCTGAAGGACGACATCAATAAGCTGAGGATGACATCAACAAGCTGAGGACGACATCAATAAGCTGAAGACGACATCATTAAGCTGATGACGACATCATAAAGCTGAGGACGACATCAATAAGCTGAGGACGAAATCATTAAGCTGAGGACGACATCAATAAGCTGAAGACGACATCAATAAGCTGAAGAACTACATCAATCAGCTGAGGACGACATCATTAGCTGAGGACGACATCATTAAGCTGAGGACGACATCAATAAGCTGAGGACGACATCAATAAGCTTTGAAGACGACATCAATAAGCTGAGGACGACATCAATAAGCTGAGGACGACATCAATAAGCTGAGGACGACATCAATAAGCTGAGGACGACATCATTAAGCTGAGGACGAAATCAATAAGCTGAAGACGACATGATTAAGCTGAGAACGACATGATTAAGCTGAGGAACGACATGATTAAGCTGAGGACGACATCATTAAGCTGAGGACGACATCATTAAGCTGAGGACGACATCATTAAGCTGAGGACGGCATCAATAAGCTGAGGACGACATCAATAAGCTGAGGACGACATCAATAAGCTGAGGTCGACATCATTAAGCTGAGGTCGACATCAATACGCTGAGGACGACATCATTAAGCTGAGAACGATATCATTAAGCTGAAGACGACATCAATACGCTGAGGACGACATCATTAAGCTGAGAACGATATCATTAAGCTGAGGACGACATCAATAAGCTGAGGACGACATCATTAAGCTGAGAACGACATCATTAAGCTGAGGACGACATCATTAAGCTGAGGACGACATCAATAAACTGAGAACGACATCATTAAGCTGAGAACGACATCATTAAGCTGAGGACGACATCAATAAGCTGAGGACGACATCGATAAACTGAGGACGACATCATTAAGCTGATGTCGACATCAATAAGCTGAGGACGACATCAATAAGCTGAGGACGACATCATTAAGCTTAGGACGACATCATTAAGCTGAGGACGAAATCATTAAGCTGAGGACGACATCATTAAGCTGAGGACGACATCATTAAGCTGAGGACGACATCATTAAGCTGAGGACGACACCAATAAGCTGAGGACGACATCATTAAGCTGAGGACAACATCAATAAGCTGAGGACAACATCAATAAGCTGAGGACGACATCACTAAGCTGAGGACGACATCATTAAGCTGAGGACGATACACGTTTGGACGACGGCTCGTCGCTTCTCCATATGTGCACCACTTTTGATACGTACTCTCTACAGCGGCACGTGAACAACCCATAAGCCGCACCACCGTTTCGGTATCCTATAGGCGCAGTGCTATCACAATTTGTCCTTTATCAAACTGGGATAAATCGGTAGCTTTTCCCATTCTGACTCCGAACGCTCTACCAAACGAAAGCCGGTCCCCGGGTTGTAAATACACTATCTACCAACAAGTAATTGTACACCCCTGCAATCGACAATATCTCCGGTCGTGAAACACGTCACGGCTGCCGCCGTTAAATATCGTGTGGGAAACAACAACGCAACCAGTCGCATGTCAGATGCCACGCAGTTCGGAGCTCTCTGATTTCGAAAAAGGTGTAATCGTCGGGTATCACAGAAATGGCCGATCCATACGTGTCATATACAGCGAGTTGAAGTACCCAAAATCGACACTGGCCTACGTGATTGGCAAGTGGAATATGAGACGTGACTGTCGGAATGTGTCCCGTCCCGGCAGACACACAAAACTGGGAGTTACAGACCGACTGGTGCTGGGAATTCGGAAGAACCGCACCAAATCGATGGGCCACATCCGCGAGGAGTTTCAACAGGCTCCCGGGAGTGTTCTTTCAATGAATAGCATCCGTAAGGTAGCCCATCTGCTCGGTTATCATGGACGTGCTGCTGCTCACAAGCCTTTGATCACCGAGTCCAACAGCGCTGCTCGGCTTACATGGTGCAAAGAATGTCGACAGTGGGCCGTTGAACAGTGGAAACAGGTTCTCTGGAGCGACGAATCAATGTTCACCCTCTACCGTTTGGATGGCAGGGTCTAGGTTTGACGTCTGCCAGGAGAACGCCTCCTGCCTGAATGTATTGTGCCAATTGTGAAGTTCGGCGGCGGTGGAATTATGCTATGCGGGTGTTTCTCCTGGTATGGCATAGGAACCTTGGTCGGAATTCCTGGTAGACTCAACGCCGAGACCTACTGCACCTATTTGGATGACCATGCGTTTTCTACGTTGTGGCAGTTTTACGGGGAGGACCCTTGTTACTTTCAGGATGACAATGCCACCTGTCATGTTGCGAGGTCTACCATGGCTTGGTATGGTGACAATGGGGTTAATCGAATAGACTGGCCTGCGCAGAGCCCGGACCTTAACGCTATCGAGCCCGACTTAAGGGCTGCCTCCACCGTCCGAAATTGGTTAAGGAACTGACCTGTCTTCTCCAAGCCGAGTGGAAGAAAATACCGCTAGCCGTCGTACAACGCCCGGTTGAGAGTATGCCCCGGAGGGTCGCAGCTGTAATCGCCACTCGTGGAGGCTCCACCAACTATTGAAGGTGAATAAACTTCGTTTTCCTTTGCTATCACAGGTGTCCAATTACTTGTTGGTAGATAGTGTATATAGTGCCCTGTGAACTTCCCCTGCGCCACCCTTTGATCTCCAAGCACCCTCATTTCTCTAGACTGGTCATAATATCATGGCACATCAGTGTATATCAATAATATCGTGCACATTGATCTTCAGCATTTCACCTTTTTTTCCATTTCGCTATCACTTAAACATTTTGTAGACATCACGTCCCTGAAACCTTTTAACTTTGATACAAGCGCTGATTTATTCTTAATGGACTAATTTTAGGCGCAACTATATCTGTCTGCTGCAGAAACTCCTCAACATTTACATGCAGCTTGTTCTAGTAGACCAGCACTGTAAACTAATAGGCATTTTCTGTCATACTACATACATTTCCCTAGCTGCTTTGTGAAGTCGTTCATTACTTATCACAAATTTCAAATGATCAGTTACATAGTTCTCGAAATGTAGAACTTCCTTAAATCAAGCAAAATAAATTTAATTATCGCATTTTAATTACGTTGCGAAACCAAATATGATCATATGATACGCCTTATGAGTTTCGTTTTTTTTTATAAATTCGCCATTAAAGGAAGAAAAAGAAACCGGAATACGTAGCCTAAAATGCTAAGCTAGAACTGAAATATAGATTTACAATAGCATATCTCTCAATGTGTTTTTCAGAAATACAGATGACGTGACGAATGCAAAAATAAGCTGCGTAGTAACAAACCTAGAATACAGCCCGTTCCGCAGTATTAACAGGAACGGGCTGGGTTCTAGATTTGCCGTTTGGTCCATTGGACGAACAGTCCATTGGAACGGGATGTATTCAGTGCTGTTTGGTTCATTGGACGAATAATTCATTGGACCAAATGGCTTTGTACTAATTGTCCCTTAGGACGAATCGGCATTGGACAAATCGTCATTGGAATAATTCGTTCAACGACGACTGATCCAATGCCGATTCGTCCAAACGGACAATTGGTCCAAAGGTACGATTCGTCCAATGGTCGACTGGTCTAATGCCGATTCGTCCAATGGTACGATTTGTCCAGTTCCTTCTGATCTGTCGGAAGTACTACTTGTGCGAAATAAATCTCATCCGTTCTGATTCCTCTTCGATGTTGTATGTAAGTACCAGTACGCCTAAGAATGTAAAAAAATGTTACTTTTCATGCGTAATATTGTGGTTACATGTTGTTTTTCGTAATCGCTTTTTTCTTGTTATTCGGTCTTCGCAGCGATGTGAAGTTACTGATGTACGGGCCGTTCAATCAATTGCAATGTTTCTCTGTTGCATTAAATAATAGAAAAGAATAGTTTCTGTTTGTAGCATGCATTGGGGTTCGGTTAAGTGGCCACTAGAAGACTCGAAGGGTTCAGACCTTGGCCTCTTTAACAGTTTTTATCTACCGATCTCATATTCATAACGTTTACATATCAAATCAAGTTAAAATATTGTGTCATTACTTAGGCACTCGATATTAATTCATAGGCCCTAAGCCCTTTTAAGTTTTCATTCTACGAATGTCATATTCACAAAGTTTACACATCAAGTCAAGTTAACAATATTGCGCCTTTACTTAGGCACTAAATATTAATTAATAGGCCTTAGGTCTAGGTGCCTTCAAAAGAGTTGAGAAATGAACCACTGAGTGTCTTTTTTTTTTTAGGTTTTATAAAATGTTTACAAATATCAGATACCTGAATTGTAACTTAAAATCTCCTAAAATAGACAGCTGACCAGGTGCGTTGCAAAGATCTGGGAAATGATCCGTTGAGTGCTTTTTACTAGGTTTTATAAAATGTTTACAAATGCCAAATATCTAGGTTATAACTTTAAATATCCTGTAAAGGCCCGTGAGCTTGGTGCTTTGTAAACAGCTAAACATGTTCTGTTGAGTTAACAGGTTTATAAAATGTTTTCAAATACCAAATATATGGAAATAATTTTTCAAAATGATATAAAGAGGAGAATAACTTAAATGGTTATTCCTTTCTTTAAAAAAATGGCCGTTGGTAGTATGATACCATCGGACAAATTGACATTTGACCAATCGTCCCATTGGACGAATCAACATTGGACTAATCTTATATTGATCGAATAGTCCATTGGACCAATTGTCTCTTTGGATAAATGGCCATTGGACCAATTGTCCCTTTGGATGAATCGCCATTGGACCAATCGTCATTGGACGAATTGTTCGCGACCACTTTGGTCGATTTTTGTCCTCTTGGACTGGCTTCATCTCTTCCGTGGAACCAGATGTTAAAAGCTAGTATCTACAATGCTTTACTGGTTTAGATTCCAATGGAGTAGTCTATTTCGAGAAAAAACGAACTACATATTGCATAAATGCAAATAAATGACATATAAATGAAAGTTTAGGGTACCTATTTGGAAAACCCCGCTCCAGAGAACGTAGAAGTTATGTAGAAATCTCTCAAGTTATCTGTGTGCAAAGAGGATCCACGAAAGTGCAGCATTTTCGATTTCAGCTCTTTTAATCAGACACATTATGATAGTTATGGATATAACAATCAAACCATACAGAGCAAATTCATAACCCTGAGAAACTAGAATTCGTAACAGAAAGCGAGAAATTGTTTCGAAAGTGAGATATTGTGAAAATATATACGTTTAGAAAGTGAAGTATTGTGAAAATGGAAATATTTCTTACGTTCTCGGAAAAAAGTTTCATTCGGAGAATTAAAATCTTAAATGTGATTTTAAATATAGGTGATGCTCGTAGAAAATCTGCAATGTAAATCGTACAAGAGATGAGTTTTATTCGTTGGCTGATGTATTGGGGAACTGCGAATTTATTAAAAATATCGATTTGAACTACAACTGCGAAAGAGATGATAGCTGGTTTGACACAGACAAATTAATCTATAAACTCATAACCGAATGTGAGCGAAAGTATCGCAATATTACTGAAAGCCAAGGTGAATAGCATCGAAGTAGAATGCAGGAATTAATTATCGAGCACGAGATTATTTCCAAACGAAAGTAAGTACGAGCTGCAACTAAACTCTTCGATTCCGATGCTCTGTTTGCTACAAAATGCTTCCTTACAAAAGATCTGTTACAGATTTTGTTGACTCACGGAACCAGGAAACCCGATTGCATCAGAGTAGTCAATAATGTCATTGTCGATAACACCTGACGGCGGTGGATCAGGAAGTGGTTTATTCCTTTGCAAGCCTCCACATTCCGCTTTCTCAGAGTTTAAAGTAAGTGAGTTAGCAACAACTCTGGTCATTGAACACTTTGTTGCATCTGTGTATTCCCAAAGTACTCGGGATTGTGTTTTATCCCGAATGAAGCTGCACTGGAAAAAGTACAAAGACCCTGCAGAAGAGGAGAAACGGTTGCTGTGTTAAGGAATGAACTTTATATACAGACGCTAAAATTTGGAATGTACGCCCTCTCTGAAAACCAGGCGCGAAAATATAAACAATTACCAAACAGTTCTATTTTTTTTTACTCTTTTGATCCTTATAACCTTCAAACCATCTCATATCTTTCTTTAGATGCGCTATTTCGGATCGATGATTAAAGAGGATTGCCATACAAATACAGATGACTCGTGTATTGTCACGAACAACTCTGATTCACGACAACCGTGAACAACTCAACGGGCTATAAGCAGCGTTCCGTCCTTAATTTGCGCTCACGTGTTCCAGAGAAGGGAAAGAGCCAATGCCGTAAAAGAAACGCACCACCCACGCCTCAACCGGGAACAAACACGAACCACCCGCATCTCACTCGCCTTATCCCCTGCCCATTAGAAAAAACGGTCAGAAGCCAGCACTTGGACTACGACCACACAAGGGATGCGGAACAACAAAATCTGAAACAACCAATAAAAATTGTTGAAATACATAATTTTCAATTAAGCAACATAAGTAATTTATATGTATATATTCAGAGTTCCAGTAAAATATCTATACCATTTAAAAATGAAATACAAGTTAGTAAAATCATGCAATGTATTGATTATGATGCGCTTTCCAACATACCAGAAATCACAGGAAAATGCCTTGGTTTTGAGGGGACTACATTATGGTATAACGTTTGACGTTCACATATATTAAAATTAAATCTCTTTGTGCCCATGTTACCTACTTCTATTAACAATGTTATCAAGAGCTACCACACATAAACCGTTTTATAATAAAAATCCCATTTAAATCGGGCAATTTTCACGGAAGTTATCGTGCGAAAATAATGGCTAACAAATCTCACGCATGCGTACTGCCCACTATTGCTGACAAAAATCATTTTTGGCCGAACTGCTTCCAAAATAGTTACGGAACAACATACTGTATTACGTCGCAATCGAAGCATTTTTAGTCAAGTTATGAGGATAATGGCTGTGGAATAAATCTCGTCCCTGTGCCATGACCTTTGCCCCCATTTCGATGATATTTAACAGAACCGGTTCAGTACACCTCCGGAACAATATGATAAAGTTTTGTTGCAATCGAAGCATTTTTATGTAAGCTATGACGGATAAGGGCGATGGAATGGATTCCGCTCTTATGTCCTGACCTTTTACCCCTTTTCGCCCATTTCCGATAGGGTTCGTACCCAGATTGTCCTGCGGAGGCCTATAAACTCCTACTTGAACATGCAAAACGTCAATGAGAGCATCAGGCAAAATTGAAGAATAACTCATAGAGCCGTAGCAGATAAGTTGAACGTTAGTTTAGGTAGTGTCAATGACATTTTAAATGATTTAAGATACGTACAACAAAGTGCGTATTTTTTGGGAACCGTGTCGCCTAACAACTGAAATGAAGAAATCAAGACTTGAAACATGCTAGAAGTTGCTTGCTCGCTATGAAAAATATGAAAATTATTTTCTCCAAAGCATTGTCATTGGCTATCAGAGTTGGGTTCATTATGACCCAAAAAGGGATAATCAATCGCACGACACCCATCTCTTCTCCTCGAGTGAAAAAACTCAAAACTAGAATATTTGCTAGTAAGTGCATGCTTACTGCATTCTGGGATGGCAGATGCGGTATTCATTAGGAGTACATGGTCAACGGTATGACTCTGGACTCTGGAGAGATATATGCATACCTTAGAAAAGTTAAGGCAAAGTGTATATGAGGAAAAAATGTCAATGATTCTGCAACACGACAACGCCAAATCATACGACGTTGGCTATGCAGAGGCTTTACAGCAATTCGGGTTTGAAGTTCAAATAGTTACAAAATTTGTTTGCATTTGGACAGCTAAATATATCTCTAGACAGTGTTGAATAGGGATACTTTAATAATGATCACCTGGTATTATTTTATTATTATGATCGCAGGTACGTTGTACGGAAAAACCATAATACATTTTTTTCTTTTAGGCGTTAAAACAGCATTTCTTTTGCGACAGTGGGGTTCGAACCCTAATCGTCCTACTCCGAACCAGCTGTTCTTCCAATTGAATTACTGCGGTAGGCTTTGCGCTGCTTCATTTTTAATTTGATTCCTACGTCGCAAGTGTTCCAGGTAATATTTCGGCTGTGATTGACATTTTCCTTGAATATAACAGCCAAGTGCAGACGGGGGATCAGAAACATGAGGGAAATCAAGACAGACTGGACAAAGAAATTGAACTGTTTCACATTTTATGATGTCATTTCTAAATATCCCAGATATTGCACAATTTGATCTACACCGATGAGCAATTACATTATGACCAACTACTCAATAAGATGTAGAATCATCCTTTAGCCTGCAAAACTGCGGTCACTCGGCGAGACATCGACTCGATTAGGTAGCGATAAGTGTATTGGGGTATCCGGTACCATAATGTCAACAGCAGGTCCTCCAGTTCCCATACATTTCGGGGTGGTGGTGATTTAGTGCGAAACCGCTTTTCCAAGTAGAACCACAAATGTTCGGTTGTGTTCATGTCAGGTGAATTTGGAGGCGAGGGCATTAACAGAAAGTCATCATGTTCCTCAAACCACTCCTTGACAATTCTGGCAATGTGGCAAGGCGCATTATTCTGTTGGTAATAGCCATCATCATCAGGGAGCACAGTTTGCCATGAATGGGTGAACGTGGTCCTCAACGAAATTCAGATACCTGACAGCTGCCAGGGATTGTGCTATTGCGATAATGGGGCCAAAAGCGTCCGAAGAAATCATCACCCACAACAAAACACCGTCGTCTCTGGCATATATCTGACCCAATGTGGATCCAGGAGCTATAGCCTCCGTTAGTAGTCGGCCTATCGGCGGTCGGCGGTATACACGATGTACCAGGAATCTTGATTCGTCAGATCAGGTCACTTTCTTCCAATCATCCACGGTCCAATCTCGATGATCTCCCGCCTATTTCATGCGTTGTTGACCATGACGTGCACTGAGCTTGGGGAGCCGGCTGGGTCTTCTTCTTTGCTGCGAATAACTGGGTGCTGTGACACATTGCCCTGATCACCACTGTTGTTGCTGCGGGTTATTTGTCGCACTGTGGCCCTGCGGTCACTATGAACAATTCCCAACAGTCTCCGCTCCCTTTTGGTATTAATGAGCTCCGGACGACACACAGCTGGACGACGCTGCGTCGTTTGGTCATCAGTGCACTACTTTTGATACGTATTCACTGCAGCGGTACGTGAACAAAGCTCAAGACACGCCATTTCGGAGATCGTAGTTCCGAGGCACCGAGCCATCACAATTTGTCCTTTATCAAACTCCGATAAATCGTCAGCCTTTCCCATTCTGACTCCGAACACTCTACTAAACGAAAGCCTGTCTTTGGGTTGTATATATGCTGCTATGTGAACTTCACCTGCGCCAACGTTCGGTCTCCAGGCGCGCTCATCTCTGTAGGCTGGGGTTGGTCATAATGTAATGATTCATCGGTGTACTTTCCAGCAGTGTTACTACGAATCCAATCAGACTAAAAGACAAATATGTTGTTACTAAATTATACAGCCATCAAAATATAAGTAGATTTAAATATAATTTACATGCCTGTCAGTAGGCTACATATTTTAAGCAGTGTGAAAATACAATGCAATTTTTGTGCTGTCTTATTTCGCTTCAGATTAAAGTTTATGTTTGAGGGCACCTCGCCGTCTAGAAGGGTAATAAAAATAACACAGAGACACCAATATGACTGCTATATGCATTAAATATTAGTACATATTTAATGCATATTGCTGTCATTTGGGGGTGAGTAGAAATGAATGCGGACCACCAATTTCAAATATATGCTAGTCCACGAGACCACTGAATTTTTTTCAAACCTCTACCACTTACTAAAAATACTTCACTACGTATTACATCCGTTTGTTTTTGTGGTGGAGTCAACACAAAGATTCGCCATGCTGTCGCACCTCACTGGGAGGCTTCTTCAAGATGGTAGGCATAAAAAAAGTCTACTATTGCCTTGTCAGCAGAGGTAGAGGTTTTTATGTCACCATTGCCTTGAAAAAGGGTATGGTAGACATAAATATATAACGTATTAAATCCGTTTACCTTTGTTTTGACTACACCACAAAAATAAACGGATTTAATACGTTATATGCGCTTCATTATAATTCATGTCTGGTGTATTTAAAATAAAGTTAGACTTCACTACTTCAAAATTCATTCAAAAAGCAGAGTTTTATTTCAAAAGGGTAAAATGAGTGTGTTGTCGTTATTTTTTCTCTGACTTGTGATAACGCTAAAATCGGTTATTTCGATGCACAAAACGCACAGTATGAATACAACTAAGTAGTGGCATACCAGAAAACCACGAGTCCACGAGAAAATGTTTTCGTGGCCCTTTTGCGTAAATTCGTTAGCTCTCAATTTCTCAAATTTTTAGCTTCCTTTATTAAATAAGCTTGACGGGTGTTTTAATAAATCAAATTATTTGGAGCATATGAGTATTTTCAAAAAATATTTTGTTTTACTTTATTGCGTGAATTAAAATTATCGTCATAATTAAAATTATCTTATTACGTCATAATTAAAATTATCACTCTGGTTACTGATACAAATTACTACATAAAATACATACGTCAAATTTAACCATATCATGCAAAATTTATTATTTTGAAGAAGTAAGTCTTGCTTTTTGAAATGCTTCACGATTGCCCACACAAGACTTGCAACTGCCGTGTGGCAATATCTAATGACCTCTGATTTATGCGAAATATAACAACAATAAGTAAGCAAATAACAAAGTAACGATTAAGAACTGTAGTAAAAAACATGAAACTGCATAAAATATTTACTCTGGAATATACAAAAACACACTTTACATAATGCCACAATGTTTAGCACATAGTCAAAAAAATCTTTTGACTCTGTTATAAAAAAATATGACTCATGTCTCTGATTTCTCGCTCCTCCAAAGAACACATTTTATTATTTTTTTATTCGAAAAGTTGCCTTGTTATGTACAAACAACTGCAATATATAACAACCTTATTCTCATTTATATAACAATTCGGCTCAGTGAACTTTTTTTTTCATTCTCATGTTAACATGGAAACTATTGCAAGGGATGTGAACTTGAGGTACCGTAAATAGCAAAGGCTACTACAAGGGGCCTCAAGTTTTTTTCTTTTTTTTTTTTTTTGAATAGCTGCTTTTCCATTATCCAGTTTTTATGAACTAAAGCTATGTATAGAATAAAATTAGCAACTTTTCTCACAATAAAATATTTATTATAAATCGAATATAGTTTCGCAGAGCGATTCGTCCTGAGGATGCAGAGGCAATTGCTCTACGAAACTATAGTCGATGTATAATAAACATTATATTGTGCTAATTTTTTCTATCTTAACACCACAAGCTTAGTAGTCATAAAAAATATTTATAAAGCTATGCAAATGATTTCTAAAGAATTTACATATTTACTGAGGAAAAATGCTTTTCTTCTTAATACTTCAATCAAAGCTACCTTAACTATTGGCTATTTCTTTAACCAGTTTCATACAAAGTTTGCACAAAAACATTTTGTAAAATCTTTTTGCTCAGCCTAGAGGCCCTTTTAACCTTAAGGCCCCCGGCACCGCGGAGGTTATCAGTATGCCTCTGCAACTAAGAAATACTGAAGGACATGAATGAGAAATAATCACGTTAGGGCATGCAACAGCTATTCTAGGAAACTGCTTGCCGGGAAAGTTCCATTTATCTGGGGTCAAGTTTACGTGACAATTCAGTGTTATAACCATCGAATTACTTAAACCATATGACATATTAAATGAAATCCCTAATCTAACTGTCAACGTCCCCCATTTTTTGACCGAATGAAGATTTTTGCTTTCATCGCTGCCGAATCTGAGGATATTTTGGTCTTAACGTTCATTGATAATAGACTTGTAAATGGTTGTACTTCTTTGTATCATATGCCGAAAATGTCCTTTTCCCATTTTTGTTTCGTTTCGGCGAAGCAATAAATGTCAGATTTAGACTTACCAGGAAAGAAATGGCCAGCCCAACCGACAGTGAAATGATAATACATAATACCACATGGTATCCACAAGACAATATCTGAGATTTATTTCCAACGAGGAGCCTCCCTCAAGATTTTGAAATCTTTATATGTCTTTCGAACTTTGTGTATTTCATTGGGCGGCTGAACAATTTTTCAACTTAATACGTGATCGAAAAACGAAACAAAAAACAAATAAAAAGAGAAAATGGAGAAGAGAAAGGAGAATAAGAAAAGAGCAACGAAAGTTTCAGGAAAGATAAAAAAAAAAAAAAAAAAAAAAAAAAAGGAATGAAAGATGGCCAAGTCTCTTCTTTCTCTCAGCGATGTTCATACGGGAGATGGGGTTCTGGTGAGATTCATCTGCAAGCACGGGACTCGCATGTTCTTAACGTTATGACGCAAAAGGGAAATGTTCAGCAAGTGTGAAACTGCAGCTGTTGCAACACGAAGGCAAAATGATTTTGTCTTTCCTACTGTGAAGGAAATCGGCCAAATCGATTCCGACCCAACTCATCCCAGAGAAGCTCCTCATGCTGTACTTCCTTACTCGTCTTCCTCCCCTTCTCTAATTTCTTCGAGTAATGCTTTATTCCTAGAGGCGTGTTTTTCACTCAAACTATGTGATGAGGTTTTTAATTAAAAATATCGCATCGCATCTTTAAAACACTCTTTCTGGCGCTGCTGTTGCCCAGGCTTTGCTGCAAATGGCTTTAGAAAGACGTCTGCATACAAATGTTGTTATTTTATTTGTGTAATTGCAAAATGTTTGAAAATACCCTGGGCTCCAGAATTATACGAACAGTAATAAAAACTCTGAACGCGTGCTATAAAAACATATTTGTAAATGAATACAAAATGCGTAGTAAAGAGGGAAGTATGTTATTTTCCCATTACTCGATGTACTACCAAGTTTTGATGTACCGTCTATCGTCGCCTGCATTAACGTTTATAGAAATTCCGGCCAAACTGAATTAATACGAATTTTGTAAGCGTTGTATAAATTCAAAATTTAACTTTTAATCACAGTTATTTTACTGCTCTTGTTGTCAAAGATTTCGCGGTGCTTTGATCCAGCTTCTTCAGACAAATGTCACGAAAATATTTAAATCGCATATAACATCTGTTACGTATATTCTAGATTAACGTTCCTTTTTTAGTTTCTTTCTTTATGTAAATCTTGAGTTTATTCTCAGTATTCTTCACGTTTAACGAAATATCTTTTCCCTCAAACGAATACATTTGGCCACACAATTGAGGTTGAATGCACGTGACGTATGCCTGATCTTGATAACAGCAAGAGATAAAAACGACGACTGATCAATTGCTAGAGAGCATTGTAAGAGAGAGCGTTGGGTTGTAAACTGATTATTGATAAGAGTGTTGTGATAATGTGTGGTTTGTGGAGCGTTTACTACAAAATGCCATGTTACGATATGTGTGCTTTTCCGTAAGTTGACTTCTGTTATTTACATGTTTCGTCTGGCCGTTAAGGTTTCTTCATTTAGGAACTATTTCTTAGCATGTTGATTAGTATGTGATAATGTGTGGTTTCTTAGTATGTTGACATTATCAAAGATGTTGACTATTACGGCACTTTTAAGGTGCTTCCACACTACTGAAGAAACGATATGGCTGCCGTGTCGTTGACAAAATGCGAAGTATTTTGTTATGCATGAAAATCTTCCAAAGTATCAAATTTGGTGTTTAAATCATCTCTGTCCATTACCTTAACTTCTTCAAATATTGGGTTACTGCGAATGAAATGTCTGGCAGTACACATGGACGGTGAGAACGGAAACGTAGGGCAACTTTCCTAGGCCAAATAATCCCCCTCGGCATCGACACATAATTGCTATCTGTCCGGCAATTCTATGATCCCGGAACGAAAAACGTCTTGTGGATGGGACCCGAAGAAGTCATCAACTGCACGTTGAACCTCATTGTCTGTCATGAACTGTTTCCCGGACAGGAAGTGATCCAAGCAACCAAACATATAATAGTCTGTCAGGGACAAGTCCCGGAAATAGGCAGGATGAAGCAGTGCTTCATAGCCCAAGGAACTTAGTGTCAGCATCGTTTGCTGTGCGACATGAGGGAGGGAGTTGTTTTGGAACAGAGGAACAGCTTGTCTGTTGACCAAAGCTGGCTATTTCTGCAGACATTCCTGGCGCATCTGGAGTAATTCAGCACAATAACGTTCTGCAGTGATGGTTTGGCCACTTGCTAAGAAACACCAATGAATTATTCCGGTTGTCTACCACCAGACAAGGAGCATCATCTTCTTGGAGTGCAGGGGTTACTTAGGATGCTGTCCATCAGGCTGTGCCTTTCTTAACCATTGTGCAGATCGTTTCCGATTCTCATGAAAGACTCACTTCTCTTCGCAGGTGACGATTCGATGCAGTAAGGGTTCCTGTTTATTCCTGGCAAGCAGCGACGTGCAGACTTCCAAACGCCTAGTCTTGTTGGCAGTTGTCAACTCATGCGGACGCCACATGTCCAGCTTTTTTGACATTACTGAGCGCAGCCAGGCACAGAACAACTGCCATGTGGTGGACACCTACCTCTGCCGCTATCTCACGACAAGTTTTTCGGAAGTCCGCTTTAACCCCAATAACAGAACATCGTCAGAAACAGCGACAGGTCGATGACCACGTAATTCGTGTTGGAGGACCATATCTCCGCTTCGGAACTTCACAAACCATCACCGAATGGTGTTCGTTCGTCGGCTGTATTCTCCCTAAACGCTGTGTGGACCTTTCGAGCTGCTATTCCTGCAGAATGGACCCGTTTAAATTCATACAGGAAGATGACTCTCAAATCTGCATCTGCATGCTTCCTTACAAGCCACCTTACGTCCAAACAAGCCACGCCTGAATCTTATTCTTCCCACACGTGCTAGCTATTTACCATATCTCAGTGACGTATTACCCGTAACACCTGTGGGTGGTTCCATTACGCTGTGGTGGGGGCCTGTCTTATCGTTCGTCCGCGCCGGACATTTCATTTGCAACAACCCAATATAATATTAGTTATCGACGATTTCTTAGTTCAGAGTTCCGTGTCTAAGTCTTGTGCTCCTTCAGGCGATAACGCAAGATATGTACGGCTCTTCAATATTATCCTATACAGAACTGACAGCTTTAACATGGGATTTCGTAAATTTCCCGCTAATTTATATTGTCAGTACGCTCCTTTGAAAAAAAAAAAACCGTTTGTTTTAAAATGACCTTGAAATGAAATGATTTGATTTTTTTTTAATTTTGCAGTCAAGGTCACCAGAAAATAAAACTATAGCAAAACATTTTCCTAATGGATAAACTAAAAATTTTAACCTGCAGACAGGCTTTTGTTTTTGAAATATTTAAGACTCTTGTTTATAAGAGATAGGTTATATTATCTGTAAGCGATATCACTTTTAACAAGCCATGTCTTCGCGTAATGGTCATCAAGGTGATCGATTATTTTTTCATTTGAATGTGAGCCAGTTCAGTAAAGAGAATAATTTTATGATTTTTTTTTGACCAGATAGAGCTATGGGATGAAAATGAGCACACAATTAAGATGAACTCCATAATAGCGCAGAACTAATAGTCTGTCGTACTGAAATAGTGCGATAAGTAATAAATGGCACAATTTTTCAAAAACGTTCAGCAGAAAAGGTCGGTGTTTCACTATAAGGTACACTGCTCGACATAAAAAATGCCACAACATAACACACTATTGGCCACTAAGAACGCAACACGAGATAGCAAAGACAGATTTACTGGACGCACAACAACAGATACAAAGATGAAACGGTTGAGCTTACAGGCCCGTGCGACTTGCGGAACACTCAGACAACAATAGTTCGTATGGCTACCATGGCTGGCAATAACGGCCGTTACACACCGCGGCATCGAACGAAAGAGGATTTGGATGTGGGCGTGGGGTATGTCGGTTCAGGCTGCTTCCACACGTTGCCACAGTTCATCAGGCATAGCCGCGGGTGGTGCTTGCCGGGCCACTCGGTTGCCGATCAGCAACCAGACGTTGTCGTTGGGTGACATATCAGGAGAACAGGCGGACCACGGCAGCAGTGACACCTGGTGGGCCATGAAGAATTGTTGCATGACACGTGCCACGTGAGGGCGTGCAATGCCCTTTTGAAACATTGCCGCTGGCATGTCCTGCAGGTAAGGGAGGACTACAGGCTCTAAAACGTCGGAGATGTAGCGGTGGCTGTTGAGTGTACCGGCGATGCGTACCAGAGAGGTGCAGGTGTCATAACCAATTGCACCTCAAAACATAACGCTATGCGACGGACCGGTATGGCGATGCATAATGCAGGCATCATACAGTTTCTCGCCGCGGTGCCGCCACACGCCGATCTGACCATCGCGGTGTTGCAGGCAGAAGCGGGATTCGTCGAAGAAGACAATGTCGTGCCATTCCGTAGTCCAGGTGCGGCGTTCTACGGACCACTGCCACCGCACTCGTCGGTAGTGTAACGTCAATGGTAATCGGAGCACTGGATGTCGTCCCACACGGACGCTGATGTCTCTGTTCAATAAACCGCTGTTGCGATAAGCCAGTATTTGTCTTCTGTTGAACTCCGAAACGTGCTGGAATGACTGCCGTATTCTGCGACGATGCATCAGGAAGCTTCCCACGCACAGGTCCGTCAGCACAACACACTTCCACAACTTATACCCCGCCTTTTCTGCACCCTTCTTACAGTGCTTCTCGGTGGCGTGCAGGTCGCACATGATTTGCATATGCCCTGCAAGGTTAATCGGTTGCATGTCCTCTTGCGGGCGACGCATGCTGCGAAACTCAAGCCAATCGGATGCTTCCTTCTTCGTGTTGCATTTTGGGTGGCCAGCAGTGTAGAATGCAGGAAATGAGATGAAACTTACCACACATGTGAAAAAAGGTGGGAAAGAAGATATTAAACTAATCTCTAGGGATCACGTGGAAGAGATGGGCGAATTGACAGTATAATGTGACCTAAGTCAGTGGGTTAAATGACCGCGACGATGGGCTATATCTTCTGTAAGGCGGTCTGACATACAGCACCTCATGCGTCGTTGACCTATCTTTCCTCGACTCCTCGACTATTGCAAGAAGATAGCACAGAGGCGTTAACTCGTCTGCCAATGACGTTCCACACCTTCTCTACTGGGTAGAAGTCTGGGGATTATGCTGGCCAGAGAAGCACCGGGAGATATTACATTTAACTAATCTCGAGGGATCACGTGGAAGCGATGGGCGAACTGACAGTATCTGACTTGCAGTACAGTGGCCAGGCATACAGCTGTCCAGGCGTCATTGACCTTTGTCTACAATTGTTCGACTAATGCAAGAAGATAGTACAGAGGCGTTAAGTCGTCTGCCAATGACGTTCTATACCTTCTCTACTGAGAAGAAGTCTGGGAATTGCGCTGGCCAGAGAAGCACCGTGATACATTTTATGCAATATTTACTCATGCTGGAGAGTGTGTACGGGTGCTACCTTGCTGAAACTGATCACCAGGGATACCACGGTGATACGACAACTAAATGCACTACAGCACCACATCGACGGATCGCCGTGCTGTCATTATACCGATTTTGCGTACGAGATGTCAAGTGCTTTTGAAACTGACACCGCCCCAAACTTTGACATTAAGCTGAGGAGCTGTATAACACTAACGGATGGCTGCTAAATCAGCCCGTTGACCACATCGTATTCCTACGAACAATCGACTATTGAAGTTGGGGAGACAGAAGCGAGACGTGTCGTTGAATATGACACTGTTCCATTCCTCTTGCAAAAACTGCAACCTTGGGCGATGATGTGCTGTCATGAGTAGCAGTCATAGGAATGACTGAGGAGATCGCAAACCTGCCTCAGTCAAACTTCAGTTCGCAGTCCGTGTCGAGAAGGAGATGTTCACAGCTGTCTGTATATACGGTATATGTCGTCGAATGAACCCTGCCGTGGGCTGTGGAGCTGCTACTGCTTTCCTTAGAATGGAGCGATCGAGGAGTTCCAACAGCAACTTAAGTACATTAGAGTCACTATGTAACGTTCTCCCAATCACTGCGACACATTTCATCAATATTTGTTGCAGAACCCTGCATTTCAGCTGTGATGCAAATCAGAGACCAACTAGCCAATCAAACCATAACTGATGTTCTTTCCTTTCATTAACACTGAAATTGCTTAAAGCTTCTAATCCTTGTTGCAGATCAGTACACTAAGCTTAAGACTTAGAAATTTCTACTCCGCCCATTCCAAAACACAGTTATAATACTCATGTAATAGTCCTCAATACCAAATCATCATAAATACCCCTAACCCTATCATCCTCCACACCTCTGATTACCGCATACGATAAGGAATCCATAAAGTGATCTCCACATCAAACACCAAAAACAAAATAGAAATAAAAAAAAAGATAAGAAAATTTCATACGAGAACCTGCTATGTAGCCCTATAATGTTACATGTTTCCGTGTGGTGGTAAGATTCGAGATTTTGTTCTGTAGGCATTTTCACTTCTTACACCTGCATTCCTCGCAAATACCTGTGCAGACGCTCAGGTGAGTACAACCAGATTTAGCTAAGCCGTTCTGATTACCCTATTATCTCCCTCCCCTATCATGCGATTGGTGCGCAACTTCATTCATCTACGTAACACAATTCTCAATACATATCCACAACTCTACATATCGCACGGTCAAATCCTTCCTCCATTGTATTTTTGTATGTCGATCACTGCATATTTTCGTTTGCTAAATGTTTAAAAATGTGTGCCAGTAGGAGATGGAGAGTTCAACAAGAATGAAACTTATCGGATTACACTGAAGAGCAATTGAATTAGAGACAGCTGGCGTTATGCAAATGTGGCGCTGTGGGCGTCCCTGTAAACGGAAACGATATGACGTATGCAGCAATCCGACAATATAAGGAGTGATGCGACGGGAATCAGTAAGAGTCGGACGCAGTATGGGTAAGACGAGAGATCTAAGCGCATTTGATCGTGGGCAAATTGTCGGGGCCCGACGAATAGGTCACATCATCTCGGAAGTCGTGCAGGCACTGGGATATACACGAGCCACTGTGTCACGGGTGCACCGTGATTATATCAAATCCGGTAAAACCAACCCTGCAAGGGTCACCTGCCGTGGACAACAGCGAGTGGATGAGCTGGGTCATCGTCGGCTAGCTCGCATTGTAACAGCGGATAAACGGGCCACAGTGCAAGAAATCACTCGGCAATTTAACGCTGGTGCACAAAAACGTGTAAGCAGCTACACCATCCAGAACCATCTCCTCGCTATGGGGTACAGAAGCCATCGTCCCACGAGGGTACCGCTACTGACCACAGATCAGAATGTGCAAAGATTAGTATCGGCGCGAGAACATCGCCACTGGACACCAGACATGTTGAGAAATGTTGCCTGGACTGATGAGTCGAGATTCACGTCGGTACATGCTGATGTTAGGATACGAGTACGGCGCAAACCACATGAAGCGATGGATCCTTCTTGCCATCAGGGTACTCTTCAAGCTGGTGGGGGTGTCATTCTCGTCTGAAGAGTGTTTACCTGGACTGAAATGGGACCTCTGGTACGTGTGACATCGTCCCTCACAGGTCAACGTTACCGGGATATCCTGGACGACCATTTGCTTCCGTTTGTGAGTCTTCAAAATCCCACTGGGAACCTCATCCTGCAACAACACAATGCACCGTGCCATCACTCCCTAATTGTATCCGAATGGTTGGATGAACACTCCACCGACGTGACCTCGCTTCCTTGCCCAGCTTGGTCCCTTGACCTCAATCTCATCGAGCACATCTGGGATGCCATCAAGAGAGATGTTCGAGGCTCTGATCCTTGTCCATCAAATCTTCGTGAACTGAGGGAGTTTGTTCAGGGGTCGTACATCCGTATGGCTTCCCACAGCTTCCGGTGTGTTGTCGAGTCCTTACAGAGACGAATCGCCGACGTCATCAGGGCGAAAGGTGGTGCTACACGTTACTAGACAGGTATCTCAAATTCAATTGCTCTTCAGTGTATTATCATGTGCAGAATAGCAACAAAATAAGGACGTTAGCCATATGATTAGCTTATACCAGTTTGAGGAGGATGCGCGGTGTATCTCAAAGAGTCAGATTGATAAAACTGTAGTATAAATATATTTTTTGCAGTAATCATGCCAAAGTGACTTGATCTTAGGAACAAGAATTGTAAGTAACAACAGGATTCTGTCAACAGAAAGAAATCGTAGTGGTGGACAAGAAGATTTTTGGCTTTCGCCATGTGCCTAGTCTGTAATACCAGCCAAAATAGCAAAAGAGCCATTTTGTTATGGTATTAAAAGTTAAATCTACAAGCTCGTAACTTACTGCTATTCTTTCAACAGGTAATCAGGCTTCAGTAATACCCCCATGTCTGATGCCGATCACGGACAAAGTGAAAGCCGCATTACTAGCATTTTGTGGCATACACTACTGCAGCTGTCAAGGGGGTATACTACAGCAGTCAAGGGGGTATTCTACAGCAGTCAATTCATGTTTTATCTGAAGACGTGTAACCAGCTTTGTAGAGATGACGAGAACAGTGTTCTAATCCAACTGAGTTATTAGCGAGATCTCTGATTACAGAAGTACTATCAGAGAATTTGCTGATAATTTTAGGCGTTACTTTTGTATCAATACAGACAATGATCACTGAAGATCTGCGGATCAGACATGGCTGAAAGAACTTCTTGGACGTATCACTCATTTCTGCATGTTGAAGTCCTTCCACAACGATCGTCACTTAGGACACCTCCGTGGCTATATTCTAAACGTTTATGCCAGTCGTACACTTTTGTATGACTCGTGCACTCTCAGTAGCTTGTCATCAGCTTCTTCGCAAGGATCCCCAATTTCGTAACATAATTTAACTCAAATACGTTGCTTGATTTTTTCAGCCATCGTTAAGTTTATACGGCAATCAAACTAGACTCCAAACAATTGGCCACAGCAAAAATGGTGCTGCGCCAACAGCGTTATCTCGGCTGACGCATGCGCAGCAGGTTCCAAGTTCACAACCTACCAAACGGCATTCTGCTCCACCGCTCTATTTAACAGTTATGCACGCAGAATCGACATTTTTTTCATCGCCCCCCTCGTGCACCACCAAAAGGTTAGAGTAGCTGCAGGGAAAGCCGGAACATCATATCCTGAGCGAATGTGCTGCAAAAATCTTCAAGAATTTTCCACAGTCAGACTACAATGACGGGTATCTAAGAATGAGAAGAGTCGTTACTCTAAAAATTTTAGCTCCTGCTCCCAGGTAGTGCAGAACACTAGCGCCTCGGGAAATTCACAGGAATCATGAATCCTTAGAAGTAACAACAACCACCTAAAAACCGGTTAATATGATTAAGCAGATATAATCAATTTGTAAAATGTATATAACCTTTGAAATACTGTACGTCCATACACTGAAGTGTCAAAAATCATGGGGTACGTGCCTAGTAACGTGCAAGGCCTCTTTTAGCACGTCGAAGTGCAGCAACTTGATATGGCATCGATTCAACAAGTGGCCGGAAGACTTCTGCAAAGATGAATCATACGGTCTGAATAACCGCCCACAGTTACCTGGTATTTGTAGATGCAGGATTTTGGGTGCAAATGGACCTTTTCATCGCGTCCCATATGTTCTCTATTGGGTTCATGTGGGGCAAACGTGAGGGCCACACCTTCCGTCCAAACTGTCCAGAATGCTCCTCGAACCAATTTTGGAAACCTTGGGTATTGTTCGCCTGGAAAATCCCTTCGGGTTGTTGGAGTACATCAAGTCCATGAAGAGCGGCAAATGGTTACACATCAGAGCAACAAAACGATTACTTGTTAATGATGTGTTTGTGAGTACTAGATCACCCAAACCATGCCACGTAAAGACATCCCACACATGTATGCAACCACCACCAGCTTGCACAGTGCCTTCTTGACAGCTTGGGTTCATGGCCTCATGGGATCTGCGGTACACCCCAACCCTACCACAACCTCATAACAACAGGTAGTGTGAATCATTGGACCACGCCACATGTTGCCAGCCTTCCAGTGTCCAATTACCGTGTTCACGAACTCAAGTGACGCTTTGTCTTCGATATTGTGGTGTTAAGAAATCCACCCTGATGCGTCTTCTGCTCCCGTACACTAAGGACGCTGAATTACGCCACACTGACCAAATGGATATGTCTGTGGTACCTCCTGCATTGAATGTGGATATTCTTTGAGCCAGTGTCACATGTATATTAGCATAAGCAATGCTGGTCCGCTGGTCACGGTTGTTCAGCACCTGTGGTCGACCACTGCGCTGGACACGGTGGGTGGTAATGTCTTCCATGATGTATTCTCGGTGCACACGTTAAACCGAGGATGGAGGAATGTTGAATGTACACATATCTTCGGAAATTGCATGTACTATCCGTCTGGCTCCTAGTACCATGCCTCGTTTAAACTCCGATAATTCACGTCGGCTTACCATAATCCTAATGGCATTGTTCGACCTGACGCATAAGATTACTCCTTACAACTGATAAAAAAGCAAATCGTGTCGTGCGTCGAAGCCTTTATACGACGGCAGCGCCAATTAAACATTAGTATAATGCTATCCCATGATTTTTGGCACTTGAATGAATATCATTGAGAAAACCATTTTCTTCCAGTCAAAGGAATTTAAACGATTTCGTATTAACGGGAATTACAGAGCTTAGTGATTTCACGATCCGGCATTGAAATGTCCATACAGAATCGTGGAATCACCATTTATACACTCACGGACAATGAAATTTGCGCACCTAAAAAGAATCATGCTACAACCGCGGAACTTTGCAGACAGCTAGAGTGCCTGCTGCTATGTTTATGATCCACGGTGGGTGTGATTGCGCAAGACTGCACACCCTGTGGTGACGCAGCATGCACGAACCGGCAGCCTTATAAACTGGCGTGTAGTCGATGCCGCATGAAAGCGAAACGCACCGGCCGACGCTAGCAAGAGTACAGAGCCGGGAAGACGCCAGAGAAGTGGATTTACGCAAATTACGGACTTTGATAGAGGCTTGATCATCGGGATGAAAACCACACGTTTGTTGTCGTGCCGTAAAGCCCGCCAAGTGTGTTGCACTGACCATACTGTCCGACTGTGTTGGGTGCAGTGGACACGTGACGGCACTGCCACCCGGCGGATAGGCTACGGACTGACCAGGAGGACCACCAGTAGAGAGGATTGATGGATTGGTGCGCCAGGCACGAACGGATCTTACAGAGACCCGGTCCAGACTGATGTAGTGGCTCCTATGTGCCCACAAACCATTTCCAGACGCCTCTAGGAAGCGAATCTTTGATCCTAACGCCCCTTACGTGTATTGCCATTAACACCGGAATATCGCCAGCTCCGTCCGCAGTGTTGCCAGGCCAGGGCAACGTGGAACGCCACAGATTGGCGGCGTGTAGTGTTTTGCGTTGAGTGCCGCTTCGTTTTGGAGACAGATGATCATCGTGCACAATTCCAACCTCGCTATCGAGCGCCAACCTCCTCCACTGCATGCATTATGATCCGGGGAGCCATTGCCTACGGTAGCCGATCACCTCTAGTAGTAGTACGTGGATCATTGATGTGCCAGAGGTATGTGGATGAGATCCTACTGCCACATGTGCTTCAATTCCTGACAGGGATTCCAGGTGCGCTATCCAGCAGGATAATATCCGCCCGCACACGGATCCAGTTTTCCAGGAATGCGTATGTCATGTCAAGGCACTTCCATGGCCTGCCCACTACCCGGACATGTCTCCTATGGAGAATGAGAGAGACCAGTTGAAACGCCAGCTACCGTCGTGCCGCACTATCCGGTAATTGAAGCACACCGTCCAACACGTGTGGGCCAGTCCTCCGCAGGAAAACATTAGACGTCTGTTCGCCTCCATGCCGGACCGTTTTGCAGCATGTATCGCTGCAGTAGGCGATACGACCCGCTATTGAAGATGACCGGACTGCGTGCCACAGATCCCTCTGTAATTGTTCTCCAACTCTGGTTTTGCCATCATGTATACCCTTCATCTGTATCATTACGTCAATAAATTATTTTCAGTTCAATCCGATGCTTCCTTCTTGGTGTGCAAATTGCATTGTCCGTGAGTGTATATATCTAGGGAAAATATTATTTATAGCTCTAACGGGTAAGTAAATTTGGAAACTAGTCTCCTTTATGATAAATAAATTCCCGAGAGCCGTATTTAAGGTTGTTTTCAGTATAATTTTATTTTCATAAAACCCAAGATAATATTACGATATTCGTGCTTTCATCGAACAGAGGTTGGTTAACTTGTCCAGAGTTTTGTATTAAATCCGTTTCTTATCAGGCACGATAATTCAATTGTTAGACTGTTGAGAAAGCATCTGATAAAACCTCTTGATTTCGAAAAAGAACACCTTGCGTTATGTCAGTATCTGAAAAATTGCAAGAAAAGCGAAATATGTGGGAGTCCATTAGAGGAACACGGAAATACCGTCACTGGTAGCTATGTTTTCTCGTTTCTCGGACTTCCTTTCGATTTTGCTTTCTTTGATAGAATTACTGATGCCTTTCGGGAGAAGAAGAAAACTTCTCTTATCGCAATGCGGTTTGCATGGAACAGAAAGGTGTTATCGAACAAGGATGGTCCAAGCTACGGCACATATTCTCATAAATCAATGCATCCGTCTTTCTTTTGTTTGAATTCATAAGTAATGCGGAATTAAGGTCATCTTGAAATTTACAAAATAAATTTAGGTAATTCGGAACAGTCTCGAGCACAATAGCAATAATAAAAGTTTCACTTATAGAGGGTGATTCATTTAAACCAGTACCATGTGATTTACTTATAACTTTTTTATAAATAACAACAAAATCATACAGTAAGTTGAGAATTATACATGTGGTACTGTAGAATCATTTTATCAAAGCAAATGTTGGAATTGTCCTCCATTTTCTTGTAAACACTGTTGAACACGCCGCACCATATTCAGTGATGTCTCAACCAGGCTTCATCCGTAAACCTTGTGATGGAGAGAATCGCAAATAAAAAAAATTGAAACCATTGCAGTAACTTACTCTCTTTCCCTTGTCCGGTTCCTGCAGCTGATGGATAACGTGCACTTTAAATGGTCGAAAATTCGCTTTTTTTGCTGCCCTTTGACAAGTTCCGTATGGATATCCTGTCTGTTGGCTTAATCTGCGCAACGATTTCGTCGGAGATTGAAGTAAACGTTGCCGAACATCGTCCAAACGCGTTTGGGGCATCCGAGGGTGATGTCTACCACTACCGCTGAGAAGAGAACCGGTTTGCTCCAATTTTTTTGCCATCGACGGAATTGTTGACTTGCTTGGCACTTTTCGAACTCCAAACTCTCTTCGAAATGCTCGTTGAGTTTTTATGACAGAATTGGTTACCCAATACGATTTCACTAAAGAAACACGCTCTGGAACAGAATACTGCATGTTTCCGAATGTACGCAAGTGAATGACAATGCAACAACAAACAAATCACGAGCTGAGTAACAGTTACGGTTAACAATATTCTTCACGGTGGCGGTTTTCATTCTCCAGGAGTTGCTGCTTCTATTGAAAAAGAGAAGAAGTTCCTTGCGCGATCCCTTGCAAAAATGTAAGGTTTTTTCAGGGTACTGGTTTAAATGGATCACCTAGTATTATGACTAGAATTTTCAGCACACTATCAGAAGTTTATAAGGTTAATAGGCTAAATTCCATTCATATCAATGAAATAATCACAAAAAATTTAGTCTGGTCTTTCAGTGTGAAGGTCGATAAGAGATCTTATAGGGAAAGAATAAAAAGGTATAATGTTATATTTCGAAACGTAAGCATCCTGGACAAACAATTAGTTACCCCGAACAGAAATGACAGTAGGACGTTACATATTTCACAGAGAGCGCCGTGTTAGCGTTGTTGGCAAATAAATGGCAATGGCGTGGTATATAGGATCATTTCTGTCTCGTGCAGTGGTGAAGAGCAACGTGTGTGTTGAATTTAGTCTGCAACTTGGGTCGTAAGGCAAACGCTACCGAGTGGCAAAAAACAGCAATCGTGTTTGGCATTGGCTACGGACACAAAGTGAATGAAGTCGCCCAATTTGTTGGTATGTTGAAGCGTACTCTCGAGCGCGTCTACAAACAGTGGTGTACTTGTTAGTAAATTGAAAATCGGCGACGTAACTGTGGCGAGAAAATGTTTTCACCAGCAGGGACCGCCCGTATATTTCACGTTTCATTTTCGTTTGTACTCCAATGACGGGACGCATCGAGGCACAATGAAGCATTTTACTTGATTATGTCGAAGTGTTGTTCAAGTTGAAAGGGGTTCTGCGATATTTTGAGAATGTTTTTGGTACCACGAAATAAGCCCTCTCGTTTCAGTGACGATGGATTTCAACCAGCAGGCGTACCTCCCCATTCTGAATGACGAAGTGCTGCTTTTTGTCCTTCATTTCCAGGAGCTGCATCAGGTTGCCAGTCCAGTTTTCCAAGACGACAATTACCGTGTGCACCGGACTGACACTGTGTCTGAGTAGCACGAAGAACAATCTTCAACACTGTTTCACTTTGACTGGCACGCCAAATTCCCAAATTTAAATCCTATCGAAATTATGTAGGATCATTTGGAACAGAAGGTGAAACTTGGGAATAGATACCTACGGAATATGGCTGAACGTCGGGACGAATTGATGTCTTTACCACACCGGATTAATGCTGTTATCAAGGCAAGAGGCGCAGTCACTTGTTATTAGGTTCGTTCTGCCAGGGGGACTAATGTTTTATCAGGTGTGCTTATTTTATTATTATGAAATAACGTTTTTTACCATTTTGAAGGTTGTTGAAAATAGGCAGCACCGGTAGGGCGTGTCGACTTTTTTTACTTTCTTATTCCAAAAATGAGGGGGGTCAAAAAGTTGTGTTTGGTTAGCAATTAACAATGGTATTTACAATAACTGGCAATTACATTGTTTTGCTGGGTAAATAGCTACTTCAAATTTGTGATATTTTCACATTTCATGTAAAATTCGCAGGAAACTGTCTTCTCACAAGAAGTTCCTTCTTATCATTATTTCTGTCTGTACTTCTGCTCAAAAGTTTAGAATATACTGATATTATACTATAACATCTGTAAAAAAGTTTTATTCCACTCGTAAAAGTTTTTTACGAGTGGCATAAAAAATGTCACTATCATACAAATACTGACATTTTCTTGTTTATCTTTTTTCAGGCACGAATAGTTTCTTCAATATGCAAAATCTAAAAATTCGGAACCATGGCTAGTAAAAGGAAGACAAGGCTGGCAACTTCCACTCACATGAGTAACTTCATTGGAAGTGGCCAGGGACGAATAGTTTCTTCCACTTACAAAATCTGAAAATTCGGAACCATGGCTAGTAAAAGGAAGACAAGACTGGCAACTTCCGCTCACATGAGTAACTTCATTGGAAGTGGTCAGGCACGAATAGTTTCTTCCACTTGCAAAATCTGAAAATTAGGAACCATGGCTAGTAAAAGGAAGACAAGACTGGCAACTTCCACTCACATGTGTAACTTCATTGGAAGCTCCAGAGTAGCTGTTGTTAAAGTGTTTAAAGACTGGACTGTCAGCCCAAAAATTGGGTCTCAACGTGCAACGTGTGGTCGTCATCAACTAGTGACAGCTCGGGCGGAACGGAGAGTCTCCAGACTGGTAACAGACAACAGAAGGGCAACATTGCAGCAAATTACAGACCATCTTAATCAAGGATTCCCTCAAATGATCTCTGCACACACTGTTCGTCGTACACTGCATCGGATGGGATATGGCAGCCGAAGGCCAATTCGAACACCTTTGCTCTCTGCAGTTAACAAGAGAAAACGTCTCCAGTTTGCACAGGAGCACAAGGATTGGACAATCGACAATTGGAAACAAATTATGAGATCCGATGGATCACGTTTTCAGTTGCACCATACCGATGGCCGAGTGAGAATTTGGCTGAAACAGCACGAAAGCAAGGACCCCAAATGCATTGCTACAACCCTTCAAGCTGGTGGAGGCAACGTTATGGTTTGGGGAGTGTTTTCCTGGAATGTTTTGCACCCTTAAATTCGTGTTGATCAACGTGTGACTGGCACATTTTATCTGAATATCATTGCGAACCAAATGCATCCTGTCATGTGGATGATTTATCCCAATGGCGATGGCTACTTTCAACAAGATAATGCGTCTTGCCATAGTGCTCGTATTGTACAGGAGTGGTTTCAGGAACATGCCGGTGAGTTTACTTTGCTTAGGTGGCCCCTACAATCTCTAGTTCTCAAACCCATTGAGAATTTGTGGGATGAAGCTGAAAGAGCCATTAGACAGCTGGATCCACAACCCTGTAATTTCACACTCCTCGAAAGTGCTATTCATCAAGCATGGTCTCAGATTCCACAAACCACCTATTAACATCTCGTGGAGTCCATGCCACGAAGACTCGACGCAGTATTAAAGGAAAAGGTGGCCCAACGAACTTTTGATTGGGTTGTTATAATTAAGTGGCCGCTCAGTGTATATAAAACACAAAACGTCTGTTTGGCTGAAACAACAAAAACTCTGGAACGCCGAAATGTGGCATCGTGAAATTTGCATATCTTATTAATACTGGAATTTCTGGGTCAACGCAATTATTTTAAGATCTCTAAGTTGTTCCTTTCTCGAGTTACGAATTAATTAATATTCAAATCAATAAAGTCAGCGTCGTTTGCTACGCCATCGTTATCTGTTCCAAATCTGAAAGTACGTGACTGCATTCATCCACAGGTGTTTCCATTCTTTGAGAACTGTGCATAAAAAATGCAAAAACGTACTTTGGCAAATCTTATCGATACGGGCTGAAATTTTTGTCAACACCATGAACTGGTAATAAGGGGAGTCCCTCAAACTTTCACCGGAATCCGGTCAAAACTTTTTAAAATAGGCATGGAATTTTTAATTCATCGGTAAACAGAAATATAAACGCAGAAACGGTTAATAAAATTTTGACGGCTAATTTAACAAGTTATTTACCGATGCAGGTGAAATTTGGAGGTCATGTTTCCATTAACGACTTATGGTGTTCATTAAAGTGTCAGTCAGTTTCATAAAATATTCGCAAATATACGTTTTAACCTTTTTCATCCCAGAGATTCGCCCTTCAAAGACGTCTGAAATGCTACGCACGTGATGCATTTGTTCGCCGATAACAAATTGTTAACGAATTTTGTTCAGTCAGTGTCCCAATGCTGTGTCTCCTGGACGCGTGTTAAATAATTCCTAACGCTTTTGATACGTTTGATTCTACAGCTGTATGTTGGAAAGTCAAGAGCATAGGTTCCAACAAAAATATATATTGTCGCCGATAAAGGACAAACCAACAATTTTGTGTACGGCCAAGTGCTGAAATAATCACACTATGAATAAATGCACTGCTGGCCACCCAAAATGAAACGCCAAGAAGGAAGCATCCGATTGGCCTGAAATTCGCAGCACGCGTCACCCGCGAGAGGACATGCAAACGATTAGCATTGCAGGGAATATGCAAATCATGTGCGCCCGGCACGCCACCGAGAAGCACTGTAAGAAGGTTGCACAGAAGGTAGTGGAAGTGTGTTCTGGTGCCGGACCTGTGCGTGGGAAGTTTCCTGATGTCGCGTCGCTGAATACGGCAGTCATTCCAGCGCGTTTCGGAGTTCCACAGAGGACGAATAGTGGCTTAACGCGACAGTGATTTATGGTACCGAGACATCGGCGCCCGTGTGGGACGACATCCAGCCGCAGTGAGACAAGTATGGATTCGGTGGGTGCAGGAGGGACGGACGGACTGACGTGAGCGATTGCCGCAGCCGCGGCACACCGCGGTACAAGAGGACCGGCATGTTGTGCGGGGGCATTGACGGCTCGCACCGCTACATCACAAACGTTAGCGCAGGAATTAAGGAGTGTTGCGCAACAACCTGTGTCAGCACGTACCGTTCGACGTCGTCTGCAGGAGCGGGGACTTGTCGCACGGCGCCCATTGCTCCGATTACCATTTACGTTACACCACCGCCGAGTGCGGCGGGAGTGGGCCGTTGAACGCCGCACCTGGACTAGGGAATGGCACGATATTGTCTTCTGTGACGAATCCCGCTTCTACCTGCAACACCACGATGGTCGGATCCGCGTGTGACTGTATGAGGCCTGCATTATGCATCGACATACCGGTCCGTCGCCTGGCGTAATGGTTTAGGGCGCAATTGAATATGACACCCGCACCCGTCTGGTACGCATCGTTTCAACAGGATAATGCGCGCCCGCACGTGGCACGCATCGTGCAACAATTCTTCACGGCCCACCAGATGTTACTGATGCCATGGCCCTCATGTTCTCCCGATATGTCGCCCATCGTACACGTCAGCTCGCTGATCGGCAACCGAATGGCCCCGCAAGAACCACCTGCGTCTACGCCTGAAGAACTGTGGGAACGTGTGGAAGCAGCCTGGACCGACATACCCCAAGCCCACATCCAAAGCCTCTTTCGTTCGATGCCGCGGCGTGTAGCGGCCGTTATTGCCAGTCATAGGGGCCACCCGAACTATTGATGTCTGCGTGTTCAGCAAGTCGCACGGGCCTGTAAGCTCAATTGTTTCATTTTTGTATGTGTTGTTATGTGTTTAGTAAATCTGGCTTTGCTCTCTCGTGTCCTTCGTGGTGTTGCATTTTGGGTGGCAAGCAGTGTAATTTGCAATGATCGAATTTGTGAAATCTGTTTTTTTCTTCCTTGCAAGCATCAATTTTTTTCCCGGTTTTTTAGTGACATATAAGGGAATATGAAATGAATAAGCCTAAATCCCGGGCAAAGTCGGATAGTAAAACTAGTTTTCTATATAACGAAAAATAGGCAAAAAAGCGTCATTACGTATTAATCAGAGGTCACAAATAGTGACTTTATGTCATGAAGGATACTCCGAAAGTTACATAAGCAGAAAGGTGAATGTGAGCAAGACTGTTATACGTAATGCGATCCTGAACTTACGTGATACGTTAGATTTAGCGACCGATAGAGAAATGGACGTCCAAGGAAAACAACCTCACGTGATGGCAATACCATAAGGCGAATAGTTATGAGTTCTCTCAGGAATTCGTGTGACAGAAGCAAGGACTTTCTACATTCGAAAGGATCTGATATTAGTAACAGCACTGTTTCCCGGCGTTTTAGCAAAGATTTTGGATTAAAGTCTTATAAACCTGAACATAATGTCATGAAAAAGAAGAAACTCCAGCTTGCGAATCGTCATCAATCGTGGACTACTGAAAATTGGAGCCAAGTTCTTTTTTTCCGGTGAATCAACTGCGCGTCAATTTGAATCACGTGAAGCACATGTTCGTTGACCAATGGGCAAAAAGCTTTGATGGAAAATACATCGTCAGCACTGTGAAGACACCCGCTTAGTCAGATGATATGAGGTGCTATGTCAGCATGCGATTCTGCTTCATTATCCTTTTTGCCGACAGGCACTACCATGATTGGCCCTTTTTACGTGAAAATGTTACGTGAGAATGTTACGCGAGAAACTATTAACTCATATACAAGTTCATACATGCACAATTTTTAACATGATGGTGCTCCATGCCACAGATCAAAGACAGTAAAGGACTACCTGCAGAGGAAAAACATAAATGTGCTTGACTAGCCGGATAATAGTCCCAATTTTTACCCCGTCGAAGATTTGTCAATCATTCTGAAAGACAAGGTAGCAGAAAAACAACCATCAAATTCCCAAGATTTGTTTGACGCGAAAAAGTGCGTGTGGTGCAAAGACATTTCAAGTGACTACTGCAAATCCCCCATTGTGAGTATGCCACATCGTATTCTGTCCATTATAAAAATCAAAGATGGCCACATAAAGTACTAATGTTGGTATTTTTGTGTTCTAACGAATGTAATCTATGGTGTCATTTTTTCAAATATGTCTGACTAGTAATCAGTTGTTTCTCTGAAAATCTTAACTTTCAATAACAGGTGGTCTTAAACTTTTGAAGATGAGTGTAATTATGTATAACGGGCTCTATTTGACGCTGTTCAAGTGTGGAATTTTCGAAGCTGTTATGAAATTGCTTCATCGCCGTTATGTGTAAAATTACATCTTTTACTTTATCGTTTCGTACAAGCGCGTGTGTTGAAGTTGTAAGCACCAGGCTTTTGCACAGAGAATGACATAATTTGAGATATTCGCTCTTGCGATGCTGTCTCTCAGCAGAGTGGTCACGTAAAGCTCGTATAGTTGGAGATCTGAGATTAGTTGCTTCACCAAATACCTGCATGCATTGTGTGTGTGCAGCAGAATAACTAATTAAATTATTCGGTAGGTCCTGTGGATATGCATGATGTTTTACTCGTAATATCCCTAATGACTGCAACTGAACTATTCTAAGAGTATTTTCTGAGACATCATTCATATTAATTATTGTTTTATTCAGCGTTTTGTAGCGTTCGTTGCCGACGTGTGCAGAGACTGTGTCTAAACAACTTCTCATTTAAAACTCCTTAACAGCGATGAAGGCGCGTATGTTTAAGCAATTTTCGGGAAATATTCTAATAGTAATTAGAGTGCTTGCTTTCTCTGAGCTTAGTGCTGCCATTTAAATAATTTTCCATGCACCATAGCGCCTCCAGAATACCTGGTGAAAAACGATGTGTCCCAATTCCTTTATGGTTCTCCTTCTCTCTCTATTTATTGTTTTAACTAACAGCCCACTGATGGATGTAGTATTAAAGAACTGTAGTTAGCGTAGCTTAGAAGATGAAGCATGTGTCTTAGGAAATTTTAAAATGCCTTAATTTTTTAAACGTATTAATAATATCTTTCTCAAGCAGTGTGCCAGTCTTGAGAAATCCTACACCATTTGCTTTTTCTCTCTTTTTAAAGTGCCGCATTTTTAAAACATTAAAAACACTAATTAGGAAATTATGTAAAACCGATAGAAGCAAAAATCTGAGCGAATTACAGATAATTAATAAAAAACTCACAGATCATAAATACTTGATCACGTATCAGATCCTGTTTCGGATACAGCGTCAGTATTTTGGACAGAGATGCACGTAATTGTTTTCTAACGTGTGACCCTAGTTTCGTATTACAATACTGGCCGCTTAAAATGCAACACCAAGAAAAACACGAGATAGCAAAGCCAGATTTATAGGACACATAACAACAGATACAAAAATGAAACGATTGAGCTTACAAGCCCGTGCGAATTGCGGAACACGCAGACATCAATGATTCGTGTGGCCTCCATGGCTGGCAATAACGGCCGCTACACGCCGCGGCATCGAAAGAAAGTGGCTTTGGATAGGGGCTTGGGGAATGTCGGTCCATGCTGCTTCCACACGTTACCACAGTTCATCAGGCGTAGCCGCGAGTGGTGCTTGCCGCGCCACTCGGTTGCCGATCAGCGAGCAGACATGTTCGATGAGCGACATATCGGGAGAACAGGCTGGCCACGGCAGCAGTGACACCTGGTGGGCCGTGACGAATTGTTGCACTATGCGTGCCACATGCGGGCGCGCATTGTCCTGTTGAAACGTGGCCGCTGGCAGGCCGTGCCGGTAAGAGAGGACTACAGGCTCCAAAACGTCGGAGATGTAGCGGTGGCTGTTGAGTGTACCGGCGATGCGTACCAGAGGGATGCAAGTGTGATATCCAATTGCGCCCCAAACCATAACGCCTGGCGACGGACCGGTATGGCGATGAATAATGCAGGCGGCATGCAGTCTCTCGCCGTGGTTCCGCCACACGCGGATCCGACCATCGTGGTGTTGCAGGCAGAAACCGGATTCGTCGGAGAATTTTGTCGTGCCATTCCGTAGTCCAGGTGCGGCGTTCAACAGCCCACTGCCGCCACACTCGCCGGTGGTGTAACATCAATGGTAATCGGAGCAATGGGCGCCGTGCGACATGTTCCCGCTCCTGCAGACGACGTCGAACGGTACGTGCTGACACAGTTTATTGCGCAACACATCCTAATTCCTGCGCTAACGTCCGTGATGTGGCGGAGCGAGCCGGAAAGCGCGACGCACAACATGCCGGTCCTCTCGTTTGGTGGTGTGCCGCGGCTACGGCAATCGCTCACGTCTTTCCGTCTGTCCCTCCTGCACCCACCGAATTAATACTCGCCTCACTGTGGCTGGATGTCGTTTCACACGGGCGGCGATGTCTCGGTACGATAAACCGCTGTCGCGATAGGCCACTATTCGTCCTCTGTCGAACTCCGAAACGTGCTGGAATGACTGCCGTATTCAGCGACGCGGCATCAGGAAGCTTCCCACGCACAGGTCCGGCAGCAGAACACACTTCCACTACCTTCTGTGCGCCCTTCTTGTAGTGCTTCTCGGCGGCCTGCCGGGCGCACATGATTTGCACATGCCCTACAATGGTAATCGTTTGCATTTCCTCTCGCGGGCAACGCATGCTGCGAATTTCCGGCGAATCGGATGCTTCCTTCTTGGTGTTGCATTTTGGGTGGCCAGCAATGTATATGTCATAGAGTAGAAAAATAAAAGGTTATGGGTCATTTTGAAAATAATATGTAGCAAAATTTATTAGGAGGGAAAACTTTCTTCTAAGTTAAAGAAATAATACTTTCGTCAATTTCTTTGTTGTACATTATCTAACAAAATGCTCCAGGAAGCTAAATTTGATTCGTCTGTTTGTGATCTGGCAATTACTTTAAGATACGACGTACGTATTATTAAACAATAGAAGTTTAAACATTTAACTGGTTGGCGTTAGAAAAATGAGGGGAAATCAGCTCAGAGACATTCTTCCCGGACAGATGTGTGAGGAATGCTGCTGGAACGAGACCGAGCGATTGAAAAAAAGAGTTAATTTTCCCTTAGGATTCTTATTCAAGTATGGTCGTTTTGGGGGATGATTGTTACTCATCCTTCCTGAGTGATTACCTGTTAATTGGCTAAAAGAATGGCGACGAACATAAGAAAGGATAGAAATTATGTTCGAATACCTTATTTCTATGCAGTGTCATGATGTTCATGTCAGGGGACTAGCTCTTCCCCATCATGCCTTGAGTTATACAACAGAGAATAAAGAACTAGTCTTGTTTTTATTTTTCGATTGGGAGTTTAACGACAAACCGTGAGCTACTCAATGTGATATAAGCAGTCACCCGTCTCTAATTTGGGGACACTGACTCTAGGGAAGGGAGAGAGCCAGTGCCGTATGGCATCCATGCTTCACCGAGATCAGAACCCGGATCCATCTCAGACGATCAGAAGCATTCGCCCGTCTCTAATTTAAGAACACTGACTCTAGGGAAGGGAGAGAGCCAGTGCCGCATGGCATCCATGCTTCACCGAGATCAGAACCCGGATCCATCTCAGACGATCAGAAGCATTCGCCCGTCACTAATTTAGGGACACTGACTCTAGGGAAGGGAGAGAGCCAGTGCCGTATGGCATCCATGCTTCACCGAGATCAGAACCCGGATCCATCTCAGACGATCAGAAGCATTCGCTTTGACCACTGAGTCACCGGGGAGGCAAGGAAATTTTTGCCTCCCCTGAAAGTTTTATGGTCAGTACTTCTGACATGAGAAGGTGAAAGGCATCGTTTTTTCGGAACTTTTTGTTGTAAATTCCGCCAGGCCGCTCAGTTGGCGCATTGGTCTAAGTGCTGGCTTCTCACTATTCGTCGGTGATGGGTCAGGGTACGAATCCCGGTGAGACATAGGTGTTGATTTTGCCATACGGCACTGACTGTATCCCTTCCCTGGAACCAATTGCCCTAAATTAAGTTCGGCCGGCTATTTATAGCGAATTTGCGTTGCTCAAGGCAAGGGGCCTCAAAAAATATCCCGGCAGCTATAAGAACATTTCTGACTGGGGTGCCCAGAAATTGTGGGCACCATGTCATTCAGGTACATGAGCCGCTTAAAGACTTAAATAAAAGCACATTGCAGTTCGTATAGAGTAGATTTGCTTATAACTTAACTGGTCATTTAGTGGACGCACGTTTTTGTATTGTCGGATGGTTAAAATAGAATTAACCTCTTCCTACCTTTATGTATCATTTCTGAGAAACCCTTGTAACCAAGGACTCAAATTAGTTTTCAACGCAGTCTTTAGCCGTTGCTGTTTGCTTTGAATTAATTTTGCAATTTAGAAAAATGGCTGTCTTAAAATATGAAAGTCGTGAGGACAGAGTTTTCTGTTTCATTTTTCATTTGACGAAAAACAAAAAGACGCCTTAATAACATATTAAATTTACCAGTAGTTTGCCATGTTTCGTGAGACGTAATGCAGCAATCTTTACCACGAAAAGGTGGCGAAAGTATATTGAATCACTGTATCGCAATGCTCCGAAAGTCAGCTGACGCAGAACTAGACCCTCAATTAAGCGGAAAAAATCATTAGCAAGAAAACATTAGAGGTCGCGTTTTGCAAGGATCATTACTTTTCAAGACATGAGCGGAATAAGCTAAAGCAAAATGATTATGAATAAAGAAAGAAATCACAAACTCCACGTACAATGGAAACTTCGGCGAAACATTAATGAGACGCTGCGTTTGTGTTGGATTTCTTTCGCAAAATGTTATTTTGATGACACCAGAAATCGCAAGTGTGCAGAAGAATGTTTCGAAGTATGATTTTTGAAGCTCAGATATGGAGAATGATTTCATTTGGGAAAATGAAAGAAAGCAAATTAAAACAGATTGTGAAGTTTAGTAAAAAAATGGCCATCAGAAATTACTTTTTTCACATTTCTCAGAGGAAGCCCTAGGAATATAATTGCGCAAATATTAAGAATGAAAGTGTGAAAAGATGGGTCGAGCGGTTTTTCTGTGAATAAGCGAAAACAAGAAAGATGACACCGAATTTTCGGTTGTAATAAGCATGTCTTTTGAATCCTTTCCGAAGCAAAACGTACTTCAGTTATTCATAGGCAATAGAACCCATTACAGAAGGCACAGACACACACAGACACACACACACACACACACACACACACATATATATATAGATATATGTAGCATAGGAAAGTTAAGTTTTCACTCGTGTAATATAATATAAACCACAACCAAACTGCGCAATGCTGCAAGTATTAGATGTAGTTAGTGTAAGTAAAAACATATTAACATACAAGCAATCTGCACTCATAAACAACCAAAACCTTCAGCTAAAAAAAAAAAAAAAAAAAACTAAAGTGAATAACAAAATGAAGAAAGAATGTTAAGAAAATATATATAAAAAATTTTACTCAGTACCCCTGGATCACTCTTCAGGAAAAGACATCCAGAGGCGCTGAGCACACAAGTTCAGTTCAGGTTTCATGAGAATGCAAAAATCTCATAAAAGCAATAATGGATAACCAATTTGAAATTTTGTGTTGTAAATTTTGATGCATTATGTCTTCGCTACCTGAAATATAGAAAATAAAAAAAGAGTCACTAGAATTTAAATTGAACTAAACATGAACTATAACACACCTTACCAAAACAATAATGTTACATGTACTGTTGTATAAACGAAAAAGGAACATCAAAACGAAAACTGAGTCAAAATTCTCCATACAAGATTAAAGGATAGTAACAGTAACATAAATCCTTCCACCAAACCCTTCATGACATAAACAAAGTCATTCTTAGAGACTCGCGGTTAAGACATAAGTCCAAGTTGGAAAATTAAACTCCAGGTGTGTGTACATACACTGGCGGAAAGTGAAAAAAGAACACAAAGAAGGAGACGTCTGATACCAACGAAATTTATACAGCATAATAACGGAATACAGAGGATAACGTGATCACAACATTATGGCAGAATGCAGCTGTATTTGCTGGAAAACTGAAAAATTACATTTCCATGTAACATGGTTAGCACGAGGCTGAACCGCCATGAACTGCGTCACACTGTGCAATTCTGGCATGGAGTCTGCCGTACAGATGTTGGATGGAAGTTTGGGGTATTGAGTTCCAAGCATCCTCAACCTGGACGAGTAAATCGGGGATGGTCGTGGCTGGCCGTGGAGACCGGATAAGTCGTTGTCTCATAAAATCCCACACGTGCTCAATGGGGGACAAATCCGGTGAAGGTGCAGGTCATGGAAGTTGTCTCACACCCAGAAGTGCATGTTGCGTTGCACGTGCCGTGTGTGGGCGTCCGTTATATTTCTGCAAAACACCACGATGGACCGACCTTACAAATGGCACAACAACGGGCTGAATGATGTTGTTGATGTAGCAGGTGCTGTTTAACGTACCCGGTACAAACACTAGTTGTGTACGGGAGTGATAGCTGATCGCTCCCCAAACCAGGAGACCAGGTGTAGGCCCCGTGTGTCGCTGGCGGATGCAAGAAGGGTGGAGACGCTGCCCTGTGCGTCTGCGGACACGCATTCGGCCATCGGAGGCTCCCAAGCAGAATCTGCTTTCATCGCTGAACACGACAGATTGCCATTGCGTTCTACAGTGCAGACGTTGGCGACACTACTGCAACCGTTCCTGACGGTGGGCTGCAGTCAGAGGTACACATGCCAAAGGCACACGTGCAAGTAGTCCTGCATCCAGTAGGCGGCTACGGATTGTTCGCACAGTCAAATCAGGTGCAATGGCAGCTCGGATTTTCGTCGCAGTGGATGTTCTGCTTGATAACGCCGCTCTTCTTATGCGTCGATTTGGTCCGCTCATCAGTCCGCCTGCGACGCCCGGTTCCACGTCTTCTCTTGTGGGAATGTTTCTCGGACCATCTACGCCACCATCGTGCACCACCGATACTTCCCGTCTAATCCGCTTCGCAATACGACGATACGACCACCCGGCCTCGTGGAGTCACTACTAGGTGACCTCGCTCGAAGTCCGATAACTGCAAAAATTGTACACGTCTTCCATGTTCAGGCATTGCAGCTTTTTCATGGTCTTCGCACGTGTCCGTACGCTGACGACTGATTACATTCACTTTGCCGTACTCCTTAAATACCACCGACAATAATTTGCATAGTATGCCGTGCTGTGGCGTAAGCGCTCACCGGTTGGTCCTGAAATTAACATCACACCTACGTAAACTCGACCCCATTAATATATGTAAATTTCATGATCGTCCACCAATTCCTTCTTGGTGTTATTCTTTCACTTTCCGGCAGTGTATATGTATCATCATGATCACTGTCAACCATTATCAATCCACTGCTGGACGAAGGTCTCACCACGTTTCCTCCACAACGGTCTGTCTTGTGCTAGTCTCTTCTATGTCCCTCCTGCATACTTTCGAATTTCATCCACCCATCTCCCATGTGGTCTTCCACTGGGTCTTTTCCTGTCCCTTGGAATCCAATCTAAAATTTCGGCTGTCCATCGATGGTCTATCCTTCTGGCAGTATGTCCAGCCCGTTGCCATTTCATGGATTTAACTCTGATCATGATGTCTTCCACTCTTGTCATTTTTCGGACCCACGAGTTCCTCTTCTTATCTCTCCTGGTTACACCAAGCATGCACCTCTCCATGCCACTTTGAGTTGTCTGCAGCCTTTGTATGTCTCTTTTAGTTAAGGTCCACGTCTCTGAACCATACGTAAGTATTGGAAGGATGCATTGATCAAACACTTTTCTTCTAAGACATAATGGCATATTGCTCTTGAAAATTATGCTGTTTCTTCCAAAAGCTCTCCAGGCAAGTTTTGCACGCCGATTAATTTCTTCATCAATGCGACCCTCACTTGATATCTGCTGTCCAAGATAAACGGATGTGTCTGTTATCTCCAGCTTTTCTCCATCAATCGATAAATCTTCATTACTTGAAAAAGCATTGAACATCACTTTTGTCTTCCGAAAGTTCACTTTTAATCCCACTTCTTTACTCTTGTCAGCAAGTTCCTGAATCATACTCTGAAGCTCTGATGGGGTAGTTGCAAAAATGACTAAGTCATCAGCAAAGCGAAGGTGGGTTAGATAATCTCCATTAATCTTTATCCCCTGGTATTCCCAGCTCAGCGACTGAAAGACACCCTCCAATGTGGCATTAAAGAGCTTCGGAGATATGGTGTCCCCTTGTCTCACTCCCTTTCCAATTTTTATGTGTGTTGTATTCTCAAACAGCCGAATCTTTGCACTTGCATTTTCATAGATGTTATTATTAATACTAATGTATGCATTTTCAATACCGCAGGATTTCAGAGCCATTGTAACTGCTGATGGTTTCACCGAATCAAAGGTCTTTTCATAATCGATAAAAGCCATGCACAATGGAAGTTCATATTCCTTCGCTCTTTCAATTAGTTCTCTCAGTACGAGCATATGATCCATTGTGCTGTAGCCACTCCTGAATCCAGCTTGTTCTCTCGGTTGAGCCATGTCCAGTGTTACCTTGAAGCGGTGTGAAAGAACTTTAGTGAAGATTTTATAAGCCACTGATAGGAGGCTGATAGGTCTGTAGTTCCTGAGATCCTCAATTGTCCTTTTTTCTGTAGCAGGATCAGTGTAGCGGTTTTCCAATCCTCAGGAATCTTCCCTTCATTAAGACTTCGAGTGAAAATTTGGGCAAGTACTGTTTCGATTTCTCCACTTGCTTCTTGTATGAAGTCTACAGTAATTCTATCATCTCCTGGAGCTTTTCCCCACTTCATGTTCTTGATTGCATGTGCAACTTCTGCTGGGAGGTCTGGAAGAACTCTGGTAGTGGTAGCTTTCACGAAGTCTGGAGTGCATGTATCATCCCTTTCATATCATTTGGAGTAGAAATCTTTCACTCTTGTCAAATTTTCGCCTCTATTTCTTGTTACAGAACCAATTTTTTTTTATCAGTGCCATAATCTGTTTTCATCCCTTACTGAGATGTCCTTTTGCTATCTTTAGGCTTTGGTTGTTTTCAATTGCTTTCCTCACTAGTTCACAGTTGAATTTCCTTACGTCTTCAGTGATACTCTTTCGCACTGCCTTGCATAGCTGTATATATTCCACTTTGGAAGTCACATCTTCTTTAGTTGTCCTCATCTCTCTTCTTTTTTACATGAACATTTTTTGTTTTTCCTGATAATTTGTTCACATGCAACTTGTTCTTAGACCCAGCTAATTTTGTTGCTGTTTCCATAAGAGCTTTGGCTACTTTTCTGTTAATTTCAGAAATATCCACTTCTTCTGATGTTAGGCCTTCTAAAGCAGAGAATCTGTTCTTCAGTTCCAACTTAAAGGTATTATGGTGTTTTTTTAAGTTTGGTTATGTCAATACATTTTGTTTGTCTTATGAGCTTGCCACGTTCAAGTTTAATGTTGAGGTGCATCTTACATCTCATCAATCTATGGTCACTACGTGTGTTGAACTTGTTTAGCACACTGCAGTCTTCCATGACGAATTTTTTGTTACACATAATAAAATCAATTTCACTTGTCGTTCCATTTGGATGTCTCCATGTCCATTTCCTGTGCGGATTTTTCTTGAGAAACGAGTTCAAGATGAAATACCCTTCTGCCTCTGCAAACTCAATGAGAGTATTTCCACGCTGGTTTCTGTTGCCGTGACCGAATTTACCTACTGAAGTTTCATTCTGTTGCCGTTGCCCTAGTTTTGCATTGAAATCTCTTATAATTACCTTCAAATGCTGCTTACCTTTGTTATTTAGATGACGAATTTCCTCATAAAATTCTTCAATTTCTTCTTCAGGATGACTTGTGGTGGGTGCATAAGCTTGAATAATCTGGGATTGGTATCTTCTCGAGAGTTGGATAACGAGTCGTGCAGCTCTATCAGAGGAATTTTCAACTTCTACAACTTTATCTTTCAGTTTCTTGTTTATTATAAATCCAACACCACTAGTTCTGCCAGTATCTGTCCCACGATAGTAGAAGAGATGTCCACTTTTCAGTTCAATGAGATCTTCTCCTTTTCTCCTTACCTCACTTAGCCCCACGAAGTCCCACTTGATCCTTTGTAGTTCCTCTTCCAATTCAAGAAGCCTTGAATCAGAAGATAGGGAGCGTCCATTGTACGTTGCCAAGGTCAGCATCAGATGGCAGCCTAGTCCGGTCCTCCGGGGATTCTTAGCACCCTCTGCCTTCATGTCGCACTGGCCGCTGCCTTGGCCAGGTACATTCCAGCTGCCGGAGACTGAGGGCCAAGATTTAAGTTATGGAGTCATTTTGCAGGGGTTTGGGCATAACTCACCACGCTGGCCAAGCGGGTTGGTGAGTGTGGGATAGCATTTCCTCTAATCCCGATGGTATAGCTATACCGCTATTGGCGATCGTCAGAGCCTCTTTAGTGGGAACAGGATGCACCACGAGAAGGCGGGGTTGACATTTGTCAAGGAGAGGCCGTGATGTTACACATCACCTGACCTTACATGTCCCGTACATATATATATAGTTGTTTTACACATGTTTTCAAACACATCTGCGATAGTCGAAAATTTCTTCCGCCGTAATGCTAAGCTTGTTCCACTTAATTTTGATCGTGCTGCAGTCAAGCGTTTTGAATTAAGTAACTTGCTAAATGTTTAATTTCAGTTTTTGCTGTTTCCTTGATAGCATATCAAGCTTCGGAATATGCTTCACAGAAACACAAATTTTCACCAATTTCTGATGAGCTGAAAATTATTCAAACGTGGATGTTGATTTCGTCCTTGTCCTTCAGAAGGAAGAAAAATTCATAAACTCAACATTTACATTTTAGAAACTTTCAACTCTTCACAAACTTGTGAAAATTGGTGTTGCTGTGAAACGTATCCTGGTCTCTTAATGAGGAGAAGCAGCTTCCAATATTCACTCTTTCCCTTTTTGATTTCAGCACAAAAATATTTTGGAGTCGACGCCTTTCTCATTATCCTTAATATTGAATTCATCCATAATATCAAATAAGGCATTAATTTCGACCCGACATGCAATGGAACGGGATGTTAGCTCGTTAAACGAAAACTTCTGAATGCTCAATGCAAAAGGTACAATGTGAAAAATAGTTTGAGTTCTGCAATGTGGCATGCAGGGTGGGAGAGGATGAATAACCAGATAAGGATGCGACAGGTGTTTTTTTGTATCTCGCTCTGGACAATCGGAATGAAAACGAACGCAGGGGAATTATCGTTTTACGTAATGGTATCGTCGGTCTGTGGAAATCTTCTTTGCTTTAAGAAAGAGACGGCAGTGTTTTTGTATGACATATCATTTTTCACTCCGCTGGTGCAAGTATCGAGCAAAAGGGTCCAGAGCACGCATTTTGTTAAACATTTTTTTCTTTTCAAGAATAAAGCGAAAATAAAATCAGGTCGAAATCGAGTCAGGGACACCTTGAACCGACCCGTTTCACCAGCAACAAGTTGTCAAACCGCTGACCTGTTTCCATATCTGACACACACACACACACACACAAACGCGTTTCTACAATCAATAAGACATATAAGAACAGAAACAGTTACTTTCCTCGACTAGCGGTTAAAAATAATTTGCAAAAAATAACAAGCTGTCCTCAAAAAAATTCTCTTAACTGAAGGATTATCAGAGACAAGGCGATTTCTTTGTATCAAACAGTTAGAAGATCAGATATAGAGAAGAAATGATCTAACTATAGACCCCTATAGGTAGTATTTTGAATAACGGAAAATTAGAAAATACGTGAAAGGTATTCTTCACCGTAAAAATTGTATTAAAAAAATTAATTTTTCATAATGGGTGAGTGTTCAGGTAAATGACCAGTTAAGAAGTCACAGCATGAATATTTCCCGATTGCTGTATGAAATTCAATCCCAGTCACATAGAAATCTCTGTAAAAAGCATCTAAAAGGGTTATAAAATACTCCTAACATGTTGGTTTCTTTCTAGCAGTAGATAGAAAGTCAGAATAAAGAAGACAACTTTCTCTTATCTTGAGTCCCAGATAATGACAATTTCTTTCCAGTGATTGGCTACTCTGGCACCAATAAATGACCACAGACAGAAATTATCGAAATGTTTTGTTTAAACCAACAGAAATGTATATTTTTCTATCTTTTAACACGGGTTTCCCATAAAGTCAGCGTCAGAGTAATTTCTTCTAGTTTAACCTCTATTAAAATGTGGAAATGGTACTGTGCATCTCCCACAAATAGATGCAAAGTGTTCCATAAGTAATAAATTTTCTACCTTAAAAACGTTTTTACAGTCGGACATTTAAAAGCAGAGATACTAGCTACAATAGATAACACATTTGCACCCCTAGCGGGAAAATTGTGCACACCTTTTGGCAATAAATTTACGAAAAATATTTTGCCAGTTTGTAGTATCTGACAGAAAGAGGATTTCTTCAATCCAGATTTTAGACGCGCAGATATGGCTGCTAATATGCTGGGAACAGGAATGTGAAATTATGCACTCCTAGTGCCAGACGTGTGCAAAAAAAATTAAAGTGCTTGCCAAATGTTTCCGACACGAAACCCTCTCCGACAAAGATTTTTTTTTTACAAATCGAAATGCGAGGATCAGACATACCCACAGAAATAAAATATATATCTACGCCCCCTGGTGGAAAAATTGTGCACTATTTTCGGCATAAAGTATTCTCAAAAATCTTGCCGTTGTGAGTATTATCTGACTGCGAAAGAATTTCGGTAATCTAGATTTCAGGAGCGCAGTTTCTGCTGCAAATATACCATAAACACAAATATGCACTTATGGTCTTAGTGGCCACTATATTCTTTACACGAAATCGAGCTTATATGAAAAATACTTCTCACCTGGAGCTCTATTCGATGCAAAAAGAATTTTTCAAATCGGACATTTAGAAGCAGAGATAGGGGGGATGAAATTGCATTTTAGCTTTACGCCCCATGCACAAAATTTATGCATTACTAGAAAACGAAACTGTACCAAAAATAGTATTCGTTATAAATATTATCGAAGGGAAGAAAGAATATTTCTAATCAAATGTTTAGAAGATATTAAATGGAATAAAATGTATTTTTTAGCATCTGCATTTCCTCCCCTAGATGGCGATGTTGTGCATCGTTAAAAGACTGGAGAGCAAGCTGCATCAATATTACACTTCAAGCTGCCCGGTGCAGAAGAATTGTTTCAAATCTATAGTTGCAGTGATATGTGCCCACACGCGGGAGGGTGGACAGACGTACAGTAATACGTATAAGCATGATCTTTCTAAACAGAACACGTGATAAAACGTGGAAAACAAAAATGAGCGTGAATTTTGATTCAAACTGTCAGGTGAATATAGGTTTAAAAACAACACTGATCAACAAGAAACTTTTCCCAGGGAAATTGTTACTCATTTCAATAAACATACTCTTGGGGATACCGAAAGTAATCATAAAAAAAGGTAAAGTTGTGTATGATTTCGGAGATATAGACGAACCTAAGAAAAGAGAGATAGAGAAAATGTTAGGGTCACATTTTTCTACCCAGTGGTATAAGGTCCGTGTCAGGAAGATTAGCTTTTTCCCATCATGCTTTGGGTCACGAAGAAGTGAATAAATTACAAAAAGGGAAAGCTATCACCCGTGAAATGTTTATGACTAGTACAACTGAAGTGCGAGAGGGGAAATGATTGCTTTGCCTTAGGTTCAGTTAAACATGGCCGCTATATGAACATTCCTGTTCGGGAGCCACTGACAATTTTGAGCACCATTTGGGTCAGGTACATAGGACGCTTAAAGCCGGTGATTTAGCACGAGGAATAGTAATGCCAGACGAAGGTAAAATAAATTGTACTTCCAGGTTGTGCCCTTTTATTCGCGTTCGTCTAGAAAAGGTAGCACACTATGCCTAATAAAATAGTTTGGGTAACAAATCATATCCCCATATACACACTCCCCTCCCTGTCTGTCTATGTCTCTCCCTTTCTCTGCAAACTACGATAGTGAGCTTGCTTTGGTGCCCTCGTAAGTAGCACACTTTACAGTGTCGTGCTCAAAATACCATAATCGTAAGGTATCGGCAACGTTCAATAAAAAAAGGCAGGCTCTAGAACAAGAAAGCGTAGACATTGAGTGATCACGTGAATGACCATTCGTGCCATCATGAATTCGTAAATACCCTCGAATGAAATGAAATCGGTTAATCAAAACATCCCAAATCAAGTCATCAGGTACATTTCAAAACAGCAACCTTTAGGATTACATGTATCATACGTTCTTAGACTTTGACCTGTTGTCGGGGTTGCCAATCACAGATTCGTCGAGAGAGAAAACTGGGGCGTTCAAACATGTTTAGCGAGGATTAACCCTAATTATATAAGACAGGAAATAAAACAGAAAGATTATATTCGAATTTATTTCACGCGACGTGTCAAGTAAAATAATGGAGCAGACGAAGATCGGCAACATGGTTGGGTGTATAGGACGGTGATTGATGGTTGAACGCTGCAGTGAATGCATCAAGCGTGGTGATAATGGCAATGTCGATCTGTGGTGTATTATAATGATTGTAGTGGCCTCTGGATATCATGGTAACGATTATGTCTCAGGGTTACCAAACACAATTTCTTCGAGAAAAAAATGTGTTGCTTAGTTTCCATGCATTTAACGGCAATATACCCAAATAAACATAACACAGGAATTAAAAGGAAGAGTAAATTACACTATATTTCATAAAATGAATTAAGGGAAATATAGGAGCAGGTAATGATCAGCAACATGGCGGACGTATAGTATGTTGATTGACGTTAGTGTTCTGCGATGATTACGAGTAACATAATGATATTGGTAGTGACAATTTGTGCCGAGGTATAATGATTAGATGGTCTCTGGATTTCATGATAACGATTCTGCCTCCGGTGTGTTGTGATAATGCTTGATGATGACGGTAGGGATTAGCTATAGTTTACGATAATAAGCATGGTCGTCTCTTGTGAGTTATCATGACGGTTGTAGGGATATATATGGTGTATGAGGATGATGACCATGTCTTAAAAGTTCTGATGACTGCAGTGATGATCTGCATTAAATGATGAGCCTTATTCCCTTTATAACACATGTTAAAACGCAAAATTTACTTTAATATGAGGGAGAGTGATTTTCTGAGATTAAAAAAGCTAAAAACGCATAATTTACTATTATATTGGAAGTGAGTTTCTTGATTTGGGTAGGGAAGATTATCGTTGTAGTATCATAGGGTGATTAAAATCTAAAAAGAAAAAAATTAATTACAAAAATCTAGAACAACATATTTACCGAAAGCTTTCTGTTTAAGCGTGTTCTTTTACATTTTTAAGATACTGCTGTACATTAAATCGACTGATTTTACCTTAAGGAACCTTAGATTCTCTGGCTTGTAAGAGTTTATTTTGCAAATAAAGAAACACTTCACTCTTCAACTGAGATTGAATCACAACAAAAAAAAAACTGCTTTTTCATCAGTATTTCTGCTTTCGTTAAAGGGAAAAAATCACTTTTTCAGTGCAACGAAAAAGAGAATTCCAATGAAGCAAGCTAAATGAATCGAAATGGATTTTTTCTCTTAATTCAGTGTAGTACAACATCAGCATATTGCTCCGATGCAACAGCATCTTGATATGAGATATTCCCGGAGCATGGGTTCCGTTCTTAGAATACTCTCTGACAGAAGGAAAAAGAAATGCCTACATATGTCCCTTTCTATCACCTCCGGGAAAGAAACAATGCAGTTTTTTATCTTGCAGATCGCACGGAACGAATTTAATACGATTTTTAAGAGCCATATAGAAGAATCATGACTGCAGCTTGGATGTATGGAAGAACCGCTGGCGGGCTGTTAGCGTCCTCAGCACCTGCCGTTGTCAGGACGACAAAAATAACAAGTGAGGCAAAACTCTCCCTTGCGGCTTCCAATGTCCGTTATTCTTTTCATTTAGTGCCTCCCTTCTTTTTCTTACCTGACGACAGTGCCTTTCAGATTTTATTCTAGTAAACTACATCACTGAAGTTATTTTAACTTCCTCCTTTGCCTTACATTACGAGATTTTCTGGCCATACGCGAAAAATAAGAACACACAATAAAGCTCAATTGTGCCCAACATTATTACTCTCCTTGGTTCACCTTATGGGGTGGGATAAGATACACGTTTTCCATGCGTTTCAGTTTAAAAGTCTACTGGGCCCTGTAACAAAATATTCAAGGTTCATCAAAAGACATAAAATAAAACTTTTCACACTTCGTCGGAGTGCAGCTGTAGTATAACCATGCATACTGAAAGAAATTTACAATTTTTGGAAGGAACATGACAAAACTTCAAATTTCAGCCCAAACAATCTCTCTCTCTCTCTCTCTCTCTCTCTCTCTATCTATCTATCTCTCTCTATATATATATCTTTCTCTCTTTCTGTATATACATACACTATATTGACAAATGTCACCAGACACCCGTTCGAAAGGAAATGAACGTATCCGCTTCGTTGTTAAAATGCGCGGTACAGCTGCAAACGGTATAAAAATAAGCCTGCAGCTGACCGCGATCATATCGCACTTATAACGAAGTAAATTTCTCCGTCATTTTTATCCGCGCCAGGATTCGAACCCGGATCCCCTCATCCCGGAATAAGTCACTCTACCAATTGAGCAACGCGGACGTTTTATTCTGATTCCTATCTGCCTTTATGTCGTGTGCGTCCTTCTGGCAGGTACGTCACATCTCCTGGTACGTTACATCATCTCCTGGTACGTTACATCATCTCCTGGTACGTTACATCATCTCCCCCTTATTTTTTTTTATTTTTTTTTTCGAAGTGCTGGAGAAGGGATTCTCTCATTTTTCCTATCTCGCGGTGTGGAAATAACATCACACCATGGGAGATTTAGAACGGTCGGGTCATCCGGATAGTTCGGGCGCCATTATAACGAATTGAATTCCTCCGTCATTTTTGGTCTACGCCGGGATTCGAACCCGAGTCCGCTTATTCCGGAATAAGTCACTCTACCAATTGAGTTACGCGGACGTTTTATTCTGATTCCTATCTGCCTTTATCTCGTGTGCGTCCTTCTGGCAGGTACGTCACATCTCCTGGTACGTTACACACTGTGAGGTTGAGTGAAAATGTCGATGCGGGGGAGAACTGACTTTGAAAAAGGAAAGATTGTTGGGTCTTATATTAGTGGGTTTTCCATAAGAGAAACCGACAGGCGTTTAAATATATCCAAGTCAACTGTATTGGATGTAGTGAATAAGTGGAAAACACAAGACCTCAGTGTACAGGTGAAATAAAAATGCTGGAACCTCGGATGTACACGTACCATTCGCAGAGAACTACATTCCATGGGTTACGGTACCATTCGCAGAGAACTTCATTCCATTGGTTACCGTACCATTCGCATAGAACTTCATTCCATGGGTTACCGTACCATTCGCAGAGAACTTCATTCCATGGGTTACCGTACTATTCGCAGATACCTTCATTCCATGGGTTACCGTACCATTCGCAGATACCTTTATTCCATGGGTTACCGTACCATTCGCAGTGAACTTCATTCCATGGTTTTCCAAGCAGCTGTTTCAGTTGCGCTTGAAATTTCCTTGTCCTGGGTAATGTAATGACTAGCATGCTCCACCAGAAATCGGGAGGTGCGGGTTCGATCCCCGCTCCAGGACGATGATCATTTTCACGTTTTCTGAATCAAGGGAACATGGTGTACAGTGAAAAATATTAAAATATTTATGATGCTCTAGGAGTGCTTTTTTTAGTGCAAAGGAAGAAAGTTGCCAATTTCAGAATATTTGCTGCAAATACAACCAAAATATATACTAAAACCTGTTGAATAGGATTCCATGCTTCTATTGGATGGTCACAGAGTTTTCGAAAGAGACACATTTTGGTCAGGGTATTTATGGTGAAGTGGCAGACGTCAATCAGATAACAGTTTCTGATTAGATACGATAATGATCAACACTCGTTGAAGACTATGAAATTTGACTAATGGTGATGAAATAGGTTTGGTTTCTTCGGGCCGTGCTGAAAGGCGAAACCTGTACTGGAGGGAAAAGTTCTAAAGAACCCCTAAGATTTTTCCTTTGTGAGTTTATGCCTAAGAAGTTGGAAAAACCACTAGTGATTGCCAAAGCTTCCATTAAAGAACCAAGAAGAGCGATGATTTTCTATCATTTGCTAATAAAAAAATCACGGCTGTTGTTCGTAACGTCCTATTGTCCGTTGCATTCAGAAGTTGTTACGTCCACTTGTGTTGTTAACCTGACATGACTGCTTATCGAAACACACAAACATGTAAAGACATGTTTGCTTCCTAAAGAATACGACACTTCATCAGCACATATGATTCAACTTTAAAGAAAGTGTTTTTTTGTTGTTGGTGGCTTGCTTTCCCATGCAGATTGTTGGAATAACCTTTTTAACTAATGAATAGTGCGTCATTAATTTCGCATAACAGTTGTACCAGTGTAGCTCTTTTTATTAAAACAAATCCATTTTCTTATAATGTCTTAGGCAATGCTTGCTTTCTTATTCTGCCTTGCATCAATGAGATACAGAGCAAGTTCACATTCACTCATCTGCCTAAATTTCCGAGCAACAAGAATACGTTCTGCACGTTTCACAGTGACCAATGTGGCAGCTTTATTTTCTACATCCTGATTTATTCTGATCGTGGAACATCTAAATACTTTTGTTTTTGAACCTGCTTTCTTTCTTCTTCCTCGATGTAGTTTTACTCGTTTATTTACATTCACCGCAATGATCTTAAACACTGTTTTGATTTTAAAGTTGTACTTCTTGCAGCACGGCTAATTCAGTTGTGGTGTTTTAGTGACCAAGTGTACATTATCCGGTGTTGTAGCAAACCGTTTGGGTTGAATCCAAGTTTGAGTTCCGAATGAGTCATGGACGGTGTTTATCTCCTTCCTCGCCGATTTTAGTTTTCGTTTGGTAACAGGTGTCGTAAGATAGAAACGAGTAAATCTTCAGAGCCTCGTGGGGAAACATAAGTGGAAACGATGAACCTCGAAACAGCCTGATAAAAATATTTACTCGTTTAAAATTTACACTCAAATTGTGTTTTGTCCCGTATCTTGTGGACCTTTATATTTTCTGTGTTTATATATGAAGCATATTCTAGTAGAAACATTGAACTTTAAAGCATGGTGCAAGTATCAGTAGTATAATTATTTCTGCATTTGTTTTGATGTTATCATGCTATATATAGATAGATGATCCTGTACAGTCACCAGATCTTGATCTCATTGGGACATCCTTCAGACGTCAGTGAGCATGAGCAAACGTTTACATTTTGTGTTTACCAGAAAATTCAAACGAACATTACGGCATTAAGGACATTACGTTGAAAATGAGAAAGGCAAACAATTTTCCGACGGTAAAAATTGCAGGACTACTAAAAAGATGGAAGTAAACAGAGATATATATAGACAATAAACTGCCAAATAGCGGTGCAGAATTTAGAGAAAGAGAACGCGTGGGCTCATAATTCGAAGAACTAAATACAAAAACAAAATATCGTTTCTGATTAAGTGGGACAAAAGACATTAACACATCGTAAAGAATATTATCACTACATATAAACACACGTGTCGTAATTTGTTTACCAATTATCTTTTTCTTGTGTTAAGGTGGTTCCACCTGAAATCTCTACCTTTTGTTTCCAATGGTAAAACTTCTTTACATATTTTCTTCGCAACTAATGCATTCCAAAGGATGAAAATTTTCACATCGATAAAACTAACTTTAAGTTATAGCATGGGATACTTAATATATGCTAAAACATAACCATAATTATATTAAAATCAATCATTTTTCTTTGAGTAATGTTCAGAGCTGTTAATAGATGGTGCGCCCTGTACATTGACATCAGTAGACAAACAAATGTTGGAGTGCTTAATAATGTTATGTTTTAGGAAGTATTAAGTAATCCATGCTATAACTAAAAGTTAGTTTTATCGATGTGCAAATTTTCAACCTTGGAATACATTAATTGCGAAAAAATATGTAAAGACGTTTTGCCATTAGAAACATAAGGCAGAGATTTTAGGTGGAACCATCTTAATACCGATAAATAAAACAGAAACGGAGCAAAAGCTATCACAAGAGGTTAGTGCAGACTGCAATGTGTTAATTGGGTACTGTCTGAAGTTCAGTCGCAAGTGAAAAAAACAATAACCAAACGACGAAAAAACCTTTTGTAACACTAGGTACATTTGGTTCGCACTGCACTTATTAGGCGATAAGATTTTGATTATAAAGACAAGATATTCTTTCAGATCCGCATGTAACAAGTCACCAAAATAAATTTTGTGTTGCGTTAAGAAAGGATGATAATAGAAACAACCAGTATGCTTTAGTAGAAACCATTACTAAACAATAACCTTAAACGAACATATTCTCCAAACATTGTGATTAACACTGCTTCAAGGAAATGGAACAACTGTTATTGTGCCAACCAAATGAGCAAAACGGAAACGGCCGTTAAGCTATGACATCACACAGAATGATTCTCTCCTTGTTGAATTTTAGTGTTTGCGAATTCGCACAAGGAAGTTAATATGCGAGGAGCCAAGACAGGTTAATTGCACAGTCCTGAATTGTTAGCCGTGCGCCGAAAGTGCTTCCGGCATAATGCGAATCCTTTAATGATTTCCCAAAATTAGGCTTTCTTCCTCAATATATTCAGATTTTGGAATATGGGGGAGCTCCGGATGGTCAAGAAAATTCGACCAAGATGTGTTTCATTTACGTATTTCTGATTTTAATCCCAGAACATGAGCCAATTATTACTATATGCAAATAATAAATTAATAATATTTCTAATGTGGCACTCAGATTCTGAAGTGTGCCAAATAAAATGTTTATATTCATTGTGTTTCAGAAAAAGTAAATGTTGTAGTATTACATATTTATTCCTTTACTATTTTCTGAGGGGCAGTGGGTATTTAGCATTGCTTTTGCATTAGTTATATTAATAGTCCTATTAGTGAAAACAATCTATGAAACTTCTATAAATACACTTACTGCTCACTGATCGAAGGGCCTCCTTTAGCCATGAGAACCACCGCTATCCGACGTGTTATTGATTACACGATGTATCTGTAGATTGGTGTGGGGATATTATACTGAACTGTTTGTATTGCTCTCACTAGTTTAGGAACGCACCGGTGTGTTGTGTCAGCTGCCTCACCTAGTGTCCCTCAGTGTTCTACAGATGCTTAGTTGGAGTTGAGATCATGCGCTTTCGTTGCCCATCCAAGACATCTCCTATGAGAAACCTGTTCGCCCAACCATTCCTGCACGAGGTGAGGCCCGATCAACGATTATCGTCCTGGAAGATTCCTATTCCCACAGGTTTCAGGTACAACATTGTGGGATCCGGTAGCAATCTTTGGTAGTGTCCGGTGTTCCAAACGCACCAGCGGTCTCAATCCATGTCAGCTAAACATGCCTTATATCAAAGAACCGTCGTCACCGGGTTGGATAATGGACAAGATACATGAGTGATTCGTAACCTTAGGTTGCTGACGCTGAAAACGTGCTCAAACTTAGGTAGAATTAGGTACATATATCGACACACTGATATAACACATTTGCTTCCTACCTTCTGTCGACAAATGGACATGCCTTGGACACCAGGAGTTCCGTTTATTCTGATGGCCTGTTGTTAAGTGAAATTGACGTACAGAGGGTCTGCTCGTGCAGTTCATCCGTGCCAGCGTGCGACGCATAGTGGCGCGTGACATTGTTACTGGCTGAATCATATTGCGAAGGGTGTCCGAAAAGTAATGGTGGGGTTTGGTGTTAATTTATGTGGTAATGAACGTTACTCAATTTGTTCTGAAATATATTGGAGTTGATAGATAACATAGATTCTGAAAAGCATTACAATGCTTCTGCGAGTGCGCTATTACCAACATGGCGCACATCCAAATGCTATTCAACTAGCCACACTCGAGCAAGAACGTCTGGAATAATGTTTGCAATTGCTGCAGTGAGTATTCCACCACATGGACAGGATTCTAAATCTTTTCACTGTAAACCAGTGTTTCCACATGAGCTCAGAGGAAAAAATTCACTGGCTTCAGGTCCGTGCTTTGTGGAGGCCAATGAATGGGTTCATTTCATCCAAACCACCGTCCTGGAGAATGAACGTTTAACACATCCAGAACAATTGTTGCAAAGTGTGGGGGTGCTGCATCCTGTTAATAGATGATGCGATCAGATTCGTCTACGTTCTCGATTTGGGGAAACAAAAAAAAACAGTAGCATGTCTAGATACATGATACCATTGACAGTACGTTCTGTAAAGATAAAGGGTCCAAAAACTATCATGTGTTAAATCACACTAAACATTGACTTCGGAGAGATTCCAATGTGCTCACATATCGCAGTTGGAATTTCCATAGTCCATATCTGGCAGTTGTGATCTTTTACACACCTGCTGATATGGTATGTCGGCTCATACGATTAAAGGATGCGATTTAAAATTCCTGGCTCATCGTCGCATCTCTGCAGCATGTTGACAGCGAATTCCGCTCCTCTCAGCTTGCCATCGGGCTCGATTACATGCAGGAGTTGAATTTTATAAGAAAACATATTTAGTCTTTATCGCATGACGTCGTGCAGAGTCTATTTTGGGAGACCCAGATGTTGACTATGTCAGAAAACTCTCATCTGCTGACTTCGAACCAAAAACCGGCGTATTGTTTACATGTTTTTGTCCGAAGTCCGTGATCTTCCTGGTCGTCTACCTTCTTCTAACCGGTCTATCTGCTACAATTGTTTGAATCATCGACGGATATTCTTCTCTGTTTAAAACATCTACGGGTTTTTTAACCGTTGACGGATATTCTTCTCTGCTTGAACCATCGACGGATTTGTTTGAACCATCTAGGGATTTGTCTCAAACATTGACGGATTGTTTGAATCATCGACTGATATTCTTTTCTGCTTGAACCATCGACGGATATCCTTCTTTGCTTCAAACTTCAACGGATATTCTTCTCTGCTTGAACCATCGACGGGTATTCTTCTTTGTTTGAACCATCGACGGATATTCTTCTCTGTTTGAATCATCGACAGATATTATTATCTGCTTGAACCATCGCCGGACATTCTTCTCTGTTTGAATCACCGACGGATTTTTTGAAGCATCGACGGGTATTTTCTCTGCTTGAACCATCGGAGGACATTCTTCTCTGTTTGAACCACTGACGGATTTTTGAACCATCGACGGATATTCTTCTCTGTTTGAAACATTGACGGAGTTTTTTGAACCATGTACGGATTTGTCTGAACCATTGACGGGGTTTCTGAACCATCGACGGATATTCTTCTCTGCTTGAACCATCGACGGAATTGTTTGAACTATCTACGGATTTGTCTGAACCATTGACAGATTTTTGAATCATCGACGGATATTCTTCTCTGCTTGAAAAATTGACGGATATTCTTCTCTGCTTGAACCATCGACTGATATTCTTTTCTGCCTGAACCATCGACGGATATTCATCTCTGTTTGAACATTCTACGGAGTTGTTTGAACTATCTACGGATTTGTCTGAACCATTGGCGGCTTATTTGAACCATCGACGGATATTCTTCTCTGTTTGAACCATCGACGGAGTTGTTTGAACCATCTACGGATTTGGCTGAACTATTGACGGATTTTTTGAACCATCGACTGATATTCTCCTCTGCTTGACCCTTCGACTATTATTGTTCTCTGTTTGAACATTCTACAGAGATGTTTGAACTTTCGACGGATTTCTCTGAACCATTGACGGAGTTCTTTAACCACCGACGGATATTCTTCTCTGCTTGAACCATCGACGGAGTTTTTTGAACCATCTACGGATTTGTCTGAACCATTGACGGATTTTTTGAACCATCGACTGATATTCTTCTCTGCTTGAACCGTCGACGGAATTGTTTCAACCATCTACGGATTTATCTGAAGAATTGACGTATTGTTTGAACCATCGACTGATATTCTCCTCTGCTTGACCCTTCGACTAATATTGTTCTCTGTTTGAACATTCTACGGAGTTGTTTGAACTTTCTACGGATTTGTCTGAACCATTGACGGAGTTTTTGAACCACCGACGGATATTCTTCTCTGCTTGAACCATCTACGGAGTTGTTTGAACGATCTACGGAGTTGTTTGAACCATCCACGGATTTGTCTGAACCGTTGACGGATTCTTTGAACCATCGAAGGATTTGTTTAAACAATCGAGGAATATTCTTCTCTGCTTGAAACATCGACAGAGTTGTTTGAACCATCTACGGATTTGTCTGAACCATTGACGGATTTTTGAACCATCGACGGATATTCTTCTCTGCTTGAACCATCTACGGATATTCTTCTCTGCTTGAACCATTGACAGAATTCTTTGAACCATGTACAGATTTGTCTGAACCATTGATGGATTTTTTTGAATCATCGACGGATATTCTTCTCTGCTTGAACCATCGACGTATATTCTTCTGTGTTTGAACCATCTACGGTTTTGTCTGAACCATTGACGGAGTTGTTGAACCATCGTCAAATATTCTTCTCTGCTTGAACCATGGACGGAGTTGTTTGAACCATCTACGGATTTACCTGAACCATTGACAAATATTCTTCTCTTCTTGAACCATGGACGGAGTTGTTTGAACCATCTACGGATTTGCCTGAACCATTGACGGATTTTTTGAACCATCGACGAATATTGTTCTCATTTCAAACGTGAATATTAAACCTGGTGATATTGACATTTGAAACGCCGGTGAAACTGGATTAAGGATTGGCATTCCGACAGCCACAAAACACACGCAGTTTCCCTTGCACAGTTGCCATTGCCGAACTAACTGCCTCGCCACGGTTTGGCCAACTGAACAGCTATTGTAGATTGCGCCTGCTACAAACTTGTTGCCCTATTGACCAAATTCGAAGCACTTTCTAGTCACGTCGATTACCGTGTGTCACGTAATAATAGCACAAAACGTCACCATTATTTTTCGGGTCCCCTGTATCCAGTTGTCAACTACGAAACCATGTCCAGATCAAAGCGACATATTCGTGTTTCACCTCTGGAATTAACCTCTCGCTGGCTTTTAGCTTTGTGTCGCCACTTCACAGTTCGCCATTTCGGCACGACTCCTGATACACCTAAAAACTACCCAAGTAGCACAGCCTTGGAATTTAGCGTAGGCCCAACACTGAGCCACCGTCTTCTATTCCTAAAAGACAGTGGCTCAGTGGTAGGCCTATGTTAAATTGCAAGGCTGTGCTACCTGGGTAATCCTTTCTTACTGATTTACTGTTAAAAGATCTGTAACATTGGCGACGAACCTAAGAAGGGAGAGAGAAGATGTTTGAACTTATTCTTTCTACCCAGTGGCATGATATCTGCACAGGGTGACTAGCCCTTTCCCATCATGCTTCATGTACGAACGAAGCAAACAAGAAAGGATTAGAAATGAGCGGTTTTTACCAGATACAAATTTATGGTTGGTTCAGCTGAAATGAGAAAGGAAAGAAATAGTTCAGATATAGCTTTCATAAACTATTTCCGCCATATCAACAATTCTGCTTCAGGAATGCAGAAAGTTTTGGCCACCATTTCTTTCAGGTATATCGGCCTCTTAAAGGGTTAACCATCCACGTCGTTTTATCTCAGACCATCGTTTTTCTCTATGTTTTGGTACTTCAGCATTTTCTAAATACCATGATCTATCCGAATACTTGCCCTTAGCAGTGGCATCATGCTTTCTTCTATTTCGTTCAAATGTAATTGTTGTTCTCTCAGGTTTGGGTATGTGGTCCGACCTATATCCTGCTGTTGACTTCATTCACCCTTTCATCGTCTCTCAATTTAAATTCCAGGTGTTTAAATATCGCTAACATTAACGCAGTCATTCTGATCAAATTTCTATAGTGATTGAAAAAAATGTGTACTGGTCGAAGTGTACGAATGCATCTTTGGGCGTAGATATATTTTTTTTTTGATTGGAGGTTTAACGACCACCGTGAGCAACTCAATGGGCTATAAGCAGTCGCCCGTCCCTAATTTAGGGTCACTGGTTCCAGGGAAGGGAGAGAGCCAGTGCCGTAAGACAAACATAACATCCATGCCTGACCGGGATTCGAACCCGGACCCCTTTCGGACGAATGATCAGAGGCCATCGCTTAGACCACTGCGCCACCGGGGCGGCGTAGATATTTAAAGACCACAAACACAGTGACTCAATATTTGATACATTGACCAATGCTAATTTGGGGAAGACAATGTTATGATGCTCCATGAAATGGGCCAGCATTTTCATTTTCCTTTTGAAGCGTGCAACAAAGATTTGTGTGTTCATCACTCACGCTTTAAACGCATTCACTATGTAGTTAGAGGTGATATTATTGATATTATCTTTACCTGAACAGTCTTTGCAAAAGATATTCTTGACAGCTGTAGAATATGAGTTGTAAAAAATAGCTTTCAGCATCTGGTTTTCGGAAGTTATGACTTCTATGTATTTCCCGTCACTTCTTGGATTTCAAAGGCTATTTTCAGGGTCAAGTGTATTATGGGGTATTTATGAACTAAACAGGTTGTGTCAAACGTTGACCAGTGAACTACAGCCAAAATTGTTTTAAAACATATTCTCACAAACTGATTTCAGTAAAAAACAACAACAAATAAGTTCATGGCAATCCAACTAATTAGTAAACATTTGATGAATTAAGAGGTTATCATAATGAAACATTTTAAAAAGCCCTTTCTGACTTCCACACGATATCCTCGATTACATAATAGGCAGCCACGAATAACTGTGGTGACATCATCAACAATATTTGGTTTGCTGCATGCCATTTCTTGATGAATATGATGTCTGTAACCTTAGCACAACCTGCCTAGTGACGTAATGGTTTAAGTGCTGGGCTTGTGGTCATTCTTCCGATTTGGGTCCAGGTTCCAAACTCCCTGAGGCATAGATGTCTGGCTTCCCTTATGGCCCAGACTCTCTCCCTTCCGTGAAACCAGTGGCTCTAAATTAGGGACGGACAATAGCTTATAGCCCATTGAGTTTCTCACGGTAGTTGTTAAACAACCAGTCAAAAAAAAAAAAATAGAAAATAAATCGTAGCACACAGGATAAGTACGGTAAACTAACATCTTTTACTTATTGAGAATTACAATGAGCAGTGGTCCCAATTTAAGAATGGTGGTCTGATTATAGTTCTTATAATTACGCTTGATCGTTAAACCCGGAAACTGAATAAAATTGTTACACTGTGTGATTAAGAGCGTCTCAATAATGGTTTTTGAATTGGCATTTAGAATATGTCTTAGTTTGGCATTTTGTTTTTGTAGGAACCGCTAAAAGGTCCCAGAATTCCTTCAACATGACGTCCGGACAGAAAACTGGGCCCAAGGGGCATGTGCTGCGTAGGATTTCCTACCAACGTTTGTCAGTTTTCAGGAAATTTTCTTAAATTTTTAAAATTCTATGTTTTCCTTTCAGATCACCTCCATATATTGAATATGCTGTTATCGTAATGTGTGCCAGATAATATGCCTGAATGGCATATAAAGTCTGAATGGTTGCACGAATCACGAATGTCTTGCCTTCCTTTGATACGGGTAGCTCTTTTTTTGCAGTACGTGGCATTTCACATCTTTTAAAGATAACAATATCTACTGTTAAGCTACAATTGTGTTCGACCTACACTGTTTCTTCTAAATTTCCGTAGACATAAAACTTTAAAAGATACGAATGCATAAAAAATGCATAATGTTACAATCTAACACCGTATAATTAATAAACAGGAACCATACACCAAATATACTCAAAATAGTAAATCTATACTAGTGATCCGAATTTCTTGGCGTAGAATAGAAATCAAAGGTCCCAAGCTTTCTCTCATTAGCCAGATGTCTTTTTCAAGGAAGGTTGCAAACCGAATGCGCCAGAAGTTGTGTTGCAAACAGCCGTCTTTGATGAACAGGAAGGGTCTAGTCCTCCTCCATGATAGCACGAGTCAACACGTGTCACAAATGTGACTGCACGAACTAAGGTTCGAAGTCCTTCCACATCCAACCTACTCTCCTGATTTGGCACCTACCGATTTCCACATGTTCATGCATTTTCGCTCTTACCTCGAAGACAGGACCTCCAAAAACCGAGACTAGGCCAAAATTGCATTCTGGGACTTTCTTGCATCCAGGGAGCCAGATGTCTTCCGGACTGGCATTGAAACACTTTCCACTCCCTGGCAGAAGTGTGCACCTGCTGAAGGCACTTATTTCATAAAAACAAGTTTGTGTGCTATGACGTATGTCTTTTTCATTTTTACCCTCCAAATTGGCAATTATTTCCCAAACGACCTGGTATATAATTTCACAATGAGAGTGATAAGCACAATGAGAGTGATAAGCAACTTCTTTTGATTGGATCCTGATTTCCTGCAACAAGGATGTTATTAAATGAACTTCTCGCATTGAGTCTGAGTATGATTTTCAGGTAGGACATACTGTATTATGTAACAATTATTATAATTTAACTGCCCATATTGGTTTCTGTTATTTTATGTAATTACTAGATGAAAGCCCGTTAATAATGACGGGGAAATTAAAGTTTATGGTGCAGAAATTATTGACATTTATTTAGAGTTTTTGAGTTCCACGTTTAATAGATGGCGACGTTGGCTCACAGCTTTCTGAAAATTTCCCAAACAGTTGGTTATGGAATTTGATACGACGGGTTGTCTGTTATGTGTTTTGTAAAACTTTTAGTCCCTATTTCATCAACACTTCCTGGAACACAACATTTTTCGTATACACTGACTGTGAACCCTGTATCAATTCCCCTGTTCTTTTCCGTGAACTACTTTGCCGGCTCAACGCCCTGCAGAGCGGCATCATTAATGCTTTCTTGTTCAACTTCATAAAGCATTTTGCATGCGTCAGCAAAAGGATTATTTTGAGACATGGAAGTGCTTAACTCTTGCATCAGATTTGGATTGCACTGCACGTTTTCCCTAATCCCCATTCTCTGATCACCAGCCTCTTCCTGGGTCCAATAATACAGTTGAGCAAACTTTTTCTGGTCCCCATTTGCTGGGTGCAAAGCTCCTGCTCGTTGGTAAATTTGTCCGTTAATTCGGAAACAACAGGGACTGTATCCAGGAGGCGAAGCAATGTTAGCTCCCATGGACTCAAACGCCAAAACGCTATTGATCTTATGTTGTCCATGAAATGTTTCGAATGTTGATACTGTTCTTTCGTTAACTGCTGAATAACAGGGGATGATCTTATAGCATCTAATTTTACTTTGCCTTTATGACAGCATTGCGTAAAAAGTTTGTCAGATGGCTGTTCTGCCGCAAAATGTTTTGCATGGCAAATTTTTTTTTTTTTTTTTTTTTTTTTTTGATTGGAGGTTTAACGACCACCGTGAGCAACTCAAATGGGCTATAAGCAGTCGCCCGTCCCTAATTTAGGGTCACTGGTTCCAGGGAAGGGAGAGAGCCAGTGCCGTAAGACAAACACAACATCCATGCCAAACCGGGATTCGAACCCGGACCCCTTACGGACGAATGATCAGAGGCCAACGCCTTGGCAAATTTCGCAAATACTGTCCATTGAACCACAGTTCTGAGCGTCTACATTTGGTTCTACAACTTTAACTACGTCAAGAACAACTTGGTTTCTAGTTCGTGGATTGTTTCATTCTCCTTAATTAGTTTGTGACCTTAGCGCTACATTTTCACTTTGGGTGAGTGTTTTTGAGGCAACCTGACTTGAGCTCAAAAGTTGAATGACGTATGTTACCGAAGCGTATAAGAGTTATGTTTACGATGCCACGGGTTTCTCGGTAGAAAGCATCTGGGTTATGAGATTTTTGTAATTGCTTTGTAGAGAGACGGTAAGGCATCTTAGCCTACCTGTTGATGGTAATTTTTTCACGTTGAAAGTGATGCTTCGTTCATATGAAGCCTTATAGGGTTTATTGTGTTGCTCAACGATAAAAATGTGTGTATGTAGCTAGAGAACACTGTAAAAGTTGTTCATCTTATTCACTCACTTTAATTGAACAGCATTCAATCAAATGAAGTTTAAAAAAGAGTTACGTACATTTCGTCTTTTATTCAGCCGAATCTCTACCGCATATCACTAATTAAGGACATTTAAAGTATTCCAACAACAGCTTGTTAACTTGTGTTAGTAAAGCACAATGGTGTATTAACGAACTCGAACGCCGAATTTATAACATTACTCGAACACGCAGCTAATTATTTCTATTGCAATTGTAAGTTTAAAATCCAATAACAGCTATCGTTATTTAAGCCTTTTTCTTCAATGAGGCGTTTTGCAGCTAAACCGATTAGAAATTACAGTTTGCTTCTGCACAAAAGATTCAATTCCACTTCAACCATGGACAAAATTCTGCAAATCTATGAATGAGTAAAACTAACGTTCCAAAAATAAAACTGAAAAGTTGGCTGATAATTCCTTAATATGAATTTCAGATTCCACGCACTTGCAGAGAAAAAAAAGAAGCATTAACTAGTAGGAAGCATTGCTCCAATTTTCACGGAGGGAGGGTTTTATCGATTCATTCCTGTGAGACACTTATCGAATATAAATGAAGCAGAACTACGGACGATCAAATAGTTATCGATAAATAAAAAAAGCAAACTCCGAAGAAAGTAGATCCAATGAATAAATTATGGGTGGAAAAAAAAGAAGATGTAAATACCCGCTGTGATAGAGGTGCAAGTAATTGTGTTCAGGTTCATTTTTTTTAAATTGATGTAGAGTTTTCGACACATATAAATTGATAGATGGCACCGCGTGCGATTTAAAGCTAATGCTCACTAAAAAAACGGCGTTGATCTGGGTAAACATGAACACACATCATCAGGAGTAAGAAAAACTTGATTAAGTTTTTGCTACTAGATTTGATAGACATCATGTCTTGTCCAGTACACTTTGTTTGCACAAAACCAAATATTCCACTTCGATAAATGTCACGTTAGTATCAAGTGCATATTTATGCGTCCTTTAATTAATCAAGTTATAGAAAAAATGCGTGCATTAATCAAAAGCAGAAAACCTTAATTTTTGTTCAAGGGGAAAGTATTCAGCACATTTTTTTTCTTATTTAGGCATTTTTCTATTTTTTTTATCTAAGGCTGTGCCGCCATTCTTCATTCTTCTTTTTGTAATTTATTCGGAAAATGAATGCTACTCAGGCACGCAGCATTGTCGGAGTACAACAGGGGGAGAGAACTGCGTGATATCATCGAGGTCTTTGTTTATCTCGGGAAATGAGCTCTGAACATTGGAGTTTTTTAATCCACGCTAAAATATTTCGGACCCCTCTTTTCTTTCTTTTCGCTCTCTTGAGATGATTCCTCTGCTAAAGTTATGCGAATAACGTCTTTATGATCAGATCACAAAGTTAATAAGTACCTGAAGACACGGAACCATTCTAAATGCCAGCCGTCCGCCTCTTTCAACCCTCGTTGCACCTTCTCATGTTCTTCAGCTTTTCATCGTTCGTTCTCCTTCGCATATTTTATTAAACACTGCTTCCAAAATTGACTGACGAATACCGATGAATCACGAAGAGATGACATGCAAGGCCCTGTCATTGATTTCTTCCACAAGGAGAAAAAAAAAACCTGAGTGCGCACAAGTTTATTAAGGTCTCGGTTATGAGAAAATGTGGAAGAGATGATATAAGAAGAGAGACAAAGCTCTCAAAGATGGGGAAGAGGTCGCCGTAAAATAGTGAACAGGGAGGGAAAAGAAAAATTGGGAAGAAAAGTAGGAGAATTTATTAGAAAATTTATTTTAGGAAATTCGTTGTGTTAAGTAAATATCATGCATAATGAATTGATGTCACGCTACACTTAATTCAAAGGCAGCATTTAAAGCCCTTTTTTCAAGCTTTAATTATTTTGAACTATGGTTACAGTATTCTTTATTCATAACGTGGATTCCCTTCTGACAAACCGCAGTTGTTTGTCTTGGAGCGCTTTGACTGGCTTTGAATTTAAATACAGTACTTTTTTTTAATTATTGACAGAATTTCAAACATCTGGGAAGGTATAGTAACCCGCGAAAATACTGAACTGCCATTGATATTTCGGTATGACTGGTAGTCTGATAAAAGTCATTACTACGAACAAAATGCAATCTAAAAACCATTTGCTTGAAGTTCGAAACATTTTACATGGCTCTCAGTCAACAGCTTCGCAGTTCTAACTGGCAATGAATGTATTTTTAATACGCCTTCTTTGTCACTTTGTGTATCCATCCGTCATTCCCTGGTTAGGTTTTCCAATTAAAAAAAAATTAAGTGGGAAGCCTGAGCAATGGCAAGAAAAGATCCATGCCTTTTGGTCTTCTCTTAACGCACTCCTAGAAAGAGTAAACTTAGATGCAACTAAATTTTAAGCGTATCTCACTACAGGCCAATATTTCGAAAAATTCGACGGAAAATATAATTTATTTTTGTAGGGAGGATTTTTGCCACGAATTCTATTCTGTATCGTTCTCTATTGGGAACAATGCTTAAGTTTTCCACTATTGTGTGAACTTGTACATTGTACTTGTCTCAGTATCAATGCATCTAGAAGTAGATTTGAAAAATGTTCACTTGTAAACATGTTACCGATTTAAGAAATCCAGTTTAAGAAATTATTTTTCTAGCAAGTAACTTTCACTTCGAACAACACCGTGCACATTGCGTATTTCAAACAATGCGCAGTTTTGTCACTTTAAGGAGCAAATGCATTTTTATCTTATTTTATGGTTTCCTAAATATTATCTTCAATTGTTTTTTCCTCACAAAGTTTCCATGACGTGAAATACTTTTCTACAATTCTCATTTTCGATTAATCCACATTTGTTCCACGAAGTTATAGAAATGCATACATGCATCCAAAGTTACAGCGTCACTTTGAAAATGCCTATTGAAATAATGTTTTTTATCATGTATATACAAGTATACAACATAATGACATACATACGTATATTACTGCTTTCGGTTAGTGTAAAGTTTCGTCATTGGTGCGGGAGGTTCAGACATTTATTTCTACTTATATAAAATTCCCATGTCTGAAAATCGGACCCGAAGAAGGTTTTTGTTCCTGATATAAACATTTCTCTGTGGATAACCATTTCCTAAAACTTTCTGCTGCCTTAACTTAATTTTTTGTTGTGGATGGAAATTAGTATTTTTACTTGCAGCTCGATCTGTACCTGCAGAGCATTATTAAAAAAAAATATTTTTGCATCCTACTATTTTCTTTATAACGAACAGAATGTTTGGTTTAATGAACTCTTATTTATGTGACTTACTAAACCAATGCATATTTGACGATAGTTGAATTTTTAATTACCACCACATTTTTTTTACTTAAAAACAGTACGTAATATAACGGAGAATTTGTTTTTTTATTTCTATTTTTCCTAAGTGAAATCACCATTATTCGCTACTATACTATATAACGAGACTTGTGACTATTTTTCCCAAAAAATAATATTAAAAAGTGTTTTCCAAGTAATAATATTATAAATTAAATGATATGTATAATTTTATAGGAATATTGATTTTAATTATAATAATTAGTATTATAGATTGATTTTTATTGTTAAGAACTATTTAATTACAAAGTTTTATTTGTAATAATGGTATTATTTTAAATTTTTTCATGGGAATACACCATAATCACTTTAATAATAAAAATAATAATACCGGAAACTATAGGAAGCATATTCTGAAAGACACTTCAGTGGAAAGCATCAGATGCCGGCATTGCCATCAAGCGCCAGAGACAATCCAATATGTCACAACACGGTGCAAGGTTCTTACACAAACAAAGTATACGAACAGGCACAATCAAGTCGCCAAGATCCTCCATCAGAAATCGGCAAGAAAACACCCCCTCATTACAACTGAGTCTGTCCCCTACTACAAGTATGAGCTGAAAAAACTTCTAGAGAACAACACCCACAAGATGTACTGGGGCAGACCATCCTCCACAATTCAACAGGCATTTTCCTTGTCTACAAGTAGCCCATTGACGTAGCCGTGGCAACACATGCAACATCTGCATACTCTACATACCCCATTGACGTAGCCGTGGCCAACACGGGCAACATCTAGAAGACGCACGGGGAGAAGCTTTCAAAGTATAACGTCTTACGATACGAAGTCAAGGAAATATGGCATATGGAGAACGTCACCACCTTCTCCATAGTAATATCAGCCACAGGTGTAGTTAAGACAATTCACAGCTTTATACAAGCATTAGACCTTCTACTTAACACCTACATGGAACTAAAGAAGGCAACTATCCTGAACACTTGTAATGTAGTAAGGAAGGTTTGGAAAACTAAGAAAGAAATAGTACTTCCCAAACATGGAAATTCGTTCCCGTCCCGGAAGGAAGAGAAACCCATCTCCTCAGGAATGTGTGGAATAACGTTTATTTATTAAAATCTATGAAATGTTTGTAAATATCAATTCTAAGAATTTTGTAATTATTAAATTATAATAAATATTTCTCAAGAATAACGCTAAAAATATGTGACGAAGATTTAGAGCAATTTTTTTAAAAAAATTCGTTTGTCCATAAGAGAAACTTAACACTATTTTGCAATATTTCAATTACACAAAAAATACTGCTAAAGCGTTACGAACTATGTTTCTAAGGATTAGCTAATGTATGGCCTCAACACTGGGGTAAAATTTTCCTGGAACACGAAAAAGTTTGGATTTCATTTAGCACAGAACAAAAAAATGGTTCGATAAAATTATGAGAATGAAAATCGATTTCGAAATGCGGTAGTTATAAACCATCCTTAGCCAAGAATCTTGAAGTGTAGTGTCGTGTTACATATTCAAGAATGTGAACACAATTCATGTTCCATTTCCTTACTTATTATGGATTTATGAAGCCTAGTTTTCTAAATTAACATGCTGAATCCACAGAAGGTGAAATTTGTTTTAGAGTTGGTGTTCTAACTAGTCATGGAACAATTTGTGTTCTAATTGCATAAAGACAGCGCACATCAGCGACGGGGGCACTACAACCTAAAACTAGTAAAAATAAGTAAAGAATAACTTTTTGGGATTTGGGAGTGGTTTAAAAATGCGAGATTTAATGAACTTCTGGCACTTAATTAATAAACACTGTTGAATTGAAAGTGATTTATTGATATTTACATTTAGCATTCCTTTTGTCAGTTTGGAAGTCATTTTCATTTTTGGTGTTTTATGCCCATTGTATTTGCACGCGTGCTCGTTCAGTATAGAAAGTATTTTTAGGGATGCTTGATTTTGAACTGACATGAAAAATTTGCGCATCAGCATAAACGTTTAATTCTCTGTAAAATGTTTGCCATCCGCGACCGCAGTATTATGCTCAGATTGGAGCGTCGACTTCCTGCTAATTTGGTAAATTAAGTGCCTATTGTGATATTTCTGAGCAATTGTCCAATATCCTTATTGATAACTTCTGTAATTTGCACCCTGTCCGTTCTTATGACCTCAACGGGGTTATGTGTTACGATTTGGAGCATTGTTTCCACGCACTTGGGAGGAACGGAGTGGACAACCAATGTTTAGTCCGTTGTGGACAACCAATGTTTAGTCCGTTGTGGACAACCAATGTTTAGCCCATTGTGGACAACCAATGTTTAGCCCGTTGTGAGCGAAAAAAATTCTTTGCCAAAAAGCAAAAATGAAGAACCCAGAAGGAATCATCCAATGAACATGGAAATTGAATTGTGCAATGCACATTTATAGCGAAAGAAATGATTTTACCTGAGGTATATCATACCAGATGGTGTCCAAATTGCGGGCAAGCTCTCCAAAATTCCGGGATGGGCGTAGGTGGATCCCGTCATGTCCCAAAGATGTTCTATCGCTGAAAGGTCGGGCAAAAGGGATTGCCATTCAACCTAGAAGGACCGTGCCGTGAGTATCAGGCTATCATGTTGAGAAATTGCTGCGTAACGCTGTGACAAGAATAGCAACGCAGCAGGTCGTAGAATGTCGTCAATGTACCGTTGATCCGTGAGCGTGATGCGGAGCACCACCAAGTGTGTCCGGATATTGTAGCAAATGGCTCCCAGATAATCACTCCCGGTCTGCGAGCCGTGTGCTGTTTCACGGTGAAGACAGGATCAGTGAGCTAGCCGGCTCATCTGCAGATACGTATGCGCTGGTCATCGGCACCAAGTGCAAACCGTGACTCACCACTGAAGACAACACGACGCCACTGGACACCCTCCCATAATGATCTGTGCTGACGTCACTTTAAAGGAAGCCTTTATGCACGCTAGTCAGTGCTACCCACCTGGAGGGAGTGACACTTCGAATGAAGTCCACATGCCGCTAGTCGTCTGTCAATGGTCAGGATGGCCAATTCCGTACCTGTGGACAACGCAACATGGCCGCGGATGATTACGAGCGACCAATTCGTTCCTGTGTCTGAATAAAATCGCTCGATCCTCGCATCCTGTAATCGCTCGATACAATCGCTCAATCCTCGCATTCTGTCGTTGCTTTCAATCGTCGAGTACCCACCAATCGCTAGCTCGTTTCCTCCTCGACACACTGACGCCAGCATTGTCTTATTGCCGTGTCGCTGCAAACCAAATGCCTAGATATACGGCGACTTGACAAACCGACTTCTCTTAGCATAATTATACGACGTCCTCAAACTCGCTCATCTGCTCGCAGTGTGTATGGATCCGAAGTCGAAGCATCCTCACAAATGGTGGAGGTTATTGCAACCGGAATCCTCTGTCACGATGATCCTAGGTGCTAGCTTTGCTCTTGATATACCCTCCTCGATTCGCGGCTCCCATGCGCTGTGGCAGGCTATTATTTAGTCATTGGTCGTTAGTTTTTAATTACTTACATATTGGACTCTGGGTTATTTGCATGCGGAGCTTCACCAGGATCAAACGACTTTCTCGTGGTACTTCTTTCTTTATTTGTAGATTTGTTTTTGCAAAGAAATGCATAATATCGAGTGGTGAGTATTAACATAATATGCAGCTTCAATAACTTATGTTTCGGAGATACTTTTCCTAATAAACTGTCAATTCAAGATACGTTTCCCAATAAACTGTCAATTCAAGATACGTTTCCCAATAAACTGTCAATTCAAGATACGTTTCCCAATAAACTGTCAATTCAAGATACGTTTCCCAATAAATAGTCAATTGACAATAACACATGGAATATGTTTTTTTATGAACGAATATAAGCAACTGGAATAATTAACAGTGATATCTGTGTGTCTAAAATTTCACGCTTTCCAAAGTATCTACACTGTAATTTTTACACTAAAACGCGTATTGATACGGAGTTAAATTAGTGAAGGCAATGTTATTTAACTTTTTTTTTTTTTTTTGATTGGAGGTTTAACGACCACCGTGAGCAACTCAATGGGCTATAAGCAGTCGCCCGTCCCTAATTTAGGGTCACTGGTTCCAGGGAAGGGAGAGAGCCAGTGCCGTAAGACAAACACAACATCCATGCCTGACCGGGATTCGAACCCGGACCCCTTACGGACGAATGATTAGAGGCCAGCGCCTTAGACCACTGCGCCACCGGGGCGGCGTTTTTTAACTTGAGGAAATATGTTCATTATATGAATATATTAATATAGACAGAACAAAGGAAAGCCCGTAGGATAGTGAACACAGAATACGATGTATTCCTGGTGTTAGTTGATGTTACGAAGGATTTAAAAACCACTACTGATGAAAAGAAACTTATCATTTAGGACGGCATCCCGCTGGCATATTGTTTGAAGCGATGGGCTCTAAATATTCGTCCGAGATGGGTTCTGATTTATTTGTCCGAGATGGGTTCTGATTTATTTGTCCGACATTGTCCCAGGATCGTGTTCCGGATGAAGCATAGATGGTGTGCAAGTTTTATAGAATTTGTTCTGTGCCTTCCCTGAAACCACTCGCCTTAAATCAGGGACGGTTGCCTGTCAGAGCGCTTTGATTTGCTCATGGTGTCCGCAAATCTCTCTATTCTAAAAAAGTAACTGCTGCTGCCGGCGCAGCTGTTTTAGAAATTTCGCGACACTCGCACTTTCCTAGCTTGCAGCGCATAAAGTGTTGAGCACAAAAATATGAAATTTACATCTTTTGTAGAGAAATGTTCGGATAACACTCTGAAATTAACAGTTTTCCGATTCTAGCGATACTTCAAGAGCTATTGCATTTCAAACTTAAAGTAAGCAAAACATTGTTAGGAGTTCCCGTTTCGGATCCACTAACATCAACAGAATCAGAAACCTTTCTAGGTATGTAGGACCGTTACCGGATTTTTGCACCTCGTCGCCCTTTTTTACGCTTTCCAACCGTTGGTTGAAGAAGCGTATATGCTCCTGCTTTGTCGGTCCGTCTGTCTGTCCGCACGATAACTGGCTTAAAAATGGTTCGATTTCGATGAAATTTTAGTATGTGGTAGGGTACCACCTGGGGACGAACCCTATTTAAAATACAACAAATGGGATCAATAATCACGACCTAGGACCGGAATCATTCCATTGCACTTATGCGACATAACTTGCGTAAATATAGATCGGTTTCAATGAAAGTCTACTATGTGGTAGGAGACCGCCTGGGGACGAACCCTATTCAAAATGGGTGAAGTGGGGTTAAAGGTCAGGACATAAGATCGGGATGCATTCCATTGCCCTTATGCGTCATAACGTGCGTAAACACGGTTCGATTTCGATGAAATTTCAGTATGTAGTAGGGGACCACCTGGGGACGAACCGTATTGAAAATTGACGAAATGTGGTCAAAGGTCAGGACATAGGATTGTGATCCATTCCATTGCCCTTATCCCATATTATTAAGGTGGACATCAAGTAATTTTGCTTCCTATACTTCCAATGGAAAAACTTTTGAAAACATTTCCTTCACAATTAATGTGTTCCCAAGGATAAAAATTTGAACATCGATTAAAATAACTTCATATTATAACTTGGAAAACTTAATATTTTCCAAAACAAAACAATAACTATATTAGAAATCAATAACTTTTTCTTTGGTGGTGTTGAAACCAGATAAAAGATGGCGCGACCTGTACTTTGATAATGCCAGAGGACGAAAAAATGTTGGATTTACAGATATCATATAAAGGACTAGATTGGACATCCGGCCTGTGAGACGTGACAGCGTAGGAGCCATGTCGAGCGGGTCAACGCTGTTTCCCGTAGCTCGACGAAATACGTGTTTCGTATGGCGATTCGCTGGCTCAGGTTAGATGATAGGTATCTAGTACACATTTCCGGGAGAAAATACGAATAATTATATTGAGAAAAATTGATATTTGTTAGTACTGTACAAGTGATAGCTTTAAGGCGATTGCAAAGTATTGCGGAAATCAGATATTAAACCACAACTTAAAATACCAAGGAAACGGCGTTTCGATACCTACGATAAAAAAAAAGTCACTGATTCATGGGAAGTCTTGCAGTTCATTTTTTTACATAAACAATGAATTTGAGATACTAAGCAACTTATTTTCAAGGGAAGAGGTTGGTTCAATAAGTCACGGAAAACAATTTCCGACGTTCATCGATATAGGAATCCACAATTTCTTAAAAACAGATTTGGTCCAAAAATTCATGATGTCATTTTTACTATGCAAGCATATTTGCCAAAATTTATCATTACGAAGGATCAAAAGTGTGGTGGTGTTATTCATATTCCTGATTTTTAATAGACAGAATTCGTCCAACAATTTCTGCATTTTTTTTTCTAACATATGTTAAAAAATAAAGAGTTCTAAAAAGATCTGCTCATTATTGAAAATTGGGATCACACAAGGTGTGGGTAATCAACCCATAAAGGTGATTAATTATAGGTAATGAGAACGAGTGTTGCTAACACAGCAGCCCATATGTTAATTCACACTTAACCTACTTTTTATGGTGACAAAATATATATTGCAGAGACAATTTGTTTCTGGAGTATATCCGTGTAGAGGCACAAGTTATTTAAAAATTATAAATAAAACATTCTGATGCTGCACATTCAATACCTAGTAACACACAAATCTGTATCTCAGGGGCAATTTCTGTTTGGAAGTGTGTGCATATTTACATATCTAAAAATTAAAAATAAAGCATTTTGATGCAGCATATTTGGTAATATCTACTAACACACAAATCTAGATCTCGAAGGTAATATCTGTTTCTGGATTATATAATCATATTTACACTAGTTACCTAAAAACTAAAATTAATAGATGCTGCATATTAGGAAAGGTAAGAAGAGGAACTCATGGATCAGAAAAATGACAAGAGTGGAAGACATCATGGTCAGAGTAAAATCCCTGAAATGGCAATGGGCTAGACATATTGTCAGAAGAACAGACAATTGATGGCAAGCCAAAATTTTAGACTGGATTCCAAAGGATAGGAAAGACCCAGAAGAAGATCACATGGGAGATGGGTGGATGAAATTCAAAAGTTTGCGGGAGTAAAATGGAGGCGACTGACACAAGACAGACGGTTGTGGAAGAAACTTGGGAATACTTTCTTCCAGCAGTTGATTGATAATGGTTGACAATGATTATGATTTGGTAAAATCTAGTACACACAAATGTAGATCTCGGAGGCAATTTCTGTTTCTGGATTATATATGCATATTTACACAAGTTATCTAAAAATTAAATTAATACATTCTGATGCTACATATTTGGTAATATCTAGTAACACACAAATCTATATCTCAGGAGCAATTTCTGTTTCAGAAGTATATACATATTTACACACAAGCCATCTAAAAAGTAAACATTCTGATGCTGCACGTTCGAGTTAGCAACACACAAATCTATACCTCAGACGCAATTTCTGTTTCAGAAGTATAAGCATATTTACACACACAAGTCATTAAAAAAAAAATACATTCTGATGCTGCACATTCAATAATATCTAGTGACAAGTCCATATCACAAGGGCAATTTCTGTTTCAGACATATATGCATATTTACACAAGTTATCTAAAAACGTAGACTTAAAATAAATTTTTAAGACAAAACTTTTGCATAATGAATGAAAAAAAATGACTAAAATTGTTTTGGTGATCAATAATAGAATATATAACACTACATTTCATTAAATTAAATTAGAAAATGCCCCAAACCTCACAAATTTTAATCGTTGCATAAGGAACAATATAATCATAAGGTTCCTTAAATACGCTTTGTATGTTTCATTTGACATATCATTAAATGAATATTTCAAGAAATAGTACCTGGTCTGACATAGTTCAAAATAAAATGTACAAAAGTTAATAACAGTTGGGTACATAATGCAAATACAGTCAAACCTGGGTTGTATGTTTTTCTAGGTGGTCTTAAAAATCATAAATTAAATTCCAAGAGGTTAATAAATAGTATTGTTAAATTTACGCTTTAAAGAATAAGATGTTCCTTAATAATGATCTATTTAAATTCAAATTGGTAGTCAGGAAAGTAAAAAATGAGTGCCACAAATTATAATATATTTTATCACATTGCAGAAAATCATAAAAGTCTGTGAAAAACAAGCTTTTCTTTTAATGATTCTCTCGGTCTATAAAAATCCTGATTCCATAGATCAAGTAAAATCCTCACAACTAAAAATCTGAGACTAGTGCTTCAGTATGGAACTCATTAATTAACAGCTTCCTTCTTCTTCTGTGGATCCTAAGTGCATCCATTTTAAAACCAGAATGTCGAAAATTGAAGACACATTCAAGATTCTATTCTATTATGCCACATAATAGTGGAGCCACAGGGTTACGTCTTTGGGATTTAACAATTTTTTTAAATACAGCATATGTGTGTGCGTGTGTCATGAAACCTATTTTTCATCGAAACCGAATGTTTCGATATGTTGAATGTAAACAACATACTCTTCTCTGATACGACAATGTTTAACTTTGGCTGCACCAACTCGTCAGTGCTGTCTCAATTCTCTCAAAGTTGTAACACATTGAGTTACATATAAAAGAAACAAAGAGCCATTTATTGTTGATAATTCTGAAATTTAAATTTTAACTTATAAACATAAAACGTGTATAAATGAATTATGTATAACAGAGTTAAAAGCGATAGAAACTATAGTGAAATATTGGGACTAATGCAGAATGGCATGTAAAAGAGATAAACATATAACTGAGGTTCCACTGTACTTTCAATTACTGGTCAGATTGTGGCAATCAAGTAAAATTCAACCCCCAATCATAACATTACGAGCTCCAGTATACGAACGTGAGCAGGCCTTCACCCCTCTATTGGGATGACAATAGCTTCTATTATGAAAAACATGTGTGCAATAAAAGAAAAAGTACTGTAACAAAGTCATTTAAGTGGGGAAAATTATGTAATTATGGTTCCGCTACACTCTAATAACACTAAGACATTTTTGCACATTTATCAGCACAGATCAAAAAACTATTCCCATGAAAAAAAATGGGAACCTCTAAAATAAATTCCTATCACCCTTGCTCCCTCTTCACCTGCATAAAGCAATCTTTAATTAGCTTGATTTTAAAAAACTGAAAAATTTCAACTGCACTCAAGCTGCAAAATTTAGAGGGAATATTGTTTCTGGTTAAAAAAAATATCTGTTGACCAGTTCCTTGCCAAAACATTTGGGTATTACTGAAGAAATGCCTACAGTTATATCATCCGCAGAAAAATGCCAAACCTCAAAAATATGCAAAACTCCCAATCACATTCCTACATAAAAAAAAATATTGCTTAACTTAAATTCTCACCTGGTTTACCATGTGCATCAATTTGGGGTATGTAAATTAATGCCTATAGTATTAATTACATTGGTTTTTTTTTTATGTTAAATACAATTTTAGACCTGACAAGGGTATAAAACTGGTTTAAATCATCAAAAACTACTAGACAGAAAAATAAAGTCTTACCTACTATTTTTTAACAAATTATTAGCATTAAATAGATTTATTAAAAGTTAGAACTCTCCTTGTAGATATTTATTTTTTTCGTTTTGCAAATTTCTTAACACTGAGGAATAAAAGTGTTATTTTTGTTAACATTTTCATTTTTTTTTCATATGCACAAAATAATTACTTTAACATAACACTCTGCAGAGTTAGAACTAATTACAAGTCTGGCTGATTTTTATTCCTTGTAGGATATATCACATCACTAATTTTGCACATTTATTAACGCCTAAATGAATTTGTAGTTTAGAGTGCGTAATGTCACAGTTAGAAAATATTCTCTCTATTGAGGCAGGACAACAGAAAAATCATTCTATTTGAACAAGTTCGGAAACAAGACCAGTCTTACAATTTTCACATTTGGAAATTCCTTTCCACCAGATCACAGGATTGGTCATCTTTTCATTTCTTTTAAAATAGGACGGAGGGACTGATGTTTCCTCAGCTTCGTAAGAAATTATTGGATGGCAAGCACCCACTAATTCTTTCCGCCACCCATATGCGGACTGATTATTTTTGTGTGTTGATTAACCCTTCGTCCATATATTTAGCATGCAAAATGTAAGTCAAATAATAAAATAGGTTCAGAATTTGCTCTATTCATTTTTTCACCTTTTCAATGTCATATAAGGGAACTTTCAAGAGACTAAACCAAACATAGCATGCACCAACCGTTGTGGATGTAACTAGCTAGAATATGTTGCATAATAGAAAGTTACACTGTTTAAAGAACCTTACTACAGGCATTATATTATTCACATGTTAATATCAAATGTTACGTATGTTCATGCTATGTATCTTAAAGGGCTCCCTCCTGACTGACTAAGCTGTCGTTTTAAATGAGTTACCTCATCGGTTGCCATAGAGTATGTGTGATCATGTGCAATGAACACACTTTTTACTTTAGGCTTAGGAATTTTAGTAGTAACCACCTGATTATTTTGTTGTGACATTATGTTTACAGGAATATTAAAAACTGATGGTACAGCATTATTTCTTAGCATCCTGCGCTGCTGAAGAACTTCAAAATCTCCTGGAAGCCTGGAACAAAATGTTTTGAACACAAGAGAACTGTGTTGGCTTCCAAACAGAGCCTTTCTTTTTGCCTTCTCTTTTTGTTGCAAGAACCCATTCGTGTCTTAATTTCTCATTTTTAGGGAATCTGAAATTATAGCATAAAATAGTTTCTGAAAATAATACTGTAACCAATCAATTTTCTCTAAATACAGCATTCAGTATATTAAAAATCTAATTACGCCAAGTATTCATCCGCCATCAGCACTAAACAATATTTCATAAAAAAAGGTGTTGATTTAAAAATCTACGAAAAAAAGCCAGCTGAACATATGGTTAATGACCTTTTTCACTAAAATAATGAGTATTATCCAGCAAAATAAAAACTTTATTTCGTCGTTCTGCTAAAGTGGTACTGAAAATTTTTGTTGTTATACTTATCAACTAGACATTATATTTCCCAGCCACCAGCAAAAAAAAATTACCTAGGAATTTCACCCCATAATGAGCATAGAGTTTTATCAGAGTAGCACAACCCACCAAAAAAAAAAAAAAAAAACTGCTAGGAGCACATTGGAGCATAGAGAACATTGGTGATGCTTTTCACTTATGTGAAGAAGCATATACCCTGAAAAATGACCTTCATGAGCAAGTTGTTTGGAGCATACGTCCCATTCCTGAAGTTTTTCACCTAGGTGAAGAAGCATATGCGGTGAAAGATCACTTTTATGAACAAATTGTATTGAGCATTCATGCTGATGGAAAGATGTGAAGTGGCATGTCTTGCATTAAATCTTTAATAAAATAACTGTCAATATTTTGTTCGAACTATTGCAATGTTCATTTACAAACTGTAATTAATATTAATTAACTAGACTTTAACGCTATTTCTAATTAACAGGTGGTATATTCCACTCAGATAAATCTTACACACTACCACTGGATCAACTTCATATTGGACAGACATGTTAAAATTCGTAAAACTGACTACAAAAATTCACCTGTGAAAGGGTATCCCACCTTGTTTGCTCTTTTCATTAACACGAGCACTGCAATTTATCGCCGAACACGCTTTGACCATAATGGATATCTCATATAATATACATAGATATCACAGAACCATGCACAGCCTTTTCTCAAACCGCTCAAACTGACCCGCTCAATGTGGCTCGTTGATGCCACATCGTAAGAGTGTTACACAAATAGCGGGCAGCCGATCTAGTCCTTTATATGATATCTGTGGTTGGATTACATAATTACGGTTATGGTTTAGAAAATATTAAGTATTCCAAGTTATGAAATGAAGCTATTTTAATCGATGTTCAAATTTTCATTCTTGTGAACGCATTAATTGTCCAGAAAAAAGATGGATCGACCTGAATTTTTATGACGTCAGTAGACAATGCAAGTTATAAAATGAAGATATTTTAATCGATGTTGAAATTTTCATTCATGAGAACGCATTAATTGTGAAGAAAACCTGTACATAGGTTTTTCCATTGGAAGTATAGGAAGCAAAATTACTTGACGTCCACCTTAAAGTAGCAATTCTTTTATGTATGTATGTGCATTTTATTTTGAAAACGCCTCTACGAATTTTGATGAAAGTCTTTAACCTACCGTTTTCTGGTATTGGAAATCGATTTAGCTTGATCTCGACTTTAGAAGAATCCGTTTAGTAGGTTAAATAACCACCCTGAATTATAACGTTTTTAGCGATGGCGTTGTTCCATTAATGTTACCAATGCTTAGAAATCTTGTGACGCCACATTCTAAAACTCACTACGTCACGCGTTGTGTGTGGATTCTATTAAAGTTTTACGACGTCACACTCTTGCGGCAAGCAGATGGTCGCGATTCCCATCTGCCTCATTACGTCACGTGTTGTGTGCGTATGTCCGTCCGCACGATAACTCACGTAACAATCGTTCGATTTCGATGAAATTTTAGTATCTGGTAGGGGATTACTTGGGAAGGAACCCTATTTAAAGTGAACGAAATGGGGTCAAATTAAAGTACATAGGAAAGGGATCCATTCCACTGATGTTATGCGTCATAACTAACGTAAAAAAGGTTCGATTTCGATGAAATTTTAGTATGTGGTAGGGGACCACCTGGCGACAAACCTTGTTGAAAATGGGCGAAATGGGCTCCAAGGTGAGGACATAGAAGCGGAATCACTTCCATCGCCATTATGCGTCATAACGTACGTAAAACTGCTTCGATTTAGATGAAATGTTAGCATTTTGTAGTGTCTTGCCTATGGACGAATTTTATTGAAAATGGGCAAAAGGGGGTCAAATATTAGGACACAGGAGCGAGATCTATTCCATAGCCCTTATGCATCATAACTTACGTAAAAATGCTTCGGTTGCGAAAAAGTTTATCATGTTATTTCGGAGGTATACCAAACTAGTTCTGTTGAATATCATCAAAATGGGATCAAAGGTCGGGGTACAGGACCGAGGTTTATTCCACAGATATTATTCGCATAACTTGAGTAATGATTTCTGGTATGTTGGAAAGCGTATTATAATCAATGCATTGCATGATTTTACTAACTTGTTTAAAATTTCGATTTAGTTTACGAGAAATTAATTTCTTTAATTTCACAAAATTATCTATTTCGCGATAGCCTACATTTTTAAAACGGATATATGGCAAACTATAAATCATAACTAATTGCACTTTTTACAGCGTAAAATCCCAACTATCATCAATCTTTTGCAAAAAAAAAAAAAAATAGAAAAAGTCATTTTCTGATTTTTAAGCATTTTTTAAATGCTTAAAAATCAGAAAATGACTTATATCATATTTTTTTTGCTGTCATGGTAACACAGCTATTTTTAGCCCTCTCTTCTCATTGATTGAAAGGACACGCTGCAATATAATTGGTAATGACGTAGCGATGCTTTTAAAGTTCGGCGTTTTCCGTCGGCATACGTGAAACCAATGTAAATATAGGCTTTCGCCTCGTTTATAAAAAAACAAAGAGGGAAAATGCGAGTGTGTTCGTCCGGGAATCGTTCGACTACTTCTAAATAACTTAGAGATCTTAAAATTGGCATGCTGATAGGTCCTAAGGTCTCGACACCTTGAAAAGTCCTTAAAAAATAGCGGCTTTGGAACATTGTCTATTTAAACTTTCCCCGAATTGTTAGACCACTTCTAAACAACCTAGAGATCTAATAATTGGCATGCTAATAGGGCTTAAAATCCGAATATCTGCAAATGCACGAAAACAAAAAAGAAAGAAAAACAGCGCTTTGAAACATTGTCTGCTTGAATTTTTCTGTAACCTTTACACCTCGAAAATAGTCTGAAAACCAAAACATTCAAAAGGGTAGCTTAGCTTTACTGTTTCAAAATGCTGATAGGTTTAAAAATAAGTTTGTCAGAATCCCTGAAAGGCTTTGAAAATTTCAAATTTTGATTTAAAATTAAGGGGCGCCAAAGCCTGCTTCGTTTTACGTCAAACCCTATGCATTGACGTCACGACGCTATTCTAAATCGTAAAACAGTTACGGATTATAAATTAATTTTCTTTCCCTTAGTTACTTTTCCCTTTCTTCAATTTTATGTTCAAAAAATGATTTTATAAATTCACCATTCGGAGAACGGGCATAATCTCTAGTACTAGAAAAAATAGCAACAACAACAACAATGAATGAAAAACAATGATGTTTCAAAACATAAATGCATGACCAGTTTCCTTTTTTTTCCGTTTGAGGGTGTATTGACAACCGTTAGCAACTCGATTTGCTATGAAATCACCTGGTCCTAATATTAGACCGCTGAGTCTCTGGATCGTCTGACAGTGTATACTTTCCTCCTTCTCATACACAGACAAGACGGATTCGTATAACAGACCGTAAGATGCGATGAAACATGAGTCCTCTCCAGTAATCGGGAACGACCATCAGAGTGCTGGGTTGCCACAATCAGAATACTATCCAAATCGACCCGTACACCCGTGGAAAGTGATGATTCTCGTACCGGATGTGCCCCCAGCTTGACTCGTTATTCATTTCTACGACCAAATGGGACCATCAGTTCGGACTCTTATTGTGCTGAATTCATTCAAGAAGGTGCACAAAAAAGCTCCGTACCAATCAGCCAAATTTGGTAAACAGGCATGGGATCCTTCCGTCGCAAGACAACTCTCGGCCATATACATTTTATCTCGCAAAGGGAAGACCAGCAAATCGCCCTTTTTTACAGGGAAACTGTTGCACTGTGCACATTCTCCACACGTTGCTACCACGGGTCATCACTTCTTACGGCATATGGATTATTTCTTGGAGAAGACTTTCTCAAACGAACAAACAGTGTTTCAGGCCATTATCACCTTCTTTTATTCCACATTCATTCTACTTCTCCATGTAATAAACCTTTATGCTCATTCTATTCTGGGAGAAAACTTTCACAAACGAACAAGCTGCGTCTCAGGCAGTCACCACCTTCTTTTATTTCCCATTCTTTTCGCATTTTCACGTAACAAACCCTTATACTAATTCAATTCTTGGTAAAGACTTTCCGAAACGAACATACTGTGTGTCAGGCAGTTGCCACCTTATTTTATTTTACATTCTTTCCACGTCTTCGCGTAACAAACTTTATACAAATTTAGGGATAGAAAATGTTAGTTTTCCGTTCCTTATGACACTTTTATGAAATATTTTGTGGGTTCAGTGTGAACAACGGAAGAGAATTCAGATAGGCATTCTCATCGAGCTGAGACGAGCAGTCAGTCACGGAGTGAGTTCTGGTGACCTGACCTGGTATAATCGCTGAATGATTTCAGCAGATACAAAATGATAATATCACTAAATGGAATTAGCTGATGCGACCTGAGATAGTCCTAGAGGAATTCGGTCCACCGATGCCGAGATTGTCAGCTGATGGATTCAGTAGATACGCACTGAGATAGTGAATAGATGTATACACTGAGTGGCCACTTTATTATGACCACGCCCTCAGTACTTCGTTGGGCCACCTTTTGGCTTTAATACCGCGTCCATTCTTCGTGGCATGGACTCCACGAGATGTTGATAGGTGGTTTATGAGATCTGAGACCATGCTTGATAAATAGCACTTTCCAGGGCTGCGAGATTGCAGGGTTGTGGATTCAGCTGTCTGTGGCTCGTTCAACTTCATCCCACAAATTCTCAATGGGGTTGAGATCTGGAGATTGTGGGGGCCACCTAAGCAAAGTAAACTCACCGGCAAGTTCCTGAAACCAAACCTGTACAATACGAGCACTATTGCAGGGTGCATTATCTTGTTGAAAGTAGCCATCGCCATTGGGATAAACCATCCACATGACAGGATGCACTTGGTTCGCAACGATATTTAGATATGATGTGCCAGTCAGACGTTGATCAACACGAATTAAAAGGCCAAACGCATGCCAGGGAAACATTCCGCAAACCATAACGTTGCCTCCACCAGCTTGAAGGGTTGTAGCAGTGCATTTGGGGTCCTTGTTTTCGTGCTGTTTCAGCCAAATTCTCACTCGGCCATCGGCATGGTACAACTAAAAACGTGATTCATCGGACCACATAATTTGTTTCCAATAATCGACTGTCCAATCCTTGTGCTCCTGTGCGAACTGGAGACGTTTTCTCTTGTTAACTGCAGACAGCATATGTGTTCGAACAGGCCTTCGGCTGCCATATCCCATCCGATGCAGTGTACGGCGAACAGTGCGTGCAGAGATCATTTGAGGGGATCCTTGATTAAGATGGTTTGTAATTTGCTGCATTTTTGCCCTTCTGTTGTCTGTCACCAGTATGGACACTCTCGGTTCCGCTCGAGGAGTCTCTAGTCGATAACGACCACACGTTGCACGTAGAGACCCAGTTTTTTGGCTGACAGTCCAGTCTTTAAACACTTTAGCAACAGCTGCTCTGGAACATTTCACGAATGCGGCGGTTTCGGTGATACTCGCTCCATGGCTGCAAGCTCCTACAATCATCCCACGTTGAAAGTCCGTCAAATCACATTTTTTACCCATCTCGTCACCCAAAAATCACTTCTACTACTGTCGCAAGCACTAAGCTTTCTCTTTTCATACTAGCCTGGCCCTTTGGCGGCAACGTGTTCAACGGTTCACAAGAAAACAATTTTTAAATGCTCAGTTCAAACCACTGCGAAATGTTCTTCGTATATTTGAATAGATCTCGTCGAGAATTTTAAAACGATACCGGCACAGTTATGTTGCGCTCACGGTTGCAGAGATAGACTGAGTCAAACGCAGAGGCACACCCAGAAATAATCTCATCAGGGAGCGAGAGGAGCGTCGCGCGCACAATGTAATGGGCAGTGCGGGAATTGGACTCCATACTGATTACGAATATGCTAATTAGATTATTGTGCGACACGTATTTTTAAACCTATAATGATTTCAATAGGGACCTATTTTTGTCACATGCGATCGGCCGTAAGTCTCCCCATACTATCCGCGGAGTCAGACCTAGTCTTACGTCAAAATGTGTTCTATTGCTTCCTGAAGCCAATAAAATCCAGTTTTAACTCATGAAAATCATGCCTTCGTTTCGCCTGTCGAATGTCGGATTCTCCCATATGATGACACATAAAGGAGTAATAAGAAAGTCCAAATTCTATTCTTGCGAACAAGACATTGAAGTATGTTGAATTTCAAATTAAAAGTTCTCATTTGAGAACAAACTTACTTTCGGGGAGAGTTCAACGTCGGGCACGTATTCATTCAATTTAATTAAACGTTGTTTACTGTGTAGAAGGATAACAAACTTACGTTTCTCCTATTTGTCATTCAGAGATTAAACTTGTATTTATTTTAATGTCGTCGAGTAACTGAAGTTTCGAGTTGAAGCAGAAATGGCGTCGTTATTTTGCATATGAAGAATGAATAACATTTTCGGAATTCCGTCGTTTGCGGTTCACATTATGCATGACCCTGCTCGGTATTATGGAGTACCAAGAATATGACAAATATTATATTCTGGAAACATATTTCAGTATCTGTCATTGTTGCGGGCAGGAATGCCGATGTAAACACGAAAATATTCAAAAGAAGTTGTGTTTCATTTCTTTTCTTGTGAGAGCCAGGACGTTCCTTTATCCCTGTACACCAGGTGGTTATTTTATATTTAAAGCATGTTTTATACGAACGTGAATTACATCCCCAGAAGGAAACGGTCTCATCATTCAAATTTTCTGCGAAGAAGAATATGAATATTCCAGAAATGCGTAGGTTTATTTTCAATTGGAATGAGTAGTGGATGCTGAAAAATGAAGGAACGAAGTTCTCGAGAGAAAATCCTTTGTGCCCTGAGTAAGATATGAAGTAGTACATCTGTCATATTTCTTTATGTAAGAGAGACTATTTATAATGTAAGAGACTTTTATACTCACAGGAATCCTTGTAACAAAGAAATGCATCACAAACCTACGACTTTATTTATCTATTAACCTCAGATGAAACTGCTATAACAAAGAAATTACATTATTGCCAAGAGAGGTTAATATCAGCATAAATGGCTTGGGTTATCATCAAAGCTAATATATATGGAGTGCTCGAGGATCACAATGATAGGTTACATTTCAAAAGCATGAATGGAGGAGTGTAGAACAAAATGTGGCTTCCATGTTTTTTTCACGTATTTCATTCATGATTTGTACACGGGAATTTAATTATTAACACATTATACGTAGTATAACAAGTGAGCGCCCAGTTACAGCAAAATAAGGAGATATTTAAAAATAAAGAAAAATTTAAGACTACCTCAAACAATGATAATGTAGGGACTTCTATAGTACATGTGCAATAGAAACGCGTGAAAGGAATATTATAGAGCCACCCCTATGGCGCCGTGATCTACGGGCTGTCTTCTAAGCATTCGTCCGACATAGGTCTGAATTCGACTCCCGGTGAGACGTGGATGTAGTGTTTGTCTTACGGCTCTATCTGCCTACCTTCCCTGGAAGCAGTGGCTCTACTTTAGAGACGAGCGACTGATTACAGCCCATCGAATTGCTCACGGTGGTCGTTAAGCTTTCAATCAGAAAAAATATATTAGAAGCAGATGGGGATGGCACTTTATAGTAATAGTGTGAAAATACTCAATGCTTTTGAAATTTCTGCAGCCGGGGTCACTGTAAAAATTTAAACAGCTGTTCACCGATGGAACAGTATGAAAGACAAAAAGGAATGTTAGAAGATTCACAATAAACAACATTTTAATCGCCTGAGAAATAAGGCACATTACTAAAAGCTACAACCACTTCTGTTCTCAAAGAAATGCATTGAGTCTTAGGGACACCACTAGCCTGCTTTATTGCCCACCATACTTCCTGAATCTTGCCTTACGTGGTTGCCCACGTCAGCTCTGTTTGCAGGAGGGTGTTGATACGATGTTCAACCATATCCCAAATGTGTCCTACTGGGGAGAGATCCAAAGATTTTCTAGCCATTTCAGGAGTTGAGAACGCTTATACCTTCTGAGAGATGTTTGCAGTATGCGGATGTGCATTGTCTTGCTGAAACGTGCTGCGATATTACGAAATGGATATCAACAACAAGAACCATATTATACCTGGTTACACGTACAGCTTAGCTGTCAAAGGCTGAGAGATACACTACAAATGTTCAGTCTCATAGCTGATTGCTCCGCATGCTTATGACTTTTGTGATGAACGCCGCTGGTTAAATACTCTTGAATTAATCTCCTCTCCACGTCATCACCGTAAGTGTACCTGAGAAAAAACGAACATTACTAAAAAGTGATATTTGTTGCTGAATATCACACGACACCATCGTGTTTTCAAGTTTTATCAAGTACAATTTTGTTTCAGACGCCCGGAGATGATCATTACTGGATAGCACGGCAAGCGATATTACGGTTTCCATGCGCGCAATCCTGTCTCGTTCATTCTTCGAGATAGGATCCCTCTTATGACGCAACAAGTTAAAGCCACAATTACTGATCTTCTGATGGTAGAAAGATTAGCGGAGGTAGGTTGTCGCAGAATCAAACGCAAGCATGGGCTTCCTGAGTCTTCCAGTTCCATGGTTGAGAAAGGCCGTACTTTATCTTATAAACTGTTACCAGCTACAATGCTTTGCTGCGTTGTCGTGATTCAATACGAGGAGTCGAATATTCTGGATGTCGGAGTTCAAACTGCCGTCCCCTTTCCAATGCACTCAGCTGACGATATAGTCGGGGAATATGGTCGCTTGGTATTCTCTACGAAGCTAGCGTACTTCTAAAAATCGGCGCTCGAAGCGGAAAGGTTACTTACAAAGAATACAGTCGTACTTATGACGTTACTGTAGCGGCATTTTCGCTTATATCGGTAAGCACTGAAATCGGATTGGCCCCATATTTTAAAGATGTGCACATCTCGGGCTCTTGCGATCATTGATTCAGGATTTCTGCAATTTTAGCATTGCTGTGTTCTTTGAAAAAAAAAACTCATGTAAGCAAGTGTAATGACGTACTTTGGACACTAAATTTTAAAATTATGTGATTATGGCACGAATACATTTGGGGGGGGGGATTTAACGACTGCCGTGAGCAACTCGATGAGCTATATAAGTTGGCCCTTGTCTCTAATTTAGGGCCACTAACTCCAGGGAAGTGAGAAAGCCAGCGCCTTACGTTGAACACAACGCCCATGCCGCACCTTGATTCCAATCCGGACACACCGCGAAAGAATGGTCACAAGTCAGCGCTTAAACCATTGCGGTACTGGGCCGACGAAATGAATCAGAAACAAATTACATTGCGGTTTCAGAAAGAGAAGTGTTTCAGAAGCTTGTGCGAGGAATTTCTTAGGAATTCACAATCGTAGTACAGTAGCATGCCTAAGATTTCAGCAGTATTTGAAATCATTGAGCAACAAAATGTCGATATACTTTGTTTAATCAACATTTGTTTCTCAGTTTTTTCAAGATGTCCATAAGCCACGTATCTGCACTATTCGTCCGTAATTATGTGATTGCTATTCTGGAATTGCGTACAAATTATGATGTAGTTTGTCATGTATATTAAAATAATAATATTTATGAACTACTATTCTTACTTTTGTATCTACACCGCCTTTGAAAACTGACAGAATATGGGATTAATGACGAAATTGTATGAAGTCGTGTACATATATACGAAGCAAGTATCACTGAATTCATGCTAAAGTCACACTAAGCGATGCAAAATAAACTGTCTGAGCACAATACAAACTAATGCATTTTAGCTTTGACAGTTAAAAGATGAAACTTATTTGCAGCTGAAGAGTAGACAAGATAAAATAATGAAAGGCAAAATCTTTCGAGGTTACTATAACCTCATCATCAGGCCGAGTTCTGTAAGTAACGAGCATACACATGAATGTATAACAGTCTTTCCATAGTGTATATACTCATATGTATGCTCATTCCTTACAGCACTCGGTCTGATGATGAGGTTATAGTAACCTCGAAAGATTTTGCCTTTTATTATTTTAACTTGTGTACTTAAAAAAAAATGTCATCTCTTAACTCGCAAAGCTAAAATGCATTAGTTTGTATCGTGCTCAGATAGTTCTTTTTAATTGCTTAGTGTACATATGTACATCGAGTAATGACTGAATTACGTTCCTCTTCCTAATACCTCCTGCACTCTCCTTCCGAACTGAAAATAGCATCCATCCGACCTGTCGTTAAGTGTACAAGGTGTCTGTATAGTTATGTGGAGATTTGCAACCACGCTGTTTGTATCACAATTCCCAGTTCCGGCATGGGGCTCGCTGGGTTGCCCAACTGCTTCTTCTGGATTTCCACAACCCGCAGATATTCAGTTGAGTTCAGGGGAGATGAGTTTGGGGACCTCTAAAGATGTCTCACAACATTCTCCAAATGTTCAATTGGGTTTAGTTCGGGCAAGTTTGGGGGCCATTCAAGATGTCTTATGTTAGCTCTGTGTTCGTCAAACTATCCCTGTGAGAGACGAGCTCGACGATATGGGGCATTAACGTCCTAAGAGAAACCATCCCTGCTCTAGATGGACGTACAACATTGGGAAATGCGCATAGTCCGAAAACAGTACCTGCTTGTAGTTGGCCTTCATACGTTGTTCTACACACTTCAGAGATATCACTGCATGGCAGCTAAATAGGAACCATAAAACACAACCTTCATCTGCGCTCTGAATAGTTGTTGTCCCGTGTCATGCGTTTATAGCCTCATGCTACTCACACCAATTGGAGACCTAACCATCGGTGGAATGGAGCACATATTGGAGTCTATCGAGCTAGAACACTGCTTTCAATCTTCTACCGTCCAGATAAAATGCTCTTGGCACCAAGGGAGTAATTTACCTAGAGGAGCGGTTGCAAGCAAACAGTAGTGTATGGGGCATCTCTTCTTGTATCCCATCAGTGCTGCCACCCAACGCATACAGGCGTGGGACCTTCAGGTTGACCCATGGAGTATTGTGCCTTTAACAGCAGAAATATCCTGTACACAGAGCTTCACATATCCTTCACTTATGGAATACATCTTTCGCCAACATTTAGTGGGGTGGCGCCGTTTCGTTTCTTTACCACTATATGTACACTTTAACCACAGTACCTCTCGAACAGTTCAAAATTGCCGTTGTTTCCAAAATGGGCGAAACGACCTTTCCTGCACTCAGTATTTGGCTTTCGTAAACTGTGGGTGTTACCCAAAACATACGTGATGGGTAACACCATAACTGAACCATCCAACTGTTACATACTATCTTTTAGCCAACAGGTTAGGACTTGTTCCTAGTTAAGGCTATCATTTTCCATGAAGAGTATTTCGTAACCTGTTTATGGTCGCAGGTCATAGAGGAGAGACATAATCTTTCCCCAACGCCGTATAATGATGAGCCAGCGATGTCTCATTACGGACAGTAACCCTAGCCCAACACCGAACATTAAGCAGAGTCTGACCACTCGGTCACCAAAGTGACGAGTTATATACTGGTGTCCAAAACCTAAGATCAAACATTATTTCGAAATGTTACAGACACAAAATCGGACGCAAAATCTTGTGGCAAATTTCAGTAAAAGCCGGTGCACATAGAAAATGTCGAATCGTGCGAACAGGGATCACCTGATACCACTAAAATGGATAAACGAGAAAAGAGCGCAGTAGGTGATGTGTGTTAGAAGGAAAGCCTAATTACGAAGGCATAAAGGTACGAACGTATAATTTACGTTATGTCTCAAAATCCTCATCTAGAGGTGAAGAATTATCGGGGAGCTTGTAAGAGGCCGCCAAGTAAGTGAAGCTGCCACGGAGTCTGAAGTCGCGGACACTGTTCCATCCAGGCTGTCGTCAGCGTTTGAGAATAATAGAATGTGTTCCAGACGTATGCTAGGATGTCGCCCTTTCTCAGTTACGACGAATTAAGACATATTTTTGGTTGTAACAGCAAAATACATTCCCAGCACCACAGCTGGTCAACTTGCGAGTCGGTTCCTTTAGAACACACGAATGTGGATATCCCGACAAACTGTGGCAAGACTTCTGCGACGTATAGGAACATATGCCCGAACATCCCTCTCTGCAGATCTCAACGAAGCGCACGTTTTTAGTGGTGTCGTATCCACAGGAAGTGGACACGTCATCAATGGGCCAATGTACTCTTCTCAGATGAGAGTCGTTTCAGTATGTCCTGCGATTTTTAAAAGTCAGTTAATCTAACGTCTAAATGGTACTGCGTGTTAGCACGAGAATGTGCAAGAAATGGACAGATACGGCAGTGCCGGGTTTTGATGTAGGGGGCTTCATGATTAATGCACGCATCGAGCTACAGGTGCTGGAAAATGGAACTATGACGGGGGAACGATGTTGCAACGTTCTTCTACGTGGAATGACAACGCGACACCTCATAGTACGAGAGTAGTGTAAAAACTTCTGGGGATCCAAGATATTCATCACATCGACCAGCCAGAACACTTCCCAGACCTCAACCCCATCCAACATATTTAGGACGCAAAGGGGAGACTCACTCATGATCGAAACCTCCTTTCAGAAAACAAGCAGGGTCTCATCCGTCTAAAAACAAATTTTCGCTAGATTACTACGAGGCTTATGCAATTCTTACAATGGAACTCGGGGTGTTTGGTGGATGGCAGTGACGAAAGCACTGAATATAAGTAATATAACTGTTGAACATTAAAATTGAATTGTATATAGTAGTTCCCACATTTTATTTATTCCAGGGGCTGTAATTAACTTAAACGTGAGCAACATAATATAGTAAGATGATACACGTCTTTAAGGGTATTCATTTAACCACGCAGCTGTAGTGTTCCTTATTTTAGGTTGCACATAATACACTGGTGTGCGAAAATTAAAGGACGAAGTGGAGAAATTAGCATAAGAGCGGAACGGACAGGTAGAATGGTCCGAAAGACCACTCAAGAGATAGACTAGGGTCCCGTACGGTAGGGCATGCGCATATATGCAGCATGACGTAGTGGGGGGAGGGGTCGGAAAGATATAAAGCACACGGACGGTGTACGCTCAGCAATTCGGAGAAAGCCATTGCACGGTGTACATCGGTTTGAACGACGTCGAGTTGCTGCCACCATGTGATGTGGCCTACGGGCAATCCAGTAGACGACATCTGGATCACCTTTCCCCAGGTCGCGTCATTGGGAAGTTGGAAGAATGTTTAAGTCTGACTAGTGTGGCCGAGTAGTTCGGGATCGCTCACAGCATCGCTTTACGAGCTTGGAGAGCGTTTAAAACGACAGGAACAGCTGTCCGAGAGTTTCGCATTGGTTATCCACGAGCAACCACGGCGGCGGGTGACCGGTATATTGTCCTAAAATCGAGAAGAGACAGACTGCAGACAGCAGAAGAAATCGCAAGGCACATGCAACACACAACTGGACTTCCGTTATCGCGTTTTACAGTGGCCAGGAGCCTGCACAAATGTGATCTATTTGCGTGACGACCAGTACGATGTGTGTCATTAACGCCTGTTCATTCATCGGAGACGGCGGTTTCTGTGGTGCCAGGAACAAAAGAACTGGATATATCAGCAATGGGGTCGAATTCTGTTTACGGATGAGAGCCGATTTAGTCTGACGAGCGATTCTGGACGTATACACATCTGGAGAAAGCAGGGAACACGCAAACACACCTCCAACATAATTGAAAGGGACCGGTTTGGAGGTGGCGGAGTTCTCGTTTGGGTTGGTATCATGCTTGGTGGCCGTACGGACCTCCACATCTTCCAACGAGGTTCAGTCACTGGTGTCCGCTGCTGTACCGAGGTTCTCCCGCCTTACGTGCGTCTGTTTAGCGGTGCTGTGGGTCCTGAGTTCCTCTTCATGGACGACAACACTACACCTCATCGTACAGTGGCTGTCGCAGAGCTGTTGAAGAGTGAAGATATTCAACGCATGAATTGTCCCGCAAGGTCTCCGGACCTAAATCCAATCGAACACGTGTGGGACCTTCTCGGGAGACACTTGGCAGCACGTCCCCAGCCGCTAGCAACGCTTCCGCAGCTGCGATTGGCGCTACAAGAGAAATGGGCCTCGATGCCTCAACAGCTCCTTGACAAGGTCATTCTTAGCATGGATAGACGTTGTAAATCCTGCAACGCAGTCAGGGGTGATTATATCCCCTACTAAAGACTGGATTTTTCTTGGCAGCCGCCTGTCAAATGGAAGTTTCTGTCTTCTGTTCAATTGTGCTCGAAGCTACCTTTTCATTAAAGTGCCTTTGAATCCTTTGCATTCCTTGTTTTGACGGTTTTGCTCACTTGTCCCATATTCTTACATCTTGGGGATCTTATGGTATAATTTGAGTCGATGTGGAGCACTTCTGCACGACGTTACAATCGAAAAACCATCTCGTCCTTAATTTTTGCACCGCAGAGTATATACTTGTTAATTAGACTAGGGTTTATCAGGCTTTTTGGACAAATCCATGAATTGTAAGGTGTGGTTGATAATTATTCCCTATCAATGTTGTAACAGTATTCACAGTGCGTCAAAGAATTTTTAAGACTGGGTCTGGAAAATGAAATAGAAACAAGAAATTATAATTTGTTTTAGTTTGCTATTCAAAATAAGTCCCTCCGGCTGCAATACACTTGTTACAGCGATTTAATAATGATTCAAATGCCTGTTTCAGTACACTTTGCAGAATTGCCTCCAAAGCACGCGTCGAAGCTGTTTATATGATCGAAATATCATCAAAATAACACCCTTTTAACGGCATTTTAAGTTTTGGGAACAAAGGAAAGTCGCAGGGTGCTAAATCAGGTAAATACGGTGGATGATTCAACACACAGACGTTATTTTTCGCCAAAAATCGACGAACAAGAAGTGAGGTGTGACTGGGTGCATTATCGTGCAACAAACACCAACTGTTTTCTTCTCGATATTCTGGACGAATGCGACGACTTCTGCCCATCAAAGGCCTCAAAACATTTAAATAAAACTCACCAGTAATTGTTTGTCCACTTGGAACAAATTCTTTGTGGATAATAACCCTTACTATCGAAGAATGTAATGAACATTGTTTTGATTTTCGATGGAACTTTTCTTGTTTTTTTTTTTTTTGGCTTGTGGCGAGTTTTTACTTCCATTCCATACTTTGTCGCTTTGTTTTAGGATCATATTGAAAACGCTATGTTTCATTACCAGTAACAATCGTTTTTAAGAAGTGTGGATCATTTTCAGCGGCTGAAATGATGTCTCTGCAATGTGCACTTCTCCTTGATTTTTGTTCATTGGGTAACGCGTGTTTAACAAATTTAGCACATACTTTTGTTTTGCCCAAATCTTCATGCAGGATAGTTCGAATCGTTTCTTTGTTGATGTTTAAAGACTCTTCCATCATTCTTAGTGACGCACATCCATTGTTTGCCACGAAATCACGCACTTTTTCAAAAATCTCAGGTGTCCTAGATGTACTTGGTCTTCCGGTATGCTTATCATCTTCTAGCGTCTCTCTTCCGTCCAAAAAACGTTTATGCCACAGGAAAACATTTGATCTACTTAAACAAAACTCCCCGTAAACTTGTTTCATTATTTGGTACGTTTCCGGGGCACTTTTAATAAGTTTTGCGTTAAATTTAATAACAGCCTTTTGTTCCATCTTAATAATTCAAAACGAAAAAAATTTTACTTCTCTAATGAACGCCCATTTCGTTTGAGTTACTTTAACAACTGCGCAGTTTTTTGGCAGAAAGCAAGCAGATGGTCACGGTTTATAACGCATTTGCGATTACACTGGTGGCGCCACCGTAGGCTGAAATCTAGCGCCAGTCTTAAACATTCTTTGACGCACTGTGTATAATAGAAGTCCTATAACTCTATCAGCAGGTTAAAGCACTAAGTCTCACTGCTCGCATTTTTTACAAAATTTGTATGAAGACGTGAACGTCAAAACGATGGACTGCTAGCCCAGAGAACTTCTGGTGCTTGGAAAAATGGATCTACCAAGAAGCAAAGCGAAATGACCTCTGCTCTGAAGGCAGAGTGCAGGAGCATATCGTTGTACATTTACAAAAAAAGCAAGATAGAAAAGCCGATGAAGACTATTTCCGGAAGACCAGAATCCACCATAAGGGCCAACGGTTTCAGCACATAATATGAATTTTTCTCTAAATACAGATAATTTGTAGGCATGCAAATATCCGGTTATTAAATCTTTGGTAAATGGGAAGTTTAGCGTCCTAACTTATTTAGCAGAAAATTTCGAGAAGTTTCGAAGACAACAGGACATACATATTTTAAAGTATGTAATTTGATGTGAAATGGCGAAAACATTTCAGGTTTACAAGGTATTTTAAAGATTTTTCCCGTAAAATTTACCGACAAGAACGGGATGTCAACACATGCTACGAGGACTTCACCCTCATCACCGTCACGTCATCGAAATGATCTTCGGCTCGTGCTGCAGCGGACACTTTATATACGGTAAACAAAGATACAGGTAAATCTTTTCATCTTACAACAATATGCTTTGCTCGAGAAGAGTTCTAAATTTACGATTATTGACTGTAGAAAGGGTGTTACAACTTAGTTTTTAAGAGGATTACGAAAAAAAAAAAAAAAAAAAATACCGACAAAAAACTTTGTTTCGGCAGGTCCAGAAGATCACAAAATGGCGGCGTCCGCACATCATGAATTACATCGCTTCGCTGGAGCCTCGGACGACATTGCAGCGGCGCTTGCGAATAAGCGCGCCGCAGCGTGTGTTTACATTTCCGTACTTGCATGAAAATGTTACGGTAAAAATCTTTAAAAAAGTGTTGTAAAGCTGAAATTTTTTTCGTCATTTCATATCGTATTATATACTTTAAAATATGTATATAACATGTTCTCGAAATTTTCAGCCAAGTAATTTAAGACGCTAAACTAAACATTTACCAAACCGTTTACCAGCTGGAACGATGCAACTCGGTGTTAGCAAAATGGGGTGAAATCAGCTCGAATATATTCAATGTCTAATAAGTGGACCAAACATGGCTTGCGCCGCCCCGGTGGCGCAGTGGTCTAAGGCGCTGGCCTCTGATCATTCGTCCGTAAGGGGTCCGGGTTCGAATCCCGGTCAGGCATGGATGTTGTGTTTGTCTTACGGCACTGGCTCTCTCCCTTCCCTGGAACCAGTGACCCTAAATTAGGGACGGGCGACTGCTTATAGCCCATTGAGTTGCTCACGGTGGTCGTTAAACCTCCAACCAAAAAAAAAAAAAAAAAAAAAAAAAACATGGCTTGAATGAATGAATCTGCGCACCAAAAGCTTTGCTTTCCTCTTGATTTTGTAATTCAAAGTTGTCATTTTGAGGAATGATTGACACCACTACTTTCCCACAGATCACCTGTTAAAGGTACTATAACAAAGGCTGCGCACCTAAGCTATGAAAGAGGGTGTTTACTTACTTGATTCTACTCAGTGGCACGATGACCGTGAAAGGAAGATGACAGGTTACGGTTAGTACTGATGACATGAAAGGTTGAAAGGAACTGTTTTGCCGTTGGTTTAATAAACCCTGCCGCTATGTAAACATTTCTGTTTGGGGAGCTTAGAAAATTATGGGCACCATTTGGTTCAGGTACATTAGATGCTTAACGGTAAACCATAAGACAGTGTGTGCTCTATTTTTAACTTTCCATTTTAATTTGCCTTTTACTTATGTACATTTTTGTTTGTCGTTATCTTCTACTGTGACGTACCTGCCAGCAGGACGCACACTACAAAACGGCAGATGGCAGTCAGAACAAACGTCCGCGTAGCTCAATTGGTACAGTGACTTCGTACGGAATGAGAGAATCTGGGTTCGGATCCTGGCGTGGACAGAAATGACGGAGAAATTTACTTCGTTATAATGGCGCCCGAACTTTCCGGATGACCCGGCCGTTCAAAATCTCTCAATGGTGTGATGTTCTTTCCACACCGCGAGATAGGAAAAATCAGAGAATCCCTTCTCCGACGCTTCGAAAAATAAAAATGTGTGATGTTGCATTCCACACACTAGATTGACTGGGCCGCCCCGGTGGCGCAGTGGTCTAAGGCGCTGACCTGTGATCATTCGTTTGTAAGGGGTCCGGGTTTGAATCCCGGTCAGGCATGGTTGTTGTGTTTGTCTTACGGCACTAGCTCTCTCCCTTCCCTGGAACCAGTGACCCTAAATTAGGGACGGGCGACTGCTTATAGCCCATTGAGTTCCTCACGGTGGTCGTTAAACCTTTAATCCAAATCCAAATCCAAAAAAGATTGACTGGGAGTTCTTGAGTGCACGTTCTACAGCGGATGGATGCCTGCAACGATTCATGGTCACGGCTGACCCGTGGGCCATGCCCCGGGCCTCTTTCGGGGAGGGAGATGTGACGTACCTGCCAGCAGGACGCACACGACATAAAGGCAGATAGCAGTCAGAACACACGTCCGCGTAGCTCAATTGGTAGAGTGACTTATTCCGGAATGATTGAATCTAGGTTCGAATCCTGGCACGGAGAGAAATGACGGAGAAATTTACTTCGTTATACTACATAATAAAAATTACATCCGAAGACTCATCAGTTTTTACCCTTTGGGGATATACAGTGCACTAGCAGTTAGTCAATCCACGCGTACTGATATAAATACAAGGACCATGAAAAATGAGAGAGTGATTAGGCTACTTGTTGTTCTGTATATTACGTCTGCTATTTTGCAATTTTCGATGCTATTACGACTTTCTCCTTTGCACATTATGTTATGCGAGTATGTCAAGATTTCATGATTTGTTACCGGTGTTGTAAACAATTTAAGAATTCACGCTCCTTTGCCCCGTAGTCCTGTCCAAAAGTTAATGAGTGACTCTGTTTTACCTTTGTGTGTTTTTGGAACAGTTTTTCAACATGCATGCATCTTATAATAATTTTTTCCTATAAATTCAATATTTTGCTTTGCACTGAAATTCCATGCATGTGTTATTTTCTTTAAGAATGAATGACTGCTGGGAAAGAAATAATTTCCCCATTTACTTGCCTTAATTACATAAAGCACATGAAATGAATGCCACTCTGTTGCAGAATAAGCAAATAGGAATTAATTTTATTTACAAGAAACACTGGCTTGCACTAAAAATCCTACCAGAAATTTATTCTTTTAAAAAAAAACTGCCCTGAGGTCAGAGTTTCTCTAGATTTGAAGTTAATATGAAACAAGATATGTTTCCTAAATAATTTACACATAAGCTAAGTATTTTATTTGCGTAAACCCTTGAATGCACGAGCAGGCTAGCTCCTGTGTTCAACTGAAAGGAGATCTCTTCCAAGAAACCTCAAATATCGATATATATTGCGCAGAAACAGATTTCATATTCATTAGGGAAAAACAGAGGCATGTAGTGTAATCTCCCAAATCCCATTTTTTGGAATGATCAAGCAGCTGTACCTTACTTAAAAAATAAAAGCAATGTATCTGCTAGATTCTTTTTAGAAACAGTTTCTCTAAATTCCAAGAAAATATAAGACATTATAAACGCGCATTGAATAAAGGATGGGACACACTCGCAGTAAACAAACTAGATCTCCTGAAGAAATGAGCCACCCGATTTTTGCTAGAACTCCTTTCATTATTTGCAAATTTATAGTTTTTGCCAGGAAATTGATATTTACTACATGCCGTAGTTTTCCCCTGTATGGATGCATTAAATTCATTTCCGATTATTTCAAGGCATTCTACAGTTGTTTCAATTCTTATTGGATTTTCATTTTGCAATGGACAACTGATATCAAAGTCTCCTTGGCTCACGCAAGCATTTTATTCATAAGATCAAAATAGAAAGCCTTAGCAAATAAAAGTCGTAAAGAAGGTTTTCAAAAAACAAATAAAAATAGCAAGCGGATAAAATTACGCGACATTTTGTTTCTCGGAATCTCCGCATTCGATGATCTCGGAATTTCCGTGAATTCTCTACGAATGGAAGTACTTTGGTAAATCTAAGAACATATCTGATTCAGTTCTTGGAATTCCTGAGAAGGATTAACGGTATACTCCGCAGATTTCAGCTTTATTCGGAAAACATACAATGATGTATTGAATTCAAGTGCTGCAGAAGAAATATTTTAATTAATTTGATAGTTTTATTTGAGTCCTCTATAGGTAGGAGATTTTTGCCCCCGTTTTCGAAGGATATAACTTTATTCCTATCCGAAACTTGAAATCCTCCATTCAAACCAGAAATTTACAAAACTGTTTGCCCGCTGTCAATACCGAAATCACTGGCATATTCTCAATACGTTCGCAAGAAGGAAAGCTGTGGACTACACTATGTTCCCGAGACCTCTGACATCTGTCCAGGTTTGTAGGAAACTACTGTGACGCTATATCTTGGGACATATTTGAATCGCATACATTACCTAGGAAAAGATAAGAGCGATATCATTCTCCGCTTTGGAGAGAGAGCGTCAAAATCGATTCCATTTTTTTGAAGCGGGGCAAAAATTGTATATAGTGCGTGTGTCCGGAAGAACGATGGAGAGGAACTCCCACTAAAATGTTCAGTGCAAACAGTTGAAACGCATAGTTGAAATTAACGTTCCTTTTATGTTTCCATATCTAAAGTACATTTGATTTTCTCTGGTTAAATGTTTTCTGAAGGTAATGTCACGAATTCCTGCTCGATAAGTTTGAGTTTGGTAGCACCTGCCAACAGGTCGAAGCGCAATCTACGTAGGCACAAAGAAAAAGTAGTAGTTGTTGTGTTCAACGATCTTCAGGCAATCTTGATTTGATGTTATCGAAGGCTACGTTTAAGGCAGTGTTATTGAAGACAGTTTTACTAGGGCAATCTTTATAGCTAGCACTGAGAGATCGATTTATATATGGATTAATATTTATGCTGTATGAAATCCAAAGTACTTTCGATAACTTATTGTTACATGAAATTATTGCAATGTATCTTAATTGTGCTAGGAGGTCTTTTTGACAATTGACCTGCATTTGGGTATAATGAAGAAGTGAAAGTTTATTTGTACGTTAATCAAGCCTGGTCATTATCTCTTGCAATGCATAATTAGTAAGTTTTATGGCTAGTTAAGACTTTCAGCGATATCATAGGATTGAACCTCTACCGGTTCACCAAAAATTAATTCAATGAGGTTCAGCGTTAAGCTAAGCCCTGAGTGCGTTACATTGAAGCTAAAGCTAACAGTCTTTAACCGTTTGGCTCAGCAGTAAAACAAACTTAACGTACCAGTTCAACTTAAAGTTCCAATTAAACACTAAAACTTTACACAAAAAGCTGCGTCATTCGGTGCAAACGCTAAAACGTTGCGTAAACTCTCACTTCCATGATGCCTGCTGATTCAGCATGGTATATGAAAGCGTGTTCGGTGAACATGATGTTGTCAATCACTGATTAACATTCGAAAGTAGCATTTCTTTTGCTTGGGGGTTGATTGACCACCGAGATCAACTCAATTGGGTATAAGCAGTCGCTCGTCTGTAAGTTAGTGCCACTGGTTGCAGGAAAGGAGGAGAGCCAGTGCCGTAAGACAAGCAACACATTCGTGACTCATCGGGGTTCGAACCAGCACCCTTCTCGGACGAATTATCAGAACTTATATCACTGAGCCACCGGACCAGCAAAGCATCATTTTCGGTGTACCTCTAGCAAATCTCATGAACTGTCGCATTTTTCTTACGAACAGTTGTCTACATATATAAACCAGAAAGCCGTTTTTAATTATTTTGATTTATCGTGCAACCTGATTAAGAAACCATGCGCAATTCAATTCGTCCATCATGTGACTCAAGCAAAATGTGATCCCGTCCATCCACTGATCGGTCACTACTATATGATATAGACACCTACTTTCACTTTGCTGCTATAGTTAATGGGGCATAAGAAATAGAAGGAGATGCACTACTCGTGATTGGTTCAAATACATTGCACCATACTATTAGCTTCCATAATCACGTACTTTTTAGAGGGCATTGTTCATTGAAGGCCCAGAAACACAGATTAACTTTTTCGTGCTGAATACATTAAAACTGAGACCAGAGTTGTTGTCGCGCATTATATGACCAGACGAATCGGTTTCACTGGACAGATAGCACCAAATGAAGGATACACACCAGAAATCAGCTAGTTCTGCAAAGCTTGATGTAAGCTGTCGTGTTCCCGTAAAGGCTGTGCAAACTCAAAGAGCATGTGGAAGTAGAAACTTCTTTTCATCCTATATGGGCGATTCGAACAATCTTTGTCGTCTGCGTGAATGGCCGATTTGGGCGGTATGGTTGTGTTAGACTTCATGGCGACTTAAGGCATCCCTGCATGGATTGTTATCCAGAAGCAGCCGTATTTACCAGATACACCTTTACCAAGACCGTGTAGAATGTACAAGGCCATGACATTAGAGAGATGAGTTTCCTCTGTTTGTGGCATCACGCTTATGATATACTGCCTGCTATGTCGTAGTTGTGCTTGACTTTATGCAAAACAGCGTTGGAAATCAATCGGAAAACTTGGTTTCCGCGAGATATCACTAAAGAGGGAACTCATGTCTCTAATGTCATGGCATTGTATTTTGTAGACGGCCTTGCTTTTACCCACTGATTGATACCTTTAACTTTCCATTCACTTTAGCCTCTCCCATGCAAGTAGTGCAAATGAATTTCTGCTGTTTTTTGCACGTATGAACTCTGAAACTGCGTGCTATTTTTTTAAAAGGAATAACAAGAAGAAAGCGCTCTAATGTTGATCTATCTCGTTCTTCTTCTCGGCCTCATTTCCATTTCTTTCCCTCAGTCTTTGTGAGTCTATGTCTTTTCTGCTGTCAATTCCTGTTTCCCTTCCCACATTTTTCAAGCTTACTTTGTGTTTTTTGTCTATCTCTGTCTCTCTATTGTGAAGCAATTATTCATCTTTTTCTATCTCTAATGTGCCCTATCTTGGTTTTTCCTTCTCAGCTGCGCTCTATCTATCTGGAAATCTCTCTAAGTATCTTCTTGACTTTCTCCTGAATTGTTTTCTTTTTCTTTTTCTCTGTCTTTCCTAGTCTTCCTGTGTTACTCTTTCTTTCTGTCTGCTCCAGTCACTTTCCGCTTTTTTCACGTTCTCTCAATTTGTCACGTTCTCTCTCTGTTTTTCCCTATGTATCACCCATTCACTTTCACTTTCTCCAAATCTGCTTTCTCCGTATCTCTAAGTCACTCTCTACTGTTTCCTCTTTCTCTCAATCTATTATTTTCTGTTTCAGTATCTCCCAGCTACTCTCCCGTCTTTAGCTCCCTCAATATTTTCTATCTCGTCTTTATTTGTCTAAAATCATCTTTCTAGGTTACACAGTATTTGTCTCTTTTCCCCTTCCTCCACCTCGCTCAAACTTTCCTTCCTTTGCAGTTTTTCTATATTTTTTCTCTTTAAGTAGCTCCTGATGTGTCTTTCTTAATATCTGGCTTTCTTTCTTAGTCTTGCTTTGAGTGCCTTGAAATCTCTCTCTGGTCATTATTTCGAAATATCCTACTCTTTTTCCCTTTACTTGGTAACAAATCCATTGTCTTCGAGAAATTTCTGAGACTACGGCACAGGTAAACATACCATACCATCCTGCGCTATCTGGGAGACGCGGATTCGATTTCCGCTTCTGGACGACGACATTTTCGAGTTTTCGGATATTATCTAACTTACCATCCTTGTCATATTTACACCAAAAAACGGATTGACTTCTTCAAAATTCGTATTGTATGATGTAAACCCGTATCCATTCATGATCTATCTGTTCCTCCGGGCAATCAAGGGATAGGATTCTTAACCTCCAGATTCGTTAAACCTGAATGCCGGGTGCTTCGACTACCGAATCCTGTGATGGTTATATTCAAATTAATCAGAAACTTGAGACTGGGCCATTCTGGGTAGGTTATCATACCCGGGCGCTATCTAGAAGACGCAGTTTCGACTCCCGCTATAGAAAACCGAAATTTTCAAGTTTTCGGATATTATCTGACTTACCATCTTTGTCATATTTACACCACAAAACGAATTGTTATCTTCAAAATTTGAAATTTTCGTTTATTTGCCAAGGATGTATGAAGGAATTTAGGATATTTTTGGAATGCTGAATTCTAAAATGGCATTAATTTTACCGAATTGAATTTAGTTTTTGAAATAATAGACAGCACTCAACTTATGATTTTTACCTCAGCTCAGTACGATCTGCGGTTGCTGATATATAAAACAGGGTCTGTATTTTTTTATTCTTTTTTTTTTGTATTGAAGGTTAAACGACCGCCATGAGCAACTCAATGGGCTATGAGCAGTCGCCCGTTCCTAATTTAGGGTCATTGGTTCCAGGGAAGGGAGACTGTAAGACAAACACAACATCCAAGCCTCGCTGTATTCGAAGCCGGACTTTTCTCGGGCGAATGGTCATAACCCAGCGCTTAGATAACTACGCCACCGGATCGGCTTTTTACTCTTTAACATTGTTTTTATCTAAGCAATCTTTAATCAAATCCTATTTTTAACATTGTTTTTATCTAAGCAATCTTTAATCAAATCTTATTTTTAACATTGTTTTTATCTAAGCAATTTTAATCTAATCTTATTTTTAACATTGTTTTTATCTAAGCAATCTTTTATCAAATCTTATTTTTAACATTGTTTTTATCTAAGCAATCTTTAATTAAATCTTATTTTTAACATTGTTTTTATCTAAGCAATCTTTAATCAAATCTTATTTTTAACATTGATTTTATCTAAGCAACCTGTAATCAAATCTTGTTTTTAACATTGCTTTTATCTAAGCAATCTTTATAATCAAATCTTTTTTTAACATTGATTGTATTTAAGCAATCTTTAATCAAATCTTATTTTTAACATTGTTTTTATCTAAGCAATATTTATTCAAATCTTATTTTAACAATGTTTTTATCTAAGCAATATTTAATCAAATCTTATTTTTAACATTGTTTTTATCTAAGCAATATGTAATCAAATCTTATTTTTAACATTGTTTTTATCTAAGCAATCTTTAATCAAACCTTATTTTTAACATTGTTTTTATTTAAGCAATCTTTAATCAAATCTTATTTCTAACATTGTTTTTATCTAAGCAATCTTTAACCAAATCTTATTTTTAACATTGTTTTTATTTAAGCAATCTTTAATCAAATCTTATTTCTAACATTGTTTTTATCTAAGCAATTTTTATCAAATCTTTCTTTTAACATTGTTTTTACCTAAGCAATCTTTAATCAAATCTTATTTTTAACATTGTTTTTATCTGAGCAATCTTTAATCAAATCTTATTTTTAACATTGTTTGTATTTAAGCAATATTTAACCAAATCTTATTTTTAACATTGTTTTTATTTAAGAAATCTTTAACCAAATCTTATTTTTAACATTGTTTTTATTTAAGCAATCTTTAATCAAATCTTATTTTTAACATTGTTTGTATTTAAGCAATATTTAACCAAATCTTATTTTTAACATTGTTTGTATTTAAGCAATCTTTAACCAAATCTTATTTTTAACATTGTTTTTATTTAAGCAATCTTTAATCAAATCTTATTTCTAACATTGTTTTTATCTAAGCAATATTTAACCAAATCTTATTTTTAACATTGTTTTTATTTAAGCAATCTTTAATCAAATCTTATTTTTAACATTGTTTTTATCTAAGCAATATTTATTCAAATCTTATTTTAACAATGTTTTTATCTAAGCAATATTTAATCAAATCTTATTTTTAACATTGTTTTTATCTAAGCAATATGTAATCAAATCTTATTTTTAACATTGTTTTTATCTAAGCAATCTTTAATCAAACCTTATTTTTAACATTGTTTTTATTTAAGCAATCTTTAATCAAATCTTATTTCTAACATTGTTTTTATCTAAGCAATCTTTAACCAAATCTTATTTTTAACATTGTTTTTATTTAAGCAATCTTTAATCAAATCTTATTTTTAACATTGTTTTTATCTAAGCAATATTTATTCAAATCTTATTTTAACAATGTTTTTATCTAAGCAATATTTAATCAAATCTTATTTTTAACATTGTTTTTATCTAAGCAATATGTAATCAAATCTTATTTTTAACATTGTTTTTATCTAAGCAATCTTTAATCAAACCTTATTTTTAACATTGTTTTTATTTAAGCAATCTTTAATCAAATCTTATTTCTAACATTGTTTTTATCTAAGCAATCTTTAACCAAATCTTATTTTTAACATTGTTTTTATTTAAGCAATCTTTAATCAAATCTTATTTCTAACATTGTTTTTATCTAAGCAATCTTTATCAAATCTTTCTTTTAACATTGTTTTTACCTAAGCAATCTTTAATCAAATCTTATTTTTAACATTGTTTTTATCTGAGCAATCTTTAATCAAATCTTATTTTTAACATTGTTTGTATTTAAGCAACCTTTAATCAAATCTTATTTTTAACATTGTTTTTATCTAAGCAATCTTTAATCTAATTTTATTTTTAACATTGTTTTTATCTAAGAAATCTAAAATTAAATCTTATTTTTTACATTGTTTTTATCTAAACAATCTTTAATCAAATATTATTTTTAACATTGTTTTTCAAGTTTACCCATTGCATATATTAATATTGTTTGTTTTTTTTGCATAGAAGTGTGAGTTCTTCATGAAGAGGCTGCTTAAACAATCCTAATGCATCTTGCTACATTGTGGCGAATAGACTCTGCAAACCAAAGAAAAAACATCACTGACATTGCAAGTCAAGCATATCTTGCTTATTTTGGAGTGAAGCTTAGAGAGCAAGATATGTCTTGTGTTCCCCATAAAGTTTACAAAACCGGTGTAGAATGCCTGTGACAGTGCAAAAATTGAGATAGCAAAAGTTTAAACCTTGGTGCGCCTATAAGGTGGACAGAAAGACAAAACCTTAACGATGAATGTTATTTTTGTGTTGTGAATGTGAAAGGCCTAAATTGCTACAAGAAATATAAGAGCCACACTGCGAAGACGTTCCCATACCAGCGTTTACCTCACTGCCTGACCTTCCCTTTTCAGATGCTGAAGAAATGCGGGACGTGGAGTGCAGCATTGGTGATATCAGTGGAAATGAATATGAAAGAAGATTTTCAACACCTCAACAGTTCTCATGAAGACATCTCAATGATACGACACGGGACCTCAATCTATCAAAGCAAGCATCTGAATTTTTAGCATCCAGGCTGAAATAAAAGAACTGTGCGAAATTAGAAGTTAAAATAACAGCTTTTCCGACAAGGAGGAGGAAATAAATCCATACTTTAGCCAGGATGAAGAAATTGTATACTAAAATAACATTCCTGCACTTCTACAAACGAAACTACCGGAGTATCGACTAGAAACTTGGCGCTATGCATCTCTTCCAATTGCTCACTTAACAAAATTTAGAGAAAAATATGAAAATGGTCTTGCAGGAGCTCTGTTATCATGAGCCCCAGTGCTCTATTAGTGTTGATCTAGAGATAGTGAACTCCTTGCTTGGGCAGCAAAATGGATTCATGAAGTACACTTGTTTCATCTAACATTATTAACGAGCCAGTGGTTCACATAGAAAAAATCATTCTCCCATCACACAGTGTCAAGCTTAGATTGATAAAATAATTTGTTAAGGTCTTGAACAGAGATGGCTATTGCTTCAAATACTTTTGTAGATCGTTTCTTGGCCTGAGTTTGAAAAACTAAAATCACGAACCTATTATTATCTTCAAATTCCTAAACTCGAATTTCACAAACGTTTTGGATAATGTTGAAACCTCTGCCTGGTGCAGCTATGTCTTATTTGTAAAATACTTCTCGGGTAACCATAAAGCACACAATCATGAAGATTTGGTGCAAAACATGCTCGCTCAGTTTAAAAAGTTTAGTACGAATGTAAACGTAAACGCACATTTTCTCCATAGCCACTTAGACATATTCCCGGATAATCTGTGATTTTAGTGAGAAACAGAGGCTCCGTAGGGATATAAAGCGATCGGGGAAAAGTAGCACAGCGCGGGAGAGACTACTGATGGAAGACTACTGCTGGAGCCCCCGACGTGATAGTCTTGTTGACCCGGATAAAAGAGAACCGTACAAACTGCGCTTTTCTATTCATTAATTATGATACCTGAATCCCTTATTTTATTTTTATGTTATTGTATTGAAACAACGCCGTTAGATATTTCATGTGTTTACTTCTGTATGATTTGAGACAGATTTCATGTGTAGGGTTAGCCTGACTACTAAATGTTTTACATTTTTTATGTTTTCCAATGGGGGCATCCGTTATCTCAAAAATTAGAGCCAATCTAGAAAAACCGATGCAACATTCGGAATCAGCGACACAAAGTTACCATATAATCGCTTCAATACAATTCGCAATAAAATTAGGGTTGGCGAGTGTTATCAATATTTGAAGTTTAACGTGATTTTAATTTTTCCCTACCCTTATTTCTTTCTTTCAATTCAGCAATTCAAATATGCACATTTCGTTTAAACACAAGCAGGCATAAGAATATTTTTTCAGCAAAAAACATTCGTAAACGCTGGTATAGAAATCCTTTATCTTTTATTAGTGTAAAAACAAACCGATATTGCCAAGCTTTTGCGCACAAAAGGATGGCTTTATAATACTATCCGTTCGTGCGGACTTCTGATAACATCATCGAAGTGTTCACTTTACCTCAACATCACTTTACATAAATGCAAACGCAAGTCATTTTAAGCTACATGTTAGCGAACGGCTGATTTCGTCAAAGGAAAAATTGGCTGACCATTTTACTTCATTGGAAGATCACTTAACTGAATTGCACACATTCGTCAAGTTAGCGATCGCTTCATTTATCGAAGGATAAATTAACCGAAAATGCAACTTTATCGGAAGATCTTTTTACAGAATTGCACTCACAGGTCATGTCAGCGAGCAGTTCATTTCTTGGATTGGTAACTTCCCCAAAATATTCACTTTACCGGGAGTTCGTGTTACTAAACTCCCCGCGCAGGTTATTTTGGCAAATAGGCCATTAAATCGAAGGGTAACTTCCTTAGTTCTTCGAAAGGTCATTTCAGGTATGTGAAATGACCTCTCGAAGAATAAACATCAATGTTTATCAAACACTTAGTGTTCTACTAAAGGATGCACTGGAGTGGAATTTGTTTTTTCATTGGAGGTTTAATGACCATTGTGAGCAACTCAATAGGCCATAAACAGTCGCCCGCTTCTAATTTAGGGTCACTGGTTCCAGGGAAGGGGGAGAACCAGGGCCGTAAGATAAACACAACATCCATGCCTCACCGGGATTCGAACCCAGACCCCTTTGGGACGAATTATCAAAGGCCATCACTTACATCACTTTGCCACCAGGACAACTTGGTGTCCAAAGCGTTCTCAAATGTGTTTAGAAAGCATATACACACCTGCTGCATCGGTACACAAGGTTTTGTTCCACTCGTCAAAGAAATATTCCACCGAATTTTTGAATGGTAAAACGTTCTCCTTGCAGATTATAATAGATAACTTCTTGATCTTTATAAAGAAACTACCATGGCTGAGGAAATGGTGAGAAATGGTATAGATAGTTCACTGAAGGGAAGACGAATGTGCACGTTGAATATCGAAGTGGCCACAAGTCATGAATCGCTGCCCATCTGCTTGAAAATGTGGATTAGCTATGTATATAACTCGAGTGAGCAGAAGATTCATCACTTCTGAACTGACTTCAGAATTTTCTAAAATGCCTATATCGTTACTACACCGTGTGCTTTGAAACTATTGCATTATCGCAAATTGTGTTCAAAATGTGTTGCAATCCAACAGAAATACTGAGATGAAAACAGCCATACAGGATTGGATTAACATGTTACCAACAGACTTCAAGGACGAAGAGAGTTCGAAAACGTGTGCCGCGATATGACACACGTATTTGCTATTATGTTGAGAAATAGCTTTAGGTATGCGTAAAATTGTGCAAGTAAAATAATACTATAAACACAAAATTATTTTATTTAGATCACGTTCTTTACTTTCTAATCCGGTACCGCATTCCATGCAGAATTGATTAAGCAGAATTACAGTATTTCATACGTCGACAAAGTGTAGTATAACGACGTAGAGGTCTTGTCTTATTTCTACGTTGTTTTAATACATCAACATACTAAGAAATAGTTCCTAAATGAAAGAAACCTTATGCCGCCCCGGTGACGCAGTGGTCTAAGCGATGGCCTCTGATCATTCGTCCGAACGGGGTCCGGGTTCGAATCCCGGTGAGGCATGGATGTTGTGTTTGTCTTACGGCACTGGTTCTTTCCCTTCCCTGGAACCAGTGACCCTAAATTAGGAACGGGCGACTGCTTATAGCCCATTGAGTTGCTCACGGTGGTCGTTAAACCTCCACTCAAAAAAAAAAAAAAAAAAGAAGAAACCTTAACGGCTAGACGAAACATGTAAATAACAGAAGTCAACTTACGGAAAGATGCTTTATTCAGACTGTAGTACACACATCGTAACACAACATATTGTAGTGAACGCTCCACACACCACTCATTATCCCAACACTCCTATCAATCATCAGTTTACAACCCAACGCTCGTAATAATCGCTCTCTTTCAACGCTCTCAAGCAATAGATCAGTCGTCGTTTTTATCTCTTGTTCTTATCAAGATCAGGCATACGTCACGTGCATTCCACCTCAATTGTGTTGCCAAACGTATTCGTTTCAGAGAAAAGATCTCACGTTAAGAGTGAAGAATACTGAAAATAAACTCAAGATTTACATAGGGAAAGAAACTAAAAAAGGAAAGTTAATCTAGAATATACGTCACAGGAGATATGACGCAACTGAAATGTTTAGGGATTTACCAACCACCCTGTGCAACACTAAAGGCTATCAATATTTGCTCTTTTTCAATTTAGATCCACTAGTTTCAGGGAGGGAGACAGCCACAGCCGTAAGATGAACAAACCACCCATGCCCCATCGGGACTCGATCTCTATTGGACTTGGCCGAACGGGCGGACTCCAGTGCTTGAACCACTGAGTTATCGTGGTAGCAACGCAGAAAGGTGCATTTGTATATAGGAAGCATACCATAAATCACCAGTTAGTGAATGTACTAATAGACGTCATACTGTCATGATGAAAATACGCTTTTAACCGCATGTTGTTTAAGCATTGTTCAGCGCAAAACCAGTGATCGGGGCAGACAATTTAGTACCCATTTCAGATATGTCTCTCTAAATTTGTTCTCCTACTTTCTGTCGGTAATACAAACTAGCTAACCGACTGTTTAGTGGAGAAAAGCGGTGCTTAACTGAGAGATTCCAATTCAGAAGCAAGAGTTTTGTTTGGAATTTTAAATGTTCAGTAATGAAGTGAACTTTCGATTAAAATGAACTAATATATTCTATAAATGGCTTGGAGAAACTCTGTACAGTGCGACATTTTCGTTGTAATAAGTAATTAGGTAAAATTAAATTTAGGGGAAATGATCACTAAACTAAAATTATCTCCCAGTGAAGTTATTTTCTTTTGAAAAACAGTTGGTTAATAATATTTTTGTTGAAACGATATTTTGGTTCAATGAGCCGTTGGATCACGTGATTCTATGATGAAATCCTTTCGGTTAAGTGAGTTTCAGTGAAGTGGTACTTCAATCAAATCAGCGACAGGTTTGCCAGTTTGTATAACGCGAACTGTTTCTTCTTTCTCAATACATGACCAGGTCAGTGCAATCTTGTTCCATGCGGAGGCGGTTTTGAATCACTAAACCAGTTCGAATATTTAAATTTTTTGTTCACTATAAAAATGCCCTTAAGTAGACGTACTCAATAAATTTCCTCCCTCAAAATAAAAATATAAGTACCTCATAAATTTGTCCACGAAAAAAAATTATGTTAGGTTCTGGATGAAGTAGTGCTGTTGAAATACGCATTGTAAAAGGAATGCAATACTGAACACATTTTAACAATTTAAAGAATTTCGAAAATCCGCTGAAGATTGAATGTAGGGTCCAATCACACCCAACAAAAAGTGCTGTACACAATAATAATTTTCTTTTAAGACATTTAGTGTTGCCTAAACAAAAACCCATTATGAGTCTCTTGAAGACCCCATTTCCAACTAAATCACAATAAAGGTGATTCTGAAAGCAGAAATGTGCAGTTGCCACATAGCAAGTTTCTTATGCAATTAATTTCCATATTGATATGATCACTGATTGCTTACCTGCAATCGTATCGTTATATTCTCCTTGAGTAGTAGGCTTTTTATGTCTACACATTATTTTGACCCATAAATCACCATTTCGGCCCATGAACCATTACTGGGAAATCGTTGTTCCTCTTAAGGTGCAAGTGGGTGGGACACAGAATTCGGAATATCTCTGCGGGAGAACCACTTTGTGCCGTGCGTCCGTCCGTGGATAAGGGGGTGGGAGGACGTGATATTTAAATGGTTACTAGTGTCCCCCTCAAGATTAAAAACGGATGGTAGCGTATTCCAATAACACTGGGTACCAAGTTCAACGATCTACGAATATGTAGTTACCTTAATTAATTTATCAATGCGTGTTTGTTCAGGTGGCACCTTTCTTATATAAGTACAGATAATTTTGATTTGTTGTTTCAGAACAAACGCCCACCATGTAGATAAAAGTATATGCTTTTTTTTTAAATAGAAATACCGTTTCAAACAGAAACGAAGCTGAAATGGAGAAAACAAATATTATTCGCAAATGCCAAATAATTATCCTTTTATTAAAACAAAAATCGGACATAAAGAATAATTAACACAGACCAGGAACATCAAACAAATATCTTCGCTCTTTCCACGTTGAGTCACGGAAAAATTATCTTTGGCCGCCACCGGGAGTCGAACCCAGGGTCTTCCAGTTACGCACCGGATATGCTTCCGCTACACCATAGCGGCCTCGAATTCCTCCAGACTGACACACGCTAACTGCCAAGCCAATTTGTCACGTTGCTTCTTGGAGACCCGCACAACGCTGGGGATTCACCAAAGACGGTAAGCAACAACTGAAGAAATAATTAGAAGCCGAATGAATAATTAACACATACATTTAACGTGGACCAGGAACATCAAACAAATATACACTGACGGAAAATAAAATCCCAACACCAAGAAGGGGTTGTGTTAGATAAACGAAAGTTGGTAGGCGGTGAGAGTACATCTGTAAGATGACGTCTATGCAAATTTCGCGCTCGGCGCATACGTGTGGCGCTAGTAGCGTCCCTCGGAACATGCAAAGCAGGTTTGCTGTAAATACGCGCTGTAACGTTCGTGAGCGTTAGTTATCGTTGAGATTCGACGTAGTGTGTTGATGTTAGTCAAGAATGCCTTTAAGAAGACGAAGAAGAAAATATCAACAGCTCACGGAGTTTGAACGAGGTCGTGTAATAGGGCTACGAGAAGGTGGATTTTATTTCCGCAATATTGCAGAACGACTTGGCAGGAATGTAGCCACCGTGCATGATTGTTGGCAGCGGTGGTCAAGGGAAGGTACTGCCTCAAGAAGGCCGGGTTCCGGCAGGCCACGTGGCACTACTGAGAGGGAAGACCGCCGTGTACGGCGTATGGCCGTGGCGAATCGTACCGCGTCTGCGGCAGCAATTCGAGCTGCAGTTGCCACCACAGTGACACAACGAACTGTTACAAATCGGTTACTTGAAGGCCAGCTCCGAGCCAGACGCCGTGTAGGGTGCATTCCACTTACTCCAAACCACTGCCGTTTGCGACGTCAGTGGTTTCAAGGTAGAGCTCATTGGAGGACGGAGTGGAAATCTGTTGTGTTTTCTGATGAAAGCCGGTTCTGCCTGGGTGCCAGTGAAGGCCGTGTGTTGGTTAGAAGGAGGCCAGTTGAGCGCCTGCAACCAACCTGTCTGCGGATGAGACACACTTGACCGACACCTGGAGTTATGGTCTGGGGAGCAATTTCCTATGACAGCAGGATCACTCCCATGGTTATTCCCACGCACCCTGACGGCAGAGTTGTACGTCGGTCTGGTGATTCAACCTGTTGTGCTGCCATTCATGAACAGCATCCAGGGTGTATTTTCCAACAGGATAACGCTCGCCCGCATACCGCTGTTGTAACAGAACATGCTCTACAGAGTGTCGACATGTTGCCGTGGCCTGCTAGTTCACCAGGTCTTTCACCAATCGAGCACGTATGGGACATCATTGGACGACAACTCCAGCGTCACCTCCAACCAGCATTAACCGTCCCTTAATTTACCGACCAAGTGCAACAGGCATGGAACTCCATCCACAAACTGACATCCAGCACCTGTACGACACAATGCATGAACGTTTGCGTGCTTGCATTCAACATTCTGGCGGTTACACTGGTTATTAATGTACCAGCATTTCACATTTAAAATGGCTCTGCTCGCGCTTACATTAAGCTGTAATTTTGAAACCTTAATCGATTAAATGTGTTACCTATACAAATGTATTGCTGCCATTTCATTCCTCTACAACTATTTTTTCGTGGTGTTGGAATTTTTTTTCCGTCAGTGTATATATATACCCTGTATAAACGAAATTTAAAATTTTTAAATTTCGTTTACACAGGGTGAGTCAAAAATTGCAAGACACCCTTGTATTTCAGAAACGGGTGGGAAAATGGAATACCTGAATACCCCAGCAAGGATTTGGTGAGGGGGCCTATCTTTTAGGCTATTGCGCTAACACAGATGCCATCTTGAAATCCGCCATATTGGACCAAGCTCAAATTTTTCAAATGGTAAGGGCGTCATGTTTCATATCAAACAAGATGACAATTTTCCCAGAAATTGTTTGCCATAATGAGATTTGACAAATGTCTTGTGGTTCACAAGTTATGAACACTGAAAGTGGAATTACTCATTGTTGGTTGCAGGTAATTAAAGATGACATTGACACCCGGTAGCGCAGTGGTCTAAGCGACGGCTCTGATCATTCGTCCGAAAGGGGTCCAGGTTCGAATTCCGGTGAGTAGTGGATGTTGTGTTTTTCTTACGGCACTGGTTTTCTCCTTTCCCTGGAACCAGTGGCCCTAAATTAGGGACCTAATTACGAGCTTTAAATGTATAACATTTAAAGCTATCTGAAACAATATCATTTCTTTAATCTGAACGTCTGAGATTATGAACGTTTGTCCCACCTTTGTGGCTCAGCGGAAAGAGACCACCTACACAGACCGCCTTTTCTCAACAACAACAGAGAAATAAATATTTGTAACGTCACGCATAGCTTTTCGTATTTTCGTGCAGGTGACGTCATCATCTTAGCAACAACTGAGAAAGAAATACCTGAGTATTTGTGGTGACACCCTTAACTTTTCATGTTTCGGGGTGTCTAGCTGGTCATGTCATCATCTTATCAACAATGGAGAAAGAAATATTTATAAATATTTCAAATTAATCGGAAACTTATCGTTCTGGATGGTGCAGTGGTTAGCATACTCTGGCGCTATCCGGGATACAAGAGTTCGATTCCAGCTACAGGACGACGAAAATTTTCAAGTTTTCGGATATTATCTTACTTAACATCAATGTCATATTTACATCAATAAACGGATTCGCATCTTCCAAATTTGTATAGCGGAAGGTGTTGGTTAATTCAGTTAAAAAATGATTTGGTGTTTATGAATATCCTGAGTCTTCCTTCTGAAACTAAGCCACATGCCGCAGTGGGTCGTGGTTACCTTATAATCACTTAAATACGAGCTTTAAATGTTATACATTTAATGCTCGTAATTGAGTCCCTAATTTAGGGTCACATCCCATTGCGTTGCTGACAGTGGTCGTTAAACCTCCAATCAAAAGAAAAAAAAGTTGGCATTGACGAAAGAGGAGAGCTTTGAGGTGATCCTGATATCTGGGAAACACAGCTTCCGTATCGTAGCCGCAGACATCACTAACCGACACCCAGAAAGGTCACCAATTTCACACAGCACTGTCGCATACAATTATTTTCTTTGACATATTACATTTTCTTCAACAATAAATTAAATGTTCAGCGCTATCTGGAAATGCTACAGGAAACAGTGTTCCCTTTCCTTCTGGATGAACATGGCAGCGTCCCCTGTTATTTCCAACACGATGGAGCTTCTCCACATTACGGCGTAATTGTTCATCAGTGCTAGATGTTCAATTCCCCGGTCATTGGAATGACAGGAGTGGTCCTGTGGAATGGCCACCCACCTCCCCTGACCTCACACCACTCGAATGTTATCTGTGGGGTCATCTGTAACACCTGGTGTACACTGAGAAAATCCGCGACAAGCACCACCTTCAGAAACTTATACTGGAATCATGTAATAGCATTTCTCCAGCTATTTTCGTGCGGGTTCATAACGACTATATCAAGCGCCTTCAGCTGTGTGTTAAGCAACACGGACAACACATTTAACTCATCAAATAGCTGCGCATCACAGGGGTCATTTCAACTTTCTGTGTTGATAAATTGTGAACCACACACATATGTCGAATCTGATTACGCAATCGATTTCTGAGAAAATTCTGGTCTTGATTGATATGCATCATGACACCATTACCGTTTGAAAAAAATATTTTAATCCAATATGGCGGATTTCAAGATGGCGGCCATGTTCTGGAAAGAGCCTAAAAGCAGACCCCGTCACTGATTCTATGCTGGGCTTTTCAGGTATTACATTTTCCTTTCCGTTTCTGGCATACAATGGTGTCCTGGACGTTTGACTATCCCAATACCTTTTTTTTTACAATTATAAGTTGTTTCTCTTGGAAAACGTATAACCGATGTTTCACTGTACATTGTACTTGAATGAATCATTCCAAATATTTGCGTAGATCACTCAAAATACTTGAATGGATCACTCGAAATACTGCGCCCTCTTCTCATGTAAAGCTGTAATTGTTCATTATTGAAGGAGGCCAGTAATGCAGTTATTTTACGTATAGCAATCACTTTTTGCTGTGTTTGAGAAAATGCATGTTCAACTTTTGAATTCACTATGCGACCTTCTCGCTAAAACTGAAACCTGTATTTTTCTGTTTCCGGCGATGTAGTTGATATTCCTTCAATTCCTTATTGACCTTAATTACTAAGACACAAACTAAAATTCAAATTTAAGATCAGCGCACAAATTTATACTGCAATAAATTGAATTTTCTAAGCACCACTACAAAATGGAAGACTTATTAAATATCGATATCTTAAGTTCACCATTCTTGATTTGATATACATGCTTTCAAACTGTTCAAGCGTAGACGAACAATGTTAAATATTCGTTAGGTATACTACTTGATCCGTTGATTCGTGCAATTTAAATTCATGTTTCGTTTCCGATAGCAAACAACCTTGTCATTCAATAATAATTCTCCATTTTAGAAACTTCCTGGGTTTCCTAAAATAATAATACTGCTCACGCATATCATAACATAGACTGATTCCAGATGCTTTGGAGCTGAGCACCAAAAATTTATTTCTATATTATTAATTTAAGAATCAATAAAAACTATTTCTGTTAATGAAACTAAGTTCTGCTGCTACCGTTATTTTTATTCAATTTATCACGCACCATCTTCCACCTATTTCTTCTGTCTTAACACATTCCATGGGATGTTAAGACATAATTATCGAGTATAGATACCCAAAAACTATTTAAACACAGGGCAAGGCATCAAATATCGATATTAAATCAGTTTACAGAGATGCTGAGTTTGGAATTCGGAGATCTATTACGTCGAATATATTATGCATCGGTGCAAAAACGTAAACATAAAAAAATTCGATTAAAGAGAGAACAGGGAAGAAAAACATGCATGTATGAATTCGTATTATCTGATTTATCGGGGATTTTTTTCAGTCGCTGTATGGGTTGACTTTTAAAATCTGATTAGGTTTTCCTCCCACTCGAAATCTGCATGACTTTTCATAATTCTATTTATGACTTTCCTCCCAAATATTTTGTGGATCAATTCTCATAATCTGATACTTTGTTCTTTTCCGAGTCGCTGCATGAATGAATTACTGTAATCTGGTCCGTTTTATTCCATTTATTTGTTGTCTGGATAAAATCTTAAAATCTGATTCATCGTTTTATTTCCAGTTATTATCCAGACAAATTCTTAAAGCCAGATTAAACACTATCCAACCATTTCTTGTCTGAATTAGTTCTTAAAATTAGATTCAGCATTGTTTTACTATTTGTCGTCTGGATAAATTCTAAAATCGTGTTTAACGTCTTCCTCCCAGTTATTGTCCGGGTGAAGTTTTAAACGTTTACATTGCCGTTATTGTCTGGATGAGTTCGTAAAATCTGACTCAAACCTTTCGTTCAGTTTGTTGTTTGGGGAAATTCCTTGAATCTTATTCAGAAATTTCCTTCTAGTTATTGTCTCGGATAGTTATTAAAATCTGATTCAACGTTTCTCTTCCAGTTCTTTCCAGTTATTGTGTGGATGAATCTTTTTGAAATTTCATTCATCATTTTCTGTGCAGTTATCTTCCGGATCAATTTCAAAAATCTGTTCAACGTGTTCTTCCAATTTTTGTCTGGGTGAACTCTAAGAATATATATTATGTTCTAGACATTTTCAATATGTTTTTTTCTAGACGTTTCCATATTGGAAAAAAACTGTGATTCATTCGCAGAGAGTGTAATAGGCATTGCGAAGTTTAACAAGATTTATATGATAACAAAAAACATATTTGAAACCTTCTTTTGATAATAAGATAAATTTCCCTTTTCTAACGCCTCATTTTGAATAGCCTCTTGATACTATATCGTGCAAATTAATTGGGACAAGCTATTTTATTCTCAGAATTGTAATGTGATCGCCAGTTGATGTCGGAAACCCACGTAAACCAGTTTTATCAGCTGTGAGGTTGTGTGACTGTTAGAATTTGATAGTAAGAATGTAGTTTGACCGGTTTTAAACAGGAAATAGGCACTTCATCTTCAGTTGTGAGCTTTCGTGTGTGACAAGTGGATGTTAGTTTTTGCTCTCTGTGAGTACGTGTTGCTTTCGTGTATTAAAAAATGGATATTTCCCCAAGGAAGCGTGCAAAAATAATTGCTCTGGAGGATCACACTTCTATGACAGTTAGAGATAGATATCGCTTCTCCAGTTGGTGTGGGCAAATGAAGTGTATCAAGACTGCTTACACGATACAATGCATCTGGTTCATTGTCTCCAAAAAAGAAAGGTAAATGTGGAAGAAAACGAAAATCAACCCCCATGGACCGATAAATATCTAATCAGAAATAGTAAAATGAATCCGAAAGAAACAATCACCGACCTTCAAAGAGATTTATTGGCTAGTGGTGTTGATGTTAGTGATTCAACTGTACGCCGTAGGCTTCTGGAAGTTGGCGGGAAGGCAAGAAGACCAACGAAAAAACAATATTTAAATGCGAAAATGAAGATAAAACGTTTAGCATGGGTCAAAAAACTTGGACTGCTGACGACTGGAAAAAAGTAATTTTCAGTGATGAAACTAATTTATTTGTGCAGGGTTACCAAGCATGTGTCGTTAGACGAAGCAACTGTGAACCCTTAAGACTTGAGCATGTCAAACAAACCGTAAAACACCCTCTGAAACAGATATTTTGGGGTTTTTTCACATCAAATGACACTGGAAGCTTAGTTCCTGTTCAAGGTATGATGAATTTAGCCAAGTGCGTAGAAATACTACAACGTAGGATTGTTCCATTCTTGCAAACTTTTGACAGGAAACTTCAACATGACTTGGCCCCATGTCACAATTCGAAATTGGTCAAGAATTTCATGCTGGAGAATCAAATTCATTTGCTTGATTGACCTGGAAATTCACCAGACTTAAATCCCATAGAAAACTTGTGGAATATTTTGAAGAGACGTTTAGTTAAAATGGACTGTACAACCAAAGAACGCATGATAACGAATGCTATATAAGTGTGGTTCCACGATAATGAAGTCAAAAATATGTGCACTCAATTAGTGAAGTCAATGCTAAAACGAAATCAAGAGGTCATTTTTGCTAAAGGAGGACATACTTCATACTAATACAGGTATTTATCAGTGTACATCAAGGCATATAAAGGCATAATTTTGGAAAAACGAGTGATTTTTTACTTTGTACCAATTAATTTGCACAGTATAATAACTATAATCTCATTAATACATTATTATTTTAAAATAGGATTTGGAAGAACTGGAGCTTGCTTGATCGCACACAAACATTACTTTGCCTTTGGTGTGTGGTTGTTCGTTAGTAAAGGACGTTCCAGCGATATTTTGTCCATTATTTATTTCATAAAGAAAAGGAACATGTTATCTTTAACATTACAGAGATTGAATTTCGAACAGCCAGCAAAATCTGATTACAAAGAAAGAGATTTCAAAATTTTCCAAAATATTCGTCGCCCCGCTTGGAGAAGAAACAAAACAATTTACCTTTACCAAATTTCCGAGAAGGGAGTAATAAAAAAAGGTCAAAAAAATTTACAGCCGACTGAATATCTTAAGACTACATCAAACTTTAATAGGACGTGATTCATCTTCATTGAAAGGTCTCTTGTACTCACTTGATGATGAGTGGCTGAGGCAAGTACGCTAAGTGCAGGAACGTTTTTACGAGAAAAAGAAGAGTCAATTTCGATATTGCTTTAGTATAATACTGCGTGCTAGCGCACGAGTTTTGGTCCTCCCACAAAGGGATGAAAATATCTCCGTGACTAATTTAATGGACTGCAAGGAAAAAATGCAAAATATCGTGTACAGTTAACTTAGTTTATTAAATTGCTGTATATTTCCATTAAAGACGCCTACACGTTTGTTATATTTTGTTTCAGAAGGAATTCTAGTGGAACTGTTTGTTTCGGAAAGTTTCAAAATAGAGACACTGATATAAAATAAAAATATCAACGTTTGTCACAATCAAAAGTTTTTTATACATCGACTGTAGTTTCGCGGAGCGTTTGGCTCGGCATCATCAGGACGAATGAGACATTGATAAACGATAGAGACAATGATAATTAGAACAATCAAAACAACATGCGTTTGAACAATCGTTGTATTTATTGCAGTCTTAACTATTAAAACTATTTTCCAAAATTGGGTCGCTATTAATGAAAACAAGAACAACTTTTTTTTCTGAGTTTTATTCAAATGACAATCTCTTAGAAAAGTTAGTATTTCCGTAAAGTTTGAAAAACTGCTTTAGTAGACACTTTCCATTTCAGTAACAGCTCATAAGGAAGCCAAGTGTTGCAACATACCACGGGAACAGGTTATACTAGCATGAATGGTTCAAGGGAAGGCAAGTGCCCACACAGCCTAGAGCATGTGGCGTGTGTTAATCAAGGGTGACGTCTATCACAATCAAAGTTTATTATACATAAAAGTTATCACAAACAACGTTTATTATACATCGACTATAGTTTCGCACAGCGTTTGGCTCGGCATCATCAGGACGAATGAGACATTTATTTTGCTTCCTATTCTTCCAATAGGCAAATGTTGTACACATTTTTTTCATAACTGGTGCGTTCCCAAGGATGAAAATTTGAACATTGATTAAAATAACTTCATATTACAATTTGGGATGCTTAATAGTTTCTAAAATATAACCATAATTATAATAAAAATCAGTAACTTTTCCTTTGGAAATGTCGCCACCAGAAAAAAGATTGCGCGACCTGTACATTGAGGACGTCAGTAGACAAACAAATGTTGGATTGCTTAATTATGGTTATGTTTTAGAAAATGGTAATTATTCCAAGTTATAATATAAAGTTATTTTAATCGATGTTTAAATTCTGATCCTTGGGAACGCATTAATTATGAAGGAAATGTGTACAGAAGTTTGCCTATTGGAAGTATAGGAAGCAAAATCACTAGACGTCTATCCTAAATCTCCAGCTCCTAACGTGGAGAATATTTCACTAGTTTCATAAAGAACGGTAGTACCCATGAAAGGGAAATGTAGAAGGAAAGAACTCTTTTACTGAAAGTAAATATTTATATCAGTCTTGGTGCTATGGATGCTGAAAGAAAAAACACAATCATAGCAGAATCCACGAAAAAATTCCTCAAATCATCTTCCCGCACTTAGAGCCTATGACAATTAGTCTCAGAGCTGGAATTCTACCCCCTTTTGCTTAAATTCGTTCGAAGGCGTCATCTTAATGCCTTCCAAGGCGACGCTGCTCCACTTAACTAAAGCTTATCTAAAACAATATAATTTCCCTTATCTGAACGTTTGAGATTATGAACGTTTGTCCCACCTTTGTGGCTCAGCGGAAAGAAACCACCTTCACAAACCACCTTTTCTCAACAACAACAGAGAAAGAAATATTTGTAACGTCACGCATAGCTTTTCGTATTTTCGTGCAGGTGACGTCATCATTTTAGCAACAACTGAGAAAGAAATACCTGAGTATTTGTGGTGACACGCTTAGCTATTCGTGTTTCGGGATTTCGAGCTGCTCACGTCATCATCTTATCAACAATGGAGAAAGAAATATTTATAACGATTTCAAATTAATTGGCAACTTGGTCGTTCTGGATGGTGCAGTGGTTCGCATACTCTGGCGCTATCCGGGATACAAGAGTTCGATTCCCGCTACAGGACGACGAAAATTTTCAAGTTTTCGGATATTATCTTACTTAATATCAATGTCATATTTACACCAATAAACGGAATCGCATCTTCCAAATCTGTATAGCGGAAGATGATGTTGGTTAATTCAGTTAAGTAAAGATTTTGTGTTTATGAATATCCTGAGTCTTCCTTCTGAAACTAAGCCACATGCCGCAGTGGGTCGTGGTTACCTTATAATCACTAAATTACGAGCTTTAAATGTTATACCACTTATGATGCTGTTTGAATATGCGTGAGAAATCGAATACCACGACTTTGAGTACAAGTGTTTTTAAACGAATTAATTTATAAAAAAAAAAGAATAGCGGAAGAAAATGTTATTTAATTCCCCTAAAAAAGGATTTGTGTTTATGAATATCCAGAATTTTCTTTTGAAACTAAGCCACATGCCGCCATGAGTCGTAGCTACCGTATAATCACTTGATTAGAAGCTTTTAAAAGGTATACAATTTATGCCCATGTTAATACATGCGTGAGAAATCGAAAGCCACGACGTTTGGGTAAAAATGTTTTTGGACGAATTAATTTATTGTTTTTTTCCTTTTGTATGCGAGATTAGCTTTCAAAACACCGGTCTCAGGCGTAGTTTCAACATTCGGTATGAATCAGTCTCGCGAAACAATTTCAGAATGAATGGAAACCTGCCACTAGTCTTTATTTATATCGGTCATTAAACAGCGAAAACGTTACGGGTGTATTTGCCTTTGTTTTAGTGTCATAACAAGGTCACAGTTCCAATAAACGAGAGCTGTGCGACATCGGATCAGAAATCACGCATAAGTGATATTTATGCGTAACTCACAGTACGTGGTTGAATTTAAACTACAATGCAAATGCAATGAGAGAATCTACGAAGAGGAAAGAGGAGAAAGCTGTCCTGTGCGCACGAACGCAGTTACAGCGACGTAATTCTGCACGCAAAAAAGCAATGCACTTTACCTCGCAACGAGCGCCGGCGTGCAACCCACACTAATGTTCCGTCACGTGAAATGCAATATGCTTGTCAAAGTCGCGAACAGCGAAACTGCGTGCAGATTGCGCTTATTTGACAGCAATGAATCATGGAGGTAGGTAGCAACGAATGAGGAGAATGGGAGAGCATTTCAATTCAAGGTTAAATACTAGACACTAAGTAAATATATGTCGGAAAATCATTCTGATTTCGTCTGTGTCGAAACCAAATGAAAAGAAAAAGCTCTGCAGCAAAGGTATTACTCATTCAAGGAAATAAATATTATGCTGCCTTCTCCGCATATTCGATAACTTGCCAACATTTTGTTTTCGAACTATCCGGTTTTTTTTCTTCAAATATAAAAGTGTGATTTTAGGAACCTTATACCCTAGCGGTAAACAAAATTTTTTAATCATTACAAAAAACATATTAAATTTTTTCTTACACGAGTAATTAACCATATGAAGGCAACCAGTTACGTCAGATAAATGGATCAGCAAATGTTGGTTAGAAAGAAATTACTGCGGCCCTGCGGCGCAGAGGTCTAAGCACCGGCTTATGTTCGAGATGAGCGCGGTTCGAATTCTGATGAGGTATTGATGATGTGTTTGTCCTACGGCCCTGTTTATCTCTCTTCTCTATAGCCAGTGGCCCTAAATTTGGGACGGGCGACTGTTTATAGCCTACTGAGTTGTTAACGGTATTCGTTAACCACCACCCAATATAAAGACAATCCCTGTATTAATTTTATGATAGTTAATCTTTTCAAGGCATCGTTTTAAATAATTCATTGATTAATTTTTGAGTATCATTAAAGAGCTAATAGTCTACGTTTGCAAAGAATCGGAGCTTGTTATTTTTTTTATTGATAGTTTAAAGATCACCGTAAACAACTCAATGATCAATACGTAGTCTCCCGTTCCTAATTTAGGGCCACTGGCTCCAGGGAAGGGAGAGAGATAGAGTCGTAAGACAAACACAGTATCCATGCCTCACCTGAATTCGAACCCGGAACCAACTCGGACAAGTGGTCATAAGCCATCGCTTAGACAACTGCGCCACCGAGAAGGTGAGGTTTGTTAAATAACTGAAACAGGTATGTATTCAGCAATAATGAATACATACCTGTTTCAATTATCAAAAGCCACAAATGTACGTAAATGAGAGGGTATGTTGTTACCCCGGTGGCATAATGGTTTAAGTGCTGGCTCCTGACCATTCATCTGAGAAGAGTCCGGGTTCGAATCCTGATAAGGCATGGATGCTGTGTTATCTTACGGCACTGATTCTCTCCCTTTCCTGGAAACAGTGGCCCTAAATTAGGAATGCGCAACTATTATATTTCATCGAGTTGTTCACATTGGGAGTCAAACCTTCAAACAAACAAAAAGTGGTGTTACTGATTTTACACTGTGTAAATAACTCTAGAGAAATTTACTATCCCTTTCATTAAATAGTGTTATCTGAATAGTATGTTATTGTATAAGGAAAATAATATACAGGTGGTTTAACTCGCTACTGGACCCGGCATTTCTTTAATGATATTAACACCAATGAAGATATTGAAACGAAATTTGAAGTGGACTTGCCTCATTTCGTGCAAATGTGATGGCATCACAACATGTGCTGGAAGTGGCCACAATTTACGTCCCGACAGCATTGAACACTGCGCACCATATTGTGGAGAGTTCTTGCCAGTACGTCCGCTTTCACTGCCTAAATTTCTTTGCTGATGTTTGCTTTCAAAGCATCTATGGTTCGCGGTTTCTTTTGGTTAACTCTTCCTTTTAGATATCCACATAAAAAGTAATCAGGAGGTATCAGATCGGGCAAGTGCGGTGGCCATAGAACCTTCGAAATGACGCGGTCACTGAAAAAGGACTGCATTTCGGCCATACTGGTGTGAGATATCGTTCCATCATGCTGGTAATATCCAGTGGAGTCGTCCAATTAATTTACAAAGGTGTTGAAGATTTCCATATATGTAGGTGTTGTGTTGGTCGTATTGAATAAGATGGGACCAATTACGCGGCGCCCGGTCATCCCACACCAAACATCAATTTTCTGTGAATGAAGGGGCTCTTCATGTATCGCGTTGGCATTTTCACTGGCCCAAATACGGGAATATTGAGAATTGATGTATCCGGACAGACAGCTGAAACCACGCTTCGTCCGAGAACAACGTGCATTCCAGAATGCCCGGGTTTTCCTGAAGAAAAGTCTTAAACCATCGACAGTATGTCACTCGTATCACTTGGTCGGGCTTTTTCATTTCGTGGACCACGAAGATCAGGTACGCGTGAAGATTTACGTTTTTCCACAGCACGTTGACAAGTGCTTTTGAACAACCCTGTTTCTTGTGACAGTCGGGAAAGAGACTTCTTGGGAGACGCAAGTAGTCGGGCATTTTCATTCTGGATCGTTTCCTTGGCCATTTGTGGACGACCTCCTGCATGGTCGTCGAATAAAGTCCCCTTGGTTTCCAATATCTTCGACAATGCCCAAATCGTGGACTTCCTTGGCGAATGTCTGCCTGCAAACCTCTCCAGGAATTACTGTTTGCAAGCCTTTATCGATTCTGTTTTGCAATAAGTGCGAACGATAAACACTCGCTCCTCCACAGTGCACCGATACATTTCCACACGTACGTGAACAGCTACGAGAAAGAGCACTCACTATCAACAACCGTATTGTATAGACACGCTCAGCGAAATGGAATAACAAAACAGCAGAGAGGCGCGTCAGGTTGGGTACTGATCTTCAGTGGAGCAACATTTAGGAATGTGCCTGCGATTAAGTAGCACTCCAGCTGGCTGCAGGACAGCGCCAGGTTCAATGCTGTCTGGACGCAAATGGTGGCCACTTCCAAGACATGTTGTGATGTCATCACATTTCGCACGAAATGAGGTAAGTCCACTTCAAATTTCGTTGCAATATTTTCATTGGTGTTAATATTATTAAAGAAATGCCGGGTTCGGAAAAGAGTGGTACACCCTGTATTAAGTGTGTAAAGAAAAATACGAAATATCATGATAAAACTGCTGCATTGGCCGTAGGTACTATATATTGATCATGTTGTTACTTACATAGTAACAAATTTTGAGACATCTATGCAATACACGACAATAAGAACACCGCAAGTTCCCAAAACCTAATTGATTATGACCATAGACACTTCGTGTAGCCGCTCCAGTGGCCAAAGGGCAAAAAACGTAGGTTTCTGGTCTTTCATCCGAAATATCCCCGGACATGAATCCCGTGTGAGGCATGGATAATGTGCTTCTCTCACGGTACTGAATCTGCCCCTTTCCTGAAATTAGCGGCACGAAATTAGAGACCGACGGCTACTTATAGCCCCAGAGTTGATCACCGTGGTCGTTAAACCCCCAATACAAAAATAAAAATTTTCATTTCGACTATGAAATGAGTACCCGCATATCTGATTTGTTAATGTGAAAAAAATAACCATATGCTACCAAGAATTTGAACCCAAATCCACCAATGTTACTTTTGGTGTTTTTCTAAATTTATGAAGGTAAATACAAATAAATAAATTATATTGGATATATATTTTTTATCGCTAACTAGAGTTTCATGATGTTTACAAGGCAACGCCATATATACTTCAAAATATAATAGTAGCCTTTACTGTATATGGCTTAACATCCATACTACACTGGCGTACAAAAATTAAGGACGAGACGGTCGTGCAGAAGTGCTCCACATCGACTCAAATCATACCATAAGATCCCCAATATGTAAGAATATGGGACAAGTAAGCAAAACAGTCCAAACAAGTAATCCAAAGGATACAAAGGCACTTTATTGAAAAGGTAGCTTCGAGGACAACTGGACAGAAAACAGAAACGTTCATGTGACAGGCGGCTGCCAAGAAAACTCCAGTCTTTAGTAGGGAATATCATCACCCCTGACTGCGTTGCAGGATTTACAACGTCTGTCCATGCTGAGGATGAAGTTGTCAAGGAGCTGTTGAGGCATCGCAGCCCATTCCTCTTGTAGCGCCAATCGCAGCTGCGGAATCGTTGCTGGCGGCTGGTGACGTGCTGCCAAGCGTCTCCGTAAGAGGTTTCACACGTGTTCGATTGGAATTAGGTCCATGGACCTTGCGGGCCAATCCATGCGTTGAATATATTTCACTCTCCAACAGTTGTACGACGGCCACTGTACGATGAGGTGTAGCGTTGGCGTCCATGAAGAGGAACTCAGGACCCACAGCACCTCTAAACAAACGCACGTGAGGCAGGAAACCTCGGTACAATAGCGGACACCAGTGACTGAACTTCCTTGGAAGATGGGGAGGTCAGTACGGCTACCAAGCATGATACCGCCCCAAACGAGAACTCCTCCACCACCAAACCGGTCCGTTTCGATGATGTTGGAGGTGTGATTGCGTGATCCCTGCTCCCTCGAGATGTGTATACGTCCAGAACGGCTCGTCAGAGTAAATCGGCTCTCATCCGTAAAGGGAACTCGACCCCAATACTGATGTGTCCAGTTCTTTTGTTCCTGTCACCACAGAAACCGCCGTCTCTGATGAACAGGTGTTAATGGCACATACCGTATTGGTCGTCGTGCAAATAGACCACCTTTGTGCAGCCTCCTGGCCACGGTAAAACGAGATAACGAACGACTAGTTGTTTGTTGCATGCTCCCTTCGATTTATCCTGCTGTCTGCCGTCTGTCTCTTTTCGCCTGTATATCAATATACCTGTCGTCTGCCGCCGCGGTTGCTCGTGGGCAACCACTGCCAAACTCTCGGACATCTGTTCCTGTCGTTTGAAATGATCTTCAAGGTCGTGAAACGATGCTGTGAGCGATACCGAACTCCTCGGCGACACTAGTCACACTTCGACCTTCTTCCAACTTCCCAATGACGCGACATCGGGTAAAGTCATCCAGATGTCGTCTACTGGAATTCCTGTTAGCCATATCACACGGTGGCAGCAATTCCACGTCGTTCAAACCGATGTACACCGTGCAATAGCTTTCACCGAATTGCTAAGCGTACACCGCACGTGTGCTTTATACTCTTCCGACACTCCCCCCCCTACGTCATGCTGCATATATGCGCATGCCCTACCACACCGAAACCTAGTCTATTTCCTGAGTGGTCTTTTGGTGCGTTCTGCCTGCTCGTTCCGCTCTTATGCTAGTTTCTCCTTATCTTCCCTAATGTTTGCATACCAGTGTACATGTGTAATTTATTTTAACAAAGGGTCTGCTTTGATTAGTGTACAAGTGTTACGGAGAGAAATCAACGGATGCCAATGCATATCATTCCTTGACGGTCTTTCGGTTACTGGTGTATATGTCCCACGTTTTCTTGTCAATATACATTCCTTGCAAGAAAAAAAAAGAAAAAGAAACTAAGCCCGCAGAAGGTATCAACCAATCGGGATAAAGAATTGAGCGTGCAATGCACCTGTTCAAAAAAAGAAATAATTGCAATCCCAGAGAAGTTAGGTCACTAATTCGGATGAAACAGCTACAAGAGTGGGACAAGTCAATACGTTGTAGCGCCACCTTTGGCTCGGATACACGTGGTTATTCGGCATGGCATAGAAGTAGAGAATTGACGGATACTGTCTTAAGGTATAGCACGCCAGATGGTGTCCAAAGTGGGCACAGTTCACCGACTTTCCGGGATGAATGTAGGTGGCGACCCATGATATCCCAATCATGTTCGATTGGTAAGAGATCGAGCTATCTGGATGGCCATGGAAGTATGTCGACATGACGTAGATAAGCCTGGCAGAGTCTTACCGTGTGCGTCCAGGCATTATGATATTGAAGAATAGCTCAGTTATGCTGCGACAAAAATGGTAACACAACAAGTCGTACAATATCGTCGACGTACCATTGAGACGTTAGGGTAGTGCGGTGGACTACCAAGTGTTTCGGATATCGCAGAAGAGAGCTCCACAGGGAGTCACTCGCGGTGTGCGTGCCATGCGGTTCCACGGTAAACACAGGATCCGTGCGCTGGCCGGCTTGAGGCCAGAAATGTATGCGCTGGTCGTTGACGCCAACTGCAAACCGTGACTCATCACTTAAGACAACACGATTCCACCGGACCCTACTCCACGTTGATCGGGCAAGACATCATTGCAAATCGGAGCTGGGGATGTTCGCTGTTCAGTGGCAGGAAGTGGAGTGGTCTTCTCGGATGTAGTCTCCGTTCCGCAAGTCGTCTGGCTACGGATGGTTCAAAGCGATGAATTCGGTTTCGTTTGTACGGCTCTTACAATCGCTCGATCCTCGCGTTGTGCAGTTGCCCTCGGCCGTCCACTGCCCGCGTGCCTCTGGGTGGTGCCCTCCTCCACGTGTTGGTGCCAACATCAACCGATTGCCGCGTCGCTCCGACCAAAGTGTTTAGAGATACAGCATGGGCGTATTTAGAAGCAGGTAGAAAGTGTTTTATTTGGCCCCGAAAGTGTTTTATTTTTAAGCTATTGGTTAAAAAGCGACTTACATCAGAAAAAAATGCATCAACTTACTTTAGAAAATGTCCTTTAATTTGTTCTTCCATTTTTGATTAACTTTATTTTTGTCCTGGTTGATTTCAAAAACTTCGTCCGCTTCCCGAAAAAAAAAATTTCTACATACGGCCCTGCGATACGCCAGCTTGACAAACTGGCCTCTCTCAACCCAATTATACGTCATCTCTCAAACTCGCTGAACTGCTGGTAATGTGCACTGATCCGACGCCGAAGCATTCTCACATTCCGCGAAGGCTAATGCAACGGCAATCCGCTGTCACAATTGTCCTTGCGTGAGAGCTTTGATCTTGATATATCCTCCTTGATGTGCAATTCCCATGCGCTATGGCTAGCCAACATTTAGTCATTGGTCTTATTTTTAATCCTTTGCATATTCGGCCCTGAGGTACGTGTGTGCGCAGTTTCGTCACGATCGAACGACTTTTTCAGGGGTGCTTCGTTCTCTCGGGTTTTTTTTTTTTTGGTAAAGCTAATTTTCTTTTTGATTTGAAACACTTCGCCAAAATTTCAATTTATTTATTTATTTATTTATTTCAGAATTTCTATGGGCTATAATCAGTCGTCCGTCTGTAGGTTTAATGAACTGGTTCAGAGAAAAGGAGAAAGTTAATCCAGAAAACAAAGACAATATCCTTGTCTCTCCTAATGACACAAACCCACGTCTATCTTGGACAAACCGGCCTACCTTTAAATCCGACATTTAGATGCTACATATTTACAGTTTTGCCACCCCAAATGTATTAATCAACAACTAATCTTAGGAGGTATAAAATGGCAGCCATAAAAACATTAGATACAACTTTCGGAACAGCATTTGAAAGAAATTACATATCTGTACTAGAGTTGTATGGAAAGTAATACAAATGAGGGCATAACGTTTTTATTAACTTACAGAGGTCGTTCAAATTGCACATGTTGGTAGAGTAACTATTCCTCTGTAGTAAATCTTCTTCTTTATTGCAGGTAAATAATTGATTCTAACCAGAAGCAATGTGCCGTCATTGTGTTCTTGACAAAGGAAGGGTGCAGGCTGTCCGACATCCGCAGAAGGCTACAGAATGTTTGCGGAGATGACACCATTGACAAGAGCAATGTGCACAGATGGGTAAGAAGTTTAAAGAAGGGGAAATCAGTATTGAAGACAAACTAAGCCGTGGGAGACCATCATCTGCGACCGCTGACACAAATCGTCAGCGAGTGCATGAATTGATTCACGCGGAGAGAAGAGTCACAACCCGTGAGCCATACAACTGGACTTTGGTTTAAATGCCATACGGAAGATGGTAGAAGCATTTGGGTATCGCAAACTATGTGGAAAGTGGGTACCTTGACAACTTACACCAATTTGAAGGAGATAGGGGTGGAAGTCGGCTATGATCTGCTGGAAGCGTTTGATGCGAATGAAGACACGTATTTTTTCCGGTCTGGTGACAGTGGAATTAACGTGGGCTACTTTTATGATCCAAAAACCAAGAATCAATCCATGGAATGGTGTCACATCTCTTCACCAAAGCTTAAGAAGTTCAAAACCTAGCGATCAGCACAGAAAATCACGGTGACTATTTTTTGGAATGACAGGGGTGTCATTCTTGGTGTTCTGGCACTTGGCGAGCGTTACATTGAGACACTCAACAAGCTTAGAGAAAGCCATACGGTGGAAGAGACCGAACAAGAATCTGTAAAGGATCCACATTCGCCATGACAATGAATGACCACACACATCTTTGGCTACACATCAGGCGATCAGCAAATTTGGCTGGCCGGTGGTCCCTATCCACCGTACAGCCCAAATCTGGCGACTTTCGAATTCCACGTCTTCGTTCCAATGAAGGACAGTCTCCGGGAACAAAAATTTGATGACACAGAGGAGGTGAAAGTGGCTGTGAAGAAATGGGTACAACAATTTACACCTGAATTTTTCAAAGACGATTCGAGGGTTGGTTTCAACGATGGCGCAAATGCATCGCTTGTAATGGAGACTACGTTGAGTAGTACCTTTGTATAGAGGAAGAGTTACTCTACAATCATGTGCAATTCCAACGATCACTGTCAGTTTATAAAAAAGTTATGCCCACTTTTGCTTTACTTTTGGTACAACCCTCGTACTATTAATTTTGTTACTAAATATTGCCGTTAATTCAGATCGGCTCATCAAGAGTGTTTCTCTAACATAAAAATATAATCACTTTTCTAACAAGGAACAATACACCAATTATGTAGTAAATACACCAATTAAGTAGTAATGCGAAAGCTTGGAAACGCTTATGTGTTTATTTTCTACGCCAATAAATCGGATCACTAGAACAGCGTTACTATTTACTATATAATCACTTTTTAATATTTATGAATTAAATGCAAGCGTCTCTTTAACATGAATTAATGTGCACATATATTTTAGTTAAAATGAATACAAAATAACAAGCTCTATGCAAAATTCGTCAAATTAAAATAAGCCTGAATAGCTTGTAATATTTCTTTAATGAATCAGTTCTTTTAATTTTTACGAAATTTCTATAGACAGATTTATGTTTAATAGAAAGTTCATACAAAGCCTCGTCGACATTTAAATGTACTGTTAATTTGATTGCTAAATCATTCAAGCAAACGTAAGAATAATTCAAGGAAGTATTCGAAATATGTATATTCGATCCTTGAAAATAATTTCATCAATTTTGCGAGAATAAAAATTAATCGCAAGTGCATTTCGTTTTCTCTCGCTGAAAATTTTGAACGTTCTGGAGTGGGTGTTTCCTAATTTAGAAAATTTACTTTTTTCATAGTGAAGCGTGGATTTTTTAATTGTATTTCAATTTACTATTAAACGCCCTTGATATGTAAATTGACTCATATGCACGGATTGCTTCTTGTAGCCAATAAATATTTACGGTATGACAAATCATTTCACCACATCTGACAAAAACTCAGGTCGCAAGTTTTGTAAAAAAATTTATACTCTTCCTCCCATTATATGTTCTAAGAAACATAATCTTCCTTCCATTATATAGTCTAAAAAACATATCCTTCCTTCCATTATATGGTCTAAAAAACCTAATGTCCCGGGTTGTTTCCATTTGAAAATAATTCAAAGTTTTCTCTCACCTCGAAAGGTTTATCCATGTTTTGTCTTCAATGATGGTTCTTTTCTAAACGGTGCCTGATTCATTATCAAAGACGGTCACAAGGCGTCAGCAGATGTTTAAAGATTTGCAACCTACGCCCCTCACAACTCAGCAAATGAGGCGGCATACAAAATTAGTTTTCCAAGCTATTTTAGTCTTTTTATCTAAACAAATGGTACATAACATTCCAGTACGCTTGAAACAGCCACCTAAGGGCAGCTTTCATATTTCTTCAATTGTTGCAGCTCTGAATAGCGGAGTATGTATTTTTATATTTTAATGAGCAGATAGCTAGACTCTTAAAGTAATAAGGATAGATTTTCTCAGAAATGCGAATGAAAAATCTTTATGAAGGAAATGACAAATTTATTTTTATTTGCAATTTGAATTTCTTGGAAGGAGCTTAAACATTATGTATCATACGTATCTATAATAACGTAATTTCACTCTTATATTTCCATTTCGTGCTTTTGTTCACTGTCTTTTCTGACTTTGAAGATTCGTTGTCGCCATCGTGTTGGCTTCTTTTGATGTTTGCTTGTTTCACGGTACTGGTAACCATAATTTCTCCTGTACTACGCACTTGAAGGTCTGCGTTTGGCACAATATTTCAGCTGTCTAGCGACTGATCGAAACAATCATGCTCTGCGAGAGACAGAGGCAATTAGGAACATAACTTTTCAATCATTTTAAAACAATTTTTGAGAAAAATATTACCTTTTAGATGGCGTAAATTTAGATATGTAACTTGTTGAACGTTATCTACGATTTCAAATATTTCCCAGATTTTAAGACATTTTAAAATTAGAAGGACATTTTTTGGTGTTAATGTAATTCGTATTGCACTTAATTTTCCAGTTGTAGTATTTTTCTGTTCGAGGGAATGGTGGATACTTTGCCTCTATAACCATATCATATAAATTGCCTTCTAAAATTACTTTTGTTTTCAAACTTTGTTCCAATGATCACGGTTTTACATGTATTTTCCTGGTTATATTTAGCAAAAATCCCATTACGCATGGCTTTTATTGATTATGAAAAAACCTTTGATTTCGCGAAACCACCAGCAGTTACAATGGCTTTGAAATCCTGCGGTTTTGAAGATGCGGACATTAACATTATTTATAACATCTATGATAATGCAAGTGAAAAAGTTCGGATATTTGGGGATACAGCACTAATGTAAAACTTTGAAAGGGAGTGAGACAAGGTGACATCATATCTCCCAAAGTCTTTAATGCCACATTACAATTTTTTTCAATTATTGAACTGGGAAAACAAAGGGATAAAAATTAATGATGATTACTTTACTCACCTTCGTTTCGCTGATGACTTAGTCATTTTTGCAACTACCCCTTCGGAGCTGTAGAGTATGATCCAAGAACTCTCTGACAAGAGTAAAGAAGTGTGATTAAAAATGAACTTTCAGAAGACAAAAGTGATGTACAATAATTTTACAAGAAAATAAGAGTTATTGATTGATAGAGAAAAACTTGAAACATCAGATACCTACATTTATCTTGGGCAGCAGATATCAAATAAGGGTCACATTGATGAAGAAATTAATCGCCGTACAAAACTCGGATGGAGAGGCTTTGGAAGAAACAGTATAATTTTTTTAAGAGCAGTATGCCGTTATGTCTTAAAAGGAAAGTGTTTAATCAATGCATCCTGCCAGTGCTTACGTATGGAGCAGAGACATGGACATTAAATAAAAAAGAAATATAAAGACTGCAGGCGTGAAATTACTGAAATGGCAATGAACTGGACATGCTGCCATAATAACAGACCACCGATGCACAACTGAAATTTTAGACTTGTATTCCAAGTAACAGAAACGGACTCAGAAGGAGACCCCACGGGCGATGGATGGATGAAATTCGATAGCATGCCAGAGGCACATGGAGGAGACATACTCAAGACAGACAATTGTGGAAGAAACTTGGGAAAGCTTTCATCCAGCAGTGGATTGATAATGGTTGACAATGATGATGAATGATATAGCAGTACTTGCAACGTAATTTACGCTACAGGTCTTTACTACATGTTCCAGTTTTTTGCACTTTAGTGAACTCTCGTAGGGAGATTTGCCGTAAAAATTCTATAAATATTGTGCTTTACAGTCAGTAGCATGGTCTAGATTCTACATGGTGGTATTATACATTGAGCTAGCTTTGCATTAGGAACACCTACTTAATAACGAGTTGGTCTACCCTTCTGTGAAATCACAGTTCGTAGACGCCTAGGAACGATTCTACAAGGTGTCGTACACCCTGCATATGCAACTTGACCCATGTCACCTGCAGCAGCTCTGTCTGTTCACGCTCATGCCGTGCAGGAGTATCAGCCGTTCTCACAACCCAGTTCTAGCACACCACCTAAATGTTCAATTGGGTTACAGTCAGGAGAGTTTTGCTGTCATGGCAATGTGGCGGATTTGTTGTCGTATTCCTCACGCCACTCGGTAGTTATACGAACCCGATGGCACGGTGCGTTGTACTGTTAAAAGATGATACTGTGGTATGTGTAAACTTCCTGTACATCTGGATTGAGATGGTTGGTTTCCAGATCCTTGTAACGTCCACCGTTCAGTGATCGTGGGATGATAACCACCTGACCTAGGCCAATAAAAATTTTCCACACCAGAACACCACTTCCACAGGCCTCTTGACTTCCACAGGCCTCTTTCCACTGAAGAGTATTTGGTTTCTTCAAGAGCATGTATTACTTTGTTATTCAAAAATTAAAAAAAGGACTGTGCAGCCAGGGTATAGTGATTCATGTTGTTTACTCCATATGCCAACCCTGCCTACAACATTATGAAAGAAGGTCATCACTCCTGATGACCTTCTTTCCGCTGTCGAGGGTCCGTCGCAGACGTTCCATAGCCCATGCAAGTTTCTGTTGACTGGGCTTTATCATGGGTACCCTCCTCAGTCTGCCGCTGTAGAAACCCAGGCGAAGCAAGTTACGACGCATGGTGCATGTGGGAGTTGGTTGAACTGGAAAGCTGTTGTACTGGTTGGTGAGCTGTGTTACTGTGGCATGTAGTTGTTGAGATACCAGTCATGACACCCGACGTCCAACTCTACGATGAACTGTGTGTTGTTTCCCAATGTGAGCCCTTATTCTGGATCTCTGAGCATGTGTAATCCAATCATGGTTCGCCCTTGATACAGTAGTACGACAGCAGCCAACAAGTGTAGCTGTTTCCGAAACACTGGCTCCTGTCCTCCGGGCCAAAACTCTCTGGCCGCAGTCAAATTTTCTTAAGTTGTCGCGTTCCCACATTGGGGACAAATGTTTACCGGTTACTTTCAGAGCATAGATGCGTACAATGTATAGTAGCCGCACGAGAGGTTGGTATCAGGTTTTACTTTATCACTACAAATATGTAAAACGGGGGATGTTCCTTATGCAAAGCTAACTCAGTGCACTGTATGTCCGAGCTTTACCTAGGAACACATGAACACAGTTGCTCAATTCAGTGTACTTCACGAATGTTATTCACCGAGATAACTAGTCACTGAGAAAATAATTAAGGGAGTTCAGGTGACAAAGTGTTCAACTAAGTTTCTACTTGGTCATTGGCTCTTACATCTTCTTGAAACTAGTGGCCCTAAATAAGGAATGGATGACCGCATATATAAGCTCTTTGAATATCTCGAAGTGGGTTGTACTTTTGAATATCCCGAGGTGAATTGTACTGGTTGGTGAGCCGCACGAGTGGTTGGTATCAGGTTTTACTTTATCACTACAAATATGTAAAACGGGGGATGTTCCTTATGCAAAGCTAACTCAGTGCACTGTATGTCCGTGCTTTACCTAAGAACACACGAACGAACACAATTCCTCAATTCACTGTACTTCACGAATATCATTTGCCCATATAACTAGTCACTGAGGAAGTAATTAAGGGAGTCCAGTGACAAATTTTTCAACAAATTTTCTATTTGGTCATTGGCACTCACACCTTCCTGAAGCCAGTGGCCCTAAATAAGGAATGGGTGACCGCATAAAATAGATCTTTGAAAATCTCGAGTTGATCGTTAAACACGGAAGCCAGGAAAAGAGAAAAATATAATTTTTGCGAAAAACTTAAACTTTGCAAACGTGTGAGTTTCCAGAATTATTGGAACCTTTTTTATAGACAGTCCTTACTTACCTAGTATTTCGTGTTATTGATCCCATAAGTCCATAAACATTTCAATCGTTCCTTATCATAACGCATTTCAAAAACAATCATGCTGTTAAATAAATAATGTACAATGCAACCAAATATTTAGCCAATTTTTAGAAAACATAAACTGCTCATTAATAACATCAATCTGTTTCTTTGTAAGCGGATACGATATCTCCTTAACTACTTATAATTAGGATAAAATTCTTTTTACAAAGGTTAGTACTGAAAATGTATACGATTATTTATGCATCTTCAAAATCCTCCCGCAGAGACTAATGTAGGTAGTTTTGTATGTTTACAAGAAATTTAACATTCAGAAATTAAGACGGTGAAAATGTGTTTTCTTTCCCGAACTACGAACAAATTTTCATCCGTTTCTCTCCTGGAACTATACACTACTAGTTGGTGCAGTTGCGTGTTTTTTACGTAACGTCGATGCGCATTTGCATTTGTCACGTGTCTTACTTTTGAAAAGGGCTTTCTTAAAGAAACGATTTTTTCTCCCCACACTTGTTGTTATGAATAAAATTTCATACGCAAATCATCTGACTATTTTCATGCAAATATCTCTTTTGCGCGACGTTTTGTATATGTAGCGTTCAAGAATTTATTAGTTTCTCACTTCCCGATAAGAAATATTTTTTCCAAGAGAAAGCAGATTTTCCAATGAGCAATACGCTTCATAAAATATTTGATATTATAAATCCCTCACTTGCAAACAAGGAACTGAGTTTATATATCTTTTCAAGATGTTTAGAACTGTATTTGCGGTTCCGGAAGGCGGACTTAGAAATATTTGCAACAGATTGCTGTGCAGTGTATGCTTCGTGTATTGTACTTCTTCTCTTTTTGGTACATTTCAAGTAGATATATATTTTTCATGCTAATTTTATTCAGTTATGATATATCATCCTGAAAAAATAACTCTTTTTGATTTTCAAACGAGGCAGATATGAAATGTTTTCACATACCTTCTTATATGCTGAACGCAGTGTTAACCACTAAGGTTAGTAACAACAAATTTATAGTTGTTGCAGGATCTGTGCTATTAAGAGGACTAGAAGGAAAAGTTAATTATATGTGTTGCAGGATATGTGCTATTAAGGTGGACCTCAAGGGAAAATCTATTGTATTTGTTGCCGGATCTGTGCTTTTAAAGGGGAACTACACAGGAAAATGTATTATATGTGTTGCAGGATCTGTGCTATTAAGATATACCTCAAGGGAAAATCTAGCCAATTTGAATACTTCCCAATTCAGATTTTTTTTTAAATTTTAGGAATTGGAATACTTCCCAATTCAGATTTAAAAAAAATTGTAAATCTGGTATTTTTTTTCGTTATCTCAGCTAAGGGATATAATTGCTAAGGATATGATTTACTGGTGCAAAAAATAATGAAGAGCAGAATGTAAAATCAATTTTGAGAAAATGTGCATACAACGCATTAACATTGAAGATGTAGGTTAGATTTTCCCTTTAGGTTCGCCTTGAAAGTATTATTAAAATAAAATCAGCCACCCTGGTGGCGCAGGGGTTTATGCGCTAGCTTCAGCCACTTCGTCTGAGTGGGGTCCGAGTTCGGATCCCGGTAAGGAATCGATGTTGTTTTGCCTTACGGCGTTGGCTCTCTCCCTTCCCTGGAACCAGTGGCCTTACATTATGGACAGGCGACTACTTACAGCCAACTGAGTTGCTCACAGTGGCATGAAACCTCCGACAAAGAAAACCGAAAAAAAAGAATCTGATTACCATACGCACAACTGCTGTTTTTCAAACATTTGCAGTCTTCTGAGTAAAATGTTTCCCTTTACGAAAAGAAAAAGGTGTTAATTTTTTCCGAAAACTTATTTTCAAAATTTTAAAATATAAAGGAAAAAAAAGATACTTGGGGATATCTTTAGCATAGTACGTTTGTTTCTTTTGTGTCAAGTGTCGTATATATTAGACAGGACCACGTGGTGTCGTTTTTTCATACAATAGAAACTACTCCTGCATGCAGGTCCATTGTAATATACCGTATTTACCCAAATCTTATGGAATGCAAAAATTAACAACGAAGAGGAGAAATTAGCATAACAACGGAACCAGCAAGCAGAACGGACCGAAAGACCACTCAGGAGATAGATTAGGGTACGGTACGGTAGGGCATGCGCATATATGCAGCATGACGTAGGGGGAGTCTCGGAAGGGTATAAAGCACACGGGCGGTGTACGCTCAGCAATTCGGTGAAATCTATTGCCAGGTGTACATCGATTTGAACGTCTTCGAGTTTCTGCCACCGTTTGTTATGACCAACAGCCAGTCCAGTAGACGACATCTGGATGACATAACCCGAGGTCGTGTCATTGGGAAGTTGGAAAAAAGTCGAAGTGTGAGTAGTGTGGCCGAGGAGTTCAGGATCGCTCACAGCATCGTTTCACGAGCTTGAAGAGCATTTCAAACGACAGGAACAGCTGTCCGAGAGTTTAGCAGTGGTCGTCCACGAGCAACCACGGCGGCAGACGACCGGTATATAATGTCTTACAGGAGAGAAGAGACTGACGGCAGACAGCGGGAGAAATCGCAATGCATATGCAACAGACAACTGGACGTCCGTTATTGCGTTTTACCGTGGCCAGGAGGCTGCACAAAGGTGGTTTATTTGCACGACGACCAGTATGGGTGCCATTAACGCCTGCTCATCGGAGACGGCGGTTTCTGTGGTGCCAGGAACACAAGAACTGGACACATCGGCAATGGGTCGAGTTATCTTTACGGATGAGAGCCGATTTAGTCTGATGAGCGATTCTGGATGTATACACATCTGGAGAGAGCAGGGAACACGCAATCACACCACCTGCACGTCACCAGCCACCAGCAACGATTCCGCAGCTGCGATTGGCACTACAAGAGGAATGGGCAGCGATGCCTCAACAGCTCCTTGACAACTTCGTCCTAAACATGGACAGACGGTGTAAATCCTGCAACGCAGTCAGGGGTGATCATATCCCACTCTAAAGACTGGATTTTTCTTGGCATCCGCCTGTGACATGGACGTTTCTGTCTTCTGTCCAGTTTTGCTCGAAGCTACCTTTTCAATAAAGTGCCTTTGTATCCTTTGGATTCCTTGTTTGGACGGTTTTGCTCACTTGTCCCATATTCTTTTATCTTGGGGATCTTATAGTATGATTTGAGTCCATATGGAGCACTTCTGCATGACGTTACATTCGAAAAACCGTCTCGTCCTTAATTTTTGCACGCCAGTGTATAAAGCGATCACCCGCAAAATTATAGCACGATTGTAGGAAAAGCATACATTAGACTTACAGGTCCGCATCAACTTAATTCTTTAATCGAACCTCGTATTCAGATCATAAAGAAAACTTTTTTTTAATGAAAAAGATATAGAAAAAAGATGTGACATGAACCTGCAACCAAAATTCTGTCAGTGTCAGAAACCAGACAGCCGGCTTCCGTCTCGTGGTGTATTCTGGTTGCAAATCAGTGGCTGCTTCCCTCTTCACATCTTGCCAACGTAAGTTTAAGATCTGCACCATAAGAACGGCGCAATGATTTCTCTAATTGCGCTACTGTATATGAACTTCTTTCAACGTGATCAGCTGTGTCCAGGACTTGAAAAATGTCATGCTGGTTCACCAGTCAGTCAAATATCCCACTCTCCAGCTAAAAATCGACAGCCCTGGAAGACTGTCGATCCCGTTTCGTGTTTTAAAGTTTGATTTGTTAAAAATTTAAGCACATATCCTCGAATAATATTTGATCGCTAACTTAATGTAACAGATTAAGTATTGAATAATAACTAAACTCAGTTTTATCTCTCAAAAGTAGATGATGCAAAAATCCTTCAATGTTTTAGAACTTTCCCAACATCTGCTCGGAAACCTTGATCCCTGTGTTTGCCCTTTGACTTACGACAGCAATTGGCTAAGCAGTAACTCACGAAACGCATGTGACTCTTACACTGTCTTTCTTTTTGCACCGCGTTCGGAGAAGTCATTCTACTAAGCTTGCGGTTTCTTGCCTCATGTATCTTATTAGGCGCACCGTACCCGGATGGTTTGACTCACGGCATTCGCTATACAATTTCCTTCCCGGAGAAACTGGTTTCCCATGGTAGCACACAATCACGCATATTTTCTGTGAATAAAAATAAACTTTATTATGACACTGATAGTCTTACTTATCCAACAATAGGCGTAATTACGTATAAATCATTGCCGAATGAATTTAAACTGCTTTACTGAATTTTTCACTCATTAAGGTGGACGTCAAGCAATTTTTTTCCTATAGTTCCAATGGAAAAACTTTTGTACACATTTCCTTCACAATTAGGGTGTTTCCAAGGGTGAAAATTTGAACATCGATTAAAATAACTTCATATTATAACTTGGAATACTTAATATTTTCTAAAACATAACCATAATTATATAAATAATCAATAACTTTTCCTTTGGTGGTGTTGAAACCAGAAAAAAGATGGCGCGACCTGTGCTTTGATGACGTCAGTATACAAACAAATGTTGGATTGCATAATTATGATTATGTTTGAGAAAATATTAAGTATTCCAAGTTATAAAATGATGCTGTTCAAATCGATGTTCAAATTTTCATCCTTGGGAACGCATTAATTGTGAAGAAAATGTGTACAGAAGTTTTTCCATTAGAAGTATAGGAAGCAAAATTACTTGACGTCCACCTTAACTGAAACTTCTCACCCGTCAGAAACGAGCAGACGACAGCATTTTTCAAGACCTGGCTATGCCTAAAATAATGTACAAAAAAAAAAAAAAAAAAAAAAAAACGATGCCCTATTATTCACTCTCATGTTCAGTGATATAGAAATCTTATGAGGGTCTACCCCTAAGGCAAGACACCGCTGCTGTGCATTTCTGCATGCCGGCAGTTCAAGGAACGGGAAAAGCTTGAAATTGAACTGCAATGATCACCGGGTAAAACATAATGACTGTTGTAAACTTCTACTTCTACAAAATCATGGACTCTGACAGTAAGTTCCTTTAATATGCGAATAGAAGACGACCCATGGTTTTCGATGGACTAAAGTACGAATAAAAGCCTGTCTTGTATTCCGTAAAAACGGCATTAAACTGAAAAGGCATTGTCTTCCTTCTTTTTCTTTTTCGGTTGTAGGTTTTATGATCCCCATGAGCAACGAGCAACTTGATAAGCTATAAACAGTTGTCCGTCCCTAATTTAGGGCCACTAGTTCCAAGGAAGGGAATGAAATAGTGTCGTAAGGCAAGCACAAAATCCATGCCTCACAAGGACTCGAACATTGACCCTTCGCGAACGAATGGTCATAAGCCAGCAATTAGACTGCTGTGTCACAGGGGCAGCAGACTGGTGTAAGCGCTTAATCATAAGCTATTCCTGTCACTTTATTCATTACTTAATGTTTCGTTTTACGTCATTGAATTGAGTCTTCTCTTCAACCTAGAAAAAGAGTGAATTACTTAATATTCCATTTACTCGACTACAGCCACTATTGCACATTGTCCCGTGTTCTGACTACCCCTGTTATACACTATATTGATAAGCCTGCAGACACCCCTTCAAAAGCAAATGAACAGATCCGCTGCTTTGTTGTTGAAAATGTCGCGACGGGAGAGAACTGACTTTGAGAAACGAAAGATTGTTGGGTGTTATATTAGAGGGTTGTGCATAAGAGAAGCCAAGAGGCGTTTAAACATACCCAAGTCAACTGTTTTGGATGTAATGAATAAGTGGAAGACATATGGCGTGCTTGAAGAAGCAAAACGTACTGCAAGACCAAAGAAATCAGTGATAGAGAACGTCCAAGCCCCAGGAGAGTCGTTACAGCTAATCGACGGAGTACTGCGCAAGACCTAAGTGTACAGGTGTGTGAAAATACTAGAACCTCGGTATGTACATCCCTACAGCACAAAACGTTTCAGATATGTACCAGTAATGTTACAATCTCTCATTTTCGTTACACTTTTAGTGATATTCTACAATTACGTTTCAGCAACATCTATTTTGGAATATAACTCTTTGTACATTACGGTTACGTTAAAAATATCATTCACCGATACTACTGCATTATAATTTCCATTGTACATAATTCCTACCTTGATGTTACATTCCAGCGATATTTAAGATTTTTGATTTGGCAACGGAGTGGATGCGCATGCGCATTTATGCCATTTCGCCGAAGCACTCTCGTAGTCGTTCAATGTGCTACTGGGATATTCTTTGGTGATACTGTCGTACTCGAGTTAGCTGGGTGTTAGAGACCTGGGCACAAAGTTTTAAAGGGCCATATAAAATTGCGTTTTTGACCGCTTCGTGTTCATGACCCCCAGAGGTTGGTTATCTGAGTCATATAAATTTTCCATAATTTTGTCTTTTCTTAATTGCGATTATTAATGTAATTCTTTATAAAAAAATGTTTGTGATCTACAACTGAACAAAAGATTTCAGGGTTTACAAACTACAAATTATCTGAGGGCATGTGCCTACTAGGCAAACCTGTCGGGGAGGGGGGGGGGTCACTACCAACAGTGTTAAATATAAAGAATTTATGGTCCGATCGGGTGATTTTTAGCATTACACCCTACAAGTCAACAAATTATCTGAGGGTATGTGCTGCCTCAGGAAACCTGTCGGGGGGAGGTTGATAACATCAAAAGTATAAAATATAAAGTATGTATGGTCCGATCGGGAGATTTTCAGCATTTACAAGCTATAGCTCGACAAACTCTCTGAGGGAATGTGCTGACTCAGGAAACCTCTCGGAGGGGGAGGGGGATATCGAACCCGCCGACAGGTTTCCTGGGTAGGCATATGCCATCAAATAATTTGTTGATTTATTAAGTTGTAAATTCTGAAAATCTCTCGATCGGACCAGAAATCCTTTATATTTCATATTTTAGGTTTTAAGAACCCCTCCGATTAGTTTCCTGGGTTTGCACATACCCACTGAGAATTTGTTTAGCTGTAGTTTATAAACCTGTAAAAATATCGTAAATAAGAAAATACGAAATTACGGAAATGTTATGTGTGCCAGATAGACAATCTCGGGAGATGTAGCCACGGAGCAGTCAAGCACGCAATTTTTGTACGGCCCCTTAAAAATTTTGTGGCCAGTTCTCCGCTTTGTCTTTGGCCCGAAAATCATGGAAAAGTCTAAATTTCCTACTGAAAATAAAATATTGAAAGAAATATTTTATGAACAATAGTTGCCCAAGTAGAGGGGAATATTGTCATACGAATTGTGTTTATGCAGAACAATTTTATGGCACTGAAATTCCAAAGTATCCAGTTCTCCGTGTGTCCAGTTCTACGGTGGCCACTTCTCCGTACTCGGAATTAGCTAGTTAGCTTTAAGGTTTTCACGCCAGTGTATAATATCTTAGTACGTTTGTTGGTTTTGAATCAGAAAACAAAGGTCTCAATAAATGTAGTTGTTAGTTTGTAAACGTAGAAAAAAACATAATGTTGATATATTGAGAAGTTTAACGCCTACGCAAGTTTTGAGAGAAAAAAATAAACTAAGATATGCATTAAAAAGTACATTTCGTTAATTAATCATGAAGAAATTTAAGTTATCCTGCAGAAAAATAAAATGATCCGTGGGAAAATTAATGCATTTCTATTAAACAACGTATTCGCAAAGCATTGACCTTCTTGTTAGTTCCTACAGAACGTTGTAAGCGCGAGGCGTCCCGTGGTCGAGTGGGAAAATGCATTTGCCTACCTAGAAACCAGCTGGACAGGGGTTCGAACCTGGCGTGATCTTTCATTTGTATTTCCTTGAAAAGAAAATCTCCCTAGCGTAGTTACGTCACACCGTAAAATTTCCTGATGGGGAAAAACAAAATGACCTACAAAAGATTTTGGTGAGACCATGTGGAGAGGTAAAAAAAATGGACGAACAAAACATGTTCGGAAGGACCATGTGGCACACAAAACGTTATGGTTGAAGACAAAGAGAAAATGGCGGACAAAAGATGATTGGGAAGATCACGTGGGAAAATATGGCAGCGACTGACATCATGGTTGACCAGGAATCAAACACATGCATCCCTGAGGCAGCACGTGGACGGCTTCCTTTTTACAGAAACCCCCTATTATCACGTAACAGTAATATGATGCCACAAATATCTTTCAAATACGTAACAGTAACATGAAGTTGGTATGTTGCAGTCATAAAGACCTTTCACTGTAACGTATAGGTTATGTTTCAACGTTATGTAACGTTTGCGGACATTTTGACGTAACCGTAAGGTTTCTGAAACATTACTGTTACGTTGCGCAACGTATCTGAAAAGTCTCAATGTTTCAGTGATACGTAATTGTAACATATACGAAATATTCTGTGCTGTGTGGGCACGTACCATTCGCAAAGAACTTCATTCCATGGGTTACCGTGGTCGTGCTCCCGCTGATAAGCCTTTCATCCCCACTCGAATTGCTAATCGTCCTCGTCGTTTAGCATGGTGTAAAGAACATTTATCGTGAACCGTAGATCAATGGAAATGGGTACAATGGACTGATGAATCCAGGTACACGATCCATCGGTTTGATGGCCGTGTGTGGGTATTGCGACATCTGGAGAAAGGAACTCTATTTACTAGAGTGGTCAAGTTCCTATGGTCAAGTTTGGAGCTGGCCGTGCACTCGTGTGGGGACGTTTTTCGTGGTATGGTCCCGGCATATAGGTTGTCGAGGACAAACCTGTTATCCAGCATGTGTACCTCGATATTCTGCGGAATTATTCCCTACCAACTATGTCGCAATACTATGGAACCGAGCCTTGTTGGTACCAGCAGGATAATGCACCGAGCTATAAAGCAAGGACTGTTACGGCGTGATTTGACAAGAATTCGTTATCGTGTGTGCACTGGCCAGCACAGAGCCGTGATCGTAATCCCATAGACAACCTATGAGATGAATTAGAGTGCCGCATAAGAAGTTGGGACAAAGGCCTACTACTAAGCAACAGTTAGCGGCAGCATTATGTACTAAATGGAAGCGCATACCTATCTCTTTGTTCCAAACCATTGTCGAAAGCATGTCTCGTAAATTAATTTTAATTAATTTAAGGCCAAAGCTTGTCTCAAAGGGTCAGTGCATGCATTAAGGCCAAAAGTGGACCGACACCGTACTAATATATGTCAATAAATGCAAAAATCTCAGAAATCGTGATTTCTGAGGACCTTTACTTCATATTGATGTTCATCAGAAAAATGAAAATATGAAACTCACAGGATTGTCAAGGGACGTTTCGGAAACCTACGCTGGAATGAACTAGAAGATCCTACTACCCAACATGCTTCCAATAAAAGAACACTAATAGGAAAGAAGAGTAAAGTGCTTTCTCACAAGGAGGCGTGTAATGATTACCTTTTGACAAAATTATCATGCGTACGAGATGTTTCGTTAGGCATGGATCCCAGGTATGCTATATTTATATTGCACCAGGAGGAACTGTGTTGCGCGCTATTACGTTTCCGTTATACGAGAGTGCATATTAACCAGTTACAGTCTGTTATTTGTTTGTGCCTCCAAAAAATTGTCCCTTGTGCGAGCGAAAGAATCGAAGTTATATCGATGTTTCCCTTTACACCACCTTCTTTTTCTCCGCCTATTTACACCTACTGCAGGGTATAAGCCTTCCCCAACCTTTTCCAACTTCCTCTGTCCTTGGTTTCAGTCCACCATTTAGCACGTCTAAATTTCTGAAGTTCATTTCTCCATCTTATTCCCAGGCGCCCTCTTCGTTTCCTTCCATCTCTAGGTTCCATTCTGTTATTATTTTCGTCCATCTTTCAGTCTTCCAACATCTCCAGCCTATCTCCGCTTTGATTGTTTTATTAGTTTTATAATATATGTTATTCTTGTTCTTCCTCTTATGATTTCATTTCTAACTCCATCTATTCCTGTTATTTCTAACATTCTTTTCTCTAACTCTCTCACCGGTACTTTTAATTTCTTTACATTGTCGCTCTGTGATATTCTGCATTTCACTTCCATAAGTAAACACAGCGATAATACAAGCATTGATGATTTTTCTTTTTAAACACAATAAAAGGTCACCCGACTGGCAAGGTAGCCCAGTCATCTAAGCGATGACTTCCAATCATTCCACTGCGAGGTGTCCGTGTTCGAATCCCGTTGAGGCATGGATGTTATTTTCGTTTTGCGGCACTGGCTCTCTCCCTTCCCTGGAGTCAATAGCCCTTAATGAGGGACGGGAGACTGCTTATAGCCCATTGAGTTGCTCACGGTGGTCGTTAGACCCCATAAAAAAATAAAAAGATCTCCGGTTAAATGATCTTTAAGTGTCCAAAAGGCTCTATTACCTTGTATAATTCTCCTATTGATTTCTCTTTCTTTAAAACGTTTGAACCTATAATACCGAATTTCAATACCTGTCTTCAAGCTCTGAACTTATTTATTACTTGTTGGAAATCGTTAAACATGCGCACAATACTGAAAATACAGGTTTGGACTCAGTCAGTTAATAAATCACAAGTAACAATGAGAAAGCACTCACAAAATGTATTTCTTGCAAATCATATTTTTTGAAACGCCCTTTATGCAAGAATATTTTTGTAACGCCCTTTATGCAACTTCATCATATTTTTGTCAGATGAGCAACCGCATCATATACTCAGTTAATTAATAAATCGCAAGTAACTATGGGAAAGCACCCACGAAATGTATTTCTTTCAAATTATATTGTTTGAAACGCCCTTTATGTGAGAAGTCTGGGAACTAACCCAATTGGATTCACCTTCGTCTCCTATATGCAGCAGAATAAATTTAATATTTTAAAATCTAGTTCTGAGGTTTCTTTTCATAGGTGCCAAATGCATAAATGGGATGACCAACTTCATCATATTTCTGTCGAGTCTACCATTGCTGTCAGTCACTCACTGGACTTCACGCTCTTTGTCGCCACGGGTTGGGACGTTTTTGAGGAAGATTTACAAGTCTAATCGCGGAATGCTAAGAAGCCAACACTTCGAGGATGCCATTCAAAATATGAGGAAATACCCAACAAGTGAAGGGGGAGAAAGTGTGAAGAAGAGTTATGAAAAGAATTTATTGACATTTCCATTTTTTAATATAAAATAGCTGAAGTCAAAATGAAAGTTTCTTTTTTATGAAACATCTGGACACTACGTTTCTAAAGAGTAAATTTATTTTTAACTCCAATGTGGCAATGTGAAGAATGATCGGATTTATCATACATAAAGGAAGGGCTAAAAAACGCGAACTTAGTAAAATCATGACGGCCTCTCAATCGCTTTCTTTGTGTTTCTTGTTGCGTGTCTTTATCGGTTTTTTTCTTTTTGACAACAGTTTATGTTTTATCTCCCATTAACAGCGAGGACAAGACTCAACCGGGTTTTTTCCAATTTAAAGTCGCTGACGAACGAAGAAGAAACATATCTCAAATGTCAAGGGAGTGTCTATGAGTCCCTCAAGATTGGATTCGAAACCCAAAGTAGAGGGGTTAATTTAGTTTCTCGACATTTACTGTATACATATGGTGTCAAACATGCGCATGTGCTATGGGAGCTATCAGGTATACCACTAATTTAATCTTATTTTTGAGTTCCTGTTTTTATCTAAATTTGGTTTCTCCTTGTTAAATATTGTTAAACTGAAAGTCACAAGTTTCTCCCGATTAATTTGAAATTGTCAACACCTGACACAAGGTCAAAGTGCAACTTACCTAGTTAAAGACTAGAGATAAGAGCTCGTGTACAATGCTTCAAAGGCAGTGATGGAGGAGAGACTTATGTTATGAGCCCTATATAAATTTTCACGAATACTTTGTGTATGACGTTCTATGTTCGGAAAGTGGTGTATTATAGATTCTACTCATTATTGCATTGTTGATGAGAGATAATTTGGCCGATCTGTATTAATGTGATACGAAACAATGTTCTATAAGCGGATTGTATTAGGTGATTACGACCTGTTGGTGTTGAATATTTGAAGTGCTAAATAATAATAGATTTGGCATACCTGAGTAATCACATTTTCTTTTAACTGTGACTGTTGTAATATTTATTGATTAATTAGTCACAACTTAAACATTACCTTCGTACCATCAATCGGTTGTTCTTGTATCACTGGAACTTGCAACTGTGAAGCCTCCGATAGACAGTACATACAAAAATATCATAAATACAAACTGAGCTATATTAGACGACCTAACTGCCCAAAGAGAGAAGTCTTTGGAACCAGTTACAGGAAAACGGTCTTTATTGTAGAAACTTCATGGCATTTCAGATTCGCAACTCTTCACGATCGATCACATCAGCGTAATTCACAGTACTGAACCTCCATCAATTTAGGTTCAACGTGTTTACACCTAATCTACCAATTATAACACGTTTCTGCAGGAATCTACACACCAAACATGACACTATTCGATGCTTGTACCAACACATTATAAAGCTCGTTCTTATCTTGTCAACACATGCATACACACACACACACACACACACACATGTCACTCACCCTGACATCAATGCTGTTGCCAGATAACGTTTATTGAGCGAGAAAAATATAAATTAATGTTGAAACACTTAAAGAGAAGGAACACAAAATTTACATAGAGAACCAAACTAAAAATGAAATTTAAATCATAGTATGTATAACGAAGTAAATTTCTGCGTCATTTTTGGCCCACGACGGGAATCGAACCCGAGTCCACTTATTCCAGAACAAGTCGCTCTACCAACTGAGCTACGCGGACGTTCGTTCTTGCTGCTATCTGCCTTTATGTCGTGTGCGTCCTGCAGGGCAGGCACGTCACATATCCCTCCCCTAGAAAGAGGGTCGCGGGCATGGCCCACGGGTCAGCCGTGACCATGAATCGTCGCAGGCAGCCATCCGCTGTAGAGCATGCACTTGAGAACACCCAGTCAATCTGGTGTGGGGAATGCAACATCACACATTTATATTTTTCGAAGCGCTGGAGAGGGGATTCTCTTATTTTTTTCTGTCTCGCTGTGTGGAAAGAACATCGCACCATTGCGAGATCTTGAACGGCCGGGTCATCCGGGAAGTTCGGGGGACCATTATACCGAAGTAAATTTCTCCGTCATTTTTGGTCCACGCCGGGGATCGAACCCGAGTCCACTTATTCCGGAACAAGTCGCTCTACCAACTGAACTCCGCGGACATTCGTTCTTGCTGCTATCTGCCTTTATGTCGTGTGCGTCCTGCGGGGCAGGCACGTCACATATGCGTCACACTGTATTATCTTGAAGTGACTTTGATATGCTTAATTATGCAAGTTATCAGCGGCTACAAAAGACTGAGTCTCATCCAGAAAAACAACCTTAAAATTGAATTTACGGTTTTAGTCACAAGTGAAACACTACGTAAACGTTAAAACATTAAACAAATAATTGTTACAGAGAAACGTATGTTCAACTATTATTTTACAGAACATGAAAATTGTCACTGTAATGTCGGGAATCATGCATAATATTCACAAGCGTCACATGGAAGAAATATGGCGAAAGCGATGGTTTTACGGATTCGCATGGTTCAAGACACCGGAGTTTCCAAGCTATTCCAAAGTAACGCATCGTAAGAATAATCGCTTCGACCCAACAAAGGAGGACATCCGTTATATACTGCGTGACAGAAGAAAATGTTGTTTGAATCATGGCGAATGAATGACACCATTTACAACCTGCAACACCCAGCAAGATTCGACCATCCGGCAACTAAACGGGTCTTTCCAGAACATGGAGACAACACAAATGAATTAAGGACGCTTCATCTGACAATATTTCTATCCAGAAAAGAAATGCAAGTAGCACCCATGTCCATCAGCTGAATTCACTTAACATCGCAAAGCGCAACACAGAAAACTTCTAAGATATAGCTGGCAACTCACGAGTGAAATATTGTTATTCTCTCAATGGAATATGGCGTACCTATACTAGTAACATACATATACCATTGTGTAAGTAGCGAAGAGTTTCATTGGGCCCTGCAAAGAAGCAGAAATTTTGTTCAATGACGCATGGTTTGCTTATAATGAAATACACCAGCTCTGCGGAGTAGATTCGCACACTAAGATAAATTAGTGTCCTATCAGTGTGACGTTCTTTTGCAAATGTATTACGGATATGCAAAAGTTTCCGCCATCCCCGCTATCAAGCACTGTAGGGGTCTAACCGGCCGGCGACCCGTGCTGTCAGTTCGTACATGAAGCCAAGCATGGCGGTCGATAAAGTTCATTTGCGGAATTGCTAGTTATTCATGTTTAATTTAGGGAAAAGGGCGTGTGAAGCGTAGGGTTCAACATTTCAGGCGTATGGCGAAATCGTTATGGGCGATGTGTTTGGTGGCACTAACGAGATAGGAAATACATATCGCTACAGTCAAATGATACGCAGAGGAGAAGTCTAGCATATTTATTTATCTTTGCGCAGACGTCAACGCAATGGAACCAAAAAATACAAATAATGCTCCAAAAATTGTTCTCCCAGTGGATACCAATTTTGCAGTCGTGTTTTTTCTGTAGTGTCGACAGCAATGCGGCAGATTTGCTAATTTTACTGACCCGCATTTCCTCCAGAAAGACCGTACTCTGAACGAGGACATGAACACATACTCATATCTCTCAGCAGGGAAAACTGTCATCATTATACGTCCGAAAGAAGCTGCAATTCTTAGGTAGACGTCATGTATACCTATGGAAAACTGTTCACATATCACGTCCCAAAGAAGCTACAATTCTTACGTAGACGTTATGCGGACCTATGATACGTCTCATCAAACTCGATGAGTTGATTGGGCGTCTGTCGACGACTTACAAAACGACATTTCATTTGATAGTGCCTAGATTTACAGTTCATATTTGGTTTCTTCAGTTTTCACTGCCAATTTTGCCCAAATGTAAACTTACCTATAACTAAGATGTTTCTTGCCATGCTCCGCGTTTAAAATATAGTTAAACTGTACACTTTTCATACAAATTTGAAAGATGTGAATCAGTTTATTGGTGTCAATATACCGTGGATGTTATGTCAATAATATCCGAAAACTTGTAAATTGCGTCGTCCTGGAACGGAAATCGAACCCACGTCTCCCGGATAGCGCTCAAGTATGCTAACCACTACACCACCCAAAACGCCCAAGTTTCAAGTTTTCGATTAATTTTAATATATTAATGAACATCAAAGGATCCGATAGTCCAAGCAACCGGCATTCATATATAGAGGATCTGGAGGTTTCCAAATTTTTATTGTACATTATTGTAATCCCGTATTTCATTCATCGTCTACACTTTTCTTTCGTTACGTGTCTCTCCTTTCTATAACAGATCCCATTAACGTTGCAGTGCTATTTCGTAGTGCAATTCTTGGGTGAAAGCTTTAGTTTGCGAATTATTTTTCTAAAGGAAGAAGCCAGTTGCAGAAAGCCATTAGCATGATAGCATACAAAATAAACTAACGAGATGTATGATGCCGAAATGCAAAGTATATCGATCATGACTTTTGAAAAAATTCCGAAAGCTGCTGAATGAGAATGTTTCCACGGAATAATTTTATTTTAAACTGTGCGATCAGTAGTATGTAAAAAAAGAAATAAATTTTTAAACCAAGGGGAAGAGTTTTCCAATAAAGAATCTCAAAAATTCCTGTAAAATATTGGTCATGGTTATAGTAATCGAATGGAAAAAATGTTCAACATACCTAAATCTTTCATTAGGCCATATCGAACAGCAAATGAAAGTAACTCGCTACGCCGTCTTTTAGGTTAATATTTCTCCAGAAAAATCAGAGGTGGTGTGAGCTCTGTTGATATCGATTAAAACCAACCAGCGTTAGAGTTGTTTTTATCAGGTTTTTTGTAAAACAAGATCGCGCAGATCGTGCTTATGTTATCGGTTTGTCCGTCCATCTGTAGTCACCATATCGCTGCACCGATTAAAAAAATTTTTTGCATTGGTAACCATGAACTATGCAAATGATGATCCTTTATTTCGTTTTATATTCTACGATGTACAGTTTCGCCGCTAGAGGGCGTAAATGCAGATGATATCGAATTCAAAATCCATTTTATTCCATATATATGCTCCTAAACATCCGACTTAAAAAATTATGTTATCTTACGATTCCATTTAGTCGAAGGGTATTTTAGGTATAGTTATTTTTTTCAAGTTACGCAAAGATTTTCCGCTACGGGCAGAAAAGTAAATTACGTTTTCCCTGATATCTCGCCTTCTAAAACTCCGACTTAATAAATCTTTTCTTCAGCGGATACAGCTCCTTATGGAAAATATTTTGCATATATTTTCTAATTTTTGGTAAAGAATACTTTGGCCACCAAGTGTTAAATTTCCTTCCGAAGTATTTGTCATACAATCTGAGTTTCTAAAATCTCGAATGGAAAAATTCGTTCGTCGACCGTTGCCACTCACATCGATAAACATTTTCGGAATATTTTCTTCTTAAAATATTTCATGGTTTATCCGCCAGGGACGTAGATGGATATCTTATTTTTGTTAATATCTCTGCTTTTAATTGTCCTATTTGAAAAATGTCTTTCTTTATTGGATAGAGTTTTGTGGTTTGATATGTTTTTCATATAATTTCAAAGTTTTCAAGTAACTCCTAGACTTTTCGCTACGGGGCATAAAGGTAAATAGCGTTTCCCCCGATATATCTGCTTCTAAAGCTCCGATTTGAAAAATTCGTTCTGCATCGGGTACAGCTGTTGATGGGAAATCCTTTGCATATAATTTCTAATTTTTGGAAAAAAAATGGTTTGGCCACCAGGGGGCGTAAGTCTTAATTTCCCCTTCTGATGAATGCAGAAACATCTGAGATTCTAAAATCTCGATTGAAAAAAATTCGTTTCTCGACCGGTACTACTCATGTAGACAAACCTTTTAGGAATATTTCCTTCTCAAAATAATGCATGGTTTCTACGCCAGGGGGCGTTGATTCACATCTTATTTTTGTCAGTATCTGTCCTTGTAGGAGTCCGATTTGAAAAAATTATTGCTTTGTCGGTTAGTGTCTCCGATGCGAAATGTTTTTCATATAAATTTAAAATGTTCAGGTGAATGATAGACTTTCCACCAGGGGGCACAAAAGTAAATTCGTTTTCCTTGATATTTCTGTTTCTAAAACTCCGATTAGAAAAATTCTTCCTTTATTCGATACAGCTCCTTACGGAAAATGTTTTTCATATAATTTCTAATATGTGATAAACCATGGTTTAGCGACTAGGGGGCATAAGTGTTCATCTCTGCTTCTGATGTACTTGTAGCAAAATCTGAACTCCTAAAACTCGAGTAAATTGATTTTTTCTTGGACCAATACTGCTGACATCGAAAACCCTTTTGAGAATATTTTCTTCCTAAAATAATGCACGGTTTTCTCGCCAGATGCATATCTTATATTTGTACATATCTCTTCTTCGAAGATTCCAATTTGAAAAATTATTTCTTTGTTGGACAGCGTTTCCGCTGCAAAATGTTTCTCATATAAGTTCAAAATTTTCTTATCGCTCAAGTCTGCAACCAGAGGGCGTAAGTTGACATTTAAGTTTACAGCAATATCTACGGGATTGAAAAAACTCCTTTCTTCGGTCAGATACCATTGCTTTCCATACCGGTTCCATTGACTTAGAATAGCTTTGATAAATTTAATTTGCGTCAGAACGGATTCAAAAGACGTGCTCATTACACCCGAAAATTCGGTGTCATTTTTCTTGTTCTATTTTGCCTGGTGGCGCTGTGTTCTGAGAGCTTGCTTTTTACCATTCGTCCGAGATGGGTCCAGGTTCGAATCCCGATGAGGCATGGGTGTTGTGTTACTCTTACGGCTCTGACTCTCTGTCTTCACTATAAACAATGTCCGTAAATTATGGTCAGGCGACTGCTTATAGCCCGTAGAGTCGTTCACAGTGGTCGCTAAACCCCAAAACAAACAAAAAATATTTCTATAAATTAAAATAATGCAAAAACTATGAAAATAGGTTTAAACCATGTGGGAAAAGAATTATGCGCAAAAAAGGTTAGTCAATTCGTCAATAGTTTTTTCAAATCAGAAGATTTGCATCACGAAAGTCTTTAAAAAAACTGAGACTGGTAGTGGTTCAACTGGTAATTACGCTCCTCTGATGTAATCTTTTACAAAATAATAATGATAACTCTCAGTTTCTGCTCACGGGAACCACACTGAGTGGTTAATGAATTTTGATCCCCAACCCAATATTTTGCGTGCCCTCTTTTCTTCCGGAGAACAGGCACTCTCCACCATGATACCAACTCCACGTGTAGTCTGTAAATTTATGTCCGATGCGCAACCAAGCTCTTTGTTTCGATTTCTACAATTCCACTAGCGTGTTCGACTGCCTCACCTCACTTTCCATAGTACCCCATATTTGCTCAATTGGGTTGAGATCAAGTAAGTTTGGTGACTATTCGAGACGTTTCATATCAGCACCAGTGGTTTTTGTTGGATAGACGATTCATCGTTCACGTTATTAACACAATCGCAATAAAACTGGTGGTTTGTTGACAGTCTGTGTTTATGTAATTTTATTCAAAGAACAATAATCCAAAACGAAGCCGCGTGGAAGCATTAAGAAGAATTTCTGATACAGATTCAAAAAACATACTAAAAGTGCACTCAAAAGAAATATAAAACAGCTTAGTTGAATTCTTTATTAAATATTTATTGGAACCAGACTACGTACAGGTAGACGTCGTACCAACAAATAAATTTAAAAAGCATAATGATACCTTAGTAGTTGATGCTGTTTCTGTAGAAAGAACGAAAGCTAATAATTGTCATGATAACAGTTCAACCACATTGTCAATCGCATGGAAACAAAGAATTAGAGAAAAATAAATTGAATCAAATTTACTATAAGTCAGGAGACCAACTATATATTTTCCCTCAGAGATACAATATGCTAACCCAATGCAGAAACAAGTTGAAATACGAATACAAAGCAAGAAGGTTTCTTGTCTCTCGGAAATGTCCTAAACTGCAGGATGAAATATTTTTGGGGTTGACGTGACCTCGGAGAAATGCGTGACAACTTTCCTTTGCTGATGATTTTAACAGTTCCTAATCATTAAATTTCACCATGACACCGTATATGTGTACATTTGCTTTTCTGAAATAAGATATTTTATGTCTAAATCTTCGGACCGAAGAATTTACTTATCATCTCGATAAGAACGGCGCCGCTAGTAGGCAACTCCTTTTAAGAAAAGAAGTGGATGAATTGATTCTGAATAACACAAATATACAAAATTAGAAGGAAGACAAAGAAGCTGATACAGAAAATGATGTATTAAAGCCATGACGTAGATAAAGTTAAAACCGTTTCCTATACGGAATTTTATTACTTACCAAACGTACTCCATGTTTCTCAAAATTCTAAGTCATGAGTTACTTAAAGCGCAATTCATAAAGCCACCATTAAACATTCCGTCCACAAACTAATACATATACAGGTAGGAACTAAATTTTTTATTACACAACTACGGAAAAGAAATTCCATACCCATTCCTTACCACTGTAAACATTACAGAAAAAATACGGGCTACAAAAGCGAAAACAGCATAATTTTACTAGACGTTTACGACTGCGCGACAAATCGTAATTCGGAGTGTGATTCCCTTTTGTCTAATGTAGGGTGATAGACGCAATCCCATATAAAAATTCTCAAAGTTGAAGCAAGTAATATGTACACAGGTTTCATGAAGTATATAGACAGAGATACCTGTCTGTTTTAAGAGGGCACTTGACTTATGATAACGTTGTTTAAGACACTGGCGTCTGTTCAAAGCTGTTCTGCATAGCGCACCCTAAAATCCATCGGATTTAAATCTAGTGAACTAGGTGGTCCTTTCCTGCACATCATCTACGGGTGCTATAAGTGCTGCATCTTGAAAGCTGTGCTACGTAGAACAGCGATTTCTTCCATCATACTAAAACACCGAAAAGAAATGATTTTATAATGACATCCTTGTACCTTCCAACTGTGTCTGAGCACTTATGAAGATGTGGACACCTTAACAGAGGTCTATAAATGATATAACGAGACTATAGTAAGATATAATTTTTAGTGAAAGGTCTTTAAATCCTTTATCATTTTACAGATGATCTGATAAAAAAAATGTGCTAGTCCGTTTTGTCTAGCGCATCCGCATTTAGTAGCATTTGAGGCAAAGAATGAAAATATGTTTTGTGGCTGACAGAAACTAAATGCCCTGAAAGGGTTTAGCGGATGTTCTGAACAATGTATGGGTAGAAGTCATATCTTGTGAAGTTAATTAAGTCGTGGATGAAAATTCCGTTTTAATAGGAACAATGGAAAAGGAAGGGGCATTTGTAGTCCATCAGTGTTCAATGAGAAATCTTCTTTCCCTGCGTAACCTCTAAAATCGATGAAACAAAGTTCACGCCACCTACAGATGAAAAGTCTACGGTATGCAAGGTGTTACGCAATAGTTTGCAGTCACATGCCTACAAGTCATAAAATTCTTCTAAAACTGCTGCATGATGATAATCCAAAACATAAAACATTTGCTAATGACATTGTGAACATCATTGGCTCTTGTAATGACTCTTTGCTACGTATCTACTTTTCAGACGAGGCTACATTCTACTTCTCTTGTATAGGCAACAGACGGAATATGCATATCTAGTTAAAACGGGAAACGACCCTGTTGTTATCACGCATATTCGGGGCAAGTCCTAAAATCAGTTATTGGTATGGGCTAAAACATGACAGAATGATTTGTCGTTTCTTCTTCTCTGAGAAAATAGCTTCCATCAATGTGTACATGGATAAGCTCAACATTTGCACCAACTTTAGCTGCAGGCCAGGCGAGAGATTCATTTTTCAAAACGATGGGGCACCCACTCAATGGGCACAAGTTGTTGGTGAAACTATTGACGCAACTTTGCTAATTTGATGGATTGGCAGGCACGGGCAAATCGCATGGCAGCGAAGATCAACTAACCTTACCCCTCTGAATTGATGTCTGTTGAGTTATGATAACAAATTATTTAGGGAACAGGTGTTCAAGATACCAGAATATTTGCTACAGCGCATTAGATGTGCAATTGCCCTAGTTGCCCCGGAAATGTTGAAAAATATATGCGACAGTTTGAATATCATTTAAACATCTTACGTGCTACTTGGAGAGAACATGTAAAAGTGGATTAAATTCATTAACTATGTATAGAATATGTATAAGCTTATCTACTTCCATTTAAAACTGTGTATAATTATCAGTGTTCATTTCAAACTTATGACATGCTTCAGTAAGGGTAATATTTGCAGTTGCAGAGATTGCGTTCTCCTCTGTCTCTTGTCGCGTCTCCAAACGGAATCCCAAGCAAAACTTCCAGTCCCTGTCAACAGAACGTTGCTGCACCGGTCATGTGTCCAGTTACAAAGTTTCGTCACTGTGTCATGCGTGTAGAGTTTATTTCACTGTTAACTGAATGTCTAGTGTACAGTCAGCTTTGGCCGTCCGGTATCGCAGTGGTTGGTGTAAGCGCTCGTCCGAGATGAGTAGGGGTTCCAATCCCGGTGAGCCATGGATGATGTGTTTGTCTTACGGCGCTGGCTCTCTCTGTCCCATGGAGTATGTTACCCTAAATTAGGGACACACGACTGCTTATAGCCCACTCAGTTGCTCACGGTGGTCGTTAAAACCACAATAAAAAAAACCCAGTCAACTTTCGTGTAAACTCGTACTTACTAACTGTTGCAATACAAATCGTATAACTTCGGAATATTTTACAAAGACTACTAAACAGGACATGACGCATGCATTGGCAATATACGGGTACGTACGAGCCACATTTTTTTCATCTGTAGTTGCAACCCCAGGTAGTGGGCGTTAGGTGTTAATCGACTGATATGAAATCTTTTCAATAACCTGTGCATCAAATTCTTGATTTCACTTAACAAGCCTCCGGCGTGGTCTTCAGTACAACTCACTTTTTTTCAGCAGGAGGAGGTAGGTGTGTTGGAAATTTAACGACCACCGTGATGAGATATGAGATGGAAGAACTCGCCCGCCCCAAAATTAGGGACCGGCGATTGAGGGATATAAGCAGATCACTCGATGTGATATAAACAATCACTCCTCCCTAATTCAGGAACACTTGGTCCAGGGAAGGGAGAGAGCAAGTGCCGTAAGGCAAACCATGCCTCACCGGGATCAGGACCCGAACCCAACTTAGACGAATGATCAGAAGCCTGCGCTTAGACCATTCCGCAACCGGGTGGCACAGATAGTTTTCAGCATTCTTACATAACTAGTCTCTACTCCTTCATAAAAATAAGTTATTATGTACAGTTGACATTTATTACAGATCAGTGTATACAATGCACATAAACATGACAGAGACTCCTAACATGTTGTTTGTAGGTCAGGAATAGGGTATCCCCTCTTATGAGTCACAGTATTTTTGAATGGCACGATCCTTATTACGCTGGTCACATGGGTGAAAATGTGTTCCATACTGACAGTACATGGTTCTTAATGCAAGAGAAGCCACATTTTCCATGTTTTTTTTCTTCACCGAATAACGCATTATGAGTAGCGTGATCTGATTTTCTCTAGGTTGAACAATGTCAATAGGTAGCTAAAGCATGACGACTTCTGCCACTCCTAATTCACGATCACTGGACACGTGGAAGCGAGGAAAGCAGCTGCTCTTTATCGAAAACAGCATTTGTGTTTCTCTTGTGACTTGAATCCATAGCCAACAGCATAATGAGTTTCAAGATTGACCGGGACTCTGTACTGAGTCCCTTATCGCGCTCGACAATGAATGCAACTTTAAAACTTGCATTGAAAAACTTGAATATTTTACTAAGATAGAGTGACTGAAGATGATTAAGGGCCGACTCGCACAGTCGTTATCGTGTAAGCTGAATTTTGAAGTATATTTCTGACATGTAGCATCACGATGCAAATTGCCGAATACACCATGAGAGAAAGGAAGACGAGAACTTAGCGACACAGCCCACTCGATCCAAGGAGACGAAACACCAGCACTATAATATTTTCCGGCGGGATTTTTTGAAGTGAATTACACAGAGGGAATACGTAATGAGTGTAGAAGTATTTGTTTGATAAAGCGAATAAACCATCTTGCTGATGACATTATACCTTCAACAGCCGTAAATCAAGTGATTCCCGCGAGGACAGTGAATCGCCAAGAGAAAAAATAACCGGCATGTTTTTTCAACAGCTAACGGGGAGAACTGAAAACTCATATGTCTTGCTCTTGTTCCTTGCTGCTCTGGATTTCCGATATTTTCAAACATATACGAAGTTAAATTTCAATCGTTGCCCACTGTTCACAGTCCTTCTCGGGTTTCCTCTTAAAACTAATAAATCTTTTCATTCAATTTAAACGTCATAGGCAGAAAATCATAGTTATATACGACAGTTGGTTTATGGCATTTGACGTTTCCTTCCGATCTTCAAGGTTTTTTTCCATATTTCTCTATCTAAGCCCCATTCTTCCATCACGCCATTTTGAATAAGTGCTTTCTTTATTCCATCGGATCATGTCCTTCTACGTCGGCCTCTACTACTTTTTCGCTTGTTTGATTTAAATTCCTTGACAATTTCGGGCAGTCTTTCATTGGCCATGTTATTTACATCACCAAGCCAGCGCAATTGTCTCTTCTGAGTATACTCGAAAACTGTTTCTTTCACTTCCATCAATTCTTTAATCCCTTCATTTGTTATTTTCTGTCTTCTTGACACTCTACATGTTTTTCTTAAAGCATCCATCTTTGCAGCTGTTATTTTCTTTCTTTCCGCTTCAGTTGATCGCCAGGCCTCGGCACCTTATAGTAAGACGCTCTTAACAATACTACTATTATAACGATGTAAATTTCTCCGTCATTTCTGTCCACACTAGGATTCGAACCCGGATCAATCATTCCGGAACAAGTTGCTCTACCAATTGAGCTACGCGGACGTTTTATTCTGATTCCTATCTGCCTTTATGTCGTGCGCGTCCTTCGGGCAGGTACGTCACATCTCCTGGTATGTTACACTATAAATACCCCATTTCCTTTTTCAGGTTATTTCTACACTCCACCAGATTCCATTCAGGCGTTTAACAACTTTTCTTCCCTGTGCAATTCTATTTCTTAATATCCATTGCATATCTACCTTTTTATGTAATTTTAACAGCTAGATAATTATAATGATCACAGCTTTCAATTTCTTCGTTATCTTTTAGCTGCAGGTTTGTTTCATTATTTCCAATGCATAAATATTTTGTCTTACTTAAATTCATAGTTAATCCACATTTTGCATATTCTTATTTTATTTTTCTGGTCCTATATTCTAAATCAAATTTATCTTCTGCAAGAAGTACCTTATCATCAGCGAATTGTAAAGTAAATGCCATCGTTCCATTTAAATACATCCCCATTGCTCGACAATTCCTCTCCTATTCTTTCAAAGCCTGTTCCACATAAATTTTAAATAATGTTGGATATATACAACACCGAAAATCATAGTTCACATGCCTAAAGAAATTACTTAATTCACATGCATAAAGAAGTTACTTAGTTCACATCCCTAAATAAGTTACTTAGTTCACATGTCTAAAGAAGTTACTTAATTCACATTCCTAAACAAGTTACTTAGTTCACATCCCTTAAAGAGTTACTTAGTTCAAATCCCTAAAGAAATTACACTCACCAACAATTAAAAATGCACATCAAGAAGGAAGCATCGGATTGAACTGAAATTTTATGGACGTAATATTATAGACGAATGATACACATAATTTCAGAAACAGAGCTTCAAGACAATTACAGAGTGATCTGTGGCATGCAGTCCGGTCATCTTCACTAGTGCGTCGCACGCCTCGTGCGGTGATACATGCTGCAATACGGTCCGGCAAGGAAGGGAACAGACGCCTTACGTCGTCCTGTGGCAGATTGCCTCACACGTGTTGTACGGTGTGGTCCAAATCCCGGATAGTGCGACTCGGCGGCAGCTGGCGTTTCAACTAGTCCCATACATGATGGATAGGGGACATGTCCGGGGAGCGGGCAGGCCATGGAAGTGGCTGGATATGACATAGGCAGTCCTGAGAAGCCCGTGTTGTGTGCGCGTGGGGGGGGGGGGATTATTCTGCTGTTATAGCTCACTTGGAATCCCGTCCAGGAATGGAATAACATTGGTCCGTAGGATCTCACTCACATACCGCTGGGCCGTCAACTGATCTTTGTACCACTACTAGAGCTGATCGGCTATTGTAGGAACTGGCACCCAATACCATAACGCCTGCAGTTGGGGAGGCGTGTTGCTTGATAGCGAAGTCGGGATTGTATCGTTGGATCGGGGACCTCCACAACCGGACACGATGATCATCTGTAACTCCCCCCCCTCCCAAAAAAAAAACGGACTCATCGCTAAACACAACACCTCGCCAGTCTGTGGGCTTCCACGTCGCTCTGGCCTGGCATCACTGCACACGAGCCCATGATGTTACGGTGTTAATGGCAGCACACGTAAGGGGCGCTGGGATCACAGATAATTCTGCGAGGTGTTTGAAAATGGTTCCTGGACACACAGGAGCTGCTACATCTGCCTATATAATGGACCGGGTTCCTGTGAGATCCGTTAGTACCTGGAGCATGATCCGTCGATCCTCTTTACCGGTGGTCTTTTTGGTCGATCCAGAGCCGCTCCGCCGTGTGGCGGTGCCGTCACGTGTTCACTGCTCCCAACACAAACGGACAGTATGGTCAGAACGATCCACGTGGAGGGCTATACGGCGCGCCTACCACCTTGCAGTTTTCGGGCCGATGTTCAGGCTTTTCATAAAGTTTGTAAGTTGCGTAAATCGACGTCTTTGGCGTCTACCCGGTATTATTGTCGCTCTGTACTCTTGCTTGTGTTAGCCAGTGATTTTCACTTTCATGGGGCATCGACTATATGCCGGTTTATAAGACTGCCGGTTCGTGCTTGAAGCGCCACAGCAGGGTATGAGGTCATGCGCGATCGCATCAAACGTGGATCATTTGCATAGCAGCACGCACTGCAGAGTTTCGCAGTTGTAATATGTTCTCTCTTAGGTGCGCAAATTTCATTGTGCGTGTGTGTACTTGCCCGGCATTCGGTTGAAATTTTGAAGACAGACTTGAGTTTGGAAAAGATATAATTATTATATTTTCTTTAAGATTATTGTATAGCTTGAGGATTCGTTTCCGTTTTCTTCGGTGTCATTCGCCCCAACATAGACGCATAGTGGGCTACATGAAGCTTCGTTGCTGATGCTTAAACAAACTGGAAAATGTTTAGAACAAGAGGCTAACGTCGACTTACTGCAGCTTGGAATTATAAAGGCCGCTTTCTCTAAATTAATTAGAAGTGATTGTTGTCATTTTAGCATGGAGCTTCACACAAAACGTAAAAATACGTATCTCTCCTGCACGAGCAATAGTATTGAAATAAAGGGTACCATGGGTCAACTGTTTGACGCAAACACCTCCTACGGGCAGTGCTAAAGCTATCCTGTACCGCTGCTATTGGCAGTTTACCTAAATCCTGTTTATGATGAATACATTTTTGAGCTTCTAGCACATGCACGAATCATTTATATTTGCATCAACTAGCAGCTGGTGGTATAGCAAGCAGGTAGAACACAGGGAACCAGAAGTAACTTCACCGAATCGAATATTCTTAGATATTCGCGTTGAATTTTAGAAGATCGGTTATGCGTTTGTTTGGATGGCTCAGAACTGAAACGTAATGTCCGTCTTTTAAACCGCGTTGCTCAATGGCAAAATGACATTGAACTGTCTGTTTAACGCTGGCGAGGAGAAGCTATGTTTGCGAATGTCTGAGAATGCCGGCCACCCTCGAAAATGCGTCAAATGGTCACGGGAAAAATGAGATCTAACGGGAGTGTGCAACTGAGGTCTTGCAAGGCGAAGAACGTCTTTCTGTTTGACGGCACGGAATATGTAATGTGCACAGTGGGTTTCTTCTACACCACTAGGAACGGATTATTTCCGTCCAGCTGCTCTTTTGGAAGAAAAGACATTTTCCGAAAGAGAAAATGAAGCTCAAATTGTAGGGGCGACAGCAACCACCATAGGACATAAATTTTTTGTATAGCTACCGAAGAAGAGTTAGGGAGCACTATATCGCTGTATCATTCAGTCGCTCTCTTTCCCGTCGTGTGGCCTGATTCGCTTTATTTTCTGGGAATCTGCAGGTGACTGCTTCGTTTGCTAGTAGGTATACAGTAGCGAACAAAAGTATTTGGAGAAACACTTTTTCGACCATAATTTTTGTTCTGCTGAACCAAATCGGGTCATTTTGGGATATGATATGTGTTGATCCGTGGGTTATAATGCCTCGTATTTTGTATTTCGCTCAGAGCGAATTTGTCGTTCGAAATGGGCCATATTCAAGAGTTGCCAATTATTACCCATTTGTTTGGTGCATGTATGAATGTGTTTCTTGTGATTTTTATGTGTTTTGTGATGTGCAGTGTGATAACAAGTCAATCTTAGGTTTTCAGAAATGGGTAGAAAGGCAGAGACCCCTGTTGGAGCTCGCCAGGCGGCCGTGAACATGATGGGATCCGGAATGCGCGTCACCGACATTGTGAGAGCCCTGAAGATCCAACATCGGTCTATTTCAGCTATCCTGCAACGTTATGAGAAGACTGGAACCGTCGAGAACAGTCCGCGATGTGGTAGGCCTCGTTCCACTACGTTGCGTCAGAATAGACCCATCCTCCGTCGATCTCGTGCTGATCCCACCTTGACTGTTGTGGACATCGCCACCGAAATACGCGACAGCGACGACCTGAACGTCAGCCGAATGACCATCTCCCGTCGTCTCATTGCTGGTGGATTGAATGGAAGACGCCCCGCCAAGAAACCACTCATCGGAGTCAAGAATCGACGAGCCAGAGTCGCGTTTGGGCGCTGTCATCGACACTGGACCACGGCGGACTGGAGTAAGGTGATTTTATCCAACGAGAGCAAGTTCAACTTGTTCGGAAGTGATGGCATCCGATACGTACGACGTCCGTGTGGCCAGAGATTCAACCCCCAGTTCATTCAGCCGACTGTCAAGCACGGAGGAGGATCGCTCATGGTTTACGGCGCCTTCTCTCACAATGGAATGAGCCCCATCATCAAGACTGACGGAATAATGACCGGCCGGAGCTACACGAATATGCTCACCAACGATGTCTTCCCATGGGCAAACCAGAATAATGCCCCCACATGGATCATGCAGCAAGACAACGACCCGAAGCACACCTCCAGAGTAGTGAAGAAAGCTTTCCAGCAGCAACAGGTCACACTTCTCGACTGTACGAGCCAATCTCCAGACCTCAATCCCAGCGAGCACATGTGGGAGGAGCTGGAGAGACGACGTGCAAAGAAAACCTGCCAGAATAGGGCCCAGAAACTCGACCAGCTGTCTGCAGAATGGGCACAAATTCCGCAGGTCACCGTCGAGAAGCTAGTGGACTCGATGCCGGCCCGTTGTGTAGCTGTTATGAAGTCTTGTGGTTATCCCACTAAGTATTAGTTATTGTTTTGGCGTTTTCTTGTATTTGTTTTCTGTTATCGTTGCATTAACTAAGTGTGATACACACCTACTTTGTTGGTCAATTTGTATGATCTTTGCGTTTAAGCTCGGTACCTGATCTCTGTTAAGGTTTCCGATCCATCTGCATATATGTCATGTTTACAACTGAATAACACATATCATATCCCAAAACAAGTTAGTAAAATCATGCAATGCATTGATTATGATAAGCTTTCCAACTTACTAGAAATCATTACTCAAGTTATGAGGAAAATAGCTGTGGAATAAATCTCACTCATGTGCCCTGACCTTTGATCCCATTTCAATGATATTCAACAGAACTGGTTCAGTATACCTCCGAAATAACATGATAAAGTTTTGTCGCAATCGAAGCAGTTTTACTTAAGTTATGATGTATAAGGGCTACGGAATAGATCCCGCTTCTGTGTTCTAACCTTTGACCCATTTCGTCCATTTTCAATAGGATTCGTTCCCAGGCAGGTCCTTACAACATACTAACATTTCATTCAAATCGAAACATTTTTACCTAAGTTATGACGCATAATGGCGATGGAAGTGATTCCGCTCCTGTGTGCTGACCTTTGGCCCCATATCACCAATTTTTAACAGGGTTTGTCCCCAGGTGATCCCCTACCACATACTAAAATTTTATCAAAATCGAACGTTTTTTACGTTAGTTATGACACATAAGAGCAGTGGAATGGATCCCGTTCCTATGTCCTGACCTTTGAGCCCATTTCGCTCACTTTCAATAGGGTTGGGTTCCTTCACAGGAGGTCCCCTACCACATACTAAAATTTCATCGAAATCGAATGATTTTTACATGAGTTATCGAGCGGACGATAATACGCACACAACACGGGACGTAATGAGGCAGATGGGAATCGCGACCACCTGCTCGCAAGACTGTGACGTCATAGAACTTTAATAGGATCCGCACACAACGCATGGCGTAAGGAGATAGATGGCATGACCGCGCGCCAACATCTAATCGGATGACGCCATGACATTACACTAAAAACATGGTAATTCGGGGTGGTGATTAACCCACTAACCGAATTTTCCTAAAGTCGAGATCAATCTAAATCGATTTCTAGTACCAGAAAACGGTAGGTTAACGTTTTTCATCAAAATCCTTAAAGCCGTTTCCAAAAAAAAATTTACATACATACAAGAATTGCTCCTTTCAGGTGAACGTCAAGTAAATTTGCTTCCTGTAGTTCGAATAGAAACATTTCTGTACACATTTTCTTCCCAATTAATGCGTTCCCAAGGATGAAAATTTGAACATCGATTAAAATATCTTCATTTTATAACTTGCAATACTTAATATTTTCTAAAACATAACCATAATTATGCATTCCAACATTTGTTTGTCTACTGACCACGAAAATACAAGTCGCGCCATTTTTTTCTGGACAATTACTGCGTTCACAAGGATGAAAATTTGAACATCGATTAAAATAGCTTCATTTTATAACTTGGAATACCTAATATTTTCTAAAACATAACCATAATTATGCAATCCAACATTTATTTGTCTACTGACGCCATCAAAGTACAGGTCGCGCCATCCTTTTTCTGGTTTCGACACTACCAAAGGAAAAGTTATTGATTTTTAATAAAATTATGGTTATGTTTTAGAAAATATTAGGTATTCCAAGCGATAATAAGCAGTTATTTTAATCGATGTACAAATTTTCTTCCTTGGGGACACATTCATTTTGAAGGAAATGTGTACAAAAGTTTTTCCATTGGAAGTATAGGAAGCAAAATTACCTGACGTCCACCTTAATAATATGGGATAAGGGCGATGGAATGGATCATAATCCTATGTCCTGATCTTTGACACCATTTCGTTCATTTTCAATAGGGTTCGTCCCTAGGTGGTCCCCTACCACATACTGAAATTTCATCGAAATCGAACCATTTGTAGGCACGTTATGACGCATAAAGGCAATGTAATGCATCCCGCTCTCATGTCCTTTTTTCACCCCAATTCACCCATTTTGAATAGGGTTCGTCTCCAGACGGTCTCTTACGACATAGTCAAATTTCATTGAAATCGAACCATATTTACGCAAGTTATGACGTATAAGTACAATGGAATGGATCTCGATCCTACGTCGTGAACTTTGACCCCATTTGTCCCATTTTAAATAGGGTTCGTCCCCAAGTGGTCACCTACCACATACTAAAATTTCATCGAAATTGAACCATTTTTACGCCAGATATCGTGTGAACAGACGGACGGACGGACAAAGCTGGACCATATACGCTTCTTCAACCTACGGTTGGAAAGTATAAATGACCTAATTTGGTCAGGCAGAAAACAAATTATGGTCGAAAAAGTGTTTCGCCAAATACTTTTGTTCGCTACTGTATGTGTCGTGCATCTACCAAAGATGTGTGTGTGTGTGTGTGTGTGTGTGTGTGTGTGTGTGTGTGTGTGTGTGTGTGTCATCTAAAGGCTGGTTATTTCTAGCCAGATCAAAGTACACTATATTGACAAAAGTCACCGGACACCCCTTCACTCCTTCAACAGATCCGCTGGTTTTTTAAGAAGCGCGGAACAGTTGCAAACGGTATAAAAACAAGCCTGCAGCTGACCGCGATTATATCGCTCTATGAGGTTCAGTTGAAATGACGCGGCGGGAGAGAACTGACTTTGAGAAAGGAAAGATTGTTGGGTGTTATATTAGTGGGTTGTCCATAAGAGAAACCGGGAGGCGTTTAAACATACTGTGACGTATATTATAAATTAACTTTCCTTTTTAGTTTCTTTCGCTATGTAAATCTTGAGTTTATTCTTCACTTAACGTGCTATCTTTCTCTCAAACGAATACGTTTGGCAACACAATCGAAGTTGAATGCACGTGACGTATGCCTGGTATTGATAAGAACAAGAGATAAAAGCGACGACTGATCTATTGCTTGGGAGCGTTGGATTGTAAACTGATTATTGAAAGGAGCGTTGCGAAAAGAGCGTGTGGTGTGTGGAGAGTTTAGTGCAATATGCTATGCTATCATGTGTTTGCTACATCCTGAATAAAGCATCTTTTCCGTAAGTGTGACTTCTGTTGTTTACATGTTTCGTCTGGCCGTTAAGGTTTCTTTAATTTAGGAACTATTTCTTAGTATGTTGATGTTTTAATTTAACGTAGGAGTGAGACAAGATTTCTACGCCATAATACCTAAGTCAACTGTTGTGGATATACTGAACAAGTGGGAGACACATGGCGTGCCTGAAGCAGCAAAACGCACCGGCAGACCAAAGAAAATCAGTGATAGAGAACGTCGAAGCCTCGGGAGTGTCGTTACAGCTAATCGACGGAGTACTGCACGAGACTTCAATGTATAGGTGAGTAAAAATTCTGGAACCTTGGTATGTACACGTACATTTGCATAGAATTTTGTTCCATGTGTTACAGTGGTCGTGCGGCTGCTCATAAGGCTTTCATCTGCACTCAGAATGCTACTCATTGCTTAGCATGGTATAAATAACATTTATCGTTGACCGAATATCAATGGAAACGGGGCGTATGGACTGATGAACCTAGAAACACGATCCATCAGTCTGATGGCAGTGTGTGGGTATGGCGTCAGTCGGGGGAACTCTATTTATACATAGTGTACTTTTCCTACGGTAAAGTTTGGCGCCGGCAGTGTACTCGTGTAAGGTTGTTTTCGTGTTATGGTCCCGGCCCATTGGTTATCCAGGACAAACCTGTTAACCAGCACGTCTACTTTGATTTTCTGGACAATTATGCTCTAAAAACTCTGTGGCAAAACTATGGAACCGGGTCTTATTGGTACCAGCAGGTCAATGCACCGAACTATAAAGCAAGGACTGTTAGGGCGTGCTTTGACGGTAATTCCGTATCATGTGTGGACTGCCTAGCACAGAACCCTTATCTTAATCTCATAGAGAACCTATGGGATGAATTAAAGCGCCGCATCAGAAGTTTGGTACCAAGGCCTACTACTAAACAACTGTTAGCGGCAGCTTTATGTACTGAATGGAAGCGCATACCTATCACTATGTTCCAAAACCTTGTCGAAAGCATGTCTGGAATGATCAGTGCCTGCATAAACGCCAAAGTTGGGCAGACACCGTACTAATGTATGTCAATAAATGCTAAGTTGTGTTTCTCTTCAAGGTGTCCGGTGACTTTTTTTAGTATAGTGTATGTTTAAACAGGTGGGTGATTATACAGCAAGACCGGCTACCAATTTGTAAGTACACTTTCTTTCTTTTGCATGCCAACGCTGGTTAACATAACTGTGCGCTGAACAGATCAGACTACTATCTACGAAGCGCAATTCTGGCTTTTAGTACTGCAATTGACTTTTTTCGGGGTAAGGGTGTATTTTTCCTACGTCTCTCCCAGCCAAAGGCGTGTAAATAAGTATACTGTGTAAATAGCTGTAAATAATATAATTTTTTTGATAAATGATTAAATGTATCTGTGTTGTCCCATGTCCGCAGCTTGACAGTGTTAACAAGTAGCCCCATGTTCTTTACTGATTTTTTAAGGGATTAGTATCTCAGGAGCCCCAAAACAAAGAACCCACGTTGAAATATTTTTACATGCCACGCAATGATCTTAACAGTGGTCGATATGCGAAAACAAAATCCTGATTGGAAACAATATGCGAAAACAAAATCCTGATCCTGATTGGACGCCGAGTTCGGTTCATCATGTGCCGGCACATCAAGTTCTCAGACATATATTTAATGCGTTTATTGAATTTTGAAAAATACCTGAAGAATTAAAAATAACAAAAATAATTCCAAAACATAATAAGACTGGGTCCATGGATAATATAAATAATTACAGACAAATTTCTGACTTATCTTTTTTTGCTAAGGTTTTGGAAGAACCATTATATACAAGATTAGGTAACTTTTTTCAGTAATATCATGTTATTAATAAAAATCAGTGTGGGTTTCAAAAAGAAAAATTAACAGAAATAAACATTTCAACCTTTCAGAATATCATATTAAATAATAGTAAAAGAGGATTACTTACAATTGCAATATTCCTGGACTTTAGAAAGGCATTTGATACGGTCGATCATGGGATAATTTTAGATAAGCTCTATGCTAATGGAATAAGAAATCAATATTACAATTTATTAGAGGACTACTTACGTAACAGGAAACACTATGTACAGATTAATAAAATCAAATCACAGAAGTAAATTTATGAAATAGAAGTGCCGCAGGGTTGAATTCTGTGACCATTATTTTCTTTAATTTATATAAATTAAATTTTTAAGATTGAACCTAATCAAGATTTTATTTTATTTGCGGATAATGCCATGAATCAAACATAAAATGTAATAAAATCATTAAAAAATTAATGGAATAGTTAGACACAAATTTTCTGTTTTTAAATATAGAAAAAACAAAATTTATTATTTTTAAAAAGGGAGATAGACAGATTGCTGAGCCACCATTTATTTGTGTGGAGAAGTGTACCCTTGAAATAGTAAATAATATTAAATATTTGCGAATAAGAATTGCGGATAATCTAAAATAGAATATTAATATTTAAAATATTGTAAACAAAATTTCGGGGGCATTGGGTTTAATTACGAGAATTTCAAGTAATTTAACAATTAAAACATTAAACATGTTGTATTACAGTCTGATTTATCCATGTTTGACTTATTGTTTATTAGTAAAGAGGCAAAATACTACGACTAATTTATATAAATTACAATCACTACAAAATAGGATGGTCAAATTAAATAATTTTAGGGTAAATAATTTGAATAGGGGGGTACGAATTAATTTTTATGGATTTTAAGGTATTGAGAAATTATGGAAATTTAGATTATTAAGATTTGTGTATATAGGAATAAAAGATAATACTTGGTAGGTATCAACATTTAATTCAGCAGTAAACTGTGGGTCACGAATATCAAACAAGAGACAGAAGTGCATTTTTTTACCAATGCACAACACTTTAACCTAACAAATGTGTATTGATTACCAGGTATTGTTGTTACGGAATAACCTATCTTATCAGCTAACGCAAATTAATAATTATAATTACTTTCTAAAGCAACGAAAAAATATTTCCTAACAAACTGAAATATAAAATCCCATGGTAAAATTTATTAATCAGACCACATATGCGTACATTTTATATGTGCAAGACGTTGGCCTTCACTACGTGCTTTAGGGGAATTGGGATTCACTCAGGTTATACAGGGTGTTTCAAAACTAATGGAACAAACTTTAAGGGGTGATAGGACACACAGAAGCAAGCATTTTTCGTCATATAGAATGCATGGTAGCAAGTTACGCGTTTAGGCGTTGGAGGGCGCTTTCCGTTTCCCCCACACACGCCGTCTTTCGCAACACAAAGACTCATATCTTTTTACCGGAAAGTATGGATGGGAGGACGTACCTCATTTTTCTTAAACAAGTATTGCCTGAATTGATCCAGCATGTACCAGCAGCCGTCCGCCGTAAAATGTGGTTCCAGCATGATGGAGCGCCAGGTCATTTCAGCACGCAGTGGCGAGATTACCTGAACGCCACATTTCCAGGCCAATGGATTGGCCGAGGTGGATCCATCGCTTGGCCTCCACGATCAACAGATCTGTCCCTTATGGATTTCTTTTTTTATGAGGACATCTTAAGTCCGTAATGTACGACACTTCCATAGACTCCAATGAGGAACCAGTCGCTGCTGCAGCTGTCCGGTAAATGCCTGGTATTTTCCACAACATACGGACATCTTTACGTCTACGATGCGAACCGTGTATCAGGATGGGCTGTCGCCCTTTTGAGCAGTTTTTGTAAATGTAACTAATTTCGGTACTTACTTATTGGTGTTCACAAATTTAAAGTAATTTTGTGATGTCACGTTGCTTTTTATTTTATTTTTTGTCTGCAATAAAGCTTTGTTTTGTTATGTTGTGCCATTCGTGGCTTTGTGTTGCGAAAGACGGCGTGTGTAGGGAAACAGAAAGCGCCCTCCAACGCCTAACCGCGTAACTTGCTAACATGCATTCTATGACGAAACGTGCTTGCTTCTATGTGTCCTATCACCCCTTAAAGTTTGTCCCATTAGTTTTGAAACACCCTGTATATATATATAGCCTTTTACTCAATTTCTTCTTCTGTGGTTACCCTGTACATAAGTATTTACCTTATATATGTTGTTCTTCTTAATACTACATGTTATAAAATTAATTTTGAAAGGCAGCATGGTCAAATGTAACCCCATAACGAAATAAATGAAATGAAATGAAATGCACCATAACAATGAATGCAGTTTATAAAATGTGACAACATAAAATCGATTGTCGTTAACATTTTCGTTTTAGAAATTAATTTTACACCTATAACTATAATCTACTTGGGATCTTATGTTTGCCCTGCCAAGCACAATTAAAATCAGTGAATTAGTCTTGTGTGTAAAGGATTCGTCATAAGTAGTATATAGGGGTACTATGGCACACACCAAAATCACATAAAAACCTCAAAATCAGGCATTTTTTGATTTTTCAGACCTCAATAATCACGAACATTTTAAGGCTTTTTATGATCAAAAACACCATATTTTCATTAAAAATCATTGATTTTTGGGCATAAAATAGTCAAAAACATCAGAGTTTTGAAAATTGAAGTTTTTACTCTGTTTTTTCATAAAAACAGACATCATAAAAACACGCATTTTTGATGATATTTGACGACTTTTTTGAACAATTGCAATCATTTTGAGCTTTGAATAGCTTTGAAAGTGATGAAATGATGAATTTAGTGATCAATAGAAAAGTTGTAAAACAAACTACTTTGCAAAGTCCTTTTTAAAAATGCATTAAAAAAGGGGTACCCAAAATGGATACCCCTTATAGAAAGATTAAAAATTGTTGAAGATTAAACAAATTCAAGATTTAATTAAAAATATTACAAAGATTTAAACGAATTCAATAATATAAGGTTTTGTTATGTAGTACTTCATTTCTATGTTTCTCTTTAAAGATATGTCCTATTTTATTTTCTGTTTCGGTAATTCTTCTTTTGAACCTCTCTCGATCAACTGCATATGTTTCCCATATACCTTTTCATTTCCTACATATATGACATTAGGATCGAAGTGAACTTTCATTTTAATAGAATTCGTTTTTTTAAGTTTTTACTAATTCATAATCATAATATAGATCATCAATTTTACCTCTGAATCTGAATATATAATTACCTTTATTAATTTTTTTAATTGCACTGTCAGATAGTTTTCCGTGACATTTTCTAAGATAATATTCTCTTTCTTCATCATTGACTTCTATTTTTGCAATAGTTGCATCTCCGAATTTCGTTTGGATTTTTTTCAGTGACATCAATTTATAAACTCCAGGATTCAAATCTTTTAATTTCTGTGTTTCTGTAAATAATCTGATGCTATTGAACTCATCCATTTATAAGATTTTATTTTTTTAAAGGTTTTTGAATACATGTGATGAGAACTGTAAATTACAATAACTTACAAACTCATTTAAAATTTCTAATCCTTTGTTTTTAATTTCCTCGTTTTTTTCTTTTTTATCAATTATTCTTTTTACCTTTTTTAAATATTTATAAACTATAGTTAGAATATCTGAAAACTTGTAATTATCTCTATACATATGAATCAAGTCATCACAAAAATGAGCGAATTGAGATATTTCGTTACTATATTTTTTATCTGAAGAACAGTATAGAGCTCTTAGGTCACCCATTAAATCCATTTATAAGTTTTCATTTTTTGAAATATAATTCTTATAATGCATACATCTATACATAGAGCATCCGGGGCCTAAAACTCTTGGACATTTAGGTATATCTAAATCAACAGATGGAATATCTTCAAGCATCTCTTTTTCCATTACTCCTCCTTTATATGCAAATGCACCACCATAAATATGGTACAGGTTTTTAATATAGTTCTTTACCTCACAATTATTAATCCATAGTTCTTTGCTATTTGGATATCTTTTAAATCTCAGTCCATGCACATCTAAAACACACTTACGTACGATATTCAATTCTTGTTCATCTAATTTGCAGTCAGGTGTGAACACTGATATTGTTTCACCAATATTCAGTTTTGAGTGTACCCAACTTATCTCTCTTGCTATCTTACGATTTGGGAGCACAAATCCTTGAATATTTATAATCACAATTATATCATTCATTGTTTATATTTACTCACTTTTTTTAAATACATATCCAAAAGGTACAGTATTCAAATCATCTAGAATTCTTCTTTTATCAAATCCAAACATGTATTTCTTGTTCAGTGTATCTACAGCTATATTTCTATCTTTTTGTATCTTAAACTGATTATTTGATATTTCTAAGTAATCTGTTTCACCTGTTATTACTTTCATTCTATCATTGAAATTCAAAATATTTTCATTCTCATAGCTCATTTTAAATCCTTTAACTTTACCTTTTACAGTTCCATCATTTAGTATGTATCCATAGTCTTTTGGTGCACCAGCTATCCAGGATTTCATATATTTGTCCTCTCCCAATTCATCTGTCCATTCTCCTAACATGCATCCTGTTTTGATTTTATTAGTTCCATCTTCTATATACACAACACTATCTGTGTCTTTATAAATCACTTTTTCACGTAATTTATCAAGCATTTTATATAATCTAATTCTAGCAGAACTAGTGGTGAAAGCTGCTATATAAACGTTAGTATTGAAGTTATTTTTAACATATTCATCTTTCATTTTATAAGTCATTTCTACACAGTCATCATTCATAAATATCATATTTAATTCTTTGAGATTATCATCTAATATAATTTTATAAAATTCATCTAAATCCATTACGTATTTAGTCTGTTTCATATTTTTTCTCTGTCCAAACTTACCCCATAATGAGTTCAAACATATCTTACTTATAAATCTCATTCCTGGATTTTTTTCTATTTTTTCTAATTTTATATCTAATTTCTTGTAAACTGTCTTCTTATATTCTTTTTCACTTTTAAAGTTTTCAGACCATTTATCATCTGTTTCTAATTTGATTTTCAAAAACATTTTAACGTAATCTCTAAATAGTTCATCAGTTTTATTTTCAAAATTCCAAACCTCATATATTCTTAAAATTTTATATCTTTTTTTAATTGCTAAATTCATTTCATCAGTAGTCCATGTACTAGTGAAACATCTTTCGTCTCTTTTATGATTACACTCCTTATTTCTAATTTCAAAGCATTCTTTACATTTCTTTTTATCTACAACAGTTTTAAAGTGATTACATTTGATAGTTTTAGAACATGATTTACAAAGAGCAAACATCAATTTTTCATCTTTAATTGGCAACACTGGATGATATAAATTTCTAGGTGGTAAGACCTTACATTTGATGAAACCATACCATTCTTTATCAAATTTTTCAGGATTAAATATCTTAACAGGATGACCAATTGGATAATTATCAAAGTAATTTACAGTTGGATACAGTGAACATACATCAATATATCTACCTTTTTCATTATTTTTAAATTCATATTTCAATTTAGTAGGCTCACACCTACCCCCATAAAATGCATCTCTAGGATTTAAAGGTTCCACGAAATCTCTATTCCATTCATTTTTTATATATTTTTTAATTTCTTTATTATTATTAAAATCACATTCCCATATAACAATTAATTCATATCCAGCTTTTAAAATCTTCTTTTGAATCCTCTTAGTTCTTTTATATAAGTCTTTCATACATATCTGATTCTGTTCATTTATAGTTGATTCTCTATAACATCTATTACATCCATGCCAGTGACATCCATGAAATTGAAACACTGTGTTTTCATAAAATCCATCTACTTTATAAATTTTCTTACCTAATTTTCATTTTTTCTCTCCACCATTTAATGCATGTTGAATATTGATAATATTCTTTTTAGACAGATAATCTAACCAAGCAATTGATTTTTTACTATATTTGTCTTTTTGAATTGTATCATCATCTATGGCAATTGTACCTTTTTTTAAGAATTTATCTCTATAAATACTCATGCATACACCTGCTAGAGTTACATATTTAAATGGATCGATATTTGCGATTTCTAAGAATAATCTTCTCAATTCTAAACATCCTCTTCTTAAAATATCTACATCTGATCTACAGTATTTAACAAATTCTTTTTGAAAATCAAACGTATCGTTTTTAACAGTTTCATACCATTTTAAGAATTCATTTCTCTCTTCAGATTTCATAGAATCACATCCATAGTAATGTTTTTCAGGGTATTTACCTATATAATTTTGATTACATTCTTTATTAAAATAATGAGGAAAATAACCTTTTGCCATCTCTTCTAACCCAAATGTTTTTGGAAAATCTCTTAATGGAATCATAGTAAAATTGATTGAATCTATGAATCTTATATTATATCCAGATGCCTGCATATAATTGAGTTTATTTCCATTATATATAGTAAACACTTCTATTTTGTTTTTAAAACAGTATTTAGCTAAGAATTGAAAATCAAAGCCTTTACCATAATGAGCTAGTACAGTATATCCAAAATGTTTTTGTTGAAATAACCAATTACAAAAATCATTTTCATTTTCAAATATCTTTTCACTACCATCATACATTTGACATACAACTAGATTAACTTCATGAGTTCCTGTTTCTTGTTTAGTTTCAACATCAAAGAATATATATTTCTCAGTATATTCATATCTACATTTTTCACACCAATCTTTTCGATTTCTTGTTAACTTATTACAATCATTTTCACATTTACCACCTTTAGCATCTTTACGTTTCATATAGCATTTATGATCATGTAATACATATTTCCAACAATTTTTACATCTCTTTTCACCACATACATGCTCTTTGGGTTTTCTCTCATATCGATTAATAATTCTTTTACATTTTAAACATTTCCATAGACATTTACATACACTAACACCTTTCTTATTTTTTCTTTTGTGGTTATCAAAACACTCCTCACCTTTAAATAATCGATTACATTTTTTACAAAATATCTCTTCACCATTACAGTTACTATCTGTTTTAAAACATCTATCACATTTGAGAGGACATCTGTGTTGATCTGATCTTTTATAGCTTATTTGACAATAATCACAGTAATTCTCTTTTCCTAAAAATCCTTTAACAGAAGTAATTACATCGAAATGATTTCTATTTTTCAATATGTAAATACATGTAGATTTATATTTACCACTATATATACGTTCATTAAAATTCTCTCTGCAAAATATATTTATCTGAATATCTAAGAATTCTTCAAATATTTTAACCTCTTCTAAGCAACATATTTCTAATGGAATATTGCATAGTTCATGTAATTTTACAGCTAATGATTTTTGTAAAACTCTACCCATTTTGATGTATCTAATATCATTTTTTGATAATTCATTATGATTCAATTTATCACATAATAGCTTAGGATTTTGAATAGATAGAGCAGTTACAATTGATCTAGCTAAACATATGTTATCATCATTTTTTATCTGACAGATACTTCTTTTATTTTCTATTGTTTCATCATTAATTATCTTTATATGTTTACCTCCTGAAGGTAATTCAATTACATTAAAATCAAATATACAATCAGTTATTTCTAATTCCTTATATTCAATTTGATCAGATAATTTATAAATATATAGCTCATAGGCATCCTTAGTATACATCATTTTATCATGAAATGGTTTATTCAGTTTAGGATTATATACAATTATATCTACTTTACCTTGAATTTTACCAATTGCTTTTCTAAATACATGTTGTAAAATATTGAAATATTGTTCAGGTTTAATGTTTACTCCAGCTACTCTATAATTCTTTCTATGTACCATATATTTTTTAATATATTTTCCTTTTGTTTCAATAATTTCATAATCAGGTTTAAATAATTTTTCAAGATTTACATCTGTTTTAATTTTCTTTTCTTTTCTTGGTTTCAGTTTGTTATCTTTGAATTTTAAGTTAAAAGAATCAAATAATTTTTTAATTCTATTTCTTCTCTCTGGATGATTAATAAATATTTTTCTTTTTCTATCTAAATATTCTGATGTATCTAATCCAAGGATATCTACTAAAACAGACTTATAATCACCTGTCTTTCTAATATATTTTATCAACGATTTAATTAAATCATCTTTTTTTACATTTCGTTTTCTGATATTTAATCTTTTTAAAGCATTTCTAAGTTTCTGAACACTAATAGCATTCAGAGCACTTTTAAGATGCACAATAATAGGCTTCAAAGACTTTTCCATTTATAAGGAAAAAAATTTGTAACTATTTATAGGCAGGTATTTTTATAAACAGATTTTCAAAAGACGTTTATGTAAAGAACTTCTTAAATGTCTTTGATAATGAGCATAAGTATATTCTCTTCCACAATCACAAACCAGTTTCCTATATAGAGTATAAGTTTGACAATATTTGCAAATATGCTGACGATCAACTCTACCATAACGACGATGAATGTAAAATTCATCAATAGGTTTTGTTTGTTTACAACTTGTGCATGTTTTGTCTTCTATTTATTAGGAAACAATTTTATAAATACTTTGCTTTAAGCTTGCTGCTTTAAAGTCTTCCCAGATCTTTTCATTTTTTGGATTTATATTAATTTTAATATCATTTGATATATTATAATAGTCACAAATTTTTTTAATAAAATATACATATTTTAAATTTTTCTCATAGTACATAAAATCCAATAATTTTAAAAATAAATCTTCTGCTTCCTTATTAAATTTAAGGTTATTTTTTCTTTTAAACTGATTAAAATATCTTATTCTACTAACATATCTACTTTTTAAATATTTATTATAATCTATATAATAACAGTCTTCCTCTTCATCATATTTCATTCTTTTTATTTGTTTCATTACTTTTTTAAAATTTTCAGGAATTTCAATTTGTTCTTCTTCTGAAGATGAATAAGAAAGGTAATTAGCTTCTTCATTAAAATAATTCATTTATTAGATATCATTTTATTAAAAACTTTCTTTTAATATCGTATTCGTCAGTATTCAGTTGTTCTAATTATTTTCAGTTTTTTCTTTCACATATAGATGGTAGCACAAGCAATTAAATCTGTTTCTTGCTTAGATGTAGTCATTACTGATAAGCTGCGAGCGAAAATGTTTACATAACCAGAGTTGAACAGCTGCCAAAATACTCTCCGCGGAGCGATTATGTCCTCGGAAAGAAGCAGTTCTTCGTTACGTAACAACTTTGGATCATCGCCAAGTTTCTCTTGCTTGAAACGTAAATATATGTTTCAAGCAAGAATTTATCGGCCTGTGTTGGCCGATTGGTGGCGAGTCAGGCATGCAGACAAAAGGTCTCAGGTTCGAATCTCGGTACGGTAGAATGGCTCCCTGTCCCAAACTTTGAAATCAGAGTTTGGGTTCACGGTAGAGCGTTTGAGCATCTAAAAAGTTCTGTGTGTGGTGGAGGGTCTTAAGAGTTAACGCCCACCTGGCTGGCCAGGTACAAATAAATAAAAAAAAATGAAGCATAGACCCTCCACCGAAAGGGCGTTTTGCAAAAATTTTTCAAATTACAACCCAACTGTTAAATTCATCAGGATATCCCAACCACTTAACTAAGTATTTATTTCCTTTCTTTCTAATAATTTTTTCAATCTTATAAACCTCATCTTTCTTATCATATTTAACCAGTTCCTTTTCATAAAATGTTCCTGTAATTTCTTCATTATTTAAATCTTTTATTTTATATGTCGGAGGATCTGTGTTCAATATATCGGAAATTATAAATATTTCTTCTGTAAATGTTGGAAGATAACCTTTCTTAAATTCTCTTTTATATTTTGAAATTCTTATTTTATCTCCTTTTTGATATTTTGGTTTATTTTTCTCTTTTTCTTTATACAAATTATTATAAACTTTTAATTCATTTTCTTCCTTACTTGCTTCTATAGGTGTCATTTTAATGGATCTATGATAAGAATTATTATAATTCTTAATTAATTTATCTAGTACATTTAACCACTTTCTAGTATTATTTGCTGTGAAATACTTCCACATTTTAGTCTTTAAAGTTCTATTGAATCTTTCAATAACAGCACATTTATTCTCAATATTCTCAGTTGTAAACCAGTGAATATTTTCATCCTTGAATAACTTTTGAGTTTGTTTATTTATAAACTCTGTACCCTTATCTGTTTGAAGTTTTTCTGGTTTTCTTTCTTTAAATATTTTTTTAAATGCTCTAGTTACCTCTTCACCTGTTTTTCTTTTAATCGGAATTGTCCAAGCATATTTACTGAATATATCAATCACTGATAAAATATAATTTGTGTCATTATTAAAGGATTTAAATTCTTGCATATCTATAAGGTCAGCTTGAAATTGGTCATTGACATGAGAAACATAAATTCTTCTTCTTTTAAATCTATGAATAAGTGGTTTATGTTTTGTATATACATCTTGTTGATGTAAAAACTCTTCTATATCTTTCCTGGGTAATTTAGTTTTTCTTTGTAATTCATTAATACCACAATAACCAGTTTCTGGTGTATAATAAATATTTTTAAGGTCTACGTCTTTAAAAAAAACACTCTTTTTAGATAAACAGACTGCACATATTCCTTTTGCCATGCGTCTTCCATTTTTAGCTACTGTTTCTTGAATATCTTTAGTTTCAGTTTTCTGTTTGCATTTTAAGCAATACATATAGGATGAAATTCCTAAACCAAATGTTTTCTTTGCTTTTATAATTGGTTTTATAACAGCTCTAGCTTGTTTCTCTCCTAATGGATAGAATCCACTTGTAGTATTTTCAATTGAATCTAAATCGTTTAAGAGTTCTTGATCAGCAATATGTCTCTGTTTAGTATCTTTAGTTTTACTATAAGCTACATCATGTTTTTTACAAGCTTTATCAACTCTGTTAATTCCTGGATCACCTCTTTTTAATCTCTTTTCTAATTTTGTAAATGGACCACAATACTGGTAACCAGGTATATGCATTTCAGGTGGATTTAATTTATCTTGTAACCATCCTACTATATCACCTCCTTGTAATTCCATTTATTTAAGTGTAAATCTATTTTACATATCTATAACCATTTAGTTGCGTTTGTTTTACATATTTCTCTAAAGGAAAATACTTCATATTTTTTATAAAATCCTCTTCTCTAACGTAAGCATCCTGTTCTGAAATTGAATTAGCGTTTATTAAATTTAATACCTGTTTATAAAATTTGTAAGCTTGTTTATATTCTTCTTTTCTTTCTGAAATATTTAGAGTTTTATCAACAACTAAAATGACTCCTGCTCCTAAAGAAAGTGCTGCTAAAGGAATAAATGCAAAAGCTGATAAACCTGAAGCACTAAATATAAATTTGCCTACTGATAATGATATACTAATTTTATTATAGTAATTAAAACTTTTTCTGTATACATACATTTTCTTTTCTAAATATTCTTCCATTTATATAGGATCAAAGTTATGTCTGTATCTCATATGAGGATTTTTCAAATCTAACATGAAGAAATCATAAGGTTTTTTAATACTTTTTTGATAAGGATCTATATTAAAATCACCATCAATTTCTCTAATAATTTGTTTAATTTCTCTGTGCTGAAGTTTAAAAAATATAAAGTAATCACAGTTTTTTCTTATATCAATAGGTGTTGAATAATAGGTCTGTGATAAATAAATAATGGATGCATTTTTCTTCCTTCCTCTTATAAAAAGTTTTTCAATTTCGGTTTGATCTTTTTCTTTTACACAGTCATCAAAAATAACTAGATTTTTTAATGAAGGATCTAAGTCATCTACAGTAATAAATTCATTTATGTCTGAACTAAATAATGTTTCTTTCTTAAACTTTTTAAATAATTTTAATAACTTATTTTTATTCTTTCCCTTTATTTTTAAAATGTCTTCCTCTTCTATATCATCAAACATTGAGTAATTTTCTTTTAATTTAGAGTATTTAGGTTCGTTAATATCTTTTGCACATATGAATAATGCATCAAAATTTAAATGATCATATATTAAATTTAATAGTTAATTTGTTTTTCCACATCCTGAAGATCCTGTTATTAAAAGTTTAAAAGGATGAATAGGTAATATTGGATTTTGATTTGGATCTATAAATTCTTCTGGTTCTGAATAATCTTTTAGTTTAATGCTGCAAGGCTTAATCATATTTATTTAATAGAAATTCAGCATCTTCAATAAACATTTCAGCTTCAAATAATAAGTCTTCAGCTGGTATTCCTTGAGATAAATAACATTCAGCTAGATATAATGCCATTTCAGCAAAAGATAAATATTCTTCAATTTGTTCAAAATCTTCCATTTATATAAGTAAAATAATTTGCTTGGAAGTAAAATAATTTGCTTGGAAGTAAAATAATTTGCTTGGAAGTAAAATAATTTGCTTGGAAGCAAATTTTCAGTTAAATAAATGAGTAAAGTGATACAAGATTTATTAAAATTAGCAAAAGTAAATGCTGAACTAAGAAAACGAAATAAGGATAAGCAATTAGAAGATTTAGGATATGAAGAGGCAATCACAAAATTTCATAAACCTATAGTTGAAAAATTAGAATATCAAGATGTATCTAGAAAAGAAAATTTAAAAGCTATTCAAGATGCAATTGAAGAACTTTCATTTCAACCAATTGCAGAATCTTCAAGAATTCCTGCCATAGAAGATGTTGAAGAACCTATTTCAGATGCTAAAGAAATGTATGAGAGAGAAGCAGGAATTCATAAAATTAACTTAAACAAAAACTTGAATGTATCAGTTATTAAAAAAAGTTAGGATTTGATTTACCTTCAGAATTAGTTAATAAATCTGATGAAGAGATTGATGAAATAATAAATCAAGCAAATGAAAAAAACAGTGAAATCGGACGTCTAAAAGGTCCTCAAGTAAAAGCACTTAATAATGCTAAAGATGAAGAAAAAAAGAAAAAATTACAGAAAAAAATTGATCGTTTCGATTATAAAATGCCTGAGGTGCGAAAATATATTAGAGCATTAGAAGCTCTCAAAATGGGGAATTACTATATGGGTGAGGGTCTTAATATTTTAGATAAATTAACAGATAAAATATGTAAGGGAACTAAAAATAAGAAAGTATATAACCAAGTAGTTCAAATACTAGATTTATTATTGAAAGAGGGTAAAATGACTAATGAGCAAGTAAAACAATATTATTCAAAGTTTCTATCTTAATAAATGAGTAATTATATTGTATCAAGAATTTATTTGAGTGAAGGTCAGAAAAACAAATTAAAATCAGCAGTTAAGAAAGGTGAAGAAATTACATTGCAAATTGATAAAACTAAAAGTGCTAATCATAATATGTATTTAACAAAAACTCAAATTACTCAAATTAAAAATGGTAAACGAATAACTATAAGTAAGACACAATTAAAGAAAAACGGAGGTATTTTACCCTTTTTGATCCCTATCTTAGCAGCTCTTGGTACTGGTGCTCTATCTGGTGCTGCTAGTTTTGGTGTGAATAAAGCTTTAAGTAAAGTAACTGGATCAGGTTGTAAACCGAAAGGTTCACACCTTAAAAAAAAAACATTCTGGAAAGGGAGTTCTTCAGAATTACGAGGTATATCCAATAAAACGATAGAACAAAATATGAAAGATGTAAAAGGATTCAGGGGTGTATTTACATCAGATTTATTACCTAAAAAGATTAAGAAATTGGAAAGTGGAATTATTAATTTAGATATATCTACAGGACCTGGGACTCATTGGATCTGTTATTATAATGATCCTAAATATAATTTTGTGGAATATTTTGATCCATTTGGAGAATATAAATATAAAGACATTAAATTGAATAACATTTTCATACCTAAAAATATTGTAAAATATCTTGAAACATCTAATAAAGGAATTAGATACAATTCGAGTTTTTTACAAGAACCAACATCTGTTAAATGTGGTTTTTATTGTATGAAATACATAACTCAAAGGAATAAAGGTAAATCACCTGTTGAAGTTTTATATTCTTTTACCCAAGAACCAAGTGGTTATAATGAAGATTTTGTGCTTAATAAATGTTAATTTTAGATTCAAAAAATTTTGAGAAATCAGAAGATTTTACATTTGAATATGTCCCTCCTATTCCTGTTAATGAAAATTCAAAAATAGCTTTAAAATCTATGTCTATGTGGGTTTCATGGAACAATATTGATGAAGAAAATAATACATTTAAGTATTTTGATGGTAGTTTATGGCATGAAATAACTTTAGATAATGGAAATTACACATTAAGGGAATTAAATAACTTTTTAATAAAACGATTTGGAGATGAACCACCAATTAAATTTAAAGCTAATTTCGCTACACAGCGCTTTATAATTGAATTAAAAGATGAATATAAAATTGATCTTAGAGAGGGCAAATTACATGAAATTTTAGGATTTGAATCAGAAATATATGAAGATAATCATCAGGAAGGAAAATATATGGCAAACATTTCTAGAGGAGTTGATGACATACACATTCATTGTGATGTAATTACAGGAGCTCTATATAATAATATTAATTCAGATATTTTGTATTCCTTTACGCCATCTAATCCTCCTGGTAGTTTAATAAAAATTGATGAAATAAATCCTTTATTTTTACCCATTAATAGACGAAATTATATTCATAGAATTCGAATGTATATCACGAATCAAGATAATGAACTGATAGACTTGAATAATATGAGAGTTTTATACAGATTAATTTTAGCTTAATAAATGAATTATAACAAACATAGATTATATGCAAAACGATATGGTGGTAATATCTTCACTGAAGGAATTAAAACTTTTGGAAAAAAATATTAGAAGTTTTAGGTAAAACAGCAATTGAAGATAAAGCTAAAAAAGTTATTCAAAATAAACTTGAAAATATATTATCTAAACCTCCTGTAACTGTTAATGATATATTAGCTAAAACGAAAATTCAGGATGGATCTGGTTTGAAACGGTATAAATGAGTTTTTTATCCTAATAAATGGAAAAACTTTGGGACTTAAAAGCCATTCCAGATTATTATAGTAATAAAATTCCTAAGTATGAATATATAAAACATAATGAAGATAGTACTAATGTTAAAGAATCTGATCAATATAAGTTTACTATTAAAGATACAAATTCACCTATATTATATAGTAACGGTTATATATGCTTAGAAAGTAAAATAGTAAAAAATAATAATGATACTATAGGAACTGATAATGTTACATTTGTAAATGGTGGGAATCTGTTTAGATCCGCTTCATTAACTATAGGAAAAGAACAAACTGATTCTAATATTGAATGTGCTTCATTAATTCATCAAATTAATGGACTTATAAATTTCACAAAAGATTATTCCACTTCAGAGGCTACAAATATGATGTATTATGTTGATACATCAGAATCAGCTGATAAAGATAAAATAGTAATAGATGATCCTGATAAAGATGTAAAGAAAGGATCAGATATCAAATTAAAAGAAAATGCCTCTTATAATAAAGGATTTAGACAGAGATGGCTTTTAACAAAAAACAGTAATGTAATAAAATTTTGGATTCCTTTAAGACAACTGTTTGGGTTCCTCAACGATTTTAGAAGATTAATTTCTGATATAAAAGTTACATTTGAATTTCAAAGAAATAGTCATAATGATATGTTATACACAGATGTTGCAAATCCTAATTATAAAGTTATTATATCTGATTTTCAATTATGGTTACCTTATGTAGAGTTGTACCCATCCATTGAGGCTGAATTTAAAAGTATAGCTTTGAATTCTACACCTATTGAAATTACTTGGTGTTCTGCTTCAATTGAGAAAAGCAATCAGCAAACAACATCAAGTGGTGCATGTCATATAAGAACTACATCTGATGAGGTGTTAAGTGTTCTTGTCATTCCACAGTATGTAGAAAAAGAAAGCAATCAAAATCAGAACAATATGGTTTTTGATAATTTAGATCTCCTTGAATGCTGGATATTATGTAATAATAAAAAAGTTCCAGAAGAAATTTATAAAACGAATTTTAAAGATGGGCAGTTAGATTATAATAGATGTTATTCTGAATTATTAGCAGCTGGATTAAATACTCATAATACTGAAAGTGGATGTCTTATAAGTTATGTAAATTATGCGAGATTGTATCCAATCTTTTATTTTAATTTATCTAATCATCCAGAGTATACTAATATTTCGAATTTAAGACTAGAATTTAACTGGAGATTAGGATCAAATCCAGGTAAACCATATAGATTTTATTTCATCGTGAATGAAACAAAAAGAGGATCACTTAATATGGCTAATAAGGAATTTAAAACTTTGAAAACTTTAGATTAAATAAATGAATTGGTACCCTTTTGGTTCGTCTTATGAAGAATTTGGAATTGGACCATCTGGACCTCCTGGAAATGGATTTAAATTAACAGATGATGGTAATTATGATATGGAAGAAAAAAATTTAAAAAATTGTAAAGAACCTATAGATGAACATGATGTTACTACAAGAGAATATGTTTTAAAACAAATGAGAGAGAATAATCTGGAAGTTAAAAGTGAAATAGAAAAAATATTAATGGTAGTTTTTCAGATTTTGTTCAAGAAACTGCTGTAAGAATAAGAGATTTAGATGCTGTACTTAAAGGTGAATTAAGTAATTTGGATCAAAATATTTACATATTCAAGATGGGAATGTAATTAATGCAAAAGGTAAAAGAATAGGAAATGTTGCTGATCCTACAGCAGATAAGAATGCAGTGAATAAGAGGTATTTAGAAAACAATGTTTTAATTTTAAAAGATGAAAAGTTTGATGTTCAAAATAAAAGACTAGTGAATATTACATCTCCTCAGGATATGTATGACGCAGTTAATAAAAATTACGTGGATAATCAAAAATGTTATGCAACAATTCAAGAAGATAAAAAAGCATATAATACTCTTGGTGCTATGCGTTACTGGGAAACAGTCGTTTTTATGAAATTTAGTAGCAATCTCCTTGACAGAAATATGAAACTGAGTGAAAATATGGATATGAAAATTACATTTTATTTACGTCCTAATTATACTAATGGGAAATCAGAAGTTTTAATTACACTTGGCGAGAATATATTATTTAATAGTGATGCCTACACAGATAAACCTTTAATACTCTTTGCATCAGGAAAAAAGAATGATGAATTAAGCATACAAGTCATGTCTTATTTAGAATTAAACATTTTTAAACCTTACTTAGAAATTGAAAATAACATTCCATTTATAAAAATTCATTCTATATAAATGGATAGGTTAATTAGGAACAATATTAATTGGGATTCATTTTCTAAAGATAATGAACTTTCAGAAGATATAATTAGAAGTGTAAAAGATGCAGTAAATTGGGATTTAATATCAGAATATCAAAAATTATCTGAAGATTTTATTTCAGAATTTCATGATAAAGTGAACTGGGATAAAATTTCTCAATATCAGATTCTTTCTGAATATTTTATGAATAACAATAAATTAAACTGGTCTTTGATTTCTCAATATCAAACACTTTCTGAGAGTTTTATATTAATGAATATTGATAAATTAGATATGAGAAGAATTTCTATGTATCAAAAATTAAGTAATGATTTTATAAAAGAAAACTTTCGATTCTTAGACATGTCAATAATTCCAATAAAACAAAAATTAAGTGAAGAAACTATAGATTTTCTTAGTGATTTTATTGATTGGAAAGAAGTTACAAGAAACCAAGAATTAACAGAAGATTTCATTATGAAATATAAAGATAAAATTAACTGGTGTGATATTGTTATCAACAGAAAATTCTCTGATGATTTTATAAATGTAAACTATAAAAAACTTGTTGTGTATTTACTTGCAAAGATATGTCATAAAATTTAAATATTTTTTAATCTTCCTAAATTTTTAATCTTCCTATAAGGGGTATCCATTTTGGGTACCCCTTTTTTTAATGCATTTTTAAAAAGGACTTTGCAAAGTAGTTTGTTTTACAACTTTTCTATTCATCACTAAATCCATCATTTCATCACTTTCAAAGCTATTCAAAGCTCAAAATGATTGCAAATGTTCAAAAAAGTCGTCAAATATCATCAAAAATGCGTGTTTTTATGATGTCTGTTTTTATGAAAAAACAGAGTAAAAACTTCAATTTTCAAAAATCTGATGTTTTTGACTATTTTATGCCCAAAAATCAATGATTTTTAATGAAAATATGGTGTTTTTGATCATAAAAAGCCTTAAAATGTTCGTGATTATTGAGGTCTGAAAAATCAAAAAATGCCTGATTTTGAGGTTTTTATGTGATTTTGGGGTGTGCCATAGTACCCCCTATATACTACTGTCATAATCCTGAATTTTGTCGGCAAAAGGTTGAACATCTTTATCTGTAATTTATGACTTCAAAACTTGTAGTGTTGCAATAGAGTAAAAATAGCATTGTTTACCGCAATTAAATGCTTCTTATACAAAAACCATAGTTTCGTAGAGTGTTTGGCTCGGCATAATAACCATAAATTTTTGTTTGGAAACGTTACGTGTATTAAAAAACCTGATTCGACTCTCAAGCTTTAATGTATTAGTTTTCCACACGTATCTCTTCACGGCTTGTCAACGAAATGGCATCTACTCCAGTTCTTTCAAGCGCGTGAAAACCACTCTTTGGAATCCGTGACCTCCAAAAACTCTCATGATGTCACAATGATTTAAATGTTGAAGCTCCATTCGTCCTGATGATGCCGAGCCAAACGCTCTGCGAAACTGTAGTCGATGCATAATAAACATTTAATTAAAAATCTTTCCCAGAAGTTGAAGACCATGAAATATCATCTGTGAATAATAAAAAAATGGGAAGCAAATAACAACATTTTTTATGGCGCGCCCGCGTGTTCATTCATTCTCGTTATTCGTGTGCTTCGGAACTGAACTTCCTGATTTGCTCAGTATTTTTATCTGTAACTTTTTTGCTGTAATTTAAGATCTGGCGTAAGTCTACGCAGTCTTTTAAATTCCAATTTCTGTACAAGCGTATGCGAGGAGAACCGATGTTTCAGAAACTATTCAGCATTACTCATGATTAAAAAGACAAACATTAAGCTCCTCATATTTGATTATTTGCATACGGATATTAAGCTATCACTCGCATTGTTCCATGCATGAAACATAAGATTGGTAATAAAATAATTCGGTAACTAACACAAGACTGCAGAGTGAGCGATTGCGCTTTTTCCTGGTTAAGAATCCAAAAATGGCCAACCTTGACGTGTGCCTAGATATACAGAGGTTGGAAAGAATTATGTGAACACCAAAGAAAAGAAGGTTTTACATACCTAATAGGGCGTGGGACAACCTTTGGCATTCAAAACCGCCTGAATCCTCATTGGAATGGACGCATACAAATTCTGGATGGTGGTTAGTGGGATGTTACACCATTTTTCATGCAGAAACTGCTCCAGATCCTTAAAAGATGAAAGATGAGCATAACGGTATCTTACTCTGTTTCCCAACACAGAGGACAATGGTACAATGATGTTTAAGTCTGGTGATTGGGGAAGCCAAAGAAGGTGGTAAAGCTCGTCCTCATGTTCCTCAAACCATGATTGGACATTCCGAGCTCTGTCAATTGGGGCGTTATCATCTTGATAGATGACATTCCCTTCAGGAAACAATGCCTGAACCATAGGACGGACTTAGCCAAAATGGTTACATACGCCCTACCAGTCATCCGTCCTTTCTAGGTGATCAGGGGACCTGCTGAATGCCACGATATGATTGCCCATAGCATGACAGAACCACCACCATGCTACACTGTTGGGATCAATCAGACTGTGTTGCACGCTTTTACCGGTGCTCTTCACGCGTAAACACGCCTTGCGTTGAGGAATAGTGTGAATGTTAATTCATCTGACCACATTACACGCTTCCATGCATCGGCAGTCCACGTCGTATGCTCCTGGCACCATCGCCGTCGCCGTTGTACATTTACCCGGGTCACCAGAGGCTTCGCAATAGCAGCTGTGCCATGCATATTTTGTTTATGCAGTTCCTTGCGCACTATTTTCGTTGATACTGGGGTCTGGAGATGTAGATTGAGCTCCGCCCTAATTTTTGGCGTCGTGGTCTTCTTATTACAGGTAACAATCCTCTTTAATGTTCTCCTGTCGCTATAAAGTCAGGGTCGTTTTCCGGCCGCTCTTGTGTTTCGCAGACAAGGTTTTGCCAGGAGCACTGTATACTGTCATGACGTTAGACACAGTAGCTCCCGACCCTGACGACTGTTGTCGCGGGGGCACGAACTAGCAGGTCACTAACAATTAGCCCACTTTCGAAGTCCGTTATGTCGCTCATTTGGTCGTCACCCTGAAAGAAATTTTGCAACAAGACACTTTCAATGCACTGCAACAGGACCTTGAGGTTTTATACAAAGCTATTACAACCCAAATGTGGTGAATACCTTTGAGTATTGCGACGTACGCAACTGCATTAAAAGCCACGTCTCTGAATGTACTGTATCTACGTTCACACACGTGGCTTTTAATGAAAATCATTTATCTACCCAAGCTCAAATAATCTTGAGCTGGGGCCGCGGGCGACTGTGCTCAGAGAAAAGGCCAGTTAAGTTAAATTGTACATGACCGGTGGATGGGAAATTTTGTATTTTTAACTGCAAAGAAAGGCAATATGTTTTCACTACCGAGATGATGCCTTTCAGAGCACATAAGAACATCTTAATTCAATATGTTTTCAATGTTATCCTCTCACTCACAGTACTTTTTTTAATCGTAAATATAATAAAATATTTTGAAAAATGGTGGGTAGAGCACATGTTCAATTGCTCATGTATTCATATGTACTAGTCGCCGCTTCTTGCCAATGCCTATTGTGACGTGCCTGCCAGCAGGACGCACATAAAGGCAGATAGCAGTCAGAACGAATGTCCGCGTAGCTCAATTGGTAGAGTGAATTATTCCGGAATGAGGGGACCTGGGTTCGAGCCCCGGCGTGGACAAAAATGGCGGAGAAATTTACTTCGTTATAATGGCGCCCGAACTTTCCGGATGACCCGGCCGTTCGCAAAACTCGCAATGGTGTGATGTTATTTCCACACCGCGTGAGAAGAAAAATCAGAGAATTCCTTCTCCAGCGCTTCGAAACAAAAAAAATTGGCTGAGAGTTCTCAAGTGCACGTTCTACAGCGGATGGCTGCCTGCAACGATTCATGGTCACGGCTGACCCGTGGGCCAAGCAGATCTTTCGGGGGTAGTGTGACGTGCCTGCCAGCAGGACGCACACGACATAAAGGCAGATAGCAGTCAGAACAAACGCCCGCGTAGCTCAATTGGTAGAGTGACTTATTCCAGAATGTGAGGATCTGGGTTCGACCTCCATTAGAAAATAATGCAATTACATAGATATCGTCTCCTGGTAATTAAATGCAATCTTCGTAGTCAGGGAATACACCATTCCTTTGACCTTTCGTATCACATATGCTCTTAGATGAGTTTTCTAGCTTGAGCAATGTGTGTATGTCTTAAAAAGCAATGAAATTATTTTTGGATTAGTCGTATGTAGAGCCTTCACTGTTGCTGAGAAAGAACGCTCTTTCGGAAGAAAAGTGACAAGCATTCAATAACAGAGAGTTACAGAGTACATTAACTACACTAGCAGCTAGCAGAGTTTCGTGTGAACATAAAACATTTCATGTTCTAATAATAGCTAGTGATTATTTGGTTGCAAAGTGTTGAAGAGATTATGTTTCAAACAATTAAGCCAAGCATTTGTTTTCCAGCTGCGGCATCAGATGTGCCTTGCAATCATCGAAGGCAATATACATGTCTTTTGTTAGCCTCTTTTTTTTTTTTTTTTTTTTTTTTTTTTTGGAGGTTTAACGACCACCGTGAGCAACTCAATGGGCTATAAGCAGTCGCCCGTCCCTAATTTAGGGTCACTGGTTCCAGGGAAGGGAGAGAGTCAGTGCCGTAAGACAAACACAACATCCATGCCTGACCGGGATTCGAACCCGGGCCCCTTACCGACGAACGATCAAAGGCCAGCGCCTTAGACCACTGCGCCACCGGGGCGGCTGTTAGCCTCTCCTGCTACAGACATGAGTAACAATTTTTCACCATGAAAAGTTTATGTGCGACAACAAATCAAGCGCGTTGGTCTATGGCCACGGAATGCATGTATTTTGTTTAGTTGCAGTCAGTGAGTAAGATGTCATGGTAAAGTCCACAAAAATACGAGAAAGTGAAGCGTCTGACTTAGAAGTACATTTGCGACACCGGCACTCCAAGGACTTTATGCAAACACGTGACATATCATTTCTAATAAGAGCAATTATTTATGGTAGAATATATGGTTAATACTGTAAAAGATCGTCTGCAACAATTAGTTGCAATCCATTAAAAACTCTTTTTGCTGAGTAATTGTTAGTAAAGTGAAAAGATTAAAGCACGTTAATATATGAGTGCGTGGCAACGAAATGAGGATCAAAGCAATTACTTCAATAAGCAAAATTTTCACCTCAGCTAATTCTATGATATGTTATTGAGTTATATTATTACAAATGTGATGCGGAATGTACCATTTTTGGTGTCGCCTAAAAGGACAGATCTTTTCCTACCTGAAACATAAATTATTTATTTTTCCATATCCAAATTAAAAGCATTTACTTATTTTTGGCCTCCGATGCAGAAATCCAGGCATAACATACACGATAATAGCCAACTTGTTCTGCTCACTAGAAAGAAGATCTTATTCTCATTTTAAATTCCATGCATAATATGCAAAGTCCTTTCAACTAAGTTTTAGGAAATTTTCATCAGCGCATGATTTATCTGGTCTTTATAATGTTTACTCAAAAAGCTCTTTAAAATTTAAAGAGGCATCTATTGCAAACCCTTCCGCTCAACGCTTTATAACGGAGATTTCTCATATTTCAGTTTACCAACAGGATGAACGATATATTCTCATTTCCTAAAGCTGTTCTGCAAAATTGCTGGTGAAAAATTGCCGCTGAATAGCAAATGTGCTCCACACCATTACCTACAAGAAACTTAGTGCACGACGAAGTAGCTTCGCACCTTTTGTCCTAGACAGAAGTATCTGTACATGTGAAATATTAATGGCGTCCATTACTTTCAAAGTTGTTACCGTATTTCACACGAAGAAATTTCGTGTCCCCTGAAAGATTTTCACTTGAGTTATCTTTTGTGTTGAACACGCGGTACTAATGAATTCAGAAGAGGGAACGTCAAACCCTATTGATCAAATGGCATTGAACGGTAAAAGATATAATGCATTGTATAATACCAGAAGAAGCTACGCTCTTTGTACAATTTCTTTAGTTCTTTTTAGTAGTATACCTCCCTATTCCTTTGAGAAAATAAATTCTAACGTAACTGCACATTCCGTTGTTTTTAAATTTTAGCAGTTAGCGCGCAAAGTAAGAGCGTACTGTGCACATATTTAATCATATACTTAAGCCAGTATTGAAGTATTTTTTCCCAGGTTTTTTTTTAAGTCCAGCCAATCCCGTGCTGAAGTTAAGAATAAATAAAATAATTTCCGAAAGTGTGCCTCGTGTGATTTTACAACCTTGTAATAAACCATGTTGTTTAATAATTTAATTAATTCAATTAAAATAGAAACTATTTAATGATTAAAAAGTATATTTCCACCAGAAATGAAATTAGTAACCAGGACGTGAATCCCACACGTAGAACAATTTATTTATTAGTTTCGTTGTGCAATGTGTTGTTGTTGGTAAAAACAATTTGTAGATTCGTGTTGTATTCATTGGATACGCAAAGATATCATGCTGTTGATCAACTGATATCAGTTGATTTGAGGAAGGTACTGTAGTGTAGACAGTGCAGTACGTGTAGTACGAGCAGATCTTCTTCTGCCGCTGTGCAACTATTGAAAAACAAGACAAAAAAGCCTGACATATTTTTTCTACGGTTCATCTCGGCCGTCAAGAGCTTGGAATACGTTTTCACGTGAATAAATACGTAATTCGCTGATATGTGGTAGAAACCAACAGAAACAGAAAAGGTGTAGAAGAGACGTTCCTTGAGACCAATGTTTAAAATACCTGTCTTCTTCCTTTTTTGGAATAAAATAACAATACGTTTTGACTTAGATTTAGGTAACATCAATGGACACAGCTCCTTTTGATTGCAGCTGCAGTCCGTGGTCAAACGTTTTTCAGTGTTGGTGTTTCAGAACAGAAATCGCAGCTGTAAGCGAGATATATTCATACTATGGAAGGCCATTATCATTCATGTCATATTTACACCAATAAACGAATTCGCAACTTCCAAATCTGTATTGTACAATGGTGTAATCCCGTATTTTATTCATTGATAGTCTGCTTCTGAATTGCTTTCCTAACACCCGTGAGAGGCACTGGTACATACGGCGAGCTTCGAAGCAGATCTGTGAAACTGCTTTGGAAGGTAAGAGGGAATGTACAAATTATGTACACCTACCCAATAACGCGTTATTCCACATTTTGTCGAACAGCAGCCAGACTTCTTGTTCAGGATTGAATGAGAATATTTCTTTAAATCTAGTGAATCAGCAGCACTCACCATGTTCTCTAACCGAGTAGGAGACATTGCCATTTTCGCTTCATTTGGGATTTTAAACTCTTTAGGGTATTGCCGCCCATGAAGCGAAAATCGTCAGTCAACATCATTCGGTGGGGGATTGAGGTATTAGAACAGTTCTTCCAAATCCATTCCACAAATCCTCATTCGTGTTGAGGTCTGGTAATCTTAGAGGCCATTCAGATGTGGTAAACTCACTTGTATGCTTCTGTATACGGCTATTCGCCACTTGGGAAATACCTCGTGCGGTGTTGTTCTTTTGAAAGATAGCTTCGTGGTGCGGAAAGGGAATCGTTAACAAATGGGTGTATATATTTGGCAAATAGTTTCACACAACGTGTGCAGGTGACTGAGATCGCGACATGTTCGAGTCAACAAAAGGAAGCCCATGTCAACGCACGTCAAACTAGTACACGGCCCCACGTGCATGCAAGATTCTAAATTTGCAAGTTACATCCATCGCTTCATGTAGTTTTCGCCACACTCGTAACATCCCATCGTTGCAACAGATTTGAAACCGTGGTTCTTCAGACCAGATGAAGTGCTTCGAATCGTTTGCACACCAGATGAAGTGCTTCGAATATTTTGCACACCAGATGCGATGGACCTCTGCAAACTGAAGCCTAAACTTTAGGTACCTTAGTGTCAATAAGGGTGTATGATGTGGACTTACTACCATGAGCTCTTTTCTATTGTACCACGGACAGTTTTTGACCATAAGATTACAGACGAACCCTCATTAAATTCCGACGTTATCTGGTGCTTTGCATCAGTGTGAATCTATGTAACAATATGGGATAGGCTAAGCTGACCTACAGTCATTTGCACGTTTAGAGCCACATTCGTCCCGTGAAATGGAATTTTTAGCGTATTTCGTTTAGTCTCGGTATACATCTGCGATGGTCTGATGAGGAACTTCAGACATTAAACAATCGGCCTTCTTTGCAGCTACTGTCTTGCCACAGTCAAACTTACTTACAATGATTACCTTTCTGTGATCGGTTTCCAAAGCGTAGAGACCTAATCTACGAGTAGGAATTACACGTTTCAGGGTCCCAAGTGACTGGAGTCGTTGTGTATGCTTTCCGTATTGTCAATGGATGTACATATTAATTTGTTTATCCATTGCATATCCAGAATGTAGCGCTCTTGTTCTTTCATTTGTTGTCCTAATGTTGGAAAATGTATCCTAATGGATGAATATTTTGGTATTGGGTTACGAAGAAAGCAATATCTGCAAATGTAAGGCAACAAAAAAGTGCTAATTATGGTATATACAAATACAAACCAATCCAAATTGTAGTCGCCATCGTTTGCCACGACAAGATCCTTTCGTTTGGGCAGCTTTTGCATAGCGTCCTTGTAGAATTGTGCCGGCTTAGATGCAAAAAAGTGAGCAAGTGCAGGTTTGACATCGTTCCGGTTGGTGAACAACTGTCCGTCCAGGATATACTGCAACGACTATAAAAAGTGGTAGTTGCTTGGGACAGTTTCCGGGGAACAGTCAGGCTACGGTAGCAGAGCACACCCAGGTCCTTGATTTTTGAGGGGTCCAGCGTGCTGTGTGTGTTCTCGGTCCATCCTGCGTACGATCTTGCAGTTCAGCAGTGTTGGTCGTCTCGACGTGAACGATACGTGCAGATCGTCGAACTGACGGCAATACACATCGGCGGTGATAGTGGCATTGTCCGGTAACAGATCAAAAAACACCACACCCCGTATATCTTACTAAAAAGACTCCAGGACCTTATACGGGTGCAAGTCGGCTTTGGGGCCGGCATGGGTTTCTGTTTTTGTTCCAACCACTGTTTTTGGGCACTGACATGGTCATACAAGACGCATTTCTCGCCGCCTGTCCCAGTGCGGTCTATGAACGATTCAGCTAGGTCACGTGCAAGTAGGGAAATGTCTGCGCTCATGTGATTTCCATTCTGCTGAACTCTCTGACTTGATAGGGTGCCTGGATTCCCCTCTTGTGCCCCTTCCCAAGTTGACACGGGTACGAGATAATGCTCGTGTGTGTAGTCCCCAGCTTCTCGGGCAACTCCAGAGTGGTTACACGTGGGTCGGTCTCCAGAGTGGTCACACGTGGGTCGGTCTCCAGAGTGGTCACACGTGGGTCGGTCTCCAGAGTGGTCACACGTGGGTCGGTCTCCAGAGTGGTCACACGTGGGTCGGTCTCCAGAGTGGTCACACGTGGGTCGGTCTCCAGCGTGGTCACACGTGGGTCGGTCTCCAGTAAGGCCTCCAGCATGTCCATACCACTGCTGCAGGTTTTCCGGCTTTGGGATGGTACGACATGTCAAAATGTCCCTCTGGAAACCATTCGAACAGCACTGACGAAGTGATATGTCATTGGGGTACACACTGATAATATTCCTTACAGTACTCGCGTGAGTGCAACCGCGACGAAACTCATACAGCATGCAATGGCGGATGTGCTCCATATCCACTTCCATGTTGTCTGTCGCTTACACTCTTCGCCGTCTGACGCCTAACTCCCATTGAGTTAAGCCCCAACCTGCTAATGTCATGCCAATATGCTGCGCAATCTGAGTGTGCAATGTGCTTTGTGGCCGGGGCTTCGACTTCGGGTACTTCTTCATCTGGCATTACTTTTTTTCCAACTAGTACCCTACCGTCAGCTTTTGCAGTCGTGGGAATAAAAAACAATCTAATGGTGACAAGCCAGCTAGAGATATGTATGTGGTAAAACAATGGTTTATGTTTTGTGAAAAACTGTTTGACACAAAACGCAGCACAATATCATGCATTATCATGCAGGATGAATTTTTTCCGGGATTTGTGAAAATGCTTAATCCTAAATATTGCAAAACCCCTTTGAAATGGTATAGAATGATAATCTGTTACTGAAATACAGATTCCTCTTGCACTATGTTTTTTCGTTAGGGAAAGATGCAGTCAACATTGTCTCTGTTTTGGACTGATCCAGGCTCGTTGCACTCATGGCAGGTGAGTGAGTACCTTATACAGTAGAACCATTCTACCGGCGGTGGATTCGAAATCATGTTCCCGTACAACAGCGGCGGTTATCGTCACAAATATCTACTCAGCTTATGGCTCGAAATTCCTGGGTTTCAGGTTCTCCGACAATCATGATTGAACGACCAGGTCATTGTAGAAAATGAAATTTTATTTACTTATGTACGATGTGTGGAAGAATCATCACACTTATTTTTGAACCTGGTGCAGGGTGATTTATTTATGTTCAGCCTCCAATCTCTGCCGCTGGTTGTATTCTAACCCACGTATGCTTACTCCGAGTGCAACTATTCTCCCAACTGGATTAAAACCGCAAGGCTTATCGTTGCAAATTTGCCGATTTTCCTCATACGCCATGGCAGTAGTACACCATCTACGTCATGTTACGTAGTATGTTATCTCTTCACTGAGTGGTTTGATGCTTCATTTGAACGCAGAATAGCAGACACCACCTATGCCGTTCTACTCTTGTGTATCGTTCCGTGTCAGTTGTTATAAGTATAGTTTCCTCTCTTCCATATCTTGTATGAAAGTGTGCTAGATGTTCTTATTACACAATCCAACAAAAATAAATTATGGTTCCTCGGAAGTGAGACCTATTATTGGGTATATTTGGGGCGATCATTCCAAAAATGACATTGGTTTTGCCCTATCCACTCTAGTTTGCAGATATTGACTGTACGTACATAATTAACAATATGCAGAAACATTGTTATTTTATGTACGTACAGTCAGTGTATATTGTTATTTTATGAGTGTAAAGCCAGAGTCTGTTAGTCTAATTGGGAGTTTGTGAACAACTATACAACCAGAAAATCTAATGTGATCTAATTTTGTTTGCAGATATAGTAGACGCCATGGCTTCCCCACGAAAAAGTTGCTTGAATCATCCAGATGTCTTTTGCTACATTTGTGGCGAGTACACCTTTAAAGAAAGTAGGAAACCTATTTATGAGTTTGTGAAGAAGGAATATCTTGGTAATTTTGGTGTTCAGCTTCGAGACCAAGATAAGTCGTGGGCTCCCCATATTGTAAACTTGCACGGAACATTTATGGTAGTGGACAAATGGAAAAAGGAGTTCTCTGAAATTTGAAACAACAATGGTGTGGAGGGAACCTAAAAACCACCATGATGACTGTTATTTATGTCTTGTAAACATCAACGCGGCATCAATCGAAACAATCTAAGCAATGGAACATATCCTGACCTCGATTCAGCAAGACGACAGCGTCCACACTCAAATGAGGTACCCATACCATCTTTCATCGACCTACCAGAACTGCCAGAGGATGAGGAATCAAGTATGTCTGATCACATACAAGATAACAGCAGTGGGGAAAATGACAGTGATTTCGTAGGAACTTCATCAAGTGTTGAACCTTTCAACCAACAGGAACTGAGTGACCTTCTCAGGGTTCTGAACCTCTCAAATGAGTCTTCAGAATTGAGTCACTGATGGCCTCTAGGATGAATGAAAATAATTTACTTTAATCTGGAACCAACATTACGTTTTACCGTAGCAGAGAAAAGGATTGCTGCTGCTTTTTCTCTAAGCAAAACAACCTTGTGTCTGCAATGTTGCCAGTGGCCTTCTCATGAAAATGGGTCTATCATCATGTATGTCAAATGAATGGCGCCTTTTCATTGATAGCTCCAAGTAAAGTTTAAAATGTGTTCTTTTACAAAACGGCAACAGATATGGCTCAATTCCAATTGGTCGCTCAGCCAGTATGACATAGGCGTATGAGACAATCTCTCTAGTCTTGGAAAACCTGAAGTATCAAGAACATCAATGGATGATTTGTGTAGACCTAAAGATGGTGAATTTTTTCTGTGGTCAGAAAAGTGGCTACATAAAATATCCGTGTTTTATATGTCTTTGGGACAGCAGAGCCAAACACGACCACTGGATAAGAAAAGTGTGGCCACTCAGAAAAGATATGGTACTTGGAGAACAAAATGGCATTAAGGACCCTTTGGTAAACAGAGCCAAAATCATCCTACTACCTTTGGATATCAAGCCTGCACTAATGCAACAATTTGCAAAGACGTTGAGCTCATAAGATTTGTGCTTTGGCTATTTATCACGTACATTCCCTTCACTGAGCACGGAAAAACTGAAAGCAGGAATTTTTGATGGACCCAAAAAAGGCAGCTTATAAACGATCCATATTTCATAGATTCAATGGACAACATTGAAGCTTGTGCCTGGACTTCTTTTGTTCTAGTTTTCAAAACTTGTAATAAGAGCACCAAGGTCCATTACCTACACAGCCACCTAGATCGCTTTCCAAAAAACTTTGGTGATTTAAACTGGGAGCAAGGTGAAGGATTTCACCAGGACATAAAAACTATGCAAGACAGATCCTACGGTAGGTGGGATACCCACATGATGTCATATTACTGCTGAAACTTTCAGCGGGACTGTCCTCGTAGTTCGTATATCTTACTCTAGAAAGTCATGTAAAAGACGTTTCTCATATGTTGAATGACTGATCAGTTTATATGCTCTTGTGTTGAAATATACAGATTTAGTAATATGTGCATGCTTCAATAGTATATATAGAGTATCAATATTCGTCAAGATCATGTCAAAAATACCAGATCGTGCGATGTAGGATTCCGAATTTTGAAGGATGGCCGGTGCAATCTGGATATTGGGTGTGTATGCCCTGTATCCAAAACTAGAGCTGATAGGGCAAAACTGATGCCATTTTTGGAATCAGCGTCCTAAATATATACAAGAATAGGTTTAACTTCCAAAGCACCAAAATGTGTGTTGGGCAGTGTTTATTAATCCCGTCTGTCAACATTTGTATAGTAATGTGATGATTTTCGTTTAAACTTTTGTTGGAAGATTTCTAGCGTTCTAACTGTGACGAACAATATACTGTAACAATCCCGCATCATCTTCAGCACTTTATTTCTCGCGCTTTAAATAAACACCTATACCATTCAAACATGCAGGAACTTATCTCTCGCCCTTCAAATAGTAACCTATCTCCATACAGGAATTTGATTGGGTCACATAGTGAAATGCCTGTTATAATACGGTTATTGTGAAATTTGCTGGCACCGTGATTCCAGTTTTAAGCAAAGCATAATATACACTACCTTCTATCCTGTCCTTGCGGTTTTACTACGTATAGTGACGGGCGTAAAGAACGTATTCTTCGTCAACCTTTGTACAGGAAAGCGATTCCAGTTGCTTGAGGCATAAGTGGAGTTATTGTATGATTTATATATTTTAAAACAAAAAGATTTCGTAGCATGCATTCTCTATTCCTGGAGTTTTGGGAAGTTTTGGAAAATATGCTACGTAATGGTCTTTGATGGTGAAACTCTTCACCATGTCTTGCAAACTAGACCTCTGAGACTCCTAAAAGCCTTCGCTCATTTGAAAAACGTACCATTGTTTCAGAAGTGTTGAACATCACCAAGAGGGCACGATACTTTGAAGAACCTTCATATGCCCTAACGAATGCCGGTAAATCAGCCTATTACGCCTCTTAGAATTCAGTTATTAATTTGTACTTCACATTTGCAAACTTTTGAGTTTTTACGAAATGGTGTAATACTGTACATCAAACAACGGAAATCCCGTGGATGTCTTGAGGTTTACACCTTTCAAAATGCTGATGCAATAATGATATGTGCCGTCAGCACCCAGTTTGTTACTCCTAAGTTATCCGACAAGGAGCAAGTTGCAATATTCAGTAAAAAGGTATGAATGTGTTTATTGAAAATACATACCACTGGTGTTCATTATTAGTACGCTATTCGAAGGGGCATTTTATCTCTTGTTTTTCGTTTATGTAACAAACAGTTACTTTTCCTCCGGGAGGTGTTACCACTTTTTCTTAAAGAGCAGAATGTACCACTGACGTTGTTTACTTTTGTAAGAATCGAGACGTTTGGGTAACGCGGGTCCTCACTAGAATATATAATTTAGCAAATTAGAACTTGGTTTGCTTCGCTTGCATAACAAATGCATACCTCTGTGGCTACAGTGCAAATTTGTGCACATAGCAGGAGCTGATAGTGAAATTCAACTAATGGATTTCGAAAATTGTGCATTGAGACAGATATTTGGCCTATAAGAGAAAATATGAATGGAAAAGAAGGGAAGGCATGGAACTCAGAGAATTATTCACAGAGCCCGACATAACAGCAATGGTGAAACGGAATAAACTGCTGCGTCACTGCCATTTGATGAGGAAGAAGTATTAGAAAAATAAAAATATCAGGTAACCGTAAAAGGATTTGCCATTTTCGGAGACTTAGACAAGGCATAGCACATACATAGTATATAAGCAATTTATTCATTAAAATAATCAGAATCGGCAACGACAACGCTGGGCCACCCTGTTAACAAATTACACTGAAGTACCAAAAGTCATGGGATAGGTACCTGTATCGTGTAGGACCTGCTCTGGCCGTGAAAATTGCAGCCGCCTGAGGTGGCATCAATTCCAAAGGTAGCGGGAAAACGTCTGGAGTGTTGTTGAGCCATGCTGTCTGAACAGCCGCTCACAGTTCTCTGGTGTTGGTAGGTGTACGATCTTGGTTTCGAATGGATCTTTCTGCCACGACCCATAAGTTCTCAATTGGTTTCATGTCGGATGAACGTGGTGGGCACACCACCTATCGGAACTGACCAGAATGCTTCTTTAACCAATTTTGGACAACTTCGGCCTGATGAGATGGTGCATCGTCCTCCTGGAAAATCCCATCGTTGTTGGGGTACATGAAGCCCATGAATGGCTGCAAATGGTCACCCAGCAGAGCACCAAAGCAAGTATCAGTTAAGGATGTGTTTACGAGGACCATTGAGCCCAAATCGTGCCATGTAAAGACACCCGTAAGATGTATGTAACTATCAGCAGCTTGCACAGAGCCTTGTGGATACCTTAGATCCATAGCCTCATAGGGTCTGCGCTACACCAGAAGTCTATCATCAGCTCGTAAGAACAGGTAGAAGGACTCATCCGACTACGTGACATGTTTTCATTCTTCCAGGGTCCAATTACCGTGTTTACGAGCCCAGGTGAGGAGCTGTGTCCGATGTCATGGTGTCAACAAAGGTTCTCTGGTGGGTCTTATGATCTCATAACCCATGGACGATAAGTTACGCTGCACTGACCTTAAGGATAATTCTCTGGTACCTCCTGCATTGAATGTGGATGTTATTTGAGCCAGTGTCGCTTGTCTGTTAGCATGGACAATCCTGGTCAGACGCCGCTTGTCCCGGTCATTCTGTACCAGTGGTCGGCCACTGCGCTGCCGATGGTGGGTGGTAATGAGATCCATGAGACAGTGGATCGAAGAATTTTGAAGTGTTTGCACAACTTCTGAAATTGAATGTGCTATCCGTATAGCTCTCGCTACCATGCCCCATTCCAACACCGATAATTCACGTTGACTTGCCATAATCCTAATGGTGGATGTTCAAAACGACTCACGAGATTACATCTCTCAAATTATAAAAATCTAGCAGTGCGTCGGAGTCTTTATACGACTGCAGTGCCAGTTAAGTATATGCATACTGCTATCCCATGACTTGTGGCACTTCAGTTTATATATATCCCGGCGATGAAATGCCTGGTCATTGGAAGATGAAAAGTTTTGGACGACAGCGTGTTACTCGTCAAAGTTGAAGAGGTCGTGTCCAGAAAAATTATTGTCGAGTGAAAGAAACAAGTGATTGTCTGCAGGGGATATATCTGGTGGGTAAGCAGGATGACATAAAAGCTTCCACCCAAGTTCTTTTATGGTGTTTCTGGTCAATGAAGCCGAGTGGGCACGCGCGTTATCTTGTAGGAGCAAAACTCTCTTTTGTTGACCAGTGCTGTTTCCTTCTTCTTCAGGTTTTCATGCACACGTTTCAACTGTTTAGGTACAATGTTGCGGTAATCGTTTGGCCGCGTTGCAAGAGTTCATAATGAACAACAGCACGTGCTGTTCACCATACACACACGGCACAAATTTAAGTGGATGCAGCGCTGGCTTTGATGTGCGAGGAATTGAGTCACTGATGGGCAACCAATGTCTCGGACGTTTTCGGTCCTGCATTGCACTCACTTCTCATCACATGTGACTACCATATCCAAACGTTGTTCCTGGTCATAGTAGGATAGAAATGCAAGACAAGCTGAGACACGTTGCTGTTTGTTCACTGCATAAAATTCGTGGGTGACCCACTTAGACAATTTGTATGCCTTACCTATTTCATGCGGATGTCTTCGGGTGGTTTCATCACTAACACAAAATGACTGGGCTAGTTCCTGACATATTCGGCTACCGTCCTTCTCAATAACAACTTTCAAGGGCTCAGTGTCAACGCTAACAGGACGACATCTCTGGGACTTCGTTCAACTGATTTATCTCCTTCTCTAAACTTTCTAAATTATTTCAGAGTTGCACATTCCTTCCCAGCGTCTGCCCCAAATGCTAAGCCAATGGGGCGAGTTGTTCCTGCAGCAGATGAACCGGGTTTAAATTCGTGTGAAAAATACTCACGAATATCCCCCTCTTATACCGCCATTTTAATCGCGCGCATTTCCACTACAAACTTCTTACTCATCGGATTCATATGGGCAAAACATTTTAATATTTCAGCTGACGGTATGCCGCGGTCGGAACGTCGTCTCTCCGAAAATTGAATCATTACAAAATATTCCTTTTGCTATCGAGAAAAACGACAAATAATTCTATGGTTATCGTACATCATGGAGGGAAGAGAAGCACAAAACTACCACGTAGGAAACAAAAACTTTAAATAGGTAACGAGATCTGAATGGATCTGAAATTGATTTTGGAGCTTGCATAAACCAACCGAGATGGGGACTGCAAGTTGTTTCACCAGCTGGTTCCCTAACTTCGGTTCGTGAAGCCAACAGTGGAGTAAATGAATAAAGGGGAGTTGATGGGGTTTTATAATTTTTCAGCAGAATTCAGAAGAAAAACAGTCTAGGCTACAATGTCTTACGGTTTCTGAAGACTTGGCTAATGGTAGAGGTCCACTGCCACTTGAATATCCTTTTCTTTCATTACAATATCATCAATTCCCATTTTCCTGATCAGTGTTCCATTTTCCTCTCTTTATTAGTTACATCTAGCATGCATCTCTACACCATGCTTGTTGCCTTATTTTTCGTCGAGGTCAATGTCTCTGATCCATAAGTAAGAACTGGAAGAACGCCAACATTAAACATCTTTCTTTAAAGGTATAATTGGAATTTGCTCTTGAACAATGCTATTGATCCTTCTAAAGACACTTCAGACTATTTCTATGTTCCTCTAATTTTTTTTTTCTGTGGCCCTCTCTTGATATATGCTGTGTAAGTGAGTTGTGAACATCAGTTACTTCTAAATTTGCACATATCAAATCGGAATCTTTTCAAATTTAGTTTCTAAACGGAAAACTGGAGATCGTCGCCTGGAGCCAAGAAAGGTGTCAACCTGAGTTATGATTAGGGCAGCCTGCTTGGGTGCCGCACAGAGAGCAGCCGAACTGTCATAAACCAGTCGCTAAACACGTCTCTGGTAATACTGTAGCTAAATTCAGAATTTCGTCATTCACATTTAACGTATTTGACATTATTCTCAATGGTAATTCGCAGTCGTCTGCCGGAAAATGATGTCTTGATGAGTTTCTGTTAGTTCAGGTGAATCATTATTTTGGCGTGCTAATCTCGAAATATATATATATATATATATACACTATCTACCAGCAAGTAATTGGACACCTCTGATAGCAAAGGAAACGAAGTTTATTCACCTTCAATAGTTGGTGGAGCCTCCACGAGCGGCGATTACAGCTGCGACCCTTCGGGGCATACTCTCAACCAGGCGTTATACGACGGCTAGCGGTATTTTCTTCCACTCAGCTTGGAGAAGACAGGTCAGTTCCTTCACCGATTTCGAACGGTGGGGGCACCCCTTAAGACGACGCTCCAACTCGTCCCAGAGGTGCTCGACAGGGTTAAGGTCCGGGCTCTGCACAGGCCAGTCCATTCGATTAACCCCATTGTCACCATACCAAGCCATGTTGGACCACGCAACATGACAGGAGGCATTGTCTTCCTGAAAGTAACATGGGTTCACCCCGTAAAACTGCCACAACGTAGGAAGCGCATGGTCATCCAAAATGGTGCAGTAGATCTGGGCGTTGAGTCTACCATGAATTGCGACCAAGGATCCCGTGCCATACCAGGAGAAACACCCCCATAGCATAATTCCACTGCCGCCGAACTTCACAGTTGGCACAATACATTCCGGCAGGAGTACAGTTCGGATGGAAATGTTTGGGTGGCATTCCCAAACCCTGCCATCCGAACGGTAGAGGGTGAACCCTGATTCGTTGCTCCGGAGAACCTGTTTCCACTGTTCAGCGGTCTACTGTCGACGTTCTTTGCACCACGTTAGCCAAGCAGCGCTATTAGGCTTGGTGATCAAAGCCTTGTGGACGGCAGCACGTTCATGAAAACCGAGCAGAAGGGCCTCCTTACTGATGGTATTCATTAAAAGAACACTCCCGGATGCCTGTTGAAACTCCTCGCGGATGTGGCCCATCGATTTGGTGCGGTTCTTCCGAATTTCTCTGGCCATCACCCGTCGGTCTCTAACTCCCAGGTTTGTGGGTCTGCCGGGTCGGGGCACATTCCGACAGTCACCTCTTATCTTCCACTTGCCAATCACGTAGGACACTGTCGATTTTGGGTACTTCAAATCGCTGGATATATCACGTATGGATCGGCCATTTCTGTGATACCCGACGATTACACCGTTCTCGAAATCAGAGAGCTCCGAAATGCGTGGCATCTTGCATGTGACTGGTTGCGTTGTCGTTTCCCACACGATAATTAACGGTGGCGGCCGTGACTTGTATCACAACCGCAGATATCGTCGATTGCAGGGGTGTCCAATTACTTGTTGGTAGGCAACCAGTCACATATATATATCATCATCATCATCATTGTCAACCATTATCAATCCACTGCTGGACGAAGGTCTCCCCAAGTTTCCTCCACAACGGTCTGTCTTGTGCCAGTCTCCTCCATGTCACCCCTGCATACTTTCGAATTTCATCCACCCATCTTCCATGTGGTCTTCTTCTGGGTCTTTTCCTGTCCCTTGGAATCCAATCTAAAATTTCGGCTGTATATCGATGATCTGTCCTTCTGGCAGTATGTCCAGCCCATTGCCATTTCAGGGATTTAACTCTGATCATGATGTCTTCCACTCTTGTCATTTTTCGGATCCACGAGTTCCTCTTCTTATCTCTCCTGGTTACACCAAGTATGCACCTCTCCATGCTACTTTGAGTTGTCTGCAGCCTTTGTATGTCTCTTTTAGTTAAGGTCCACGTCTCTGCACCATACGTAAGCACTGGAAGGATGCATTGATCAAACACTTTTCTTTTAAGACATAATGGCATATTGCTCTTGAAAATTATGCTGTTTCTTCCAAAAGCTCTCCAGGCAAGTTTTGTACGCCGATTAATTTCTTCATCAATGTGACCCTCACTTGATATCTGCTGTCCAAGATAAACGTACGTATCTGTTATCTCCAGCTTTTCTCCATCAATCGATAAATCTTCATTTCTTGTAAAAGCATTGAACATCACTTTTGTCTTCTGAAAGTTCATTTTTAATCCCACTTCTTTACTCTTATCAGCAAGTTCCTGGATCATACTCTGCAGCTCTGATGGGCTAGTTGTAAAAATGACTACGTCATCAGCAAAACGAAGGTGGGTTAGATAATCTCCATTAATCTTTATCCCCTTGTTTTCCCAGCTCAGTGACTGAAAAACACCCTCCAATGTGGCATTAAAGAGCTTCGGAGATATGGTGTCACCTTGTCTCACTCCCTTTCCAATTTTTATGTGTGTTGTATTTTCAAACAGCCGAATCTTTGCACTTGCATTTTCATAGATGTTATTAATAATATTAATGTATGCATCTTCAATACCGCAGGATTTCAGAGCCATTGTAACTGCTGATGGTTTCACCGAATCAAAGGCTTTTTCATAATCGATAAAAGCCATGCACAATGGAAGTTCATATTCCCTCGCTCTTTCAATTAGTTCTCTCAGCACGTGGATATGATCTATTGTGCTGTAGCCACTCCTGAATCCAGCTTGTTCTCTCGGTTGAGCCATGTCCAGTGTTACCTTCAAGCGGTGTGAAAGAACTTTAGTGAAGATTTTATAAACTACTGATAGGAGGCTGATAGGTCTGTAGTTTCCGAGATCCTCAATGTCACCTTTCTTATGTAGCAGGATCATTGTAGCGGTGTTCCAATCCTCAGGAATCTTTCCTTCATTAAGGCATCGAGTGAAAATTTGGGCGAGTACTGTTTCGATTTCTCCACTTGCTTCTTGTATGATGTCTACAGTAATTCCATCTTCTCCTGGAGCTTTTCCCCGCTTCATGTTCTTGATCGCATGTGCAACTTCTGCTGGAAGGACTGGAGGAACTCTGGTACTGGTATCTTTCATGATGTCTGGAGTGCATGTATCATCCCTTTCATATAATTTGGAGTAGAAATCTTTCACTCTTGTCAAAATTTCGCCTCTATTTCTTGTTACAGAACCATCTTCTTTTCTCAGTGCCATAATCTGTTTTCTTCCCTTACTGAGATGTCCTTTTGCTATCTTTAGGCTTTGGTTGTTTTCAATTGCTTTCCTCACTAGTTCACAGTTGAATTTTCTTACGTCTTCAGTGATACTTTTTCTTACTGTCTTGCATAGCTCTATATATTCCACTTTGGAAGTCACATCTTCTTTAGTTGTCCTCATCTCTTTTCTTTTTGCATCAACATTTTCGTTTTTCCTGATAATTTATTTACATGCAACATATATAATATATATATTTATCATATATATATATATATATATATATATATGATGATGACCTTGTCTACGTATAATGGACGCTCCCTGTCTTCTGATTCAAGGCTTCTTGAATTGGAAGAGGACCTCCAAAGGATCAAGTGGGACATTGTCGGGCTAAGTGAGGTAAGGAGAATAGGAGAAGATCTCATTGAACTGAAAAGTGGACATATCTTCTACTATCGTGGGACACATACTGTCAGAACTAGTGGTGTTGTATTTATAATAAATAAGAAACTGTAGGATAAAGTGGTAGAAGTTGAAAGTTCCTCTGACAGAGCTGCACGACTCGTTATCCAACTCTTCAGAAGATACCAGGCTCAGATTATTCAAACTTATGCACCCACCACAAGTCATCCTGAAGAAGAAATTGAAGAATTTTATGAGGAAATGTCATCTAAATAATAAAGGTAAGCAGCACTTGAAGATAATTACGGGAGATTTCAATGCAAAAATAGGGCAACGGCAACAGAATGAAACTTCAGTAGGTAAATTCGGTCACGGCAACGGCAACAGAATGAAACTTCAGTAGGTAAATTCGGTCACGGCAACGGAAATCAGCATGGAAATACTCTCGTTGAGTTTGCAGAGGCAGAAGGAATTTTCATCTTGAACTCCTTTTTCAAGAAAAAGCCTCACAGGAAATGGACATAGAGACATCCAATTGGGACGACAAGTGAAATTGATTTTATTATGTGTGACTAAAAATTTGTCATCCAAGACTGCAGTGTGCTGAACAAGTTCAACACAGGTAGTGACCGTAGATTGGTGAGATGTAAGATGCACCTCAACACTAAACTCGAACGTGGCAAACTCATAAGACAAACAAAATGTATTGACATAACCAACCTTAAAAAACACCATAATACTTTCAAGTTGGAAATAAAGAACAGATTCTCTGCTTTAGAAGACCTAACATCGGAAGAAGTGGATATTTCTGAAGTTAAAAGAAAAGTTACCAAAGCTCTTATGGAAACAGCAACAAAATTAGCTGGGTCTAAGATCAAGTTACATGTGAACAAATTATCAGGAAAAACCAAAATGTTAATGCAAAAAAGAAGACAGATGAGGACAACTAAAGAAGATGTGAGTTCCAAAGTGGAATATATAGAGCTATGCAAGACAGTACTGTAACGTATACTCTATATTCACTTTCCTTTTGATTTTACTATCTCTAGTTATTTTATTTTACTATGTAAATTATCTTCCTACTGAACGGAATATTATTTCACCCGCTGAATGAGATCTGGCAATGAGTGTAAGTCATGACGTGGTGGTAGCTCGTATATAGGCGCGTTCATCGAGTAGGTGGTGTGTTGTTGGCGTGGAATTGAGTTGTGTAGTTGTTGAGGTTGAGTTGTGTTGTGTTGGTTGTAAGAGGAAAGTTATTCATTATTATGTACAAGATATATGAGTGCCTTAGTTGACCAAGAGTCTTGCCAATAAACAAGTTTGTCAGTAAGTTCAGTCTTTCTCAATTCTTAGTTTTGTCAGACCTCTGTCTGGCTGTTAGGTTTATGACTTTGATTACTTAATATAAATAACCAGCGTTGAGACTTTGTTTAAGTTCATAATTAACGAGTAACAACACCCTTTTGGGAATTCATTATTTTGAAGCTTAGAGCATTATTCATTCATAATAATTAGCTTAGCAAAAAGATAAACAAAGCTAATTCATTATAATTGGCGCCCGAACTTTTCTCGAACACGAGATCCTGACTATTATTACCCATGGCTTCTTTACCTGAGACAACTTCAAATTTCCACCATCCGGCAAGTCTCGAGGGTGATGGTGTTTTTTTGGACAATTTACGCGAAGCCTGTGGCTCTGACTTTGATATGAATGATCTGCACATACCCAAGCATTCTTCACCATTTCGGAATGCACCAGCTTCTTATCACTCTGAGTCGCGGGTCGTAGCTGAGGGAATTCAATCCTCTCAGCGAAGCAGAATGCTTGCCCATTTCGTGCCGCATGCAGGAACAATTCATTTCAATGGTTTGGAGGGGTCTTTAAAGTTCCTTGAAGATCTGGAAGATCTATTTGATCTCTATAATATTCCGGAAGACTGCAAGGTCCAAATTGCCGGAACTTGCTTGAGAGATACCGCCAAGACCTGGTATCGGCAGTGGCGAGGGTCGAACCCGGATTCTCATTATGAGAATTTCCGTGCAGAATTCTTGGAGGTCTTTCCTTTCGGCCTCAGTCGAGCTAGCCTTGCTCAACAGCTGTTTTCACGTCAACAAGGTCCCAATGATAGCCCTGTTGCATTTGCGTTGGAAACTACACGCCTATATAATCTATGGGATCCACATGCCAGTCATGTTGACATGTTGGATACCCTCGTACAGCAGCTCGACCCATTCTTACAAGATTTTCTTGAGGTTCGACACCCTACCACTATTCATGAATGCCTTCGCCTCATACGCACGTATGAAGAGCGACATGGCAAACATGGTTCGACTCATAATGCTCGGGCACCCCGCGAGGCTTATTACGAAAACCCTCAGCGGCATAATAGACAAAACTTTCAGCGCGAGCATACACAAGTGCCCACCCAAGCTTCATACGTTCCACCACACAGAAGAGTGGCGAACCAACAGCGAGTTTCTGAACAAGCTTCGGGGTATCGTCATAATGCACAGTATGCTCGACCCCGTTCCACTCAGCAGCATTCGGAACGTTCTCATGCTCAGGGCAATAATAATTTTTCTGCCCGTGCTGAGGGCAGACGTAACGAATATGAAACTGTCAACAGACACGCGGAGTTCCCGACGCAGGGTTCACACAATTTTCCTTATCGTGAAAATTTTCCCGATACCCGGCAGGGTCGAGGTTTCCGACCACATGATAACACCACCAGAATTCCTTTAAACTTCCACAGGAAGTAGACGAAGGGTCGGTCCTGCTTCCTGATACCAAACATTCTGACCCTAAAACAGTATTAGTGACTGTTCAAACTCCTCAGTTGCCTGATGTATTTTTGACACTTGAAGACGTTATTGTCGAGACAAAGTTCGACACTGGGTCTGAGATATCAGCCCTAAATACAAAGTTTTGCAATGACGTTTTTTCTGCAATACACGTTCAGCCTGCAACGCAGTATTTGCGAGGTGCAAATAATGAAATCTTCAGTATCGCAGGAACTGTCACATTATCTTTAGGGCTGGGAAAAGCTCGTTTTACACATTCTTTCCTGCTTATAGACGAGCTACCCGTGAAATGTCTCATGGGTATGGACTTTATTAACAAGTTTCAAATAACTTTGAATTTTGTGCAACATGTGATTTCCTTTCCGGAACCTGTCGAAATGATTCCGACGGTTCCTGTAGATATTACGAGTTTATTGTTGAGTGACCAATTGAATGAGGGGCAACGAGACCAGCTTTCTCTCCTTTTACAGGAAAGCCCTGGTTTATTTTCGGATCAACCTGGTTTCACACAGGTGGTTTATCATGTTATTGACACTGATGGTTCGAAACCCATTGCGACGAAACCTTACCCTTGTGCTCCACATAAGAAACAAGAAATGCAACGTCAAATTGCGGAAATGATTAAGCAAGGCATAATCAGGGAATCAACAAGCGCCATAAAAAAAAAGAAAAAAGAAAAGAAAAAAAAATTAAGGGGGAGATGATGTAACGTATACTCTATATTCACTTTCCTTTTGATTTTACTATCTCTAGTTATTTTATTTTACTATGTAAATTATCTTCCTACTGAACGAAATATTATTTCACCCGCTGAATGAGATCTGGCAATGAGTGTAAGTCATGACGTGGTGGTAGCTAGTATATAGGCGCGTTCATCGAGACTAGTGTGGAGGTTGTTGTTGAGTTGTGTTGTTGCGTTGGAGTTGTGTTGGTGGTGTGCGTACTATAAGAGGAAAGTTTATTCATTATTATGTACAAGATATATGAGTGCCTTAGTTGACCACGAGTCTAGGAAATAAATAGTTGTTCAGTAAGTTCAGTCTTTCTCAATTCTTAGTTTTGTCAGACCTCTGTCTGGCTGTTAGGTTTATGACTTTGATTACTTAATATAAATAACCAGCGTTGAGACTTTGTTTAAGTTCATAATTAACGAGTAACAACACCCTTTTGGGAATTCTTTAGTTTGAAGCTTAGAGCATTATTCATTCATAATAATTAGCTTAGCAAAAAGATTATATAAAGCTAATTCATTATAGTACGAAAAATTATCACTGAAGATGTAAGAAAATTTAACTCTGAGCTAGTGAGGAAAGCAATTATAGCAAAGGGACATCTCAGTAAGGGAAGACAACAGATTATGGCACTGAGAAAAGAAGATGGTTCTGTAACAAGAAATAGAGGCGAAATTTTGACATGAGTGAAAGATTTCTACTCCAAAGTATATGAAGGGGATGATACATGTACTCCAGACATCATGAAAGGTACCAGCACCAGAGTTCTTCCAGTCATCCCATCAGAAGTTGCACATGCAATCAAGAACATGATGTTTTTGAAGAAACAGCATAATTTTCAAGAGAAATATGCCATTATGTCTTAAAAGAAAAGTGTTTGATCAATGCATCATTCCAGTGCTTACGTATGGTGCAGAGTTGTGAACCTTAACTAAAAGAGACATACAAAGGCTGCAGACAACTCAAAGACGCATGGAGAGGTGCATGCTTGGTGTAACCAGGAGAGATAAGAAGAGGAACTCGTGGATCCGAAAAATGACGAGAGTGGAAGACATCATGATCAGAGTTAAATCCCTGAAATGGCAACGGGCTGAACATACTGCCAGAAGGACAGACCATCGATGGACTGCCGAAATTTTAGATTGGATTCCAAGGGACGGGAAAAGACCCAGAAGAAAACCGCATGGGAGATGGGTGGATGAAATTCGAAAATATGCGGGAGTTACATGGAGGAGACTGGCACAAGACAGACCGTTGTGGAGGAAACTTGGGAAGACCTTCGTCCAGCAGTGGATTGATAATGGTTGACAATGATGATGATGATGATGATGCTATATATATAAAAAATTTGACTCACACCAAGTACAACATAGAAAAGGTTATATATTGACCGGTGTGAGTAAAAAGAGAAAAAAATAATAGAAAAACAGAATGTAGAAAGTGTCGAGAATACCGAGCCTTGGCTTTATCAAGGACCAGCAAAACTCTGCATTTTCTCACTTCCACAAAGACCTATTTGGAAATGGGTTTCTGCAAAGCCATAGATGCAAGTAATAAGCCCACCAAACAATTTATACGTCGTAACCTCCACAGAGTTGTATGACGAAGCTTTAGTTAACATTTTAGCATGCATCTATAACTTTCCTGGCCCAACCCATACTCTTCATCTGTTACTAATAAACAGAAAGAAGATAATTATAGAAAACTCAAGTTGTAAGAGTGACTTAATGAATCAGAATTAATGTTCAGCAATAACACATTGCCAAGTTACCTAGTCGCCTAAGAGACAATTTAAACCTGAATAGCAATACCAAAGTGCTACAAATTCTTAAACTTTACAATGAAAAAAGGAAATATGAATTTTTTTCTAAAGCACAGATTCCTGAAAGAAAACTGGATTACAAAACCCCCTACTCCACAACTTCTGACAACTCAAAAACGAGAATAAAATAAAGACAATAATAAACTAAAGAAATGCTTTGTGAAGGTTATATGACATAAACAGTTAGTTGCAATATGTACAAAGTATTTCAGAAGTGCTTTAAGTGCATAATTAAGTAGTTATTTGGATCTTAACGATATTGAAAACACATCGTTGACTACAAGAACAAAAAAACGGCCAGCTGCTTAGCCTAAGAGCCTTAAAAAACGCGCAAAGTTACCAAGAAAAGAGAGAGGTAAAATCCGCAAAAAAGTTAATATACTTGCTAGTGCCTAAATGCTTAAAGCAAAAATTAGAAAAAATGTTTAAAAAGTTCAAACATTAAACTTGGAAAACCCAAAACCTGAAGACAAAGAAGAGAGCTTACCTCTTATGCAACTTTACTTCTTCCACTCTTGAAGAAACATGGCCGACCTTTTACCCCAAACTTTCATTCATATATATATATATATATATATATATATATTAAACATCTGCCGGGAAATGATGCACGTTGCCTAGTAATTCCATTCTGCAGGTTGCTCTCTTTTGTTTATTTTGAGGATCATGTGCTATATTCTCTTTGTTTCCATTAAAACAAATAATTCATCGAAAAGTCAGCGCTCACGTCAAGGACTCATTTCGTAAGTCTGTTTTTAGCAAGCAGTCCGTTATGCAATATATATTCTTCACCCATGCCTTGCAGAATTTTAAGTGTATTCTCTGGTTTCTCGCGATGTCTTTAAACAATATGCAAAAATAGTGCCGACACAAGAATTAAGCCTAACCCTTTAACAATCATGACCCTAAAATCTTGAATCATTCTAAGTACTATAACGCCCGAAACTGTCTGTTGCATCACTTCGTTTAATAACAACTATGGGGACTGACGGTGACTCCCGATGATTCCTCGTAGGTCGTGCAGATTTAAAAAGCAGGTAAGGGTAGGAAATCTGACTCACTTTAGACAGGTGTTTCGGACGGCCATGGTCGGGCGTTTTGGGAGTTATAGTCGTTAAAGGGTTAAGGTTAAGTTGTTTGAATCGGCAAGACTTTCAAGGTGTGACTTCTATGCTTCCCGTACAATAATTTTCAAAGACATTGTAGTCTTAGGTATTATTTCTAAATTCAGCGTCAGCTTTTTCGTTCCAAAACTTTGTAGTACATGCAGTCTTTTTAAAATATATTTTTACGTTGCAGGTGTAAATTGCTTCTCTAAATAGTGCTTTTACCTTTTTTTTTCTAAAAAATGATTAATTAATTAATTAATAGAACTGGAAATTAATAATATCATTTTGGAGCTATATGAGAAATTTTCAATGGTATTGACATAAATATAAAGACTATGTTTAACGCAAGGTTGCGCAGTGGTCTAATCGCTGGGATGTGACCATTCGCCCGAGATAGGTCCAGGTTCGAATCGCGGTGAGACATGGATGTTGTTTTGGTCTTTCGGCACTGGATCTCTTCCTTCTCGATGGGCTATATAAGCAATTGCCCGCCCTAAATTAGGGACGGACGATTGCTTATAGCCCATCGAATTGTCACGGTTATCGTCAAAACCTCCAAACAAACAAACGAAAGAAACCACTATTTTTCTGATGAAAGAACTATGCGCTGAGAAAGTTTTTGAGTACATGACAGATTTCAACTCGAGAAACAAGAAAATGGTGAAATATCATACCATTTTAAATCTTTAATAAACGAGGTGAACATGGATGTTTCACTAGGTATAAAATGGTAGACAGGTCGGAAGATTGTGGTGTAGTTGATGGGTACTGTATAACTGATTTTTCACTAAAGGACATTTCGTGAAGTATTCATGTGAAAAGGCCTTGTATAGAGATCTCAGATATACCATTGTGAGACCAAAATATCAGGACAATGCTCCTCACAGAAGTTTCTCGAGGCAGCAAATTTCGCCAATTACCGCGGGTTAAGGACTGTAGCACGCACATTGCTCTGCCCTTTCATGCATGATTTGAAACGGTTTTAAAAATATGATTTTGCGCCTTACGTGTTCTTTTTAATTTTCGGAGAGAAGATATTTGGCTTTTTACCTTGAATCGATATTCTTCAGATTAAAAGAGAAAGTCCTCTGCTTCTTTCGTAGTGAGCGCATAAACCAGCCAGACGTAAAAAAAAAATAAGCTCACCTTTCTTATAATTAGAAGATCATTGGAATGCAAGTAACCAAACTTTGGAGAGCGTTCGGTCAAACAGTGTCTTTTTTATTATTATTTATTTTTTTAATTTCCTGAGAGGTCTTTCTTCTGATTCATAAATCACATCGGTAGATGTCTGTAATAAAAACACTAACAAAAAAAGAATAAATCTTGAAAGTGGAGGTGCTTTCTTTCTTTTTCTGATAAAGAGGAAAAACTAATTCTGCCTCATTTGCGACATACGATGCTAATTGACCGTTAACTCCTTTCCTATATCGCATCATTCTTTACGTGGAACTCATACTCATCGACGTAATTGCGTTGCTAAAATAGAAGAACAAAAAATATGTAATTCAGTTTCGGAAATTCAGTAACGTAGTCATTAGTGTCTTCGTTGTTCAATAAAACTCAAAAAGACTTAATTATTATTGAGCTAAATTCGAAAATTTCATAAAAGTTTTTACACAAAAAAAATGCAAAAGGAATATTGCTTCGCATTAAAATAAAATATCTTTCGTCACAAGAGGGACGATGCACTGGTCGAATAGGTTCTAGCGTGGGCTTCTAGCTGATCATCCTAGTCGGCCCAGGCTCCAAATTCTAGATGAATCTTGAAAGAAGCGTCTGTCTTACTGTGGTGATCGAATCCTCTGACAGAAACCTGTGTTTCCAATACACGGAGGAGTGACTTCTTATAGTGTGGCAGATTTCTACGGTGTCCTTTAATAACCCGAGAAAACATTTCAAGTTGTTCTACAGAAACATTTAACTATATCCTACTCGCCTACCTTCCTCTCACAAAAATGTTGAACCGATTCTCCCTCCAAAATGTCGAAACGTTCACCTCTCAAAAAAGTCGAAACCTGCCAAATGTCGAAATCTTCCTCTCAAAATGTCGAAACATTCGTCTCTCAAAAATGTCGAAACCTGCCAAATGTACAAACCTTCCTTTCAAAATGTCGAAACGCTCCTCTCTGAAAAATATTGAAACCTCCCTCTAAAAATGTCGAAAAGCTCCTCTCTCAAAAATATGGAAACCTTCCTCTCTCAAAAATGTTGAAACCTTCCTCTCTCAAAAATGTTGAAACCTTCCTCTCTCAAAAATGTTGAAACCTTCCTCTCTCAAAAATGTCGAAACGTTCCTCCCTCAAGAAAGTCGAAACCTACCAAATGTCGAAACCAGCCAAATGTCGAAACTTTCCTCTCAAAATGTCGAAATATTCCTCTCTCAAAAATGTCGAAACCTAACAAATGTCCAAACCTTCCTCTCAAAATGTCGAAACGTGCCAAATGTCGAAACCCCCTCTCAAAATGTCAAAACATTCCTGTCTCAAAAAGTCGAAACCTACCAAATGTCAAAACCTTCCTCTCAAAATGTCGAAATATTCCTCTCTCAAAAACGTCGCAAACTGACAAATGTCCAAACCTTCCTCTCAAAATGTCGAAACCACCCTCTCAAAATATCAAAACTCCTCCCTCAAGAAAGCCGAAACCTTCTCCTCAAAATGCCAAACATTTTTTCCTGTCTCAAAAATATCGAAACCTGACAAATGTCCAAACCTTCCTCTCAAAATGTTGAAACCTCCCTCTCAAGATGTCGAAACGTTCCTCTCTCAAAAATTTGTAAACGTTTTCTCAAAAATGTCGAAACCTCCCTCTCAAAATATCAAAACTTCTCCCTGAAGAAAGTCGTAACCTCAAAATGTCAAACACTTTTTCCTGTCTCAAAAATGTCGAAACCTGACAAATGCCCAAACCTTCCTCTCAAAATGCCGTAAACGCCCTCTCAAGATGTTGAAACGTTCCTTTCTCAAAAATATCGAAACCATCCTCTCTCAAACATGTCGAAACCAAATATGTTGAAATCTTCCTCTCTCAAAAATGTCTCAAAACATCAAAATTTCCACTGATATTTACACAAATACGTCGTATAAACACTCTGTTTGACTTTCGGTGACGCAGTTGTAGGATTATTACAGGAGTTCCATGTTTCAGTATTTATCACATGAGTTGCTTAGTCTTCGGGAAGGTCGTAGCAAAATGTTTTAGCACTGCACATGCGTGACATAATCGATCAAAACATTGTAACACATTGGTGCAGCAATCTGCATGGGACTGTTTAGTTGGTCCAATTGTGGGAAACAAAAGTTCCGGTAGACTTCCTTATGATATTGTGAGCCATTACATTACGGGTGTAACGTAATGGCTCACAATATCATAAGGAAGTGTCCTAACGTTTCACAGATCTCTACTTGATCGTATAGTGAGATTTAGGTAAAGTGTAATCCCATTCACAAATATGTTACACTATTGTGAATGGGGATTGCACGTCTTCCCGAAATTCATGACGAAATGTTTCAATATTCACTGGTATAAATGGTGATTAGAAGATGCTACAACATTCGACATGTACCTGAATTCATCGCCACTGTTTTAGTATCATATCTTGAATATGCTGTGAAAACAATTTTTGTTCTCATATACCTCCTGGAAAACAATTTGTGCGGTCTCGTATAAACTCATGCAAAATGCTCAATACATCCAACTTTCTGCTTCTGCTGAAGTTGAATAATGTGTAACATGCACCCACACGCCTGGTACCCACTAAGATAGGGGTCCAAAATTACACTCGTCCACTCGTCCATGAAAAGTAACAAATTATAGCTGACGAGTGACACTACCAGGCAAGCATTTTTTTTAAATCCCAACAAAGTTAATCTCACTGGTTTCAATCCTTGTCGTAAAATTTTAAAAATCCTGCTTCCCTTTCGTAACATGCTACAGAACAAGAACGTAATTAATCAATATTTATGACTAATTACGTTGTTGTTCTGGAGTTTTGAGAATAGTGTCTTGCTTTAATCTTTTAAGTGGCGAAATACTTGAAACTTAGAGTGTCCAACATTTACAGCACTTTCAAATAGAAATGTTCAAAAGCGGCCAGGTTTTACGGAAGCTACAGTAAAGCGATTCCTTTCCCTCATTCATCTCAGCTATACGGACCATCAACCGGTCATCCCTGAGAAAATATCCTCTCTAGTTCTATATTCTCTGCTCCATAACCCAAGGCATGACGTTGAAGGGGAATGATTAGCCCCTCTGACAGGGACATAATGCTACTGGGCAGAAGGATGTGACCGAAACATCTCTCTTCTTTCATAGGTTCGTCGCCTGATTATAGCCATTTTAATAGGTAATCAGTCAGAAATAATTAGTGTTAATCATCCCCGTAAATGCCTATTTTCTTTGAACAAAAAAGTTAAGAGGGACGCAGTGATTTCTGATGCGCAAGTTCACTTGTTGCACTATTTTTATACATAGCGAATATATTCGTTGGAGCTGATTTCATCCCATATTGTTCACTCCGAGTAAATTCGTTCCACCATGTAAAAGGATTAACGCAAAGAACAAAAGTGGAAGCTTTGTTCTGCAAATGCTAACAGCTGTGCTTTGAGAGCCAGCGAGTTGTCTGGCATCCTGATGTGTGCAGGTAGGGGTGAAGGCGGGCGTGACCTGGTGGGGGCCAGTCCTAGAATATTGAACGAAGGACGCGCTCGTGAAACGTTAAGGTGAGAAAGGGAGACATCATGGGAGTATTGGGGAATGCAAGAAGTTGATGGGGAGGGCAGTCTTGTTACTGAGGAGGGTAATGTCGACATTTTTAACTAGTGACATTTTGTGCTGACTGGTGGTCAAGTATCATATGTTTTTACTCCTGAACCTATACGAAACAAGACTTGCTTAATTCATCTTCCTAGCTTGCTTCCACGGTAATTCCATATTCGGATTACTTGAACTTTTCATAAAACCTTTCCAAACAAACCGGCTACCGAATTAGAAGCTTTTGCACAGATGTACGTAAACGTCACGTACTCAGTGTATATGCAAGATACGTGGTCACGTGCTCCACTACTATATCTAGGCAGCTATTTAAGATTGCTCTTCGTAAGTTACCGTCAGTAGCGTTGATCACAATGGGAAAAACAAAGGCTTTTTGGAGTTCGATAGAAACCTTATTGTTGGTGCCAATGAGGCTGGAGCGGTGATTTTGAAAACAGCAGAGCCTCCTGGTTTCTAAAAAGGGGAGATATTCCGGGTCTTTAATCATTGAGAAAGCCGCCCCGGTGGCGCAGTGGTCTAAGCGATGGCCTCTGATCATTCGTCCGAACGGGGACCGGGTTCGAATCCCGGTGAGACATGGATGTTGTGTTTGTCTTACGGCACTGGCTCTCTTCCTTCCCTGGAACCAGTGACCCTAAATTAGGGACGGGCAAATGCTTATAGCCCATTGAGTTGCTCAAGGTGGTCGTTAAACCTCCAATCAAAAAAAAAAAAAAATCAGTGAGATAAGAACCTCCCTTGCTTGCCTAAGCGCCGTAACTGTGCTTCTTTTTTTTTTTTTTTTTTTGGTTGGAGGTTTAAAGACCACCATGAGCAATTCAATGGGCTATAAGCAGTCGCCCGTCCCTAATTTAGGGTCACTAGCTCCAGGGAAGGGAGAGAGCCAGTGCCGTAAGACAAACACAACATCCATGCCTCACCGGAATTCGAACCCGGACCCCGTTCGGACAAATGATCAGAGGCCATCGCTTAGACCACTGCGCCACCGGGGCGGCTAACTGTGTTTCGACAATAGTCCTACAGAAACGAGGTATTCATCGTCTGAGAAGGACTGGGAAATAGGACTTTCCGTGTGCAGCAATCGACCAAGGCATTCAGCAGCTTTTTCTAGACCCATCGTTCAGCGAACTATGCTCAGAGAATTGAAAATGGTCCCTATTGGCAGTGGCATGCCTACACGGAAACCATTGATTTCTGTAAAGAACTAGAATGTTCGTTTGCAGTTGTGTAAGGAATACCGTAAGTAGACCCTGGTAGACTGAAAAAACGTTGATGTGGTCCGTCGAATAGCGGTACACCTTTTTCTATACTGACGGCATTTAAAGAGTTTGACAAGATCCCCATGAAACAATTTTTTATTTGATTGAAGGTTTAACGACCACCCTGAGCAACTCAATGGGTTCGCCCGTCCGAAATTTAGACTCACTGGTTCCAGGTAAGGGAGAGAGTCAGTGAGAGAAGACATACACAACATCCGTGCCTCACCGGGATTCGAACCAGGACCTTTCTCGGACGAATGGTCATAAGGGAGCGCTCAGACCACTGCGCTACCGGGGAGGCCCATGGGACAATGAACTCAGCTTGCCTAGTAAACACAATTCGAGGTTTTGGATGTGGTATGTTTGCTTGAGTGAAGATATGTTGGTACGAAATGGGTTCTCCGATATTGCTGCAAAATCAGGTGTCCTTTAAGGAATATCTGAGAATTGTTGCCAATTAAAGCTATCCTACGATGTTGGCTTCTTATTTAGCAGGCGGCAGTGTTTCCTGGACAAAAGTGGCCCAAGATGTGTTCAGCAGTGATTCAACGAACGTGATAGCGATTTCCGCCATCTTCCTTGGCCACCACAAAGATCAGATCTGATCCCCATTGAGAATGCATGGAACATATTAAAAATAGATCCGGGACCATATCACATTTCGTCAAATCTTAGCAAGTTAAGATAATGTCTGGTGAAAGCCTGCTGTGCTGTAGACGTGGATGCACTCCAACACCGTTTGGAATTTATGCCAAACCCCATACGTGCTACGCTGTAACTCGGGGTAAAGGAGTTACAACCAGTATTTAGTAAAAGTTTATAATTCAGCGGGCGGTATATAGGTTACTATGGTGTTCATTTTATCGTTCACATTGCTTCTTCCTCACTTTGAGAAATTATTGGCAACGCTGTTAGTGAGACATATTTGATGTGAAATAGAAGGAAATTATTTAAGTCCTTCGCATCTACGTCTTCAGCATTACTTTATGGTATTAAAAAGTTTCCAGTTTTTGCGTAAAAAATCATTTAGCCTTGTACTTAAATGGAATGTGGTTTTCTTATTCTACAAAAACAAACAAATGCTTTGCCTTCTTCGGCGTTAAAAGCTCGTTGAGAAACTTTGGACGTCATCATTCAATTTCTTTCGCGCTTTCTGATAAAATTTCTGTCGTTGTCCGTTCCATTCACGTAAGTCATTTCCCGACCGTCTCTGCAGAAATGTGAAATCTAATTCCCTTTGCTTAAATCGTCCCGTTTTATTGTTTCGTTTTCTGAACTTTTTTTTCAAAGTCAACCTTGAACTTTAAGCTGAGAGAGGTTTTAAAAGTTTTCAAGCAATGTATCAGTACACTGAACGAATTACCAGATATTTTCGGGCCTAAAGTTACTCTAGGGCCTCAATTAATATTATTTGAGGCAATAGATAACCCATGTAAGTAGTACCAGTGTTGCTCACTGTTACTTGTTCTGAGGTTTTGTTCACTAATAATAAATAATAGCCGCCCCGGTGGCGCAGTGGCCTCTGATCATTCGTCCGTAAGGGGTCCGGGTTCGAATCCCGTCAGGCATGGATGTTGTGTTTGTCTTACGGCACTGGCTCTCTCTCCCTTCCCTGGAACCAGTGACCCTAAATTAGGGACGGGCGACTGCTTATAGCCCATTGAGTTGCTCACGGTGGTCGTTAAACCTCCAAAAAATAAATAATAGGAAAATAACAAATAACAGGCGTTAGAAATCACGCAGCTTGATTTTTTTTGTTTATGAGCATCGTACAGCTTAAATAAGAACTGCTAAAATTTAGGACATGAAATAATTTAAAGTAAATCGTGAGCTTGATTTAAATGAACCTCACTTTTTTAACATTTTTAATTTTCACAATGCTCACCATAGGATCAAACACAGAAATATAGACAGAGGACAAAGAATTTGTCACTTCCAGAAATTTACTTTTGTTACTTAATTACATCAACACGTGCAGAAATTACAGCATTGATTCTGACTAGAAGAGATTCAACAGGTTGATTAAAATAACATGAGTCAATTTTTGACCATTTGATGAACAGCTTGTTTCGCAACTGATTGAGATTTCTGGGATACTAAAGTTTTGGTTTTTAAACTTCGTTCAAGGTTGTCCTATAAATTCTAGATGGGATTTAAATCTGGTGATTTAGCTGGCCAGTCCATCATGCTGGTCACACCAATCCATAATTGTTTTAGCTTTATGAATCCTGCATTTGTCATCCTGCTAAATCAGATTTAATTATAATCCTGCAAGTTTTGTGCAAACGGAAGCACGTGAAAGTCTAAAATTGCTCTGTAAGCATACTGATTCATCGTATTCTTCACCTCTACTAGTGGGCCTAATTCGCAACGATTAAAAGAACCCCATAGCATTACAGACCCACCTCCGTTGGCAAGAACTCTTTGAACACCCTCCGGATTCTGTTTCTTTAGGCCTGCTGTTAATCCTACGCCATGCGTTGTTTGAGTATAGGCAAAACTTCGATTCATCGGACCATATGACAGGCTTCCACTGATGAATACTCCATGTTCTGCGAGCTTTAGCCCAAGCTAATCGAGTTTTTTTTTTTGTAAGTTTAAGTTAACATTGGTTTCAGTATTGCAACTCTTCTCTTTCCGAACATATGACAGCCTTCCACTAATCAATAGTCCATGTTCTGGGAGTTTTAAATCCAAGGTTATCCCGCTTTTTTGTAAGCTGAAGTTAACATTGGTTTCAGTATTGCAACTCATCTCCAGATATCCATGAAGTTTCCTACGCATATTTCGCTCAGGTATAAACGAAATATATATAAAATTATATTTCGCTCTAATATATATATGTGTGTGTGTGTGTGTGTGTGTGTGTGTGTGTGTGTGTCAGTGGTCCATTTTTAACGTATTGGAGGAGTTCCTGCCTTTTTTGGAGTCTGTTGTTGATATTCAGGTGAGCGATTCTGAAATTCAATTTAAATAAAAGGAAAAACTGTTGACAAAACACGAAATGGTGTTTCGTCCACAGTTTTTCCTTTTATTTTTAGTCCAGTTCGACTTACACCACTCTTTGTAAACAAGAAGAACTGTACTTTTGCTAACACCTGCAAATTCAGCAACTTCCGTGATGTTGTGTCCTTTTGACCTGCTGAAAGCTATGACGCCTTTTTGCCAGTCACTTACATTTCTCTTTCGACACACTGAATTTTAATTATTTTTAAATTTCAGCCTAAAATTTCCTCTATAGAAATAAATAACTCATTTTTATTAACATATAACTCAGAAGTATTTAAATAAAATTCTAATTATAATCTCAGAAATGTATCATATTAAACAATTACATATATATTGTTGCAGGTCACTAATTTTTTTGTCCGGTGTCTTTAGTATTATTTACATTTTTTCGTTACTAAACGTCGCGTAACTAAATTATTACTAATTTAAAGCAATAAACTTGCTGGAAGGTTTTGGTGCTTGGATAGTAATAGGTAGGTAATATATTGGTTTTGCGGTTTGTCCTTTTGTTGATATACGATTCAGGAAATATGCGTTCTACGGTATATCCCAATTAGAAATTATTCGACATTATAGTGGCTCAGCAAAAAAAAAAATCTAATGCATTATTAATTTTTTAGAGCTTCTTGATATATTTTTAATTGCTTCAAATCAAATATTTTTTAGAATTTTAATTATATAACTGTGAATTCCTGACGTCACATTTTAGCCGTTCATCTTTAACAGTATAATGGGTTCCTCAATGGAGTATCGAAAAAATGCAGAATGTTTACTATTGTACAAGCGGGGTGCAACCGCCATCTAACATTTCGTCAAGTGTTTGTCTTCATTCAGTAAAAACTTAAAATGACCCTGAAATAATTAGTTCATCGTACACCTGCAAGCAAATATTATTGCCTCCAGGTTCAGAAACTATTTTCCTCAGGGTTGTTTTTTTTTTCAATTTTTGACGTAGTGTGAATTTTGAAAGATAATTTTACCCTAAATATTCTTAAATTCTTCATACATAATGGAGTTCACTCGGATCGCTGTCTCTTCATTCTACCACTGAAATCACAGTAACGACAATACATATTAGTTTTTAGAAAGCATTGTAAGTAATGCTATACTAATAGTTGCCGTACAGATTATTTAATGCACTTATGACACAAATGCAGTTTGCATATTTCGAGTTTTTCAGTATCCTCGAATTTGAAAATTTTAATAATGATAAGTCATATCGGAATTTTTAAATATTGCAATCTTGAAAGTTTGTTGAAACAGAAATTTGTCATTTTGTTTATATCAGAATGGTGACACATATCCTACGTGTATAACATCACTTCGTAAACATTGTTTTCGTCTTCTGCAATCCAAACCGTAAATCATTTTCCCAGTTCATCAGCTGAAGAGCAAAAACGAAGTATCGTTATTTCTTTCTTAGTAAATTCTAAAAAATTACACGTTCCACCACTTTCTTTCACAGCACAATGTATCCATGTAGCCAGGAAGCTGATATACCCGGATGTGAAATAAAGGAAAGCAGTTTTCCGTATCGAGCGGAGCAATCAACGTGACCAGAATAATATTGTGTCGCAATTCGCAGTTCGGGAAGATATAATAAAACCCTCAAGTTCTCATTCCTCACCACGTATGTAAGCCAACATTCCCACAATGAGGATAACGCCATTTTATTTTCGATGAAGAGAGCATAATCATAGATATAATCGACGAAATCAATTTAGCTATGTTATAATCCATTATGACGGAGGTGGAATTTTTGAAAATCAGGTTTTCAAGATCAGCGTGCGCTGATCTTGCTTTGCAGAATATTTGCTTTTTCTAAAATTGTGATCAAACCATGCTTCACAGAACAACCAAATTTTTAGCACGTCTTTCGTAAAAATAGATCGTGCTTATGCTATCGGTTTGTCTGTCCGTTCGTCCGTCTATAGACACGACATATCTGTAACTATTAGTCCGATTTGAAAAATTATTTTTGCATTGGGAAGCTGGAAATATGCGAATGATGATCCTTCATTTCGTTTTTTGTTGCGATGTACAATTTTGCCGCTAGAGGGCGTAAGTGCAGATGATGTCGAATTCAAAAATACGTTTTATTCCACATATTTGCTTCTAAACATATGACTGAATTTTTTTTTCTTATACATATATTCCATTTATGTCGAAGAGTATTTAGATATAGTTATATTTTCAAATTACGCGTAGCTTTTTCCTCGATAACTCTTGTTCTAAAACTCCGATTTGAAAAAAAAAAGAAATTTTCAGCGGATACAGCTCCTGAAGGAAAATCTTTTGCATATCATTTCTGATTTTTGGTAAAGAATACTTTGGCCACCAGAGGCGTAAGTGTGAATTTTTGCTTCTTATGTATTTGCCATAAAATATGAACTTCTAAAATCTCGATTGAAAAAATTATATTGTGGACCGATGCCATTCACGTCAATAAACCATTTCGGAATATTTTCTTCTTAAAATATTCCATGGTTTCTCGGCCAGTGGGCGTAGATGTATATCTTATTTTTGTCAATACCTCTACTTCTAGGAGTTCGATTTGAAAACTTCCTTCTTTGTTGGATAGTGTTTTCAGTGTGACATGTTTTTCATATAATTGCAAAATTTAGAAGTAATTCATAGACTTTCCGCTAGGCGGCGTAGCGGTAAATTGCCTTTCGCAGTATATCTCTGTTTCTAAATCTCCGATTTGAAAAATTCTTTCTGCACCGCATACAGCTTCTGAGGCAAAAAACTTTGCACAGAATTTCTAATTTTTGCAAAAAGATGGTTTGGCCACCAGGGGGCGTAAGTCATAATTTACACTTCTGATGTATTTGCAGAAAAATGTGAGATTCTAAATTCTTGATTGAAAAAAAAATCGTATGTAGACCGATTCTACTCATATCGACAAACATTTTGGGAAGATTTTCTTCTTAAAATAATGCACGGTTTCTAAGCCCGGGGGCGTAGATCTATATCTTATTTTTGCCAATATATCTACTTGTAGGAGATCGATTTGAAAAATTCCTTCTTTGTTGGATAGTGTTTTCAGTGTAACATGATTTTCCTATAATTGCAAAATTTTCAAGTAGTTCATAGGCTTTCCGCTAGGGGGCGTGAAGGCGAATTGCTTTTCCACCTATACTTCTGCTTTTAAATCTCCGATTTGAAAAATTCTTTCTGCACCGGATACAGCTCCTGATGGGAAATACTTTGCACATAATTTCTAATTTTTGCAAAAAGATGGATTGGCCACCAGGTGGCGTAAGTCTTAATTTCCGCTTCTGATGTATTTGCAGCAAATATGAGGTTCTGAAATCTCGATTGTATATAAACTCGTTTGGAGACCGATACTCTTCATGTCGACAAACCTTTTAGGAACATTTTCTTCTGAAACTAATGCATGGTTTCTAAGCCAGGGGGCGTAGATCTCTATCTTATTTTTGTCATTATCTCTACTTCTAGGTGTCCGATTTGAAAAATCCCTTCTTTGTTGAATAGTGTTTCCGATGCAAAATGTTTTACATAAAAATTCAAAATTTTGAAGTAAATGATAGACTTTCCGCTAGGGTGAAAACGTAAATTTCGTTTTCTGCGTTATTTCGCCTTCTAAAACTCCGATTGGAAAAATATTTCCTGTATCGTATACAACACCTAATGGAAAATATTTTTTATAAAATTTCTAATTTTTGGTAAAGAATGGTTTGGCCACCAGGGGGCATAAGTGTTAATTTCTGCTTCTGATGTATTTGTAGCAAAATCTGGGCTCCTGAAAACTCGACTAAATTTTTTTTATTGGACCGATACCGCTCATGTGGATAAACCTTTTGAGAATACTTTCTTCCTAAAATAATGCATGGTTTTCCCACCAGGGGACGTAAAGTCACATCTCGTTTTTGTCGATAACTCTGTTTCTAAGAGTTCGTAAGCTCAAAATTCCGTTTACACGAATATCTGAGGGATTAAAGACCCGATTGAAAAACTTCTTTCTTCCGTCGGATGATATTGTTTTCCATACCGCTTCCATTGACTTTGGACAGCTTTGATAAATTTAATTTGCGTCAGAACAGATTCAAAAGCCTTGCTTATTACACCTGAAAATTCGGCATCATCTTTCTTGTTTCTACCTGCAAATGATATTCTTTTCAATCACCTGCTTCTCTTCTTTAAAATAAGAATTGTTTCGCGCACCGTTAAACACAAGTATCTATGTGAAATATCAAGTCTGTCAATGTGTGAGAGCAGTCGCATTTGCAAAGACTGCACTTAACACAACAGGAGGTTAATTCCACTGTTCTAGGTTATTTTTTATTTTTTTTATTGGAGGTTTAACGATCATCTTCAGCAACTCAATGGGCTATAAGCAGTAGCTTGTCTTTGATTCATGGCCACTGGTTCTAGGGAAGGGATAAAGCCAATGCCGTAAGATAAACACAACATACATGCCCCATCGGGATTCGACCCCGGACCCATCTCGGACGAATGATCAGAAGCCATCGCTTAGACCACAGCGCCACCGGGGTGCCTCGAGGTTTTTGTCTTAGCTGCATGTGGAATCATTTGGCAGTCAGGGAAAGGAAACATCACTTTACAAGTTATAATGGTGCTGAGCATATATTAGGTGTGCAACTTAATTATCGGCCCCTAAACGCAAGCTATCATGGAACGTCGGCAAATGCAAACAGCTGTGTGTGATAATGGATGATTGCAGCGCCATCCAACAACTTTCCAGACAACCGTAACCACTCACAGCTGTAATGACAGAACGAAGGAAAGTTGACGGTGAAATCAATGTCGTTTGAGAAGCAACATTTGCTACACTGCCTCCTGTTCACGTTTCAGCTGAAAAATAGAGCCACGGAAGCCCAGCTAGCGATCTGTGCTGCTTTGGGGGATGCTGCTGTGTCCTACAGTACGTATAAGAAGTAGTTCCAGCGGTTTAAGCAGGGAAATTTCGATCTCCGTGATGCAGAACGTCCAGTTTTCTGCTGACGATAGCTTGGGCGGATTCACAAGGAGGCCCGTTGGGTGCCCCACCAACTCACAGCTGCCAACAAGTCTAGGCGCTGCGACGTTGCTGTGTCCTTGCTCTCCAGATTCAAGATGAAGTACTTCCTCCACAAGATCTTGACTTGTAATGAGTAGTGGGTCCTCTACAATAATCCTAAGCGGCGCAAATCGTGAATGTATCCTGGTCAGCCAACCACCAGTGCCGCCAAACCGAATGTCCATGCCAGCAAGTTGTAGCTGTGCATATGGTGGGATCAGCGCGGTGACGTACACTATGAGTTGCTGAAACCTGGTGAAACGGTCAATGCTGAGCGTTATTGTCAGCAACTCATTCGTGTGAGTTGACGTAATGGAGGCGAAAAGGTCATACACCGGCAAGGGCAGAAGGTCTTACCTGTTGCTTCAGGATAACGCGCGTCCTCACACCGCGGAAACGACTTTAAACACGATCACCGACCTGGGATGGGAGATTTTGTCGCACCCGGCACATTCTCCAGACTTCACTCCTTCGGATTATCACCTCTTTCGCTCCCTGCAACATCACCTGAGTGATACGCACTTAACTTCTGTCGAGGAGGTCCACATAAGTATTGATGACTTTATCAACTCGTAGCATCCCTTTTTTTTGCGCAGTGTCATTTGTCAGCTCCCTGACCGATGGCTCAAATGTATCCAACACGATAGGGATTATACAGTATCTCTGATTAAGTACGTATTCGATTCGCTATACTTTGCTGTCAACGTGCCGTGCCTGTGGCCGAGAATTAAGTTGCACACCTAATACATATAAAATAAGCAGACTAATTACGCGTTTCTTGTATAAAGTACAAAGCATTTCTCTGATATCCAAAGGTTTTCTCTTAAAAGAAAGTGTATTTTCGAAAAAAAATTTGTTTGTGATATTAAGTTTTAATTACAGCTGGAGTATGTACGCTCTATTTACAAGCACCTAAGCTTAGAACTCAATCGCGTGAGTTTTTATACTTCATAATAATTATCTATCACAGTGGTTTTCCAACTGGGATACGCAGACCCCGGTGGTTCATGAAATCCGTCCAAGGAGTCAATGGTACATTTCGCACAAAAACCCCTCCATTTTCATATTTTCTGCTTGTGACCCACTACTGCATTCACAGAGAAGATTTAGCTGCGAAAATGCCAACTCATTAAAAAAGTACTTAATGAAGTATTCGCGATTGTTGATTTTTTCAAATACTGAGCTTTGAATTCCAGGATCTCAAACTTGCGTGAAGAAGTAGGAAGCCAACATACGCAGTTAAGTTTGAATAGAGATGTGCGTCGGCTGTCAAGGGAAAAATATTGAAGAAATTATTTGGGTTACGTGTTGAAGTACGTCTTTTTCCTAGAGATTCAAAATTTCCACGTGGTCAGTGGTCTAACGCTGGCTTCTGACCACCTAGTTAGAAGTTCAGGCTTGTGACCAGGTTTTATTTTATTGATGACTCACCGATTGATGCCTCACCGTGTTAGAAACCCCGTGAGGCATCAATGTTGTGTTTGTCTTACAGCACCGGTTATCTCCTTTCCCAAGAGCCAGTAGGCCTAAATTAGGGACTAGCGCCTGCTTATAGCCCATCGGGCTGCTACCATGGTTGTTAAACTTTCAGTCAGGAAGAAAACGACAATTTTGTCTGGTTGTGTATGGACGCATACTTATCAGATGCTTTGTTATACTTTACGTTGAAGATAAGATTTGAGAAAAAGTGATTAATAAATTACGATTATGGGCAAGCGGATTGAAGGTGGTGTTAATATTAACATCCCAACACTGGAGACATTTCTGGAGTCCACTAAGGGATAGCTACCAGAAGTTGAACATAACATCACTTAGAACATACGTGAATGACTACTTCAGAGATCTCTTTCTGCACCAAATCCTGAAAACATATGGTTAAAGAATCATTTTGAATGTTATGATGTACAGCTGAAAACACTATCTGTAAAAGAGCAAGATGTAATTGTTGACGGGACTTTTGATAGCTCATTGAAAATATTTTTCATCGAATGTACACTGAATCAATTTTGAGTGAAGGTTTTCCTAATTGTAAGAAGTTAAGTGAAAAAGTTTGAAACATCTAATTCCCCGTGCATTAAGTAGCAATACTTCCTTGTTTAAATACCATGTCTTTAGATTTTCTCATGCCCTGATTAAATTTGAATTTTACACGTATTCAGTTATTCTGGAAAACATGTACTCTGAAAATCCTTCATCTCTAAGACAACAAGAGTGCGTCATCAGCATAAAACAACTTGCACACATGGAAATACGCAGGAAGTAAACAAGTAACGGCTACTTTTGCACCTGTATTTTCATCACCCATGAATACACTACACCAACTGCTATAACCTTTGTACCAAAAAAATAACTAGATGAAACACCATTTAAGCACGACAGATATACATCTACGTTTCTGAATAGCTGATATGAAAGTAAACAAATTTTCTCGGACTGTTGAGGCGTTTGCTGGTGCTTCGTTGTATTAAAGAAAAGGTTATATCTCACTGGGTTTGGTTCCAGAACGACAAACTGAAACCTTTTAGCTGTGGGTTTGTCCCTGTATTGTCGTACGATTTAAGACAAAAAACAAAACAAAACAAAAAACATAGAAAGTGTCTGCCAGGAGTCTCCAAATCATCGGTGAAATATTTTCTATAGTTTTTGGCCGTTTGAATATATTGGATGATATCAAATCTCAAGTACGACACAGATGGGTGCTAAAAAGAAGTTCAGAAAGTTCTGAACCTATTATTATTTTACTGATGATTTGATCATATTATATTGTAAATTGGTAATTAATATTTAATTACCAATAATCAATTTTATTGTAATTATAATAACTAACTTAATTCTTAAGTAATTAATAATTAGTATAATAATTAATAATTATCGATATAATTAATTATTATTATTATTATTATTGTAATTATTAGTTATAATAATAATTACAATAATGTAAATGATTGTTATTAAGTTCAGAAATTATAATTTCTGAACCTATTATTATTTGACTGATGATTTGATAATATTATATTGTAAATTGGTAATTAATATATAATTATTGATTATTACGTATTATTAATATTAATAATTGTATATTTTTCATTATTAATATCAACATCAAACATAGGCCATCGCTCTTTCCACGTTTATAAGTGAGTCACGGAAAAATTATCATTGGCCACCACCGGGAATCGAACCCAGGGTCTTCCAGTTACCCGCCCGATATGCTTTCACTGCACCAGAGCGGCCTCGAATTCCTCCAGACTCACACACACTAACTGACCAGCCAATTTGGCAGGTTGCTTCTTGGAGCTCCGCACAATACTGGGGATTCACCAAAGTTGGTAAGCAGCAAGTGAACAAATAATTAGAAGGCGAATAAATAATTAATTATTAAGTTTATTGCAATTATAATAAAGATAATTAATTTGTATTGTAATTGTAAATTAATATTATATTGTAATTTGATAATATTTCATTTGACTGATATATTAGTGATAAGATGATAATAATTTGATAATTCTAGAATTATTAAATTTCTGATTTTCTGAATATTTTCTTGATATCTTCATTATACTTTTTCCATGATCGTGCGATCATTCATATTTTCTCTATATATCGGTCATGTTTTGTTTTTGTTTTTTGTTAAAAAAACAACAACAAAACAACAAAGGAGGCTGATTTTTAATCACAAATGTATCGAAAAAGATAATTATGCCCCAGAAAGATATGATTATACAATGCGGAATATCTCAGCAGTAATATAATATCACATGGTGAAAGTTTTAACAGAATCGTATGCATACTTATATTTCCTGGGAAAATAAACCGAAATTATTTCCTATTATCTGACTGCGACGGTATTTTATGCAGTACGTTCACAATAATGAAACGCCCTATGGGTTCCAAAAATTGATATGTAATGCAAGTTTTCGAAAAAAAGGCAACCAGAAACTTAAACCTCGGAACTTATTGTAAAATGACATTGACAATATTAAACTCATTTCCCAACTAATTTCTCGATTTACATGAAGCGACTAACAGTATTGGAATAATCATATATATATTCGTAGCATATCTTTCCACTGGCCCAACTAATATCGCCCTGTGGCGCTTTATTCCTAAGTCACAATCATCGTATCCATGCAAGTTGCGAATTAGTTCCGATTTCTGAAATTCAGCAAATTTTGTCCACATTTTTAATCCAATGTTGTGGATTTTTAGGACTCTCAATTTGAACAAGCAAACAGTACGCTGGCACAAAACATTATACAAAGATGAAATTTTATTTCTTACATGAAGCGATATATGAAGAATAGCACTTTGCATATGGCGGGAATGTCCTGCTGTCAAAAGCATATGATATTAAAGATTTATTTATCATATTAAATCCATTTCTAAAGTCTACCGAATGTGTCAGCTCACTGCTATCTTCAGCAATCCAAAGTTTGGGTCTTATTATAAAAAACCCTGGCAATTTTCGTAACATCAGTACTATGAAGAAATTTTAATGCACCACTTTAAAGAACTCGAGTTTAAATAATCTGCTCCTATTTGAAATTCTTGGCATGCTGTGCATATGAAAAATAAATAAAGTTTTCATGTCAGTTTCTTGAGATATCTGCATATTAAGACTTAAGTGAGTAGGTAATACATATTGCTATCACCCTTGGATTTATTTTGAGATGAGATTTATTTTTATTTTCATATTTCCACGAGGTCATGGAAAATTATGTAAATGCAGAATTTTTCTTTCTTTGCTCAAACTCAGAGTGCCTCGTATAAATTTTAGGTCTTACACTGCTCGTTTTCAACGCGGCAATTTACAGAATTTAAAATATCAATCACCTCTCATTAGGTTTTATCGCTTTTTGAACTTGTTGAAGAGCGTAAAACGTCTGAAGTACATGGAACGTCTTTCATTACTTCCTATTAAGGAATCAGTCTTAGCTAATTGCTTCATCGTTTTTATTTGTTAACATATTTTATCTACATCATTTACATATGCACAGTTGTCTTCACATTTATTTTCATTTTTCTTACAAAATGCAATTTTTAGTAATATTGCTTTTTTCCTGGAAGTGCTTAATTCCTGTAATGGGATGTATAGCCACTTTAAATATAAACATGAGTAAATAACTGTATTATAATCATCCAGCAAAACAACTTTTCTTAAAAAAGAGCCGACGTTACTGTGCTATCATTATTGAAACCTATGTTACAATGCGATGATCTTATGCCATCATAGCAGCTAAAATTGCTGTAAGGGATTTAGAAAACCCAGAAGGCAAAGACATAAAGCAGGGCGTTAATAAGGTAATTATTGCAGCGGTTAGGGCTTCATAAGCTCAGAGAACAGGGTCAGGAGATTGATGAATGAAAATAATGGACATACGTCTGCATTATCCTGTGGGAGCTCTGCGGAAAGCGCCACCAGAATATTTCGGGAGTTGTGAGCAGAGATTCCCACGGTAATACGAGTCTATCGGAAATTACCGAGAACAGAGCCCTAAAAATGGCAAAATTGTTATTTCAAACGCAAGGATCATGTTACGGGTAAGAATTGAAAACACGAAATGCTTCTACAGTTTGGTCGTTAATTACATTTTTCTTCATCAATCTCTCGTGCCGTGTCGGTTTTGCCTACTTACTGCTATTAAGCGAAATTAGAGGAAAGCTCTCTGCAGCTTGTTAGATTCAACTATTCTAAGTTTTTAATTCCCATGGACGCAATGCAGCATATTACTAGCACGTGAAGGATTAAAATCATGGCTCAACATTTCGTAAGACACTGCAAAATGCATGCTTCTAAATTAGGTCCAATTTCAAAAGTGTGTTTGGTGAGCCGAATTTCATGCCAATATCTTTAAGTGGTAGAGTATTCACCATTAAATCGACCGAAAGACTAAACATATGTTTCATCGGCGTTGAAAATTTTTATTAGGTAAAAGCATTCTAGACGTCAAGGACAATCATATTGGAGACTTTCAAGCAGAAAGTCACTGTATAAACACCTTTGCCGCCCGGTGGCGCAGTGATCTAAGCGATGGCTTCTGATCATTCGTCCGAGATGGGTCCGGGTTCGGATCACGGTGAGGAATGGATGTTGTGTTTGTCTTACGGCGCAAACTCTCTCCCTGCCCTGGAACCAGTGGCTCGAAATTAGGGACGGGTGACAGCTTATAGCCCACTGAGATGCTCACCATGGTCGCTAGACCTCGAAACAAACAAACAAAATCACCTTCACACCTTCGCGGAGTATTTTCATGATGGCTGATTTACAACAAGTTATTTCCAATAATTTCGAAAACTAAATTTTGACATATGGTTTATGTACTGCACACGCCACGGAACATCGTTGTTAGCTGTTATGTCACGCAAGGCAATGCATAATGTTTAAATAAACGAAAGGGAACCATATTTTTTCTGTATTGGCAAAATAGCATGTCTACGGTTTTTTAGTACGTCTTTTGTAAAAAAAGGTCGTGCCGGTTTGTTCGTCTGTCCGTCCCTCCCGTCTAGACACCATAGCTCTGCAGCTAATAGCCCAATTTGATAAACTGTTTTTGCGCTGGGAAGCTTGAAATGTGCGAATGATGATTCTTTATTCCCTTTTTTTTTCACGATGCACAATTTTGCTGCTAGAAGGCATAAATGCAGATGATATTGAACGCAAAAGACATTTTATTCCATATATTTGCTTCTAAACGGCCGACTGAAAAAATTATCTTTCCTTTCGATTCCATTTATACATACGACAATTTTAGGTATATTCATTCTTTCAAGGTAAGCATAGATTTCCCGCTAAGGGGTGTTAAAGTAAACTGCGTTTTTCCCGATATCTCTGCTTCTGGAACTCTGCTTTGAAAAATTATTTCTGCACCGGATGCAGCTTCTGATGGAAAATGCTTCGCATATAATTTTTGATATTTGGTAAAGAATGGCTTGGCCACCAGGGGGCGTAAGTGTTTGTTTCTGCTTCTGATGTATTTGTAGCAACATCTGAGCTCCTGAAAACTCGAATGAAAAGGTTTTCCGTGGAACGATACTTTTCACATCGAAAAACCTTCTGAGAATACTTAAAATAATGCATGGCTTTTTAGCTAGATTTGTATCTTATTTTTGTCAACATCTCTGCATCTAAGAATCCGATTTGAATAGTTATTTCTTGTTGGAGAGCGTTTTTGCTGCGAAATGTTTCTCGTGTAATTTCAAATCTTTCTTAACGAAGAAGTCTGCCACGATAGGAAATAAGTTCACATTTCCATTCACAGCAATATATCATCATCATCATCATTGTCAACCATTATCAATCCACTGCTGGACGAAGGTCTCCCCAAGTTTCCTCCACAACGGTCTGTCTCGTGCCAGTCTCCTCCATGTCACTCCCGCATATTTACGAATTTCATCCACCCATCTCCCATGTGGTCTTTTTCTGGGTCTTTTCCTGTCCCTTGGAATCCAATCTAAAATTTCGGCTGTCCATCTATGGTCTGTCCTTCTGGCAGTATGTCCAGCCCATTGCCATTTCAGGGATTTAACTCTGATCATGATGTCTTCCACTCTCGTCATTTTTCGGATCCACGAGTTCCTCTTCTTATCTCTCCTGGTTACACCAAGCATGCACATTTCCATACTACTTTGAGTTGTCTGCAGCCTTTCTATGTCTCTTTTAGTTAAGGTCCACGTCTCTGCACCATACGTAAGCACTGGAAGGATGCATTGATCAAACACTTTTCTTTTAAGACATAATGGCATATTGCTCTTGAAAATTATGCTGTTTCTTCCAAAAGCAAAGATTCGGCTGTTTGAAAATACAACACACATAAAAATTGGAAAGGGAGTGAGACAAGGTGACACCATATCTCCGAAGCTCTTTAATGCCACATTGGAAAATGTCTTTCAATCACTGAACTGGGAAAACAAAGGGATAAAGATTAATGGAGATTATCTAACCCACCTTCGTTTTGCTGATGACGTAGTCATTTTTGCAACTACCCCATCAGAGCTGCAGAGTATGATCCAGGAACTTGCTGACAAGAGTAAAGAAGTGGGATTAAAAATGAACTTTCAGAAGACAAAAGTGATGTTCAATGCTTTTACAAGAAATGAAGATTTATCGATTGATGGAGAAAAACTGGAGATAACAGATACGTATGTTTATCTTGGACGGCAGATATCAAGTGAGGGTCACATTGATGAAGAAATTAATCGGCGTACAAAACTTGCCTGGACAGCAATATATATGCGGGACTAAAAACACGATTGAAGAACTTCTTACTTCGGTCAGATACTACTAACTATGCAAAACCTGTGTACGTATTTTCTTCCCAAAATAATGAACAATTTCGCCGTTAAGGGGAGCAAATTTCTTAATCGGTTTTTATCAATATTTCTCATTCTACATGTGCGATTTAAAAAATTATTTTAACGTTGGATGCCATTTACCTTGTAGAACACATTAGGCTAGTATACGTTTGAGAAATTTTGTAGTTCAGATTTCCGTTGGCAGTTGGTGTTTGCGTACTTCAGTTTCTACTTCTTCTAAAAACAACATTGAGAAATTTCTTCTTTACTGTATGCCATTCCCTACACTAGAGATGTGGAGCTTTATATTATTTTAATTATGCACAAACTTCCCTCTAGTGGGCGTAAAGGTTGCAACATTTTTCTCGCTCTTTCTGCTTCCGGGAGACGTATTTGAAAAATTATTTTTCCTTAGCATAGATTTTTCCATGAAGAATATTTTTCGCGTATTTTGAACTTTTCCACTATTCAAAATTCTTCCGCTAGAAGGCGAATAGTTATATAATGTTTCCTTCTGTTGAATAATTCTTCTTTGAGTTCTTCTTTAAACGTAACATGCTTTTTAGCCACTGATGGAACTAGGAAGATTCTCCTATTTCTGGATGTTTTATGAATTGTTGAATCCAGTTGACGGTTTTCATAACCAGTTCCATTGTATTTGAATAGCTTTCATAAATTTAATTCGTGTCAGAACGGACTCAAAAGATGTGCTCATTGCAACCGAAAATTCGGTGTCATCTTTCTTCTTTTCTCGTCTGTTCGAGAATTAAACAAACAACTCGATGGGTTATGAACAATTGCCCGTCCCTTATTCATGTCCACTGGCTCCAGGAAAGACACAAAGTCATTGCCGTAAGACAAGCACAATATCCGTTTCTTATTGGGAATCGAACCCGGACAACCCTTAGACCAATGGTCAGGAACCAAAGATAAACCCATTACGCCACCGAGGCGGATTTTTTATTGCCAGAAAGTTGATCAACATCCATGAATAACTCGCGGGATATATGCCGTCCAGCGTCCCTTGGTTATTCGGGCTACTAATTCCGAAACATGGAACTAATGCCGTTTGTCTGGCACATAATCCGCGCTTCGCTTGCGATTCGAGCACGGACCCATCTGAGACGAAATATTAGAGACAAGCACTTCGTATCACTCAGCCAAAGAGGAGCCTCTATGTTGTTTTGTGTCATAATTCATCAGAAAAACGCAGTAGATACGACAGAGTCTGATGGATTATTTTTCTTTTTGTTAAAGTTGCAATGGCGTGTTTTGAGTTGGATTTCAAATGCGGGAGCTTGCTAGGCCAAAAGTGGTATACCATACTATGCTATTTCTACAGTAACCAGGGAATTTGTGCGTGACAGCTGAGAAAGCGTGGGGGACATTTAACACCTCGTTTTCAATGTTATGAGCATTTCTCTCACGCTTCGCATATAAAGAGGGCCATTTATTTGGAGGTGACGCTGCGGGCACCATCCCCTCCCTCGCTAACTTCTATCACAACAATCTGTTATCAGTTCCGATAAGAGTTTGCACCGCTTTGACCTTCGAACAGTCTGCTTTTTGCTCCCATGTGTTTCGTTTGGACATTTCTGTCAACAAGGTACGACCGACGTTTTCGCCTTGTAAGAGCTTTTCTCGTCAAACGAACACTGGCGTTTGTGTTTCGTAATTTTGTAGATAACGCAATGGAATGAGTGCGTTTTCCACCATATTTGATTTGTAACTATATGTATTACTATATTTCTTGCAAATAAAGGATTCTGAAGTATTATTATGGAGTAGACTACTAAAAAGGAGGAAAAAGGTACTGTGTGTTCTAACGCGCAACCTCTTGAATTGCTCAACAGATGGAGACTAACGACGCATTATGACACAGACATGGGAATGATACGATTGGCTGCAGGGTGGAAATGTTCCTATCCTGTGCGTTAGGGTGGTCCAAAAAAACGTTTTTTCAATTTGTACTGGTAATACCTCTTGAACCCATTAATCAGAATAAAAGTTTAAGTAAAAAAGTTGAGTATAAGCGGTTATAATGTTGATTTTTTTTATGATAAAATTTCCGTGATACTTTTTTTAGCTCCCAAGTGTACATTTTTACAGCTCCGCTCTAATTACAAAAATATTGTAATAGCTTTGAGTTATTTGGTCTAGAGTAAATTTTTCGTTACCTTTCTTTACGCGTTTAAAATATACATTGTCATTCCGTGATGGCTCATTTTGATACGTAACTACGTATTTGAATAACCACTTGATATTTTCACATTTTTGGTATGGCATTATGTTCTTTATTATTTGGCATTTTTGCTTATAATTCAGCAAAAGAAACATGCCATCCCCTTATAAAACTTTAAAAACAAATTCTGTTCTACAAAGGTGCATTATAAATAAAATTTTGTCATATTATCCAATCATTATTCTTATACATTTTGCTTCCCAAAAAAACCAAGAAATGTATTACAGTTCAAAAATTAGATTTATATTACTAGAAATACTGGTTATCTCTTCCAATTCCTATGTTTTAGCTGCACTTCATTGATAACATATGACCCACATTGGTTTTTAGCATTTTAAAACCGTCCTTAATATTCTGCAAACTTCATTCACAGTCTGAAAATTAAATACTTGTTTCTATAAATTCTGATTAGTGTTTCAAATCCAAGTTCTGGATAAGCTCTCTAGAAAATCCAGATGAAATGTAGAGTTAAAGCATTTCGAAACGTCCTCACGTTCATCCTCAGAACGACACCTTTCATGCTCCTTGAGAGAGTTTAGCCAGAACATGGACTTCAAACAGCAATCAGAATTTATAGTAACAAGTATTTAATTTTAGACTATAAATAAATTTTCGAGGAATTTTAAGGACTGTTTTAAAGCGCTAAAAACCAATATGGTTCATCTGTTCCCAATCTGGTTTAGCTAAAAAAGAGGAATTGGAAGTGTTAACCAAGGCTGTTTGTTTCCTTTTGTTTTAGATGAATTTAGATCGGAACGTAGACTTCAGACGGAAACCAGTATTCAGGGTAACAATATTTTTTTTTTATTTTCAGAGTGTAAATAAATTTTAAAGAATTTTAAGGACTGTTTTAAAAGTTAAAGGCTATGTTGGCTATCTGTTCCTAATAAAGTTCAGGTAAAAAATGCGAATTGGAAGAGATAACCCGTATCTCTAGTAACATAAATAGAATTTCTGAACTGGAAGTATGTTTCTCTGTTGTTTTGTTTTGGGAAGAAAAAAGCATACGCATAATGATTGTGTAATATGACATAATTTTATTTAGAATGTACATTTGTTGAACAGAATTTTGTATTAAAATTTTATAAGGGGACGACATGTTTCTTTTGCCGAATTCAAAGCAAAATTACTGAAAAATAAAGAAAATAATGCCATACTAAAAATGTGAATATATCAAGTGCTTATTCAAATACGTAGTTACGTATAAAAATGTGCCATTACTCAATGACAATGCATATTTTAAACTAGTATAATTATTATATGGTGTGTAATACGAAATATATGTGCATAGTCAAAAGGTAGGTATATACATGAAGTATTAGTTGGTGTAAATATGACAAGGATGGTACGTCAAATATCCGAAAACTTGAAAATTTCGACTGCCTGGAACGGGAATCAAAATCGTGTCTCTCAGAGCGCCAGTGTGTGCTAATCACTACAGCACCCAGAACGACCAAGTCTTAAGTTTCCGATTAATTTGAATATAACCATCACAGGATTCGTTAATCGAAGCAACCGGCATTCATGTTTAGCGAATCTGGAGATTAGGAGTCCTATCACGTGGTCGCTCGGAGGAGCAGATAAATCATGAATGGAATACGGGATTACACCATCATTTTTGCATGGTGTAATCCGTATTTGTATATGTAATATTTTTTATGGTGTAATCCATTTTTGTATGTGTAATAATTTGTATGGTGTAATCCCGTATTCCATTCATAATCTATCTGCTCCTCCAGGCAATCACGGGGTCGGAATCTTAATCTCCAGATTCGCTAAACATGAATGCCGGTTGCTTCGACTAGTGATCCTGTGATGGTTTTATTCAAATTATTCAGAAAGAAGAGACTTGGTAGTTCTGGTTGGTGTAGTGGTTAGCATACCCGGGCGATATCTGGTAGACGCGGGTTCAATTTCCGATCCAAGACGACGAAATGTTCGAGTTTTAGGGTAATATCTGACTTACCATCCTTCTCATATTTACACCAAAAGAGGGATTGTCATTTTCAAAATTTGTTTTGTATGGTGCAATCCCGTATTCCATTCGTGATGAAGTATTATATTTATTTATGCGAATAAGGTGATCTCAATTAGTAGATATTAAGAAGGTCATAATTATTCATTTGTTGAAAATCTTTAAGATACTACTTTTCAGAGGATACGGTAAAGTATGTATATCTCTAACCGCCATATCTGTTTGCCAAATGTTTTGCAGTTCAATAAAACCAGATATTGGGTTTAGACTCCAGCATTTCAAAGTATACTGTTGCAATTCAAATCTGAACACTTATTTCTTTCCAATAGCATAAAACACGGTTTCTTAAGTGCATGTATTTTCTTCATTGTATTTATTAAATGTGTATTGTTATCAATGCTAACCTTTAGAAGTTTAAAGCACGAATTTTGTTTTGTCCATTTGCAGAAAATGCACTCCCACTGTCAAATTTTTCTCATCATTTCCCACATGCATTTAACACTTAGATTTAGATCTTCATAAAATTTGCAAGAAATGCAAACAGAGACGTACAGCGATCGACTGTATTTCTTCGCACAGTTTGCACTCTGTAATCATACGATGGGAGATATTTCCTTGCAAAAAGGACATCTATATGCATTAAAGAGCCAAAGCACATTTCTGCGTTGAAAATGTGATTTGTAGCTTTCTTTCTAGGGCAATAAAAATGAAGAAAACGTGCAATAGAACATACTGCGAAACAAAAGCAAAACACTGAATGCAATATTCGATATATAAATCATATTAACAGGACACAGAGCGCAAGTTATAAAGGAACACTGGGGGAAATTTCGCCCACGGATATAAGGCCTCGGCATAAAGTATAATGACGGTATATTTTATGCTTCTTCCGCCGCAGAATTAAGCTCAAAAGCCAATGCATTTCTGGAGCAGTGCACTCTGTTATTACGTTTTATCTTGCAACCTGGCGACATTTCGTTCTCTTTGCCGTTATGTGAATGACATTCAAGATGAAATGTGTACATACAAGAAGAAGAAGATCATGTTTGAAATAAGAACCTGCAGTTCGTTCGATGGTCTTGTTTGTTAGTCAGGCGATACTATGGATTTAAGGAAACTTATCAGTTAGAAACGAATATCTGAAAACAAAAACAAAAAAGAAATTGAAACCAACAATATTTTTTTGCTTTAAAATAACTTAGAACAAAATAAATGTTGCAGTATATAAAAAAAAATCTTACATTATATTGGTCTGAAATGTAAACTTGGTTACTTACATTTCTGCAACCAAGTTAAGGATATTCATTTGTTCCTGAAAATGCATTTGAACTTTCCTCTATACTCGGTAAGAATTGTATCAAATGCAATATTTTTGAATCCATAGTAGAAATATTATGCGTTTTCATTCAATTATTTAATCTCCGGGATTTCAAATTTTGAATTGTTGACCAAAACTATTGCAACAGGGTATTTTCATTCAGATCTACATTGCAGAATGCTTGAACAGAATATTTGTAAAGTACTCAATAGTTCAAGCTTTGTGTTGATTTAAGAGTTTCGACTGTTTCATACCTATTTTACTCTCTCTCTCTTTCTGTGTGTGTGTGTCTCTCTCTCTCTCTCTCTCTCTCTCTCTTTGTCTCTTATCTTATTTCTAGGAGAAGTTAACAAAACTTATTCTTAACTAATCTGGTGAGATACTCTCGCCATTTTGTGTTAATATATAGTTAAACTATACCAGGTACTGCCAGCATGAAAGAGGCAACTGACACATTGTAATATTTGCTGCGCCTCGCCGCTAGCTTCTGATCATTCGCCCAAGTTGGGTCCGGGTTCCAATCCCGATGAGGCAGGGATGCTTGTGTTTGACTTTCGGCACTGGCCTTCAATGTTTTACTTGATCAACACTGGCCCTCTGTGTACATTGGTCATTTGATATGAGGTAAACCATTATGATAACTACTTGTTGATGTGAAATATCTGTCTCTGTCTGCTTGTTTGTCATATCTCTGTACCACCAGGTCCAATAAGTTATTTAAAAAAAATAATTTAAACATTCAATAAAAAAAAAACTTTGCTGCTGTTTTTATCTTGAAACTTGTATTTCTTATATAAAGCCACACATTTTGAATCCAGACATTACCTACTTCTACGTTTACATAACCAAATTCGCAATTTAGCGTTTCATAAGCAATAAGAATGGCTTGAACATTTACTCGTTACATCCGCGAAGCACTGAGCTGCTAAACCGTGAAACCTGTGCAAAAAATACAGGATTTCTGAACGCTGTTTTCTGTTTTCTCGCAATATCTGGGTTCTCATAATAACCGTATTCGTTGAAATGCGTTTGATTGTGTACAAGTGCGACTGTAAAACTAAAAAAAAAAATATTTCGGCAAAACACAATCTCTCAAATTATTGATGAAATATGCGCAGAAGACTAGCGTGGCACAGCATCGGGAGTGTGACTTTGATATGTCGTCAACAACGGCTGCGACCCACCAGTGGAATAACGCTTCCAAACCAAGGTGAGACTATTTGCTTCTGCTTATCAGCACGTTAGGGTAGATAAGGAACATTTTTTAAATTTTGATATGTAATACCTCCAAATACTTCTCAGTTGAAATAAAAAAAGAGTGGAAAAAGTTGTGTTCAATCGATCACAACTTCGATGGTCCCACTAGGATCTAAAAAGTAGCTGTAAGACCAATTTTTGCCTTCACTGGGCGGAGTTTTTGATTTCAATAATTTTGTATTTCTTTAATGCATTGGTCTGAAGTTTTTTACATTAAAAGAAAGATAAGGATGCCAGATGTCACATTTTGGTATCCACTCGGCATTCAATGTAAATCAAAAGAAAACAAAACTTAGCCAAAAAGAACTCCAATTTGTTTCAACATATCATGCAACATAAAATGATTCAAATACAATCAATGAAAAAAACATGGATTGGAAGCAAGTTTACATATAAATTATTATGTACGCAATAGACTCCTGGCATGTCTGTTACATGCTGATTTTGAATACATTTTAGTCATGGTAGAGACATACAAAGGCTGCAGACAACTCAAAGAAGCATGGAGAGGTGCATGCTTGGTGTAACCAGGAGAGATAAGAAGAGGAACTCGTGGATCCGAAAAATGACTAGAGTGGAAGACATCATGATCAGAGTTAAATCCCTGAAATGGCAATGGGCTGGACATACTGCCAGAAGGACAGATCATCGATGGACAGCCGAAATTTTAGATTGGATTCCAAGGGACAGGAAAAGACCCAGAAGAAGACCACATAGGAGATGGGTGGATGAAATTCGAAAGTATGCAGGGGTGACATGGAGGAGACTGGCACAAGACAGACCGTTGTGGAGGAAACTTGGGGAGACCTTCGTCCAGCAGTGGATTGATAATGGTTGACAATGATGATGATGATGATTACGGGAATGGAGTATTGCTAGTGTCATCAAATGTTGAGCATTAAATTCACTTACTTTTTGTGACACTTCTACACTCACGGACAATGAAATGTGCACACCTAGAAGAAAACATGCTACAACCGTAAAACTTTGCAAATAGCTATAGTGCGTGCTGGAATTCAAATAATCCATATTTGGTGCGCTTGCGCATGCCCACACACCCTGTGGTGGCGCTGCAAGCACGAACTGGCAGCTTTATAAACCGGCGTGTAGTCGATGCCCCATGAAAGCAAAAGGCACCTGCAAACTGAAGCAAGAGTACAGAGTGACAAGAATGCCGAGTAGACGCCAGAGACGTAAATTTACGCAACATACGGACTTTGAGAGAGGCCTGATCATCGGGCTGAAAACCGCAGGGTAGTAGGTGCGCCGTATAGCTCACCACGTGGATCGTTCTGACCATACCGTCCGACTGTACTGCGAGCAGTGGACACGTGACGGCACTGCCCATGGCGGAGCGGCTCCGGACTGACCAGGAGGACCACCGGTAGAAAGGATCGATCGCCAGGCACGAACGGATACAACGGGGACACTCTCCACTATACAGGCAGATGTAGAGGCTCCTGTGCGCCCACGGAAACATTTCCGGAAGCCTCGCGGAAGCGAATACACTATCCCAGCGATTCTTACGTGTGCAGCCATTAACACCGGAACATCGCCAGTCCGGTGTGCCATTGTGTCAGGTCTGAGCGACGTGTGGTGTTTAGTGACGAGTGCCGCTTCGTTTTAAGGACAGATGATCATCGTGCCCAGATGTGGGGGACCCCGGGTCAACGGCACAATCCCAACCCCGCTATCGAATTTCACACCTCCCCCACTGCTGGCATTATGGTCGGGGAAGCCTTTGCCTACGATCCCCGAACAGCTCTAGTAGTGGTACGTGGATCATTGACTAACCAGCGGTATGTGAATCAGATCCTACGGTCCAATGTGCTTCCTTTCCTTGCCTGGATTCCAGGTGCGCTATACCTGCAAGATAATTCCCGCCCGCACACGGCTCCAGCTGCTTGGGACTGCCTGCGTCAAGTTCAGACGCTTCCATGGCCTGCCTGCTCCCTGGATATGTCACTTCTTGAGCTTGCATGGGACCAGTTGAAACGCCAGCTGCTGCCGTGCAGCACTTTCCGGGATTTGGAAGCACACCGTCCAGCACGTGTTGGCCAGTCTGCCGCAGGACAACATCAGGCGTCTGTTTGCCTCCCTGCTAGACTGTATTGCAGCATGTATCGCCGCACGAGGTGGTGCGACGCGCTATTGGACATGACTGGACTGCGTGCCACATATACCTCTGTAGCTGACCTGCAGCTCTGTTTTGGCCGTCATCTGTATCTTTCATCTATATGATTACGTCCCAAAAATTTCAGTTCAATCTGATGCTTCCTTCTTGGTGCGCAAATTTCATTGTCCGTGTGTGCATAACAATTTGTACTGCTCCCTCCACTGCTACGGTGTGAGTAGGGTAGGAGAACAAATGTATCTCTGAATTATTCATCTTTAGTATGTTTTCTTATTCTTGAATTGTTAGATTTTTTATCGGAAGGACTTCTGCTGTAAGACAATCTTTCCAGGGTATCAGATCAGCATAAGTATCTGCACCAAGCTTAATAACGGCGTCCTAAATTTCCTGACACTGTCTCTTTTTGAAGCTGCATTTTGTACTTTTATTACGCTTTCTAGAGCTACTTGTCTGATGACAGAATCACTGGAGTCATAATATTTCTTCAGTGAGCAAAGAAACTACTCACTGTATTACTGGATGAACTATTTCACTCACTTCGTTAGAGTAGCGTAAGAAATGAACTGTTACCATTATATCTTCCGGAATGTTTACCCTTAATGGTTGGGAGCGTATCGTAAATTATATTAGAGACTAGACATTTTCGCCAAATTCACACAAACGTTTTATGCTAATATTGCGATTCACTATGGAAATGCAAAATCCTTTTCGTAAAAGTCAGCCACGTGGTGGGCAATCATTTACCAAAATTATTTTTTATTTATTTTTTTGTTTGAGCGTCTAACGCCCACAGTTTACACTTCGATGGGCGATAAGCAGTCACCCGTTCCTAATTTAGGGTCACTGGTTCCCGGAAAAGGAGGATCCAATGTCGGAGAATCCTCACCGGGATTCGAACCCGGACCCTTTTCCCGACAAATGGTGAGAAACCAACATTTAGACTGCAGCAAGACAAGGCTGGTTCAGGACCCTTTTCGGGAAATGGGGAAGGGCTTTAGAACATTTTCCGCTTTTGGTTGCTTCACATAAATACAATAAATATTCTTAATCTTTCTTAAGGTCAGACAAGTGGTAATAAATAATCTTCATGTCTCCTGATATAAACTCAAAATTAACCGTTCGCAAATTCTCACATTCCTCAAACATTTTCGCTTTTGTACCGCAGTGAGAGCAAATTCGTTTTATGTGGCCATCTAATCTTAGCCATTAATGGCGGAAAGCAATGCCTTGGAATGTAATTAACACATCAGCTACTGAAGTGATCGGTTTATCGTCTTCAAGGAGTTGTAAAATGCCTTTTCGTTTACTGTGTTAGTATCTGCATCTTAGCAGACAATGGGTACCGCATGTTTTAAGTTTACTGACCACCCAATCAAAGAAGGTAAATTGGCATAGAACAAATCTCTAGCTGACGAACTACTAGGAACCATATGACCCACGTCTCTTGATTATTGATCACAAATGAAAGTTATGCGCTCTTGAAGAATGCCGTTTCTATTTTCCGTGTTCAATTACCTTCTGTTCGTCTCTCTAAGCATTGAATTATAGACGGTCTTATCAGAATAACAGGACCATCCCGGAAACACTGTGTACCCGCCCAGGAGCGTCACAAAGTACTCGTGACAAGGTCTACCACACGAGGATATAAGCGGTTGATCATGACCGATGAGCCGTAGTGCGCCACGTGATCACAATGGGCAGAGGTAGTGATTTGACGGACGTTCAAGAAGGAATGATCATCGGCTACCGCGCCAAGTGTGGAAGCATCTCACAAACAGCAGACAACGTAGGCTGTTCGCGAGGTACTATAGTAAGGGTTTACCAAGAATAGACCGCTGGCACACACAGTTCCTCTCGACGTCATAACTCTGGATCTCAAAAGGCCTTCGACCCATAGGCGAACATCGTCTCCATCCACTGGTAAAATGCAATCGACGCGCAACAGTGCAGCAATTGACCATGCAAATGACCGGTGGGACAGCCATGTACGTGTCCCTGATAACAATAGAGCGAATCCTCTTACACATGGGTTTCCGGTATCGACGCTGCGTCAAGGCGTCCATGTTAACCCAGGTCCATCGGCAACGACGCCTGCAATGCGCATGGGATTACCGTCATTGGATAGTGGAAGAGTGGGAAAAGGTTGCCTTCTCCGACGAATCAAGGATCTACTCCACAGATGGAAAGAGCGGTGGCAGATGCGTCACCGGACAGACGAGAATAAACGCCCGGGACACGCTTGTCGGCAAAGTATTGGCAGGCGGAGGCAGTGCGCATGTCTGGTGAATATGGTTTTCTGGTATGACCTAGGACCTCTGATACCATTAGATGAGTCCCTGTACGCCAATCGTTATCTGTCCATCCTTGCTGACCACATGCGTCTCTTCATGTTGGACGTCTACTTTGGTGGTGATTGTGTCCAACAACAAGACAATGCGCCGTGCCACTTCGCTCAGGGGGTGACTGACTTGTTCCAGGAACACGACAGCGATGTCTCAGTTCTCCCTTGGCTAACGAAATTGCCCGACCTCGACCACATAAAGCACTTGTGGGACTATTTAGATCGACAGGTTCGACTTGCCGACTCACAAACACGTTATCGCCGGAACCTCTGTGCTCTTGTGCAGTCCGAATGGGAACGTGAGCCTCGGGCAACCATTACAGCGCCTCAGTGCTTCCATGCCACGCCGTCTTGCCGCTGTCATTTCTGCGCAATGTGGTTATTATTATTATTTGGTAGGTGGTCATATTACTGTATTCTGATACGAATGTGTAAAGCCTGAAGTTTCTCAAACACTATTTCGTGTTGTAGATATTGCCGTCTTGATTTTATTTTTTCTAAGTTTTGATGTGATACTTGTGTCAGTCTCGTCAGTTATTATGAAAGGGAGTTATCAGGAAAGTCTCGTCAGTTATCAGGAAATGGAGAAACTTATTACCGCATTCAGCTCATCAAATCAATGCTACAGTTTTATCAGACACTAAATTCTTATCAAATACGGTTTCAAGAGCACTATACTGGTATTTGAATATCTTACGAAAAAGAGTTGACGAAGTAGAAGGCCACGAGAAGTTTACATTATTATTGGAGTCACAGATTATTCTGTATATGGCAGAAGATGGAAAATTAATTAGTCTTAGACTATTCTGTATATGGCAGAAGATCACGATGGAAAATTATGCGGAAGAATCACTCGCAACCCCGACTTGTGGAAATATTTGTTTAAATGGATTTCTACTTTGCAGACAAGATTTAACTTTTGGCTTTATGATTCGCATCTACAAAAATAGAAGCATATTATGATTGCTTTGGAGATAAAGGCGTGATAAAGTGTAATTTTGTTTTAATGAAAAACATGCTAGCTAGTACATAGAGATGTAACAATTGCTATCTTTTGTTAGACTTTCTACATACATAAAACGCGTTTAAGTTATCACAGCACCCGTTAATCCGTCCGTCTTCGAGGACATTTCTGCATCTGTTTGTCCGATTTCAAAAAATATTTCTGTATTGGAAAATCTGAAGAGGGAGTAAGGAAATGTATGCGATTTGGTCTTTCTCTGATGCATTCTTCGCCTATAGGAGCATAAACGTGGATTTTCCATTGAATTCAAAGTACATTCATTTCCTAGAAAAAGAAGTAAGACTAAACATCGAATTGCCAAAATTTATTATTCCTCCAATAAATTTTTAAGTGAAAAAAAACCCCTTTTGCGTGTAGTTTGTACTTACAATAATGCATACGTTCCTTTTTTCTTTTTTGCTTGGAGTAAAATCGTATTTTATTTTTCATGATCATTTATCTACAAAAAATCTGTCTGCAATATTTTTCCTTACGTCAGTCCATTTTGCTTTTTTTTGCATATAATTTCTGGTTTTTCATAGCACACATCCACAACTAAACGGGCATATGTACATGTGCATTTTTGTTATATATTTATGTTTGTATCTCCGTACCTGAGATCTGATTATACACACAGTGTGCCAGTTAAATAACAAGACTGATTTTTTACGGGACAGTCCTTTGAATAAAAGTAACAAACGTGTTTATAGTTTCGACCACTAGAGTGTGCTGTAAGCGCTGAAGTAACATTCGAGTCGGGTGACGCCACAGTTATCGTGTAACCACCGTTGAAGTAAGACTGTGTGAGTGGAGTGTGCCAAAATTTGCGTAATGGAGCAAATAGCTGTGACAAAAGTTTACCATAAGTGAGGGAAAACTGCCACGGAAGTGTACCAAAACCTACAAAAACGTTTTCAGCGATAACTGTCTGAGCCCTGCACAAGTGTTCCGCTGGTTTTCGATGTTTAAAGAGGGAACGGCGTGCCTCGATGATGAACAACGAACACGACATCTAGTTTTTGAACGGACAAATAAAAATGTGGTGAAGGTTAGCGGAATTGTTGCCGATGACAGGCGAATAACCACTAGGCTACTAGCTGGTGTCGGTAACGAAATGGCCACTGTAATCTTGGAGACAGATCTGCAGAAGAGGAAGATTTTTTCGAGTTTTGTGGCGCGCTTGTTAACACAAGAACAGAGAGGGCACCTCGTTGCATGTTGTCAAAATAGCATCCGGGCGGTTGGTCATGATCGTGATATGATGCAAAGAATTGTCACCGGTGATAATAGTTGGTGTTTTCAGTTCGATCCTGAAACAAAACTCCAGAGCATGGAATGGCGTGGATCATCTTCTCGCCGGCGAAGAAAGTCTGGTTGGAAAAATCACTTGTAAAGACAATGATCATTGTTGTTTTTTTCAGTTTTACAGAAATTATCTACCACGAAATTGTTCCGAATATCACCGCAGTGAACGATCAGTGTTATTTAGGAATAATGCAACGTTTGTACACCCGCATGCGACATTTCAGGAAAAGACTATTCCACAAAAACAATTGGTTTCTGTTGCACGGAAACCAATTGATTTTGTGGAACAGTCCTTTCCTGAAATGTCAGTAATTTCCTGAAACAATGATTTCGCACACTCTGTGCGCTGACTGTTGAGTAGTTTCTGGCTTTCACGTTGATCTGTGTGATCGAATACCCATCGTATTCGTCGGATTTTTCTAACTCAGACTTTTCCCTCTTTCCATACGTTAAGTGATCCTTGAAAGAGGAGCTCTCGGACGTCCGTCTCCGTGTTCCGGTCCCACTACTGCGTTGTGCAGATCCTTCTTGGGACCACTGTCTCCAAATGCGACTGACGGTTGTGGCATCACTTTGCGTTTCTTCCTCAGTACAACGCAAGGAGCATTCGGCGGTACGAAGGCCCACCATGACACCTCTCGTGAACTCACTCGTTTAAAGAAATCGTGTACGACGGCATTGGCACCCCTTGATCGTTCTCCAGACAAGGTTACAGTAGAGCCACTCACTTCTCTCGGCCGTGACGATGTCTCGTCTGTTGGCCTCACAAGCTAGTTGTCCGCTTATATCCTGCGCAAACTTTGTGCGATTGGCCTGCAAATGAAATCATTTGCATACCTTGTACGTGTGCACCCACCCTGCAATTTGCATGGCGCTGCGTTTACGTATTCGTGGTGTGACATTTGCTCTATCAGGCAGTGTATTTTTTCTTACAATAGTATCTTAGTAGCAATACAAATGCTTCTAAAATCCATATAATAAAAATTATCTTTGGTACAGATACCGTACGCTAAGAAAAATATTTTACGCTAGACAAAAATAATATTTATTTTCCTTACTAGGTGGTTAAAAAAGCATTTAATTTCCATGACATCATTCTTTCTAAGTTTTTAAAGCAGTCCAGGTGGCGCAGTGCTCTAAGCGCCGCCTTGTGACCATTCGTCAGAGTTGGATACGGGTTTGAATCCCGTGAGGAATGGATTTTTTGTTTGTCTTACGGCATTGGCTCTCTCCTTTGGCTGGAAGCAGTGGCTCTAAATTAGCGATGGGGCACTGCTTATAGCCCATCTACTTGTTCACAGTGGTCGTTAAACGCCAACTAAAATAAAAAGTGTTCGAATTAAAAAAACAAAACCTTATAAATGAGATGCTGATCACTGTGTGGAATCAAATAATATATTCTTGCGCCTTTAAAAATAAGTAGTTTTGCTCCAAAGCAGAGTAATTATATGTTTCGGATTCAGCTCCGAGTCATAAATTTCGATTAAAAAATATCTTACTTGTGTTGCATGACATGTGTTATTACACTGAGTGGCCACTTTATTATGACCACCTGACAGGTTTAAGCAAATGGGCTATGGCTGCACGCTGTCGCCGCCAGAGGGCGAGGCTAGTATAAAAAGGGAAAGATAAGTGCTTGCGACAGTAGTAGAAGTGATTTTTGGGTGACGAGATGGGTACAAAATGCGATTTGACGGACTTTCAATGTGGGATAATTGTAGGAGCTTGGAGCCATGGTGCGAGTATCGCCGAAACTGCCGCATTCGTGAAATGTTCCAGAGGAGCTGTTGTTAAATTGTTTAAAGACTGGACTGTTAGCCAAAAACTGGGTTTCTACGTGCAACGTGTAGTCGTCATCGACTAGTGACAGCTCGGGCGGAACGGAGAGTGTCCAGACTGGTAACAAGCAACAGAAGGGCAACAATGCAGCACATTACAGACCACCTTAATCAAGGATCCCCTCAAATGATCTCTGCACGCACTGTTCGCCGTACACTGCATCGAATGGGATATGGCAGCCGAAGGCCTGTTCGAATACCGTTGCTGTCTGCAGTTAACAAGAGAAAACGTCACCAGTTCGCACAGGAGCACAAGGATTGGACAGTCGATAATTGGAAACAAATTATGTAGTTCGATGAATCACGTTTTCAGTTGCACCATGCCGATGGCCTAGTGAGAATTTGACTGAAACAGCACGAAAGCATGGACCCCAAATGCATTGCTACAACCCTTCAAGCTGGTGGAGGCAACGTTATGGTTTGTGGAATGTTTTTCTGGCATGCTTTGGGCCCTTTAATTCGTGTTGATCAACGTCTGACTGACTGCAACATCATTTCTAAACATCGTTGCGAACCAAGTGCATCCTGTCATGGTTTATCCCAATGTCAATGGGTACTTTCAACAAGATATTGCGTCCTGCCATAGTACCCGTATTGTACAGGATTGGTTTCAGGAACATGCCAATGAGTTTTACTTTCCTTAGGTGGCCCTCACAATCCCCAGATCACAACCCTATTGAGAATTTGTGAGATGAAGTTGAACGAGCCATTAGACAGCTGGATCCACGACCCTGCAATCTCACACTCCTGGAGAGTGCTATTCATCAAGCATGGTCTCAGATTCCACAAACCCCCTATCAACATCTCGTGGAGTCCATGCCACGAAGAATCGACGTAGTATTAAAGGCAATAGGTGGCCCAACGAAGTACTGAAGGGGTGGTCATAATCAAGTGGCCATTCAGTGTATAATGTTTGAGAACATCCACTTTAAATTAAATCAGCGCACCAATAACGAGGCGTTGGATTGAAATGAGATTTAGTAATGAGGTGGTACATGCCAAGGACAGTAGTGATTACAATATCACAGCAGCAGGACGATTACTCGCGGACATGCGGTGCACATTCCGGTCAGCGTTAGTACCGCGTCAGACCGCCTCGTGCTCGGATACATGCGGTGATGCGGTCCGGCATAGAGCCAAACAGGCGCCGTATGTTATCCTGGGACAAATTGCCCCGCACTTATTACAACCGAAACTCTAAATCGCAAACACTGAGACATGAAGGAAGCCGTTGTCGAAGCATGACGTAGAGAGTCTTGGGAAATCCGAGTCATGTGCGGATGGGCGTTGTCTTGTTGGAAAATGTCTCTGGGCCGGCCTGCCAAGGAAAGCACCACCCGTGGCTGCAGGATCTTCTGTACGTAGCGATGGGCTCTCAAGGTCCCTCGGATCACTGCGAGGGAAGTCCGGTTGTCATACGCAATGGTTCTTCAGACCATCACGCCTGCAGTTCTGGACGTGTGCTGCTGTATAGTGAGGTAGGGATTGTAGCGCTCACCTGTGGTATTACACACTTTGACACGGTGGACGTCCGTTCCCATACAGAAGCGGGATTCGTTGCGAAACCCTGTACGTTGCCAGTCCGAAGTATTCGACGTTGCTCGCTGCAGACACCACTGCAAGTGACGCCGACGATGGTCAGGTGTTAATGGGAGAAAACGTATGGGCCGTCGAGAGTACAGATTAGCCTCTGCCAGGCGTCTGGAAATGGTTCTGGCTGACACAGGGATCCCTTGTACAGCTGTCACATGTATCTGAATATTGGGCAAGGGCATCGTTTCATCTGCGCATGTAGCTCTCACGATCACACGGTCCTCTCTGCTGGTGGTGTGTCCGGGTCGTCCAGAGCCAGTCATTCATGTCTCAGTGTTTTCCTGTGTCCATTGCTCCCAACACGATTGCATTGCACTGTCCGACCGGCCGAAATGGCGGCCGATTCTGCGCGCCAGCCACCCTACTTCTTTAATCCTAACGATACGGCCTCGTTCAAACTCAGTCAGTTGCTCTTACCCACGTCCAAGACGGCTCTTCGGCATGTCTATCGCTTAGGGATCTCAGTTGACTTCAATTATGCAATTCGGAACGAACGTGGAACCCCTTATGAAGCCTCAAAGATTATGAGGCGCCTCGCAAGGATTAAAGTTCCTTGCGGAATCTCACGAAACTTTTAATCATTTGCATGTCTGCCCTCCCCGTAGCTATTGGTCTTTTTCTTAGTGCGCGGATTTTTATGACAACGAGTGTATATTTTCTTCAAATCCGAAACGAAAGAACTGGCCATGTGTGCCCTTTCATTGGGCCGCACATGAAAAAAAATGTGGAACCCAGGATGAACATACGTGTGTATGCCCAAATGATTGCTTGAAATTTTGTGAATTGATGATTCTGATATATGAACCATATCTTCGTTATTTTAGGCGTCTGTCTTCCCGTACAATAACACCCTATTGTGTTAATGTTTACCTTTGTAATGCTCGTTGAAGGTCTACGTCCATGCGCGATTAATGTCACCCACTCACGCCCATCCATACACTCTTTAGGCCATTTGCAAATTTTTCATTTTCCTACACATTTATGTTTATAAGCCTCTTCAGTAAGACGGAAAGTCTCTCCGACAGACTTCATAAGTCGATAGTAATATTTAACGGCGTATCTTTGTTTCTCCTTCACATCCATTTTGTTCGAAAAATTGCAGCTCGGAAACATTGGATAGGGCTTCACGAAACACAGCGTTTTAAACTGCGCTCTACCCACAACACATGCTTGATAAATAGGTGTGTCCGGGTGCTATGCTGACAACAAGGAGTACCGTTTTTTCGAGATTCATGACAAGCTCTAACGGAGTGTTGCACAGTTTTATAAAAATGTCCTAAGTTATTTTGTGATAAGCTATTGAGTTGTCAAAAAAATCATGACGTATTTTGGCACCCGATGGCGGTTGGGCGGTTTTGGAAGTATTAGAGGCATGCGCATCTCTGTTAACGCTATGGCATTCGACAGGTGCCAGTTCTAGTTGCAGTTTAAAAGGAATAGTGAGCGATTTGGTTGTTTTACGAAGATTTGACATCAAGTTGAAGATGGAAGAACAAACTGTGCATTTTCGCCATATTTTACTGTTTTACTTCCGTAAAGGGAAGTACGCGCGCCAAGCTTGTGAAAAGTTGCGTAAAGTGTACAGTGATAATGCTCTAGAAGAATGCCAGTGCCAGCGGTGGTTCGTAAAATTCCGTGCTGGTGATTTTGACCTCAAGGATGCTCCTCAGTCCGGGTGGCCAACCGAGGGTGATGAGACCAAATCAAGGCATTGATCAAGTCAAACCCACGTTACACGACACAAGAGATTGCAGACACGTTGCACATCCATCATTCAAGCGTTCACGACCACCTGAAGAAGTTGGGAAACGTAAGCAAGCTCGATGTGTGTGTTCCTCGTGTACTCAAAGAAGCTCAATTGACGGCGCGTATAAACATCTGCGATATGCTTATTAAACGTGAGGAAAACGATCCTTTTTTGAAGCGACTGATAACTAGTGACAAAAAGTGGATTTTATACAACAATGTGCTGCGCAAACAGTCTTGGTCCCGACGTGCTGCTTCCCCTCAAACGACATCCAAAGCAGACATTCATCAGCGGAAGGTTCTGGTCTCAGTGTGGTGGGATTTTAAAGGTGTCATGTTTTTCCAGATCCTACCACGGAACCAAACAATCAATTCGAATGTGTACTGTCGGCAATTGGACAGTTTGAACGAATCCATCATTCAGAAACGTCCAGAGCTCGTTCATCGTAAACGTGTTGTGTTCCATCACGACAACGCGAGACCACACACAAGTTTGATCATCCGCCAAAAATTATTTGAGCTTGTGTGGGATGTGTTGCCACACCCAGCATACTCGCCTAACCTAGCGCCGTCAGACTACCACTTGTTTTGCTCTCTTCAATAGTCCTTGGGTAGTATAACGTTCAATTCAGATGAGGCTGTAAATCAGCATCTTGTAGAGCCGTTCGCCACGAAAGACAGGTCCTTCTATGAACGAGGCATTCTGCAGCTCACTGACAGATGGCAAAAGGTCATCGAACAAAATTGGCATTATATCATTGATTGATCTTTGTTCTTTCTATTAATAAATTACCTTTGCAAAACATGGCTAAAATACGTCATGACTTTCCGACAACCCAATACATAGATTTAGGGAAAATTGCAGATTTAAGAAAAAAAGAATGTTCCTTGGACACGTAGACATACATAATAGACGTCAGCATTTCATTTCCCAGTATGTTGAAAACGAACCTCATGTTGAACATTCTTCAGAATAAGTATGTAAAACGTCCCGTGGTTCCTTGTTTAATAACAATTTTGAGCAGAGAGGAGATGCACTCTTACATAATTTTATATAAGCACATACATTTTTATTGACTGTGAACACAGGATATTTGAAATTTTATTATCGATCGGCTTTTTATTTCTTCATAATTTTTGATAATATGAAGAAACGTATTAAGTTGCTGCAGAAGAAATGTCGGATTTAGAAGATTCGTGCTTTACGCAGGTAATCTAGAAAGTAACACATCGCTCGATGTGACTTTTGATATGTAAATTTAAAGAGTCAAGTCTGCTGCCTATATATCGTTGCTCATTACATTAGTGGTATAAGTTCCACGAGAACTGTGCTACAATGAAATAGACGATGGAAGAAAGCCAAATGCCTCTAGTTTTCTTATATGAGTTATGATGAAGTAAATTCTCCATCATTTTTATGCCAAAGGCGAGATTCGAACCCACAACTCTTGGCTCCGGAGCTCCGAGTGCTATCCACTATACTACACTAGCATGTGCTCTCACTGCTATCTTATGTGCGTCCTACAGGCCAGGCATGTTACAGAGTCTTAATATATATCCACCGTGCATCTGACGCAGTTTGCGACATAAATGCAGTATTTGATAAACCAAGGAATAGATCAGAAGGTGCTATTGATAACGCCGACTCTCAGTCTTTGACTAAATCTGATCCATATCAAACGGACGAGACCTTCGCACGATATTCGGAGTATCCTATACACCCATTTCCACATTTTGAACTGTTATAGGCAAAGTGAAAGAAATGGACAAATCGGTTCTATTTGACTTGACCGGAGAAGACAAATGACAACGATTTGATGTGTGCACTTTTCTTCCTATCCGCAACCAAAACATTGATATCTTGAGGTGCCTCGTAACGTGTGATAAGAAATAAATGATGCATGACAATGAAAAACGTTCAGTGCAATGTCTGGAGAGCGGCCAACCCCGAAATACACTACGCCGTAGATTCTCCATCCCAAGAAGACGATGCCAGTGCTTTATGGTGTGCAGCTGATATGATCCGCCGCTCTTTCTTACAACCGGGTCAGCGGAGAGGTGTTGTCAGGAACTTGACACTACGCATGGCAAACTGTCTTACAGACAGCCAGCATTAGTGAATCACCGTGGGCCTATTCTCCTCCATGATAACGCGAGATCCCACGTTGAACACCAGACGATCCAGAAGCTGCAATTTGAGGTAACAAACCTTCCTCCTCCGACTCATTCATCTTATCGGTCCGCTACGTACTATCCCCTGTTCAAGCATCTGTGTACTTTTCTACAGAGTAAACTGTTTCCCAATGGAACATCTGTTGAAACCGCATTCCACGGCTTTGTCACATTCTGAAGTTCGAAAATGTTCTCACGTTTGCAAACAGATGCTTGTATTTTATTGACAGAAGTGCGTTGCTGCTGACAGTGGTTATTTAAATGTGCACAGTAACTTGAGTTTTTTAACTTGCAATCAATATTCCGACATTTCGTCAGGAAAACCTAATAAATCGCAGTATTTAGAATTTAGAATCTTTGTAGGTTATGAAATGAGAATTAAAATAATGCTCACTTTTGTATTTTTTATCCGGTATTGCATGCATGGCATTTTGCTTCATTTGCGGTTTTTGCTTACCGCCGGAGTAATGACATGGTAGTATTAATACATGACTCAGTTTATGATGAAGTTTCCAAATACGCTGATACTGCTTATGAATTCATTTATTGATTCACTTCGGCTTTCTAAGACCTTAACAACCTTACTCCTTGTCCGTTAACGGAATTTCCAGATTTATTGAAAACGGCACTGTCCCTGCATCTCATGCCTTAAGCTATTAACATGATCAAAATGCACACTGTTGGCGTCCTTATATTTGAATTGATTGATGGAAATATTGTAGGCATCATAATTATGAAAACCAAATCCTTCGTTATAAGCAGTTAAATGTGTAAGACTGACATTACTGTATTTATGTCAATAGTTTCCGAGCAAAAGGTGGAATTCTATTTAATATGCTCTTAGAAAATTATTTCAGCTAATTTCACTTTCCTGCATTTTTCTCTCATAAAATTATCGCCGAAAATGGCTGATATTTTGAGCTAGCTTCTACGCGTTAAAACAAACCTTGAAACTGTGTGAGCCACGACTTCATTTACGTTTTGAGTGTTATCACCGGTTTTGGCATAATTCATTCCAGACCATCCGTAAAACTGAATGCTTAAGACCTTTACTTTTGAAAATATTCAACACACGTATCTTCCTTTAAATCAGTTAAATTTTAACTTGTTATAGCTCTCCTGTATTGGTATCAGTCTCCCAAAAATGGCAAAAATTAGCAAATGACCCATCTAACGGTCTTTCTGAATATTCTGAATTAGATTAATGATTTTAGTAAAGTCATCCTATGAGACAAAGACACTAACTCAAGGTAATAGTCGTAACGCATCGAATGTTAGCAAATTTGTAGCAGAAATTTATTTTCCTTTGTAAAAAATGTAGTGTGTTTTTAAATACGTTTCTGATAATGTTGATCAAATATGTTCCGTGTTAATATTGAATATTTACATACGGTGAGTTTCTCTCACCGAGGTTCATTACTTCAGTTCTAGCAGCAAGCTTTGTATATCTTTCTTAAATCAGTTAAATTTCAACTTGTTAAAGCTATCCTGTATTGGTGTTAATCTCTCAAAGAGTGACAAAAATTAATAAACGACCGATCTAACGGTCTTTCTAAATATTCATTATTTAGAAAACCTTTCATTAATCTAATAATTAGATTAATGATCTTTCTAAAGTCATCTTATGAGATAATGACACTAACTCAAAGTAATAGTTGTAACGTGCCGAATGTGAGCACAATTTTAGCAGAATTTTCTTTTCCTTTGTAAAATATTAGTGTGCTTTGTTAAATACTTTTCTGATAATGCCGATCAAGCATTTTTCGTGTTAATATTGAATGGTTACATAGAGTGTGTTTCTTGCACCAAGGCTCGTTGCTTCTGTTCATTAGCTACAAGTTTTTCATATCAAAAAGGAAAAAGCTTAGATTTCTTCCATCCAGTGAAATACAAATTTTTGTTTCCATACGGATAACTCAGGGTCGAAACATTAAAAATGTTGAAATGACTGGTATGAAATCATTATATTTCAGATCATTATTTTCAAGGTAACTTTAAAAGTTTATTTGCAAAGCTTTCTCATTTCTCTGTAGCCGGTTTTCCTCTGTGTCAAGGAACATAACTGTACGAAAACAGCTGTTCAGGAACTATTTTGTTTTCACAGGAGAACGGTACATGCAATTTTAACTTAAAAATGTTAAATTCCTATTATCAGTGAATAATCCTTTGTAAGCAATATATTTTCCAGAATATTTATCAGAGCGAGTCAGCATACGGTAATGACTTTAAACACAAAGAACGTTGTGCCAGTCTTCAATGTAACACCCGTCCAATCCTCCATTTTTTTTGTGTGTTTTTTGACATTTTGCATTTTCCAGGGAAAAGAATGCTATATTTACCTTTAACGACAAGAATCCCGTAATTCTTGTTACATTGTTTGCTACTGCTTCACCTGCGGAAGTCAAAATTTGTGTCGAGCAAACCATCATTTTCCCGCTTCACTTGAATTTTGCTTTAGGAAAAAATCAATACACATATGAATACAATTCTTAGGCTAATAACGAAATACACAAGACATTTTCACAATTATGAAAACTGTTCAGAGGTTTGTGAAAATAATTACTTTCCAGGTTGAGCTTAATGGTCATGTGAGGTAACAGGATATAGGGCACTCTCTCGCAGTTTTCTAACAAGTTAATGAAGCTTTCATCAAAATCGAACAGAAAATGATTATCTTTCCCTTGACTATAGATATGGTTGGTGTTCTGCAAATCTCAAACCGTAGCATACTTTTCAATGGCCTTTCACAATCTATCTTAAAATTCTAAATAAATCTCAATATTTTTTTACAGAAACACTCCGGACGATAATTTCTATTAAAAGTTGATTTCTGTTCATCTTAGGTAGCTGTGTCAATTACGTATTTTAAAGGTAATAGTCATGTACTCTCGAAAGAGAGGAGGTGGAACTTGTACTTTTATTTTTTCAAATGCTATTGATAATTAATGCACCCAATTGGCGTGGATTATGAACATCAAACAGAAGTCATCGCTCTTTTCCCGCTTTTAAGTGAGTCACGGAAAAATTCTCATTGATGAGAATTTTTCCATGGCTCACTTAAAAACGTGGAAAGAGCAATGACTTCTGTTTGATGTTCTTAATCCACGCCAATTGTGTGTATTAATTATTCATTCGCCTCCTAGTTATTTGTTCTCTTGCTGCTTACTTGCTTTGGTGAATCCCCAGCATTGTGCGGGGCTCCAAGAAGCAACCTGCCATGTGGTTTGGCAGCCAGTCGTTTGTGAGTCTGGAGAATTCGAGGCAGCTGTGGTGCAGTGGTAGCGTGTCCGGAGCGTAAATGGAAGACTATGGGTTCGATTCCCGGTTGCGGCAGATGATAATTTTTCCGTGATTCACTTGGAAAGAGCAATGGCTTCTGTTTGATGCTATTGATGAAATCTGGAATAAAAGCCTTCTAAAGATGTCTTCTAAAAACAAATGTATATATTGATATCGCTCTTTTCGTATTAACACCTGTCCGTCTGTGGAAAACCTACGAGGATTTTCTGGAGCTATTAATCATATTTGCCGAATTCAATTTGCATTAAGAAGAGGAAATCATCAGGAGATCCATGTCTTTTTCTCCTTTTTCCGACACCACAGCCTTGTGGTTTGCAGAGATGCTACTGAATTAAAAATATATGATATTCGATATCATTGCTTCTAAACAAAAACTTACTGAACTAGTTATTTTTCTTATAATACTTTTTACTATGGACACCATTTTACGTGTTTTTTTCTTACTAATACTTCAAAGAAGTTTCGGTTTTCTCCCTACAGGATGTAAATTTATATTGCAATTTTTATGAGCATCTGATAGTATTATATGAAAATTTCTCGAGCCAGAGAGCGTTCATAGTGAGGAATATTTTGCTAATGATTTCAGAGTTTGCAACTATAGGGTATAAACGCATATTTCTGTTTGCTATATATTTGAATCTGCGTGTACCCTGTTAAAATCCCGACTCCAAAAAATATGTTTGGGAAAATCACCACTCGTCAGAGAAAATCTTTATGTATATTTCTTGCCAAAATCAATGCACAATTTTCTCTTTAGAGAGTGTAAATTCGTATTTCAAAATTCTCGATAGCTCTGCTTCCATACGTTCGATGCGAAAATTATGTTTCGCATCTAGTTGCTTTGCTTTCAATTTTTGATACGTTGGTTGATTCCAATTACGCACAGTTTAGCTTCTCGAGACGAAAGTGCATTATCCTGTGTGCACCATTGTTGTGCAGCTCTCCTATAAATCAGATTGGAAAACTTTCATTTTCTCAGATGCCATTCATCACGGAAAACAGGTTTGCCCACATTTCTTGCTCATGAATGTGCAGGTTTTCTTCTAGTTAGTATAAAGGATATTTTATTATTTTTTCGTACCCCATCCTCTAAATCCGCGATTTGAAAAAGTCCCTTTACCTAGGATGCTATTCACTATGCGGATAATTTTGAATATACTGTATATCATCATCATCATCATCATCATAGTCAACCATTATCAATCCACTGCTGGAGGAAGGTCTACCCAAGTTTCTTCCACAAAGGTCTGTCTTGTGCTAGTCTCCTCCATGTTACTCCTGCATACTTTCGAATTTCATTCACCCATCATCCATGTGGTATTCTTCTGGGTCTTTTCCTGTCCCTCATATTCCAACCTAAAATTTCGACTGTCCATCGATTTCTCGGACCACGTTTTAAAAGTACTACTCATGGCTGAGCATGAATACTCCACATGCCTTTCCATCTCGAAAAACATCTGACCCAGTTAACTGGCCATTACATCTTGGCCTTTGCCGTTTCGAAAGTACTACGCATGGCTGACAGGGAATACTCCTCATGCCTTTCCATCTCGAAAAACAGCTGACCCAGTTATCTGGCCATTACATCTTGGCCTTTGTCGTTTTGAAAGTACTACGCATGGCTGACCGTAAATACTCCACATGCCTTTCCATCTCAAAAAACATCTGACCCAGTTAACTGGCCATTACATGAGCATGAGCATATGTAGAGGATTTTAGGAAGGGAATGTCTGACCCCTGGTCTTAAACAACCCTTAGAAATAGGAAGCTAGGAGATTTGGGCTAGAGTGCCCGTAAGAAAGTGACACGGAAGCGAAGTAGAAAGGGGAGGAAGACGCCCTTATTTATTACCGGGGGCCAGTACCCGGGATCCGACGGGTTAAAGTGCCCATCCGACGCACGGCGGATATTTCGTCGATCGAGCGTTCGTACCTGCCTGGGATCGAACCTGAGGTAATTTCCGTGGCAGTCACGAACGTTGCCCACTCGGCCACTCGCGGTACACTGGCCAATACATCTTGGCTTTTGTCGTTTTGAAAGTACTACGCATGGCTGACCATGAATACTCCACATGGCTCTCCATCTTGAAAAACATCTGACCCAGTTAACTGGCCATTACATCTTGGCCTTTGTCGTTTTGAAAGTACTACGCATGGCTGACCGTGAATACTCCACATGCCTTTCCATCTCGAAAAACATCTGACCCAGTTATCTAGCCATTATATGTAGGCCTTTGTCGTTTCGAAAGTACTACGCATGGCTGACCGTGAATACTCCAAATACCCTTCCATCTCGAAAAACATCTGACCCAGTTATCTAGCCATTATATGTAGGCCTTTGTCGTTTCGAAAGTACTACGCATGGCTGACCGTGAATACTCCACATGCCTTTCCATCTCGAAAAACATCTGACCCAGTTATCTAGCCATTATATCTTGGCCTTTGTCGTTTTGAAAGTACTACGCATGGCTGACCGTGAATACTGCACATGCCTTTCCATCTCGAAAAACATCTGACCCAGTTATCTAGCCATTATATCTTGGCCTTTGTCGTTTTGAAAGTACTACGCATGGCTGACCGTGAATACTCCAAATGCCTTTCCATCTCGAAAAACATCTGATCCAGTTATCTAGGCATTATATCTTGGCCTTTGTCGTTTTGAAAGTACTACGCATGGCTGACCGTGAATACTCCAAATGCCTTTCCATCTCGAAAAACATCTGATCCAGTTATCTAGGCATTATATCTTGGCCTTTGTCGTTTTGAAAGTACTACGCAGGGCTGACCGTGAATACTCCACATGCCTTTCCATCTCGAAAAACATCTGACCCAGTTATCTAGCCATTATATCTTGGCCTTTGTCGTTTTGAAAGTACTACGCATGGCTGACCGTGAATACTCCAAATGCCTTTCCATCTCGAAAAACATCTGACCCAGTTATCTAGCCATTATATCTTGGCCTTTGTCGTTTTGAAAGTACTACGCAGGGCTGACCGTGAATACTCCACATGCCTTTCCATCTCGAAAAACATCTGACACAGTTATCTAGCCTTTATATCTTGGCCTTTGTCGTTTTGAAAGTACTACGCAGGGCTGACCGTGAATACTCCACATGCCTTTCCATCTCGAAAAACATCTGACCCAGTTATCTAGCCATTATATCTTGGCCTTTGTCGTTTTGAAAGTACTACGCATGGCTGACCGTGAATACTCCAAATGCCTTTCCATCTCGAAAAACATCTGACCCAGTTATCTAGCCATTATATCTTGGCCTTTGTCGTTTTGAAAGTACTACGCAGGGCTGACCGTGAATACTCCACATGCCTTTCCATCTCGAAAAACATCTGACCCAGTTATCTAGCCATTATATCTTGGCCTTTGTCGTTTTGAAAGTACTACGCATGGCTGACCGTGAATACTACACATGCCTTACCATCTCGAAAAACATCTGACCTAGTTATCTGGCCATTACATCTTATCTGGCTTTTGTCGTTTTGAAAGTACTACCCATGGCTGGCCATGAATACTCCACATGCCTTTCCATCTCGAAAAACATCTGACCCAGTTATCTGGTCATTACATCTTGGCCTTTTTAGTTTTGAAAGTGCTACCCATGGCTGACCGTGAATAATCGACATTCCTTTACGTCTCGAAAAACATCTGACCGAGTTGTCTGGCCATTACATCTTGGCCTTTGTCAAACTCGAAACAAGAATGGACACTCCGTTGCTCTTCTATAAAATAATGGTCACGCCCACTGTGTTAAATGGATTTGAAACTCGTACTAAAATGTACGGATGGGGCAGAATTGTGGCAGCTGTAAGAGGTTCTTACGATTAGTCGACGGCTCTGGAAAAATTAGATTGTGTCAGAAATGAAAGATCGATTTAGGGTTTAACCATTTACAGCTTAAACAATAAAATTGCTGACTACGGTAAAAGATGGTTGAAGCATGTAAAAAAAATCAGAGATGACATACTATTAAAAATTTCATTAATTTACAAAGCAACATGCTAAAGTAGGGCTCTGAGCAATAATGAGACAGCTGGACTAGTGAAGCTGGAGGACAGGTGCTTGTTTAATTGTTGATGATGAAGCAGAATGTTTGCAAAAGTTAAGATTTCGTTAAACAAGAGCTGTATCACCCAACGGAAAGATGTCGGCGAGAAAAACTAGAGAAAAATGAATTACAAACCCGTGGTCATGCGAACAGGAAATGGAAGCTAAATGTATTTTCGGGTCTGATTGACTTCGTTGACAACTCATTTCTTCAACAGGTACATTCCTTCGACATTATATATGCAAACAGTCGATTCCTAAAAAAACGATAAAAATTCAAGAACCACCACATTTAGTATACTATCTCATGGTACTCTCTTAGACAGTACACGGTTTTTGAAAGGGGTCGGGGCCCGGGGTCAAGGGAACCCCATACAAAATTTTCGTAAAATCTACAGTTTTCAATTTAGAACCACCAAATTTGGTATACTATCTCATGGAACTCTAACTTAGACCGCAGACAGGGTATTGAAGTGCAGAACTGTGTTGCAGTTCTTAAGTAAAAAATTGAAATTTCTGATAAACTTTTTATGGGGCTCTTTTTAACCCTGGGCCCGACTCCTTCCAAAAACCATGTACTGTCTAAGTTAGAGTACCATGAGATAGTATACCAAATTTGGTGGTTCTAAATTGAAAATTGTAGATTTTACGAAAATGTGTATAGGGACCCCTTGACCCCGGGCTCCGACCCCTTCAAAAAACCGTGTACGGTCTAAGAGAGTACCATGAGATAGTGTTCCAAATTTGGTGGTTCTGAACTTTTTTCGTTTCTTTAGGAATCTACTGTTTTCATTTTTAGTGTCGACGATATGAGTGTCGACGATATGAGTGTCGACGAAATGAGTTGTCGACGAAATGAGTTGTCGACGAAGTGGCGTCGACGATATGAGTGTCGACGAAATGAGTTGTCGACGAAATGAGTTGTCGACGAAATGAGTTGTCGACGAAGTGGCGTCGACGAATTGATTGTCGACGAAATGAACGAGACCGGTATTTTCCATGGGGAAACTGGAAATGCAGGTATAGCTCAGTAATTAAGAACAAAAACCGCAACGCGATGTGTCACTTAAACATAATTCAGTTCACCAGTGAACCATACTTCAGTACAGTACGCAACCTTCAGCTCTCACTATTACGCTACTGGAGAGAAATGTAGTTAGTGCTTGTCAGAAGAGAGTTCATAATTGGATGTGTGGAAACGGAAATATTTTCAATCAGGAAATCTAGATTTAAACCACCTGAATGTGATAATTCACATAAGAAAAAAATAATTCCAGCTCTCTGGTAAGATAAACAATTTTAGATTTAATTTTGAAACGTAAGAGCTAAAACCTACTCAAACGCATATACGACACCTCACAAAACGAGAAGCTGAAACTACTGTATTTTCTAACATATTCATTTGCCAAACAAAACAACAAACAAGCACAGTGATGTGTTTCTGAAGTGTATGTATGTATCAGAAATAATTGGCAAATTGTGCACCATAGCAATTAGAAATTACCAAAATTTTCACGAAAGTTATAGATAGCTAGCTAAGGGAAAAAAAATAATTTTTCAAACCTGATTTGAAAATGTGAGGATTCTGTGATTACGTAGTGAAAGACGAAGATCGAAGTAGTACTATAAACGCACGTCGTTTTTGAAAAAAAAAAAAAGATTTTAAGGACTTAATTGCACCACCGTGCCTAATTATTTACTTTACAAGTTTTACCTATTCACATATGGACATATGGAGACTGTTTAGTAACTGCGGATTGGTTCTGTTCCACAAGACCGAAATAAAATTGAAATCTAGAATTCTGTTATCCACTCAACTTTACGGCAAATATTTATTCGAACTGAATTTCGTAAGAGCTATCTCAAACTTGTTATTTAGTATGCATTTAGAAGTCTGGAATATTTGCATCAATGATTCAATTTATTCATTTCAATTTATCTTTCTTTCGTTAGTTCCATTCCTTCATGCCATGCTTTTCGGAGTAACAATTTGCAATAACTTTAATGTACGAAAAATACTTTACTCATCTCAAATAAAATCGAATAAAACTGTGTATATCCTTTTGCTTGAACCAGGAAGATATAAATATTATAACACGCAAGCGAAATTCTATAATGATATAAATTAACTTCAGGTAGCAGCGTAGAAAAATTAAGCTTTGAAAGCGCTGGTGGTATGTTGGAGATAAGAGTAGTTATTTTAATTAAAATGCCTATTCCATTGCTTTCTTGCTAAAATGTTTCATTCGTAAAGCTATTTTCACCTGGTAATCTGCTACAAGGATGCTCTCAGGACGGGTGTGTGTTTTATTTCAGTCGTGAACTGCGTGTTGCAGGAAAACACTGATGATTTTGTTTTGAAAGATGTATAGCCTGCAAAAATGTTCCTCCACTTTAGTATATTTCATTTTTTCTTTTGAGATTGCTACGTGAAACAACTCCACTTGCAGCTAATTTATCAAGGTATTATGCTACTCCTTCGCTGAAATGTCATGGATGCGAAATGAAAGTTATACCCAGGACAATTGTCTATTTAATAAAAAAGAAACTAATTACCGAACGTTTTAAGTATCTGGAAGCAGAATGAGAAAAGCTGCTATTGAATGGGCAAATATATCCAGAAGCTCGTGGAACATGACAAAATGAAATATAATATTTCATGAAGTAATACATACGTGGCATTGCACGAAACTATCTCAAAAAGTGGCATTGTTTTAGAAAAAAAAGCGATATACCTATTTTCTAATATTTTTTGCCATGTAAAGAGCTAAAAATAATAGCTGCGATATATAGACTTCATATTTATTCAAAATAGAGGTACATTATTCAGCGAAAATTTGACTTTGAAAATTGTCAAACTACATTTAGTCTTAATGTATATGCAGTTTTAAAGTAGCGCCTAATTCCATGCGTTTCTTGTAATACATCCTTTCATAAAGACTTTCTATTTTTCAGTTGAAGTTCTTTAGAATATTTTTATATTCAGTCTTTGCGAAGTTTAGTTGATGACGCCGCCCGCTGTGGCGCAGTAATCCAAGTTTCTGATCATTTGTCCGAGATGGGTCTGTGTTCGAATCCAGATGAGTCATGAATGTTGTGTTTGTCTTACGACGCTGACTCTCTTCCTTTCTTAAAAACCAGTGGCCCTAAATTAGGGACGGGCGACGGCTTATAGCACGCTGAGTTGCACACGGTGATCGTTAACCCTACAATAATAAAAAAAAAGTCTATGGTGACAGAACATTTTCTGAGGTTAGCCCTTCATTACGTATACTACTTTTACAAGAGTACCCCTCGTGATGTATATCGGACGACATTCTTTGTAAGATATTTGCATTCTACAACATTAATTTTTGTTGTATTTCAGCTTTTTCTGATATTAGACGGTTATGCTACAGTTAGTGCTGTAAATCACCTATTCCGAAGAATAAAAGTTACTTGTTTAAACCTTCGAAACAACTGTTTTTTGCTATTTCACTGCATGAACCTTGAAGTCTTAGTCATAATAGTGATTCATGAAATCTACATGTGCAAAATATTCCTTTTTTATTTTATTTTTTTATATTCTACAGTTTCTTTCATTTGCTACTTTAAGTGATCTTCTTGCATCAAGTTTTCCCCGAAATCATTGTGCGTGTTAGATTATTTTAACTGTTGGAGTCACAACCAGTGGATTTGAAAGGGATGTACAGATCGATATTAATCAAGAACACATTTCCTCTGTATTCACTTTTAAATTGGAGCACATAATCAAGAAAAACAGAACAACCAAATACATATTCTCCAACAAAACCTAAATCATTTTTGATTTTTTTTGTGTGTGTGTAAAAATAATAGGGGATCAATACCTTTCAAGATCTGGGAGAACAACATTTCTGAACGGTAGAAGAAATGCTTTTGAGTTCACGAAAATAATAAACACTCTAAATATTTGATCTCACACACCTGCATGATCAATTGAATCTTGCGATAGTCATGCAAATAGAAACTTTAAAAATCAGAGTTTTGGAATGGAAAGTGAATAGAATACCTCCAGAACGCGGATTCTAGTGAACTAATAACTGCTCAAAGAACGCAAAAACGCTTTTGTGAAAAGAAGAACGTTTTTTTTTACAGCTGATTAATGTGTGAATAATGTTGGAAAGGATACAAAAGTTGAACCTGTTACTTCGGCCAATGCTGAAAATGACCAAAATGCTAATGAGATGTTTAGCTGATTATATTAAAAATTTAAATGTGAAGCTGTTCTGCAAAGCATATGTTTAAATTCCAATGTGCACCAAGTGTGCAACGAAGTTTAAGTAGCGATGGACGTCTTAATTTTTTTAAACTTCAATAACTGGACCCAGCGTTTCCCAGCAGAACATTGCCCTAAGCATTACTCTTCTTCCACCGGTCTGTTTCACTTCTGCGGTGCGACACTTCCCAAGGTAAACGACGTATATGCACCCAGCCATCCACTAAGTGTAACAGGAAGCAAGATTCATCGGACCAGAAGACATTCCTGCAATAAATCAAGTCCACGTTTGATACTTGCGTGCCCATTGTACGTGCTTTAGACTGTGAACTAGGGTTAGCATGGCCGCCCCGGTGGCGCAGTGGTCTAAGGCGTCGGCCTCTGATCATTCGTCCGTAAGGGGTCCGGGTTCCAATCCCGGTCAGGCATGGATGTTGTGTTTGTCTTACGGCACTGGCTCTCTCCCTTCCCTGGAACCAGTGACCCTAAATTAGGGACGGGCGACCGCTTATAGCCCATTGAGTTGCTCACGGTGGTCGTTAAACCTCCACTAAAAAAAAAAAAAAAAAAAAGGGTTAGCATGACCATTAGGAGAAGCGTGCTGCTCATCTAGTCCCATTTTCAGCAGGATTGTTGCTCCCATCATCAGCATGCAGATTACTGGCTAGCTGAGCCCCAGTAATCGTTCTGTTGGCTCGCACCATACGTGACACCCTTTTCTCACCTCTAGCATCGATGAACTGTTGTAGGTTCATATCCTGCCGGCGGTTCGGGGTCTCACCCACCTATTGGATCATTTCTTGAAAATACTAACCACAAGTGATTGATGACTGTGACTACCCCTTTTTGAAAATGCTCTGACCCACTCGTCTGGACTCAACAATTTGGCCTTTGTGAAACTCGCTTTAGTCCGCTGCGTCTCCCATCGGAAGAACAGCAACAACCCTTATTAAGAAAGCTCAGGATCAGATGTTATGTATAAAGTTTCATGATGCTAACACGCGTCGTAGTAGTACCCACAGTTGCTTTAATTTGCATAAAGACGCTATGGTCATAATTATTCTATTTTTGGAGTATGTTACAATGAATGGTATGTTAATTCAACGTGTGTAGTTCTTCATTTTGAATCAAATAAGTTTAAAATTTCCTGTACTAGTTCTCCTTCTTCTACCCTTTTGATTTTCTTCAATGATATGATCATCAGTCTTACAGAAAACTGCTTTTGTGGCACAGTCTGGTTATTAAAATTTCCAAATTACTATTGTCACGTACTACAAAGCTGAAAACACGTGACAAGATGACAAATCTGTAGCGAGACATTGTGTTTTCCCACTATTCAAAATCCTTCTTCGTTGTGTTTTCCCACTATTCAGAATCCTTTCTTCCTTCTTCCCTTGACGCTTTCATATTAAATCCCCTTCTTGGAAACAGTTAGAAATGAAAATGCTTATCACACTTTTCCAGACATATAAACTAGTGAGGGTAGTTAATGTTAGAAATCATTTCTTACTCTCTTTTCTTCTTTTTCCATATAATTTCTCGTAGACGACGGGCCTGCGTGCCTCCGATGCTTTCATTGAATCCACAATAGTTTTTCTCATGTTATTTCGTTAATGTCTTTTAAAATTCTTGTTTCTCTCCTGTTGGAAAATCGAAATCTTTTCTGGAGACTAGAAAATATCTGGTTTGTAGTGTCAAATATCGTAAAGAATAATTATTTCTTAATATTTCTACATGCGCTAAACAACTGTATGGCACCAGCCAGACGTTTTGTTTTCTGTAATTCCTTATCGAATTTTAAGAATAAAAATTCAATGTATATATAAAATTTCCACTAGAATACGAGATGCGATAAAACCCGAGCCAATCTATCGCCATTGTGACACCGTCCTGTTGTACATCTGCTGCGACAAAAAAGAATCGCAGGTGAACGTGATTTCTTCTTTGGTTTCACTATATTTTCATATAACTCGCTTTCATTGCATTTTCTTCCAAGCACAGCGTTAGGGCGATTGTCGCTATTATCATTTAATTGGGTTCATGCCACTGCAGTTTAAAACCAAGCAGTTAAAACAGATAGAATTTTCGCTTAGCTACTCCTTAATTTTTTTAATTCCTGTGTTAATTGTATTTTCTCCCAGCATATTTTAAGAAAAGAGATTACGATATATAATTAATGATGCAATTGAATTAATTCTGCAATTTTCAAGTGTAGTCAATCTTTTATTTTATCATATTTAACGAAATCTCTCTATTTCATATAAACGCATTATTAGGTGTCTCCAAGTTAAAAGTGAGTTTAAAGCATTCTTTTTTTTTTTGAGACAAAACATTTTAAATTAAGAAATACTACTGAATTTTACAGTACATAAAAAAGCATTTTATTACCCAGCATATTAAAAATTCAGTAAATTAAACATCGCTCATTGTCATTCAGTGGAATAAACTGAGCGGTAATAGCTTTATAGAAAAGCAAGCGATGAAAAAAAATTCTGAGTGATACTTTCAAAATGAACAAATATCACCGTTTACTTTTCGGAATAAAATGTTTTTATAAATAAAATATCTTCCGTTCTACCCTGTCATATCGTTAAATATGTGTCACTCCGCGTATTTATAGAGATGAAAGTAAAAAAAAATATCGCCGTTTACTTAGTCGTGAAGATTTCTTTCAACACCCTTACATCGACCACAAATGCTGTTCACCGCATCAAAGGCATTCCGGTGATACTCTCATCAGAATCAACACGAGCATTTGTTGGCAAAAAGGGGGTTGTTTCTCATATGTCACTGTTACTTGACGTATTCCTTCCATTTACGACCTTTCAAAACTAACGTCAAGCCGGGGAAGAACCCAGTGCATCGTAAAAAATAGTGGACATTATCTTTTACGAAAGTCGCACTGAAAGCTGCTGACATTTATTACTCGGATGCTGCTTCCAAGAAGTTCCTTTACTACACCGAAATGTCTGTCTTCATTTCTGGGATTACGGGAGATGAGATGATGCCGCTGCAAATGCGAGCTGATCTGGGGAGCAGAGTGAGAGAGAGATATTATTTTTACGCATATATTTTTCCTTTCATTTCGAGGCAATGAAGCTTTGCAGGGCAGATCACCTTAGAAAAGGTTCACATATTAACGCAATTGAGCCAATATTCCTTCGCGAAATTTGATATATTTGCACTTTCGAGAAATCTTTTTACTAAAGTCGTAACTGATACAAGTACTAAAATAATTAAAAATGCAAATCAAATTCTGATTCGTATTTTTGCTTTATTGCGAAATGATTTAAACAGACAAACAATAAGCAAACATATACTTTAGCTCTTTTTTCCGCATTTCTCCCTAAAGGAGTGATAAACTGATATAAAATTAGAATTTGTAATTTTAAGTAATGTACAAATTTTGAAGATGACAATACGATTTTTGGTGTAAATGTGACAAGGATGGTAAGTCAGATAATATCCGAAAACTTGAAAATTTCATCATCCTGGAGCGGGACATGAACCGTCTCCTAGATAGCGGCCGGGTATGCTAACCACTACACCACCCAGAATCCTGTATGTATATAACCATTACAAGATTCGCTAGTCTAAGCAACCGGCATTCATGCTTAGCGAATCTGGAGGTTAAGAATCTTATCCCGTGATTTCCCGGTTGCTTCGACTAGCGAATGCTGTGATGGTTATATTTTAATTTATGGGAAACTTGAGATTTTTGTCGTTCCGGATGGTGTAGTGGTTAGCATACCCGGGCGCTATCTGGGAGTTCCGCTCCAGGACAATGCAATTTTCAAGTTTTCGGATATAATCTGACTTACCATCCTTGTCACATTTACAGCAAAAATCGGATTGTCATCTTCAAACCCGTATTTCGTTCATCATTTAAGTGATGTAGATAACATGTTTGCATGCATGTTATTCAAAAATGCTAAACCGATGGGCATAAATATCAGCCTTCGAAACGTAAAATCAGATTTCCTGTATAGGGCAATGAATTTGATAGATGGTTTATATTCTCTTTTATATTTGCAGTTAAAAACTATAGTTTAATAAACGTTCCCTGATGTTTACAAATGAATAACGGATAGCCTGATCCACACCTTTGAACTTTGAACTGCGGTGCAATTAATCCTTACGGCATCCTATTTCAATGAAAATTACACTACTTCGTTAATTGGTAAGAGATTCATTCAGTGCATGTCGTGGCCAAAAGGGGAAAATATAAAGAATCAAAAATAACTGATATCTAAAGTTTATAATTTCTATTCCACATTTCATCCTGCACTCATCAATGCTTTTGTGAATGTTATACGCATTGAGAATTTGTAATGGCGTCTCTTGTGTCTGAGCCACTGTTTAACGATATATATATATATATATATATCATCACCATCATCATCATTGTCAACCATTATCAATCCACTGCTGGACGAAGGTCTCCCCAAGTTTCCTCCACAACGGTCTGTCTTGTGCCAGTCTCCTCCATGTCACTCCCGCATATTTACAAATTTCATCCACCCATCTAACATGTGGTCTTTTTCTGGGTCTTTTCCTGTCCCTTGGAATCCAATCTAAAATTTCGGCTGTCCATCTATGGTCTGTCCTTCTGGCAGTATGTCCAGCCCATTGCCATTTCAGGGATTTAACCCTGATCATGATGTCTTCCACTCTCGTCATTTTTCGGATCCACGAGTTTCTCTTCTTATCTCTCCTGGTTATACCAAGCATGCACCTCTCCATGCTTCTTTGAGTTGTCTGCAGTCTTTGTATGTCTCTTTTAGTTAAGGTCCACGTCTCTGCACCATACGTAAGCACTGGAAGGATGCATTGATCAAACACTTTTCTTTTAAGACATAATGGCATATTGCTCTTGAAAATTATGCTGTTTCTTCCAAACGCTCTCCAGGCAAGTTTTGTACGCCGATTAATTTCTTCATCAATGTGACCCTCACTTGATATCTGCTGTCCAAGATAAACATACGTATCTGTTATCTCCAGTTTTTCTCCATCAATCGATAAATCTTCATTTCTTGTAAAAGCATTGAACATCACTTTTGTCTTCTGAAAGTTCATTTTTAATCCCACTTCTTTACTCTTGTCAGCAAGTTCCTGGATCATACTCTGCAGCTCTGATGGGGTAGTTGCAAAAATGACTACGTCATCAGCAAAACGAAGGGGGGTTAGATAATCTCCATTAATCTTTATCCCTTTGTTTTCCCAGTTCAGTGATTGAAAGACATTTTCCAATGTGGCATTAAAGAGCTTCGGAGATATGGTGTCACCTTGTCTCACTCCCTTTCCAATTTTTATGTGTGTTGTATTTTCAAACAGCCGAATCTTTGCACTTGCATTTTCATAGATGTTATTAATAATATTAATGTATGCATCTTCAATACCGCAGGATTTCAGAGCCGTGGTAACTGTTGAATGTTTCACCAAATCAAAGGCTTTTTCATAATCGATAAAAGCCATGCACAATGTCGTCCTGAATCCAGCTTGTTCTCTCGGTTGAGCCATGTCCAGTGTTACCTTCAAGCGGTGTGAAAGAACTTTAGTGAAGATTTTATAAACCACTGATAGGAGGCTGATAGGTCTGTAGTTCCTGAGATCCTCAATGTCACCTTTTTTATGTAGCAGGATCATTGTAGCATTGTTCCAATCCTCAGGAATCTTCCCTTCATTAAGGCATCGAGTGAAAATTTGGGCGAGTACTGTTTCGATTTCTCCACTTGCTTCTTGTATGATGTCTATAGTAATTCCATCTTCTCCTGGAGCTTTCCCCCGCTTCATGTTCTTGATTGCATGAGCAACTTCTGCTGGGAGGACTGGAAGAACTCTGGTACCTTTCATGATGTCTGGAGTGCATGTATCATCCCTTTCATATAAGTTGGAGTAGAAATCTTTCACTCTTGTCAAAATTTCGCCTCTATTTCTTGTTATAGAACCATCTTCTTTTCTCAGAGCCATAATCTGTTTTCTTCCCTTACTGAGATGTCCCTTTGCTATCTTAAGGCTTTGGTTGTTTTCAATTGCTTTCCTCACTAGCTCACAGTTGAATTTCCTTACGTCTTCAGTGATACTTTTTCGTGTTGTCTTGCATAGCTCTATATATTCCACTTTGGAAGTCACATCTTCTTTAGTTGTCCTCATCTCTCTTCTTTTTTGCATCAACATTTTGGTTTTTCCTGATAATTTGTTCATATGCAACTTGTTCTTAGACCCAGCTAATTTTGTTGCTATACGCATTGAGAATTTGTAATGGCGTTCACTCCTGCTTGAGCCACTGTTTACGCACAAGGACTACAGAAGACAAACAAAGCAGAACCGTTATAATGACAATGAACACAGTAATATTTAATGTCATGTCATGTGGACATGCAATCCATGGCCGAAATATTATTCTGTTCAAAAAGAGCATTGAAATATGCGCTTCAGAATTAAAGACGGTTTATTTTAACAAATAACGCAGAAATTTTTCGAAATGCTTTCGGCAACATGCTTTTCAAAACGGACCAAAGAGAAAAAGAAAATGTTGAGTTTGCCCATTCTCAATTCTTCGAGACATTTCCCTTAAGGAATGCCGTTAAAGCTAGAATATCTGAGAGTTATAAGGTAAAAGTTCGGTGAAATCTCATGTACCGGATTTCTGATAACTGGATCACTTGCGACTTTGGTGCAAGTGTTAAAAAAAAAAAAAACGAACGTAGAATATATGATTGCCACCACTTTCCGAAACAGTGTCCTATCATTAATAATTCGCTCCAACAATTTCCTTGCTTATGTTTAAATAAATTTCATACTCAAAATGCACGAAACTTGTAACTAAGTTATGAAAAATTCAATTGTGTTTAACGGAACAACAGCATCTCAACAAATGAACATTTCACTTTACGTTATCTCAAATGACACCATGACTTTGAATCTGACTCGTTCCACCTCATGAGATTTCAGTATCAGATAAACAAAAATAGTGAGGTACTGCTTTCCGCCCCCTGGCTGAACAAATATTGAAAACAACGGATGCAGTATTAAGTGTTTTATTGGACGCAGACTCGTGAATAAGAAAAAGGCTGTTCCAGAAATTACTTCTTAATATGACTTCTGGTCCACGACGTGCACTTCTCAGCATATATCTCGAAATTTCTATCTTCAAACCGTATATATTAACTACTAGCTTATCGACAGCTCAAAGATTTCCTGTGTGTTTGCATGGCAATGAATTAGTTGCATTGTTTGAGTTACCTATACCCGATTGACAAAAAAAGATTGATTTTTCAAATGGAAATTGTTATATCACATCACATCACGTCACGTCACGTCACATTTTTGTCAAATAACTTATGACTTTTGCAACTCTTGAAAACGAATCCTTAAAAATGTTCAGAAGTCAAGCGGTCTAATGAGATAAATTTTATGTTGTCGAGGGAACGACAGTTAACGTCATAGGTATCGCGTAGCAAAAATAATGGAAAATATAAAACCGAAATACTAGATTCTTATAACATTGTATAATTATTCTCGTCTGTATATTAGACACAGAGACATAATTTTTTTCACAAATTCTGTATTCGAAACTACCTCTTATTTTGTTAGACGACGGACATGCAGGTGCCTAGAATGAGGTGCCTAGAATCGCGATTCTTGTAGTCGGTAAAATTGTTTTACCGACTACAAGAATCGCGATTAAATACCGATAATTGTGTCGGTATTTTAATTCCGTAAATGTAGAGCAGCACGTAACAATAAAAAATGGTGTAGACTAATAGAAGTGGCACAAAACTTTAAGATAGCTGAATCCACGTAGAGAACAACGTGCTTAGCAAATTATATTCTTATCGCTTTGATGGGAAGTAAAATACGTTTAAAGGCTAAAGTATTTTAAACTATTCCAAAGATAAAGATACAGAGAAGCACTTTCAATAGCGCATGGATTGAAGTGTGATTATCTCTCGGAGATGGCATAATAGAGATAATGAAGAAGATCCACATTCGCATTTTTCTCAGCGAACAAACTCTCTAAGAGTTCACGATTTCAAAGAATTCCAAAGTCTTCATATTGATCATTATGCGGAAGGCTTGAGAAACTTTCAATGGCTATTCAGAAGTAGTTCAAAAACTGTATAGCACTTAGCAGTTTAAATTAGTCTCTTTTTACTTTTCTTCGCTACAGATGTTCTCGTTTTGGATATCCATTTAAAATGCAGTTTCCTCGTGTAATGAAGATTTGGGTTGTTAAGCGTACTTCAAATTCCATGATAAAGGCGAATTCATTTAATTCTTGGACAGATATCGCAGAATAAAGCTATTACGAAGGTTTCTTTTCAGATCCTTAATGATATAGTGCTCATAAATAAACCAGTATTACTTTATGTTCATAATATTGTTTTGTATAGAAAAGATGGGGATATAGATATAAATACGCAAATGACTGTTGTGCGCGACGTTAGTCTCTTTTTAAGGCAAATGAAAGTACTGGCAGCATTTTACAACGTACATATTCAGTCTAAGAAATTTTGTAAAAAATTTTCCTCTTCGTAAATAGTATTTTAATAATATTCCCGTCTTCACGGACCAATTCACTCAGGTCTTCAGGAACTATTTAAATCATACTCTATATGAATTAAATTGTTCAGTGAAAAGAACATGCAGGCTAAAATTGCTTGAGTGAGTTTTTTTTTATTGTTTTTGTTTATTGCGGTTATAGAACAAAGTTGTGGCAATCTTTGGAGTTACGAAAAAAAAAATTACCACCAGAGTGGTGCAGTTGGCTGAACGCAAGCTACATGGGGGGTGTGTGTTTGGAGGTGTTAAGTGACTCTTGCCTTCCCAGTGGTCTAAGCGGTGGCTTACGATTATTCGTACGAGAAGAGTCTGGGTTCGAATCCCGCTGCGGCATGGATGTTGTGTTTGTCTTATGGTACTGGCTCTCTCCCTTTATTGGAAAAAGAAGCCCTAAGTTAGGGACGTGCGACTGCTTATAGCCTGTTTAGTTTCTCACGGTGGTAGTTAAACCTTAGGTCAAAATAAATAAATAAAATAAAATAAGTGACTGCTTAGGGTTCCAACCCGCTGTCGGCCATCCAATCAGTTGTTTTCCAGCATTTTCCAAATGCAACTGGAATGCGCGGATGGAACCCCAAATGGGAAACTGCAAGTGTGGAGTTTATAACGAAGTAAATTTCTGCGCCATTTTTGTCCAGGCCGGGCCTCGAACCCGGGTTCCCTTCATTCCGGAATAAGTCAATCTACCAATTGAGCTACGCAGACGTTCGTTATCGCTTCTATCTGCCTTTATACCGTGTGCGTCGTGCTGGCAGGTACGTCACAAATTTTTCTCTCGATTGGCGCTTCACGAGGATTGCGCAACGTGAGATCATCTCATTGTAATCCGCATTCCTCAGGATATTAGACAAGATTGCTTTCCCAAGTTCACTGTGATGAATCACCTCTTTCGCTTTTTGGGCATGGTTCCTGTGGAACAACAGAAATTTGTTTAATTTGTTAAAACAGCGTTGGCACGCTATAAGAACATGATGGAAAATCGAATCATTCCATGTTATCGGGCTTTTCTTAACAACAGTGGTAGTGCAAATAAAAAAAACGGAGTACATCAGCAAGTTTTACATTTTTTTTTCTATTCTGAACAGAAACAAACGATCTCGGTTATGAAGGGCTGAATGTGTATTGGGAAATTTATCTGAACTTGTTGCGATTTGAGAGATATCTGTCAAGGCAGACATAAGCTTCCCATCATCGTACACCACATGAAAGCAAGCAATGTTCATTGCACACAAGAGCTTAGACAACGGCACGATAAACCATTAACCTGTACTTATAACAATAAACCAGCGGATAAAACTCTGAGCCTAAGGTGGTTCCACCTAAAATATCTGCCTTATGTTTCCAATAGTAAAATTTCTTTTCATATTTCCTTCGCAACTAACGTATTTCCAAGGATGAAAATTTGCACATCGATAAAATTAACCTTACGTTATAGCATGGGATACCTAATACTAGCTAAAACAAAACCATAATTCTATTAAAAACCAATCATTTTTCTTTGAGTAATGTTCAGACTGTTAATAGATAGCGTAACCTGTGCATTGATGACGTCAGTATAAAAACAAATGTTGGATTGATTAATTCTGGTTATGTTTTAGCAAGCATTAAGTATCCCATGCTATAACGTAAAGTTAGTTTTATCCAAGTACAAATATTCGTCATTGGGAATACATTAATTGCGAAGAAAATATGTACAGAAGTTTTACCATTGGAAACTAAAGGCAGAGATTTTAGAAGGAACCACCTTAAGAGTGAGATAGTATCTACAGCTCACTCACTACAACACGACTTGGACATACACTACAGCTTGTGAAAATTGCAATACCATGAAGGGCTCCGCGTGTTAGCTTGAAACTTAAAGTGTATGTACAACAGGTTAGGACACGCAAATGGTTAAAATGCCATTGAAAATGAGCATGAGGTTTCGCAGCAGCACCCTCTGAACTGTACAGTTTGTGGTTTAATATGCAGGCTCAACCGAGATGTTGCAATCAGTGAAAGAACGACACTGAGTCAAGAGGTGTTCCTTGTCTAGCTACGCCGAAGAAATTCACATTATGAATACCTGACGGGCGGACTTTAAGCGAGGAATGATTGGTTAGGATTACACAAGTTGGGTTTTCCTACCGCGAAATCGCTACTCGTAGGGAAAGAAACACCAGTACAGTGATGCAGACTTGGCCTCTGTGAACAGGTGAAGAGCGGATGCACAGAAATCTGTGAAATGGACCGCAAAATCTCACGACTGCACGGAATGACAGATACCTCAAACGCATGGCAGTGATAGATCGCACAGTGACATAACTGTGGTTCACTGTCACAGGTCAGGCTTTGTCCTCCAGGATAGTTTGAACTCGAGTATTTAACGCTGAACTGGCTACTAACATCCCATTGCTGCGCATTCGTTTGACTCTCAACCACATACGCTCCAGACAGTAGTGAGGTCTCGAACACAGACTTTGTTGCGCTGATTGGCAACAGGTCGTGTTTTCTGACCAATCACGACTCACCTTGATGCACCTTTACGTCGTATACGTGCTCCAAGACATCGTGGTGAACGGCACTGTGAAGATTGATACTGCAGGATCATACCGCCACAACAGGTTCGGGTCGCCATTGGGTTCAATTCGAAGAAACACTCAACAGCCACCCATAAATGTGGGATGTTTTATAGCTGAGGTGTGATACCTTTCTTTCAGACTTGTCCTTGAGCTATATTCCAACTGGAAAATGTTCGGCCACGTGTTGCTCGAAATATCGAAAACCTATTCCATGAATGGCAGATAGTGGTTCTTTCCTGACCTGCGCATTCGCCGGATATCTCTTCGTTGCTACATGTCGGGTATCTCGTAGCTAAGCGACTGACCCCTCAAGCGTATCTGCTAATCACAACAAATGAACTCTGGTCTCATATAGGAACAGTCTGTCAGGCTATTCACTACGACGATGTCAAATACCTCTTCCATTCAAAACCACACCACCGGCATAGCGCAGCTGGTTAAGTTGCTATGCTCTGTTTGCGAGGCGGACGTTTCTAACGGGAGTTGGAATCCAGGTCTTACCGGACATCTAGTCTACGATTTTTCAGGGTTTTCCGTAGACACCCTGTGTTTAGCGACCCGAATGTGTGAAATCCCTGTGAAATCAGCTGCTGACGCAGTTTGTCTATTACCCGCATGCAGCAGATGAATATAACAAACCAATTCTCGGAAATTTCGGCGGATACGCTGCGATTGGTCGTCGTAGTTCACTACGTGGAAAAATTGATTTCTTAATAAAGTTGCTTAAACGGACTTTCCATATTCTCTGCAAGATTTTTTTTTTTTTTTTTGCAACTTTCACTTTTCCAAAACCACTCTGTATTTCTGCAGGGCCTAGCATCAAATTTTTCTGCTGTGTGACTGACCTCACGAGGGTAGCATCTGCTTTGAACTTCAGAGTGATATCTTTCACGTGCACAATAATTTTTACCACGGTGATTTTCCATCAGTTGGGTACTTTATTTTTCTTATAACATTTTATAATTAGAACTAATTTTACTAATGTATAGTATTTTTGCTGCAGATTTGTTAAATTTCAAATTCATATTCCACGTGAAAAATATCTCATCATAATTTCGGAGGAAATGAAAGAGAACATAATTTTTCTATCGGTCATGCAGTGATTGCCAAGCTGATTTGTTGATAACACTGAACAACAATGGTTTTTGTTGCAAAGCAAACTTAAACGGTTTAATGTGCATTTACGGGTGTTGAAACCAAATATGAAGTCACAATTGCTCCACTGAGCTCTAACTTCGTGTAATGGAACTCTATATTGGGATGAATGTTGTATTACTTTAAGGAACTTCCCTATGTTTCCCAAAAGAGACATCTGTCTGCAATCATGATAGCTATGTCTCTGACAGTAGACATACTGGTGCCATTACTTCCTGTTGTGCAATTCCTTCTGTAAAGGGGGCACAAAGCACAAATTTTGTAATTTGAATGCATGTAATCGGTAGAGAAGAACGTGCATTTTCTCGCGGTTTTAAAAGTATTGTGGATTGTGTAAAGTACACGGTAAATAATGTCGCGTACTTGTGCGAACAATCCAAACAGTTTATTCTGCATTTGTGGACAATTATACTTTAAAGTCTGAAAGGCGACATTTCAAACCGCTGATTAAAAAATCGTATGCACTTTATTTCCAGTGCAAAATGGGTGATGATGATAAATCATGGGAGTCTCACGTTTGTTGTAATTCATGTGTAACTTTGTTGACTGGCTGGTTGAAGGGATCACGTCAAATGCCATTTGAATATTTGGAGAGAACCAAAAGACCACCCAACAGACTGTTACGTCTGCATCAGTAAGATATCTGGAATTACAGCTAAGACACGATTTAGTATCCCAGTATTCCTTCGGCCATAAGATCTAAGCTAAGACACGATTTAGTATCCCAGTATTCCTTCGGCCATAAGATCTAAGCTAAGACACGATTTAGTATCCCAGTATTCCTTCGGCCATAAGATCTAAGCTAAGACACGATTTAGTATCCCAGTATTTCTTCGGCCATAAGATCTGTTCCTCATGGTCCAGATCTTCCTGTTCCTGTACCTCCACAGTCATGGAGTTTAGATGAGAGTAAAACTGGAGAAATAAATTTTCACAGCGAAGAAGATATTGAAGTACAACAAGACCCTTGATTTTTCGGAAGGTTTTGTGCCTAACCTTATAAGTCAGGAAGAATTAAATGATCTTGGTCGTGACCTTCATGTAGCAAAACGCCAGGTGAAATTTTTTTCTTCAAGACTGAAGGGATGGAATCTTTTACAACCAAGTACAAATGTATACAATTTTCGTCGACGACAGCAAGAGTTGGAACACCTATTTTCGAAGAGTGGTCATCTTGTGTACTGCAATGATATAGACGTATTTTTTGAAGACTTAGGATGGCAACATAAACCTGAAGAATGGAAACTTTTTATAGATTTCTCAAAAATAAGCTTAAAATATGTCCTTCTTCATAACTGAAGCATGTATCCGTCAGTACCTATTGCATATGCTGCATACATGAAAGAAACATATGCAAATATGAAACTGTTTATTCAAAGTAAAGTATACAATAAACTATCATGGAATATTTCCTCTGTGGATGGAACAGTTCGATCAGAAATTCTCATTAATTAAAAAGACCTGGTCTGCAAGAGAGTCCTTAATTCCATGTAATAAATATGTTGTTGCTGTGCCTTTAGGTAGTCCTGAGAACGTGTACTTACTACCGCTTCACATCAAACTGGGTTTCATAAAAACATTTGTAAAGGCATTGAATAAAGAAACCTTTCGTTATTGAATGGAGAAGCCTTTCGTTTTCTAAAGAACAAGTTCCCTAAACTATCTGAAGCCAAAATTGAAAAAGACATTTTTATTGTTCCACTTATAAGGAAACTTATGCGTGATTTTGCATTTGAAGACACTTTGGATGAGACTGAAGCTGCTACATGGAAGTCCTGTAAAGATGTGGTACTGAACGTTTTAGGTAACCGGAAGGCAGAAAATTATAAAGAACGGGTTACTAAGCTTCAAGAATACTATAAGAACATGGGATGCAATATGACCCTTAAAATACATTTCCATCAATCGCATCTGGACTTTTTCCCACAGAACTTAGTAGCTGTAAGTGATGAGCACGAATAACGTTTTCATCAGGATATATGCACCGTAGAAACCCGCTATAAAGGGAAATGAAGCCCTAAAATGCTAGTTGTCGTCAGCATGACAAATGCTGTATGATTCGGCATATGCAAGCTTTGCAACAAACAAAAAGTTAATTTTTTTGTTCAGTGTAATTTTTTGTAGCAGATGGTATTGGTTGAAATGTGTATACATGATTGTTGAAAATGTGTATAGAGGAATTCAAATTAATTTTGGAAATAAAATTCAGCCAAATGGAAACGTAAGAATAATGAAAAACGTAAAAGCCCGTGATAACACTAAGAAGTATGATATTGTGAATCTTTTTTCAACATTTTTGCGCGTCCTTAACGTATTGGTGGTCATACACGTTCAACAACACCAGTGGTCTCGCGTGAGACGTTTTCTCATTCTACCCATTTCCGCTGTTTTAAATAGTACAATAGCACTTCAGGGTGCTTTCTTTGCAAGAAATATACTCAATATGTAGAGTTATAAGTCAAATAAGGTGAGTAACGCACTCGCATAATTTCGTTATCTATAAAAATATGAAACAGAAAAGCCAGTGGTCGCTTAATGAGAGAAGCTCTCACGTGACGCAAACGACAGCATGCCGGTTGATGAAAGAAATGCTCACACAAAGCACACAACAGCAACGCGTAGATTGTTAGAAAGTCAAAAACGTGCTAATCCTAATCGGTACTGATAACACATACTTGAGAAGAATCTGAAAGTCAGTTAGAGCTGCAATGGTACCTCAGAGTCACTTTCAGACAAATGCTGCTGTTTCTATGCAAAGCGTGAGAAAAATGCTCATAGCAAGACCAACGGCGGGTTTTCATAGTTAGGTTTTGTTTGCCATCAGTAGTCCTAATCGAGAACGTGAACAAACAAATCTTGAATAATACGTGGTCTGAGATTAGGTGTTATTATCTAGTATATGAGGAAGCGAAATAATGATTTGAGTATTTCAGATTTGAAAGATCCTACGAGCAAACTCAGTAGATTGCTTAGGGTACAGTAATTTCAGAAATAGTAAGGCATTAAATGTGACTCATACTATGTTGTAGGATTTTTGGATAAAGCAGCCTTTTTGTTTTTGGTTGTAACCGAGATGTTTTAGCAGGGCTCCTTAGAATATTCACGTTCAGATGGACAACAAGCACTCCCGTTTCCTTATCCAGACAAAACAGGTAAAACAAACGATCAGACACCACATTTTCCCTTCATTTTAAAAAATCGCATGGCAGGAAAGCTGTTTCTTTCGCGGGAAAGAACGAATCCAAAAACTTCAGATAGCACGTCCTTGTAAAAGTTTCATCTTCCACTTCAGCAGGGAAACAGAACATTCAGAAGAATGTGATCCCCATAAAGAAAAGTTCACAGAGAACAACGACCGGCGTGCGCTTACACACACACGCACACACACACACACACACGAACTCAGAGAAAGAAATGTTTACAGCGAAGGTTATGCTGGAAGAGAACTGCAAGGTGAAGATCCGTTCTAAAGGATAATAAGATAGTCCTTGTATCTTATCTCTCTTGCTTCATCTTCTCCCTTTGTTTACTTTCACCTTCATCTTCAGAGCATTTTATACATGAGGAGGGATGCTCCGAGCACGGTATACATACATTATTCATCCTACGGCACTTTCTCGTATCACCGCTGTTATTTTGGCAACCATGAATAATGTTTGCTACCGGCACGAAGAAAACAGTAAAAAATAAACAAACTGCGTATCTGCGTTATGAACACTAGAAGATCCATCATCTGAAAGATTGTAATTATAGCTCTGAGTTTTGATATCATTTCTTATTTACGGTCCAATAGGTGGTTTGCCCTTAGTAATCACTGCAGCAAGCCACTGTTAGTAATAACTTTCTCAACAGTAGCTGTAAGGTGTCTCCTGTTTCAGGTGTAAAATACTTTATGCCTACCTCGTAACAATTGGAGGTGTTTCTTGATACACATTCTTGTGCATAACCAAATATCCAAACTAAAGAGAAAATTAAAAAAATTGGAAATATCTTCTTTCCTGGTATTCGTTTAAATATTTTGTAGTCTTATTTTAACATATATCCAATGTAAGGGGAAATCAGGAAATTTGGAATTATCTGATTTTCTGCTATTCGTTTAAATACTTTACAGTCCTATTTTGGTATATAAGTGCAGCCATATGTGTAATTGTTTGTTTCATTTAATATGCTGATATTTCATCCTTTCTTCATTGTTACACTTCGTCAGGAAAATGTCTCATGTGCTGAATTGCACTCCAAATTACCAATAAACTATGCGAAAGGTCAAATTGTACTTCTTTTGTGAAGTTGCTTACCACTATTACAAGATATATCTGGTATCTTGTAAATGTAGTCGATGTATGTAGACTCAGAATTTCATTTCTTTCGCATACCTGCGGAACTGAAAAAAAAATTCTAGTGCACATGAGATGGAGATTCAAAAAGTGTTAATATATTTTCATTATTCTGCCACAAATATTTATCTAACCGGAACATACAAACTACAATTCTGTATGAAATGGCAATACTTCCACCACAAGAAAATGTTTTCGAATATATCCACTGCAGATGTACATGCCGAGATGGAAGAGGCCGTCTGAAGACTGACAAGTGCGCAAGAAACTTGCCGAAACACCCATTCAGCAGTGGATTGAAGATGGTTGACGAAGAATTGTATATATACTATATCATCATGAACAACAACATTAACATCATCATCAACCATTATTAATCCACTGCTGGATGAACATCTCCCCGGGTTTCTTCCACACTGGTCTATTTTTCGCAAGCGTCCATATCACTCACGCATGCTTTAGAATTCCGTCCACTCATTTCCCATGTAGTCTTCTGGGTTTTTTCCTGTCTCTTGGAATCCAGTCTAGAATCTCGGTTGTCCATCGGCGGTCCGTTTTTCCGGCAACATGTCCAGCCCATTGCTCGTTCTTGAGAGACGTTGTGTGATATTCCTCTTTCCGCACTCACCTGTTTAGTGTCCCGCCTGTTTTAAGGTACTGTGTAAGTTTTGAGATACTTTTCTGGCAACATCGTCCTTGTATTTGTTCACATTCCTCCGTTTTCATATCGTTAGCTCCTTTGTTTACGTTTGGAAGCTGCCAAAATGGCGGTTTTCGGACTCTGCTTATCATCTTTGGGCGTGGCGGATGCACATCACATCGCACTTCCCACGTCCATGGAGGTTGACCCACTCTCGTCCTCAGATGTGTCTGCTCATGAGCCATTCCAGATTCCCAGTACCCTTGCTCCGGTGCCTTCACTGGTCTTGGCTCTGCCACCTTCTTCAGCTTCTGCCTCTTCCTCAGTGCCCTCCCTGGGTACAACTACTTCTACATTTGCTTCTGCATGTGCTCCTCTTCCCTAACTGCCTTCTGTGCAAGCCGGCTCAGCACAGATTTCTCTTCCGACGATGTCAGTTGCTTCTACAGTGCAGCGAGGCGTTATTTCAACGCCAGCTTCTTCTCATCCTGATGGTCTCTTGTAATCACCACCTGTTATTCAGGTATCCAACAACAAGGCGAAGGTAACGATTGATGAAAATTCGCAGATTGGCCATGAGTTCCAAAACCTCCCGGATACAGGTGTGCTTTTTAATGCCTTACTAGATACTCCTTTGCCACGCTTCATGGAGGCTCTAGCACGTGATGTGTCGTCTGCGTCTATTTCCGGAATTTCTCAAACCTCTCGGGGTATCACAGTGCAGTTCAAGCACAAGCACGATGCTGGCATTTTTCTTGCACACGGTCTTTCGATTGGAACAAATCATCTCGTCCTTTCACCACGTTCCAAGCGTAGGGTGATCATCACGTTCTATCCTATTCCAGAGGAAGTGCCTGATACTGGGCTTCCTCTCCTTGACAATCATGTTTGTAAAATCGTTGGCAAAGTCCGTCGCCTTGCTGATGCTCCTCGCGGAACGCGATGTACACATGCTACGCAGGACCTCTCCGTCAGTTGTTTGTCGTTTTCCCCACTGAGAACGCCTTGGCGGATTGTCCTACAGACGCTACTGTTGAAATTGGCTCACGCATGTACAGTTTCGAGATTTTTGCCACTCACTAATGTACTCACTGCCTTACACAGGATCACACTACTGACCCTTGTGTGCGCATATGATTTGGTAGTTCTTCCAGCTCGTCTCCCAATGCCTATCACACTGGTCCTTCTACCATCCCCTCCCCCTCTTACAGTGTTTTACTAGACGCGATGCTGATCGGATACACACTGATTCCTCGGCGAACCATGTGATCTCGTCTCTCCTTTCGCGTATTCTTCCAGATCGAACAATGGATTTAACCACCTCAACTTCGTCTTCGAAACTGACTGGTATTTCCAAAGCGTCTGCGAAACAGAAAAAGTAAAACATCTTTTTGCTACTCCTTCTGTGTCCTCATGTAGTTCTCCCGATGTTCCCTCTTCAGGTGTTTCTCCGCCTGATGACTTTTCGACAGTATGCATCTCCGTTCTAGTCCTGTCAATCCTCTCTCAGATGATGAGGTTATACAGACCATTGATAAGATTCCTCTAGTTCCTGGACCACTGTCCAGACAGCAACTCTTACGCCTCTTCCAATCTGCCCGTACGGTTGTCTGTACTGAGGAATTTCTCCATTCCCCTGATCTTGATCTGTGTGTGGCGGTGATGCAATTTGAAGCTTATGGGCCCTTTTTCAAATCACTGAGTGTCACAGATCCTAGGTACCAGGTTTTCATGAGAAGATACATTCGCCGTCTCTCCTGCTTGAAAGACCTCGCTGAGAAACAATTTTGTGATACCGTGCTTCCTCAAGCTGGTGGACGTTAGCGTTCCTTCCCAACCCTACAATTCACTCCGGCGACGTTCTCCACCTTGTGATCGTATGGAACTTTCTGGTTTCGCGTTTCTTCACCTACTGTTTCGCTAATTGTGAACTGTTCCTTTCATGTTATCACTCTCGCATTGCAATATTACTTCCTGATTTTGTTTAGGACCTCCAACCGTAGGTTAAAGAAATGTATATGCTCCAGCTTTGTCCGCCCGTCCGCACGATAACTCACGTGAAAATGGTTCAATTTCGACGAAAATTTAGTATGTGGTAGGGGCCACCTGGGGACGAACGCTATTGAAAATGGGAGAAATAAGGTCAAAGGTCAGGATATAGGTGCTGGATCCATTTCATTGCCTTTATGCGCCATAACTTGCGTAAAAATCGTTCGATTTCGATGAAATTTTAGTATGTGGAAGGGAACCACCTGGGGACGAACCTTGTTGAAAATGGGTGAAATAGGGTCACAGGTCAGGACATAGTAGCTGGATCCATTTCATTGCCTTTATGCATCATAACTTGCGTAAAAATGGTTCGCTTTCGATTGAAAATTAGTATGTGGTAGGGAACCACGTGGGCACGAGCCCTATTGAAAATGGGCGAAATTAGGTCAAAGGTCAGGCAGAACATAAAAGCGAGATTTATTCCATCGCCCTTATGCGCCATAACTTGCGTAAAAATGGTTCGATTTCGATGAAATATTAGTATGTAGTAGGGAACCACCAGGGCACGAACCCTATTAAAAATGGGCGAAATGGGGTCAAAGGTCAGGCTGGGCATAAGAGCGGGATTTATTACATTGCCCTTATGCGTCATAACTTGCGTAAAAATGGTTCGACTTCGATGAAATTTTAGTATGTCGTAAGGAACTATCTGGGGACCAGCCCTATTGAAAATAAGCGGAATGGGGTCAAAGCTCAAGACATACAAGCGGGATCCATTCCATTGCCTTTATGCGTCATCCATTACATTGCCCTTGTGCATCATAACCTACCTAAAAATGCTTCGATTGCGACAAAACGCTATCATGTTTTTCCAGAGGTATAGTGAACCGGTTTTGTTGAATATCAACGAAATGGGGTCAAAGGTCATTGTACAAAAGCAAGATTTATTCCACAGCCATTATTCTCATAACTTGCGTAAAACTGCTTCTATTGCGACAAACCTTTAGTATACTATTCCTGAGGTATACTGCACCGGTTCTTTTGAATATCATCGAAATGGGGTCAAATGTCAGGATACCAGAGCGAAATTTATTTCACAACCATTATCCACATAACTTGAGTAATAATTTCTGGTATGTTGGAAAGCGTATCATAATCAATGCATTGCATGATTTTATTAACTTGTTATTGTGTCTTGTGTCTTATTTTTCTCTTTTTGTATGTCTTTGCTGTACTAGTATTTTCCTACATTGCGTTTCATATTAGTACTACCATTGTCACCTTTTTTCCCTTAATGTAGTTGGAGTATTTCTGTACTGTGCCTTGCAATTTGACCGTCGTTATGTTCTACTCAGTTGGTGTTTTATCATACCCTTGTACATATGTTCATCATGTTGTACTTGCGTTACTTCATATCAAATGATATGCCGTTATGCTATTCCTTATTTGTGTGCATCGTATTTTTACTATATGTGCAACTTGGTGTTTTGCCGGCATTGCCTCACACTGTCAGCTCCCTGATATTATAGTCCGAACCCTTATTTTTTTGTCGCTTACGCTAAGATGTTCTCTTAGGTTGATGTTATCCAACTGATTCCGCCTCTGTTCATACCGATGTCAATGCGCCGTGGTATGTGCTCTTTATGTTTGCTCTCCAGATTGTGTTGCATTGCGGATATACCTGTATTTTCCTCTTTATATTTTCTATACTGCAACATTCAGTGATATCTCCTACGTTTGTAATCGCATTATCGCAATACACTGGGAACCGCTTTGGTACCAACAGTTTGCAAAACCAAAACCATTGTCATACCTAACGCAAAGACTGGGACGATGCATTGATTAAACAATTTTCGTTTAAGACATAATGGCATGTTGCTCTTAAAAACTGTACGGTTTTATCTACAAGCTATACAGCCAAGTTTTATACACTGGTGTGCAAACATTAAGGACGAAGAGGAGAAATAAGCATAACAGCGGAACGAGCAGGCAGAACGGACCGAAAAATCACTCAGGAGATAGAATAGGGTCCGGTACGGTAGAGCATGCGCATATATGCAGTATGACGTAGGGGGTGTCAAAATGGTATAAAGCACACGGGCGGTGTACGCTCAACAATTCGGTGAAAGATATTGCACGGTGAACATCGGTTTGAACGACGTCGAGTTACTGCCACCGTGTGATATGACCAACAGGCAATCCAGTAGACGACATCTGGAAGAGTTTACCCGAGATCGCGTCATTGGTAATTTGGAAGAATGTCGAAGTGCGACTAGTGTGGCCGAGGAGTTTGGGATCGCTCACAGCATCGTTTCACGAGCTTAGATAGCATTTCAAACGACAGAAACAGCTGTCTGAGAGTTTAGCAATGGTCGTCCACGAGCAACCGCGGCAGCGGACGACCGGTATATTGTCCTACAGGCAAGAACAGACAGACGGCAGACAGCGGAAGAAATCGCAAGGCACATGCAACAGACAACTGGAAGGCCGTTAACGAGATTTACCGTAGCCAGGAGGCTGCACAAAGGTGGTCTATTTGCACGACGACCAGTACGGTGTGTGCCATTAACGCCTGCTCATCGTAGACTGCGGTTTCTGTGGTGCTAGGAACACACGAACTGGACACATCAGCAGTAGGGTCGAGTTCTTTTAACGGATGAGAGCCGATTTAGTCTGACGAGCGATTCTGGCCGTATACACATCTGGAAAGAGCAGGGAACACGCAATCACATCTCCACCCTCATCGAAAGGGACTGGTTTGGAGGTGGAGGAGTTCTTGTCTGGTGCGGTATCATGCTTTGTAGCCATACTGACCTCCACATCTTCCAAGGAGGTTCAGTCACTGGTATCCGCTATTGTACCGAGGTTATCCTGCCTCACATGCGTCTGTCTATAAGTGCCGTGGGTCCTGAGTTCCTCGTCATGGACGACAACGCTACACCTCATGGTACAGTGGCTGTCGCGGTGCTGTTGAAGAATGAAGATATTCAACGCATGGATTGGCCTGCACAGTCTCCGGACCTACATTTAATCGAACACGTGTAGGACCTTCTCGGGAGACGCTTGGCAGCACGTCACAAGCCGCTTGCAACGATTCCGCAGCTGCGACTGTCGCTACAAGAGGATTGGGCCGCGATGCCTCAATAGCTCCTTGACAACCTCGTCCTCAGCATGGACTGACGTTGTAAATCCTGCAACGGAGTCAGGAGAGATCATATCCCTACTAAAGACTGGCATTTTCTTGGCAGCCACCTGTCACATGGTTGTTTCTGTCTTCTGTCGAGTTGTGCTCGAAGCTACCTTTTCAATAAAGTGCCTTTGTATCATTTTGATTCCTTGTTTGGGCGGTTTTACTCACTTGTCCCATGGTCACAAGAATATCAGGTAATAGCGGAGCTTGAATTGTTAGAAAAAGAGATTTGAGAAAAAACACGAGGAGATAGACTCGACCCATCTATCTTCTGCTGAAGTTTAAATTGTCGTGAAACTGATGAAATTATCTTGATTGATTTTGGAAATGTGGCGAAGCATCAGAACGGGCTGAATTGTAGTAACGTACAGGAAAGGCAGCATTAATATCATTTGGCTTGCCTTGACCTCCAGCATGGTGCATTGGATAGGTCTTGTCAACCGCGTAGTAATTATCCCGGGGACGAGAAACTTGGTTATCCTGATTACCATAATGGTTAGGATGTCTTACCTCTGGTGATTGAAAAATTGTCCTTGACGAATGTTCTGTTTTGGCTGCTGATACCTATTAGTCTGAATAGAAGGTTCACGGTACTGCGTAGGTTGGCGGTACTCTTAGACCTGTGAAGATTGCCCTTTGCTGTGGGGTTCTTCATAAACTCGAACGAGTTTAAAGCACTGGTGAATGGAGACAGGACTTCGAACTTCCAAAACATCCTGCAGGAAGGGATCGAGCTGCTATAATAAAGTGTCACATATATCAGACTCGACTGCAGCGGGATCCCATAATTTGTAAAGTCGAACTGTTTCCAGGGCGAACGAGACTGGACTATCTGACGCTCGCTGTCGCCTGGAAAACAGTTGTTGTGCAAGGCCGGCTTTATTGGTGCCGAAAGGAAATACATCCAAAAAGTCAGCTTGAAATTGCTGATAGGAGCCCTCTGAGTTCACTTGACGCCACTGTCTGTACCAGACCTTTGCCGTGTCTTGAAAACATGTGCCAGCAATAGGTATCTGACAGTCTTCAGGAACATTATATAGGTCAAAATGATCATCAAGATCCACCAAAAATCTAAGCGAACCCTCGTTTCCCCCTGAATACAATAGAACCCGCATGTATTGTATTCAGGGGAAATTTGCTTTTTCTCACGGGGGGTGGTGGGGAAAATTGTTGTTGAGGCACTGCGGTCAAAGTAAGCAATACTTAAGTTTCGTATCTCGCGTATTCGCTGTCTGGTAAGTCAGAACCGCAAGCCTCGTACAGAGCACTGGGTGAATTGCTTGGAACTCTATAACGCTGAGTGCGTAGATTGTCTGTTGTAGAATTATGAGCCTCATGGTCATGTATATAACAGTCATAGAACAAACCGATAAGATCCGTTAGGTTAGCAATATTCCGTGATTTCTACTATGAATCTGTTCGAGTGAAGTTCGGGTGCCACTATAACGTAGAAGTCTTGTCTTACTTCTACGTTAATTTAAAACATCAACATACTAAGAAGTAGTTCCTAAATGAAAAAACCCTAACGGCCAGACGAAACATGTAAACAACAGAAGTCACACTTACGGAAAAGATGCTTTATTCAGGATGTAGCAAACGTATCGTAGCGTAGCATATTGCACTAAACTCTCTACACACCACACAACTCTTAACACAACGCTCTTTTCACAACGCTACTTTCAATAATCACTTTACAACCCAACGCTCGTCTTAGCAACAGCTCGCAATAATCGCTCTCAAGCAAACTTTCAAGCAACCTCGCCAAGCAAGAATTTAGTCGTCACTTTTATCTCTTGTTTTTATCAATATCAGGCATACGTCACGTGCATTAAACCTCAATTGTGTTGCCAAACGTATTCGTTTGAGAGAAAAGATTATACGTTAAGAGTGAAGAACAATAGAATAAACTCAAGATTTACATAGGGAAAAAAACTAAAAAGGAAAGTTAATTAAGAATATACGTCACAACTTACTAAACTGCGCACTACCGATGACGCTTGCGTGATAAACAGGTGTGGCCGGTTGCAGCTGTTGCTGCAACGACTACCGTTTCTTCGAGACTCATGCCAAAGTCGAACGCAGTATTGTACATTTTTTATAAAAAACGTTCTGAGCTTTTTTTGGGACAGGCTATGTATTGTAGAAGTTGGTGAAAGAAAATCCTATGAGTGCGTGTTTGTATGTGTGTGTGAGAGAGACAGAGAGAGAGAGAGAGCGTCGACCAAACGTTGTAGAGCCTTTTGACTACCACGGTAATAAAAACAGCAATCATGCTATTTCCCAATATCATTTCTCAATACTAAGAAAAAGTGTGAAAACACAAGTTTGTCCACGACGGGCATCGAAACCGTGTCCCCTCACTCCGGAGTAAGTCGCTCTCCCAACTGAGCTATGCGGACAGAATGTCTCGCTGCACATTCGTCGTCTTGACACATGCTTTCACCTCAGTAGTACGTCACATCATCTCCCTCTTAATTTTTTTGTCTTTGAAGCTAAGTAGGAATTTCTCATTAATTTCAAACAATGTGTGGAACAAACATCACACATTTTTCGAAGAACCCAACGGCTAGTGATTCCATTTTCCACAATGGGGCGCCAATGTGAAAACATAATTTTGTCCGCGATGGACATCGAATCTGTGTCCCCTCACTCAACAGTTAGTCGCTCTCCTAACTGAGCTACGCCGACAGAATGTCTCGGTGCAGATTTGTCATCTTGACACATGTTTTCACCTCTGTAGTACGCGCCAAATGAACCAAAAACAACACCCGTCTCATAAAAACTGAGAGTAAAACCACACAAAATGAAGAAATATAGGTACATTAAAATATATTTTATTCTTTCTCAAATTATCTTCCCTCGAATGATATGCAACTGTCTCATACTTCAATCTACTTTTCAAAGAAGGTAAAGACACTTTGTGGAAGCTGCTTTAGTGACACCTGTACAGCTTGAATAACGTCAGCATGTTGCGCCACGGAGCATCTCCTTCATTGTTGGAAACAACTTGAATGGGGCGAGGTTAGGACTGTAGGCAGGCTGTGACATGGTTTTAGTACTGCATTTCGTAAGAAACTGTCGAACACAAGCAGCCGCATGCGGGCGGGCGTACTCATGGTATAGGTACCGTGTGCCCACCATCCGGTCACTTAATCGATATGTGCAGTCGCAGACGCTTCAAAACTGAGATGTAATGCTCAGCACTGAAAGAATTTTTGGAGGAACGGATGCTGGTAGACTACACATTTATGATCAAAGAATTTGTGGAGGAACGGATGCTGGTAGACTATACATTTATGATCAAAGAATTTGTAGAGGAACAGATGCTGGTAGACTACACATTTATGATCAAAGAATTTGTGGAGGAACGGATGCTGGTAGACTATACATTTATGATCAAAGAATTTGTAGAGGAACAGATGCTGGTAGACTACACATTTATGATTAAAGAATTTGTGGAGGAACGGATGCTGGTAGACTATACATTTATGATCAAAGAATTTGTAGAGGAACAGATGCTGGTAGACTACACATTTATGATCAAAGAATTTGTGGAGGAACGGATGCTGGTAGACTATACATTTATGATCAAAGAATTTGTAGAGGAACAGATGCTGGTAGACTACACATTTATGATCAAAGAATTTGTGGAGGAACGGATGCTGGTAGACTATACATTTATGATCAAAGAATTTGTAGAGGAACAGATGCTGGTAGACTACACATTTATGATCAAAGAATTTGTGGAGGAACGGATGCTGGTAGACTATACATTTATGATCAAAGAATTTGTAGAGGAACAGATGCTGGTAGACTACACATTTATGATCAAAGAATTTGTGGAGGAACGGATGCTGGTAGACTATACATTTATGATCAAAGAATTTGTAGAGGAACAGATGCTGGTAGACTACACATTTATGATCAAAGAATTTGTGGAGGAACGGATACTGGTAGACTATACATTTATGATCAAAGAATTTGAGGAGGAACGGATGCTGGTAGACTATACATTTATGATCAAAGAATTTGTGGAGGAACGGATGCTGGTAGACTATACATTTATGATCAAAGAATTTGTGGAGGAACGGATGCTGGTAGACTATACATTTATGATCAAAGAATTTGTAGAGGAACAGATGCTGGTAGACTACACATTTATGATCAAACAATCTGTGGAGGAACGGATGCTGGTAGACTATACATTTATGATCAAAGAATTTGTAGAGGAACAGATGCTGGTAGACTACACATTTATGATCAAAGAATTTGTGGAGGAACGGATGCTGGTAGACTATACATTTATGATCAAAGAATTTGTAGAGGAACTGATGCTGGTAGACTACACATTTATGATCAAAGAATTTGTGGAGGAACGGATGCTGGTAGACTATACATTTATGATCAAAGAATTTGTGGAGGAACGGATGCTGGTAGACTACACATTTATGATCAAAGAATTTGTGGAGGAACGGATGCTGGTAGACTATACATTTATGATCAAAGAATTTGTGGAGGAACGGATGCTGGTAGACTATACATTTATGATCAAAGAATTTGTAGAGGAACGGATGCTGGTAGACTACACATTTATGATCAAAGAATTTGTGGAGGAACGGATGCTGGTAGACTATACATTTATGATCAAAGAATTTGTAGAGGAACAGATGCTGGTAGACTACACATTTATGATCAAAGAATTTGTGGAGGAACGGATGCTGGTAGACTATACATTTATGATCAAAGAATTTGTAGAGGAACAGATGCTGGTAGACTACACATTTATGATCAAAGAATTTGTGGAGGAACGGATGCTGGTAGACTATACATTTATGATCAAAGAATTTGTAGAGGAACAGATGCTGGTAGACTACACATTTATGATCAAAGAATTTGTGGAGGAACGGATGCTGGTAGACTATACATTTATGATCAAAGAATTTGTAGAGGAACAGATGCTGGTAGACTATACATTTATGATCAAAGAATTTGTGGAGGAACGGATGCTGGTAGACTATACATTTATGATCAAAGAATTTGTAGAGGAACAGATGCTGGTAGACTACACATTTATGATCAAAGAATTTGTGGAGGAACGGATGCTGGTAGACTATACATTTATGATCAAAGAATTTGTGGAGGAACGGATGCTGGTAGACTATACATTTATGATCAAAGAATTTGTAGAGGAACGGATGCTGGTAGACTACACATTTATGATCAAAGAATTTGTGGAGGAACGGATGCTGGTAGACTATACATTTATGATCAAAGAATTTGTGGAGGAACGGATGCTGGTAGACTACACATTTATGATCAAAGAATTTGTGGAGGAACGGATGCTGGTAGACTATACATTTATGATCAAAGAATTTGTAGAGGAACGGATGCTGGTAGACTACACATTTATGATCAAAGAATTTGTGGAGGAACGGATGCTGGTAGACTATACATTTATGATCAAAGAATTTGTGGAGGAACGGATGCTGGTAGACTACACATTTATGATCAAAGAATTTGTGGAGGAACGGATGCTGGTAGACTATACATTTATGATCAAAGAATTTGTAGAGGAACAGATGCTGGTAGACTATACATTTATGATCAAAGAATTTGTGGAGGAACGGATGCTGGTAGACTATACATTTATGATCAAAGAATTTGTAGAGGAACGGATGCTGGTAGACTACACATTTATGATCAAAGAATTTGTGGAGGAACGGATGCTGGTAGACTATACATTTATGATCAAAGAATTTGTGGAGGAACGGATGCTGGTAGACTATACATTTATGATCAAAGAATTTGTGGAGGAACGGATGCTGGTAGACTATACATTTATGATCAAAGAATTTGTAGAGGAACGGATGCTGGTAGACTATACATTTATGATCAAAGAATTTGTGGAGGAACGGATGCTGGTAGACTATACATTTATGATCAAAGAATTTGTGGAGGAACGGATGCTGGTAGACTATACATTTATGATCAAAGAATTTGTAGAGGAACGGATGCTGGTAGACTATACATTTATGATCAAAGAATTTGTGGAGGAACGGATGCTGGTAGACTATACATTTATGATCAAAGAATTTGTAGAGGAACAGATGCTGGTAGACTACACATTTATGATCAAAGAATTTGTGGAGGAACGGATGCTGGTAGACTATACATTTATGATCAAAGAATTTGTAGAGGAACAGATGCTGGTAGACTACACATTTATGATCAAAGAATTTGTGGAGGAACGGATGCTGGTAGACTATACATTTATGATCAAAGAATTTGTAGAGGAACAGATGCTGGTAGACTACACATTTATGATCAAAGAATTTGTGGAGGAACGGATGCTGGTAGACTATACATTTATGATCAAAGAATTTGTAGAGGAACAGATGCTGGTAGACTACACATTTATGATCAAAGAATTTGTGGAGGAACGGATGCTGGTAGACTATACATTTATGATCAAAGAATTTGTAGAGGAACAGATGCTGGTAGACTACACATTTATGATCAAAGAATTTGTGGAGGAACGGATGCTGGTAGACTATACATTTATGATCAAAGAATTTGTAGAGGAACAGATGCTGGTAGACTACACATTTATGATCAAAGAATTTGTGGAGGAACGGATGCTGGTAGACTATACATTTATGATCAAAGAATTTGTAGAGGAACGGATGCTGGTAGACTACACATTTATGATCAAAGAATTTGTGGAGGAACGGATGCTGGTAGACTATACATTTATGATCAAAGAATTTGTAGAGGAACAGATGCTGGTAGACTACACATTTATGATCAAAGAATTTGTGGAGGAACGGATGCTGGTAGACTATACATTTATGATCAAAGAATTTGTAGAGGAACAGATGCTGGTAGACTACACATTTATGATCAAAGAATTTGTGGAGGAACGGATGCTGGTAGACTATACATTTATGATCAAAGAATTTGTGGAGGAACGGATGCTGGTAGACTATACATTTATGATCAAAGAATTTGTGGAGGAACGGATGCTGGTAGACTATACATTTATGATCAAAGAATTTGTAGAGGAACGGATGCTGGTAGACTACACATTTATGATCAAAGAATTTGTGGAGGAACGGATGCTGGTAGACTATACATTTATGATCAAAGAATTTGTAGAGGAACGGATGCTGGTAGACTACACATTTATGATCAAAGAATTTGTGGAGGAACGGATGCTGGTAGACTATACATTTATGATCAAAGAATTTGTAGAGGAACGGATGCTGGTAGACTACACATTTATGATCAAAGAATTTGTGGAGGAACGGATGCTGGTAGACTATACATTTATGATCAAAGAATTTGTGGAGGAACGGATGCTGGTAGACTACACATTTATGATCAAAGAATTTGTGGAGGAACGGATGCTGGTAGACTATACATTTATGATCAAAGAATTTGTGGAGGAACGGATGCTGGTAGACTATACATTTATGATCAAAGAATTTGTAGAGGAACGGATGCTGGTAGACTACACATTTATGATCAAAGAATTTGTGGAGGAACGGATGCTGGTAGACTATACATTTATGATCAAAGAATTTGTAGAGGAACGGATGCTGGTAGACTACACATTTATGATCAAAGAATTTGTGGAGGAACGGATGCTGGTAGACTATACATTTATGATCAAAGAATTTGTGGAGGAACGGATGCTGGTAGACTACACATTTATGATCAAAGAATTTGTGGAGGAACGGATGCTGGTAGACTATACATTTATGATCAAAGAATTTGTGGAGGAACGGATGCTGGTAGACTATACATTTATGATCAAAGAATTTGTGGAGGAACGGATGCTGGTAGACTATACATTTATGATCAAAGAATTTGTAGAGGAACGGATGCTGGTAGACTACACATTTATGATCAAAGAATTTGTGGAGGAACGGATGCTGGTAGACTATACATTTATGATCAAAGAATTTGTGGAGGAACGGATGCTGGTAGACTATACATTTATGATCAAAGAATTTGTGGAGGAACGGATGCTGGTAGACTATACATTTATGATCAAAGAATTTGTGGAGGAACGGATGCTGGTAGACTATACATTTATGATCAAAGAATTTGTAGAGGAACAGATGCTGGTAGACTACACATTTATGATCAAAGAATTTGTGGAGGAACGGATGCTGGTAGACTATACATTTATGATCAAAGAATTTGTAGAGGAACAGATGCTGGTAGACTACACATTTATGATCAAAGAATTTGTGGAGGAACGGATGCTGGTAGACTATACATTTATGATCAAAGAATTTGTGGAGGAACGGATGCTGGTAGACTATACATTTATGATCAAAGAATTTGTGGAGGAACGGATGCTGGTAGACTATACATTTATGATCAAAGAATTTGTGGAGGAACGGATGCTGGTAGACTATACATTTATGATCAAAGAATTTGTGGAGGAACGGATGCTGGTAGACTATACATTTATGATCAAAGAATTTGTGGAGGAACGGATGCTGGTAGACTATACATTTATGATCAAAGAATTTGTGGAGGAACGGATGCTGGTAGACTATACATTTATGATCAAAGAATTTGTGGAGGAACGGATGCTGGTAGACTATACATTTATGATCAAAGAATTTGTGGAGGAACAGATGCTGGTAGACTACACATTTATGATCAAAGAATTTGTGGAGGAACGGATGCTGGTAGACTATACATTTATGATCAAAGAATTTGTAGAGGAACGGATGCTGGTAGACTACACATTTATGATCAAAGAATTTGTGGAGGAACGGATGCTGGTAGACTACACATTTATGATCAAAGAATTTGTGGAGGAACGGATGCTGGTAGACTATACATTTATGATCAAAGAATTTGTGGAGGAACGGATGCTGGTAGACTATACATTTATGATCAAAGAATTTGTGGAGGAACGGATGCTGGTAGACTATACATTTATGATCAAAGAATTTGTAGAGGAACGGATGCTGGTAGACTACACATTTATGATCAAAGAATTTGTGGAGGAACGGATGCTGGTAGACTATACATTTATGATCAAAGAATTTGTGGAGGAACGGATGCTGGTAGACTATACATTTATGATCAAAGAATTTGTGGAGGAACGGATGCTGGTAGACTATACATTTATGATCAAAGAATTTGTAGAGGAACGGATGCTGGTAGACTATACATTTATGATCAAAGAATTTGTGGAGGAACGGATGCTGGTAGACTATACATTTATGATCAAAGAATTTGTAGAGGAACGGATGCTGGTAGACTACACATTTATGATCAAAGAATTTGTGGAGGAACGGATGCTGGTAGACTATACATTTATGATCAAAGAATTTGTGGAGGAACGGATGCTGGTAGACTACACATTTATGATCAAAGAATTTGTGGAGGAACGGATGCTGGTAGACTATACATTTATGATCAAAGAATTTGTGGAGGAACGGATGCTGGTAGACTATACATTTATGATCAAAGAATTTGTGGAGGAACGGATGCTGGTAGACTACACATTTATGATCAAAGAATTTGTGGAGGAACGGATGCTGGTAGACTACACATTTATGATCAAAGAATTTGTGGAGGAACGGATGCTGGTAGACTATACATTTATGATCAAAGAATTTGTAGAGGAACGGATGCTGGTAGACTATACATTTATGATCAAAGAATTTGTAGAGGAACGGATGCTGGTAGACTACACATTTATGATCAAAGAATTTGTGGAGGAACGGATGCTGGTAGACTATACATTTATGATCAAAGAATTTGTAGAGGAACGGATGCTGGTAGACTACACATTTATGATCAAAGAATTTGTGGAGGAACGGATGCTGGTAGACTATACATTTATGATCAAAGAATTTGTGGAGGAACGGATGCTGGTAGACTACACATTTATGATCAAAGAATTTGTGGAGGAACGGATGCTGGTAGACTATACATTTATGATCAAAGAATTTGTAGAGGAACGGATGCTGGTAGACTACACATTTATGATCAAAGAATTTGTGGAGGAACGGATGCTGGTAGACTATACATTTATGATCAAAGAATTTGTAGAGGAACAGATGCTGGTAGACTACACATTTATGATCAAAGAATTTGTGGAGGAACGGATGCTGGTAGACTATACATTTATGATCAAAGAATTTGTAGAGGAACAGATGCTGGTAGACTACACATTTATGATCAAAGAATTTGTGGAGGAACGGATGCTGGTAGACTATACATTTATGATCAAAGAATTTGTAGAGGAACAGATGCTGGTAGACTACACATTTATGATCAAAGAATTTGTGGAGGAACGGATGCTGGTAGACTATACATTTATGATCAAAGAATTTGTAGAGGAACTGATGCTGGTAGACTACACATTTATGATCAAAGAATTTGTGGAGGAACGGATGCTGGTAGACTATACATTTATGATCAAAGAATTTGTGGAGGAACGGATGCTGGTAGACTACACATTTATGATCAAAGAATTTGTGGAGGAACGGATGCTGGTAGACTATACATTTATGATCAAAGAATTTGTAAAGGAACGGATGCTGGTAGACTACACATTTATGATCAAAGAATTTGTAGAGGAACGGATGCTGGTAGACTACACATTTATGATCAAAGAATTTGTGGAGGAACGGATGCTGGTAGACTATACATTTATGATCAAAGAATTTGTGGAGGAACGGATGCTGGTAGACTATAAATCTATGATCAAATAATTTGTGGAGGAACGGATGCTGGTAGACTATACATTTATGATCAAAGAATTTGTGGAGGAACGGATGCTGGTAGACTACACATTTATGATCAAAGAATTTGTAGAGGAACGGATGCTGGTAGACTACACATTTATGATCAAAGAATTTGTGGAGGAACGGATGCTGGTAGACTATACATTTATGATCAAAGAATTTGTGGAGGAACGGATGCTGGTAGACTATAAATCTATGATCAAAGAATTTGTAGAGGAACGGATGCTGGTAGACTATACATTTATGATCAAAGAATTTGTAGAGGAACAGATGCTGGTAGACTACACATTTATGATCAAAGAATTTGTGGAGGAACGGATGCTGGTAGACTATACATTTATGATCAAAGAATTTGTAGAGGAACAGATGCTGGTAGACTACACATTTATGATCAAAGAATTTGTGGAGGAACGGATGCTGGTAGACTATACATTTATGATCAAAGAATTTGTAGAGGAACAGATGCTGGTAGACTACACATTTATGATCAAAGAATTTGTGGAGGAACGGATACTGGTAGACTATACATTTATGATCAAAGAATTTGAGGAGGAACGGATGCTGGTAGACTATACATTTATGATCAAAGAATTTGTGGAGGAACGGATGCTGGTAGACTATACATTTATGATCAAAGAATTTGTGGAGGAACGGATGCTGGTAGACTATACATTTATGATCAAAGAATTTGTAGAGGAACAGATGCTGGTAGACTACACATTTATGATCAAAGAATTTGTGGAGGAACGGATGCTGGTAGACTATACATTTATGATCAAAGAATTTGTAGAGGAACAGATGCTGGTAGACTACACATTTATGATCAAAGAATTTGTGGAGGAACGGATGCTGGTAGACTATACATTTATGATCAAAGAATTTGTAGAGGAACGGATGCTGGTAGACTACACATTTATGATCAAAGAATTTGTGGAGGAACGGATGCTGGTAGACTATACATTTATGATCAAAGAATTTGTGGAGGAACGGATGCTGGTAGACTACACATTTATGATCAAAGAATTTGTGGAGGAACGGATGCTGGTAGACTATACATTTATGATCAAAGAATTTGTGGAGGAACGGATGCTGGTAGACTATACATTTATGATCAAAGAATTTTTGGAGGAACGGATGCTGGTAGACTACACATTTATGATCAAAGAATTTGTAGAGGAACGGATGCTGGTAGACTACACATTTATGATCAAAGAATTTGTGGAGGAACGGATGCTGGTAGACTATACATTTATGATCAAAGAATTTGTGGAGGAACGGATGCTGGTAGACTATAAATCTATGATCAAAGAATTTGTAGAGGAACGGATGCTGGTAGACTACACATTTATGATCAAAGAATTTGTGGAGGAGCGGATGCTGGTAGACTATACATTTATGATCAAAGCATTTGTGGAGGAACGGATGCTGGTAGACTATAAATCTATGATCAAATAATTTGTGGAGGAACGGATGCTGGTAGACTATACATTTATGATCAAAGAATTTGTAGAGGAACAGATGCTGGTAGACTATACATTTATGATCAAAGAATTTGTAGAGGAACAGATGCTGGTAGACTACACATTTATGATTAAAGAATTTGTGGAGGAACGGATGCTGGTAGACTACACATTTATGATCAAAGAATTTGTAGAGGAACAGATGCTGGTAGACTACACATTTATGATCAAAGAATTTGTGGAGGAACGGATGCTGGTAGACTATACATTTATGATCAAACAATTTGTGGAGGAACGGATGCTGGTAGACTACACATTTATGATCAAAGAATTTGTGGAGGAACGGATGCTGGTAGACTATACATTTATGATCAAAGAATTTGTGGAGGAACGGATGCTGGTAGACTATACATTTATGATCAAAGAATTTGTGGAGGAACGGATGCTGGTAGACTATACATTTATGATCAAAGAATTTGTAGAGGAACAGATGCTGGTAGACTACACATTTATGATCAAAGAATTTGTAGAGGAACGGATGCTGGTAGACTATACATTTATGATCAAAGAATTTGTAGAGGAACTGATGCTGGTAGACTACACATTTATGATCAAAGAATTTGTGGAGGAACGGATGCTGGTAGACTATACATTTATGATCAAAGAATTTGTGGAGGAACGGATGCTGGTAGACTACACATTTATGATCAAAGAATTTGTGGAGGAACGGATGCTGGTAGACTATACATTTATGATCAAAGAATTTGTAGAGGAACGGATGCTGGTAGACTACACATTTATGATCAAAGAATTTGTAGAGGAACGGATGCTGGTAGACTACACATTTATGATCAAAGAATTTGTGGAGGAACGGATGCTGGTAGACTATAAATTTATGATCAAAGAATTTGTGGAGGAACGGATGCTGGTAGACTATAAATCTATGATCAAATAATTTGTGGAGGAACGGATGCTGGTAGACTATACATTTATGATCAAAGAATTTTTGGAGGAACGGATGCTGGTAGACTACACATTTATGATCAAAGAATTTGTAGAGGAACGGATGCTGGTAGACTACACATTTATGATCAAAGAATTTGTGGAGGAGCGGATGCTGGTAGACTATACATTTATGATCAAAGAATTTGTGGAGGAACGGATGCTGGTAGACTATAAATCTATGATCAAATAATTTGTGGAGGAACGGATGCTGGTAGACTATACATTTATGATCAAAGAATTTGTGGAGGAACGGATGCTGGTAGACTATACATTTATGATCAAAGAATTTGTAGAGGAACAGATGCTGGTAGACTACACATTTATGATTAAAGAATTTGTGGAGGAACGGATGCTGGTAGACTATACATTTATGATCAAAGAATTTGTAGAGGAACAGATGCTGGTAGACTACACATTTATGATCAAAGAATTTGTGGAGGAACGGATGCTGGTAGACTATACATTTATGATCAAAGAATTTGTGGAGGAACGGATGCTGGTAGACTACACATTTATGATCAAAGAATTTGTGGAGGAACGGATGCTGGTAGACTACACATTTATGATCAAAGAATTTGTGGAGGAACGGATGCTGGTAGACTATACATTTATGATCAAAGAATTTGTGGAGGAACGGATGCTGGTAGACTATACATTTATGATCAAAGAATTTGTAGAGGAACAGATGCTGGTAGACTACACATTTATGATCAAAGAATTTGTAGAGGAACGGATGCTGGTAGACTATACATTTATGATCAAAGAATTTGTAGAGGAACAGATGCTGGTAGACTACACATTTATGATCAAAGAATTTGTGGAGGAACGGATGCTGGTAGACTACACATTTATGATCAAAGAATTTGTGGAGGAACGGATGCTGGTAGACTATACATTTATGATCAAAGAATTTGTGGAGGAACGGATGCTGGTAGACTATACATTTATGATCAAAGAATTTGTGGAGGAACGGATGCTGGTAGACTATACATTTATGATCAAAGAATTTGTGGAGGAACGGATGCTGGTAGACTACACATTTATGATCAAAGAATTTGTAGAGGAACGGATGCTGGTAGACTACACATTTATGATCAAAGAATTTGTGGAGGAACGGATGCTGGTAGACTATACATTTATGATCAAAGAATTTGTGGAGGAACGGATGCTGGTAGACTATACATTTATGATCAAAGAATTTGTGGAGGAACGGATGCTGGTAGACTACACATTTATGATCAAAGAATTTGTGGAGGAACGGATGCTGGTAGACTATACATTTATGATCAAAGAATTTGTAAAGGAACGGATGCTGGTAGACTACACATTTATGATCAAAGAATTTGTAGAGGAACGGATGCTGGTAGACTACACATTTATGATCAAAGAATTTGTGGAGGAACGGATGCTGGTAGACTATACATTTATGATCAAAGAATTTGTGGAGGAACGGATGCTGGTAGACTATAAATCTATGATCAAATAATTTGTGGAGGAACGGATGCTGGTAGACTATACATTTATGATCAAAGAATTTTTGGAGGAACGGATGCTGGTAGACTACACATTTATGATCAAAGAATTTGTAGAGGAACGGATGCTGGTAGACTACACATTTATGATCAAAGAATTTGTGGAGGAGCGGATGCTGGTAGACTATACATTTATGATCAAAGAATTTGTGGAGGAACGGATGCTGGTAGACTATAAATCTATGATCAAAGAATTTGTAGAGGAACGGATGCTGGTAGACTACACATTTATGATCAAAGAATTTGTGGAGGAACGGATGCTGGTAGACTATACATTTATGATCAAAGAATTTGTGGAGGAACGGATGCTGGTAGACTATACATTTATGATCAAATAATTTGTGGAGGAACGGATGCTGGTAGACTATACATTTATGATCAAAGAATTTGTAGAGGAACAGATGCTGGTAGACTATACATTTATGATCAAAGAATTTGTAGAGGAACAGATGCTGGTAGACTACACATTTATGATCAAAGAATTTGTGGAGGAACGGATGCTGGTAGACTATACATTTATGATCAAAGAATTTGTAGAGGAACAGATGCTGGTAGACTACACATTTATGATCAAAGAATTTGTGGAGGAACGGATGCTGGTAGACTATACATTTATGATCAAAGAATTTGTAGAGGAACAGATGCTGGTAGACTACACATTTATGATCAAAGAATTTGTGGAGGAACGGATGCTGGTAGACTATACATTTATGATCAAAGAATTTGTAGAGGAACAGATGCTGGTAGACTACACATTTATGATCAAAGAATTTGTGGAGGAACGGATGCTGGTAGACTATACATTTATGATCAAAGAATTTGTAGAGGAACAGATGCTGGTAGACTACACATTTATGATCAAAGAATTTGTGGAGGAACGGATGCTGGTAGACTATACATTTATGATCAAAGAATTTGTAGAGGAACAGATGCTGGTAGACTACACATTTATGATCAAAGAATTTGTGGAGGAACGGATGCTGGTAGACTATACATTTATGATCAAAGAATTTGTAGAGGAACAGATGCTGGTAGACTACACATTTATGATCAAAGAATTTGTGGAGGAACGGATGCTGGTAGACTATACATTTATGATCAAAGAATTTGTAGAGGAACAGATGCTGGTAGACTACACATTTATGATCAAAGAATTTGTGGAGGAACGGATGCTGGTAGACTATACATTTATGATCAAAGAATTTGTGGAGGAACGGATGCTGGTAGACTATACATTTATGATCAAAGAATTTGTGGAGGAACGGATGCTGGTAGACTATACATTTATGATCAAAGAATTTGTGGAGGAACGGATGCTGGTAGACTATACATTTATGATCAAAGAATTTGTAGAGGAACAGATGCTGGTAGACTACACATTTATGATCAAAGAATTTGTGGAGGAACGGATGCTGGTAGACTATACATTTATGATCAAAGAATTTGTAGAGGAACGGATGCTGGTAGACTACACATTTATGATCAAAGAATTTGTGGAGGAACGGATGCTGGTAGACTATACATTTATGATCAAAGAATTTGTAGAGGAACTGATGCTGGTAGACTACACATTTATGATCAAAGAATTTGTGGAGGAACGGATGCTGGTAGACTATACATTTATGATCAAAGAATTTGTGGAGGAACGGATGCTGGTAGACTACACATTTATGATCAAAGAATTTGTGGAGGAACGGATGCTGGTAGACTATACATTTATGATCAAAGAATTTGTAAAGGAACGGATGCTGGTAGACTACACATTTATGATCAAAGAATTTGTAGAGGAACGGATGCTGGTAGACTACACATTTATGATCAAAGAATTTGTGGAGGAACGGATGCTGGTAGACTATACATTTATGATCAAAGAATTTGTAGAGGAACGGATGCTGGTAGACTATACATTTATGATCAAAGAATTTGTGGAGGAACGGATGCTGGTAGACTATACATTTATGATCAAAGAATTTGTAGAGGAACAGATGCTGGTAGACTACACATTTATGATCAAAGAATTTGTGGAGGAACGGATGCTGGTAGACTATACATTTATGATCAAAGAATTTGTAGAGGAACAGATGCTGGTAGACTACACATTTATGATCAAAGAATTTGTGGAGGAACGGATGCTGGTAGACTATACATTTATGATCAAAGAATTTGTAGAGGAACAGATGCTGGTAGACTACACATTTATGATCAAAGAATTTGTGGAGGAACGGATGCTGGTAGACTATACATTTATGATCAAAGAATTTGTAGAGGAACAGATGCTGGTAGACTACACATTTATGATCAAAGAATTTGTGGAGGAACGGATGCTGGTAGACTATACATTTATGATCAAAGAATTTGTAGAGGAACAGATGCTGGTAGACTACACATTTATGATCAAAGAATTTGTGGAGGAACGGATGCTGGTAGACTATACATTTATGATCAAAGAATTTGTAGAGGAACAGATGCTGGTAGACTACACATTTATGATCAAAGAATTTGTGGAGGAACGGATGCTGGTAGACTATACATTTATGATCAAAGAATTTGTGGAGGAACGGATGCTGGTAGACTATACATTTATGATCAAAGAATTTGTGGAGGAACGGATGCTGGTAGACTATACATTTATGATCAAAGAATTTGTGGAGGAACGGATGCTGGTAGACTATACATTTATGATCAAAGAATTTGTAGAGGAACAGATGCTGGTAGACTACACATTTATGATCAAAGAATTTGTGGAGGAACGGATGCTGGTAGACTATACATTTATGATCAAAGAATTTGTAGAGGAACAGATGCTGGTAGACTACACATTTATGATCAAAGAATTTGTGGAGGAACGGATGCTGGTAGACTATACATTTATGATCAAAGAATTTGTAGAGGAACTGATGCTGGTAGACTACACATTTATGATCAAAGAATTTGTGGAGGAACGGATGCTGGTAGACTATACATTTATGATCAAAGAATTTGTGGAGGAACGGATGCTGGTAGACTACACATTTATGATCAAAGAATTTGTGGAGGAACGGATGCTGGTAGACTATACATTTATGATCAAAGAATTTGTAGAGGAACGGATGCTGGTAGACTACACATTTATGATCAAAGAATTTGTAGAGGAACGGATGCTGGTAGACTACACATTTATGATCAAAGAATTTGTGGAGGAACGGATGCTGGTAGACTATACATTTATGATCAAAGAATTTGTGGAGGAACGGATGCTGGTAGACTATAAATCTATGATCAAATAATTTGTGGAGGAACGGATGCTGGTAGACTATACATTTATGATCAAAGAATTTGTGGAGGAACGGATGCTGGTAGACTACACATTTATGATCAAAGAATTTGTAGAGGAACGGATGCTGGTAGACTACACATTTATGATCAAAGAATTTGTGGAGGAGCGGATGCTGGTAGACTATACATTTATGATCAAAGAATTTGTGGAGGAACGGATGCTGGTAGACTATAAATCTATGATCAAAGAATTTGTAGAGGAACGGATGCTGGTAGACTACACATTTATGATCAAAGAATTTGTAGAGGAACAGATGCTGGTAGACTACACATTTATGATCAAAGAATTTGTGGAGGAACGGATGCTGGTAGACTATACATTTATGATCAAAGAATTTGTAGAGGAACAGATGCTGGTAGACTACACATTTATGATCAAAGAATTTGTGGAGGAACGGATGCTGGTAGACTATACATTTATGATCAAAGAATTTGTAGAGGAACAGATGCTGGTAGACTACACATTTATGATCAAAGAATTTGTGGAGGAACGGATGCTGGTAGACTATACATTTATGATCAAAGAATTTGTGGAGGAACGGATGCTGGTAGACTATACATTTATGATCAAAGAATTTGTGGAGGAACGGATGCTGGTAGACTATACATTTATGATCAAAGAATTTGTGGAGGAACGGATGCTGGTAGACTATACATTTATGATCAAAGAATTTGTAGAGGAACAGATGCTGGTAGACTACACATTTATGATCAAAGAATTTGTGGAGGAACGGATGCTGGTAGACTATACATTTATGATCAAAGAATTTGTAGAGGAACAGATGCTGGTAGACTACACATTTATGATCAAAGAATTTGTGGAGGAACGGATGCTGGTAGACTATACATTTATGATCAAAGAATTTGTAGAGGAACGGATGCTGGTAGACTACACATTTATGATCAAAGAATTTGTGGAGGAACGGATGCTGGTAGACTATACATTTATGATCAAAGAATTTGTGGAGGAACGGATGCTGGTAGACTACACATTTATGATCAAAGAATTTGTGGAGGAACGGATGCTGGTAGACTATACATTTATGATCAAAGAATTTGTGGAGGAACGGATGCTGGTAGACTATACATTTATGATCAAAGAATTTGTGGAGGAACGGATGCTGGTAGACTACACATTTATGATCAAAGAATTTGTAGAGGAACGGATGCTGGTAGACTACACATTTATGATCAAAGAATTTGTGGAGGAACGGATGCTGGTAGACTATACATTTATGATCAAAGAATTTGTGGAGGAACGGATGCTGGTAGACTATAAATCTATGATCAAAGAATTTGTAGAGGAACGGATGCTGGTAGACTACACATTTATGATCAAAGAATTTGTGGAGGAACGGATGCTGGTAGACTATACATTTATGATCAAAGAATTTGTGGAGGAACGGATGCTGGTAGACTATAAATTTATGATCAAATAATTTGTGGAGGAACGGATGCTGGTAGACTATACATTTATGATCAAAGAATTTGTAGAGGAACAGATGCTGGTAGACTATACATTTATGATCAAAGAATTTGTGGAGGAACGGATGCTGGTAGACTATACATTTATGATCAAAGAATTTGTGGAGGAACGGATGCTGGTAGACTACACATTTATGATCAAAGAATTTGTAGAGGAACGGATGCTGGTAGACTACACATTTATGATCAAAGAATTTGTGGAGGAACGGATGCTGGTAGACTATACATTTATGATCAAAGAATTTGTGGAGGAACGGATGCTGGTAGACTACACATTTATGATCAAAGAATTTGTGGAGGAACGGATGCTGGTAGACTACACATTTATGATCAAAGAATTTGTGGAGGAACGGATGCTGGTAGACTATACATTTATGATCAAAGAATTTGTGGAGGAACGGATGCTGGTAGACTATACATTTATGATCAAAGAATTTGTGGAGGAACGGATGCTGGTAGACTATACATTTATGATCAAAGAATTTGTAGAGGAACGGATGCTGGTAGACTATACATTTATGATCAAAGAATTTGTAGAGGAACGGATGCTGGTAGACTACACATTTATGATCAAAGAATTTGTGGAGGAACGGATGCTGGTAGACTATACATTTATGATCAAAGAATTTGTGGAGGAACGGATGCTGGTGGAGGAAGATGCTGGTAGACTACATTTATGATCAAAGAATTTGTGGAGGAACGGATGCTGGTAGACTATACATTTATGATCAAAGAATTTGTGGAGGAACGGATGCTGGTAGACTATACATTTATGATCAAAGAATTTGTGGAGGAACGGATGCTGGTAGACTATACATTTATGATCAAAGAATTTGTAGAGGAACGGATGCTGGTAGACTACACATTTATGATCAAAGAATTTGTAGAGGAACGGATGCTGGTAGACTACACATTTATGATCAAAGAATTTGTGGAGGAACGGATGCTGGTAGACTATACATTTATGATCAAAGAATTTGTGGAGGAACGGATGCTGGTAGACTATAAATTTATGATCAAATAATTTGTGGAGGAACGGATGCTGGTAGACTATACATTTATGATCAAAGAATTTGTGGAGGAACGGATGCTGGTAGACTACACATTTATGATCAAAGAATTTGTAGAGGAACGGATGCTGGTAGACTACACATTTATGATCAAAGAATTTGTGGAGGAACGGATGCTGGTAGACTATACATTTATGATCAAAGAATTTGTGGAGGAACGGATGCTGGTAGACTATACATTTATGATCAAAGAATTTGTGGAGGAACGGATGCTGGTAGACTATACATTTATGATCAAAGAATTTGTAGAGGAACGGATGCTGGTAGACTATACATTTATGATCAAAGAATTTGTGGAGGAACGGATGCTGGTAGACTATACATTTATGATCAAAGAATTTGTGGAGGAACGGATGCTGGTAGACTATACATTTATGATCAAAGAATTTGTAGAGGAACAGATGCTGGTAGACTACACATTTATGATCAAAGAATTTGTGGAGGAACGGATGCTGGTAGACTATACATTTATGATCAAAGAATTTGTGGAGGAACGGATGCTGGTAGACTACACATTTATGATCAAAGAATTTGTGGAGGAACGGATGCTGGTAGACTATACATTTATGATCAAAGAATTTGTGGAGGAACGGATGCTGGTAGACTATACATTTATGATCAAAGAATTTGTGGAGGAACGGATGCTGGTAGACTATACATTTATGATCAAAGAATTTGTAGAGGAACGGATGCTGGTAGACTACACATTTATGATCAAAGAATTTGTAGAGGAACGGATGCTGGTAGACTATACATTTATGATCAAAGAATTTGTGGAGGAACGGATGCTGGTAGACTATACATTTATGATCAAAGAATTTGTGGAGGAACGGATGCTGGTAGACTATAAATCTATGATCAAATAATTTGTGGAGGAACGGATGCTGGTAGACTATACATTTATGATCAAAGAATTTGTGGAGGAACGGATGCTGGTAGACTACACATTTATGATCAAAGAATTTGTAGAGGAACGGATGCTGGTAGACTACACATTTATGATCAAAGAATTTGTGGAGGAACGGATGCTGGTAGACTATACATTTATGATCAAAGAATTTGTGGAGGAACGGATGCTGGTAGACTATAAATTTATGATCAAAGAATTTGTGGAGGAACGGATGCTGGTAGACTATACATTTATGATCAAAGAATTTGTGGAGGAACGGATGCTGGTAGACTATACATTTATGATCAAAGAATTTGTGGAGGAACGGATGCTGGTAGACTATACATTTATGATCAAAGAATTTGTGGAGGAACGGATGCTGGTAGACTATACATTTATGATCAAAGAATTTGTGGAGGAACGGATGCTGGTAGACTATACATTTATGATCAAAGAATTTGTGGAGGAACGGATGCTGGTAGACTATACATTTATGATCAAAGAATTTGTGGAGGAACGGATGCTGGTAGACTATACATTTATGATCAAAGAATTTGTGGAGGAACGGATGCTGGTAGACTATACATTTATGATCAAAGAATTTGTGGAGGAACGGATGCTGGTAGACTATACATTTATGATCAAAGAATTTGTAGAGGAACAGATGCTGGTAGACTACACATTTATGATCAAAGAATTTGTGGAGGAACGGATGCTGGTAGACTATACATTTATGATCAAAGAATTTGTAGAGGAACGGATGCTGGTAGACTACACATTTATGATCAAAGAATTTGTGGAGGAACGGATGCTGGTAGACTACACATTTATGATCAAAGAATTTGTGGAGGAACGGATGCTGGTAGACTATACATTTATGATCAAAGAATTTGTGGAGGAACGGATGCTGGTAGACTATACATTTATGATCAAAGAATTTGTGGAGGAACGGATGCTGGTAGACTATACATTTATGATCAAAGAATTTGTGGAGGAACGGATGCTGGTAGACTATACATTTATGATCAAAGAATTTGTGGAGGAACGGATGCTGGTAGACTATACATTTATGATCAAAGAATTTGTGGAGGAACGGATGCTGGTAGACTATACATTTATGATCAAAGAATTTGTAGAGGAACGGATGCTGGTAGACTACACATTTATGATCAAAGAATTTGTGGAGGAACGGATGCTGGTAGACTATACATTTATGATCAAAGAATTTGTGGAGGAACGGATGCTGGTAGACTATACATTTATGATCAAAGAATTTGTGGAGGAACGGATGCTGGTAGACTATACATTTATGATCAAAGAATTTGTAGAGGAACGGATGCTGGTAGACTACACATTTATGATCAAAGAATTTGTGGAGGAACAGATGCTGGTAGACTACACATTTATGATCAAAGAATTTGTGGAGGAACGGATGCTGGTAGACTATACATTTATGATCAAAGAATTTGTAGAGGAACGGATGCTGGTAGACTACACATTTATGATCAAAGAATTTGTGGAGGAACGGATGCTGGTAGACTATACATTTATGATCAAAGAATTTGTGGAGGAACGGATGCTGGTAGACTATACATTTATGATCAAAGAATTTGTGGAGGAACGGATGCTGGTAGACTATACATTTATGATCAAAGAATTTGTAGAGGAACGGATGCTGGTAGACTACACATTTATGATCAAAGAATTTGTGGAGGAACGGATGCTGGTAGACTATACATTTATGATCAAAGAATTTGTGGAGGAACGGATGCTGGTAGACTATACATTTATGATCAAAGAATTTGTGGAGGAACGGATGCTGGTAGACTATACATTTATGATCAAAGAATTTGTGGAGGAACGGATGCTGGTAGACTATACATTTATGATCAAAGAATTTGTAGAGGAACAGATGCTGGTAGACTACACATTTATGATCAAAGAATTTGTGGAGGAACGGATGCTGGTAGACTATACATTTATGATCAAAGAATTTGTAGAGGAACGGATGCTGGTAGACTACACATTTATGATCAAAGAATTTGTGGAGGAACGGATGCTGGTAGACTATACATTTATGATCAAAGAATTTGTGGAGGAACGGATGCTGGTAGACTACACATTTATGATCAAAGAATTTGTGGAGGAACGGATGCTGGTAGACTATACATTTATGATCAAAGAATTTGTAGAGGAACGGATGCTGGTAGACTACACATTTATGATCAAAGAATTTGTGGAGGAACGGATGCTGGTAGACTACACATTTATGATCAAAGAATTTGTGGAGGAACGGATGCTGGTAGACTATACATTTATGATCAAAGAATTTGTGGAGGAACGGATGCTGGTAGACTATACATTTATGATCAAAGAATTTGTGGAGGAACGGATGCTGGTAGACTACACATTTATGATCAAAGAATTTGTAGAGGAACGGATGCTGGTAGACTATACATTTATGATCAAAGAATTTGTGGAGGAACGGATGCTGGTAGACTATACATTTATGATCAAAGAATTTGTGGAGGAACGGATGCTGGTAGACTATACATTTATGATCAAAGAATTTGTGGAGGAACGGATGCTGGTAGACTATACATTTATGATCAAAGAATTTGTGGAGGAACGGATGCTGGTAGACTATACATTTATGATCAAAGAATTTGTGGAGGAACAGATGCTGGTAGACTATACATTTATGATCAAAGAATTTGTGGAGGAACGGATGCTGGTAGACTATACATTTATGATCAAAGAATTTGTGGAGGAACGGATGCTGGTAGACTACACATTTATGATCAAAGAATTTGTGGAGGAACGGATGCTGGTAGACTATACATTTATGATCAAAGAATTTGTGGAGGAACGGATGCTGGTAGACTATACATTTATGATCAAAGAATTTGTGGAGGAACGGATGCTGGTAGACTATACATTTATGATCAAAGAATTTGTGGAGGAACGGATGCTGGTAGACTATACATTTATGATCAAAGAATTTGTGGAGGAACGGATGCTGGTAGACTATAAATCTATGATCAAATAATTTGTGGAGGAACGGATGCTGGTAGACTATACATTTATGATCAAAGAATTTGTGGAGGAACGGATGCTGGTAGACTACACATTTATGATCAAAGAATTTGTGGAGGAACGGATGCTGGTAGACTATACATTTATGATCAAAGAATTTGTGGAGGAACGGATGCTGGTAGACTATACATTTATGATCAAAGAATTTGTGGAGGAACGGATGCTGGTAGACTATACATTTATGATCAAAGAATTTGTGGAGGAACGGATGCTGGTAGACTATACATTTATGATCAAAGAATTTGTGGAGGAACGGATGCTGGTAGACTATACATTTATGATCAAAGAATTTGTGGAGGAACGGATGCTGGTAGACTATACATTTATGATCAAAGAATTTGTGGAGGAACGGATGCTGGTAGACTATACATTTATGATCAAAGAATTTGTGGAGGAACGGATGCTGGTAGACTATACATTTATGATCAAAGAATTTGTGGAGGAACGGATGCTTGGTAGACTATACATTTATGATCAAAGAATTTGTGGAGGAACGGATGCTGGTAGACTATACATTTATGATCAAAGAATTTGTGGAGGAACGGATGCTGGTAGACTATACATTTATGATCAAAGAATTTGTGGAGGAACGGATGCTGGTAGACTATACATTTATGATCAAAGAATTTGTAGAGGAACAGATGCTGGTAGACTACACATTTATGATCAAAGAATTTGTGGAGGAACGGATGCTGGTAGACTATACATTTATGATCAAAGAATTTGTGGAGGAACGGATGCTGGTAGACTATAAATTTATGATCAAAGAATTTGTGGAGGAACGGATGCTGGTAGACTATACATTTATGATCAAAGAATTTGTGGAGGAACGGATGCTGGTAGACTATACATTTATGATCAAAGAATTTGTAGAGGAACAGATGCTGGTAGACTATACATTTATGATCAAAGAATTTGTGGAGGAACGGATGCTGGTAGACTATACATTTATGATCAAAGAATTTGTAGAGGAACGGATGCTGGTAGACTACACATTTATGATCAAAGAATTTGTGGAGGAACGGATGCTGGTAGACTATACATTTATGATCAAAGAATTTGTGGAGGAACGGATGCTGGTAGACTATACATTTATGATCAAAGAATTTGTGGAGGAACGGATGCTGGTAGACTACACATTTATGATCAAAGAATTTGTGTAGGAACGGATGCTGGTAGACTACACATTTATGATCAAAGAATTTGTGGAGGAACGGATGCTGGTAGACTATACATTTATGATCAAAGAATTTGTAGAGGAACAGATGCTGGTAGACTACACATTTATGATCAAAGAATTTGTGGAGGAACGGATGCTGGTAGACTATACATTTATGATCAAAGAATTTGTGGAGGAACGGATGCTGGTAGACTATACATTTATGATCAAAGAATTTGTAGAGGAACAGATGCTGGTAGACTACACATTTATGATCAAAGAATTTGTGGAGGAACGGATGCTGGTAGACTATACATTTATGATCAAAGAATTTGTGGAGGAACGGATGCTGGTAGACTACACATTTATGATCAAAGAATTTGTGGAGGAACGGATGCTGGTAGACTATACATTTATGATCAAAGAATTTGTGGAGGAACGGATGCTGGTAGACTACACATTTATGATCAAAGAATTTGTGGAGGAACGGATGCTGGTAGACTATACATTTATGATCAAAGAATTTGTGGAGGAACGGATGCTGGTAGACTATACATTTATGATCAAAGAATTTGTGGAGGAACGGATGCTGGTAGACTATACATTTATGATCAAAGAATTTGTAGAGGAACAGATGCTGGTAGACTACACATTTATGATCAAAGAATTTGTGGAGGAACGGATGCTGGTAGACTATACATTTATGATCAAAGAATTTGTAGAGGAACAGATGCTGGTAGACTACACATTTATGATCAAAGAATTTGTGGAGGAACGGATGCTGGTAGACTATACATTTATGATCAAAGAATTTGTAGAGGAACAGATGCTGGTAGACTATACATTTATGATCAAAGAATTTGTGGAGGAACGGATGCTGGTAGACTATACATTTATGATCAAAGAATTTGTAGAGGAACAGATGCTGGTAGACTACACATTTATGATCAAAGAATTTGTGGAGGAACGGATGCTGGTAGACTATACATTTATGATCAAAGAATTTGTGGAGGAACGGATGCTGGTAGACTATACATTTATGATCAAAGAATTTGTAGAGGAACAGATGCTGGTAGACTACACATTTATGATCAAAGAATTTGTGGAGGAACGGATGCTGGTAGACTATACATTTATGATCAAAGAATTTGTAGAGGAACAGATGCTGGTAGACTACACATTTATGATCAAAGAATTTGTGGAGGAACGGATGCTGGTAGACTATACATTTATGATCAAAGAATTTGTGGAGGAACGGATGCTGGTAGACTATACATTTATGATCAAAGAATTTGTGGAGGAACAGATGCTGGTAGACTATACATTTATGATCAAAGAATTTGTGGAGGAACGGATGCTGGTAGACTATACATTTATGATCAAAGAATTTGTAGAGGAACAGATGCTGGTAGACTACACATTTATGATCAAAGAATTTGTGGAGGAACGGATGCTGGTAGACTATACATTTATGATCAAAGAATTTGTAGAGGAACAGATGCTGGTAGACTACACATTTATGATCAAAGAATTTGTGGAGGAACGGATGCTGGTAGACTATACATTTATGATCAAAGAATTTGTGGAGGAACGGATGCTGGTAGACTATACATTTATGATCAAAGAATTTGTAGAGGAACAGATGCTGGTAGACTACACATTTATGATCAAAGAATTTGTGGAGGAACGGATGCTGGTAGACTATACATTTATGATCAAAGAATTTGTAGAGGAACTGATGCTGGTAGACTACACATTTATGATCAAAGAATTTGTGGAGGAACGGATGCTGGTAGACTATACATTTATGATCAAAGAATTTGTGGAGGAACGGATGCTGGTAGACTACACATTTATGATCAAAGAATTTGTGGAGGAACGGATGCTGGTAGACTATACATTTATGATCAAAGAATTTGTAGAGGAACGGATGCTGGTAGACTACACATTTATGATCAAAGAATTTGTAGAGGAACGGATGCTGGTAGACTACACATTTATGATCAAAGAATTTGTGGAGGAACGGATGCTGGTAGACTATAAATCTATGATCAAATAATTTGTGGAGGAACGGATGCTGGTAGACTATACATTTATGATCAAAGAATTTTTGGAGGAACGGATGCTGGTAGACTACACATTTATGATCAAAGAATTTGTAGAGGAACGGATGCTGGTAGACTACACATTTATGATCAAAGAATTTGTGGAGGAGCGGATGCTGGTAGACTATACATTTATGATCAAAGAATTTGTGGAGGAACGGATGCTGGTAGACTATAAATCTATGATCAAAGAATTTGTGGAGGAACGGATGCTGGTAGACTATACATTTATGATCAAAGAATTTGTGGAGGAACGGATGCTGGTAGACTATACATTTATGATCAAAGAATTTGTGGAGGAACGGATGCTGGTAGACTATACATTTATGATCAAAGAATTTGTGGAGGAACGGATGCTGGTAGACTATACATTTATGATCAAAGAATTTGTGGAGGAACGGATGCTGGTAGACTATACATTTATGATCAAAGAATTTGTGGAGGAACGGATGCTGGTAGACTATACATTTATGATCAAAGAATTTGTGGAGGAACGGATGCTGGTAGACTATACATTTATGATCAAAGAATTTGTGGAGGAACGGATGCTGGTAGACTATACATTTATGATCAAAGAATTTGTGGAGGAACGGATGCTGGTAGACTATACATTTATGATCAAAGAATTTGTGGAGGAACGGATGCTGGTAGACTATACATTTATGATCAAAGAATTTGTGGAGGAACGGATGCTGGTAGACTATACATTTATGATCAAAGAATTTGTGGAGGAACGGATGCTGGTAGACTACATTTATGATCAAAGAATTTGTGGAGGAACGGATGCTGGTAGACTATACATTTATGATCAAAGAATTTGTGGAGGAACGGATGCTGGTAGACTATACATTTATGATCAAAGAATTTGTGGAGGAACGGATGCTGGTAGACTATACATTTATGATCAAAGAATTTGTGGAGGAACGGATGCTGGTAGACTATACATTTATGATCAAAGAATTTGTGGAGGAACGGATGCTGGTAGACTATACATTTATGATCAAAGAATTTGTGGAGGAACGGATGCTGGTAGACTGCACATTTATGATCAAAGAATTTGTGGAGGAACGGATGCTGGTAGACTATACATTTATGATCAAAGAATTTGTAGAGGAACAGATGCTGGTAGACTACACATTTATGATCAAAGAATTTGTGGAGGAACGGATGCTGGTAGACTATACATTTATGATCAAAGAATTTGTGGAGGAACGGATGCTGGTAGACTACACATTTATGATCAAAGAATTTGTGGAGGAACGGATGCTGGTAGACTATACATTTATGATCAAAGAATTTGTGGAGGAACGGATGCTGGTAGACTACACATTTATGATCAAAGAATTTGTGGAGGAACGGATGCTGGTAGACTACACATTTATGATCAAAGAATTTGTGGAGGAACGGATGCTGGTAGACTATACATTTATGATCAAAGAATTTGTGGAGGAACGGATGCTGGTAGACTATACATTTATGATCAAATAATTTGTGGAGGAACGGATGCTGGTAGACTATACATTTATGATCAAAGAATTTGTGGAGGAACGGATGCTGGTAGACTATACATTTATGATCAAAGAATTTGTGGAGGAACGGATGCTGGTAGACTATACATTTATGATCAAAGAATTTGTGGAGGAACGGATGCTGGTAGACTATACATTTATGATCAAAGAATTTGTGGAGGAACGGATGCTGGTAGACTATACATTTATGATCAAAGAATTTGTGAAGGAACGGATGCTGGTAGACTATAAATTTATGATCAAAGAATTTGTGGAGGAACGGATGCTGGTAGACTATACATTTATGATCAAAGAATTTGTGGAGGAACGGATGCTGGTAGACTATACATTTATGATCAAAGAATTTGTGGAGGAACGGATGCTGGTAGACTACACATTTATGATCAAAGAATTTGTAGAGGAACGGATGCTGGTAGACTACACATTTATGATCAAAGAATTTGTGGAGGAACGGATGCTGGTAGACTATACATTTATGATCAAAGAATTTGTAGAGGAACAGATGCTGGTAGACTACACATTTATGATCAAAGAATTTGTGGAGGAACGGATGCTGGTAGACTATACATTTATGATCAAAGAATTTGTAGAGGAACAGATGCTGGTAGACTACACATTTATGATCAAAGAATTTGTGGAGGAACAGATGCTGGTAGACTATACATTTATGATCAAAGAATTTGTGGAGGAACGGATGCTGGTAGACTATACATTTATGATCAAAGAATTTGTGGAGGAACGGATGCTGGTAGACTACACATTTATGATCAAAGAATTTGTGGAGGAACGGATGCTGGTAGACTATACATTTATGATCAAAGAATTTGTGGAGGAACGGATGCTGGTAGACTATACATTTATGATCAAAGAATTTGTGGAGGAACGGATGCTGGTAGACTATACATTTATGATCAAAGAATTTGTGGAGGAACGGATGCTGGTAGACTACACATTTATGATCAAAGAATTTGTGGAGGAACGGATGCTGGTAGACTATACATTTATGATCAAAGAATTTGTAGAGGAACAGATGCTGGTAGACTACACATTTATGATCAAAGAATTTGTGGAGGAACGGATGCTGGTAGACTATACATTTATGATCAAAGAATTTGTAGAGGAACAGATGCTGGTAGACTAAACATTTATGATCAAAGAATTTGTGGAGGAACGGATGCTGGTAGACTATACATTTATGATCAAAGAATTTGTAGAGGAACAGATGCTGGTAGACTACACATTTATGATCAAAGAATTTGTAGAGGAACGGATGCTGGTAGACTATACATTTATGATCAAAGAATTTGTAGAGGAACTGATGCTGGTAGACTACACATTTATGATCAAAGAATTTGTGGAGGAACGGATGCTGGTAGACTATACATTTATGATCAAAGAATTTGTAGAGGAACAGATGCTGGTAGACTATACATTTATGATCAAAGAATTTGTGGAGGAACGGATGCTGGTAGACTATACATTTATGATCAAAGAATTTGTAGAGGAACGGATGCTGGTAGACTACACATTTATGATCAAAGAATTTGTGGAGGAACGGATGCTGGTAGACTACACATTTATGATCAAAGAATTTGTGGAGGAACGGATGCTGGTAGACTATACATTTATGATCAAAGAATTTGTAGAGGAACGGATGCTGGTAGACTACACATTTATGATCAAAGAATTTGTAGAGGAACGGATGCTGGTAGACTACACATTTATGATCAAAGAATTTGTGGAGGAACGGATGCTGGTAGACTATACATTTATGATCAAAGAATTTGTAGAGGAACAGATGCTGGTAGACTACACATTTATGATCAAAGAATTTGTGGAGGAACGGATGCTGGTAGACTATACATTTATGATCAAAGAATTTGTGGAGGAACGGATGCTGGTAGACTATACATTTATGATCAAAGAATTTGTAGAGGAACAGATGCTGGTAGACTACACATTTATGATCAAAGAATTTGTGGAGGAACGGATGCTGGTAGACTATACATTTATGATCAAAGAATTTGTAGAGGAACTGATGCTGGTAGACTACACATTTATGATCAAAGAATTTGTGGAGGAACGGATGCTGGTAGACTATACATTTATGATCAAAGAATTTGTGGAGGAACAGATGCTGGTAGACTAAACATTTATGATCAAAGAATTTGTGGAGGAACGGATGCTGGTAGACTATACATTTATGATCAAAGAATTTGTAGAGGAACTGATGCTGGTAGACTACACATTTATGATCAAAGAATTTGTGGAGGAACGGATGCTGGTAGACTACACATTTATGATCAAAGAATTTGTGGAGGAACGGATGCTGGTAGACTACACATTTATGATCAAAGAATTTGTGGAGGAGCGGATGCTGGTAGACTATACATTTATGATCAAAGAATTTGTAGAGGAACGGATGCTGGTAGACTACACATTTATGATCAAAGAATTTGTAGAGGAACGGATGCTGGTAGACTACACATTTATGATCAAAGAATTTGTGGAGGAACGGATGCTGGTAGACTATACATTTATGATCAAAGAATTTGTAGAGGAACGGATGCTGGTAGACTATACATTTATGATCAAAGAATTTGTGGAGGAACGGATGCTGGTAGACTACACATTTATGATCAAAGAATTTGTGGAGGAACGGATGCTGGTAGACTATACATTTATGATCAAAGAATTTGTGGAGGAACGGATGCTGGTAGACTATAAATTTATGATCAAAGAATTTGTGGAGGAACGGATGCTGGTAGACTATACATTTATGATCAAAGAATTTGTGGAGGAACGGATGCTGGTAGACTATACATTTATGATCAAAGAATTTGTAGAGGAACAGATGCTGGTAGACTACACATTTATGATCAAAGAATTTGTGGAGGAACGGATGCTGGTAGACTATACATTTATGATCAAAGAATTTGTGGAGGAACGGATGCTGGTAGACTATACATTTATGATCAAAGAATTTGTAGAGGAACAGATGCTGGTAGACTACACATTTATGATCAAAGAATTTGTGGAGGAACGGATGCTGGTAGACTATACATTTATGATCAAAGAATTTGTGGAGGAACGGATGCTGGTAGACTATACATTTATGATCAAAGAATTTGTGGAGGAACGGATGCTGGTAGACTATACATTTATGATCAAAGAATTTGTGGAGGAACGGATGCTGGTAGACTATACATTTATGATCAAAGAATTTGTGGAGGAACGGATGCTGGTAGACTATACATTTATGATCAAAGAATTTGTGGAGGAACGGATGCTGGTAGACTATACTTTTATGATCAAAGAATTTGTAGAGGAACAGATGCTGGTAGACTACACATTTATGATCAAAGAATTTGTGGAGGAACGGATGCTGGTAGACTATACATTTATGATCAAAGAATTTGTAGAGGAACAGATGCTGGTAGACTACACATTTATGATCAAAGAATTTGTGGAGGAACGGATGCTGGTAGACTATACATTTATGATCAAAGAATTTGCAGAGGAACGGATGCTGGTAGACTAAACATTTATGATCAAAGAATTTGTGGAGGAACGGATGCTGGTAGACTATACATTTATGATCAAAGAATTTGTGGAGGAACGGATGCTGGTAGACTACACATTTATGATCAAAGAATTTGTGGAGGAACGGATGCTGGTAGACTATACATTTATGATCAAAGAATTTGTAGAGGAACGGATGCTGGTAGACTACACATTTATGATCAAAGAATTTGTGGAGGAACGGATGCTGGTAGACTATACATTTATGATCAAAGAATTTGTGGAGGAACGGATGCTGGTAGACTACACATTTATGATCAAAGAATTTGTAGAGGAACGGATGCTGGTAGACTATACATTTATGATCAAAGAATTTGTAGAGGAACAGATGCTGGTAGACTACACATTTATGATCAAAGAATTTGTGGAGGAACGGATGCTGGTAGACTATACATTTATGATCAAAGAATTTGTAGAGGAACAGATGCTGGTAGACTACACATTTATGATCAAAGAATTTGTGGAGGAACGGATGCTGGTAGACTATACATTTATGATCAAAGAATTTGTAGAGGAACTGATGCTGGTAGACTACACATTTATGATCAAAGAATTTGTGGAGGAACGGATGCTGGTAGACTATACATTTATGATCAAAGAATTTGTGGAGGAACGGATGCTGGTAGACTACACATTTATGATCAAAGAATTTGTGGAGGAACGGATGCTGGTAGACTACACATTTATGATCAAAGAATTTGTAGAGGAACGGATGCTGGTAGACTACACATTTATGATCAAAGAATTTGTGGAGGAACGGATGCTGGTAGACTATACATTTATGATCAAAGAATTTGTGGAGGAACGGATGCTGGTAGACTATACATTTATGATCAAAGAATTTGTAGAGGAACAGATGCTGGTAGACTACACATTTATGATCAAAGAATTTGTGGAGGAACGGATGCTGGTAGACTCATTTATGATCAAAGAATTTGTGGAGGAACGGATGCTGGTAGACTATACATTTATGATCAAAGAATTTGTAGAGGAACAGATGCTGGTAGACTACACATTTATGATCAAAGAATTTGTGGAGGAACGGATGCTGGTAGACTATACATTTATGATCAAAGAATTTGTAGAGGAACGGATGCTGGTAGACTATACATTTATGATCAAAGAATTTGTAGAGGAACAGATGCTGGTAGACTACACATTTATGATCAAAGAATTTGTAGAGGAACGGATGCTGGTAGACTATACATTTATGATCAAAGAATTTGTAGAGGAACTGATGCTGGTAGACTACACATTTATGATCAAAGAATTTGTGGAGGAACGGATGCTGGTAGACTATACATTTATGATCAAAGAATTTGTAGAGGAACAGATGCTGGTAGACTAAACATTTATGATCAAAGAATTTGTGGAGGAACGGATGCTGGTAGACTATACATTTATGATCAAAGAATTTGTAGAGGAACGGATGCTGGTAGACTACACATTTATGATCAAAGAATTTGTGGAGGAACGGATGCTGGTAGACTACACATTTATGATCAAAGAATTTGTGGAGGAACGGATGCTGGTAGACTATACATTTATGATCAAAGAATTTGTAGAGGAACGGATGCTGGTAGACTACACATTTATGATCAAAGAATTTGTAGAGGAACGGATGCTGGTAGACTACACATTTATGATCAAAGAATTTGTGGAGGAACGGATGCTGGTAGACTATACATTTATGATCAAAGAATTTGTAGAGGAACGGATGCTGGTAGACTACACATTTATGATCAAAGAATTTGTGGAGGAACGGATGCTGGTAGACTATACATTTATGATCAAAGAATTTGTGGAGGAACGGATGCTGGTAGACTATACATTTATGATCAAAGAATTTGTAGAGGAACGGATGCTGGTAGACTACACATTTATGATCAAAGAATTTGTAGAGGAACGGATGCTGGTAGACTACACATTTATGATCAAAGAATTTGTGGAGGAGCGGATGCTGGTAGACTATACATTTATGATCAAAGAATTTGTGGAGGAACGGATGCTGGTAGACTATAAATCTATGATCAAATAATTTGTGGAGGAACGGATGCTGGTAGACTATACATTTATGATCAAAGAATTTGTAGAGGAACGGATGCTGGTAGACTACACATTTATGATCAAAGAATTTGTAGAGGAACGGATGCTGGTAGACTACACATTTATGATCAAAGAATTTGTGGAGGAGCGGATGCTGGTAGACTATACATTTATGATCAAAGAATTTGTGGAGGAACGGATGCTGGTAGACTATAAATCTATGATCAAATAATTTGTGGAGGAACGGATGCTGGTAGACTATACATTTATGATCAAAGAATTTGTGGAGGAACGGATGCTGGTAGACTATACATTTATGATCAAAGAATTTGTAGAGGAACGGATGCTGGTAGACTACACATTTATGATCAAATAATTTGTGGAGGAACGGATGCTGGTAGACTATACATTTATGATCAAAGAATTTGTGGAGGAACGGATGCTGGTAGACTATACATTTATGATCAAAGAATTTGTGAAGGAACGGATGCGGGTAGACTATAAATTTATGATCAAATAATTTGTGGAGGAACGGATGCTGGTAGACTATACATTTATGATCAAAGAATTTGTGGAGGAACGGATGCTGGTAGACTATACATTTATGATCAAAGAATTTGTGGAGGAACGGATGCTGGTAGACTATACATTTATGATCAAAGAATTTGTGGAGGAACGGATGCTGGTAGACTATACATTTATGATCAAAGAATTTGTGGAGGAACGGATGCTGGTAGACTATAAATTTATGATCAAAGAATTTGTGGAGGAACGGATGCTGGTAGACTATACATTTATGATCAAAGAATTTGTGGAGGAACGGATGCTGGTAGACTATAAATCTATGATCAAATAATTTGTGGAGGAACGGATGCTGGTTGACTATACATTTATGATCAAAGAATTTGTGGAGGAACGGATGCTGGTAGACTATACATTTATGATCAAAGAATTTGTGGAGGAACGGATGCTGGTAGACTATACATTTATGATCAAATAATTTGTGGAGGAACGGATGCTGGTAGACTATACATTTATGATCAAAGAACTTGTGGAGGAACGGATGCTGGTAGACTATACATTTATGATCAAAGAATTTGTGAAGGAACGGATGCTGGTAGACTGCACATTTATGATCAAAGAATTTGTGGAGGAACGGATGCTGGTAGACTATACATTTATGATCAAAGAATTTGTAGAGGAACAGATGCTGGTAGACTACACATTTATGATCAAATAATTTGTGGAGGAACGGATGCTGGTAGACTATACATTTATGATCAAAGAATTTGTGGAGGAACGGATGCTGGTAGACTATACATTTATGATCAAAGAATTTGTGGAGGAACGGATGCTGGTAGACTATACATTTATGATCAAAGAATTTGTGGAGGAACGGATGCTGGTAGACTATACATTTATGATCAAAGAATTTGTAGAGGAACGGATGCTGGTAGACTACACATTTATGATCAAATAATTTGTGGAGGAACGGATGCTGGTAGACTATACATTTATGATCAAAGAATTTGTGGAGGAACGGATGCTGGTAGACTACACATTTATGATCAAAGAATTTGTGGAGGAACGGATGCTGGTAGACTATACATTTATGATCAAAGAATTTGTGGAGGAACGGATGCTGGTAGACTATACATTTATGATCAAAGAATTTGTAGAGGAACGGATGCTGGTAGACTATACATTTATGATCAAAGAATTTGTGGAGGAACGGATGCTGGTAGACTATACATTTATGATCAAAGAATTTGTGGAGGAACGGATGCTGGTAGACTATAAATTTATGATCAAATAATTTGTGGAGGAACGGATGCTGGTAGACTATACATTTATGATCAAAGAATTTGTGGAGGAACGGATGCTGGTAGACTATACATTTATGATCAAAGAATTTGTGGAGGAACGGATGCTGGTAGACTATACATTTATGATCAAAGAATTTGTGGAGGAACGGATGCTGGTAGACTATACATTTATGATCAAAGAATTTGTGGAGGAACGGATGCTGGTAGACTATACATTTATGATCAAAGAATTTGTGTAGGAACGGATGCTGGTAGACTGCACATTTATGATCAAAGAATTTGTGGAGGAACGGATGCTGGTAGACTATACATTTATGATCAAAGAATTTGTGGAGGAACGGATGCTGGTAGACTAGACATTTATGATCAAAGAATTTGTGGAGGAACGGATGCTGGTAGACTACACATTTATGATCAAAGAATTTGTGGAGGAACGGATGCTGGTAGACTACACATTTATGATCAAAGAATTTGTGGAGGAACGGATGCTGGTATACTACACATTTATGATCAAAGAATTTGTGGAGGAACGGATGCTGGTAGACTACACATTTATGATCAAAGAATTTGTGGAGGAACGGATGCTGGTAGACTATACATTTATGATCAAAGAAAATTATCGTGATCTCCTTCCCAGCTGGTTTGGCAGACGTTTTTCGGAGGAGGCGAGCCTGTGTGTTTCCAGGCACTCGTTGCGCACCTTCTGACGGGGTCGAAATAGTGTACCCATGTTTCATCCGCAGTTATCACTGCGTTTAGAAAGATTGGATGCTTTGCAATAATTTGTTTTCACTCATGACACACTTGAACTCTGAATTCTCTCGCCAGGTGATGAGGTACCCATCTTGAACACACGATGCAGTAGTAATGTGTCGCGTAGAATGCGGAATGCCGACGTTTTTGAAGTATTAGTAGACCCCGCTATGTCTTTACACGTCATTCGTCAATCTATCCAAAGAGTGTATAGCGTAAAAGTCTCTTCGACTTCAACGCTGTTTTAACACGTCCATACACTAGGAAATAGTTCCATAAATGAAAAAAAACCTTAACGGCCAGACGAAACAACAGAAGTCAACTTACGGAAAAACTTTATTCAGGCTGTAGAAGACACTTCCATCTGAAAGATTACATCACAGTGTACACCACACACCACACATGATCACAACAGACGAAGATAATCATCAGTTTATAATACAACGCTCTCGTACAACGCTCTTAACAATCGCTCTCTTCAAACCCCTCTTAAGCAATCGATCAGTCCTCGTTTTATCTCTTGTTCTTATCTTATATCAGACATACGTCACGTGCATTTAACCTCAATTGTGTTGCCAAACGTATTCGTTTGAGGAAAAATATATTTCGTTAAGCGTGAAGAATACTGAGAATAAACTCAAGTTTTACATAGGGAAAGAAACTAAAAAAGGGAAGTTAATCTAGAATATACGTCCCAAGTGCTAAAATACGCTCCGTAACAACAGATTCAGGTCGACCCGGCCAAGGTGGGAGTTTTGCTGACAAACGTCCGTTTGTGAACGCATTCTGCCATCTAAAAATCGTTGACTCACCCAAACATTTATCTTTGTAAGCTTTTTTTATTAAATCAGCTGTTTCTGGAACTCGTCCAACACATTTCAATTCTTAACTCTGCTCACCACCATAGTTGTATTGCAAAATGCAGACGTACCTTAACCAACTACGCAATAAAAAAGAAAATAATCGTCTGCCACGGCTAATAACTGTTGCCGTTCCTTAATTCAGTTAGTCGTCTGCGTGGTTATTTCTTCCATTCGCATTGTTGACAACTGAAAAAAATTATCTCAGTTTTTATGGAACGGCCTTTTTATGTGTAAAAAGAACAATTGAATCTTATTTTAAGCAGAGACAGCTGCCCAGGTGGCTGAGTTATCAGAGGCGCTGGCTTCTGGCTAGTCGCCCAAGCCTGGACAGAGATCGAGCAGGGATGAGAAGTTGGCTGCTCGTTTGTCTATGCAGCTGATTCCGTACCATCGTAGCAGCCAGATATCTAACATTACAAACAGGAGGATGTTTTATAACCGTTACGGCTGCTCGTAATGGTTACAAAACATCCATGATATTTCACATGAAATGTAGTCTTGGGAAAACTATTTTCATGGGGTTTATTGCATCCTTCGATATTTTTGCTGATGTTTTCGATGATGTGTTTCTATTTTCGTATCCTGACAAATAATATTTTAAGAAGTATAGGAATGGCAGTTGTTTCTGTAAACAAGACGGAAGGGCTTTGGGCGTAATCAAATATAGACTCTTAAAAGTACTGCAGGCATTAGCTTAGTAATACATGCTTTGAAGATAAAAAAAGTGTTTTGTTTTTTGTCTGATAAATAGGAGAAGCCGCATCTTTGTGGCACACGTGTTCAAACTTCAAGTGACAAAGGACTAGAGCAACGTAGTGAAGCACTGATGTCTCTCTCGCTTCCCTTTTTTCTCCCTAGCTTTAGTCTTTTTTTATTTCAAGCTAAGTTAGAAGACTAATGCTCCTTCAGTAATTTTTAATCTGTAACGACTCAGTTAAGATAAATACAATCATCAAAATTAGAAGTAACGACCATGCCTTTTTGCATTCACTAATTGTCCAGGAGAGAGAAAAGAAATATCTTCATGCAGACATTCAGCTTAGTATGAATAAATTTGGTCCCCGTGTTTCATATTCATTTCCCTTCCGCTTCCATTCGTCAGACTTATGAAGTCCGGAAGAAAAAGAAGATTTAATTAAACAGGTCTCTTTATATTTATGGTTCTTCTCGACGAGATTTAATTATTCTAATCCCTTTTAACTGGGTATATTTCATTCATAGAGTGAAAAACGCTCAGCTTGCTTAGTTTTCACTTCTTATGTTCCTTGACAGCTAGAAAGAAACCATAGCATTCTTCGTTCTTATTAACAGAAATATTTAAATTTACACCACTGGGCGTAAGAAAACATTTAAATTTATGAAATCTCTTTTGAAATATGCCGTTGATGTTACACTCTGCAGGAAAGAGATAAAAATTTGAAACATATATTTTGTAAAACTGCGGTACATGAAGCAGATGAATTTTTGCAAAACAAAACTAATCTGAAGTAAAATACGCTGCAGTCTCGTGAGTTGCGAAATATTTTAATATAACATTATAACTGATGTCTTCTTTAAAACGGTAAGTACAAAAGAGTTTACCATTAAAATCAAAAATACTGATATACAGCGGATCACTGTATTTCGAGCTAAAATCTCGAAGTGCAGAAAGCAAGTAGAGATACCTATTCTCAAAATTCAAAACTGTTTACACATGAGCAAATGCTAATGTTCTTATTCTAGCTTGTTTTCAGGCATAAACGACTTAGAGCTACATGCATACAAGTAGTACTCCATCAGTATAACGAAATACAACTTTCAAGCCCTTGTTTCTCACTTGTAAGCTCTCAGATAATCTTTCATTTATCACAAACAACTTCTTTCTTGACACATGAAATCTAATAATAACTTCATATGTCTTCTCTGTAATTTACACGGAACTCCTGCGAAACATTCGGTAAACAATACATTATAAATAACTTAATAATCGAAGTGCGGTGAAACTGGATGTATTTAAAACATTTTAAACGTTTTCTCATTACGCAAATAGGAGTGCATTGTGCTCGAGAAAGGGATTTCAGGACTTTGCTTTAAAACCGCGAATTAAAATCCCTGTGAAATGATCAGGTATTTTCTTAGCCCATCCCTATGGATTTGTGAAGCCAGATGCTGACAGATAAACACACATAGCGCCGTGGGTTGTTAGCACCGTAGCATAAGGCGAATGCACTCAGCTAGTTATCGAGAGATTTGGGTTCGATCCTAGCGGTGTCGAAATACAATTTTTTGGTTACTGTGTGTTGATTGAAGAAACGCGTGGAAAGAGCGATGACTTTTACTAGTTACATCGTTTCAAGTTATTGGGAAGTATTTCACCATTTCTCCCGCCCTTTAGATTTATTACCTATACTTAAATAGCTTGTGCCATTAAACTTCACCAGATGGACACGACGGAGTTGTGGAACACATCTCTACGGTTTTGTGAAGTCAGTTGCTGACAGATAAGCACACATAGCGCCGTGGACTGTTGGCACCGTAGCGTCAAGAGAACGCACTTTGCTAGTTATCGAGAGATTTGAGGTTTGATCCCAGCGGTGTCCAAATACAATTTTTAGGTTGCTGTGTCTGTGTATTTAAAGATTTGTACATTTACCTAAATTTTCGTGATTTACAAATGAAGGGAATTCCACCCCTGAAGCAGTAAGGAAGAGAAAAATTGTTAATTGATGCGCAAATAATAAACGTTGTAAATTTTAAATATATGACCGTAAATAATTGTATAACAGGGAAATTAATTGTTCAGGAACTAGAGTACTTAAGTCCGACTTCAGTAATTTCCAATTTTGAATTTTGGTTCTAGTTTCTCAGTGGTTTCAGAGAGATTCGGATACAGCAATTCTAGTGTTTCTATGTAACAGCTTTCTGAAATTGAAATTTGAAATTCTATACTTCAGGACAAAAACGTTGAATATTAGTTTGAGTAATAAATATTCGAAATGTGCATTCTAAATATTGAAATCAATCTTTCACAGATGCTGTTGCTCATAACTGCAGAATTAATCGACCTTTGCATAACAGCTTATTTAGGCAATATTCTATTGCCATTCATCAATTTTGATTAATTTTTGCATTAAAGAATGTAAAGTTCATTAATTTCTCTCCCATTTCTTCAACTAGGAAAATAAATAAGTCGTTTCCCGAGATACATTGGAATGTTAGAAATTACACTGCTGGCCACCCAAAATGCAAAACCAAGAAGGAAGCATCCAATTGTCCTGAAATTCTCAGCATGCGTCGCTCGCGAGAGGACATGCAAACGATTAGCTTTGCAGGGCATATGCAAATCATGTGCGCCCGGCACGACACCGAGAAGCTCTATAAGAAGGGTGCACAGAAGGCTGGGTGTTAGTAGTGGAAGTGTGTTGTGCTGCTGGACCTGTGCGTGGGAAGCTTCCTTGTGCCTCGTCGCAGAATACGGCAGTCATTCAGCACGTTTCGAAGTACGACAGCTAACGAATAGTACCTTATCGCGACAGCGGTTGATCGTACCGAGACATCAGCGCCCGTGTGGGACGACATCCAGCCACAGTGAGGCGAGAATCGATTCGGTAGGTGCAGGAGGGACGGACGGACCGACGTGAGCGATTGCCGCAGCCGCGGCACACCACCAAACGAGAGGACCGGCATCTTGTGCAGCGGGCATTGACGGCCCGTACCGGCACATCACAAACGTTAGCGCAGGAATCAGGGTGTGTTGCGCAACAACCTGTGGCAGCACGTACCGTTCGACGTCGTCTGCAGGAGCGGAGACTTGTCGCACAGCGCTCATTGCTCCGATTAGCGTTGACGTTACACCACCGGCGAGTGCGGCGGCAGTGGGCCGTTGAACGCGCACCTAGACTACGGAATGGCACGACATTGTCTTCTCCGACGAATCCCGCTTCTGCCTGCAACACCACGATGGTCGGATCCACGTGTGGCGGCACCGCGGCGAGAGACTGTATGACGCCTGTATTCTGCATAGCCAGACCGGTCCGTCGCCTGGCGTTATGGTTTGGGGCGCAATTGGATATGACACCCGCATCCCGCTGGCACGCATCGCCGTTACACTCAACAGACGCCACTGCATCTGCGACGTTTTGGAGCATGTAGTTCTCCCTTACCTGCAGGACCTGCCAGCGGCCACGTTTCAACAGGACATTGCGCGCCCGCACGTGACAGGCATCGTTCAACAATTCTTCACGGCCCTCCAGGTGTCACTGCTGCCGTGGCCCTCCTGTTCTCACGATATGTCACCCATCGAACACCTCTGGTCGCTGATCGGCAACCGAGTGGCCCGGCAAGCACCACTCGTGGCTACGCCTGATGAACTGTGGCAACGTGTGGAAGCAGCCTGGACCGACGTACCCCAACCCCACATCCAAAGCCTCTTTCGTTCGATGCCGCGGCGTGTAGCGGTCGTTATTGCCAGCCATGGGGCCACGTGAACTATTGATGTCTGCGTGTTCCGCCAGTCGCACGCTCCTGTAAGCTCAATCGTTTCATCTTTGTATCTGTTGTTATGTGTCCAGTAAATCTGGCTTTGCTATCTCTTGTCCTTCTTGGTGTTGCATTTTGGGTGGCCAGCAGTGTATTTGCAATGCATTAGTTGCAAACTATGAACGGGTAACTTTCTCTATTTAAATTAAATTTTCATTCGTCTTTAGAAATGGTAAGATTACGCAAGAAAAAATTAATGTTAAATCGCATATATTTTCTTTTTAATACACTCAAATGGTGGGCTCTGCCATGTACAGAAACTTTAAAATCTTAGGTTGTAGTGTTTGACTATGATCAGCTTTCCATTTTCCCGTCCGTCTGCCCGTCAGCCTGAGGGCACTGTATCTATGTAAATTAATCACATTTGGAAAAAAAAAATTCTTGTTTTGGAAAGTCCATACTCCGAGAACAATGATTTTTTTTTGACAACTTTTTTTTTTTTTTGAAGTTTAATTCTGCCGTTAGGGAGTGTTAATGCAGTTGCTATCAAATTCAAAAGATATTTTCTTCGTTACCATTGGCTCTAAGAATCTGAATAATTCTCTTTTCCATTGGTAACATTTAGAAGAAATACAATTTCATGTACAGTTTCTTCCTCAAATGAGACACAGGTTACCATTTATATGGCATAAATATATATTTTCAAAATATATTTATGTCTAAAACTCTAATATTTGGAACCAAACAGTTTTCCATTTGTAACGTTTTCCGTTTCATTTACATTTCCACTAGTATTTTCACTTCTAAAAACTAGGTTGAGAAAAATCCTTCCCTTTCAGGTACCGCTCACGAAAGAAAAGGTTGTGCTCATATTTCCTTCTCGAAATAACGCAGGGTCTTTTCAATAAAGGGTATAGATGCATATCTGAGTTTCCTCGATATCCTCTCCGTCTAACATTCAGATTAAAAAAAATGTTTTTTAGCGGACAGCCTTTTTGGTTAAGAATGTTTTCCAAATTTCTGAATATTCTTTACTTACAATTTTTCCATTACAGGGCGTGAGCTCGTATTTATGTTTTTAAAATTTTTGTATCCTTCTCAACGTGTCTTAAAACAACACTGAAAATAATCCTTTCCAGTCAGATGTCTCAAGCACTTTGGTACACTCCTGGATATTTTATTGTGTATTGCAGAGTTCTAGCGTTTGTGAATACTTGTGTTTGTATGTCCGTCTCCTCCTTTAAACATTCGACTGAAAAAAAAATTTTGCCGCTGCATGGCATTCAATACAGCAAAGATTGAGAACATTATCATCTTTAAATAATTCATACTTTTGCGGATGGGGGCGTGCAATTGAAAATGTTTTCTCGCTACCTCTTGTTCTGGAAGTCGTACTTAAAAGAGTATTATTCCATTGTATTGGTCATTAAATAAGGAATGCCTACACGGTCGTATCAGAATAATATGACCACCCTCAGAATCACAATGAACCCGCCCAGGAGCGTCACAGAGTGCACGTGACAATATCGACTACACGGAGACATAAGCGGCCGGCCAGGACAGATGACCCATAGTGTGTTACGTTAGCACAATGGAGAGAGCTAGTGATTTGACTGACTTTCAACAAGGAATGATCATCGGCTACCACGCCAAGAGAGGTAGCATCTCAGAAACAGCAGACTTGACTTCCAACAGGGAATGATCTTCGGCTACCACGCCAAGAGAGGTAGCATCTCAGAAACAGCAGACTTGACTTTCAAGAAGGAAAGGATCATCAGCTACCATGCCAAGGGAGGTAGAATCTCAGAAAAAGCAGACTTAATGGGTTGTTCGCGAGGTATTGTAGTAAGGGTTTACCAAGAATGAACCGCTGGCAGACCGAGTTCCCCCTGAAATCATAACTGTGGAGCCCCAAACACCATCGATCACAGACTGGAACGTCGCCACCGTCGACGTATAAAGGGCGATCGACGTGCAACAGTGCATCAATAGACCATGCAAGTCAACGCTGGGTCACCCAGGTACGTGTCCCCGATAACAGTAGAACGAACCCTGTTACGCATCGGTCTCCGGAGTAGACGATTTGTCAAGGCGTCCACATTAACCTAGGGGAGGTTACTACTCCACAGAAGTGACGAGCAGAGGCAGATGCTGCGTCAGACTTAGGAGGCCCAACACCCGTACACGCTTGTCAGTCACGTACAGTCCGGCGGTTGCAGTGCGCATGTCTGGAGTATGTTTACCTATTATAACCTTGGATCGCTGGTGCCTCTGTATGGGTCCCTGACAGCCAATGGCTACATCTCCATCCTCGCTGACTACATGTATACCTTCACGTTGGACGTTTTTCTCTGGTGGTGGTGGTGTCTACCAACAGAACAATGCTCCGCGTCACGTCCCTAAAAGGATGCGTCACTGGTTCCAGGAAAACGACAGCCATGTCTCCGTTCTTCTGTGCCAGGCGAAATCACCCGATCTCAATCCCATAGGGCACTTATGAGACTATTTTGATTGACAGATTCGACGTGCGGCCTCCCAACCACGTCATCTCCAGGACCTAAGTGCTCTGCTGCAATCCGAATGGGTACGTGTGCCTTGGGCAAACTTCCAGGGCCTCATTGTGTCCATTCCAGGCCGTCTCGTCGCTGGTATCCGGAACAAGGGTGGTTATTCCTACTATTATGTAGGTGGTCATATTATTTTGATACGATCGTGTATGCTCTGAAGACCGTTGTACATAGGTTGAAGGTGAGTCCATCTCACATGAGTTAATTCTGTTTTGATCTATTTCCTCAAGGTAACGGGAAACTGCGAATATCAAGTAAAAAGAAGATGTCTTGCAGGCATCATATGGATGAATTTAACCAATACCGAACTATCCCCATGCTCAAATATGGCATGTCAATGTCCGATTTCGACAGATAAATATCCATTTGAAAAACCAATAATCTAAGTATGTCCTATGAAGTATATATTTTTTTCCATTTGCGATCTCAAATAAAGCACAACTTTTAAGTTAGAGGCATAAAGTTCTTTTAAGTTTTCTTCCATATCTCTTCCACTAATTGTTCGATTTGAAATCCTCCTTCAGCTACTGATATCTTCCGATATGATCAGTAGTTTTTGAATGATTTGTGGCTTTTTGAAGCGCACGCTTCTGTCCCTACTGGGCGTAAGTGGTGATTTCTGTTTGCAGATGTTGTACTGGTTGTAGAACTCCTATTGATGTTCTTTAACTGGTCATTTTCGTTATGTGGAATTCTGCTCACAATACGTTCTTTGAAGGAGCGTATAGTTTTTATTAAGCGACATTGTAACGTATACTCTAGATTCACTTTCCTTTTGGTTTTTACTATCTCTGGTTATTTTATTTTACTATGTAAATTATCTTCTTACTGAACGAGATGTTATTTCTCCCGCTGAATGAGATCTGGCAATGAGTGTAAGTCATGACGTGGTGGTAGCCAGTATAAATAGGCGCGTTCAACGATACGTAGAGAGAGCTTTTTGTTGATGTGCGTAGGGAGAGCTGTTGTTGTACGGAGAGAGCGTTTGTTTATGTGTCAGAGAGCTGTTGTTGTATAGAGAGAGCGGTTGTTTATGTGCGTGAGAGCTTTGTTTCGTGTGTAAAGAGATCTTCGTTTATGTGAGAGCCAGAAGTTTACCAAATAAAAGATTGTCTTAGTAAGTACGTCTTTCTCAGTTCATAGTTTTGTCAGATCTCTGTCTGGCTGTTAGGTTAATTTCATTAGTTGATTATTATTAACAACCAGCATAAGACTTTATTCATCTTAATTACTACTACAACATTACTAGCAGTTAAAAGCTTGTTCATTATTATTACTACACTACTAGCAGGAAAGTTTATTCATGATATAATTAACAAACAACAAGCGTTAGAAGAAGCATTAGCTTAGAAGAAGCTGAATTCATTATAATTCAGTAGCAGAAGCGATATATTCATTATAACATAAATGCATTTTTTATCTTTCTCATTTAAAAAAATCCATTTTCAGAAATCCTCTGAGAAAATATCCAAAAGGCGTTTTCATTGAACGCAAGGATTCAGATTCATCTTTGTCGTTTCTCAGAAATTGTTTCTAGGCAACAAAGAATACGAAAATGAGCTTGTATATATAAACCTTCCAGCTGGTTCTTCGGCGATTTTGTGCTTTTATTCTGAATAAGAATAAAACCATGTAAAAAAAATGTTTTCTTAAACAATTCATAAAGCAAATGAAATGTAAATGTGTGGCCGTTGTCATTAAGAGCATTTATTCTTAGCGTTTTCTCAGTTTTCTTTTGCTGCTACAATGCAAACTGTTTGAATAAAAAGCAATACTCATTGGGTTGCTTTACAAAAATTGTCGAAAGGTCGCCTTCGCTACCAGAAGCAATTAGAAATCTAAGTCATTTCATTTGATTAATTATGTTTTTTAGTTGAAACAAGAAATTATTACATTATTAATTAGATTTTCTTAACATTGTGAAGGTAATCTGAAATGTCAAGCAAAATAAATTCGGAAGTATGCCTTTTATTTTAATTATTGACATTTTACATACATTCCTGAGAAATTCATTAAAAATAGAGTGAGAACTGTCAGTCACTTTCTGATGGATATGAAACGAGTATTTCTAAGCTATGTCTGGTAAACGAGGAAACTATACATTAGGAATATTTCCTTTGGCGAAATCTCTAAAAACTATTTTAAAAATGAAACGAGCCTCCAGGTCAAATTTTTTGACGCATTCATTTGAAAGAAATTTACTTCCGTTGGGAATATTAACATTAAAAAGTTTCGTTCTTTTCACAGACTTTATCGAAGAAATCTCCTTTCTTCTTTCTGTGCTTTTTATTTTTTCCAAATGAATTATAAAATTAATGGTACGCATCTTGCGCGAGTAATGCGCCGAAACAAATTTCTTGTCATTTGAAAGACGTTTCATTGTACAACAAAAACTAATGAGAAGCACCGAAATTCTTTCGAATGAGGGAATTTTGGTGCAGGCTTCGGGGCAGTTTAATTGCCAAAGAGCAGAACACATTTCCAGTTAGTTAATGGATGTTACGAACTGGGTTTTTTTCACTTTTGAAATGAAAATATCTTTTCCTGAATTTACGAAATGCATGTAAGACAACTGGACTGTTCCTGTTCAATAGATTTTAGTGTACCGGAATATATAAAAATAGTGAAACCAAGACTTATAAAAAAGTTGGTCGTAAAGCTATTTCCTTTTCATTTTTTATTCTTGCATGGATGAAAAGTGACTCAATTGAATAAAAACTTTCCGAAAGTGTGTGCGAGTGGTACCTATTCGCAATTTATCTCCGCTAGCCCAAAGACATTTTTGAATTAATAAGACTAAATAACATATAAATTACATACGAAATAATTAATTAGTCATAAAATGTGTAACTAAGCGTATTAAAAACAGTGCACTTATATAAAGGAAATTAAACCTATCTTTACTGCTATAAATAATTTTTAAGAGGTCTGAGTCTATACTACGCATATATAGTATGTAACATAAGTTTTGACACCTCGCTGAAAAAGTAATGTGATGATAGTATTAGGTTTTCGTCCGTCTCTGGAAAAAGTACAATTGCATTCCAATTCTAAAATATTACTTTTGTAACTAATACAGCTAATTGTGTGTATAATGAATCATGTACACTCATTGTCCTAAAAATCCGTGCAATAAGAAGGAGGGGTCGGATTGAAATGATATTGTATTAGTTAGATGGTATATTCCAAAGACAGAAGTGATTACAATATCACAGCAGCAGGACGATTCCCCGCTGACATACGGTACACATTCCGGTCAGCGTTATACGGCGTCGGAACGCCTCGTGCTCGGATATATGCGGTGATACGGTCCGGCCTGCAGTCAAAGAGACAAAGTATGCTATCCTGGAACAGATTGGCCCACACTTGCAACTGTCGCTCTAAATCACAAACATTGGGACATGGAGAAAGCTGGCGTCCCATCTGGTCCCACATGTGCTCAATGGGCGAGAGATCAGACGATCTGGCAGACAACGGAAGCATCGAAGCATGACGTAGACAGTCCTGGGAAACCCGAGACGTGTACGGACGGGCGCCATCTTGTTGTAAAATGGCTCCGGGCCGGTCCGCTAGAAAAGGCAGCACATGAGGTCGCAGGATCTCCTGTAGGTAGCGCTGGAATGCCAACGTCTTTCAGATCACTGCGAGGGAAGTTCGACTGTCATGCGAGATGGCTTACCAGACAATCACGGATGTAGTTCGGGACGTGTGCCGCTGTACAGTGAGGTTGAGATTGTAGCGCTCACCTGGAGTCCTCCACACTCTGTCACGGTAGTGGTCCATTTAAATACAGAAGCGGGATTCGTCGCTGAAGTCTATGCGTCTCCCAGTCCACGTTGCTCTCTGCTGACACCACCGCAGTCACTCCGACGATGGTCAGTTAAAGGCAGAAAACGTAAGGGCCGTAGAGAGTGCAGATTTGCCTCTGCTAGGCGTCTGAAAATGGTTCTGGAGGACCCAGAATCCCCTTGTACAGACGCTACAGGTCTCTAGATATCGGACAAGGACGTCGTCCCATCTGTGCGTGACGCTCTCACGATCCCGCGGTCCTCTCTCCTGGTGGTTGTTTTTGTGTCGTCCAGATCCAGTCCGACTTTTCTGGGTACATTCCCGTGTCCATTACTCCCAACACGATCACACTGTACTGTCCGGCCGCCCCAAATGGCGGCCTACTCGGTGCGCCGGCCACACTGTCTCTCTCATCCCGACGATACGACCTCGTTCAAACTCTGTCAGTTTCCCGTACGCTCATATGCGGCGGCTCCTCGGCATGTCTATCGTTCAGGGAACTTACCTGACTCTTACCGTGCACTTCGGCTCGCATGTGGAGTCCCCAGCGCGTCGCCTTATAAGCCCCAAGGATTACGATTGCAGCGCCGAACGTCGACGCGCGGGCATGTGGAATCGCACAAAACTAATTTTTTGCATGTCTGCCCTTCCCGTAGCTATTCTCCGAGTTTCGAGTTAATTTGCGTGTTTTTCTTTGTGCGCGGAAATTTATGACAATGAGTGTGCTTACAGTGGTGTTCACAAGTATTGCATGACCTGCAAACACCATGGAGTTTTAAATTCAACTCTTTTTTTAACTGGCTAATTTTCTTAGTTATTTCATCATTTATATGTCATTAGATGTGAAATTTAAGGGAGATTTCAAAAATTTCGTAGTTTTTCCTATAGCTACTTCTGTTTTTAAGATACATTACAAAAATCATGAACAGGTCCACGTTATTATGAAAAAGATCATTTATCCAATACTTAGATTTATAGCAATAAATCGTTTTTTTAATTCATAAAGAATGAAATAATATTTAAATATAGAAATACAATGAAGCAAAATTATAAAATGTACCTAATATTTTGTTTATACTGCGGAAGAAATATTCTCCTTGTGGAAAATACGTCATGATAATTAACACAGCAATCTGACATCTCTGAATTGACTGTATTTACTGTTCTTCACGTAATATCAATCACATGAGAAAACTTGAAAATTTAATCGCCCAGGATTGGGATGCGAGAACTTAATATCACCGAGCGTGGAATCTCAACACACAGATGCTTGTGACTTTGTCTTCCTAGGTGGTTTAAAATATAGCATGCTCGAACGGTAATCCGGAGATGCGGGTTCGATTTCTGCTCCAAGGCGATGACATTTTGAAGTATTCTGATCTCACTGATATTTCACGAAAACAGGAAATACAGTCAATTCAGCGATATATGAGTGCTGTGTTAATTATCATAATATTTGTCTGTCCAGAACTTGCTATACCGTGTAAATTAATTGGGACAACCTATTTTATTCTCAGAATTGTAATGTGATCGCCAGTTGATGTCGGAAACCCACGTAAACCGGTTTTACCAGCTGTGAGGGTGTGACTGTTAGAACTTGATGGTAATAATGTGGTTTGATTGGTTTTAAACAGGAAATAGGCACTTCAGCTTAAGTTGTGAGCTTTCGTGTGTGACAGGTGGATGTTAGTTTTTGCTCTCTGTGAGTACGTGTTGCTTTCTTGTATTGAAAAATGGATATTTCCCCAAGGAAGTGTGCAAAAAAATTTGCTATGAAGGATCACACTTCTATGAGAGTGAGAGATTTCGCTTCTGCAGTTGGTGTAGGCAAATCAAGTGTATCAAAACTTCTTACGCGATACAATGCATCTGGATCACCGTCTCGAAAAAGGAGAGGTAAATGAGGAAGAAAACGAAAAACAACTCCCCGAACCGATAAATATCTAATCAGAAATAGTAAAATGAATCAAAAAAAAAAAAGAAAAAAAAAAAAAAGCCGACCTTCAAAGACATATTGGCTAGTGGTTGTGATGTTAGTGATTCAACTGTACGCCGTAGGCTTCTGGAAGTTGGCCGGAAGGAAAGAAGACCAACGAAAAAACAATATTTAAATGCGAAAATGAAGAGAAAACGTTTAGCATGGGCCAAAAAATATAAATCACGGACTACTGACGACTGGAAAAAGGTAATTTTCAGTAATGAAACTCATTTATTTGTGCAGGGTTACCAAGCAAATGTCGTTAGACGAAGCAACTGTGAACCATTAAGACCTGAGCATGTCAAACAAACTGTAAAACACTCTCTAAAACAGATGTTTTGGGTTATTTTTACATCAAATGGCACTGGAAGCTTAGTTCGTGTTCAAGGTATGATGAATTCAGCCAAGTACGTAGAAATATTACAACGTAGGAATTTTCCATTCTTGCAACTTTTGACGGGACATTCCAACATGACTTGGCCCCATGTCACAATTCGAAATTGGTCAAGAATTTCATGGTGGAAAATCAAATTCATTTGTTTGATTGTCCTGGAAATTCACCAGACTTAAATTCCATAGAAAACTTGTGGAATATTTTAAAGAGACGTTTAGGTAAAATGGACTGTACAACCAAAAAACGCATAATAACGAATGCTATAAAAGTGTGGTTCCACGATTATGAAGTCAAAAATATGTGCACTCAGTTTGTGGAGTCAATGCCAAAACGAATTCAAGAGGTCATTTCTGCTGAAGGAGGACATACGTCATACTAATACAGGTATTTATCAGTGTATATCAAGGCATAGAATGATATAAAGGCATAGTTTTGGAAAAAAGAGTGATTATTTACTTTGTCCCAATTAATTTGCACAGTATAGTACATGTAATCAAAACTTTGCATCTTGATGGCATACTGTGAACAAAATTTTGTAAAAGATTAGGTTGGACAATACGATTCCAAATTTCCATTACATCTTCAATTAATTGACTTTTGGTTGTTGGCTTCTGTTTTGATAGAAAGTAGTATCTATACAAGTGAGCCGATTTATTGGCGTATTAATATATACATAAGCATTTCCAAGCTTTCGCACATCAACCAGATAGCTTTTACAAGAAAGTTAGACAGAAACTGCAAACTGAATAATAGAACGCTTTAACAATTTTAACGCGGTGACTTGACTTGGCAATCAAAAGATACGACATTATATTCATTTAAAGATAAGAGGTATCAGGTTGGTTTTGCACACGGTATCCTGGCAGGGTGAAGGCGTTGCTTGAAGAACTGGTTCCAAATTCGTGGCAACACGAGTGAGACGCCATCATTACAAGTATTAATGTCCGGGATGATCTCCAAGGTTTCCCGAATGTCTGTACATTTACGGGAACAGTATATAGCTAATTTCTTTATATCGTCCAACATGGAAGTAGCTGACTTTAATTTGACTTCTCTGGGTAGGACAGCTGCGAATTTATCTTATTTTGTGTTCCTTTCATGCCCGTTGACTCTCGTTGTAAACGGACGATTGCTCATTCCAATGTAGTATCCTATAAAGCCGTCCGGATTTTTGAACGGGGATCGCATAAACACCAGTTTCGCTGGAAAGAGGTGGTGTTTCAGTATTTCTCGTTAGCACAGTATATAAAGTTGCAGGAAACCTTATGCCGACACCGTAGTTCATCTTCTTGAGCGTGTTCTTGAGTTTGTAAGGCACATTATGTAGGTAAGGAATTGAGACAAAATAACGAAGCAGCGGCATATTAAAATGTTTGACCTGGCTTTTTCGATAAAGTTAAGTATCTGATTCAATGAATATCATGTATCAGTGGCCAAATCGATGATGTTTTGAATTTTGAGCTTTCTAGAATGGGTATCAGGGGAGACGGAGAAGGCTCTTCTAATTCGAGAACGGATGATAGCTGTTTTGCAAAGAGCTGCGGATCATCACGTTAGGGGTTAGACGTCGGTTTATAGTAGACGTGTGTACCGAAGCGGTTTTCAGACAATTTGCTCAAAAAACACATCCAGCTACGGTAATATATTTTTGTGTTCAAGCTCCATCGTGAAAAGGATCGTCGGATGCAGATCATTGATATTATAAAATAAAATTGGAAGAGTCTCGTTTGCGTGAGGCCACACGAAAAATACGTCGTCTGCATAACGCAGCCAAGTAGTAGGCCGAGGGGTTATGCTGGAGAATATATTCTGCTCAATTGAGCGAAGTATCACGTCTGCAACAACAGGTGAAAGTGAGGATTCTATCAGAAAGCTTGGAAACGCTTAGGTATATATACACTGACGTGCGAGGAAAACTGGTATAGACGAGCTTATGCAAAATACATAGCAACGTCACCTATGCGCATACTCGGTTGCATCCGCCCGCACGTGTATAAAGCGATACACATCCTTGCCAGTTGCCAGAGCGGTTTTCGGCATGAGAATGACAAGTAATAACGATTAAAGCGATTTTCAACGCGGTGTCATAGATGCGCTCGTGAGATGGGCCATAGTATTTCGGAGGTAGAAACAAAGTTCGGATTTTCACGGACGATCATTGTAAGGGTGTGAATTCCGGCAAAACCTCCAACCTACGATACCAGTGTGGCCGTAAAAAGACATTGGGTGAACGTGACCATCGTCGGCCGTCAAGAATCGTATCACGCAATCGGCGTGCAACACTCTCGCAGGTATCATCGGAATTCAATGCTGGAGCCTCAACAAGCATCAGCGTCCGGACTGTGCAACGTACCCTGCACGACATGGGCTTTAGGAGTCGACGCTCAACTCGAGTCCTCTTGATAGGTGCACGACACAGAGCTATGCGCCTCGCATGGGCACGGCCACACCGCCACTGGACACTTGATGACTGGAAACAAGTAGACTGCTCTGACGAGTCACGTTTCCAACTGTATCGGGCAGATGGAAGGATTAGTGTTTGGAGGATTAGTGTTTGGCGCAAACCCCATAAAGCCATGGATCCCGCCTATCAACAGGGAACTGTACCGGCTGGTGGGGGGGTCCGTTATGGTATGGGGTGTGTTTAGGTGGACTTCACTGGGACCCTGGTACATCTACAAACGTCTGTGACTGGACGAGGTACACCCGTTCATGTTCTGCATTCATGCTGATGGAGTGGGCCTTTTCCAACAGGACAATGCACCTTCACATAAGCGTCGGGACGCCACATTACGGTTAGAGGAGCATTCATCTGAGTTTGGGGTGTTGCCAGTCCCACCCAAGTCCCCAGATCTCAACGTGATAGAACACCTTTGAGATGCCATGCAACGTGCTATCAAACACTGTAATACTAGTCCTCTGAATACACCCGAATTGTGGAATGCTCTGCAGAAAGTATGGTGTGCATTGCCTACAGCATAATTCCAAAAGCTAGTGGAGCCCATGCCAAGTCGTATTTCTGCATTCCTGGGCTCCCGTGGGGGACCTGCCAAGTATTAGACTGGTGTACCAGTTTTTCTGGCACTTCAGTGTATACCTACGCCAATAAATCGTATCACCAGTTCATTTACTATTTCTACATAACTGGTGTACTGTCCCTCGTTATCAATTTGTCTTCGCCGTTCTCCGAGCAATGAGGAGCACCTTTAAACTTTTTAGACATATTCAACTGAAACTGGTTAAGGAACGCTCCCATATTGCCTTTTAACCGCTTGCAAAATACCTGGCCTAATACCAAAGTTCCTGAACTTTAAGTAAACAATAAAAGAATCCTGGTTTGACAACAAAAAGGAGAAAGTCTTCGCCAGACCATGTCACGGACAGTGAACCTTAAAAGAAAGAACAATATGTTATTGGAGACCAAGTTCAACTCTCTGTATATGAAATTGAACGGATTCTGCGCACCGATCACCTTCAACATCTTCACCCTTCGTGAAGATAGTCCAAAGACTTAAATCTTCCTTATCTACCACACACAACAAAGAAGAAAAATGACACCGAATTTCCAGGTGTAATAAGCACGTCTTTTGAATCCGTTCGAATGCAAATTAAATTTATCAAAGCTAGTATCTGACGGAAGAAAAAAGGTTTTCAATCGGGTTTTTTATCCCTCAGATATTGCTGTGAACGGAATCGTGAGCTTACGCCCTCTGGTTGCAGACCTGTGCGTTAAGAAAAACATGAATTTATATGAGAAACATTTCGCACCAAAAACACTCTCAGACACAGAGAGAAATTTTTCCAATAGGACCGTTAGAAACAGGAATATCGACAGAAATAAGATGGGACTTTATGTCCCCTGGTAGTAAAACCATGCATTATTTTAGGAAGAAAGTATTCTCAAAAGGTTTTTCCATATGAGCGGTATCGGTTCAAGAAAATAAAAATTAGTCGAATTTTCAGGATCCCAGATTTTGCTACAAATACACCAGAAGCAGAAATTAACACTTATGCCCCCTGGTGGCAAAACCATTCTTTACCAAACATTTGAAATTATGTGAAAAATATTTTCCGTCAGGTCTTGTATGCGATACAGGAAGAATTGTTAAAATCGGAGTTTTGAAAGTAGAAATAACGCAGAAAACGCAATTTACCATTGTGACCCCTAGCGGAAAGTCTATGATTTACTTGAAAATTTTGAATTTATAAGAAACACATGTCGCATCGGAAACACTATCTAACGAAGAAGGCATTTTTCACATCGGACTCCTAGAATTAGAGATATTGACAAAAATAAGATATACATCCGCGTCCTCTGGCGTAGAAACCATGCAATATTTCAAGAAGAAGATGTTCTTAAAAGGTTTGTTGACATGAGTAGTATCGGTCACCAAACGACGTTTTTTGCACTCGAGATCATAGTAGCTCATATTTTGCTGCAAATACATCAGAAGCGAAAATTAAAACTTTCCCCACGTTATGGCCAAACCATTATTTTACAAAAATTAGAAATTATGTGCAAAGAATTACCCCTCCGGGTCTGTATCCGGTGCAGAATTTTTTTTTTCAAATCGGAGATTTAAAAGCAGATATATAGGGGTAAAGCAATTTACCTTTACGCCCCCTAGCGAAAAGTCTATGAATTACATGAAAATTTTGAAATTATATGAAAAACATGTCATTTTTCAAATCGGACTCTTAGAAGTAGAGATATTGACAAAAATAAGATATAAATCTTGGCCACATGGCGGAGAAACTGTGAAATATTTTAAAAAGAAAATATTCCAAAAACATTTATCGATGTGAGTGGCATCAGTCCACGAAACAACTTTTTTAATCGATGTTTTAGAAACTCAGATTTTATGGAAAATACATACGAAGCATATATTAGCACTTACGCTCCCTGGTGGCCAAAGTATTATTCACAAATTTTTTTTAATTATATGCAAAATATTTTCAAACAGGAGGTGTATCCGCTGAAGAAAACATTTTTCAAATCGGAGGTTTAGAAGAAGAGTTATCGGGAAAAATGTAATTTACTTTTACGCCCCCTAGCGGAAACCTATGGTTAATTTGAAAAAGTAATTATATCTAAAATACTCTTCGGCGTAAATGGAATCGAAAGATAAAATATTTTTTTCAATCGGATGTTTAGAAGCAAATATGTGGAATAAAACGTATTTTTGAATTCGACATCATCTGCATTTACGCCCTCTAGCGGAGAAATTGTACATCGTAATAAAAAAACGAAATGAAGGATCATCATTTGCTTATTTCAAGCTTCCCAATGCAAAAAGATTTTTTCAAATCGGACTAATATAATATTTGCAGAGATATCGTTGGAACAGTTGGACGGACAAACTGGTAACATAAGCACGATCTTTTTTTACAAAAGACGTGCTAAAAACTGGATTACTTGAAATCTTCCCAGACTACAAAATCTAAATGTTTCGCCATTCTGTTCGTCAATAATTCCAGCCGGACACTTCCCCACATGGACCAAAATTCTGCTTACGAACCAGATCGAATCCCGGAAAGCGTCGTTTCTGAATTTGGAAGTGTAATATCGCGAGTCCCAGATAAAAACAAAGACGAATTACGCCAGCTCTGCTCTTCAAAATTACGATCTTGGTAAAATCTTACCAAAATTGCTAAGCCAATTTTCCGAGACCAATTTCGATCCATAGGAATGACCTGACCATAATGTTGACTCCAACGGACAAATCTGACCAGATAGCAATTATTGACTCTGCTGACTACAATAAGGAACTTGAAGATTTTATCACTGACTCTGGTTATATAGCCCTTCAAAAGAATCCTCTAAATTCTTGGATTGCACTGGTACAAAGAGCTTACCGGTAACCCGCTATTCCAGACGATCTCATGAAAGCTGCCAAACTACTTCCAGTACCTCAGATCTCAAAGCTATTCGGAAGACTTAAGCACAATAAGCCTGGCATCCCATTGAGGCTCATCGTATCTATGAAATCTGCACCAACGTTCCATTTAGAGAAATCACCATCCATATTCCTGCGTAGTTTCCTTCCTGAATCGGACTTTGTAATAAATGTCACTCTCAATTTTACAACGGAAGCCAAGCAACTCACTGTCCTACCAGGCGACATTATCGGTAGCTTGGAAGTGGCTTTCCTTTTCCCCTTCAATCTCCATTCCGGAAGACATTAGAACATTAAAGGAGACCGTATAAAATTCAGCATTTTATACGCAGGAATCATGCCTCAGCATCTTCAAGTTAATAGACTTGGTCTCTAATATTAGCTTCTACAGTTTCCAAGGTCAAGTATATAAACAGAATAATGGCGCTCCAATGGGATCTTCATTTTCACCCGTCCTTGCTGAAGCAATACTTCGCCTAATAGAGCAGAATATATTTTCCAGCATCATTCCACGTCCTACCATCTAACTGCGTTAGAAGACGAGGTATTTTTCGTGTGGAAAAGAGACTCTTCCAATTTTTCTTGAAAAAATGAACGATATGACTCCTACGATCAACTTCGCGATGGAGCTTGAACACAAAAACATTTTTCCTTAGCTGGATGTTTTAGTCTGACAACCGCTTTGGTATACAAGTCTACTATAAACCGACGTCCGTCCCCAAGGTGAAGCTTCCTGCAGCTCTTTCTGTCCCGCAGAATACAAAACAGCTATCTTCCGTTCTCGAATTAGAGGAGCTTTCGTCGTTTCCTCTGATGCCCATTTTACGCAACTCTAAATTGAAAGCGTCATCAAGTTGGCCACTGGTGCAGGATATTCATTGAAGCAGAGACGTAACTTTATCTATGCCGCAGCTTCTTTATTTAGGCTCAATCCCCTACTTACCAAATGTGTCTTGCAAACTCAAGAACGGTCTCAAGAAGACGAACTACGATGTCGGCATAAGGCCTCCTGCATTTTTATATACTATGCTAAAGAGAAATACTGAAAAACCACCTCTTTCAAGCGAAAAAGGTGATTATACGATCCCCGTACAATATCCGGACAGCCCTAAACGATACTACATTGGAATAACCAAGCGTTCGTTTGAAATTAGAGTCGTCATTGTAATTCATCACAGAAAAGACTATGCAAGTTCTTCAGACCATACAGTACTGAGAGTATAGTCAACCAATGGCTGTGCCATCGATAATTCCTGCTCAGTCGGCCCGTCCATTTTGTTATAAACTATCTCGTATTCGCTTTGTGGTTAAAAGAGCTATAACTCACGCCTTGAGCAGAAGTCTTCGACTTATTGAACTTAAAAGGATAAAAGAAATAGTTAGTTTCTTTGGTTACGAGGTCAGTATCGTGGACCGCTTTTTTCGAGTTTGATGGTACAACAGTCATCCACATTGCAACGTAATCAAACACATCGCAGATTTGTTGGATCTGTTGATTATTATCGGGCTCCAGTGGCAGTGCTAAAGAATAGACGATTGGCTTAGATGTTGTAGACGATTTATGGCTTAGATGTTGTAGGCTTAGATATAGTAGACGATTTGGCTTAGATGTTGGTGTCAAGACAAGGAACATTCTCACTTCAATAAAGAAAGATAGGGATAACATAAATCTACACGAACGGCATGGTGTTTATGGTATTCCCCTGTACCCCGTGGAGGATTCCGCGCAACCCAAGCAGCACATAGATCTGTACATCTTGAGATCCTCTAGTCACCTTTTTTATGTAGCTGATAGGTCTGTACATCTTGAGATCCTCAATGTCACCTTTTTTATGTAGCCGGATTATTGTAGCGTTGTTCCAATCCTCAGGAATCATCCCTTCATTAAGGCATCGAGTGAAAATTTGGGCGAGTACTGTTTCAATTTCTCCACTTGCTGTTTGTATGATGTTTACAGTAATTCCATCTTCTCCTGGAGCTTTCCCCCGCTTCATGTTCTTGTTTGCATGAGCAACTTCTGCTGGGAGGACTTTGTTTTTGAATATATTTCATAAATTTTATTCGCGTCAGAAAGGGATCAAAAGACATTATCATTACAATTCAAATTCCGATGTCATCTTTCTGGTTTTTAAACACCAGAAAGATGACACCGTCGTTGGCTCCTGTCTTTCTCCTTTTTTATATCACCTGCGAAGAAAAGATGGATGGCGGCTGCAGAGACTCGTTCGGTGTCATCTTTCTGTTTTTAGAAAATTCGGTGTCATCTTTTTGGTTTTAGAAAATGCAGAAAAGTTCTTCCTTAGATTTTTCAGTGCAAACGTGATATTTCTGATTAATCAGAGCAGGATCTCTGGAAATATTTCCTTTCCTTCTTGTCACAAGTAATGAAATTAAGAAAGATAAGCTCGTGTCATTGGTAGCAAAAGAACCTTTTCTCTATTTACATTTAAATGTATACTAATAAAACCACATGTTTAGCAATACACTTATTGAATAAGACGTGGTTTTTAAGGTGTTTTTTTCCCAGCTGCAGCAAGTGTTTTGTGTTTGCCAAATGGTTAAGCGAAATGTTTTTTTTAAAAAAGCAATCATCATCTCGACTTTTTTAAGAAGTCAATCACAGAAATAAATATTTTATTCAACTGAATGAGCATTCAAGCTCAAAAATATCTTCCCGAACGGAGACATACGTAATTTGAACGATTTAGATACGTAACTGCATTTCTAATTTAGCTTTATGAACGTTTATCTTTCATCATGGATGAAAAATGGAAGTTCATTTCTAATTTAGATTTATAAACTTTTATTTTTCATCATGGATCAAAAATAAAAATTCATATCCAATTTAGGTTTATGAACTTTTATTTTTTTCATGGATGAAATACCCCGTGTTACATTGGAGGATCGAAACCTTTGGTTTATCAGTTTCCCGAGTGCGATCGAGTAAACAAATGTAGTTAAAAAAGTAAAATTTTTCCGAAAAATACTAGATCTGAATAAAAATTTAAACTGCTAAGGTATAGCTGAATTACGGACGAACATTTCAAGTTTCTTAAAGTTTCGCTCTACACTGAAAGACTGTTTTTCTGGCACAGAGCACAAATTTACTAACACCCTCAGAAAGTGAAACGCCTTGTCATACCCTTCTGTACCGTTCCGATTGCCAAATGCTCTACCCCGGTAGAGCATTACATCGATTCAACGTCGACTTTTGATCGATATGAAACGTCGAAAATATATATCCATGTCCACGTTTGTTTTAATCATTTCGACGTCGACTTTTAAACCTATTAAGTTGATATCAAGTCAACAGTAGACGAAGATTGGACCTTTCGAGAGAAGCATATACACTTTATTGACCAAAGTCACCGGACACCCCTTTAAAAGCAAATGAACGGATCCGCTGTGTTATTAAGATGTGCGGTACAGCTGCAAACGGTATAAAAGGAAGCATGCAGATGACCGCGATCATATCACACTGTGAGGTTGAGTGAAAATGTTACGGCGGGAGAGAACTAACTTTAAGAAAAGAAAGATTGTTGGGGGTTACATTAGTGGGCTGTCCATAAGAACAACCGAGAGGCGTTTAAACATACCCAAGTCAACTGGTTTGAATGTACTGAATATGTGGAAGACACATGGCGTGCCTGAAGTAGCAAAACGTACCGGCAGACCAAAGAAAATCAGTGATAGAGGGCGTCAAATACTCAGGAGCGTCGTTACAGCTAATCGACGGAGTACTGCACAATACCTCAGTCCACAGGTTCCAGCATATTTACTCTGGAACCTCGGTATGTACACGTACCGTTCGCAGATAATTGCATAACATGGATTACCGTGGTCCTGCGGCTGCTCACAAGCCTTTCATTTCCACTCGGATTGCTACTCGTCGTTTAAAAGCATGGTGTAAAAAACATTCATCGTGGACCGTAGATCAATGGAAACGGGTCCTATGGACTGATGAATACAGATACACTATTCATCAGTCCAATGACCGTGTGTGGGTATGGCGGCAGCTGGGGGAACCCTATTTATCACAGTGAGCTGTTCCTACGGTCAAGTCTGGAGCTGGTAGTGTTCTCGTATGGGGGTGTTTTTCCTGGTTTGGTCCCGGCCCATTGGTTACCGTGGACAAACCTGTTAACTAGCACGTCTACCTTGATATTCTGGACAATTATACCCTCCCAACTCTGTGGCAATACTATGGAACCGAGCCTTGTTGGTAGTAGCAGGATAATGCACCGAGCCATAAAGCAAGGATTGTTATGGCGTGCTTCGACGATAATTCCGTATCGTGTGCGAACTGGCCAGCACAGAGCCCTGATCTTAATCCCATAGAGCAACTATGGGATGAATTAGAGCGCCGCATAAGAAGTTTAGAACCAAGGTCTACTACTTAGCAACACTAGCGGCAACATTATGTACTGAATGGAAGCGCATACCAATTGCTGTGTTTCAAAACCTTGCCGAAAGCATGTCTCGATGTGTCCATGCATACATTAAGGCCAAAAGTGGACCAATAAATGCTATGTTGTGGTTCTCTTCTAGGTGTACGGTGATTTCTGTCAACATAGCGTACATCGTTGCTATGTAGTGTAGATGTCAATTCTACTGTGATATTACGCAGTTTAGTCATCTATTTTGGCACTGTTGTAAGGTTTAATCTACGTTCACTCTACAATTTTGATGTTGAAACATGAAATCCTAAACTTTTAATCATGGTGTAAAACGTAGAATGTATTCGTATTTGTAGTACGATTCTACGACGCTGTCTACGATTAAAAGATTATATACAGGGTGTTCGTAAACTGTTTTGACAAAAGAAGAGGGGTGATAGTACCCATCAAGACGAACAATATTTACAATGGAACACAGGGTCGCATTCCACTCTGACTGTCAGAAAAGAGTAACTTCCAAATACGTCCAACAAGCACAAGTCGTCACCTCAGACGTCATTTCTTTCGTGTCGGAGAAGTAGCACATCGCCAGAACATCACCGTCAAGCATTTACCGTATGCAAATTGCCAGAAAAAAGACGCAGAGTCGACAGTTGCAGCTGATTGGCTTTTCAAGGTGCAGTGGACACTTCCTGAATGCCACACATCCCGCAAAATTAATTGGACGTGGCGGACCTGTGGCATGGCCTCCACGCTCACCGGGCTTAAACCCACTGGACTTCTTCTTCTGGGGGCACATGGAATCATTGCTATACGAGACACTTGTGAACTCCGTGGAAGATCTCGTCGCGAGAACCGTTGTTGCAGCGGACAGGATAAACACGACACCAGGAATCTTCGAGAGGGTGTGCCAGTCTTTCATTTGCCGGTGTGAATTGTGTAACGGCATCCGTGACCGCCACTTTGAGAATCTACTGAGTCTGTCCCTGATCTCCATAAATGGGATTATGCAACTTATGATGTCGTTTATTCTCTTTCTTTGCACTGTTGAAAGTTCAACTTGGACATCTAACTTTACTCTTTTCTGACACTCAGAGTGGAATGCGACCCTAGGTTCCATTGTAAATATTATTCGTCTTGATGGGTACTATCACCCCTCCTCTTTTGTCAAAACAGTTTACGGACACCCTGTATATTCTTTTATTATTTGAACATCCAAGTCTTTTCGGACGCATTTGAAAAGACACATAATTCTGAAAAAATTACAGAATTTTTGGTAATCTGTGAGCATTGCGCTAGGCCTATCCCTAATTGGGATATGCGTACGTACAAATTATATATCTTAAAAAGTAATTCAACTTAAAGGAACGAGACTCAACTTCTTATAAACATACTTAAGCAACAACAAAAAAAAAAAAAAAAAGAAAAACAATTTTTAACTTACCGGCGAAAAAGGAGACAGGTAAGAATCTCGTCTTAAAACAGAAATGATACAACCGACCAACAGCCCAGCATCCAAAAACTTTGTTTGGCGTAAAGGTTACAAAGGCGCATGCGCGCGATGCTTACAGATCGCATAAAAACATCGATTATTCAACCTAACGGAACTAAAGGAATAAACTTCCTAAAACGGTCTACATGTAAACTGTAATTCAATGTAATGAATTTTCTTGACCTTCCGTCTCATCGATTTTACGTCGAGAACTATGCCTTGACGTAATATCGACTTGGTGACCAAAAATCGACTTCGTTTCGACATTACTTTGCTAACGGGGAAAGGGACTGTCCAGTGACCATTCGTCGGAGATAGTTTGAGTCTCAGACGAAACATTGGGCGTGTCAATACCAGATATCACAGATTTCTCCCTTCTTTGGAACCAGTGACCTTAAAACAGGAACAAACGACCTCGCAGGCGTGCTCAATTTGGTCATTTAACTACGCAATACAAAAACAGTCTTCTGTTTTATTCTTATCTTTTTGTGTTTGTGAGCAATGCGCTTGGAATTGTTTAAAAATGTTCAAAATAACCAGCCTGGAGAAGGTGGTTGTTTCCAAAAACATGAAAACAGAAAATATCGAGATTCTACCGAAAAGGAAGATTTCAATTAATGTACCACAGAGTTCCTACTCAGGGCTGTACACCGAAGAGTATTAACTTTTATTTTTCTGTGGAGAAAGCGAAAACCCTTTTGTCATTTGGTTGTACTTTACATTTGTGGCAAGTTATGTGCTTAAATTATATTATCATCTGAAATTGTATCACATTCTCTACGGCTAGATTGGTGAGAGGGCTTTAAAATACACCAAAGGTCTTGATACAATAGCTTTAATTCTTGAAGTAGTCAGAGCTTGTCATCTGTAAAACAACTTAGTTACTCTCGTTTGCAAAATTCAAGTTAGGTTGTCATAGTTAGGGTAATGATTTTATCGCGGGAAAATAAGGCAAAATTCGCGGGGCGGTCTCAGGGAAAATCCCGAAATTTCTCGAAATATCGGATTATTTTAAATATTCGCCTTTCAGTCTCTTTCCCCAAGCTCTGGCTATGCAAGATGCGTTGTCTGTCACATACGCGGTTTAATTACGCAAAAGGTATTTCATGCTTATTGACGCACTGAAGTACTGATTTTTGACTTATTTAAAATTTTCGGATTCCAAAGTGGCGCACTCCAGGAAGGTTGCATTCAAAGAGGTGTTACAGCATTACAGCTTTCAACATTCGTTTCAGTTGATGGAACAGCAAGAATCTTCAAAATGTACCTTTCTTCTGAATCAGTGCGTTTCGAATGCAACGATGGTTAAACTGGATGCAGATTTAAAACATCTTTAACTTGTTGCTTTTGAATATCATATAATTTCATGAAATAACATTTCCGCATCCACTTTGCATTTGGAATAACACCAATATATTTCAAAGAATTTTCCAAGTAATTTTTAAGAAAGGATTATCCAGTTTGGAAAGTGGGGTATAAGGTCACAAAAGGCACCAGTTAATTTAAAAGTTCAATTGAGCGATGCTGCTCCTGTTTAGTTATTTTCTCAATTAAATCTTCAACAGATTTCAGCATTATTTTCCGTTGACTGTTCGGACACCTTTTTTTTTGTTTTTTTGCAACTTCCTTGATAAAGGCTTTTCACAACTGTCTTCTCTCTAAAATATTCCCTGGCATGTTGTAACATAAACAGAACAGTAGATTTTGGTTAACATGATCCGTTCCCCTGCTGTACTGTTCGCATTTTTCAGATGCGCTCATTTTACTCACGTGGCTCATTCTTAAAGTTAACAAACAATATATAGAAATTTTATAAGCTAAATACTCACACGAAAGCACAAACATTTTCTAAGCTAAGCGTCTGCAAAACTCAAGCAGTCTTTTCTGTGAGCTGCTTTTCCCAGTTAAATCTACTAATGCAATGGATGACGTCCGGTTTTCGGTTTACTAATGCGGTAAGTCCCAAGCCCTTTCAACAGTAGCGGAGGGTGGAAATCACGAAAGACCACATGTGCATTCTTCAGCAGACTGCATGTGACCAGGAATTACCCGTCAGGATTGTTCGATAAGAGTCTCTTCGTGACGAACTGTCTTGAGTCATAATTCAAGGTTTAAATTTATTAAGCAAAAGTAGAAAAAAAAAACACTGGAATTGTGCGGATATACAGGTGGCCCACACGATTCTATACCCATAGTGGCCCAAACAAACCTATACCCATGGTAGCCTAATTTAATGATAACAATTTTGGTTATAGGTACTGACAATCTACAGTATTAATGGAACAGTTTGTTATTGTTAATTATAACTTTTTTGGTTACAGGTACTGACAATCTACAGTATTAACGGAACAGTTTATTATTTGTTAGTTATAACTTTTTTGGTTACAGGTACTGACAATCTACAGTATTAACGGAACGGTTTATTATTTGTTAATAATAACTTTTTTGGTTACAAGTGCTACAGTTTCAACGGAACAGTATATTATTTGTTAATTATAACTTTTTTGTTTATAGGTACTGACAATCTACACTATTAATGGAACAGTTTATTATTTGTTAATTAACACTCTCTTGGTTACAAGTGCTGACAATCTACAGTATTAACGGAACAGTTTATTATTTGTTAATAATAACTTTTTTGGTTACAGGTGCTGATAATCTATCGATTTACATACCAGTTTACTTCTATGAAGTTTCCCAGCAGCAAAGCAGATGGTCCTGAAAAGGATTTTCATCGTCAAAGCATATGTGAAGCATACGTCCTTTAAAATGCGTCAACAGGAGTTTCAAACTAGGTTTAAAATTCGACCACCAGCGAACGTGGCAGTCAGTGATTTGGTAAAAAATGTGGAGTGCAACTGGTTCCTTGACATATGCTGCAAGAAATTATGCCAAACGCGTTCATAATCCAGAGAACATTGAGAACATTTGCGAGCGAATCTTACAGTCTCCTAAAAAATCTACGCGACGATTATCTCAACACGCAGGACTTTCACGTTCTTCGTGCCAGAGAATATTGAAACTCAATATGGCTGCTAAACCGTACAAAATTTCTACATTGCATCAGTTGCAGCATCAAGATAAACTCACACGTGTGCGATACTGCCGTTGGTTACAGAAAGAAATTGCATCTAGGATGCTGGACATGAATTTCTACTTTATGAGTGATGAAGCATGGTTCCAACTAAGTGGATTTGTAAATTCCCAGAACCGTCGATATTGGAGCACAGAAAATCCACATCAATTTGTGGAGACCCCTCTATATGCTTAGAAACTTGGTGCGTGGTGTGCTGTATCAGCACGTAGGATTATTACCATTTTTGTCCACGAAACCATAAACTCATCTCGATATATTGCAAACCTTTTCATCCCTTTTGTCAGTCAGCTTACCAACGTGGAGGAGACATATTGTTACTTTCAAGAAGATGGAGCTAAGGCTCATATTGCTCAGCATTCAATGAATGCAATTTTAGAGATGTTTGAGGAAGATCGTGTTGTGAGTCGTGACTTTTGGCCTGCTCGATCCCCTGATCTGTCTGTGTGTGGTTTTTACTTTCATGGTGCACTAAAGTGTCAGGTGTATTCCGATAACCCGAAACCTCTCGAAGAGCTACAAACCAAGATCTCCGCTGAAATTTCTAAGATAACACCACTACAACTTCAAACTGTGTTCCAAAACATGCGGCGAAGAATCAACCTGTGCCTTCATAATGAAGGCGCTCATTTTCAACACCTGCTGTAGGAACTGTCTTGGACACTATGACATTAAATAAAACTTGTGCTTATTTGATTTGTTCATTTCGTATGGTTTTGTTTGCGCCACTGTGGGTATAGTTTTGTTTGAGCCACTGTGCGTATAGTTTTGTTTAGGCCACTGCGGGTACAGTTTTGTTTGGGCCACCCTGTATATTTGATACTCGCTAAATTACATAAAAAACCCTAAACTTCGCGAAACAAATCGCGGAAATTCGCGTCGCGAAACAGTTAGTACCTAGTCAAAAAGAGGAAAGCTTTCCAGGAATACCGCAGAGATATACTTTACGTAGTGCATATATTTAAACGTATTTCCATAAAATGTTCTTTGAGACATGACATGTGTTTGCCTGAACTTTTATACTTTGTAGACATGAAAAGTTACATTATTTCTTACAATTTTCCCTGTGCTCCTTTTCTGTTTCTTTGAACACCATATTTCTGATTAATGTAGAGCAAGAAATATGCAGCTTTTTTTTTCGTAGCGCCAGCGTGTGTTTTGTTTAATGCTCCTTTTTCCCTTTAAGGGTGAATACAAAAAGTGACTTGAATCAATCGGTTAAAAATGTTAATGGATGCAGTTACTGTAATCAAGGTTTGAGGCGATTCAATTAGAGGAGAAACTACGGCCTGAAGTTTTTTCTTCGCTTATTTTTGTTTTCATATCTCGGGAGGCTCAAGAGCAAAAGAGGGCAGGAGAACCAGACAGCGGCGGATGATGAGGATGATAATGTTGTCTGCCTGGCGAATCCCTTCAGCGGTTCATCCCTGTGCAGCAGATCTCTCTTGGACTCCTGCTTCGTACGCTTTCCGGGTCACTATTTTCACCTTGAGAGCAATAAATTACCCGCAGAATTGCCCCCTCGCCGTTGCATGGCAAGCAGTACTTAGCACTGGAGAAGCATAATAGCTAGTGATTGGTTTGGCAGAATTCCAGAGGAGTATTTTGAGACTCTAAACTATCCATCAAAGCCAATAATGCAGAAGAACCCCCGGAAGAAAATCCGATCGCCAGTACGGAAGCGGAGTTTAGCAAAGGTTGGATTCAATGTAGAGGCTTCGGTAACTTTAAAAGATAAGGTTCTGAATCTTGGGAACGCTGTTTTATATCTGCCCTGCGTCAATATATCAGATTTTCAATTTGAACCCATTTAAGTGATAGCTCAGATGGTGATCATTGGAAGATTTTCTTTATGTTACTTAAAATCAATTTTATCCATGGAATTACTGCTCTGTTCAGTAGGTACTGAAATACTTTATTTCTGAACGTGCTGAGTGGTTGAACATCATTGCCCACAGAGATTATATATATTTACCAAGGCTGTATTATTTCATTCACAGCGCGGCTTTAGTAGCTTATTGACATTATCATATGATCTGCTAAAACCATAAATAAATTAGAAATCTAAATATTTTGTTGCAAGTCTTAACCTAAACGACTCATTAGTTATTATCAAGAGGAAAAGAATAGAACAAAGTAGCATTATTTTACCAACGACTAAGTGAAGAGTTCTTCAGTTGAAAGTGTTCCACTTTATCGAACGTGAGTGCGGACAAAAAGGTGTTTTCCTACTGCTGTTTTACCTTGTTTGCAAAGTTTGCTTCATTTCGTATGCATCACTAAAATCCACTAGGCATAGTTTCGGCACAGGTATTATGCAAAGAAAAGTTACAGGCAGGTAAATCTCTGACATCAAAGTTACTATGAGGAATAACTGTTTGTAGCAGCACTAAGCAAAACCCTGTCAGTTATTTGGTTAACTACCTGTTCTTCAGAGTCACGTTTTTGTTCTAGTAGTTAAGTGGAAGATTTAACAGCACTACAAACCCACAGCAACGAGCTCGTCAAAACCTAGAAATTAATTCAGAGAAGTAGCGTTACCGGAGCTCGTAATTAATGCAGAACTTTCAAACTCAAGGATCTGTGTACTAAAATTAGTTATCACGACCTGACTGACTTCCTGTAGTAATTCATAGGACGAAAAAAACTCATGGGCATTGTGACGTATACTCTAATTTAACTTACATTTTTAGTTCCTTTTTCTATGTAAATTTGAGTTTGTTCTCTTTAGCACCTTTAACGTGATGTCTTCTCTCTCACACGAATACATTTGGCAACACTTCAGTTCTGTGATGGTGACGTATGCTTGTCGCAAGAAGAACAAAACGACATATACAGGGTTACAAGGAAAGTCCGTGATCTGTCCAATATCTCACGAACTATGGCAGTTAGCGATTACCTTCGTGTGCAGTTGTATAGGAAACCCGCTATGGCGGACACAATAACACCACGAGGGGAGATCCCTCATGGCGGTATGGTGTAGTGGGTTGCCTCGTGTTGTTTTGGGGATTCCTCGTAGTGTTAAGGATCCCTTTTTAGGGAGTGAGGGGGCTATCGCGCCCCCTTGGCAGATAGGGCAAAAAAGTCAATTACAAACGTGTTCAGCGATTCCAAAATGGTACAAAAATGTATTTGCCCCATAACGAAAAATGGAAGGGAACTCTCCAAATGCGAGGAAAGCGGAAAGCTATCTGATTCGTTGTGTCCGAGCATATTTGCATGGATTTCAAATGTCGTGCTTTTTGCTCCGTCGTCAGAATACAAAAATGGTATGCGTGGTCGGTATGCCAACACTTCGTGAACCAGTGACGGGAAGTCGATAGCTTTGCCACTTACGCAGGTCAATTAGATACGCATATAGTTTTTCTATTGAATGGGTGTTTCGCCACTTTATGCTATTTCTCCTTGTCTCAGTGTATTGTTTACTGAATTGGACATCAAAGTCTGATATTGAATATGTCAATTAACTGCGTTTTATTTCAGAACGAGAACTGTTTTTAAGGTTTGTAGGAAAACAGTTCCTTTATGCTTTAATTTACTTAGAACTTACAAGTTTAGATAGGTTCTAAGTAATAAGTTCTTGTCTAAATACTCTGTCATTTATTGCTTCCGGATGTTGTGGCTCGCTGAATAAGTTTGTATTTTTGCCTCGCTGAATAAGTTTGTAATTGACTTCTTTGCCCTGTCTGCAAAGAGGGGCGCGATAGCACCCTCAACCCCCCCCCCCCCAAAAAAAAAAGGGGGCGAGTGGATCCCTCGTGGTGTTATTGTGTGCGCCATAGTGGGTTTCCTATACAACTGCCCAAGAAGTTAATCGCTAACTCCACAGTTCGTGAGATGTTGGCCTGATAAAGGACTTTCCTTGTAACCCTGTAAAGTGACACGCAAAAGTTGTGTGTGTGTGTGTGGTGAAGCTAAAAGTTAATGGTAATTGTGCCTACGAGATTCTTTAGTTGTCGTTTGAGGCTGCGTGTGGTGCTCATATTTACCGTTAAGAGTTATACTAGTTAACGTTGTTTAGTGAAAAGTGTGCTAGTAATCTGATATGTTGAGAGTTCGACGATTAAGCGCCCTCTGCACTGAAGTACTAATGATCAAATCCCTGCTGACAGCAATAACGGATTAGCTGCATGTAACTACTTCTTGAACTTTATTTGAGTGACTGCTGTTTCAGTGTAGCTGAAGTTTGGAGAATTGATACATGTAGTGTTCAGTAAGTTAGCTACCCACAAACGCTACAACATTTAGAACGAAAAATATAATTGGAAGCAACTAAAAATAACATAAGGCAATAGAAGCAAATGGTTCGAAAAGTAGTATGTCATATCATCTAGAATGAGAGAACTGTTCTTGAAGAATTTTCCCAAACATTAACATAAAAAGGACTTGTAACAAGCATTGATAACATTATTTTTTGGAAACAAAAAACAATTAATATGCATCTGTTGTCTGATTTATAGCCTGTACCTGAGACTTGAACTAGGCATCCAAAACCCGATGCTGCTGCATTATCTTCCCATTTTTATTGCATCCATAAAACAATAGAAGCTGGTTTATGATATGTAAATCTCAGTGCTGCTTTGATGGGTGATCAACAAGTTTTTATCTTCAAAGTAGGTCAGGTGACAAAGACGTTTGAATAGAACAAAAACACGACCCTAGCAGGAGTGCTGAAATAACGCGTTCACTTCACAAATTTATAGCACCAAGCATATTGTGAAAACACAAATTTGCCTGTATATGAAAATCGAATCTGCGCCCCCTCACTCCAGAGAAAGTTGCTCTCCCAGCTAAGCTACACAGACGGAATGTACCGCTGCAGATTTGCCGCCTTGACACGTGATTCACATCTGTCGGCGCCATTAAAATGGCGTCATTCGGTGGTGTTGTCAACCCTGACATCACTTCCCGTGATCTCGGCACTTTGCCCAGCGGTGGCGTTGTCACGTTGCCCTCCGGGACTACGTCAACCGTTGGCGGCGTATCGTTTTCCTCCCCTGACGTCACTATTACAGCTCTTGCCCCAGCTGCTTCTCATATAGTGACAGAAGATGTCATGGACACTATGGATGACGGTGCTCCTCTGCCTTCAATGGATGGCGGTGCTCCTCTGCCTTCAACCTCCACTTCTACTGCTGCTCGCTCCTATTCTTCAGCGGTAACTTCCCAGAGGCTTCAGCCCAAGTCTAATTCCATGCGAGCGGAAGCCGCAGCTTTAAAACCTCATGTCCGTCGCTCTGGTAATGAGGTTGTGCTCGAAATTCCAGTGGATTCTCCAGCAGGTACTTCTTTCACCACGGCTACTGAGTTGGGTGTGTGCTTTGAGGCGCTGCCGGACACACCACTCAAAATGTACTCTACTGCTCTGAAACAAAAGTTCTCTCCGTCAGCGATACGTCATATGTCGCGCAGAGGGCCGAGTGTCATTGTTTATTTCTTTCATGCGGCAGATGCTACCTCAGTTTTTACAGACTGGGCTGATTGTTGGTGATCCCCAATTATTTCCTGAGCCTGTCGCCCAAAGACCAGTAACGGTCTCGATGTACCCAGTACATCCTGAAGTCACAGATGCTATGCTTTGTGCTTTTCTTATGCAATCCGGTCGTGTTGTGGGTAACATTACCACACACTCCGCTGCTCCAAAGGACGAGGATGATCGTTCAATTGAAAGTGCCCGACGAGTTGCACGAGTAGTATTCTCTTCGGATGAACATATCAAGATTTTTCCTACTCTCTTCACTGTAAAATGCGGAGACCAGATACGACGCATCGACGTTTTGACCTCCTTTCATTGTCAGACTTGTAAAGCGTATGGCCATCAACGAAGTGAGTGCTTCCGCCGCCCTGCTGTACCTCAGTCTTCGGGACCAAAAGTCACTTGTGACAACCCTGTTTTCTCCACCCCTGCCGCTTCTAAGGAGGTGTTTTCAGAACTTCATCAACCTGCTCTACCATCGGGCCCTTCTCCACGGGGTCCTGTCCCACAATTGTTGACAGTGGACTTTCCTCCTCTGGTGCCGACTGCTCCGCCCACGTTCCTTGCAGCTCCAGCTGACCTGACTGCTGACCTTCATCCTCCGTCGGACGAAGACACCCCAAGTACAATTACTGACATGGACTGCCCTACTGCTAGTGACTATTCTGGCAATGACTCTGACCCTACAACTACCAGCAAGCCTGCTCAACGGGAGTCCTGGAGTGCTCCGCAGTCTCCGCTCCCTCCTCGCACCGGTGCTGCAAGAGGTCGTTCTGTTGACTCATCTTCCCGCTCCTGCTCTCAACGACGTACTTCGCCACGAATAAGTCGACATCCTGCTGTGATTCCAGGTGCTAAGACTCCACCCCCAGTGCTTTCCCTAGATTCTTTTCTCCGATACCTAGCTGAAGCGAAGGCGGATATACCGGTAGGTCCGCTTTCTCTTCATAAAATATATGAAGTATTATGCTCTCATAAACATCATAAACATCCTAGATTCTTTAATCAGTTTGTTGCACGTCATATGCTTGATCTTCCTACTGTTCTAACCCAAGTTTCTAGTGTGACATCTGTGTTTCGAAATCTTGTGCTTTCCTATCCCGATCTCAAATTTAGTGTTGACAGAATGAAGAAGCAAGCGAAGAAAATAACAGATTCCAGTGCACGTGCGTGTCGACCTGGGAAGGACCTACCGATTCAAGGTGGTCACACTTAACTGCAGAGGGTTCTCTGCTTCTCCTAGAAATGCCCTAGTGTATGAGGACTTGGCGCCTCTACACGCAGATCTTCTCTTGCTCCAAGAGACCAATTGCTCTGCTACCACTTTGTTCTCTCGTTGGCGGGCTTGGCCCTACGATTTTCACCATGCTTATCGAGTTGGACGGAATGGTGGCCTTGCAATTGGGATCCATCACCGCCTACTCCCTCTGATTTCGACGCCAGTGATTCGTGCATTATATGTGGACAACCTCCAGGTCGTTGTCTTTTGCATTGAAAAACGTGACCTATCATGTTTTTAACATATATGTCCCGTGTGATGAGCGTCTGTTACCTGATCTTCTCTCCACACTCCGTACAGAGCTGTCATGCATCCCACCGTCTGAATATATTCTCATCGGTGGAGATTTCAATTGTACGTTGTTGAAGGCCCTTGACCGCAATTCAACCGTTGGCGAATACCGCAGGCAACGTGTATTACAGATTTCTCAGCTAGTTGGTGATTTTCAATTGGTTGATGCGTTCCGGCATCTACACCCGCCGGAAATCTCTTTTACCTGGCGCTCTTCCATCCATGGCAGCACTACGGCAGCACCGCTGGATAAATTTTATGTTTCGACTGCTCTTCTCCCGTCGATCGCAGCTGCTGCCCATCATCCTTCCGCTGTTTCAGACCACAGTGTTGTCAGTCTGTCGGTGTGTGTTTCTCCTTCACCTTCAAGGACTCGACGAGTATGGACTTTTCCGGACTCGCTCCTGGATGATCAACAATTTTGTGTTGCTGTGCGTGAGTTCCTCCGTAGTCGTCAGCCCCTTCTTGATACTACGTCAGATGCGATGCAACTGTGGCTCAGTGTCAAACACGACTTGGTCCTTTTTGTACGGCGCTTCTCCCATGCCTCTCGGAATGAGAGCGATATGAAAATTTCGAATCTACGTGCTCTATTGTCGATGCTCTCTCTTGATGATCCGCAATACCCCGGCTATCTGGCAGATCTTCACGCCGTGCTTCTTCCTCGCGCATCTGATGCAGCCTGCAGGATGCATTTCTTGCATCTCTCCCCTACAGCTGATTCTCACGATTACTTAACCGCCTTGGAATCTCAACATCGCTCTGCTACATCTTTGCGTCATCTTCGCCTCCAGGATGGTTCCATCACTTCGAACCCATCGAAGCTATGCACTTTCACTAAACAGTATTTCACCGCCAAGTACAGTGCAGTAACGCAGTCTTCATTCTCATTAGCTTCTCCTCTTCTCTCCTCTCTTCCTCAGGTCCCCTCTACTTTATCTACTTCTTTACTTTCCCCTTTCTCTCTTCGCGAACTCCGTGAGGCGTTCGCTACTCTCAATCCTCATGCTGCTCCTGGACCTGACGGCCTTCCTCTGTCCTTTTATCGTGCTTTTCTACCGTGCCTTCTGCCTTTTCTGTCTGCGTGTTTCTCGTCTGCTTTTTCCTCTCCTGCGTTACCGCCCGACTTTACTTTGGCACACATAATCCTCCTTCCTAAGAAGGGTGACCTCTTGGATCTGGGAAACTGGCGCCCTATCTCCATCCTAAACACTGACTATAAGTTCTATACAAAACTCTTATCCCGTCGCCTTAATTCTGTTCTCTCTTTCGTTATTTCTCCCGACCAGACATACACTGTGCCTGGTCGGACTATTTCCACTAACGTTTCTCTTCTCCTTCATCTTAACGTCCTCGCTCGCTCTTTTGATGAACCTCTTGCCTTTCTCAATCTGGATCAAAAGTCCGCTTTTGATAACGTGTCTCACTTTTATCTCTCTGCTGTCCTTTCACGATTTGGCTTTCCTGCTGCCTTTTCTTCCGCTCTCTTGGCCCTTTATCAGGGCGCCAGTTTCCATGTTCGAGCGGCCACATTTCTAACCGCTCCAATTCCGTTTAAGCGAGGCATCCGGCAAGGATGTCCACTCTCCGGCCAGCTATTCGCTCTCGCTTTTGAGCCTTTCCTGTTAGCAGCCCAAAGATCACTCCTGGATGTCCTACCGCCGACAGTGGCTAGTACTCGTCATCATCGGATAATTTTCACCGCCTATGCTGATGATGTGACCTTTTGTGTCCGGGATGAATCTCAATTTGATCGCCTGTATTCTGTATATCAACAGTATGTTGCAATATCTGGAGCTGCGCTGAATGCCACTAAAAGTACTGGCTTATGGTGCGGGGCATGGGCTGTCCGCACCGATGCTCCTTGGGGTGCGCAGTGGACAGCCACTACACAGAAGATCCTTGGTGCGTATGTCGGTTTGCCCTTGGCTTCTGCATCTGCCACCTGGACTGCTCTTCTTCCCCGGATACAACGGGCTGCTGCCTACTGGAGTAAGGCCCGCCCTTTCACATCGTTCCGTCAACGAGCAGCCATTGTTAGTCGACAACTTATCTCCCTATGTGAATACTCTTGGATGTCGACGGTTGTTCCCGTGTCACAAATGATGACCATCACTCGCCTCTCAACTTCCGTCATCTGGTCTTCACATCACTGGGTTAAACCTGCCGCACTTCATCTACCAGCCTCATTAGGTGGCATCCAGCTTCCTGATCCAGCAGTCCTTTATAAAACACATCGCATAATTCATTTCATTCGTCTTGCCACTTCAACTGTTCCGTCCCTTACCGCTACCTTGAATGTTCTTGCTTCTTCTCGTGACCCATCTTTCACCTTCTTACTATTTCTGAAGATGGATTCATACTCTCTTCTTCCGTCCCACCTCCCTTCTGTCCTGCGAGAGGGCCTTTCTCTCTTTCGTTCGCTTCCTCTTCTCCGTTCATCTCCTTCTTCAACTCTTGATCTTCTAGATGAACCTCTCTTCCTCTCTTCTCTTATTCACCCTCCTAACCTCCCTTACTTTTACTTTCCTCATTGGATCCGCTCTGGTGTGATAACTGTCCGTTCTCTCGTAACTTCTGATCTAACCTGGAGACCTATTTCTTCCCTGTTTCTATCTCCAACCATTACTCTTGCTAACGAATATCTTCTCCTTCGCACAGCGCTTTGGAGCCTCTTTCCACTCCTCGCTTCCCCTGGTGGTCTCTTCTCGGTCCCCTCCGCCCCCCTTTCTCTACCGTTCTTTCTCCTCATTCGTAGCTCCCCGGTTCTAGTTACTTCTATCTCCTCCTCTTTTCTTTATTGGCTCCTTCTTTCCCCTCCCGCACTTCCACTTTCTGTTCATTCTGCTTCTCCTTCTCTTCTCCCCGCCATCTGGACAGCCTCTACCTCTCCCCTTTCCTACCCTCTTGAACTCAATGTCCATTGGCAATTTCTTCACCTTCGTCTCCCCGCCCCATCAGTACTATTTCGCATGACCCTTCTCACCTCTCCACATTGTTCCTTTTGCCCTGAAGTCAGCGACGTCCAACATCAATACCTCTGCTGCCCCGTACTCCTGCCAGTCCTAAACACAGCATTTCGTCTTGCTGATCGAATTTGTGCTCGATCGTTACCATTTCTTGCATATGCTTGGCTACTCCAAACTAAGCATTCACCTACTCACTTGCCTCCTGTGTGCCGTTACATTTTTCTTCTTGTGAAGTTCACTGTATATGCTTTCCATCTTGAACACCGCCTCCCTGCTCTTACTCCACCTCCTCAGGAGGCAAGTGCTGTCATTCGGAGACGCTTCCTAGCACGGTTAACCACTCGTCTCCGAATGGAGCACTCTCGTGCTGCCTCAACAAACACCGATAACGTTTTTCAATCCACCTGGGCCCAATCGGCTGGGTGGTTCCATATATACAATTTGCAGCTACGTCTCAACTTGTAGGTGGGATTTTTGTTGTCGCCCACATTCACTGTCACAACTCATGATTTTACGTATTAATTTTGGTGGTATGAGGCTCCTAGGTGGAGTCTCCTTTTTCACCCACATGATTCGCTAATTGTGATTATTCTGTTTTATGTGCTATTGGAGATAGCTCACCATGTTTCCCATGTTCTCTTCGATTTTGTTGTGTTTTATGTTGTATATAATTCTTTCTTCTGCACAGTTTACTGCACACACAATGTCCCCTACATTATGTTGAATATATTTTGAAATTTTATTGTCCCTGTGTATATAATTTAATGTAAGAAGATGCTCTTCTGAGTACTTTTTAGCGATTCTCCCCCTTGTCACTGAATACTTCTGTACATATGATGCAAATTTTGAGTGTAGCACCACTGTTACATTTCTGTTTTATGAGAAGCTGCCCTTCTGGGTATGCTTAGCGGCTTTCTTTTTTGTCACTGTATTGTTCTGTACATATGATATGACACTTATGAATTGCATTACTGTTCGATTTCTGTTTTTTTGTAAAGTTGCCCTCCTGGGTCCGTTTAGCGTATTTCTCTCTTGTCACTGCATAATTCTGTGCATATAATAAGTATTTGTGCATAATTGTTTCTACCATTTCTGTCATATTTCTAAATACTGTTGCACCTGTTAGTTCCCTCTCACCCATGGTCTTTTATGTGAATTAGTACCTTGTGCATATTTAATCTTGAGTATGGTGTAATACTTAATTGGAATTTGTGAATAGTATAGCATCATGTCTTTTCTTGTCTACAATACTGTAGTATACATTTTCATTTGCATCGCTCGTGCTTTATTGTCTGCCTCTCCATCGCCCTTCGGGGCGAATTAATTTTATGATTTTAACAATATTTTGTTTTACGTTTCACTGGAACTTTCCAGTTGTTGTATATCATCATCATCATTGTCAACCATTATCAATCCACTGCTGGACGAAGGTCTCCCCAAGTTTCCTCCACAACGGTCTGTCTTGTGCCAGTCTCCTCCATGTCACCCCTGCATACTTTCGAATTTCATCCACCCATCTCCCATGTGGTCTTCTTCTGGGTCTTTTCCTGTCCCTTGGAATCCAATCTAAAATTTCAGCTGTCCATCGATGATCTGTCCTTCTGGCAGTATGTCCAGCCCATTGCCATTTCAGGGATTTAACTCTGATCATGATGTCTTCCACTCTTGTCATTTTTCGGATCCACGAGTTCCTCTTCTTAGCTCTCCTGGTTACACCAAGCATGCACCTCTCCATGCTTCTTTGAGTTGTCTGCAGCCTTTGTATGTCTCTTTTAGTTAAGGTCCACGTCTCTGCACCATACGTAAGCACTGGAAGGATGCATTGATCAAACACTTTTCTTTTAAGACATAATGGCATATTGCTCTTGAAAATTATGCTGTTTCTTCCAAAAGCTCTCCAGGCAAGTTTTGTACGCCGATTAATTTCTTCATCAATGTGACCCTCACTTGATATCTGCTGTCCAAGATAAACGTACGTGTCTGTTATCTCCAGCTTTTCTCCATCAATCGATAAATCTTCATTTCTTGTAAAAGCATTGAACATCACTTTTGTCTTTTGAAAGTTCATTTTTAATCCCACTTCTTTACTCTTGTCAGCAAGTTCCTGGATCATACTCTGCAGCTCTGATGGGGTAGTTGCAAAAATGACTATGTCATCAGCAAAACGAAGGTGGGTTAGATAATCTCCATTAATCTTTATCCCTTTGTTTTCCCAGCTCAGCGACTGAAAAACACCCTCCAATGTGGCATTAAAGAGCTTTGGAGATATGGTGTCACCTTGTCTCACTCCCTTTCAATTTTTATGTGTGTTGTATTTTCAAACAGCCGAATCTTTGCACTTGCATTTTCATAGATGTTATTAATAATATTAATGTATGCATCTTCAATACCGCAGGTTTTCAGAGCCATTGTAACTGCTGATGGTTTCACCGAATCAAAGGCTTTTTCATAATCGATAAAAGCCATGCACAATGGAAGTTCATATTCCCTCGCTCTTTCAATTAGTTCTCTCAGTACGTGGATATGATCTATTGTGCTGTAGCCACTCCTGAATCCAGCTTGTTCTCTCGGTTGAGCCATGTCCAGTGTTACCTTCAAGCGGTGTGAAAGAACTTTAGTGAAGATTTTATAAACTACTGATAGGAGGCTGATAGGTCTGTAGTTTCCGAGATCCTCAATGTCACCTTTCTTATGTAGCAGGATCATTGTAGCGGTGTTCCAATCCTCAGGAATCTTTCCTTCATTAAGGCATCGAGTGAAAATTTGGGCGAGTACTGTTTCGATTTCTCCACTTGCTTCTTGTATGATGTCTACAGTAATTCCATCTTCTCCTGGAGCTTTTCCCCGCTTCATGTTCTTGATTGCATGTGCAACTTCTGCTGGAAGGACTGGAGGAACTCTGGTACTGGTATCTTTCATGATGTCTGGAGTGCATGTATCATCCCTTTCATATAATTTGGAGTAGAAATCTTTCACTCTTGTCAAAATTTCGCCTCTATTTCTTGTTACAGAACCATCTTCTTTTCTCAGTGCCATAATCTGTTTTCTTCCCTTACTGAGATGTCCCTTTGCTATCTTTAGGCTTTGGTTGTTTTCAATTGCTTTCCTCACTAGTTCACAGTTGAATTTTCTTACGTCTTCAGTGATACTTTTTCTTACTGTCTTGCATAGCTCTATATATTCCACTTTGGAAGTCACATCTTCTTTAGTTGTCCTCATCTCTCTTCTTTTTGCATCAACATTTTTGTTTTTCCTGATAATTTGTTTACATGCAACTTGTTCTTAGACCCAGCTAATTTTGTTGCTGATTCCATAAGAGCTTTGGTTACTTTTCTGTTAACTTCAGAGATGTCCACTTCTTCCGATGTTAGGCCTTCCAAAGCAGAGAACCTGTTCTTCAGTTCCAACTTGAAGGTATTATGGTGTTTTTAAGGTTGGTTATGTCAATAGGTTTTGTTTGTCTTATGAGCTTGCCACGTTCAAGTTTAGTGTTGAGGTGCATCTTACATCTCACCAATCTATGGTCACTACCTGTGTTGAACTTGTTTAGCACACTGCAGTCTTCTATGACGAATTTTTTTGTTACACATAATAAAATCAATTTCACTTGTCGTCCCATTTGGATGTCTCCATGTCCATTTCCTGTGTGGCTTTTTCTTGAAGAAGGAGTTCAAGATGAAAAAACCCTTCTGCCTCTGCAAACTCAACGAGAGTATTTCCACGCTGGTTTCTGTTGCCGTGACCGAATTTACCTACTGAAGTTTCATTCTGTTGCCGTTGCCCTATTTTTGCATTGAAATCTCCCATAATTATTTTCAAGTGCTGCTTACCTTTATTATTTAGATGACAAATTTCCTCATAAAATTCTTCAATTTCTTCTTCAGGATGACTGTTGTATATACCACTGTATTTATTGGCAGAATTCTACTGTCATGTACATAGAAATGCTATTTTTATTTGAAGAATAAAGACAATTTTGAAATGTAGTACGTCACATAATCTCTCTCAATTTTTTAAGCGAAATACGGAATATTTACTTAATTCCAGAAGATGTGTGGAACAAGCATCGCGCATTTTTCGAAGAATCGAACGGCAAGTACGTAGATCCATTTTTACGCAGGGGCGGAAACGTGGAAACACAAATTGTTGGGTGACGATGATCGAAACGTGTCCCCTCATCACTCCGGAGACAGTTGCTCCCACAACTATGCTACACGAACGGAATGTAACTTTTCAGGGGTGCCACATAGATGTTGTTGTGAGGGAGTTAGTGGTTGGGATGTTATTATTTATTGTGTCGGAGTTGTTCTTGTTTCTTTTTTTTTAGCTTTTTTTCATTCCAGATTGGTGCGAAAAGTAGAATTAGGAGCTTTATGGCCCCCTGCAGGAGTTGAGGGGTTGATTGCCCTTTCAGGTTCCTTTGTTAATACTGCAGATTTGTTGTCTTAACACATGCGTTACCTCTGTATTTCGTCACAAAATAACATAACTCAGACTTTACTAAATTAATGAGTAAGTCATTCATGACCATTTGTTTGGGACAGCGTCTAAGGTAAATGATACAGCCGCCTTCCTATTTGAAACTTTATAGACTTGTACATAACTACAGAGGTCGTGAGAATTATATTTGTGTTTCTGAAGGGGCAAAAAAGAGAGGTTGTGCGTTAGTGCGTTTTTGAAGTTCTATACTTTAAATTATTATTCACGGACTTTTCCATTTCGGATCGTGGACTTTTTCTTTGTAGTGCTCTGAGAGAGAGAAGGTATGTATAACATGAAGATATATCTTACTATCTGTGCTCTATGGAAGGAAAAGTTCCAAAAGTAGAACTCTTGAATAAAGGCACGCAGTACTTTTACCGCAGAGATTATTAATAGATGAATGCAACTAGACTTTTTTCTTATTTTCGCGCTACATTAAATTAATACTAGTGTTCATTTGGAGATATTCGAACAACTATCAGGGTTTTATCCACAAATCTTGAAACTGGGCATATCTCTGGAGATTTCGCAGGTGATAACCGAAGTTCACCTATGTAGTTTAAAAAAAAAAATTCTTAACTCCATGTTAAAATGTGTGCAGCTTTAAGATGTAAACATTTCCTCAGGAATTTGGTTTCAAAATATAGTAGACATTACTTGCATATAATTTATTTATTGTGCGTGAAAGTTTTCGTGTCTCAAAATGGATTTCTAAACGCTTGTCTATTTTCTTTATTCAAGAAGCAAAGGGTATGTTCAGCGTACAAAATATAAAAAGAACAACGGCAACATTTGTCTTAATTTAAATGTACACCTATGAGCCGTAGCATTATGACCACCCTGAGCTTACAGAAACGAGCGCTCCTAGAGATTGAACGGTGACGCAAGTAATGTTCACAGATGACCGGATTTCCGTTAGTTGAATGTTAGGAGTCGGAATGAAAAAGTTGTTGTTGATTTATCGGAGTTTGATAAAGGAGAAATTGTGACGGCACAGCGTCTCAGGACTACGATCTTTGAACCGGAGCAGCTTGTGGGTTACTTACGTGGCACTGTAGTGAGTACGTATCAAAGGTGGTGCACAAATGGTCAAACAACGAACCACCGCCCGTCCGTGTGTCGTACGCAGCTCATTGATGCCATAGGGAAGCGGAGACTGTCACGCATTGTTCACCGCAGGGCGACAGTGCAACAAATCACCCGCAACTACAACAGTGGTGATCAGGGCAGTGTGTCACAGCACACAGTTCATCGCAGCTTTCTGCACATGGGCTTGCGTAGCTGAAGACCATGCCGGGTCCGGTTGCTCGCTGCACGTCATCGCCAACAACACATGAAATAGACCCAAGATCATCAATATTGGACAGTTATGAATGAAAGAAAGTGGCCTGGTATGACAAATCAAGATTCTTGGTGCATCACGTAGATGGCCGAACGCGGCTTCGCGGATTACCAACGGAGGCTACGGCACAAGGATGAGCTGTTGGGCGGAAACAGGCCGGCAGCGGCGGTGTTATGCTATGGGGGATGTTTTCTTGGAACACATTTGTTCCCAACTATCCCAACAGCACAGTCTCCGACAGCTGTCAGGTATCATAACATCGTTGCAGACCAATATCACCCATTCATGACAACTGTGTTCCCTGCTGGTGATGGCCATTACCAACAGAATAATGCGCCATGCCACGCTGCCAGAGTTGTCAAAACGTGGTTCGAGGAACATGCTGGTGACTTTCTGTTAATAACCTGGCCTCCAAATTCACCTGACATGAACCCAATCGGACATTTATGGTTCGACTTGGAAAGGAGGATCGCGTTAATTTACCACCACCTCGAAATGTACGGGAACTGGAGGACCTGCTGTTGACATAATACACTGCTGAACAATTGTTAAGGACGGATCATAAACGGCTATATAGCGCATAAGAAATCAATTGTGGTTGGATGCCAAGTGAAATAAAATAATGTCAGAATCCCAGGACATTACAAGAAATACAATTTATTGTGCTCTGAAATTCAGAAGGCTTTGCAACGTGTTCAAGGGACAAACAGGCCATTTTGTGCAGAATACGTAAACGTGAAAAAAATTTAATTACTGTCCGCAGGCGTTCCGGCGTCAGATGTAAATACGGGATATGGCCACCATGGAGGGCGATGCAAGATTCCACACGTCGTGTCATGCTTTGCACAACATTATCAAGCAGCTGTTGGGGTAATTTATCCCATTCCTCTGTCAGTGCACGGATGAGGGTGTCCTTGTTTATTGGAGGGCATTGGAGACCAGCAAGACTCCTCCCCAAAGCATCCCACACATTTTCAATGGGATTCAGATCTGGAGAACGTGCTGGCCATACGAGGCGTTGAATGGTCTCGCTCTCAAGACACTCCTGGACAGCGACTGTTCGATGACATGTTGCGTTGTCGTCCATGAAAATGAATCTATCACCGACAGCACCACGGAACATGCGAAAATAAGGTAGCAGAACATCATTAATGTATCGTTGGCCAGTCATAGTCCCAGTTGGAAGCACATAGAGGGACGTACGGCCATTGATCATGATGCCAGCACATACCATGACACTACATGTCGGATATCGGTCCCTTTCCTGTATGTTTGCTGGACAATATGCAGTACCACTATCACGCCAGATCAATTGTCGTCGACAATCAAACGATAGACTGTATTTACTCTCATCTGAGAAGAGGACAGCAGATCTGTCGTTATCAGTCCAACTGCGATGTTGATGGCACCATTGCAAACGGGCGGTACGGTGACGTCTGGACAATGGGATGCACAGAACAGGACGGGGGGCGTATAGTCCTCCTTCATGCAAACGTCTGGCGACAGTTTTTTGGGAGATCCGCTTGCCAGTAGCAGCCATAAACTGATTTGCTACCTCACTAGCTGTGCTGCGCCGGTGTCTTTTTGTTGATAGCACTATGTACCGATCTTCTGCAGGTGTCGTACTGCAAACACGACCTCCCCGTGACGTTTGCTACACTCTCCATTTGTTTGAAATGATTTCCAAAGCCTTGAAACAACCCTGTGGCTGACGTCGAACTCCCTGGCAACATCTGTTATTTTTCGCTCTTCTTCAATCTTGCCAATAATACGGCCACGCGTAAAATCATCTAGGTGATGTAGGGAAGACATACTGAAAATTGCAAGTTCGTCAATTGATTCTTTCCCTTTCAACTTTGCGTTTGAACAACAACGGTCAATACGCGTCAAATCCTTTATATCTCTTATCAGCGCTATGACGTCACGAACAAGTTCGGCAATCCAAAATTTGCATACGCACAACACGCCTTACTGTGTCCCGCACTTATGCTAATTTCCACATTTTCCTGCCTTCCATTTTATGGTTGCTATCGTTGCTATTTTCATCCGTCCTTAGCAATTGTCCGGCAGTGTAGTACCAGATACCCCAGGATACCGATTGCCACCTCAACGAATCGATGCCCCGCCGAGTGGCTGCGGTTTTGGGAGGTACAGAGGTTCTACAGCTTATTAGGAAGGTGGTCATAATATAATGGCTGACCGATGTATATTGCACTTTCATCTTGAACTTTTTTCAACGTTTATAACTATTATGTATCAAGGTAAAGATTTTTTCCCCAGTAACATAGTAAATTATACGTTGCACATGATGGGGAAGTAAAGCATGACTTAGAACTGCTCCGTGAATGTAAAATGTAAAATAAGTGTAATTCCTACCTGGAAAAAGATAATATATTCCTGTTAAGGTATTTATGATGCTACTATGGGTCCAAGTTACTGTCACGTTAACACACTTAATTGAAAAGGCTTGACTTACGACTAAGGCTCTCGTTGTGATATATTTATTTCATTATTTCAGTGTGAGACTTCACATTAAACCCTTTAAGCGACCGATGAATCTAAAGTAAATGTTTCCCAAAGCTCTCATCGTGTTCACATAGCATTCGAGTTTTACGAAAGCTGCTGCGCAACAATCTCTTTTCGCCTCTCACGTGATCAGTACTGACAATGCACTTGTTACCGTTGATAGTCATCCCACTAATCTATAGTGGTATGCATCTCACCACTACTCGGTGATAGACGATGGTGATTAGTATCCCAATAGTCCTTGCTTGCTGATAGTCCTTGGTGATTGGAATCACAATAGTCCTTGCTTAGTAATAGTCCTGGGCGATTGGTATCCCAATAGTCCTTGCTTGGTGATAGTCCTTGGTGATTGGTGTACCAATAATCCTTGCTAGGTGATAGACGATGGTGATTGGTATCCCAATAGTCCTCGCTTAGTGATAGTCCTTGGTGATTGTTATCCCAATAGTCCTTGCTTGGTGATACGTTTTTAAAGCTCTTTATTCCCAAGAAATGATGTTGACGTCATTCCAGTGAGTAGTAACAAGTGACTCAAGCATATTTTCTCTTCTTTCATAGGTTCTTCGCCATTGTTACAGCCCTTTTAGAGGGTAATCAGTCAGAAAGGATTAGTGTCAATCATCCTCCCTAAATGACCATTTTGAATGACATAGCTAAAGAGGGAAGAACAGGTTTCTCATGCTCAATTTGACGCGTTCCAACCACTCTCGGTCCACTTCTTAGACAATTAATATATCCTTGTGAGCTGATTTCAGCCTATTTTCTTAACCCCAAGTTAATTCGTTCTAGCCTGTCAAAGGGTTAAAATAGTGACACGACAGTTCTTTTTCGATATGCATAAAGAGGATGTGACAGCATGAAACAATTAGTAGTTGTGGATTAGCATGAGCAATGAATATTTAAATTTTTAACAAACGGTTAGCGGAGATACTAAAGTCAAACAATAAGCAAAATTAATAACAATTGCTTATCTTAAAACAGAAACTAACACAAATACAGCTCGTTGTTTGTCTGGGTGGATGGTTTAGCTTCATTTCAACAACTCGTTGAATGATGGTGAAACATTCGACTACACCCTTCTTACAGCAACAAGGTTGTATAGATATTACTTTCCCTGAATTGTCTGATTGCCAGTTATTTTCAATAGCATAAACTCTGGGGAGTTCTTACGTGTAGTTCAGTTCAGAAAGCTTAATAAGCGATAACCAGAAATATGCACAAGACACCGTAAACAGAAACGAAAAGTTAAATAGTTCATGTATGTCAAATATTTTAAAATACACATATTGCTCCAATTTTTTAATGTCGAAGAAAGAAAAATGGTCTCTACATGTCTAATGTATTAGCATTTTTATAAGGTGGCACCTAAACAAACTGATGTCCGTTTTCTTCATTACTCAAAGCACATTTATTGAAGAGAACTAAAACAGCATATTTTGTGTTAAATCATTTGGTCAATGGTTATAATCATTCGAACGGTAATGTGAAATTTCGAAGCAGCACCCCAAATGTTTGTTATTATTGCAATCTGTATGTAACTGAAATCTACGTTCTCTGCATCTATGGTAGTAAACTATCATAAAAAGTCATACGTATAGGAATATAAATGAAAAGAATTTGGCTTTCGCGAAACCGAAGTGCTGTTTCATTAATGTTGTCGTCCATCAAGCGAAAAGGAAATACGACAGAACAAAGAGTGCGGGCTTTGTTCAGCTTTTGTCCATCTGATAAGCAGAAGGCAAAATCTCGGTCGGGAACGAACTAGTGATGTATTGAATAGTTCCACTTCAAACAAGGAGAAATGGCGCGTATAACGTTCGTATTCTGACGATATTTAGAAAATATCGTTGAAATAATTCAGGAACAGGATCAAAACGTCAGCACCGTTCTTTAACCGACTTCTGCATAATTCCCACTTTACAATGGTGGTTACGAACAAATCTGTAGCATATGAACTACGGTTTCTTTAACGGAGTAGGGTAAGCAGAACTACATCCCAGAAGCGTTTTCTAGAAAATACATGCATAGAGGATTTTAAGCATAAAATAACAATTTGGAAATGGCTTGAATAAAAGTTCTAGTTCTTTACATTTCAGTTTCACATCTTGACTCATGTAGAATTATTTCTTTATTATTTGATAGCTTTTTTGTTTCTTTGTGCGCTTTTGTTCAATATCTCACATGGAAAACTACATCATACTAAAGCAGTGGCCTGGTGATAGCTACACAAGTAGTTTATTGTGCTCTTTATTCTACCTTTAGCTGGAGGAATAAGGTAGTATCAGTTGTTAAGGAGCTGACCGCTTGATTTAAACACACGTTTTAAAATAGAAGTCTAGAATCGCAAGAACCGCATAGGAAGCCAACACCATGTTACGGCAAGATGCTGAGCAGGTACTTGTCTCTTTCCTGTAATGAAAGAAATAGTTCACCATCTACGCTTCACGCAAAGTAATGATCCATCATGTTTATGTGAGCGCGAACGTGATTTTATGGTAACATTCCCAGGACAGTTTCTGCACGTAAGTGCTCTTAAGAGTGGTCGGTTCAGAAATTTAGTTTGACACATTTTTACCTGTTTTAACGTAATCGGAATTGCGATGCGAGTCTCAAGAGGGCCATTGATAGGATGTGATTGAATATACTCCACTTCACGCCTAAAACCACTGTGACGTAGTTGGTCATCATTGCATTCTACATAATTGGTAATGCAGCTAATCACAAACTTCTTCATTCGAAATCATACACGAATTTAGTGTTGGGAAGAATAAAACAGCTCTGACGTAACACAGCCTCCAAGCGTTTTGCTTTTCATTTTGTAGCGTCTGAACGAACGCTGGAGTATCTCAGACGCTGTTCGTTACGGATTCATTTAAAAAAATGAACTGCATAGGCACGCAACATACTAAACTGCAAAATTTAAATTACAAGACATTTTACGTAACAATTGTTAATATAAGTGAAAGTAAGAAACAGAGAGATGTTTTGCATGCTTCTGTCTCGGCGAATCTGAAAATCAGCGTAAATTCGTGAGGGAAATAGGTACGAATAAAATCCTCTGAATATATAAGATGCTCTGAAAAAGCTATTTGTTAAATGCGAATCGATTGTGTGTCTTGAATACTTCAGGAGGACGTTCGGGAAACTCTCTCTGCAACATTTTACAGCAGCTACAGCGGTATTTCTAAAAAATGATCCACAGATATCGTTTGAAAGATATATTGCGATGGCGCGCAACCGGAAGATAGAAGTTGGTAAACCTGAAACTCTGGGAAACGTTTCAAGTGATAAGTGATGTCAGCAGGCGACCTATCTCAGGCTGCAGAAGGAAAGATACACTGCATGACGACAAGTATATTTCATTAACTGCCAGCAATAATACATGATCGAGAGCTTACTGACCTTCTTTGAAAATAGTTGCCACCTGAGAAAAAAAATTCGAAATGGAGTTTGCGCAGAATGTTTGCTGAAAGGGCGAGTCTTTCGTGACGTGCAAGCTTCTGGTTCCGTCAATCAGGTGAGAATATACAGAATAGTCCCGGCAGTATGTATACTACTGTTTGTGAAAATTGCAACACCATGAAAGACTGTGGGTATCTGCCTGAAACTTACAGCATATGCACAACAGTTTAGGATGTGCAAATGATTAACATGTCAGTAAAAATACTAATATAGTTTCGAAGCAGGAATCCTCGTACCTTTCCGGTCTTGGGTATAAAAAGTTAGGTTAAGCAAGTTATTGCAATCAGTGAAGATCGTTGTATATTTTTCTTTTTATTGGAGGTTTAACGAACACCGTGAGCAAATCAGTGGACTATAAACTGTCGCCCGGCCCTAAATTAAGACCACTGGTTCCTGGGAAGGGAGAAAGCCAGCGACGTATAAGAAACACCTCACCGGTATTCGAATACCGACCCATCTCGGACGAATGATCAGAAGCCATCGCTTAGACCACTGCGCCACCGCAGCTAACGGTTATTAAGTGGAAAACTTGTTTCCTGTTCAAGCTATGCACTATCGCCGAAGAAAGTTGACATTATGAACACCTGACAAATTTGGAGAGAGGAAGGATTGTTTGGATTAAAGAAACTGGATTTTAGTACCACGAACCTGCCACTTGTAAGAGGAGAAGCCCCAGTACAGTGACAAGACGGATTTCTGTGTGGACAGACGAGTCTGTAACACACAGAAATCCGTGATATGGACCGCAAAATCCCACGACTGCATGGGATGAGAGACTCCTCTACCATGTGACAGTGACCGATATCCACAGTGTTAGAGCAGCCGTAGTGCACTGTCACAAGTCATGCCTTGTCCTCCAGCACAATTCGACATTGTCTGCTTAACAAAGAATTGGTCGCTAGCAGCTCAATGCTGCGAATTCCCTTGACCCTCCAACGCAGACGCCTCATGCTGCAATGAGGTTTCAAACACAGACATTGGAGCGCCGATTGGAAAAAGGTCGTGCTTTCTGACGAGTCACGATTCAACTGGGTGCACGTGATACTATCATATGAGTTCGATGATATAGTGATGACCTGCTCATCGCCAAGCGTCATAATTTAGGGCGCTATTGGGTTCAGTTCGAGATCCAGACTGATACAAACTGAAGGATCCTTGAACAATCAGCGATACATCTGGGATATTTTAGAGGCAGACGTGATACTTTTTCTCCAGAGCTCTCCTGGAGCTGTATTACAACAGCACAATGCTCAGCCATATGTGGCCCTGGATACCCAAGACCTCTTCCACGCACGGAAAATACCGCTTCTTCCTTGGCATGTGCGTTCGCCGGATATGTTCCCAATCGAACATGTCTGGTACATGGTAGATAACCGAATAACCCGTCAAGCACATTCACCACAAAGGAACTCTGGTCTCGCATAAAAACAACCTGGCAAGCTATTGCTCAGGACGATATCAAAAACCTCCTCCATTCAACCCCATGCCGTGCTGAGGCTGTTATTATTGCTCGAGGTGGCATCACACGATACTGAGTTTTGAAGCAAACAATATTGTATAGCTAGGCTGATCATATGTACGTTTTGAAAGGGACAGTGCCGTTTTTTTCATATTTCTCGGCCGTCTCGTTGTTTTAATAAAAATGTCAATTTTGTCCCGTTTTTGAATATTGGTGAAGCATCTTTTTTCTGAAATAAGCATAAACGCCTGGAAAACATTCCTGTATCTGATAGATGGCTACAAAGTTTTCTGAAATGAACGAAAAACGCCTGGACTTTCAGGACTTTTGTAATTTTGCAAAGTTTATTCTTTGTTTTCCAGGAAGAACAGCACCTGTTGAGAGAATATTTTTGTTGTGAACAGTATGTGGTCAAAGGAGAAATCTAGGTTAAGTGTTGAAACAATGAGAGCTATGTTAGTTGTAAGACAAAATTATGTCATGGAGTGCGAGAAATTTTATGATAGTGTTGAAAGGGGTATCGTTCACTTGATCGAAAGGTCACTTGACCGAAAATCACTTCGCCGAAAATCACTTGATCGAAAGGTACATTTCACCGAAGGGTCACTTGACCGAAAAGTTCATTTCACCGGAAGGTCACTTCACCTAAAAGTTCATTTGATCGAAAGGACATTTGATCGAAAAGTTCATTTCACCGAAGGTTACTTTACCTAAAAGTTCATTATATCGAAAGATCATTTTACCGAATGGTCAGTTTATCGAAAACTTAGAATTTTGTTGTTGGAGATCTGTTGGAGTGTGGTGCGGGTTTTTGAAATACTGGCCACCTAAACATTTTCTGATTGTATGAAAAAATGCACTTTTAAATTCTGAGAAACACCTCCCCATGAGTAGCTTTTTCGAATAATAACATTAATTACAAGGCCTAGATCTGTGCCTTTTTGTCAAATTTTAATCCTCCGAGCTCATATTCATAAGGGTTACATAGCATATCGAGTAAATAGTGTTCCCGTTTTACTCAACCAGAAAACATTATTTTTTTGGCCGTAGGCCTAGGTACAGGCCATTTTAACAGATTTTAACCCTACTCGTATTCATAAGCATTACATAAAATGTAAAGTAAAATGCATATGTTGCACTTTTACTCAAGCCTAAAACATTAATTTCAAGGCCTATTTGTGGGCCTAGATCTGGGAATTTTTAGCAAATTTTAATCCTTGTTCATATTCATAAGGTTTACATAGCAAAGCAAATTAATAATGTTTAATTTTTACCCAGACCCAAAACGTTGATTTTAAGGCCTTGTTGGGCCTAGATTTGGGCCCTTTTAGTAAATTTTAAGCTACAGTGCTCATATTCATATGTGTTATATAACAAGCAAAGTTAATAATTTCGTACATTTACCCAGACTCAAAGAATTAATTTTAAGGCCTTATAAGCCTCAGGTTTGGACTTTTTAGCAAATTTTAATCACCCCACGTCATACCCATAAGGTTTACATATGAAGTCAAGTGAATAATGTTCCACATTTACTAAGATACAAAAATAAATTTTAGGTCGCTAGGCCTAAGCTTAAGCCTTTTTAGCAAATGTCAGTCATGCATGCTCATAATAATTACCCACGCACTCGAGTAAGTAATTTTGCACTTTTAGATAGGCATAAAACATTTAATTATAAGGCCACAAGCCTGGGCCATCTTAACAAATTTGAAGCTGCCGTGCTGGTAGTCATAAGACTTGCATGACATGTTAAGTTAATAATGTTGCACAATTAGTCATGCAAAAAGAAACAATTTTAGGGCCCTAAGACTTCGGCCCTTTTTAGCAAATTTTAATTGTGCGTGCTCATGTTCATAAGGTTTACATAAAAAGTCAAGTTAATAATGTTGCACATTTATTCAAGCAAAAAAGAATCAATTTTAGGGCCCTAGGCCTCGGCTTTGACCTTTTTATCAAATTTTAATCGTGCGTTCTCATGTGCATAAGGTTAACATAAAAAGTCAAGTTGATAATTTTTGTCAATTTCTTCAGGCAAAAAAAACAAAACAAAAACATTTAAGGCCTTTTTAGAAAATTGTAATCGTGCATGCTCATTTTCATAAGGCTTACATAAAAAGTCAAATGAATAACGTTGCACATGTTTTCAGGGGAAAAAATCAATTTTAGGGCCCCAGGCCTCGCTTTGGCCTTTTTAGAAAATTTTAATCGTGCGTGCGCATATTCATAAGGTTTACATAAAAAGTCAAGTTAATAATGTTGCACAATTATTCAGGCAAAAAGAATCAATATTAGGGCCCTAGGCCTCGGCTTAGGCCTTTTTAGCAAATTTAAACTGTGCCTGCTCATGTTCATAAGGTTTACATAAAAAGTAAAGTTAATAATGTTGCATATTTTTTCAGGCAAAGAGAATCAATTTTAGGGCCCTAGATTGAAAAATTAATTTTAGGGCTCCTTTTGAGTACGCACGATTAAAATTTGTTAAAAAGGCCTAAGCCGAGGCCTAGAGCCCTAAAATTGATTCTTTTTCCCTGAATAAATGTGCAACATTATTAACTTGAATTTTTATGCAAACCTCATGAATATGAGCACGCACGTTTAAAATTTGCTAAAAAGGCCTAAGCCGATGCCTAGGGACGTAAAATAGATTGTTTGTGCCTGAAAAAATATGCAACATTATTAATTTTACTTTTTATGTAAACCGTATGAACCTGAGCACTGAGCATAAATTTTATGTAAACCTCATGAGCGTGAATAAAATTTACTAAAAAGGCCTAAGCCTAGGCCTAGGGACCTAAAATTAGTTATTTTTGACTCAAAACTAAATCTTTCCGTTTTCAGTTTTCGATCAAGTGACCTTTCGGTGAAATGACCTTTCGATGAAATTAAGTTTTCGATCAAGTGACCCTTCGGTGAAATGACCTTTCGATGAAATTAAGTTTTCGATCAAGTGACCCTTCGGTGAAATCACCTTTCGATGAAATTAAGTTTTCGATCAAGTGACCCTTCGGTGAAATGACCTTTCGATGAAATTAAGTTTTAGGTAAAGAGACCTTTCGGTGAAATGAACTTTTCGGTCAAGTGACCCTTCGGTGAAATGACCTTTCGATGAAATTAAGTTTTCGATCAAGTGACCCTTCGGTGAAATGACCTTTCGATGAAATTAAGTTTTCGATCAAGTGACCCTTCGGTGAAATGACCTTCGATGAAATTATGTTTTCGATCAAGTGACCCTTCGGTGAAATGACCTTTCGATGAAATTAAGTTTTCGATCAAGTGACCCTTCGGTGAAATGACCTTTCGATGAAATCCTAAGTTTTCGATCAAGCGACCCTTCGGTGAAATGACCTTTCGATGAAATGAACTTTTAGGTAAAGAGACCTTTCGGTGAAATGAACTTTTCGGTCAAGTGACCCTTCGGTGAAATGAACTTTTCGATCAAGTGACCCTTCGGCGAAATGAACGTTTCGATGAAGTGATCTTTCGGTAAAACAATATTTTCGGTGAAGTGATTTTCGGTCAAGTGACCCTTCGGTGAAGTAAACGTCGGGCAAATGAACCAGACCCGTTGAAAGACCGAAGTTTGTTTGTTGCGTAAGATTACTTCATCGGAGAAATATTCATGGTACGACTATGGTGAAATACAGTCCCTCGCTAAGGGTACTTACGTTTTGTATGGGTTATGTCACTGTTAGCTGAAAAATAATGGTAAGCCCAATACGTTTAAGTCATAAAACTTTTTTATCGTCTTACTATTATTGTCTCGTTTTTATGATCCCAAAGTCCCGTTTTTGTCTCAAGGAAATATGGACACCCTATGTATAGCTCTACAAATGTAATCTCCTGTAACATTAGAACTCTGTCATACAACTTTCGTTTCAATAGCGCGAATATTTGCAATTTTTACAAACGGTAGTGAAAATATGATTGCGCCGCCACGGTGGCGCAGTGGTCTAAGCGATGGCCTCTGATCATTCGTCCGAACCGGGTCCGGGTTCGAATCCCGGTGAGGCATGGATGTTGTGTTTGTCTTACGGCACTGGCTCTCTCCCTTCCCTGGAGCCAGTGACCCTAAATTAGGGACGGGCGACTGCTTATAGCCCATTGAGTTGCTCACGGTGGTCGTTAAACCTTCAATCAAAAAAAAAAAAAAAAAAAAAAAAAATATGATTGCTTCTGCTGTTCGTCGCTTTTGTTTCGAGAAAAATAATTGTGTGCATACTGATGCTTGGAAAATTTTCCTAATTTCTGTTCTTTTTGTTATTGACATCGCTGAAATGTTCAAACTGATTACTGAGCGTTTCACGAAAGAACAAAGCAAGACTTCACGTGAGCAAAAAATTTAGCTCTAAGTGCAAGGTAAAGTATTTGAAGGGTGAAGCGTTTCGCAGAATTTAAGCTTATAAAAAGCATAGTGTCGAGCATTTACGTTTAAAACTGGAGTTCTGAAAGTAGGGCTCGTACCTATAGGTTCATCCTGAGTATTCAAATGATCACGAAAAACCATGTGATTTCGGTTTGGGCCGGTTGAATTGAATGAATAAAAGCACACAAAGTCGTGGCCTTTGATCTTATACTCTCGTGTCCAAAACAAGATAAAAAAATTAAACAAGTTGGAAAACTAAATTAAGGTAAATTATGTTAATATAGATTGAATTCTGTTATGTACCATTCTTCACTGGGAATATCACTTTGAAATTTGTAAATGAAATTGTCGTTTCTGCATTTACACTTCGTATAAGGCAAAAATCAGAGTAAAACCTACAGTTATTTTTAAATTTTTACCCTTTTATCGTTTAATTCGAAGGTGTGATTAAAAAGTCGGAAACGAATAGATATATCGAATGACCTCTTCAAAGTGGCACAATTAGTAAAGAAAAATATGATTGTCATGAGCTACTAATAGGAGAAAAACTTACTGCTGGGTAAAGAACATGAATCAAAGAAATGTTGTCTTTCACCTTCGAGAACTATAGCTAGTGTGCTTCGGATATCTGTTTCCTAGTACACATCTTACCTTTTTGTGGAATCACTCAGACAAAAATCAGAGGCAACGTGGTTGAGGTTGCTAGGAACCATTTATATGCATAAATACGCAGATACACGAAGACACACGTTGGTGCGAATAAATTACAAACTTCTTATTCAATTCGCACTTCGCAATTACTGTCTTATCTTTCTCGCACTTATACTCCTTCTAGCTCGAGACAAACCAGAAAAATAAACCCATCAGCGTTTCGTGGTTGCGGTTCTTGCGTCATCCACTAAAATAAACAGTCGCCAGCAGTTGGGCTGCTTCTATTCAGTCCAAGTTCAACATCCTTTTCTCCGTGTCTTCGAGCTTTTGTTTGATGATTTAAAAGAGTTTGTAGAGCCATATAAAAACATTTCAGGAACATATAGCAGCACCGAGTCTATCTGTTTAACTATTAAACTCGGTGGACGCCGTGGCACGATCGTCTAAGCGCTGACTTATGGCCCTTAGTTAGAGATGGGTCCCATTTCGAATACCGGATGAAGCATGGGCGGCGTGCTTGTCTTACGACACTGCCTCTCTCAATTCCGTGCAACCAATGGCTCCCACATTACAGACAGGCGAGCTCTTATAGTTGTAAACCCACGTACAGAAATGTTTTTCGTTTAGCGCGTCATTTGATAATCACACTGAGTGTCATAAGCTATAAGCAGCCGTCCATTCCTTATCTGTGGACACTGCTTTTAAAGAACCGAAGGAGCCGGCGCCGTGAAACAAACACTGCATCTATGCATAATATGCCGCCCCAATGGCGCAGTGGTCTAACCGATGGCTTCTGATCATTCGTTTGAAAGACGTCCGGGTTCGAATACCGGTGAGGCATGAATGATGTGTTTGTCTTGCGGCACTGGCTCTCTCTCTTCCCTGGAATCTGTGACCCTAAATTAGGGACGAGCGACCGTTTATAGCCGATTGAGTTGCTCACGGTGGTCGTTAATCATCCCATAAAAATTCCTAATATTGGGCTTAATCTCGAATCTTGCACAGATCACTGGAAACAGGGCCGAGAACCTGACGAATCTCTGTGCTTGGTGCGCATACATTATGAAGCTAAGAACAACGATTGACCGGAAGACCGGTATCCTCTAGTTTGTATAAATAGCAGCACACGCTGCCGTGATTTATTGGAAATGTTTCTGCTGCAGTAGTTATGGACGAGAAGTATACAATCCGACTGTTGTTATGGTTTTTCTTTGAAATAAATGTGTTCTCTGCAGCTGCAGCTGAAGCGAGGGAAATTTGTGTCGTGAGTTTTTTTTTTTTTTTGATTGAAGGTTTAACGACTACCATGAGCAACTCAATGGGCTAAAAGAAGTCGCCCATCACTAATTTATGGACTCTGGTTTCAGGGAAGGGAGACACCTTGTGCCCTAATACAAACAGAACATCCATGCCTCACCGGGATTCGAACCCGGACCCCGTCCAGACGAACGGTCACACGCCATCCCTTAGACCAGTGCGCAAACGGGGCGGCGACGTGGAAGACGAAGGAACATTGTCAGAAAGAAAGGCAACATTTCGTTTTCAGCGATTTAACAATGGGTATGCAGCCTTAAAGACAAGGTGCGTGCTGGGAGACATATGACAGTGAATTCTGAAGTGACGCCCCGGTGGCTCAGTGGTCTAAACGACGGCTGATGACCATTCGTCCGGGAGGGGTACGGGTTTGAATCCAGGTGAAGTATGGATGTTATTTTTGTCTTACGGAACTGGTTCTCTCCCTTTCCTGGAACCAGTGGTCTTAAATTAGGATGGGCGACTGTTTATAGCCCATTGAGTTGCTCGCGGTGGTCGTTAAACTTTCAATCAATAAAAAAAAATAATTCTGAAGCAGTACGCCAAGATGCAGAGTCAAATCCGCGGGCAAACACTCGACACCTGTCAAATGAGCTGGGAATACCTAAGCCCACAATTGTTCGCGAACTGCACAAGCTTGGCAAGACGCCTAGAAGCATTCGACAAGTACCCCATGAATTGACTTCTGCTTAAGCTCAGCAACATGTGCATGGGTGTCACCAACAGCTGAAAAATCCTAGAACAACTTTTCTTTATGCAAATTATGACATGTGATGAAAAATGGATAGGTTTCTGGAATCTTAACAGGACAAAATATTGGTTAGATTCCAAAACGCCACGAGAGGAAGTCCTAGAAAAGGGTACGATTTGAGTACAAGGTTGTGCTATGCGTACAATGAAAACTTTGACGGTCCCATTCATTGGGAATTGGTTCCAGATGACCGAGGCATTTATGTACTGGCGTACTGTGCCGAGTTGGTGCGGATGTATGCCAGTTTAAGCTGAAAGTACCCTTCCCGGGTAAAGCGTAAACGAGTTATCCTCCAACAGAATAATGCTCCTGCTCATCGTACCAGGTCAACTAAGAATAAAATACAGCAACTGAAGTGTTTTGAGCTAATTCCCTACATTGCTCATAGTCCGGACTTGTACCTTTGGGCTACCACTTATTCTTGTCCATGGCACGTTTTCTATGTGGGAAACATTTCTAAACCATCCACGATGTTGAACTTCGGGGATAAAACCTTTTTGCTCCGTAATCAAAGGAATATTTTTGCAGTTGTATTCAAGACATTGCATCACGATTATGTAAGATCATCCAACACCACTGATTCAATTTCGAAGATTGAACTTTTACGTTTATGCATTTTTGCACGTATTCTTCAACTGTCCAAAAACGGCAGAATCATCCTGGTAAGTCCTAAGCATAAGAAACTGAGCAGAAATGAACAATTACATCGTGATAAAAGTAAAGAGAAATAAATGAAATTAAAATGAACTTCTTTTATTCAAAATAAGCTTACTGGAATACGAGTTAGATATTCTTGGATGTTTACATATTTTATAAGAGGAAGGGAAGGAAAGATTTCTTGTGAGCAACAAAGAATCTAACTTTTTTGTGAAAACAGAGTTCTTAACTTTTCATATTATGTTATAATCGCTTTAAAGTCAAAAAACAGCAAAGCTACATAAAACAAAAGTGGTGCCTCTCTTAGTAAAACGAAAGAAGTGTCTGAAAGATGGTGGTATTGTGGTAAATTTATTTACGGGTATTGCGTATACCTCCAAAGAGATGGAAAATTTATCTTCGATATAAAGGTTTATCGACTACGAATGAGGGCGATAAAATTCTATGTGATCATAAATATTTCGAAGACTAGTAGAAAGTAATGATCCTGTACATAATCCTGAGTTTTTTTATTAAAATGTTTTGGGAGATCTGGAATAAATGGTACATGTATCCGTAAATTGAATATATTCAAGTTCTGTTTAAGAAAGGTTTTCTGAAAGAAAGTGAGAATAAAAAGACGTTGATGAATATTTCTACTTCAATTATTGTGAACAGATAAAAAAAACACTTCCTATTTGGAATTTCCTAAAGTAAATGGCTTTCCGTAACTTCAGTAAGTTTTGAAAGTTCTCATATGCTTTTTTCCCATCTACGTTTCTTCTAACAGTTTATTTCTTCTAAGTATTTTTGTTCCATTAAAGTCCTTACGATTTCTTCCTTACGAATCACTGCCAGAATGAAAACAGAAACAGGTTAGGAGCAAAAAATTGCCAATTGAAATGTGCAAAATTTAAATTGCTATGACGTAATCTAAACCCTAGTCACAGAAAACTATCACTATAATTGAAAAATGTCATTAAATTTAAAAATAGTGAAATTAAAAAAGAAGTTAGTAACCTCCTGAATTTAAAAATAAGTAGTTCACATAAGAGCGTGAATGAACCATCTTGTTTTTTGGTTGTTTGGAGGTTTTACGACCACCGTGAGCAAGCCAATGGGGCCGCCCCGGTGGCGCAGTGGTCTAAGGCGTTGGCCTCTGATCATTCGTCCGTAAGGGGTCCGGGTTCGAATCCCGGTCAGGCATGGATGTTGTGTTTGTCTTACGGCACTGGCTCTCTCCCTTCCCTGGAACCAGTGACTCTAAATTAGGGACGGGCGACTGCTTATAGCCCATTGAGTTGCTCACGGTGGTCGTTAAACCTCCAATCAAAAAAAAAAAAAAAGCCAATGGGCTATAAGCTGTTGCCACTCCCTAATTCAGAGCCACAATTTCTAGGGAAGGGAGAGAAACAATAACATCTTATTCAACAGAAAGGAATGAAATTACAGGGAACAAAAATATTTCAGAGCTATTATTTTAAGGAAATGCAATAACCATACCAGTATTCGATCTCGAGCTTAATTATAGAAAATCCACACCAGGGCTTAATTCCAGGTCTAAAATTTTTCAGAATTCCACAGATTTTTACTAAACAGACTTCAAGAAGATCTGTTAGATTTTAGGTACAATGGCTCAACTGTAATGCTAAGACTTCCTAAATTGAAGGAAAGTAAGAAGAAAAATGCTGGTATTTACGCGATGGATATATTTTCGCAACAAACGTAGAAAACAAATGTCTTCAATATTTTTATTCTGAATTTATTTGCTCAGTAGTTAATACAACACACCTTAACGGGCGAAGTGCGCAACGACCTAATTTAATAGTTGGCGGAGGTTTCTTAAGAAATGATATGGAGTTATTGATTTACTTAAATAACAAATTTCAAGATTTTTCCCAGAGCTAAGAGAGAAGACAAAGCATCTGAGAAATAGAGACCAATCAAATCGCAATAGATTCATAAAAAAATTTAAATAATCAGTAAAAAAAATACACTGAAGTTTAATAAAGCAAACAGCAGGCTACATCTTAATCAAGAAAAATAATCGCAGACAGATTTCGGAGATTTAGTTAAAACTACAAAACCAAAAAAATCAAATCAAATAGTGCTTATTGAATCAAAAATCGTTACAGAGTAATGTGACGAAAATTAAATTGCCGAAGAAAACAGAAACGCTGCTCTGAAGATACACATGGTGTAAAATACAGAGATTTAAAAAGCGAACAGGAATGTATTAAAACTGTAAAGCTGTTGAACTGCAAGCAGGAAAATTCCAGAAACATAATTCGATTTACTTAGTTATCACAAAGTCACTAGTTTTGCGAAATGTATACAGACATTGGAGCTCATAAATTAAACGTCATCAAAGTTCATAAATTAAATCATGCTGGTGAGAGAATTTTTCGTCAGTGCAGCAATTTTTAATTTTTTAATAATTTAATTATGGATCCAAAATTGATGCACAATTCCTTCACTCTGATACTAGTTTTACTTTGGAATTGGGAAGAAAGGATGAAACACCAAAGTGCAGGAAAATAATTTTCCCATACAGTTTCACGAATACATTTAGTTTATTCCTGCCAAAAATTTGTTTGAACACTGGAAAAAGAAAGAGATGTTATTATAGGAAGATGAATAGTGAGACAAAAATTGTTTTGGATGAAAAGGGTTTACACTTGACCGCACACAAACTGTCTCACCAAACCCTAACTTCTACTACATAATGCCAAGTGAATCACTTGCGCAAGTGCGACATCCTGAGGATCTCAGTATCTTCGAAATGTATCCCAAAATGATGTGTGTTCCAGGTCTTGATGAAGACTTTGATTAATGGTTTGGGGTTTTACGGCAAACGTGAGCAACTAAATGGTCCATGATCAATTTACCTCCCAAGTTTGGGGCCACTGGTTACGAGAAAGGTTTACAGCAAGTGCCGTAAGAAAAACACACAATCCATACCTCATCCGGGATCCGAATCTAGACCCACCTCGGCCGAAATATTAGGAACCAGTGTTTCGTACTACTCGGCCAGTGGCGCAGCCATGAAGGTTTTGTAGAACGATCTTGTCGTAAATGAGATGAAAATCAAGCCCATCGCTCTCAACCGACACGTTTGAGTAAGCGCTAAGCTCATTCTTGTTTGTCCTTGCTTAAACCTTATACAAATTTTCGAGAACTGCAACCATAGTGCACATTGCACTGACATCAGAGAAAACCTCGATGCAAACTTATCACCCGTTGTACCTCCGTGAATTTAAATTATACATCAACACCCAATAAATAACTTCCGATGACCTTTGACAGCGGTTTGGCACAGCATTTTGAATAAAATAGCAACGACTTTGAGAACAATTTTCAGTGAAAGTTACAACTGGCCTGAAAATGTGTACTAACTCAGGCTTACGATGAATGATAGCGTTTAATGGTGTGCCCAGTGGTACCAAAATAAACATTAGAATTTAGTGAAAAAATATGACACAAAGTCAACCGTCTTTCTTCCTGCCAAAGATCTTTCACATACGCAACGTTTCTATTCAACCATGTTGAAGATCTGTCACTGCAGTTATCATCCATCACAGTATGGCACCCGTGTGGTAATTTTGAGCACCATTCTAAGAACCTCCTGACGCTCATGACTTGAAGAATATAGAGTTATTTAATCTGGCAATAAATCTCCGGTGCCGCCATTTTCCGTTCCCAAACAAAACCTAAAAACAGGGATCCCATCCAGGTGAGATTATATTTCCGAGTATACCAAGGGCAGTAAGAAATCTCCCGTTTAAAATTGAGGACCACTTTCTCAAGGCAGTGAACAGAAACAGTTACATGGGACAAATAAAATATCTACGCTTAATATGAGACTCTGATTCCAACTTCTTTTAATTTAGAATTTTCTCATCTGTTATTTTGGGCCACTGGTTTCGGGAAAGGGAAAGAGCCAGTGCTATGAGACAGACTCAAAACACTATGCCTCATCCGCGATTCGAACACGGATCCTCTCGAAGAAAGTGTCGGCAGCAAGTGATTAGATCAATGCGCCGTAGGGTCGGCGAGCCAAACTTGGAAAATTAATAAAAAGCCTGAAATTGTTACCAATCGGGTAATGGAGCTGATAGTGAAATTTCTAGCTACAAGGTCTCAGTGCATTGCAGTTCATGCAATATTTCCACTAATAAAATACCGACTCTTTTTTCTTTGTTCCAGTTGAATGCTGGTGTAAAATTAATTTTGTGAACATACTGTTTGATTTCCCAGTTAAGACATTCCCCTGATTTGGCCACGACATCTCCACCACTTTGCACTGGCCACGACATCTCCACCTCTTCGCATTGACCACGTCATCTCCACCTCTTCGCATTGGTCACGATATTTCCAATTCTTTGCATTTGGATACATCTTTACCTCAAACTGGCATTATTGGAAATAATTCCGTTTTGTATCTTACCATCTATGGCTAAAGTTATGTACCAAGGCAAGTTGATAAGTCTTTGGCTTTTACAATTTTCCCCTTTTCTACAAATGAAACATATGTCACATCAAAGTACATATCTTATAATAATGTTGACCAATTTTGATCATATTGTCAGATAAATAACAATTTCACTTTTAGATCTAAAATAAAGCTAGAGTCATCTTAATTTGAGGTCTCGGCGAAGGAACAGTGAGAGGTCACGTTCTTGTTCTGAACTGAAAGGGAATCCAGCGAAAGAAACCCACGGTGAAATGGAAGGGGGGCATTACTTAATAAGTATCATTTCTACTCCACAGATAATATCTTAGTTGACAAATTTGAGACAGGACATTTTACTACTGAGTATGATGACCATCCAGGAAAAGACATAGAGGAGATTACGAAAATGTCCCGTTAATGTGTTTTGAGAATGTCCCATGAATGTGTTGGATTCATCATTCACAAATTAATTGAAATGAGGAAGCTCTCGGTCAAACAGGTGCTGAAATGCCCGACCAAGGATTAGAACAGACATGAAGTTGAGCAGAGAGAGAGAGAGAGAGAGAGAAAGCACCTTTGTAAGGTTTTCATCAGAATGTTGAAAGCTCGTTAGCTTGACTGGTAACCATTAATAAAACATGATATTTCTGTTTGATTCCAACGGATAAAGAATGATATTTCTGTTTGATTCCAACAGATAAAGCATGATATTTCTTTTTGATTCAAAGCATCACATTTCTGTTTGATTCCGGAGTCCAACGAACATTTCAAACTATTGAAATACAGCGACTCTCCTCGCCAAAACAGTGTTTTGATCACAAGCATATGCAGCAAAGATGACGGCATCTGTGTTCTGTGGCAACGACAGGGTAATAGTACTACACTGCATGAAAAGGAGTTTCGCCACTACAACAACTCATTATACATTCCTTCTGACGTAATTAAAGCGGGAACTACAATCAAAACGCAGAAAGAAATTGCCAAAAGGGATTCTGTTTTTGCAAAAAACACTTCGTTCAACACAACTAACATTACGCAGGCAGTCTCGTGAAAATTACTTTCAACTCTTCAAACAACCAGTTAATTCACATGATTTGGCACCATGTAACTATCAGTTGATTTCGATATTGAAGAAACATTCTAAAAGAATGAAATTTCAGTCCATTCCCGATGTGGTATCAGCAGTTGCTGCTTGTTTTCCGGCCCAACTGTATGATTTTTAATTGGAAGACTTAATGAATGTGGAGCTTCGGTATCAGACGTGCGTTGTTGTCGGAGGGGAATATGAAGAATACCATATTAAAACCATTCCCGTTACTCCACTAAAAATCCAAGAACTTATAAGAAAACCCTTGTACATCTTTGGATATATATTTTATCTCATAAAATCGCGGTAGGTGTTTCTTCAAACAAGATTATCTTTTAGCTGTGTATGTTAGTAAACTGAAGAAAAAACTATATCGCATAATAACTATGATGTTATCAAGGAGGATGTAGAATTCTGCAGAACGCAATTTGCATGTAATTCTAGTGAGAGCTTCTTCATCAAAATATTGTTAGCCACAATTTCAGGTTACATCTATCAAATTATCTGATTAAATTCATCGGAAGCAAAGTTAACAATTATTAATAAATAAAGATTGATTTCATATAAGAAAGTGCAACTGAATTGTTTACATAGACTCTCTAACCAGTTCAGGGTTCATTGGTTTTTGTGTTCAAATGATAGATAACACTGGGGAACCCAACTTTTGGTGCCTGAGATGTTACACCCTTTTTGGAGTATTTTGGGGTTACAGATTACGAAAATGGCATTAGTTTTTGTCTATCAGATCTGCTTCTCACGATATGGCATATGCAGAGAAATCCCATGAAGCTTAAAATACGAACAACAACAGATCGCGAACAACAACACGCAAGTATCGTCTTTGATACATGCTGCTAAACCTGCCCTGCTGTGATTTCTTGCGATGCGATATTCCTGGACATTCACGGGGGATGCTACAACAATAGTCCGCCATCATATGCCTATCCCATTGTCCACGGTAACGTTCTTCCATGGTCCTTATTTCTTGGGGAAATCGCTCCCTTTGTTAATCGCTGATATCACCATGACAATATGGAAATCGATCCAAATGACTGTGGAGGTAATGCAATTTGATGATCATGTTACAACCAAGTGTACAAAACGCAGTGAGCATATTCTTCACGAGTTCACGGCAGTTAGCGGCCATATGGTTCCCAAGAAAATTCCGTACAACCGAACAAAATGACGACCACGCACATACCTCAATTTTGTCTATTGATTCTTGGAAACGCTGGTCTTTCGTGAGTTCCCGGACTTGTGGTCCATCGAATATATCTGCTTTTATTTCCTGCATACTCAACGGTGGACATTTTCTACATATGTAGTCGAAACACATTCCATCCCTCTTAAGTGCCTTTACAAATCGTTTCCTCAAAACAAGTTTGATGTGCAGTGATGGCAATATGATCTCTTCTCTGTCTACCACAGGTTCTATGATGGTATTTTTCTCTCCAGCTGCCATGTTTTCTCTCGCAGGCCAGTGTCTTTTTCTTCTCACCCAGTGTTGATCTTCAGCTCTACTGTCGCACAGACATAAAAGCACGGGTAATTTGTGTACCCGGTCTGCTGCCTAGGAGAAAATTCACCATCTTCAAATTTACACAGATGACCCATTGGAGATCGCGGTATGCTGTCTTCTCTAGGACTATGGCTATTGTCGCCCGATCCTACCGCGTACCAACTGAGTGACCAATTGGGATTGATCTGTATCTGTTCCCGTTATATAGAAGTAAACATTTGAGGAAGCGTTTGGAGCTACCTATGAATCACCGCCATTTACTGGGTGTGTATTACTGTACGCCCAATTTCAGCAACATATCTGGTACATTCCTGCAGAAAACAAATTCGCTTTCTTTTGTAAAGAATAACAGAAACTTCTCCTCTGTGGCGATACACTGTGATTTTTCTTACCGGTAACAGTAATTTTTTTTTCTGCCAGCCTGGAAGCTAGCACTTCACCTGCTTTCTTTGGAAGACTTAGATCCATTATAAGGTCGTCCAATTCTGTTTGACTGAAACCTAATGTAGCTGATGAAGGTCCTTGGAAATCACTATCATGTTGATCAGTATAGCTTTCTTTGCCGATTCATCAGACTCTTCAGAGAGCTCTGGAAGCCTGCTGCATGTTGGGACAGGTATCTCTTCTGAATGTGGAACAGGGCGTCTAGATGAGGCTAGATCAAGATACATCCACTTACTTCGGTTCTTCCCATTGATGCCCTTTATAGTCACCAGACAAAAATAACGATCATCACTGTGGTTGCCCTGTTCGCGCCATACCATTGGTATACCAAATTTTACGCACTTCCTTTTCCCATTCGTCCACTGTCGCAGTTGTTCTGTACACGTTTTAGACACGGCATGCGGTGTCCAAGGCTTATCTTGATCCCCGAGGTTTACTATGAAGTAGGCAAAATAAGCTCTTTTCTCAAAGTCTGTTATAGCTTGTCTCTGTTGAGCGAACGTACACGTTCCGCAAATGTAACAAAAAACATCAAGATGATTGACACATTTTCTTCGTGATGAAACCATGTCAACGCCTGAAACAAAAATAAAACACGTCTGAACATGTAACGTGCACACGCAAACACGGACTGCAACTAAAAATATAAAGATATGTATACGAACAGGTAACAAATACTGGCGGGAAAATAAAGTAATACTAAGTATTATTTTGTTTTGTATTACTTTATTTACGCCAACAATATCTCGAATACTAGAGCTGCTAGAGTGTAAAGGATACCACTTCCGGAATTAGTGGCAAAAATACCCAGAATCAGGCAGAAAATTCCACGCAGCACAAAAACAAAATTTTTGCATTTAACATATGCTGCCGGGAACATAACGTAATACTCGGTAATGACACCAACAATACCTCAAAAACTATAGCTGCTAGAGCAAAAAGGATACCATTTCCTGAATCAGTGGCACACAAATACCCAGAATCAGGTCGAAGATTCTAGGCACCAGGAATATAACGTTCCTTTTTTGTTCCCCATTGATAATTTTCAATTAGAGAAACAAACAGCTGGAACTTTTGGGCAGTTGAAGTTAGAATTAATTTATATTTCCATGCTCGAACATTTCTGTGTTTCCGCTTAGTGAAAGGAATTTCTTACATTTGTTTAAATACTGTGCATTTGAGATGAATAAATTGACTTATGAAAATAATGTTTTTGTATCTTTAGAAAGATAATATCAATCAGCAACGATTTGTGTTTTAATGCGATATATAACTCTACGAAGTGACATATTTACAATCGTTGAAGGTGATACGGTGGTTTCCGACAGATTAATAACTTACATTATGTCCATCACCCAGACATATCTTTCCCCTCAGAAATAAAAACAGATCTGTCTTTGGACTTTTCTTTTTTGCCATTCCTTGACGTTGAAATCATAATCACCGGGTCTGGAAAATTAAGCGCTCTGGTTTAAAAGAAAATGTTTTGTTTCTTTGTTACTTCACAATAAATTATGCCTAACTTCTTCTACGAAGCCAACGGTAGTTTACAACTATGCCAGCATAAAAAAAAAACTAAATGTGTGCTCCGTTAAATAACGCAATTTAAACGAAAAACGTAAAAAAAAGAGATGAACACTACTCTCCCTCTGTAACTAAAATAAGAAACCATAACTTGACTGAAATATAGGAAAAAATCCTGCAAAAGTGACGCCGAAAAAATTAGAACTTCTTTTTCACTATGATTTGTAGGTTCGTTAAAATTTACTGTTGTCTTTAAGTTCGCGAAATGGAAAGTTGTTTCTAAATTTTCGTTTACACCGCACAGTTTATCTCCTTCTTAGATACCTTTTATTTTCAATGAAGAAAGCTGAAGTGTATAACACAACTCATCCGGGATGAAATCCGTTTGGGTTAAATACATCGAAGATAATTCCTTTTTAGACACAAAAGATACATACACTTAAAATAAAAAACCATCAAAGTAACAGCATCATGAGAGTATTCAGAATATTCAGCAGGCCTGAGTCAGATCAATTGGAATATTACGAAACCAATGCATACATCTTTCAATCCTCAACATACGTTGGCGTGCAAAAATTAAATTAAAGACGAGACGGTTTTTCGAATGTAACGTCGTGCAGAAGTGCTCCACATCGGCTCAAATCATACCATAAGATCCCCAAGATATAAGAATATGGGACAAGTGAGCAAAACCGTCCAAACAAGGAATCCAAAGGATAAAAAGGTGCTTTATTGAAAAGGTAGCTTCGAGCACTACTGGACAGAAGACAGAAACGTCCATGAGACAGGCGGCTGCCAAGAAAAATCCAGTCTTTAATAGGGGATATAATCACCCCTGACTGCGTTGCAGGATTTACAACGTCTGTCCATGCTGAAGACGAGGTTGTCAAGGAGCTGTTGAGGCATCGCGGCCCATTCCTCTAATAGCGCCAATCGCAGCTGCGGAATCGTTGCTGGTGGCTGGTGATGTGCTGCCAAGCGTCTGCCGAGAAGGTCCCACACGTTTTCGATTGGATTTATGTCAGGGGAACTTGCGGACCATCCATGCGTTGAATATCTTTACTATCCAACAGCTCTGCGACAACCACTGTACGATGAGGAGTAGCGTTGTCGTCAATGAAGAGGAACTCAGGACCCACAGCACCTCTAAACAGACGCACGTGAGGAAGGAGAACCTCGGTACAATAGCGGACACCAGTGACTGGACCTCCTTGGAAGATGTGGAGGTCAGAACGGCTACCAAGCATGATACCGCCCCAAACGAGAACTCCGCCACCACCGAACCGGTCCCTTTCGATGATGTTGGAGCTGTGATTGCGTGTTTCCTGCTATCTCCAGATGTGTATACGTCCAAATCGCTCGTCAGACAAAATCGGCTCTCATCCGTAAAGAGAACTCGGCCCCATTGCTGATGTGTCTAGTTCTTGTGTTCCTGGCACCACAGAAACCGCCGTCTCCGATGAGCAGGCGTTAATAACACACACCGTACTGGTCGTCGTGCAAATAGACCACCTTTGTGCAGCCTTCTGGCCACGGTAAAACGCAATAACGGACGTCCAGTTGTATGTTGCATATGATTTGCGATTTCTCCCGCTGTCTGCCGTCTGCCTCTTCTCCCCTGTAGGACAATATACCTGTAGTCCGCCGCCGTGGTTGCTCGTTGACGACCACTGCTAAACTCTCGAACAGCTGTTCTTGTCGTTTGAAATGCTCTCCAAACTCGTGAAATGATGCTGTGAGCAATCTCGAACTCCTCGGTCACACTAGTCACACTTCGACCTTCTTCCAACTTTCCAATGACGCGACCTTGGCTAAAGTCATCCAGATGTCGTCTACTGGATTTCCTGTTGGCCATATCACACGGTGGCAGCAACTCGACATCGTTCAAACCGATGTACACCGTGCAATAGCTTTCACCGGATTGCTAAGCGTACACCGCCCGTGTGCTTTATATCCTTCCGACACTCCCTCCCTACGTCATGCTGTATATATGCGCATGCCCTACCGTACCGGATCCTAGTGTATCTCCTGAGTGGTCTTTCGGTCCGTTCCGCCTGCTCGTTCCGCTGTTATGCTAATCTTGAAAATTTTAAAGTAGTAGTATGAGTTCTTAACCCGAAATTAAAGAGGAAATCCAAAAAGTTCAAAATTGAACATAACTGTTTCATAAATTGTGGAAAATTTGGGGAAATAATTTTTAAACTGCTTATGTTATGTTCAATCTGTATCCTGATATTAATTGCATCAGTGTTAGTTATTTACAATAACTTACGCAAAACTTAAATCTTCTCATCTACATATTTGTAGCACTCCATCTTCTCTGAAATGTGTTCCAGTAATTAAGACTCAAAGATCTCGAAATAGTATAGAAAAATGTGCAAAATCTTTGCGCTTTAACAATACACTTATGAATATTTGGCTGCAAATGTCCTTTTTTCGTAAAATATTTGATCGCTTTCATTTTTTCATATGTGCGATTTTCTACGGCATTACTTGATGACATAAGATATCTTACTCAAATGAAACAACTGTTCGATAGTAGCTGTATCTTCTTTTTTTTCTCTTCTTTAACCCTTTAACCGGCCGCAACGAATTAGCTCGGGGTAACCAAAATGTGCTGAAATCAATTCGACGAGTTTATTTGGTGTCTAAGAAGTGGGACGAACGTGATTGGAACGGATACATTCAGAGCATGTAAAATGGTCCCAACGCTGCTCGAACAAGTGACCTGAAATACTACAGCATATAGAAGCATTTCTTCCCTCCTTAGATTAGTTATTCAGATTGTTCATTTTGTACAGGGGATGATTAACACTAATCCTTTCTGACAGATTACCTATTAAAGTGCTATAGCAATGGAAACGAATCTATGAAAGTAGAAAAATATGTTTGAGTAACTTATTTTTACCCAGTGGCATGATGTCCGTGTCAGCGGATCTTTTTCGTATTAGGAAAGAATTTTCGCTTTCCCTCACTCTAGGGTCATGGAGCTGGTAATATTGGACTAGAAGCGATAGCTTACCATATATTTCTGTTGAGATGCGAGGGTAAAAGATAAATTGTTTTTCCGTAGCTTTTGCAAAACTCGTCCACTATGTTAAAATTTCCTTTAGGGGAGAACGAAAATTTTGGACACCCTTTTGGGTCAAGTACGTCAGACGCTTGATGGCTAAGTAATGTACGAAAAAGAACAGTTGACATTCGTGAACTACACTGTCATACTTGTTCTCAAATATGATAGAACACCCTCTTGGGTACAGTAACATATGTATCTCCAGTAGATTGCCAAATTAGTGGTATCCAGTTCTCTAAGGGATTTTTCAGTAAGAAAAGTTTTTATTGTTTTGAGCATAGTGCAAGTTCTACCTTGTTACTTGGCAAGAGTGCATTCAGTGTTTTGAATTCAGTTGCTTCAATATAATGCCAGTCTTGGTTACCTCCCGTTTACCAGTAATCCAGATTAAGTGACATTTTTATAAAGTGAAAGCCAAGTAAGAACTCCCAAGTTTTAATTGTTTGGCCACTTCTTTCAGTCAGTCACTTCAGGAAGATTTGAATATATAAGACTGTGCAGCTCTCAGAAGATGAGGAAGGTACTGTGTGAAGAAATACCCTTTTTGTCGGGGGTGCAGTTCAAACTAACCTCTTCCTATTCCCGAGCTGGACATTCACTCGACTGAACTACACTGGCAAGGCTTGTCACTACGATTTGCTGCTTTGAGTCATGCTCCGCACTTGAGCCAGTCATCTGGTCCGACACCGAAACAATGCTTGAAACAGCTCACGGTAAAAAACAATTCCTTTATTGATTCCAGACGATGTGGGGAAGAACCAACACACATTTTGTTTTTAATCTCACCGCCAGGAGATGCATTTAATGTTCAGGCGCCACTATGGTTTATAACCTGTTTTGCAGCTAATGGTATTCAAATCAATGTCTCCCTACTCCAGAGCGGGATATTCTCTCGAATAAACTCAACTCGCAATGCTTATCGCTGCAACTTGTCGTTTTGAGTCAGGAGGTACCTAGGTAGTACGTCGCACATTTTGTTGACCTATGTGTGCCAAATAGAAATGAATAAGACAAAGTGGACACTGTATTTAAACTTTTTCATTTTAACTTGTCATTGTCTCTATTCAGTGTCGAATTAACTCTGTCATGTAAAATTTAAGCAGTCCGGGACACGACGTTAAGCGATGCTGGACATTTTATTGAAGCCGGTTTCTATCGCAGATTTAAGCTTAAGTAAGAAGATTGCTTTAGAGTAAAGTTATATTGGGTAAGAAGATTGCTCTAGAGTGAGGTTATATTGGGTAAGAATATTGCTTTAGAGTGAAGTTATATTGGTGTTTAGTTGTACCATAAAACAGTTAACAATACCCACATCATATTTAACCTTAAAACTCTACCACTGGCCTGCTATCGGCACAATTAGATATATCGTTAACATTGTTTTAAGATCTTAAGAATGTTGCTTTGTGGATTACTTAAACGCTTGCTAGTATATATGCTGTTATACAACGAACATTGTAAGTGCTGTTAGGTATGGCCGTGTGAGATTTATTCTTTTGTCCGGTGGCTGTATTTATTCTTCAAATGTGAACTGATGTTTAATTGGAGTGACATCTTCTGTGGTGTTGAAACTGATGTCTAATTGAAGTGACATCTTCTGTGATGTTGAAACTAAAATGAACGATGAATCATCTTCTGTGGTTTTGAAACTGAAATGAACGAAGAATCATCTTCTGTGGTGTTGAAACTGAAATGAACGACGAATCATCTTCTGTGGTGTTGAAAGTGAAATAAACGACGAATCATCTTCTGTGGTGTTGAAACTGAAATGAACGACGAATCACGGAAACTTTCTTGCAAACCAACCCTTCTGATGCCATTTAATTAAGAGTGAAGCCTTAAACACTAATATCTGTCCATGTGAAAATGACATGAAGTTTACTCTCTGGTGAAGAGAAAACATCCTTAAAAATTACACTGTGGTAAAAAGAAAATATTCTTAAACACTTCAGTCCGATGAATGGAAAATACCCTTGTACACTACTCTCTGGTGAAGATAAAATACTATTAAACACTACTTGTGATAAAGAGAAAATATCCTTAAACACTACAGTGCGATAAACAGAAAATACCGTTTTAGACTACACTCTGGTGAAGAGAAAATGCGTTTAAACACAGCACTCTAGTGGAGAGAAAATACTCTTAAAACTAATGGTGAAGAAAAATGTCTTTTAACATTTTGATGAAGAAAAAGTATCCGCGTTTTTAAATAAAATATAACAGTTTGTGGCCGCGCCGGTGTCTCATGACCATTCGTCCAAGAACGGTCCGTGTTCAAATCCCGGTGAAGCATGGATGTCGTGTTTGCCTTACAGCACTGGTTATCTCCCTTCCCTGGAACCAGTGACCCTAATTTAGGGACGGACGACTGCTTTTAGCACACTGAGTTGCTGACGGTGATCGTTAAACCCTCAATAAAAAAATAGTTTTGTGTTTCTTCAATTTCCACACCGTGTAGTTTTTAACAAAAAAAAAAACGTTTCAGGGACAGTTTTTTTATCTGAATATTAGAATTTCTCTTTATGATATTTCAAACATGATAATCATGGGGTACAAAAATTAGGACATTTAGAATACTTTGAAAAATCTGGGCAAGGCAATTTTGGTTGTCGTTCAATTTTCTTTTCGCCATTTAAATATATTTTTTTGCCGAAGCAAATGAAATGGACTGCTTATGCCTCGAGTAATTTAATTGTGAAACACGAAACAAAAATCAGTAGGTTCGTTTATTTCCCCAAGTATACATCAGGAGTAATTCTGCGGACAAAGAAGTAATGAGAAACATTGTGTTCAAATAATATACATAAACTATTTATTGTCTTTATTTAACTCTTACTTTAATGTGTATTTGAGAATATATAGTAAGATCTCATTTGTTTTCCTTCGCCCACAAAGCAACGCATATTCCGAAATACGTTTCTGCAAATGCAGAAAGAAGTACTTTCGCAACGAAGTACAAGAAAGAATCCTGGAGAATAGACAAACGATTCACATAGGAAAATATTATTGCAAAAAATCATGCATGCCAATTATTAGATCGTCAGGTGATGGGTAACATCACAGCCTCTCCTTGACAAATGTCAACCCCGCCTTCTCGTGGAGCATCCTGTTCCCGCTAAAGGGGCTCTGACGACCGCCAATAGCGGTATAACTATATCATCGGGATTAGAGGAAATGCTATCCCACACTCACCAACCCGTTTAGCCAGCGTAGTGAGTTATGGCCAAACCCCTCCAAAAAACTCCACAACTTAAATCTTTGCCCTCAGTCTCCGGCAGCTGGAATGTACCTGGCCAAGGCAGCGGCCAGTGCGACATGAAGGCAGAGGGTGCTAAGAATCCCCGGAGGACCGGACTAGGCTACCATCTGATGCTGACCTTGGCTACGTTTAATGGACGCTCCCTATTTTCTGATTCAAGGCTTCTTGAATTGGAAGAGGAACTACCAAGAATCAAGTGGGACATCGTCGGGCTAAGTGAGGTAAGCAGAAAAGGAGAAGATCCCTTGAACTGAAAAGTGGACATCTCTTCTACTATCGTGGGACAGATACTAGCAGAACTAGTGATGTTGGATTTATAATAAAGGATAAAGTTCTAGAAGTTGAAAGTACCTCTGACAGAGCTGCACGACTCGTTATCCAACTCTCGAGAAGATACCAGGCTCAGATTATTCAAACTTATGCACCCACGACAAGTCATCCTGAAGAAGAAATTGAAGAATTTTATGAGGAAATTTGTCATCTAAATAATAAAGGTAAGCAGCACTTCAAGGTAATTATGGGAGATTTCAATGCAAAAATAGGGCAACGGCAACAGAATGAAACTTCAGTAGGTAAATTCGGTCACGGCAACAGAAACCAGCGTGGAAATACTCTCGTTGAGTTTGCAGAGGCAGAAGGGTTTTTCATCTTGAACTCCTTCTTCAAGAAAAAGCCACACAGGAAATGGACATGGAGACATCCAAATGGGACTACAAGTGAAATTGATTTTATTGTATGTAACAAAAAATTTGTCATAGAAGACTTCAGTGTGCTAAACAAGTTCGACACAGGTAGTGACCATAGATTTGTATGATGTAAGATGCACCTCAACACTAAACTAGAACGTGGCAAGCTCATAAGACAAGCAAAATGTATTGAGATAACGAACCTTAAAAAACACCATAATACCTTCAAGTTGGAACTGAAGAACAGATTCTCTGCTTTAGAAACCCTAACGTCGGAAGAAGTGGATATTTCGGAAGTTAACAGAAAAGTAACCAAAGCTCTTATGGAAACAGCAACAAAATTGGCTGAGTCTAAGAACAAGTTGCATGTGAACAAATTATCAGGAAAAACCAAAATGTTGATGCAAAAAAGAAGAGAGATGAGGGCAACTAAAGAAGATGTGACTTCCAAAGTGGAATGCATAGAGCTATGCAAGACAGTACGAAAAAGTATCACTGAAGAAGTAAGGGAATTCAACTGTGAACTAGTGAGGAAAGCAATTGAAAACAACCAAAGCCTAAAGTTAGCAAAGGGACATCTCAGTAAGGGAAGAAAACAGATTATGGCTCTGAGAAAAGAAGATGGTTCTGTAACAAGAAATAGAGGCGAAATCTTGACAAGAGTGAAAGATTTCTACTCGAAATTATATGAAAGGGATGATACATGTACTCCAGACATCATGAAAGGTCATCATGTACCAGAGTTCTTCCAGTTCCAGACATCATGTACCAGAGTTCTTCCAGTTCCAGACATCATGTACCAGAGTTCTTCCAGTTCTCCCAGCAGACGTTGCACATGCAATCAAGAACATGAAGCGGGGAAAGCTCCAGGAGAAGATGGAATTACTATAGACATCATACAAGAAGCAAGTGGAGAAATTGAAACAGTACTCGCCCAAATTTTCACTCGATGCCTTAATAAAGGCAAGATTCCTGAGGATTGGAACAACGCTATAATGATCCTGCTACATAAAAAATGTGACATTAAGGATCTCAGGAACTACAGACCGATCAGCCTCCTACCAGTGGTTTATAAAATCTTCACTAAAGTTCTTTCACACCTTTTGTAGGTAATACTGGACATGGCTCAACCGAGAGAACAAGCTGGATTCAGGAGTGGCTACACCACAATAGATCACATCCCCGTACTGAGAGAACTAATTGAAAGAGCGAGGGAATATGAGCTTCCATTGTGCATGGCTTTTATCGATTATGAAAAAGCATTTGATTCGGTGAAACCATCAGCAGTTACAATGGCTTTGAAATCCTGTGGTATTGAAGATGCATACATTAATATTATTAATAACATCTATGAAAATGCAAGTGCAAAAATTCGGCTGTTTGAAAATACAACACACATAAAAAATTGGAAAGGGAGTGAGACATGGTGACACCATATCTCCAGAGCTCTTTAATGCCACATTGGAAAATGTCTTTCAATCACGGAACTGGGATAACAAAGGGATAAAGATTAATGGAGGTTATGTAACCCACCTTCGTTTTGCCGACGACATAGTCATTTTTTCAACTACCCTATCAGAGCTGCAGAGTATGATCCAGGAACTTGCTGACAAGAGTAAAGAAGTGTGATTAAAAATTAACTTTCAGAAGACAAAATTGATGTTCAATGCTTTTACAAGAAATGAAGATTTATCGATTGATGGAGAAAATCTGGAGATAACAGACAGGTACGTTTATCTTGGACAGCAGATATCAAGTGAGGATCGCATTGATGAAGAAATTAATCGGCGTACAAAACTTGCCTGGAGAGTTTTTGGAAGAAACAGCATAATTTTCAAGAGAAATATGCCATTATGTCTTAAAAGAAAAGTGTTTGATCAATGCATCCTTCCAGTGCTTACGTATGGTGCAGAGACGTGAACCTTAACTCAAAGAGACATACAAAGGCTGCAGACAACTCAAAGTAGTATGGAAATGTGCATGCTTGGTGTAACCAGGAGAGATAAGAAGAGGAACTCGTGGATCCGAAAAATGACAAGACTGGAAGACATCATGATCAGAGTTAAATCCCTGAAATAGCAATGGGCTGGACATACTGCCAGAAGGACAGACCATCGATGGACAGCCGAAATTTTAGATTGGATTCCAAGGGACAGGAAAAGACCCAGAAGAAGACCACATGGGAGATGGGTAAATGAAATTCGAAAGTTTGCGAGAGTGACATGGAGGAGACTGGCACAAGACAGACCCTTGTAAAGGAAACTTGGGGAGACCTTCATCCAGCAGTGGATTGATAATGGTTGACAATGATGATGATGATGATGTTATATATATATATATGATTTGTTTTATAATTCAGGGTTTAACGACAACCTTGAACGATTCGATGGGCTGTAAGCATTTTCACGTCCCTAATTCTGGGCCACGGGTTCCAGAGAAGGGAGAGAGCCAATGCCGTGAGAAAACACAATCTCTTTGACCACCGGAACACATCTCTTAGACCACTGCGCCACCGAGGCGGCAGAGGATTTTAGTTATGGAGTGTCTGACACCAGGCCTTAAGCAACCCTTAGAAAAAGAAGCTAGAAAATTTGGGATGAGGTGCCTGACAGAAAAGTTGCACGAAAGCGTAGTAGAAAGGGGGAAAGAGACATCCATGTGTATTACCGCGGGGCAGAGTACCCCGGGTCCGATGGCTAGACGAACATTTAGCTGTACGAGCGCTTGTATCTGCCTGGGATCGAACCTGAAACAATTCTGCAGTAGTGACGGCCACCACTAGGCCACCCACCGCCAAAAATGCCAGTGAAAATCTCACGTCTTATTCATAGTTTCGTATGTAATACACTTTTTGAATGTGCTTTATTATTTGAGGCTTATCGAGTGTTAGGGATGCTTGTCTTACATTTGAGAAATAGTAAACAAACGGAGAACATTATTACACATATTTATGCATTGCAATAAAGAATCTCCTGCATAAATGCAAGATATTTTCAAAAGTCTAAGAGCATTTTGATGTTTTAACTATCTGGGGTAATTGGACACAGTCTGACATTTTCGAGCACGGTGGTAATTTGGCCTTGAATAAAACATCCATGTGATGTCAGCAAGACCTCTTTTAATTCACTCACAGTTTCTCGTTACGATGCGGAAATATTAGGTGTGCAACTTAATACTCGGCCCCAAACCGGAAGCGATCACAGAACGTCGGCAAATGCAAATAGCTGTGTGCAATAATGGCTGATTGCAGCGCCATCCAACATCTTTTCAGGCAACCGTAACCGCTCACAGCTGTACTGACAGAAGGGATGAAAGTTGACGGTGAAAGCAATGTCGTTCGAGAAGCAACATTTCAGGCACTGCCTCCTGTTTGCGTTTCAGCTGAAAAAAAGTGCCGCGGAAGCCCAGAAAATGATCTGTGCTGCTTTGGGTGAGGCTGTTGTATCCTACAGTACGAGTAAGAAGTGGTTTCAACGGTTTAAGCAGGTAAATTTCGATCTCCGTGATATAGAACGTCCAGGACAGCAACAGAAAGTTTACAATAAGGAACTGGAACAACTGTTGAACGCGGATTTCTGTCGCGCACAGTCAGAGCTCGCCCAGGAACTCGGAGTAACACGTCAAGCCATTGCAAAGCGCCTGCACAAGCTTGGACGATTTCACCAGGAGGACCGTTGGGTTCCCCACCAACTCGCAGCTGCGAACAAGTCTCAGCGCTACAATGTTTCTGTGTCCTTGCTCATTCAAGAAGAATGATTTCCTCCACAGGATTTTGACCTAGGCGCTACGATGTTGCTGTGTCATTGCTTTCCAGATTCAAAACGAATGATTTCCTCCACAATATTTTGACCTAGGCGCTATGATGTTGCTCTGTCCTTGCTCTGCAGATTCAAGAAGAATGATTTTCTCCCCAAGATTTTGACCTGTGATGAGAAGTGGATTATCTACGACAATACCAAGCGGGGCAAATCGTGGGTTTATCCAGGTCAGCCTACCACCAATACCGCCAAAACGAATATCCATGCCAAGAAGTTGTTGCTGTGCATATGGTGGGATCATCGCGTTGTCGTACACTATGAGTTGCTCAAACCTGGTGAAACGGTCAATGCTGAGCGTTATTGTCAGCAACTCATTCGTGTGACTGACGCAATGGAGGCTAAAAGTCCATGCACCGGCAAAGGGCAGAAGGCCGGTCCTGTTGCTTCAATATAACGCGCGTCCTCACTTTGCGAAAACGACTTTAAACACGATCACCGACTTGTGATGGGAGATTTTGTCCCACCCGGCGTATTCTCCAGACTTCGCCCCGTCGGATTATCACCTCTTTCGCTCCCTGCAACGTCACCTGGGTGATACTCACTTCACTTCTGTCGAGGAGGTCCAAACAAGCACTGATAACTTTGTCAACACCAAACAACCCTTTTTTTCCGCAATGGCATTCAGCAGCTCCCTGACCGATGGCTCAAATGTATCCAACACGACGAGAATTATTTCCCTGACTAGGTAAGTATTCGATTTGCTATAATTTGCTGTCAACGTGTCGTGCTTGTGGCCGAGACTTAAATTGCACATCTAATAGGTAAAGCACAGAATTCGATCATTTGAGATGTGACACAACTTCAGCCTATATACACCCGCGGCAGAGTATACATAATCGTATCAGAATAATATGGCTACCCACGGAATCACAGCATACCACCAGCCCAGGGGCGTTACAGAGTGTACATGACGTGGTCGACCACACACAGAGCTATAAGGGGCAGGCCAGGACAGATGAGCCATAGTGCGTTACGTAAGCACAATGCGCAGAGGAAGTGATTAGACGGACGTTTAAAATAGGAATGATCATCGGCTACCGCGCCGAGGGTGGAAGTATCGCAGAAGCAGCAGACGTCGTGGTCTGTTCGCGAGGTGCTGTAGTAAGGAGTACCAAGAATGGATCACTGGCCAACCGAGTACCTCCTGACGTCATACATGTGCAGCCCAAAAGGACATCGTCCCCACAGCAGAACGTCGCCGCCGTAATTCTGGCAGTCAGTAGTCTTTGATTATTGCTAAAGGCCGTTTTTGCCATCTCTCATTCTAATTTCTGTTTCCCAACTCGCATCTTCAGTAATAATTTGACTCAAATAGCGATATGATTTGACTTGCGAGATGAATTGTCCTTCAATTTTAAGGAATGCCTGTTTTGGATCCTTCCCTATTACCATTAGTTTTGCCTTATTTTTCTTTATCTTCATTACATAGATAATCACATTTTCGTGTATTTTTGACATCATGCACTGTAACGATTTGGCTATAACTGGTACTATTGCGTGGTCGCCCATTTTGGTTGGTGGTCATCACCCAGTGTAGAAGAATAGACATACGAATTTTCTTCACACTTATATTCATGCTCTGTCATAACACGATCCTTCAGATTGCAGTCGTTTCTGATATAAATATCTATTTAAACACGAAATTTGCGAATGTATTTTTTAGCTAAATGAAACTCATGTAAAATGAAATGAGAAAACTCACCGTCTATGTACGATATTTATTAAAATACGAAAGATATTTACAGTTCATATACTCCACTAGCACTTTCGGGGTAACATTTACCCATCATCAGGTGTGTTTCCCTCTGATGATGGGGTAAATTTTACCCCGAAAGTGCTAGTGGGGTATTTTAACTGTAAATATCTTTCGTATTTTATTAAATATCGTACATAGACGGTGAGTTTTGTCATTTCATTTGACATATTGTGCGAAGTCATCCTTTTATGTTGAAGCTAATGTAGGTATGGATTTAACATGAAATAGGGATTACAACAGTATACAAACATATTTGAAGTCGTGATTCCGTCTATTGGTGTAAATTAGGACAAGACTGGTAAGTCAAATAAGATAATATCCGAAAACTTGAAAATAGTTATTACTATTATTGATTTAGTTATCTATTATTATTATTGCGTATTAATCAATAATACGTACGCAAGGAAGGATGCCGTCCGTTCTAGAGGATGAAAGAAACTCCATGTTTGTTTCGAGAATTAAACTGTCCTCATTTCTTCAGAAAAATTACTCACGAATATTATTCAGCGTTTGAGAACATCCTTATTAGGTGCCTTTCTTTCATGTTGTCGTTGTCATCAGGATGGCAAAAAGCCGAAAGCATTGAGTTTAAATCAATCAAAGAATCTCAGCTACCGTCATTAAGCACACACTTCCTGGATGAGCCATATCCTCGCTTCATGTCAGATACTCTCGCCATAAGTGATTTTTAACTAATATAATTAAAGATGACGGAAAAAAATAAAAATTAAGAAAAAGAACTAATCATCCACGTCGGATCGTTAAAATTTGCAAGATGAAGTAAATGCCACTGGCGGAAGCAAAACAAAGAGAAAAAAAAGTGAAGAATAAAAAGACAGAAACGCCAAGGAGAGAGCTTCTTGATAAACTCACTCTTTAATTCGATGGTGAATTCATGAGTTCCTGAACACAAAAGCTATTCTGTGTTGATCTGCACTCGGTCCGCAATAAATTATTTCCCGGAACTACCCTCCTTGAAATCTCTTTAGAAGAACTACAGTTAAGGAAAAGAAACTGGGGCGGGCAGGAAGGTAAAGACCGCTCTGGCAGGTGTCCAAGTTCATTTTTCCCCACTCTTTGAAATGTTTCCATCTCTTGTTCTTCTGAGTAGCTCATTTTATTAAACCAAAAGACGATACACTTTTTTTCTCGGGCACCAAGATTTGGTTGAAAGTAATTATGCATGTAACATGCTTAATTAATTACTTCATTACGGAGCAGTGACGCCTTCTAATTCTGTGGGTTATTTTCACAACGAGAGCCTGTAATCGCAAGTTGCAGGGTGAAGTTCGGTGTTCTCCAAAATCGATAGTTTATGCGCGTTGAAATTTCCAATGCATCCGTCGGGCAGATAATAAGCTTTGATAATTGCTTAATATTTTGCTGTCCCAAATATCAAACAGTTGTATGGATGCTTTGTCAAGGAAACAATAACTGATGGGGGATTAAATGACTCAAAAAATGTTCCTTTAATCGAAGGATTAATTCTTGAGATATGGAAACTTCTGCGCATTTGTTGTGTCTGCAAAGTACGGATGTCAAAAATAGTTCAGAGGTTGTATGTTGTATTAATTCAGTTCTTCCTTACAAAAATTAAAGCAGGTTCATCCGAAAAATAAGACGCATTTGTGTGCCTTGACGAACAGACCTGAAGCTACCTGTGCCCTTGGAACCATGATGTTTAAGTACGGAATGACAAGCGAACACAGGCATTTTACGAGGATCGCATGTCAGATGGATGAATGTTGGGAGCTTCTCTCACCTTTTTTTACCAAACCATCCTGTGCTGCCTGATAAGAAAAAAATCGCGTCTCATGTTTTGTATATTATCTTAATACAGACATTTGACGTGATTTAGGAATATCAAACATAGGTTATCGCTCTTTTTATGTTTATAAGTGAGTCACAGAAAAATTATCATTGGCCGCTACCAGGAATCGAACACAGGGTCTTCCAGTTACGCGCCGGGTATGCTTCCACTGCACCACATCGGCTCTGAATTCCTCGAGACTCACATACACTAACTGTAAAGCTAATTCGGCAGGTTGCTTCTTGGAGCCTCATTTTTCCGTGACTCACTTATAAACGTGGAAAGAGCGATGGCCGCCCCGGTGGCGCAGTGGTCTAAGCGATGGCCTCTGATTCGTCCAACCGGGTCCGGGTTCGTATCCCGGTGAGGCATGGATGTTGTGTTTGTCTTACTGCACTGGCTCTCTCCCTTCCCTGGAACCAGTGGCTCTCTCCCTTCCCTGGAACCAGTCCCTTCCCTGGAACCAAAAAAAGAGCGATGGCCTCTGTTTGATGTATTTTTTCTTGCAAAGACAGCAGAACAAGTTCACTAGGAACCACTGATCTTACTCAGACCGACTTCTTGTTCAACTTTATTACGGAATAGCAAACGATGTCGAAATTGTTTACGGATCACAACTGTGCAAAAACCCTAAACATCATATTTTCTTTAACTCAGTATCTTTAAAATGCAAAACTGAACAACTCCTGGATCTAGTAAAACTATGCTAGTAATCCGATTTATTTGCGTAGAAATACAAAAACAATCGTTTCCAAGCTTTCGCATATCAACTAGATGGTATTTTCAATAAAGATAGACAGAAACTGCCTAAACAGTTGAGAAACTTAGGGATTAGGCCCGATGTTTTGCACGCCGTTAAAAAGTTGAGGTGGGAGCGTTCCTTCTCTAGTTTGAATCTAAACAGTCCGAAAAGTTTAAATGGGTTTCCACATTGCTCGGATAGTATCGAAAGCAATTTAATGATGAGGAAATACACGATGAACCATTACATTATGACCACCTACCTAATAAGCTGTAAAACCCCCTTTAGCTCGCAAAACAGCTGCCATTCGGCGAGGCATGGATTGGATGAGGTAGCGAACGGTATTCTGGTCTATCTGGTGCCATAATGTCAACAGCAGGTCCTCCTGTGCTCGGCATCAGCTCCGATATTTTCGAGTCTCAAGTTCAGTTTATAGTACCCTCCCAGTTCTAATCTTGTGTTTTTCGTGTATTTAAAGGTCTAGTGCATCGTTTTGTTCTACTTTCCAATTCATAAGTACGATATTTTCTTCATTCCAAGCTTTATTTACCTTCTGGTCGAGCTGGCCAGAAGAACTGCTGGGCGCCGCCATTAGTAATGACGGTTTCCGGTGGAGATGTCATGTTCGGTAGCCCTACTTCCACTCTTGCTGTCTGCTGCTGGCGCCGCTACGCTGACTTCTCCTCATGACACTGTTCAACTGCCCTCTTCCGGTGCGTCATTCGGCACCTCTTTTCTTGCTGCTGCCCAGTCAGACAGCTCCTCTGATTCCACTTCTACTGTGACTTTTACTGATGCACTTCATACTCACGATGACGTCACCCCTCCACCTTCCACAGCAGCTCGATTGCCTTCGTCTTATTCTGCTGCAGCGACCTCTGCATCTGATCGTCCATTCTCGATTGTGTTACAGCAAGTCGATGCTTTGAGACCTCATGTTCGTCGCACCGGCAACTCTCTTCATCTTCATATTCCGGCGTCATCTGTTCAAGCTGAAAAGTTCTCCTCGCATATGGCTTTAGAAGTTTTTTTTAAAGCCCTTCCCGATACCAAGTTGAAAGTTTATGTTACGGCAGTTAAGAAGCTTTCATCTCCGTCTGCTATTACTCATATCTATCGTCGGGCTCGGGCTATTGCTTTTTATCGTTCTCAACCTGATCATGTGACCTCTCATTTGCAGAAAGTTATTACTATTAATAATAACCTATTGATGCCCAAACCTATGATACAGCACCCGGTTAACGTGTCGTTTTACCCAGTGCCACCTGAAGTCACAAATGCCATGCTCTTTTCAGTTATCTCATCTCTTGGTCGCATTGCAGGGAACGTCGTGACCTACTCGGTAACGCCCAATGACTTTGAGGATCGCCATATTTATAGTGCTCGTCGCATGGTGCCTGTCATTTTTCTTCTCAGGATGATATTGCAACTTTATCTACACAACTTACTGTCCATTGTCACGGTCAACAGAGACACATCGATCTCTTAAATGAGTTCGACTGTAGTAAGTGTAAAGGCCTAGGGCATGTTTATAAAGGGTGTCCTGGACCTTCCTCTTCTTCTGGACCCTATTCTGGTTTGTTGTCTACATCAGTGCCTGTTGATACGCTCCCGTCTGGTTCTCGCGCAGAGCCTGACATGCGTGCTCCTGATTTTACTGAAGCTCACTTTCCTCCTCTCCTTGGTTCTTCAACTTCACCTGCACCGTTGTCACCTCCTTGCTCGCTTTCTGAGCAGGACGCTTCTGCTCAGGTGGGGCTTTCTACTTCTCTTGGTGAGGCTCTCTTTAAGGAGGTGGCCATGGTTACCACTGATTCATCGGCAACTGATCTTGATGAATACCGCAATGCTTTAACAAATGTTTCGGACACTCCTGGACTGTTTCATCTTCCTATTACTCCTACTGCAGGTCCCACCAGTGTAGATGACTTGGCCATTCCTGATGATATTGTTATTCATTTCAGTGGGCGATACGCAAAACGCACCGTCTTCAAAGCTCCTAGCGCTCCAGCTAAATGTGGACGTCCACGGGTGTATCGCTCTCGCTCATCTTCTAGCACTCGTTCTCCTCCTGCGTCCCCCAAGGGGTGCAGCCTTACGGAAAATCCAGAGGAACTCGCAGAGTTTGTGCTTCAAATGCAATTTGAACAGTTTTGTCAGGATACCGTTGTGCTCACTCGACCCTTTACAGATAGACAACTGTTTCGCATATTTTCGCTCTTCCGGGATCTATCGTTTGATATGGCCTCTTACCTTTCTCACTCCACTTTTCCTCCTAATGATGTTTGCCGTCGGCTGACGTGTATAAGAGCTGACCTTGAGGCTCTTTGCAAGACTGACTGTACGTTCCTTTCTTGTTATCGACGGATCTGTGAAATGGAGGACACTGCTCAACTTTCTGCTTCATTTCTTCGTCATTCCCCTGCTGATGAGTAGGAATTTTCCTGACTTATTCCTTGCTCCTGGACTAGTCCTGTGCTTTATAGCTTCTCTGGATTTTCCTTTACTTCCTTATCGGATTTTATAGTATGTCTTTTTTGTATGTCATTTATCCCATTTTTGTACGTATGTCAATTTCTGTTCTATTTCTGCATCAGTGGTTTTATCTTGTTACATGCATTCATCTGTAGATATTGTCATTTATTGTTCTTTTTTATGTTTTCATCGCCCGAGGTGTGCTTGTATCTTCATTTTCTGAATAAAATTGTTGAACTCTTCCCGTCCCCGTACATTTCGGGGTTGTGTTAATTTAGCGCGAAATCGCTTTTCCAAGTCAAACCACAAATGTTCGATTTGGTTCATGTCGAGTGAACGTGGAGGCCAGGGCATTAACAGAAAGTCCCCAGCATGTTCCTCGAACCACTTCTTGACGATTCTGGCAGCGTGGCATGTCTCATTATCTTATTAGTAATAACCATCACCAGCAGGGAGCACAGTTGTCATGCATTGGTGAACTTGTTTCGCACATCAAAAACATGATTTTTGCAAGGAAGATAGACATAAACTGCCAAAATAATTGACGAACCTGGGGATTAGACCGATTCTTGCAAGCTGTTAAAAAGTCAAGGTGGGAATGTTTCTTCTCCAGTTTGAGTCTAATCTGTGTGTAAAGTTTAAATGCGTTCCACATTGCTCGAATAATGACAAAAACAAATTAATGACAAATTGTACACCAATTACGTAGAAAATAGTAAAACTATGCTAGCAATTTAATTTGTTGGCGTAGGATATGTATAAACCATCATTTCGAAGCTCTTGCGCATCAGCCAGAAGGCTGTTTCAAAGAGGATATACAAAAACTGCCCATCTGGTTGAAGTGTGAAAGCTTGGAAGCCATTGATTATGTATTCCTACGCCAGTAAATCTGATTACTACCATAGTTTTACTATTTTCTACGTAATTGGTGTATCGTTCCTCGTCATTAACTCCTGAACCATTTATAATTATATTCTGGCAGGAAATCTAGCAACGAAGAAGAAAGATAATTTTGTGTTTCCTAGCAAAACTGATGTTTTCAATAAATCACCGTAAAACATTTTTCCTCTTTGTTTCTAATACTGAACTCGTCAGATTCTTGCAATTTAATTTCTAACAAAAACATGTCACTGACTTACAGTGTGTCATAAACACTTCCCTTTATTCAAAAGAATATGTGACATCATAAATTCTAGTAACAACTGGATATGTTTCCGTATGGCATCATGAAACTAATGATACATGATAATTAACAATGCAGTGGGATACAACACTCATGTTTAGTCGATATCTCAAAAGCAGAGATACGATTCCAAATAGAAATTTTCATTTAAGCCCCCATGAGGTACTGAATTGCGTTTCTACACTTTCATGCCAAATGTGATTCACATAAAAATATATTCGAAGCTAAAATTTATTTTTTGTTCGAGCATTCACTTACTGTGAAATGGTCAGAAATAGAAACAAATGCAATTCTTGGTAGAAAACTACTGAAATATTAGAAACAGCAAACAGCAAACTCAGCAAGTGTTCTGTGGCAGCAATGACTCATCGGGGAATCTTGGTAGAAACTTCAAAGTTTGGAAAATTTCCAAACTTTGAAGTTTCATGTTTCAAACAAGAAACTTCAAAGTTTGGAAATTTCTTCCTAAGGCAGAACATTTTAGCTCGACAATCACTGAAAATTTATGATAGTAAATGAATTTTCAGTGATTGTCTAGTTAAAATGTCCTGCATTAAAAAAAAATTTCACACGTGCATTTGGATTTAGGCTGAAAACGTATTGATTCATTTCCACGGAAAAAAGAAAGACAGCTGAAAACCGGTATGTGATGTTAAGCATGGGAACGTGAGCCGCCATTGTCGCCGGCGTGAATGCTTCACGAGACGCAAAGCAATATGACTTATTTAAGCATAGCTATTCCATATGTGTTTTCAGCGTATCCTTGAGAAGAATGTGTGTCATTCTCCAAATGAATGTACTGCTTCACTCCAGATTTTTAGTTTGGTAAATTATTTATATTACGTGTCATGCAGAAATGGTGTGTTTGCCAAGCTAAATATTCTCACATTATTCTTAAATAGAAATTTCGTGGCTTCGGTTAGGGCTATGGAAATCTAAGTATTTAAACAACAAAAAAAAAATATTTACTTTAGCTCTTAAAGGAAAAACGATGAAATCTATTTGTAAAGAAGCAGTATGAGATTATAACTGTTAATATTATTATTATTATTTTTGCATTCAAGTATTTCAAAGGCACGAGGGTCATTTCAAAATGTTTGCACATTATGGGTTATCTCTTAAAAACGAATTTATTTCACAACATACCATTACCGATCTTCAACGTAATCCCCATGTTACTTTATGACAGCGTCCCAACGTTTGGGCAAGTCTTTTATTCCAGTCAGGACACCTCCATTGTTGAGGTGTCGGATTACTCGGGTCACCTCACTAGAAACATCCTGAAACGTACAGAATCTTTTCCCACGGAGGGGCTTCTTCAATTTTGGAAACAGAGTGACAAATGTGTACTGCCAAACGGCGGAAAAATCCGAATTTACCATCTCACTCTAGATGGCAACACATCTCGTGAAAATCCTCACTGCCTGTTCAAGACGTTTGTGTTTTGTGGGTTTTGAAGTCTGGATCTGCCTTTCGTTTTATTGTTATGGCAACTTGCAGTACACCTGAATTAAATCATCTGGATGACTTTACCCCTGGTCGATTTGTTGGTAAACTAGAAGTTGGGTGCAAAAGGAGAGGCGTAGCGAAGGGGGTTCGGAATTGCCCATAGCGCAGTATTACTGATCTGGAAACAATTTTCGGAATATTGAATAGCTACCAGAGGGTTCAGTAGTCGTATATCACGCAAAAGTACTCTATCACAAAATCGATATCGTGTAGTAAGAGCTAAAAGATTTTGCCGATTGACTACTGGCAATTCGGCAAAACAGTTGCATCAAGTAGGGGTACCAAAATATCACGTCAAACCGTGTCAGAGCGTTTGTATAATTTCGGATTGAATGAAAAATGTCTTTCATTGACTCCACCACACAAAACAACTCGCTATCGATGGTGTCGTGAACACTCCACGTGGAGTGAAGAACAAATGGCCCATGTTCTGTTCACAGAAGAAAACTGATTTTGTTTACCATCTCACTCTAGACGGCAATACATCTCGTGAAAACCCTCACTGCCTGTTCAGACAGATAAATTGCAGAAATTGACCATTACAGCAGTGGAGGAGTAATTGTCTTGTCTGGGATTACGATCAATCGGCATACAGCACAGCAGTGGAGGAGTAATTGTCTTGTCTGGGATTACGATCAATCGGCATACAGCACACCTAGTGTTGGAGGAGGGGTGAATGAATGTCCATCGATATTATGAGGAGCTCATTTTAGAATATGTAAGGCTTCTTAGAACGATAACGCCTGTCCTCATCGATTATCATATCTGGATGAACTGTTGGAGAGCAAGCAGAACGACCTAATGAAGTGGCCTACGTACTCCTCCGATGTGAATCCAATGGAAAATGCTTGAGACTCTCTGGGGAAGCCGATTGCTGGACATGATTTTCCTACTTGGTTCCAAAAATACCTATTGATGAAGCTTAAAGGAAAATTGAGAAACTCCCCTCAGGATCATCTGGACAATCTCGTGAAAAGCATGGCACACTGATGCCAATCATGCATTGCAGTCAATGATGGATATATACCCTATTAAAATGTGCGTGAAAAGTTATTAATTTTTATCTGTCAAGTTTAGTTATTGTGAGCCAAGTTCAGAAAATGGCATGTTTTGTTCTTTCATGGATTTTGTATATTGATAAGAAAAATGTAATGCATTTTTATGTGTGCACATGTCCTTTATATCTCTATTTACACCTTAAAAATGTTTTCATGCACATCCTGTTGGTGTAAAAGTATGCTATGGAAACACAAGTTATCCTTACTTTTTGGATATGAGTTTACCTTGTCTACGCGATGTGTACCTCATTTTTCGACACACGACTACACAAACGTTGATGAAGGTGGACCATGGAGACAGCTGAGTTTCTACCCATTTTTCTCTATGAATTCAAACTACAGCACTGCGCTAGTAAAGCTGCACGAAACATTGACGCTGCTTTAGGGCAGAGTTCGGCGAACGGACGTACCATTCGCTGATGGTTCGCAAAATTCCATGTAGAATACACGTCCCTTTCAAATGCGACTCGTAGTCGTTCACCAGTAGCCAAAAGCGTTGAAGAGCTATATAATATCGTCGAATTTGACCTACACTAAAATGTACGTATGATCCCAGAAAAGGTTCGTGTACATTATTAGACCATTGTAGGGAAGGTACAAAAGCAGGATATCTTGATACCACACAAACAAATAGCAGCCAAAAATAAACGTCTCTCCTCTGGAGGTTTTCTTCCCCCTTGCCAGATTCACACGGAAATAATTTCAGCATAGGATCGTAAATTGCAAGGCAAAAATTAATCTTTACAACAATCTTGAGCAATCGGCATAAGGGCTGGATATCAACGGTTACTTTGGACCCACACACAAGCGATAACTTTGGGTCCACCTAAGCACTCTCCAAAGTCACCACTACGTCCGCGAAAAATGATGGTTCTGTCCTGGTAGAATTCAGCAGCCTTGATCCATTATACATTCCTTTGACCAAGTAAGAAAGTGAATTCGGTCAGTCCATGGATTGCAACTTGTATGGAAAGATGGGTCTTTTACAACACTCTTGAGCAATCGGTATAGGGGCTGGATGCAAATGGTGACTTTGGACCCACACACAAGCGATGACTTTGGACCCACCTAAGCACTGTCCAAAGGAACCACTACGTCCGCGAAAAGTGATGGTTCTGCTCTGGTAGATTTCAGCAGTCTTGATCTATCATACATTCCTTCGAACAACTGAGAAAATGAATTCGGTCTGTCCATGGATCTCAACGTGCACGGAAAAATATGTCTTTTACAACAATCTTGAGCAATCGGCATAGGGGTTGGGTAACCCACACACAAGCGATAATTTTGGGCCCACCTAAGCACTGTCCAAAGTCACCACTTTGTCCGCGAACAGTGATGGTTCTGTTCTGGTAGAATTCAGCAGTCTTGATCCATCATACATTCCTTTGACCAAGTGAGAAAATTAATTCGGTCTGTCTATGAGCTGAAATATACCTATTGCACGGAAAGCTTTGTAACAAGCAACCAGATTTTTTTACAACAGGTATGGGGTCCCGCGCGTTCACATATCTTCGAAAGGTCCGTCCAACAAATCCGTCATTTAGCGAACAGTGCTTTAGAGCACGGAACATATTCCCTAGACCTTGCTTCCATGGCCTATCAACTGTTTCCTCTCTGAGCCATCTCCTGACAAAGCACACTCTTCCCAATAGCCAGCAGTTTGTCAGGCATTTGCCACATTGTTTGCTTTATAGACTCTGGAGTTTTATCGCCTTGGGATATACACAGTGTAATCAGTTGGTGTTCGTCGCAGGCGTGAGCTATTTGGATTAGGCGAGTAAGTGCGTGTTAGTTTTATAAGATTGTTCGGTAACACTCTCATTTCGAACATTTCAGCTGCACCAAATACATAGTTAGAACTGAACTGAAAGAATGAAATTTAAGGATGTAAAAATAATGCAGGTAATGTGCCATTCACACAGCCTGATATAACTTGCGTTTTGAATTCATATGTAGGAATTATGTTAGGTGTACAAATACGTTTTAAAGCGTTTTAAGACAAAGCAACATGTAAATTGAGAGAAAACAACAATATCTTTAAGAATCAAAAAATGCGCCGTCATTATATATCATCTTCCGCCATCGATCGGGCAGCTGACGGATTCCAGCCATGAAGAATACTTCGTCGAGTGAGCGATGAAGTCGTCAACCAATTTTTGCACTTCGTCACATGTCCGGAATCGAACAGCAAACAAACCATGTTGCATCGATCGGAATAAATGATAGTCTGAAAGATCTAAGTAGGGAATATGCGCCGGGTGCTTCAAAATTATCCAACTAAGCGTAAATAACGTATCCTTGGCCGATTTCACGACATTCGGTGTAGCTTTGTCATGCAGTAATTTTACGGGACGCAATCCTTTGCCTGTAAGTGGACGTTTCCGACAGATTTCCCAGCTCAATCGCAGAAATTGTTGCTTGTGCCGATCAGCATTAAGAGTTTGACCGTGTTCCAATAGTTCATAATAAAGCACACCCTTCATATCCCAACTGATGCACAGCATAACTTTCTTGGAGTGAATATTTCGTTTCGGTGTCGACTTCGTTGCTTAACGGGGGTCTACCTAATATTTTTGGCGTTTGGGATTGTCGTACCATATCCACTTTTCATCACCCATAAGGATTTCCTACAGGAAAGACTTTCTGTGTTGTTTATTCAACAGATTTAAACACGTCATGACCCGCTCATCCTTGTTCCTATGGCTCAGGTGATTTGGCACCCATTTTCATTCCTTCTGAATCTTTCGGATTGCGCGTAAACGATTGGAAATGGTTTGCTGAGTTACCCCCAGTTGCTCAGCTAGTTCTTTTTGCCCGTGAGACCAATCTTCATCCAGCAATGCTTGCAGTTCCTCTTGTGCATCCCTCTGCGAGGCGGCGCTATGTTTTCGATCACTAACATCAAAATATCCTGATTTAAACCGTCCAAAACATAAATCACACGTGTTTTTCGATGCAAAATTCTCCAGCAGAAAAGAACAGTTCGATGAACATGTTTCTGCAGCTCTTTTTCCTTGATGAAATTCGTAACGAATGCAATGTGGAATAAATGCATTGTCGCTTGGCATCGTTCACGATGTACAAGTGCGTTTGACTGTTTGGCAAACGTCTGTGTCTTTATATAATCTTGGGACCAGTTACGGTATCATGACAATAACGCGAGGGAATGTCGTATATTTAAATTAGCGGTATACGTCACACAAAAAACGCTTTAAATCGTATTTGTACACCTAATACAAAAATGGTTATTCAATGCGCTACACATGATTTTAGTTAAAATGCCGTACAGAAAGCTTTAATTGTGGACAGATATAAAGGTTTCACAGGAATACGCTATGAAAGCCAACATTACATCTTTTAAAAGAAATATAGTTTGAGATTAAACAGCAGAATGAAAGTATGGAAGTTAATTTTTTCATGTGTTTCTATTTTGCAGAAAATGTCAGATCAGTTCGGCTAAAGAAACGAGATGATGTTAGTGATAACTAAAGGATTATTGTCGTTTAGTTATTGTAGTTACCAGGATTAGTTTCAGCTATATGCTGTGTTTGCTATAATTTTCGTCTCTAAACAAACAAAGGCTTTTCAAATAAAATAATCTACTTTTCGAAAACAGGTGCTACCGTTTTCGAAAAGTTGATTGTTTGCTTTGGGAATATTCTGCGAGGTTGTTCATAATGGCTTGCCATTTTAAAAAAAACGTCCGAAAATCTTTGCTTGAAAATTAGATGGTGTTTTTTTTTAAAGAAAGATGTATTTAAAATTAGAAATAAAAATATGACACCGGTGCGATGAGTATATCTTTTGAATTTTCTTGGAAAAAGTAATTTTCCGAAGAGGATTTTTAAAGTTGGGAATCATCAGCGAAAAGGTAAGAGCATTTACTCCACTTCTAAAATAAACTGCGTTTTTTAGAACACCCAGTGTGGACATTGTTCTTCGTAGTGAGTGGAACTACTTTTAAAGGATTATTTTTTGAACTAAATTCATAGAACTGGTAAAATATCTGCCAGTAGAATCAGCTACTTCGGCCACTAGCAAGAAAAGTGGGCGTTAGGAAAAATTGCAAATTCTACACCCTGGCATTCCGTAGCACCCATAACGAAAGATGTCTACAATACATTATCAAAAGTATTCTCACACAACAAATATTCGGAAAAAACGGCTTCATAATGGCAATTAGTAATCATTCGGTTCACCTTTTGCATATATGACAGCGACAAGACGCTGAAGCATGCTATCAACCAATTTCCGGTAGGTTTGGACAGGAATGGCTCTCGCCGTTTGTGTCCAGATTAATGGAGCGAAGACGGTCGTTGTAGTCGATTTCGTATTCGTCGCTCCAATTCCTCCCAGAGGTGTTCCACGAAATTAAGATCAGGACCCTGAACAGGACAATCTAAAAGTTCCAACTCATTTTCAAGGAACCAATCCAGTACACGTCGTGCAGTGTGGCATGGAGCTCAATCGTGTTGTAAGAGACAACGGTCGTTTCCATAATACTGCCACATATTTAGCAGGGCGGATTTATCCAATACGTCTAAATACACTTCAGAGTTCATGATTCGTGGTTTAATAACCCAGGGGAAGAGTCCCATTTACGGAAAACTTCGCATACCATGATGGGGCCTCCGCCGAACTTAACAGTTGGAAGGACACAGTACGACGAAAACGGTTCGCCGGGCTATCGTTAAATCCAAACACCACCATCAGATTTTAAGAGCGAGAAGCGTGACTCATCACTCCAAAGAACACATTTCTAGTCACTTATAATCCAGAGACGACGGGAGACACACCATTCCAAACGGCGATTGGCATTAACGGTAGTCATGAGTGGCGGCTGTATACAGCTGGTCTACCATATGCTGATGGCTACGGTGCTAACTGATCCATTAAAAGTTGTTTCTACTTCAGTAGCGATGGATACGACAGAAAAAGAAAGATATTTCTTAAGATTTCTCAATATGACTCTTCCATCACCTACCTCACCTTCCGTCATTTTGTGAGGCCTTCCTGACTTTTTTTTTGTGTGCAGCTGCACAGTCCTGCATCCTTGTCTTCACGACATCACCTACAGTCAATTTTTGTATGTTTAGTTTAGTTGCAATGCGCCGTATCGAAACGTAACTTAAATGACATCCTATGACCAGCCCACGCTGGAAATCGGTACGTTCACGTGCACGCAGCATATACACTGAAGAGCAATTGAATTCGAGACAGCTGGCGTCATGCAAATGTGGCGCTGTGGACGACCCTGTAAACGGAAACGACATGACGTATGCAGCGATCCGACAATATAAGGAGTGATGCGACGGGAATCAGTAAGAGACGGACGCAGTATGGGTAAGACGAATGATCTAAGCGCATTTTATCATGGGTAAATTGTAGGTGCCCGACGAATGGGTCACTCCATCTCGGAAGTTGGGCAGGCACAGGGATTTTCGCGAGCCACTGTGTCACGGCTACACCGTCAGTATATCGAATCCGGTAAAACTATCCCTGCAAAGGCCAACTGCAGAGGACAACAGGGTGTGGATGAGCGGGGTCATCGTCAGCTAGCTCGCATCGTAGCAGCGGATAGACGGGCCACAGTGCAAGAAATCACTCAGCAATTTAACGCTGGTGCACAAAAACGTGTAAGAAGCCACACCATCCAGAACCATCTCCTCGCTATGGGGAACAGAAGCCATCGTCTCACGAGGGTACAGCTTCTGACCGCAAATCACAGGGCGCAAAGATTAGCATGGGCGCAGAAACGTCGCCACTGGACCCTAGACATGTGGAAAAAATGTTGCCTGGACTGGTGAGTCGAGATTCACGTGAGTACATGCGGATGGCAGGATAGGAGTACAGCGCAAACTACATGAAGCGATGGATCTTTCTTGCCAGCAGGGCACTCTTCACGCTCGTGGGGGTGGCATTTTCGTCTGGGGACTGTTTACGTAGACTGAAATAAAAACCCCTGGTACGTGTGACACCGTCCCTCACAGGTCAACGTTACCGGGATATCCTGGACGACCATTTCCTCCCGTTTGTGCGTCTTCAACATCCCACTAGGGATCTCATCCTGCAACAGGAAAATGCGCAATGCCATCGCTCCCGAATTGTATCCGAATGGTTGGATGAACACGCACTAACGTAACCTCGTTTCTTGACCAGCTAGGTCACCTGACCTCAATTCCATCGAGCACATCTGGGATGCCATCGAGAATGATGTTCGAGGCTCTGATCCCCCTCCATTAAATCTTCGTTAACTGTGGGAGCTTGTTCAGGGGTCGTGGATCCGTAAGGCTACCTAACGCTTCCGGTGTCTAGTTGAGTCCATGCTGAGATGAATCGCCGCCGTCATCAGGGCGAAAGGTGGTGCTACACGTTACTAGACAGGTATCTCTAATTCAATTGCTCTTCAGTATACGCTTCAAAGTTTGTGATAACACAAAAGAAAATCTCAGCTTTATATGCATACCTCTCCATTCACGGTGCACTCCCCTGCCCAATCGTGTTTAACACTTATGCAAATATTTTATAGTGTCCAAATATTTTTGATAACATAGTAAATATCTAAAAGGAATTTTTCAAACACAATACTTAGGAGCAGGTATAAGGTCAGGTGATGCGTAACATCACAGCCTCTCCTTGACAAATGTCAACCCTGCCTTCTCGTGGTACATCCTGTTCCCACTAAAGGGGCTCTGACGACCGCCAATAGCAGTATAACTATACCATCGGGATTAGAGGAAATGCTATCCCACACTCACCAACCGGCTTGGCCAGCGTGGTGAGTTATGGACAAACCCCTCCAAAATGACTCCACAACTTAAATCTTGGCCCTCAGTCTCCGGCAGCTGGAATGTACCTGGCCAAGGCAGCGGCAAGTGCGACATGACGGCAGAGGGTGCTAAGAATCCCCGGAGGACCGGACTAGGCTGCCATCTGATGCTGACCTTGGCTACATATAACGGACGCTCCCTATCTTCTGATTCAATGCTTCTTGAATTGAAAGAGGAACTACAAAGGATCAAGTGGGACATCGTCGGGCTAAGTGAGGTAAGGAGAAAATGAGAAGATTTCATTGAACTGAAAAGTGGACATTTCTTCTACTATCGTGGGACAGATACTGGCAGAACTAGTGGTGTTGGATTTATAATAAACAAGAAACTGAAGGATAAAGTTGTAGAAGTTGAAAGTTCCTCTGACAGAGCTGCACGACTCGTTATCCAACTCTCGAGAAGATACCAGGCTCAGATTATTCAAACTTATGCACCCACCACAAGTCATGCTGAAGAAGAAATTGAAGAATTTTATGAGGAAATTCGTGATCTAAATAATAAAGGTAAGCAGCACTTGAAGATAATTATGGGATATTTCAATGCAAAAATAGGGCAACGGCAACAGAATGAAACTTCAGTAGGTAAATTCGGTCACGGCAACAGAAACCAGCGTGGAAATACTCTCGTAGAGTTTGCAGAGGCATAAGGGTTTTTCATCTTGAACTCCTTTTTTCAAGAAAAAGGCACACAGGAAATTGACATTAAGACATCCAATTGGGACGACAAGTGAAATTGATTTTATTATGTGTAACAAAAAATTCGTCATAGAAGACTGCAGGGTGCTAAACAAGTTCAACCCAGGCAGTGACCATAGATTGGTGAGATGTAAGATGCACCTCAACACTAAACTTGAACGTAGCAAGCTCATAAGACAAACAAAATGTATTGACATAACCAACCTTAAAAAAAACCATAATACCTTCAAATTGGAACTGAAGAACAGGTTCTCTGCTTTAGAAGGCCTAACATCGGAAGAAGTGGATATTTCTGAAGTAAACAGAAAAGAAACCAAAGCTCTTATGGAAACAGCAACAAAATTAGCTGGGTCTAATAACAAATTGCATGTGAACAAATTATCAGGAAAAACCAAAATGTTGATGCAAAAAAGAAGAGAGATGAGGACAACTAAAGAAGATGTGACTTCCAAAGTGGAATATATAGAGCTATGCAAGACAGTAAGAAAAAGTATCACTGAAAACGTAAGGAAATTCAACTGTGAACTAGTGAGGAAAGCAATTGAAAACAACCAAAGCCTAAAGATAGCAAAGGGACATCTCAGTAAGGGAAAAAAACAGATTATGGCACTGAGAAAAGAAGATGGTTCTGTAACAAGAAATAGAGGCGGAATTTTGACAAGAGTGAAAGATTTCTACTCCAAATTATATGAAAGGGATGATACTTGTACTCCAGACATCATGAAAGCTACCAGTACCAGAGTTCTTCCAGTCCTTCCAGCAGAAGTTGCACATGCAATCAAGAACATGAAGCGGGGAAAAGCTCCAGGAGAAAATGGAATTACTGTAGACATCATACAAGAAGCAAGTGGAGAAATCGAAACAGTACTCGCACAAATTTTCACTCGATGCCTTAATGAAGGGAAAATTCCTGAGGATTGGAACAACGCTACAATGATCTTGCTACATAAAAAAGGTGACATTGAGGATCTCAGGAACTACAGACCTATCAGCCTCCTATCAGTGGTTTATGAAATCTTCACTAAAGTTCTTTCACACCGCTTGAAGGTGACACTGGTCATGGCTCAACCGAGAGAACAAGCTGGATTCAGGAGTGGCTACAGCACAATAGATCATATCCACGTACTGAGAGAACTTATTGAAAGAGCGAGGGAATATGAACTTCCATTGCGCATGGCTTTTATCGATTATGAAAAAGCCTTTGATTCGGTGAAACCATCAGCAGTTGCAATGGCTCAGAAATCCTGCGGTATTGAAGATGCATACATTAATATTATTAATAACATCTATGAAAATGCAAGTGCAAATATTCGGCTGTTTGAAAATACAACACACATAAAAATTGGAAAAGGAGTGAGACAAGGTCACACCATATCTCCGAAGCTCTTTATCGCCACATTGGAAAATGTCTTTCAATCACTGAACTGGGAAAACAAAGGGATAAAGATTAATGGAGTTTATATAACCCACCTTCGCTTTGCTGATGACATAGTCATTTTTGCAACTACCCCATCAGAGCTACAGATTATGATCCAGGAACTTGCTGACAAGAGTAAAGAAGTGGGATTAAAAATGAACTCTCAGAAGACAAAAGTGATGTACAATGCTTTTACAAGAAATGAAGATTATCGATTGATGGAGTAAAGCTGGAGATAACAGACACGTACGTTTATCTTGGACAGCAGATATCAAGTGAGGGTCACATTGATGAAGAAATTAATCGGCGTACAAAACTTGCCTGGAGAGCTTTTCGAAGAAACAGCATAATTTTCAAGAGCAATATGCCATTATGTCTTAAAAGAAAAGTGTTTGATCAATGCATCCTTCCAGTGCTTACGTATGGTGCAGAGACGTGGACCTTAGCTAAAAGAGACATACAAAGGCTGCAGACAACTCAAAGCAGCATGGAGAGGTGCATGCTTGGTGTAACCAGGAGAGATAAGAAGAGGAACACGTGGATCTGAAAAATGACAAGAGTGGAAGACATCATGATCAGAGTTAAATCCCTGAAATGGCAATGGGCTGGACATACTGCCAGAAGGACAGACCATCGATGGACAGCCGAAAATTTAGATTGGATTCCAAGGGACAGGAAAAGACTCAGAAGAAGACCACATGGAAGATGGGTGGATGAAATTCGAAAGTATGCGGGAGTGACTTGGAAGAGACTGGCACAAGACAGACCGTTGTGGAGGAAACTTGGGGAGACCTTCGTCCAGCAGTGGACTGATAATGGTTTTCAATGATGATGATGATGATGATACTGAGAATAAAACCTACATAATTTTACGCTTCGTAGTGTTGAGTGTTCTTTAAACTGGTTCACATCTGGTCGAAAAGCGAATGTTTTTAATCGTAATTGTGGAATGGCTGATGCATTTCAAATATAGATGCGCACTAGCATTTCCTAGGAGTGGAACTCTACATTGCGGAAAACCAGAAAATACCCAAGGTATTCTTCATAGATAACTATGTGGCGGACAAAGACTTTTTAAAATTTATTTTTGAAATTTTATAGCAGAGATAGCATGATAGAAGTTTATACAAATGCACCTAGGAAGAAACCTGTTTATCATTTGAAGTATATATTTGTTGCCGTGTTTACCACAGGTAATCGCATACAGTTCAAAAACTATTTTTTATTTAAAATACCAAAACAGAACTAGTAATCTGGATTTACTGGAGTAAGATAGAATTCAAAATTTTCAAGCTTGCTCACATCAACCAGATGGTTTTTGAAGGAAGCTAGTAGCGTGAAGTTTGCTCTCTACACCAAACTGCACAGTGCCGGTTGATTGGCGAGAGCTGGAAGACTTTGAATTCTATTTTACGCAAATAAATTCAAAATGCTAGTATAGTTTTACTATTTTAAACATAGTTGCTCTACAATTCCATCTTATTAACTAGAGTTTTTCCAATCGAATTTTAAAAGCAGAAATGCGGTTGCAAACACTGACGCGTACTTTTGCCACCTAGCTGCAGAACTGTGCGCTATGTATAATTCAAAAATATATGCAAACTATTTCCCCAGTGATTTATGTGAGGCAAAGCAAATTGATTTCAATACCATCTGTATTTACGCCAACTAATGGCAACGGCGTACATCTGAAATCCCATGGATCCTCCTTCTCACAGGTCAGATCCCTCAAAAAAAAAAAAAGAAGCTGGAATCAGGATAATAGCTGTATAACTTTGCGTTCACAGACGGGCGGACATTTTAACACTATGAGGGCATTTTATTTTCAAACGTCCTGGTAAAATGAAGAAAACCGCGTTTTCCGTGCAAAATAAAATAAAGAAATATTTCCGAAGAACAGAGTTTGTTGATATCTTTCCAGCTAAAACTGTCATATTAATTACTGTTGGAGCCTGAAGGAATTGTGCTTGATATCCAGTAAAGAAATTATTTTTCAAAATGCCCACCTTCCTCCGAATCTGTTGATATCTTTCCAGCTAAAACTGTCATATTAATTACTGTTGGAGCCTGAAGGAATTGTGCTTGATATCCAGTAAAGAAATTATTTTTCAAAATGCCCACCTTCCTCCGAATCTGTTGATATATCTTGAGAAACTTTCATATTTCACTGGACAGCATGGATTCAAAAATGTTTTTAATTCGAATCCGTTGAGCCTGAAACGTAAGCGCTTTTCCGGCACGCAGTTTTATAACTTGATAATCCTCCTCGGTTTTCGAAAACTAGGCTGATAGATGCATTTTTAACTCCAATAAAATCAATCGAAATAAACAATAGCCTGTTTGTTGTGTCTCCTTCGTGGAGTTTTCTTTAAAGGCTAAATCTTTTCAGAGGACAGAAAAAGAATTCTTGTTCACTACTGTAAAACGGGAAGAATTCTAAGTGTTACTTTATGCAATGCATGAAGTTCCTCCTTCACTCGATCGATCTTACATTTTCTTCTTTTTTACTGTATCTGCGCAGTTTTAATGAGCCGAGGAGGAAGAAATAAAATAATGAAGAAATGGGAGAGCGAGGCGAAGAATACTTTGCACTTTCCAGATGCCTTTGCCTGGCGTTTCTCAATCCATAGGTTTGATTGCTTCAATGCGGAAACAGCCAAGCATGTCCACTATCGGGAAATCGCAGTCTCGCCAAGACTCAAAATATTGCAAGGGTATAGTACTTTCTGCTTTATTCCGAAAATAACTTTCTTTCTTCCTTATTCACCAACACCAACTAAAGTTCAAAGTCAACCTCGAAATGCGCAAATGCTTTCCATTTCTCTTCATTCCTTCGGTCGATTTTTTTTTCTTTTTAAAATACATGCCTCCGTAGGTGCTTTCTTCCCCACCTTTAAAAGCGTATAACGCCGTCTGTTGCAAGGGAAATCATGAAGTGAATAACTGATTAAAATGAAGTCTAGTTCACGAAAGGGTGTTTCATCTCTTAAATCGCTGATTCTCTCAAAGATGTATTTATGGCACATATTCCGATACTTGGAGGAAGAGGTGTGAAGTCTTGATATAAATCCATTACGTTGTTTTAAAGTGAAAAGAGTTTAACGTAGAAATGTTTGATAGAGCGAAATGCACATTTAGAACAAAACAAAATGACTGTGATCAAATGAAACCTTTTGCTAAAGGTAGTAAGGTGTTAGCAGTTTATCAAAACAACTAAGGGAAAATCAAGTCAATATACACTAGCGGAAAGTGAAAAAAGAACACCAAGAAGGAATTAGCGGATGATCATGAAATTTGCATATGTTAATGGGGTCGGGATTACGTAGGTGTGATGTTAATTTTGGGACCAACCGGTGAGCGCTTACGCCACAGGACGGCATAATATGTAAATTATCGTCGGTGGTATTTAAGGAGTACGGCGAAGTGAATATAATCAGTCGTCGGCGTACGGACACCTGCGAAAACCCTGAAGAAGCTGCAATGCCTAGACATGGAAGACGTGTACGATTTCAGCAGTTATCGGACTTTGAGCGAGGTCATCTAGTCGGACTCCGCGAGGCCGGGTGGTCGTATCGTCGTATTGCGGTGCGAATTGGACGGGAAGTATCGGTGGTGGTACGATGGTGGCGTAAATGGTCCGAGGAACATTCCCACACGAGAAGACGTGGAACCGGGGGTCAGAGACGGACTGGTGAGCTGACCGATCGACGGATAAGAAGAGAGGCGTTGTCAAGCAGAACATCCACTGCGACGCAAATCCGAGCTGCCGTTGAACCTGAGTTGACTGTGCGAACAATCCTCAACGTTCTACTGGATGCAGGAATACGTGCACGTGTGCCTCTGGCATGTGAACCTCTGACTCCAGCCCACCGTCAGGAACGGCGGCAGTGGTGTCACCAACGTCTGCACTGGAGAACGCAATGGAGATCTGCCGTGTTCAGCGATGAAAGCAGATTCTGCTTGGGAGCCTCCGATGGCCGTATGCATGTTCGCAGACGCACAGGGGAGCGTCTCCACCCTTCTTGCGTGCGCAAGCTACACAGAGGGCCTACATCTGGTCTCCTGGTGTGAGGAGCGATCAGCTATCGCTCCCGTACACAACTAGTGTTTGTACCGGGTATGTTAAACAGCACCTCCTACATCAACAACATCATTCAGCCCGTTGTTATGCCATTTGTAAGGTCGGTCCATCGTGGTGTTTTCCAGCAAGATAACGCACGCCCACACACGGCACGTGCAACGCAACATGCACTTTAGGGTGTTAGACAACTTAAATGGCATTCACGTTCACCGGGTGTGTCCCCCATTGAGCACGTGTGGGATTTTATGGGACAACAACTTATCCGGTCTCCACGGCCAGCCACGACCATCCACGATTTACGCGTCCAGTTTGAGGATGCTTGGAACTCAATACTCCAAACGTACATCCAACATCTGTACGACAAACTCCATGCCAGAATTGCACAGTGTGACGCAGTTCATGGCGGTTCAAACTCGTACTAACCATGTTACATGGAAATGTTATTTTTCAGGTTACCAGCAAATACAGCTGTATTTTGCCATAATGTTTTCATCACGTTATCCTCTGTATTCCGTTATTATGCTGTATAAATTTCGTTGGTGTCAGTCGTCTCCTTCTTGGTGTTCTTTTTTCACTTTCCGCCAGTGTATTTGAGAACTAGTCGCGTGGCGGGGTAAAACAATTTTTCTAGTAAGAAGCATTTTTCACAGTTTTCAAGAAAATGGTAATAAAATTGCACCATGTTTTCACGTTTTATGCATTATGTAGAGGGGATATAGATAATGTGCAAATATATTATAAACAAAACGCAGGTACAGGTTGTGTCCTGCTACTTCATGTTCAATCGCCTCAGCTGCAGTCTTGTAAGCTAGCGCGTAAGGATTGTTAGCCGGAATATCTTCCAGGTCTGTAAATAGCGGCTTTACTTCTTTATTTTCATTACGAACAATACGTTTATCAGTAGCTGCCGAGTAATCTATAAAGTGTAATTTTCACCACTAAGGGAGAACAAATCAAATATGTACCGGTGAATCTGTCCCTGAATTTTAAAGGAGTATGAACTATTGCCTGTAATCTCCTCTTTTGTGGCCGAGAGGTAAACGATTGACATTGCGCTCTATAGTATTTCCGCATGTATTGAACAAAATTTGGACTGTTCGGAAGTAAGTCCTTTAGCCCCGTATTTATCTGTAGTTCTGGAAAATAAGGCCATTATAACAACAGGAATTAAAATGACCATTAGTTCCTCATTAGCGAAATGCAAATCGTTGCAGTGCGCACACTCAAAATTCATTGCACCCAAGATGAACCACCTGCAAAGGTCGTACGATGTACCTTATAACGCAATTTATCTTTCCGCTGTAACTTAGTCATAACTCAACAATTACGTATTGCGGTTTCCTCAAATACAACTTTTCCGAAAGATAGGTTGGCGCGTGTATTACTGCGACTGCAGTCATTACGAGTGTTGTCAAAATTAATTTACTCACGGACATTACGAAAAACATGCTCTCGTTTGGTGCGGTCTCCCTCCAACGCTACTCATAATAGAAACCTGTTTCCGTTCTCACTACTCATAATAGAAACCTGTTTCTTTTCTCACTACTCATAATAGAAACCTGTTTCCGTTCTCACTACTCATAATAGAAACCTGTTTCCGTTTTCCCTACTCATAATAGAAACTTGTTTCCGTTTTCATTACTGATAATAGAAACCTGTTTGAATGGCAGTGGAAGCACGTGTTGTAGAGTTGTCCTTGAAAATAGCCAATCAGCTCCTTGCACGCCTGCTCATTCTGGCGCCATCTCTCAAGGTCGTATGATATACCCGTCTTCCCGCGTTGCGATGAGACGAAGTGAGAGTAATTGGCGAAGTTTGCCTCAGTGTTGGGACACGTGCGGCTTTCAGGTAATTGAATTCAGAAGAAATTTTTTTTCAACGATTGTTGGATCAGGATCTGTAAAATGAACCACCTGCAAAGGTCGTACCTTATAACGCAATATGTATTTCCGCTGTAACTTAGTCTTTACGTCAACAATTACGTATGTGTGCTAAAGTCAATGTGATATTAGAAGGTACCCATAGGCATTACAAGAAAGAGGTCAATTGTAGTACTTACAAATACGTTTGTTTTGCTTGCATGGTTTGTAATCCACACTCGCATCCGGTTTATTGACGTGCTCAATAGAGTATCAGTGATTTAACATCCAATCCCAGTATAACAGCACGTCTATCATCAATAACATCAATCTCCGTAAACATTCGCTGCATTGCCTTTTAATCTATCGCTCTTATCCGGCCACACATACATCACCCTTGTGCCAACCTCAGTGTGTCCCCAACATCATTCTCATTTGAGGAAAAGGACATAACGTTAAGGTTGGAAAATTTCTAAGAGAACAAACTCAAATTTACATAGAAAAAGAAACTCAAAAGTAAAGTTAAAATACAATGTACATTACAACGTATGTCTCGCAATTTTGTGCAACACTACGAAAATATTTGTAAGATGATGGCTTGTTTTCACCATTAAAAGAACTAGTGGGAGATCAATCCATAAGCTAACCACTTTCTGTGCTCTTGGTTTAAGAAACCGGAGAGTGTTGCGCTCAGAGTAAATTTGTAGAGAGCTCGTTCGCAGTTTAACGCAGAAAAAAATTCAAGTTATCCGTACTGCATTTAAATTGATCGCATTAAATTTATTTTTCAGGATGCATTGGGGGAATTGACAGTATGTCCTTCCTCCATTTTTGCAGAGCCCCGAAAGTCCGCAGTTTGTGGATGTGTTGACAGCTTCACAGCAATTATACGTGCTCGATAATTAAACTGCTGAATGTTATAACATCCGCAACCTGCAGAAGAATTCCTGCAAGGAACAGACCTTACAGAAACGATTTGCAATTTTCTGCGTCGCATACTGTGTTATATGAACAAATGGGACTTTAGCGTGAAAATGATATTCCAACTTCGGACGATCTTGGAATTTAGGCAATATCAATGCCATTCTGGAAAGAAATGTATTCCATATCTAAGAAGAAAACTGATTTTTGAAAGTAATCTTCCAATGGGATGCAACTGGCTATATAATCAGAATATTTTAAGAAAATTGAAATTTATGACAAATTGAAAAGCGCATGTGAGATGAGTAAGAGATACAGAGTAAAACTTACCATCTTCTCCTATTTACCATGGATTTTTTAACAAGAATTAAGTTACAAACACATACAGGGGTTATCCAAAATAATGGAAACACCCCGCTGAAAGCATTGACTTTGGTATGTGCTGCTTTTCAAGTAAAATGAATATGTAGCTACAATTTCTTTTGTAAAAAAACTGTTGTTTATAGTCTCAAGGATCTGTGTGATTGCATTGTAAATTGGTGTTTGCATAATTTCGTTCCAGGTGAAGGCACAATGAGTGACCTGTCGGAGTTTCAAAGAGGGGAAATTGTAGGAGCCCGTCTGGTTGGTGCGTCGGTAACCACAGTGGTACAGGTATTGGTGGTATCGAGAGGTACCGTGTCGAAGGTCATGACATCATACAATGTTCACAGCACAACATCATCTACGGGACACAACTGTGGAAGCAAAACCAAACTCACTGCGAGAGACAGGAGGACATTAAAGAGGATTGTGAGCGCAGAGAGGAAGAATACGGCTACGAAAGTGACTGCTGAGCTTAATGCAAATCTCCAAAACCCGGTATCGACCCATACCGTGCGAAGGGAATTGCATAAGTACAATATGTACGGCAGAGCTGCGATTGCAAAACTCTGGTGTCACAGGTGAATATGAAACGGAGACAACAGTGGTGCTAGGAATATAAAACGTGTACTACGGATCAATGGACACGTGTCTCGTTTTCCGATTTATCATGTTTCTCACTATTCCACACCACAGGACGGGTTTACATGTGGAGAACCCCCGCAGAAGCCTACAACCCAGATTGTCTCCTTCCTACAGTGAAGCATGGAGGTTGTTCCTCAATGGTTTGGGCCATGATCTCCTGTCTTGCAGCAGGTCTTATTATCACTTTACACGTACGGATCACTAGCGGTGGCTATGTCACTCTTTTGGCCGACCATGTGCATTCAATGGCGCAGACATTGTTTCCGTCAGGGGATTGCACCTTTCAAGATGATAATGTCCCGGTTCACAGAAGTCGAACTGTTCAGTCATGGTTTGAGGAACGTGAGGATGAAGTTGCGCACCTTCCTTGGCCTGCACAATCACCGGACGTAAACATTATTGAGCCTCTGTGGTCTGTGTTGAAAAACAGAGTGCGATCCCGTTATCTTCCTCCAGCGTCTCTCAAGGAATTGGAACTGTTTCTGGAGAAAGAATTGTATAACATACCACTTACCATCATCCAGGACTTGTATCCGTCCATTCCAAGGAGGTTTCAAGCAGTTTTAATTGCCAAGGGTGCTCCCACATCATATTAGGTGCGTAACAGCTATTGTTTCAAGGTGTTTCCATTATTTTGGACAACCCCTGTACATGCTCTCTGTCATGTAAGTGCCAGACTTATCGGATTTGCTGCAACTGCGACAACTGCTATGAAACATAAACTCAGACACTTGCAGTATTGCAGTATTTTCTCCTCTGTGAGGTAAAGGTGAAGACAAAATATCACTTCAGTGTATTAAAATGTGATGAAACAAATTAGTGGGCTGCACGTTTGGGTTTTATTATTAATGTGAGCGAGAAGTACACTCAACGGACAAAATCTTAGAGATATCTGTCTAATTGCATGTTGGTCCTCCTTTAGCGCGAATAACAGCGTATACACGTCAAGGCATCGGCTTCACCAGATGCGGGAAGTAATGCCAGACATTCCTGTTGCAGTACTGACCCCCCCGCCCCCTATAACTCAGCGCAAGACGTTGGTCCAAGTTCCATAGATTAGATGTACGGCTCCACGGCATCCTAAAGCGCTTACATACGGTTTTATATCCGGAAACATTGTGGGACCATTGGATGGTTTCGAACTCAAATGAGTGTTCGTTGAGCCTGGGTGGCTGAGGCCCGGTGGAGCGGTGCATTATCATTCTGAAGAAAACCATCGGTTGCAGGATTCGCGAAAGCCATGAAATCGTGTAGGTGATTAAGCAGAACTTGTTGGTAGCGCACAGTGGTTAATAACCGCTACAGATACATTAAAAGATCTAATTGGTCCCATGAGAATGCACCCCAAACCATCATAGAGTCCCCACTGCCTTGACTAGAGCCGACTTTGCACGACGGGCAGTGTAACTTCCGACATCTTGGTACAGCTGAAAGCGAGACTCATCTGACCGCATGACGTGATGCTGCTTTGCAGTGGTACAGTTTTGATTTTGCAGTCACCAGGTAAGGCGTAATATACGATGATGACATGACCAGTCAACAGTAGAACACGAGTAGAGTGTCGGCTCCCGTGGGCCAGTGTATGCAACGTCCGAAGTTCGCTTGCTGACGCAGCTTGGTTATCCGCCATTTAACATGGATGTGATTTGTATTGCCATTGCAAAGCGGTCGGTCTGTACGAGCCTGGATAGTCTACCACGTCCGCGGTCATCCATGGCGTGTGGTAGGCCATCGCTTGCCTTTTGGGCGCTGATACGTCCGTCGTTGGTATACTCGTGGACACGGTTGCCCTCGGGAACCCCATGGTTCTTACCACATGGCTGATTGAATGACCCATCTCTCTTGCGCAACAATGCGTCCTGAATCAAAGCCGTTCAGACCACCAGTTTGCTTAAGTTCGTCGTTTGCAATGCACGGTTGAAATGCCCTAATGTCCACCAATTTAAATCTGTTTTTGGTAGAGGTATGTTCCACTCTGCGCGGTGGCTACCCAGGTCAACTGTCCATCACCCCTAACTCTAATGTTTTATCTACTGAGGAAATGTAGATGCAAGGAGAATATGCGTACAGGACTCATCCCATGTGTGCAGGAGAAACTGATGTGAGGCAAGGAATTCGTTCTTAAGCTAAGCTAGTGTTAGTCCGCAATGTTTCCAATAATCCGATAGAAATGCTTATTTTTAGCAAAGTTGAATCCAGCCGCCCACATCACAAAAAAAGTCGTACGATTGCTTCGATGCTAGACTTCATAAATCGTTGAAATATGAAATATTATGTCTTAAATTATAACATCTATTCATAGGCTACGATACAGCGTGCTTATTAAATTTAAAGCAAATAATATTAAGGAACGTTGATGGTGTGGGAACATTTAAGGCAAAACAGAAATTCAGCTTTAACGGAAGATCTCAAAGTATTTTATGTTTTGATACATTTTGAAAGAAGAGGGACAAAATATGAGTGGCCAATTTATTAGGATCAAAAACTGAGATTTGTGGAACAAACTTTATCCTTCACGACAGAATTAATTTGCCCTCGACAATGATTGTGCATAGCAATGGAGACGTTCTAGAGTAATATAGGGCTATGCATGTCTAATAGCGTTTTTCAGTTATTGTGCAGCGTCTAAAATCTCACTCGACGTCATTCCGATAAGTTCGACAGGATTGACGTCTGGCTGTTCAGATGGCCAACTTAGCAATGAAAAATCTCTATCGTGTTCCCAAAGCCACTCCCAAGAAATATGGTCAATGCTTTTTGGTACGTCGTCCTTCTGGGAGTATTCATCACCATGGGATGCTCGGTCTTTTTTATATTTCGACAAATGTTCTCAGCAACATTATTGAAATATACATTCAGATATGGATCCACACTAATCAAGAGTCTTCGCATGAACGCATGGTTCACACCATTACAATTCTCCACAGGCTTGGAGAGACGTGACCATGAGGGTTGAAACCACATTTTCACTTTGCTTTGTTCAAATTCTTAACTTTCAGTTCATACGCTGCATTTGAAAGCTCTATTCCACAGATAATATGCCACTTTTACAATCATTTATAATTTATTTCCGGAGCAGTACTTATCATTCGAACTGTTTTGTATTGTTCCCAGAAAGTAACAGTTGTGTACGGGCAGGTATTTTGCTATAGTAGCCGAAACTGTGCAGATTTCCTCTTACCGTGCTTTGGGACGGGATTTGGAATTGTTTCTGAATCAAATCATTTTGTCTTTGACTCGACGTTCGGCAGTCTGGCGGTCTACGCACACTTGACTAGCATCTGTTAATCTCGAACATAGAACAGCCGTTCCCTACAGCAGGTCATGCTTTCCATAATGGTATTTTGCTGTGTCAACCACTCTCTGTACATTCTTACTAATGCCACTCTCCAGTATGTATTCCACAGATTCAGCATTCTGATAACGTTCACACCACTACTTTGAGGACACACTATCAGTGCATGCTCTAAGTCCATTAGGGCACTGCCGTTTTCCTCTAAATAATCAGAGACACACTGTTGATAATCCTTCCACACTGCTACTGGGAGATCTCGCAGTCACTGGTTTAGATAGCTTTAGTAATGCGCAAATACAGATGAAGCATCAGCTTGTGTTCATAGATCTGAACAAATTAGCCATCCAGGGCATATCCACAGTAAAAAAAATGATGAAGTATGTTATTATGATATCCCACCTTGTGTACAAAAGTGCGTTGTCGGTAGTCCAGTGGCCGTTTAGCACACGTTATTCTGTGTTAAAATCTGGGGAAACTAGAAAAGGTCAAGAGCAACTAAGTGGGGTACACTGTGCTCTTTCGGCGCCATTTTTACAGATGCCACTTTCACCAAGGGTTGCGCCTTTGACATAGGAGCATTTGGGGCACAACCCTCATGCACAAAAGCCCAATCGACCAAAAGAACGGTTATTCTGCCTAGAACAAAACGCACATGCCGACGGTTTGTTAGATGTGTTCCTACGTACAAGTCTCAGCGTCTGCTGAAAGAGGTGCCAATAAAATTTCTAAACAAGTAAATGTGCCCCTATAGAACTAAACAGTACTTATTCTTTTATAGTTTTAACAGTATGTTACTAGGATTTCAGAATATTATTATATATTTATTTACTTATATGTTTATACATTCACTGGATTTAGAATATTATCCAGTGAATGTATAAACATATAAGTAAATAAATATTGGAAACCATTGGGTTTCAAATCACGTTTAAGGATACAATACCGGAGTTAATAAATCAGCTGATCGTTCTTTCGAATTAACTATGTTGAAAACACTGGTGTAACGTATTTATGTTCATTTATTCAACACACCCATCTCTGTGTACAGCTAAGAAATAGAATCTGTGGTTTAATTGCTAATGAATACATTCATTAATCACAAAATTAATATCCAAGGAGTTTCTTCATATATTTTGTTTCCAAAAGGTTCTTTATTATCATCCGAAATAAATAATAATGAAGATGATGAAGAAGTCACCGTTTCACTCTTTGTTAAGACAACGCACACCTGAATGCCAGGACGCTATTGCCCTAAACGTGCAAAATAACAAAATCCAAGCTTGCAGATGAAAACGTGCTTTGAGGCTAACAAAAAAAAAAAAAAAACAGAAAATATGTGTGCAGTCGTCCCGAAATTATTAGTTCAGGATAGTCCACGCAGTTGAAGATTTCCCTCAAGAAAGTTATGAAAATGAGTGACTGTCTCAATACCATAGAGAGCGTTTCAAAAGAACATTTGCGTACTTAGTGCGGTTCATACGACACCTGGCATGCAAAACACGAAAGTGATTATTCTGTACATTCCAGATATATTAAAAGTCTAATTTCTGCGCTTGGAATTACCATAAGACAGCGAATTTCAAAGCTCATCCTATACGATTTGGAACACTTATTAGTGGTAGAGTAAACTAAGTGTTACTTAAGTTGGGAAATTCGTTGCTGAAATAAACAGCGGGAAAAATGCTAAGATTGGCTCTTTTTTGCAATGACGCTTCTTTCTCCTCTGATTGCAGCTCTATGTTTGACACGTGTCACTGGCCTACGCCTTTCTCATTACGTCTTGTGTTCTTCCTTAAGAAAAGTAAAAAAACAAACAAAACGAAACATCGGCGTTTACCCCACTCGTGTCTTTCACATAAAATGTTCCATACACAGCAATATCTGATAGGGCACATCGTATAAAATACTTCGTAGTTGATTCATATTTTTGCATTTGCAATTATGCCACCTACTGATCTCTCTTAATGGGCTCGTGCGAGATACGATTTAAAAAGCTGGCCGAGGTTTTGTTTACATTACTATAGTGTCGATTTCAGCATCTAACGTTTGCACTACTGAATTGAAATAAAATTATATGTCCTTATCATGAACTAGAAACACCATATTTTATTGCAGTAAAACATCGGAAGAACTGTGCACAGTGGATCGCAGGATTTCGTTTTATACTTTCGCAGAAAATTTATTAAAACTCTTTCAGAATGCTTTGGATACGAACCATAGATTTTTGTTGAGTAAACCGGATGAATTTATTTCTGAAAAATTGAAATGAAGTTACATTATATGTCTCCGGTTAAATGAAATGAATAACTCATTCCGTCTACAAGAAAGGAATGTATTCTTCTAAAATAAATATATCTACTCTGGAATCTAGCTACTCCCGTGATAATTTTATAGCAACATCTGTCGGACAAAAACTCTATTGTCAGTGTTTGTAAGTTATTCCTGAATCAATCATCTGCCAATGGGTGCTCCTTCCATAGAATGGATTAGGTAGCGGAACAAGTTGTGCCTGGCATTCTCTTGATTGATCTTTGCCACTTAACTGTAGTACAGCAATTCTCAAACGTCATTAAAGACAATCACACTATTAGTTATTACCCGCGTTTGGGTGTTATGCACGAATGTCACTTTCACAAAATGGCAATAACCGTTGTCTTAGAAGTAGTTAGTTGCTTGGCTGCAGATAGTTGTTTCTCAATATTAAAAACTTTTGAAGATTCGGAGGATAATGAAGTATTGTAAAGTATCGAGAAATAGAGCTGTTACCCTACAATTTTCAATTTCCTTCTCGGTAGGAAGAAAAGGCTACAAGCGTAACAGATTTTACTTGAAGAAAAAAGCTGTGTAGATGAAGAGTTATAAACTGGTGATATCGGGGATAAGCAATTTTATCTTCTGTTTTTCCGCTGTTTAAAAATAAAATTGGCAAAATACGATTTCGTAACTTTGTCATCTACAGCATATTACCCCTGCCATATTTTCTAAAACACACTTCCGATTTCACTTGGGCCATTCATAAAATAATTGAACAATTCAAATTTCCAAAACTTTAGCAATAGCAAGCGATACTATTTAGTGGTAATTATCAGTTGTTCCCCTCATGATCAGGAATCCATTCCGAAACTGGGGAAAGTTCACATTTATATTTGGAACGTATCACGGCTTTTAAGTCTGTAGAAAATGTCTGCGACTCGGAGATCCAAATGATGTATGCTCGTATAGCGAGTACCAGACGTCTTCTGTTTTAAATGGCCAACAGCTCATTTTGAATCGTCGATACTAAGTGCAGTTTTAACAGCACAACTCACTTTACTGGTCATGAAAGACAAATTTTCAAGATGACAATCCGTTTTTGTTTTTTGTCATTACTGGTGTTGTTCTTTTACCTTTACTGGTGTAGTTCTTGTTTTGGCTTTACTGGTGCCTTTATTATTTTATCTTTATATGTGTCGTTCCTCTTTTGTCTTTATTGATGCTGTTCGTCTTTTGCCTTTAGTGGTGTTCTTTTATCTTTACTGGTGTCGTTCTTCTTTGGTCTTTACTATTGACGTTCTTCTTTTGTCTTTACTACTATCGTTCTTCTTTTGTATTTACTACCGTCGTTTTTCTTTTGTCTTTAACACTGTCGTTCTTCCTTTGTCTTTACTACTGTCGTTCTTCTTTTGTCTTTACTACTGTCGTTCTTCTTTTGTATTCACTGGTGTTCTTTTGTCTTTACAACTGTCGTTCTTCTTGTGCTTAATCTACAAAGTCCATTGCTATATACGTATTTACTGATTTTTACATTTTATCATTAAAAACATTAACACTCTCAAGGAGATAACGATTAATGAGTTTCGATTAATCTCATGGTCTTGTTCGTAGGAATTTTCTGGTGTTCTTCCTTGGAAAATAATAAAAAATAATATATACCTCGTAAAATGCGTTCCTCTCCTTTTAATGCATTTCATTGATTAAAATAAATAGGACATATATTAACACTGTATGTGATACATTTGGTAATTATCAATTCAAATTTTAATATGCAAAAGCTTCTGTGTGTCTAGCCTCAGATGCCCATAGAGCTCGGAGATCCGGCTCAGACACTCAGAAGCTATATACCCTGATGTCCAAGTTCTATCGGCAAGCTCTATGGGCATCAGAGCTTCTGTGCGCCTGAGCCTGATCTGCAATCTTGATGCCAGCAATCGGGATGACAGACACTTTGACCGCATGACAGTGGCAGATCGCACAGTGACATCCACGATATTAGAGCAGTAGTGGAGCACTACCACTTGTCAGACTTTTTCTCAGGCACAGTTAGGCGTCGTCTGCTTAACAGAGGACTGGTCGCTTGCAGACCATTCCTACGCATTCCTTTGACCTTCAACGACCTTCAACCACAGATGCCTCAGGTCGCAGTGGTGCTTGAGGACAAAGTACAAATGCACCCTGAGGCGACATTGGCATACTGACTCGGATAAGGACATTTTTATTTTCTTACGAGCCACGATTTAACTTGATGCAGCATGACGGTCGCATTCGTGTTCGAAGACATCACAGTAAACGACACTTTTCAGCGTTTATTTTGCTCCGTCACACCGGACCAATTCCAAGCGTCATGGCTCGGTGCGCTATTGCTCAATTCTTATCAAGCGATCCCGCTTGATAAGAATTGAGCGAACCCTCAATAGCCAGCTATACATCCGGGATTTTTAGAGACAGAAGTCATACCCTTTTCAGAGTTGTACTGGCGCTGTATTCCAGCATGACAATACTCGGGCACATGTGGCCCAGAAAAGTAAAAGATATTTTCCATGCACGGCAGATAACTCTTCCTCCGTGGCCTGCACTTTACTCGGACGTGTCCCTGATCGAATATGTTTGGGACATGGTATCTAAGTGACTGGACCGTCAAGTGCCTCCTACAGTCACCACAAAGTAACTCTAGTCCTGGCAAGCTATTCACCAGAATGCTATCCAAAACCTCTTCCATTCAAAGTTACCCTGTGTGTTATTGTTGTTCGATGGTTTTTTGCACCGTACTGAGTTTTGAAGCGAAACAATCTGATCAGTTATCTCCTGTAACCTGAGACATCTGTGACAGAAATTTAATCTGAATATCTCGATTCTTTCTTGGAGTTGCAATCTTCCCAAACAATAGTGTATAATACCAGAACCGATCTGAGGGACCGATATAGTAATAGAGATCAAGAAATATGACAAAGAGTGTTTATTTTCTTAATATTTATCGAATTGCGCTCGATACTCGAAATTTCATTTGTAATGTTTTACAATGATCCGTTGTTACCACATAATCACTTTGGTAGATAAGACTATTACACTGCATAACGCAGCAAGACATGCTGCGGCAGATCATGATCCGTAGATCATCATCCGCCGTACTACCTGATTCTGTTTTACTGATTATAATCTGAATCAGTAAACGTCCTCCGGTAATATGGAAGATAATGTTTACTTATTCAGATTATAATCCAGCTATACTCTCGAAGTGGCTTTTATACACTATCTACCAACAAGTAATTGGACGCCTGTGGTAGCAAAGGGAAACGAAGTTTATTCACCTTCAATAGTTGGTGGAGCCACCACGAGCGGCGATTACGGCTGCGACCCTCCGGGGCATACTCTCAACCAGGCGTTGTACGACGGCTAGAGGTATTTTCTTCCACTCGGCTTGGAGAAAACAGGCCAGTTCCTTCACCGATTTCGGACGGTGTGGGTACCCCTTAATTCGACGCTCCAGCTCATCCCAGAGGTGCTCGATAGGGCTAAGGTCCGGGCTCTGGGCAGGCGAGTCCATTCGATTAACCCCATTGTCACCATACCAAGCCATGGTGGACCTTGCAACATGAGAGGTGGCATTGCCATCTTGAAAGTAACATGGGTCCATCACTTATACCTGCCACAACGTAGGAAGCGCATGGTCATCCAAAATGGTGCAGTAGGTCTCGGCGTTGAGTCTACCAGGAATTGCGACCAAGGGTCCGGTGCCATACCAGGAGAAACACCCCATAGCATAATCCCAGCGCCGCCGAACTTCACAGTTGGCCCAATATATTCCGGCAGGAGGCGTTCTTCAGGCAGACGCCGAACCCAGACCCAGCCATCCAAACGGTAGAGGGTGAACCTTGATTCGTCGCTCCAGAGAACCTGTTTCCACTGTTCAACGGTCCACTGTCGACGTTCTTTGCACCACGTTTGCCGAGCAGGGCTATTGGACTTGGTGATCAAAGGCTTGTGGGCGGCAGCACGTCCATGATAACTGAGCAGATGGGCTTCCTTACGGATGGTATTAATCGAAAGAACACTCCGGGATGCCTGTTGAAACTCCTCGCGGATGTGGTCCATTGATTTGGTGTGGTTCTTCCGAATTTCTTTGGCCAGCACCCGTCGGTCTCTAACTCTCAGTTTTGTGGGTGTGCCAGGTCGGGGTACGTTCCGACAGTTACCTCTCATCTTCCACTTGCCAATCACGTAGGCCACTGTCGATTTTGTTTACTTCAGCTCGCTGGATATGTCACGTATGGATCGGCCATTTCTGTGATACCCGACGATTACACCTTTCTCAAAATCATAGAGCTCTGAGCTGCGTGGCATCTTGCATGCGTCTGGTTGCATTGTTGTTTCCCATACGACATTTAACGGCGGCGGCCGTGACATGTATCAGGACCGCAGATATCGTTGATTGCAGGGGTGTCTAATTACTTGTTGGTAGATAGTGTATTTTCCTAAGCATGAGGAAATTCGCGAATGTTTCGTGCGTTCCGAAAGAAAATCTATCGCGGTCATATAATTTACATAAACACCGAAACTCAAGTGATAGGGTTAAATTAGAGACGTGCGTCCCATTTTAAAAGAAACTAAAAATAACACAAAGAACAGACGCTAAAAAAGAATAGATTATATAACGAAGTAAATTTCTCCGTCATTTTTTGGTCTACGCCGGGATTCGAACCCGAGGCCGCTTATTCCGGAACAAGTCGCTCTACCAACTGGGCTACGCAGACGTTTTATTCTGATTCCTATCTACCTTTATCTCGTGTGCGTCCTGCTGGCAGGTACGTCACAATTAGAATGATTGTCTCTTCTGAATATTGTGTGTGTATTTAGGTAAATGGAGTTGACTGGAGAAGACACTGGGACTCACTCTCTCTCTATTTCTACGTACTGTATATTGATGAAAGAGGAAGTCATTCACCTGTTAAGACGAAAATAAAGATCTGTCTGGCGAATTTCAGAAATTACAATCCATCGAACACGCTTGCATTTCTTCCCATATAGTGTAACTGAGGAATTCAGAAAATTCAAATTTGCTGAAGAGCACATATATGATACAAGACTAAAGTATTTGTTTGTATATAGATCTTCCTGTATTTGTTTGTATATAGATGAAAGCCATCTATATACAAACAAATACAGGAAGACGAAAGTTAAAAGGACATTCGCCATGGCTGACCTAATTGCACAAACGCTGTTGATTCAAATGGATAATTGAAAGCAAGGTGTTTTCCGAAGTAAAATGTAATGCATCCAGTTATTAACCAGACAGTGTCCCTGGAAGGCAAATGAAAACGAAATAAAAAGAAGAGATGGATTTGAAAGTACGAATGCCGTCGTGCACTAAATCGAAAGACGTAAACGGTTGTTGCAACCGTTTATATCTTTTTACTTAGATCACGACGGCACTCGTAGTTAAATAGGCAAAGTCAACTCTATTTCCACGTTTTTCTTTAATTAACACACAGCAAACGAAAAATTGTATTTCGACACCGCTGGGACGGTACCTCAGATCTCTCGATAACTAGCGGAGTGCGTTCGCTTTACGCTGCAGTGCCAACTATCCACGGCGCTATGTGTGTTTATCTGTCAGCATATGACTTCACAAATCCGTAGCGATGATATCAACAACGGAGACGTCTTCGTCTGGTGGGGCTTAACGGCGTAAGCTATTTAATTATAGCTAATAAATCCAAAGGGCGAGAGAAACAGTGAAAGTCTTCCAAATACACGGATACAATATAAATAGACGCAGACAGCTATTGCTCTTTCCACAGTTTCGAAATATAATTTTTCGGTTGCAGTGTGCTAATTAAAGAAAAACGTGGAAATAGCATTAACTTTGTTTATTTACATTGTCTCCACGTATTTGGAAGATTTTCACTCGTAGTTAAAACATTGAACCAGACTATGGTAAAAGCCACCAATGCGTATTAAGATGCTGAAATGAAAATTCACTAACTCATAGACAATTTTTCTCTCTAACTACCATTGAAAATGACTGAAAAGTGCGTTTACCGTAATATTATTTACACAGTACTCAAAGAGTAATAACATAATAATGGCAAAATGCATGCTTGCGTAAATAATTACGACGTTCATGATAGGAAACTCTTATTCCTGTTTGTCTTCAATACCCAACTCTCGTACGTATGGGCACCGGTCTTGTAGCCTATGTACTTTACTTCTTATTATTCGTCTGTAAAGCGCATTTATAAAATAGACGCCCAAGAAATAAATCTGTATAGGTGATCATTTCCTTTAGGTATCTATATTTTCGTGCTTGCAAAATCCTTTCCTATTTTTCTGCTTATCAGCTCAATTTTAGATTCTTTTCTCCACCGCAGAAATTTCGATATCTCACCATTTTTGGTTTTCTGCTGCTACACACAGCATAAATGCTTTTCGATGTAGAATATGCCTTTCCATCATCTTAAAGGCGTTGTACTTCATTCAATGGATATAGGAATCCAAAAAATGTAATATCGATTACTGTTTTTTTTCTCTTAACCAGCTCTTGGTTACCAAATGTCTTTGAGATTTGAGGTAAATGTATGTGAAATAAGAATTGGTACGAGAATTGAATTCGCGTTCCACCCTTTAGGTGTTGGTACTTACTTTATTGTCGATGGACGATGTGATCTATTGCAGTTATCACCCATTATTACGCTACGAGCGACTTCCAACGTTCTTTAAACCACTGCATGTACCCATTTGCAATTTAGACATCGTCGTGTTTCATGGAATGTCATTCACATCGTATAAGTTAATCATCTTCAGGTGGTAGGTCTGGTGACCGAGGAGGATGTTCAAGCAAAGCAAGTTTTTTTTATCAGGCGAGCATTTCTTTTCAGTCAACACCATGGAATTGGGATTGGGAGGGAGGGGCTTGAGCTTTCACGACCACTTTCAGCAACGCTGCGGGCTAGAAGTATTCGCACGTTCCAATTTTGTGTCTAGGTACCAGGCTGGAAGAACAAAGGGCCAATGCTATAGGACAAACATGTTACCGGCGCCCATCTCGGACAAATGGCCGAGATGGGCGCCGGTAACATGTTTGTGTCTAGGTAATTTTTCGGTAAAGTATTTGCCCGTTCTAATTTTGTGTCTAGGTACCAGGCAGGAAGAACAAAGGGCCAATGCTATAAGACAAACATTTTACCGGTGCCTATCTCGGACAAATGGCCAAAATCCATCGCTTAGACCGCTGCAACAAAAGGTCGGCAATCGAGGCAGTTGTCACTAGCAACTGCTTCCGTAATTAATAGTAAGAGACAATACACCGACAATACTAAAAATAGTAAAACTATACAAGGAATCCGAATTCTTGGCGTTGAGTAGAAATTAAAGTTTCCAAGCTTTCGTACATAGACCAGATTAAATTTTCAAGGCAGGTAGACAGCTAACTGTAGACTGGATAACAGAATGCTTTAACGATTCGAACGCGGCAACGTGTATGTGTATGCAACTAGACAATAAATTATTAGGCTCAAATCTGATCATTCAGTCGACGAAAAAAGGTCACTTTGCTTAGGCACCGGTACCGTGGTAGAAAACGCAGCATTATGTGAAGAATTGATTCCAAATGCTTGCAATGATAGCGTCTCTCTAGAGTTCCAACGAATTTGGAATCAATTCTTCAAATAATCCTGCGTTTTCTACTACTGTGCCGCGTTCTTAAACAACGTGACTTCGTTTCTGCAAATGAATTATCACATTTCCGCCTATTCATTTACTGTCTAGTCACACACACAAGTCACGGCGTTCAAATTGTCAAAGTGTTCTATTTACTATCCAGTTTGTAATTAGCTGTCTAGCTTCCTTGAAAGAGCCATCTGGTTGATGTGCGAAAGCTTGGACACTGAATTTTACCCTACGCCAAGAACTTCGGATTCCTTGTACAGTCATACTATTTTCAGTAACTTTTTCTGTGATATTGGGTTCCTTGTAACTGTTGCATTTAATGCCAAAATTGTTTTAGAGGAAGTTGGGCCAAAGTATAGCTTCGTCCAGAGGAAGCTGTGGCATAGTTCAACGAAGCCGCCGTGGTCGACAAGGAAAATTCAATTTATTTTGGCTCAACGTTGTGTTCTTCAATCTTACCATGTTTGTTGTTTGCTCTAAAACAATATGTGTACGGGGTGCAGCTGTAACAACAACCAAGTTTATCAGAATAACTGGTTACCCCTGCCTTAGAATGTAATCACATCACTACGTAGAACAAAAACTTTTCTTCTCAACGGAATTTGGTAAATTGATACAGTGTGCGCATCCTTGTGTGTGGGTGTCTTGAGGTTTTTCCACCCCCACTTGCAGATTTAATAGGCGAGAACAAACGCCGATCTCAAATATGGGGTTCCTTTTTCCAGAGAGGTGGAAGGGCCATCCCTATAAAAGAAGCGGAATGCCCACCCTAGGGTCAAAGTTCATACACAACTCAGAGGATTAGTAAGCAACCCATGTCTTTCGCAGCTCGGCCGTCTTGCCGGCGACGTGCACGTCGCTGGCATTGTTAGAATGAGCATTGTGAACTTGCGATTTCGTGTGAAAATATCTGAAGAAGTTCATTTGTATATGGAAGGCGAAATGAAAGATTTATATTCATCGAGCATTGCGAAACTGAAAAGAAATAAAGTTGGTATGATAGAGCTATTCGCTGCGTGGTGAAATTTCTTTTCACAACATTCAGCCATATTTGTTGAATGATCTTTAGTATTTATTTTCCTCGTCGTTACTGCTATTGAGCAGACACGCATTTCTGGTTTTTCCTTTTTGTTTCATTTTTCGCTTTGTTGTTTTTTGACTCATGTCCTACGTTGGCCTCGTTTGTAGAAAAAGGACGAAAATGTGACGCCTTGATTTTGCGACTTTTATGCTCGTTTTCCAGATTTGATTTCCCAGTATGAATAGTTAGTTTACCTAAATGACGAATTTGAAGTCTTCGATTCCATTCATTACCCTTTTGCAAAAGCAGTTGCTAATGATGCACGCATGCTTTCCACGCAGTATATCGATTTCGGTATTTATCATGATGTCCAATATTCATTCGCTGACAGTAGGTTTCCATCAGAAACATCGTTGAAATAACCGATACGTAATTTTTCTTTTTACAGCGTCACCCATGGCAATATATATATAAAAACATCACATCGTAGTAGGCAGTTGTTTTCCTTAATCGAGCTTTTCGTTTTTGTGTGAATTTGAAATTAATAAAAGAAATATAAAAATACAAAAATTAAGCAATTGGATCTTATGTTTTCTTTCGTATTCAAAACTAATGGAGAAATATGAGTAGTAACATACTCTGAGACCATCTATTTCGTTGTTTCAAGATCTTTCATTTTTATCTACAACTGATATCTGATGTTTCTGCCATTTCTTCCACAATCATGTACCAACGTTATTGCTATATATGAAAACTTTCCCAGTATTATATGACAAGCTCTGAGTTGCACAGTTACTTTAAAAATTGACGGCACTTTGCCACAGAGAGCTTTCAAAACGTCTCGTCAACCACAAAACATACATAATTTTTAATGGGATATATTGGGTAACTTAACCTGAAGTATACGGCATTTACTAAATTATCATTACTTCATGCTTTGCGAATAATTAAGTGCGCCGAGTTTCAGATATTATCACCGCCATATGAAAGGAGAAATTTGCATTATACGAGGCGGTTATAATGGAGAACAATGGGTTTCAAATCGAAAATACAGAAAACTCTGGAGAGAAAAAAGAAAATATATTCGAACCTTTGGTTTGTATCTTCATGAATAATCAGCATTCACTGGTAGAAAATTAAAACTGTCATCCTGAAGAATAAATTACATTATATTGAGAAAATTCACCGGACACCTAGAAGAGAAAAACATCATAGCATTTATTGACATACATTAGTACGGTATCGGTTCAGCTTTGGCCTTAATGCTTGCACTGAGCCTTCGAGACATGTTTTGGCCTTAATGCTTGCACTGACCCTTCGACAAGGGTTTGGAACACCGCGATAGGTATGCGCTTCCATTCAGTATAAAATCCTGCCGCTAACTGTTGCTTAGTAATAGGCCTTACTTCCAAACTTATTATGCGGTGCTCTAATTCATCCCATAGGTGCTCTTTGGGATTACGTTCAGGAATTTTACGCTGACTAGTCCACATACCAAACGCAAGTTTCATCAAACCACGCAGTAACAGTCCTTGATTTATGGCTCGGTTGCATTATCCTTTTGGTACCACCAAGGCTTGGTTCCATGGTATTGCCACATAGTTGGTAAGTCATAATTGTGTCCAAAATATTGAGATAGACATGTTGGTTAACAGGTTTGTCCATTATAACCAATGGGCCGGGACCTTACCACGAAAAACACCCCCACACGAGTACACTGCGAGCTCCAAACTTGACCGTAGGAACAGTACACTGTGGTAAATAGCGTTCCCCCGGCTGCCGCCATACCCACACACGTCCTTAAGACTGGTTAATCGTGTATCTAGATTCATTAATTCATAGGACCCGTTTCCATTAATCTACGGTCGACGATAAAAGTTCCTTACCCTATGCTAAACGACGAGTAGCATTCAGAGTGGAGATGAAAGGCTTATGAGCAGCCGCACGACCACGGTAACCCATGGAATGAAGTTCTCTGCGAATGGTACGTATACGTTCAGAGGTACCAGCATTTTTAATCACCTGTAAACTGAAGTGTTGTGCAGTACTCCATGAATTAGCCGTAACGACTCTCCTGATGCTTCGACGTCCTCTATCAGTGATTTTCTTCGGTCTGCCGGTACGTTTTACTGCTTCAGGCACGCCATGTGTCTTTCAATTATTCAGTACATACGAAACATGTAATTTGCGTTGGTTTAAACGCTTATCTGCTTCTCTTATGGACAACCCACTAATATAACACCCAACAATCTTTCCTTTCTCAAAGTCAGTTCTCTCCCGCCGCGACATTTTCACTCAACCTCACAATGCGATATGTTCGCGGTTAGCTGCAGGCTTGTTTTATACGGTTTGCAGCTGTACCACCGCATCTTAACAATGCAGCGGATTCGTTCATTTGCTGTTGAAGGGGTGTCCGGTGACTTTTGTCAATTTATTGCATGTAAAGGAAATGTATATTATATTAAAAAGACCAGTATACTAAGAAATAAAGCAGCATTAAAATAATTTACAAAGCTGTAAGTGCATAATAAAAACACACATGTATGAAGTAAGACAAACATAACGTGATCTATATACATATGGTACAAGATAGCGTAGGAAAGGCTGGCGTGGCATGTGGAGTCAGGTTCAATCTAACGTAGGTGAGGTACATCGTATAGTGCGTTGCATAAATATAGAGACAGGACAAATTATCGAATAAAAAAGAAACAACAACGAGCTGAAATGTACAACTCATATTTATAGCAAAAATAGCTTAGGACACGCAGCTGCACAATAGTTTGACGGAAACATAACAATTCCAACGCCGAGTACAAGAAAAAACAGAAATGCGCTGTCTCAAAAATATAAAGACTTACTAGTTATGAACACCTCCAGTACAAATAGTAGAGCCGTTGTTCCGAATAACACTGAAAACCCGATTGGGCGTGCTGTCCGCCCAAGTGCTGTAAGTGTTCTAGATGGATTGCTTACCAACTTCGTTAAATCTGCTCTTTCAGTGCCACCACACTTGAGAACTGCCGTCCATTCGTATACACATCACGAGCGAGAATATCCCAGAGGTTCTGGTTAGGGTTCAGTTCTGGACTGAGTGCTGGCCAATCCATTATGGTCACATGATAAGTGTTAAACCAGCGTTTCGTTGATGCAGAGCGATGCATAGAGCATCGTCTTGCTGGAACAGATAATCAACACCACTAGAGTTTCGCCAAACGGTAGAAGGTGGCTGCTGAGTATGTCCTGATACGTTCCGGAGTTTTGCTTGCCTTGCAGGAAAATGATATCCGTTGTCCCATTGAACGCAAAAGCTCCCCAGACCATCACAGATCCCCCTCCTTTCTGTCTGCTGAAGAAGGTGCGTGGCTCGCTTCGTAAATCATGCCAATAGCAGTTCCAACCGTCAGGGTCGTCCAGCTTGAACTTTTTCTCATCGGAGAAAATAGTTGTGATCCACTCTTCCGTCCAGTGCATGTGACTGCTTGCCCATAGCAATCTAGTTTCCTTGTGGCGCCGCGTGAGGTGTGGCAGACGGCGCATTTTTCGGGACCCAATGTGGCGACTTTCCTTGATTCGTCGATGAACTGTGTCTTTTGAGATGGTGACACCAACAGTCCGAGAAACTTGACGTAGTGATAACCTTTGGGATCAAAACTAAATGCCTTGTTGGCACGATCATCTCGTTTGGTTGTTATCCGAGGCCTCCCAGGCCGTTTTCTGGCACTTAACGCACCGCGTTTCGATAAAGTCTTATAAATGACTGCTCTATTCCTCCGCATGGCTTTACAAATTTTTGCTGCAGGCAATCTTTTTGCTATCAGTCTCCAAATCGTCTGCACCTCCTCACGAGAAAGTTGACTGTTGCGTGGCATTTCGGCAAATGAATGTCTGACGGCAGGTCCGCTGTCTTTTGTAGGCTGGACCGAATTACGGCCCATGCACGTGCGTACACCATGCTAATTTGTACATCTCAGTTGCATGTGACTACTTTACATAGTTGTATTTATATTTATGAGACACCTAAATTTACATTATTTGACTTTGTGGTGCTCTTTTCACACAATCCGCTCATCTCGAAGGATTGAAACCTTTGTTGCAGGGTTATGTCTAAGTAGGACCACTTTAGCTTCCAGCTTCCATTGCGATCACTGCGCAAAGTAGACTGTCTCTATATTTATGCGACGCACATTACATAAAGATTAATATTGAGGTATTAAATTGAAAATAATGTAATGTACGATGACGAGGTATTCGAAGTCGAAGCCCAGGCCACAGCGCACCTTGACCACTGGGATTACGCAACACATTGGCATGACATCAGCAGGTAGGTGGCTTAAGTCAGAGACAGTCAGCCGTCAGAAGGCGACAAGTATAAGCGCTGGGCAACATGGAAGTTGACAAGGAGCACGTCCGCCATTGCATGTTGCATGAGTTTTTTCGGGATAGAACTCCCACAAATGCTGTAAAGAAAATTAGCAGTCTGTACCCCAATGGCATACCGCATCGTCAGTGCGGTTGTTGGTTCGATTGGTTACGAGAGGGAAATTTTGAACTTTAGACCGTCCCAAAGCCGGAACACCCACAACAATGGAGACGGACCCACGTGCGACCGTGTGGGAGCGGGAATTGGCCGAACAGCTAGGGACTATCTGCACGAGCATTATCACGTACCTGAGTCCACTTGGGAAGGTGAAAAAGAGGGGAGTTTGGGTATCCTCCAATCAACTTACACTTTGCAATCATGCTCACAACTGCATGACTGCATGTGTTTCCCTGCTTGTACGCGACTAAGTTCAACCGTTCTTGAACAGCACTGGGTCAGGTGACGAGAAATGAGTCCTGTATGACAATATCAGCGCCTACAAACAGTGTTTGAGCTGAAAAGGGAAGCTCAGTGCGACTCCCCAAAGCCGACTTACACTCACATAATGCCATGGTGTGTGTTTGGTAAGGTATGTAGGGTGCAATTTTTTTCTTTTCTCTTTCTTTTTTTTTTTTTTGAGCTGCTACCGAACAACACCACTACCCCCACCGATGTCTACTGCCGTCAGCTCAACGATTAGCACGCAGCGCTCACGAAGAAACGACCAGTACTGCTGAACAGCAAGAGCGTGTTCTTACAGCTGGATGGAGCGAGATCTCATACAACAGGCTGTCAGCTGCTGACCCACCCAGTTTATTCCACGAACTTTGCCCCGAGAAACAACCACCTCTGCTTGTCCTTGCAGCATGTCCTGGAAGGAGAGTTGTCCACCAATTTGGGCCCTTACTCACTTCTTCGGGCACTTACGCCCTTTGTGGCGTAAAGGAAGTCTTGACCTTTACGCTAACTTAAAATATGAACATGCTAATAAATTGTTCCTAAATGAAACAAACCTTAACTGCCAGTCGAAACACATAAAACAGAAGTCAACTTATGGAACAAGTCCTTTATTCACGATAAAAAGCACTCTCCACACATTTATCTCAACACTATTCAATTCTCACGTACAGCACTTTCTTAACAACGCTCATCATAATCGCTCACCATAATAACTCTCAATAATTGCTCTTATCAACACCACACCTCAATAATCGCTCTCAATAATATCAACACCTCTCATACAACAGATCAGTCGTTGCTTTTTATCTCTTGTTCTTATTTTATTACATGCATACGTCACGTGCATTCAACCTCAATTGTGTTAACGTATTCGTTTGAAGGAAAAGATATTTCGTTAAGCGTGAAGAATACTGAGAATAAACTCAAGATTTACATAGGGAAAGAAACTAAAAAAGAAAGTTAATCTAGAATATACGTCACAACTTCTTCGCGCCAAAGCCACCAAAGTTCTATAGGGATGGTATCCAACAATTGTCCGGACGATGGGAGCAGGTCAAGGCAAACGATAGCGACTACATCTTCGACTAATTCACACTCGTATATACGGTAATAAGCACTTTTTACCTGACTTGCATTTGCAGGCATTACTTTCTATTCAACCCAATACATGAAACATAATGATTCATAGTGAGGTACATACAGTAATACACGGTCGAGTCACATTATTGTGACCACCAGCTAATATCCAAAGTAACCACCGTGTGCAGCACGGACAGCAGCTGGACGGGTTGGGAGTGACTCAATAATAGGCTGGGAGGTATTCCTCGGTATGTGGAGCCATGCTGAATGCAGCTGCTGTACTGTGCATGGTGGAGGATACATAGAGCGATCAACACGATCAAGGTGGTCGCACAGATGCTCAATTGGGTTTACGTATGGGGACGTAGGATGCCAGGGAAGTACTTTGAAGTCTTCATTGTGCCCTTCCAACCACTCTCGGATATTTCTAGCTGTGTGTCACGTCGCATTGTCGTGCTGGAAGATCCCATCCGCCCCAGGGAAGACAAGCAGCATGTATGGGTGTACGTGGTTTGCAATGATAGATTCATAACGAATTCGGTCCATAGTGCCTTCCACAGGTATGAGTGGACACAGAGAATGCCACGAAAACATTCCTCAGACCATAACGCTGCCTCCACCAGCTTGTGTTCTTCCAGCAATGGTTAAATAATGTCTGTTCTCTGATGTCTACCGCCTTATACGCCAACGACCATCCATTCGATGAAGCAGAAAACGTGGCTCACCGGAGAAGGTAACACTTTGCCAATCAGCGCAAGTCCAATTCCGATATTGCCGTGCAAATGTAAACGTTTTCTGCCGATGCACCTACGTTCGAGATGCTTCCCTGTGGCGTGTCGATTGGCTCTCACGCACCTTCAAAGCCGACGTTGCCACGTTGCTTAAGCACAATGCCGCAATTTCTCAGCAGTACGCGAACAGTTCACAAACTGTCGTGTTTCAGAAATACTGCCACCCTTGGCCCGAAATACGATAATCATCCCTTTTTGGAAATCTGATAAATCACTCCTTTTATCCATGACCGCCACGAAGGATATGTTTTCAGATTATCTATGTCACACTTTACTTTCCCTCCAAGACACTTGCCTTCTTTCATTGGCAACGCGCTGTGGACCTTAAAAGTAGGAGGTGGTCACAATAATGTGACTGGACTGTGTATAAGAGATGATGCAGTGTAAACGGAAGCTGACAGTATAAGCAACACATGATACCATATATGTACGGATGAAACAGGTAAAACCTCTTTAATACTCCAAGAAAGCTCGAAAACAAACTACATGTTTCATCGCAAGACATACGTATTTGTTGTGTTATGTTGATAATACCGCATAGCACAACAAATTCAATTTCGATTACAACACATGTAATGCAGGAGGGAATTACGCAGAAACATGACATACGATACTGTTTGTTAAAATTATAACACCATGGAGGACTGCTCATATTATCTTGAAACTAGCAGTTTATGTACAAGAGTTGGGGTACGCAAAAAAAAAAAAAATCAATGAAAATGCGCATGAACTTTCGAAGTAGCGCCCTCTGAACTGTTTGGCCTTAGAAATAAAAGGCTGGCTCGAACGAAATGTTCCAATCACTGCAGAGTCGAGATTTAGTCGAATGGCTGTTTCTTGTGTCTCACTATGCCCCGTCGCTGGAGAAAGTTGCATTATGGACACCTGAGGAACTTCCGGAGAGGAAGGATTGTTAGGATGAGAGGAACTCGACTTTCCTTCAGCGAAAATGCCAGTGCGGTAATGTGAACATCGTGCCAGTGGACAGATGAGGACCGGACGTACAGAAACCATTGAAAGGGAGAGATCAGTCTCACAATTGTACGGGATGACAGACACCTTTACCGCATGGCAGTGACCGATCGTACAGCAGCATCCACTGTGCAGCAGTGGTGCACTGTAACTTTGTCCTCCAGTACAGTTTCACGTCATCTTCCTAGAAGAAGAAGAAGACTGGTTACCAGAAGAGAATTGGTGCGCATTTCTTTGACCTTCAATCACAGATACCTAAGGTTGTTATTGGGTCACCAACACAGACATTGGCGCTCTGATTGACAACATATTATAATTTCTGACGAGTCACGATTCAACTTGATGCCTCATGTTGGGTGCATACGTGTTCGAACACATCGTGCTGAAAAACTCCTTGCAACGGGCCTTTTGCAACGTCACACCGGCCCAACGCCAAGCGTCATGGTTTGAGGAGTCATCCCACGTAGCACAACTTTGCAATTTAACGTAGGCTCAACACTGAGCCACCGTCTTCTGTTTCTGAAAGACCATGTCTCAACGTTGGGTCTACGTTAAATTGCAAGGCAGTGCTACCTGATATTGGTCTGTGTTCGCGATGTCGCCTGATGCGAAGTGAGGGAATCCTCAACAGCCAGCGATACATCAGGACGATTTAAAGGCAGAGGTTTTACTGTTCCTTTAGAATTGTTCTGCCCCTATAGTCCAACACCAAAAACGTTGCGCCAGGAGTGCCCCGGAATGTCCACGACCTCTTCCATGAACGGCTGATCACCCTTCTTCCTGCCCTGCAAGTTCACGAAGCATGTCCACAATCGAATATGTCTGGGACATGGTAGCCAAGGGACTGCCCCGACAACCGCTTCCGGAAGTCACCACAAATTGACTCTGATCTTGGCCAGCTATTCCCCATGACGACATCGACAACCTCTTCCATTCAATGCCACGCCGTGTTGAGGTTACTATTGTTGCTCGTGGTGGCTTCACGCCATACTGAATTTTGAAGCAACAAAATTTAGTATATCTCTAAAGATGCAATCAGTTATCTTCTGTGACCCGAGGAATCTGTGATATAAATTTAATTTGAATAGCACGATTCTTTTTTGGTGTTGCAATTTTCACATGCAGTAGTTTATATACTTCTAAAATTTTGATTTTTAAAACTATCTTTAATGGAAAATCTGCAACCATATTATGTGCAGATTGTTTTTCATGCGGTGTTACTAAATAGTACGAAAGTTTTAGGTGTGTCGTTCAGATTTACGGATTACCAAGTTTAAATGTACTTTCAACTTCTCTTGAAGCAACCTTTCATTGCTTTTTGACACGATGAAGACCTTACGGATTACCAAGTTTAAATGTACTTTCAACTTCTCTTGAAGCAACCTTTCATTGCTTTTTGACACGATGAAGACCTTAGCAAAAGGTCTGAGGAAGTGTGAAATTTTGGAGAACAACTCAATATGTACAATACTACACGTTTACAACGATCGCGTATTTAACTAAGTCCTAGAGCAAGACGCAAATGCTGTATAGTGAAATGTGAATTCAGAGCTAATTGATCGTTTTTAACGAACATAATTTAAGGAAATTTCAGATTCAACAAGGACGAGAAAAGTTTCAGTGATCACGTTTATCAAGCAAAGTGAAAAAATGTAATGAAACCCCATACTAAACAAGGCAAAGGAAATCGACTGTGCATTGCCGTGGAATGGAAGAGTAAACCTGATGGTATACAGGACAAATTTTCAAGACCTCAGGCTAATCGTACTGTGATAGTGGAAGAATGCTGAAAGAAAAGTTATGGGAGTGCTGGGAGAGCATCAAATTCCCAACCAGAGAGTTGTGCAAGTGATTCTCTGCTCCATCCACTCTAAAGATATTATCTTGCCTTCATAGGCCTGTTTTCAATAATGCTGAGCTACAAGACCATTGCTGGCCTTCATAGGCCTGTTTTCAATAATGCTGAGCTACAAGACCATTGCTGGCCTTCATAGGCCTGTTTTCAACAATGCCGCTCTTGCACATCACCAGTGTTGAAAACAGACGACTTAGGCAAAAAAATATTTTTTGCAATTGGGAGTTTTAACTCGAAAACGGATTTAGGAAATATTTCCATCAGGTACGAGCTTCTCTTTATAAGTGGGTTCTACTGTACCTTTAAATAAGTTTGAATGTAGGTCGTATCTAATGAAGTACCGTCTTTACACGATTTAAAAATCTGCTTTGCTTAAAACCATGACCCGTTACAGGTATTTTATCTAAAGAGCACATCACAGTTAAAAAACGGTCACACAATATAGCACATAAGATCATTCAGACTTCCTGAGCCCATCTTCAGATGTGATGACAATGAAACGCATTTCAGATCATAGATCAGATCAAATCATACGCAGAGGATTTTAGGAAAGGAGTGTCTGACCACAGGTCTTTAACTACCCTTAGAAATAGGAAGCTAGGAAATCTGGACTAGAGTGCCCAATGGAAAGTGACACGGAAGCGAGGTAGAAAGGGGGTGGAAGACGCACTTATTTATTACCGGGGGGCCAGTACCTGGGGTCCGACAGCTTAACGTGCCCATCCGACACACGGCGGGTATTTAGTGTTTCGAACGTTCGTACCTGCCCACGATTGAACCTGAGGTTATCACCATGGCAGTGACGAAGGCTGACCACTAGGCCACCCGCGGCCCGAAACACACTTCAAAGCAATATATAAGTAGAACTCACATGATGTCATCAAAATACCCTGCGCATGTTTGGGTTCGATCACAAGTGCTCATCATGCCTATAATAATAATTAGTCTCCAAAATGTTATACACCATCAATATCAAGACAATATCTACAGTGATGCTGTATAATATCATTTTTGAGACTAATTATTATTATAGGCATAATGAGCACTTGTGATCGAACCAAAACATGCTCAGTATATTTTGATGACGTCATGTGATTGTACTTATATATTACATTGTAATCCTGAAATGTGTTTCACTGTCAAAACATCTGAAGATGGGCTCAGTAAGCCCGAGATATCTGATGCATTATATTGTGTGAGTGTTTCTTAACGGTGATATGTTTTTTAGATCAAATACTTTTAACTGGTCATTGTTTAAGCAATTCACATTTTTTAAGTCGTGTAAAGACGGTGTTTCATTATTACGTTCAAATATGCATGGAAATGGACTAATTATGGTTTGAATGTGGGACTCGAAGCTATTAGAGTTGTGGATTCTTCGGAAACCGAGCCAGAAAAGAAACTTTACCATTTAGTAGGCCTGCAAACATTGGGAATTAACGTCGTGGTTAATTTTTTTTGTTCAGGTATTTTTAACGGTTTTGTATTTCATTTTATTATTTTATAATGTTAATGTACAATGTTAATTCAGAGCTGCTTTGATCGTATTTAATGAAAAAAATAATGAAATATCTTTTTTATGAGCAAGAGAAAAAGTTAGAATGGTTGCTTTTATTAACTAATGTAACAAAATTTAATGAAAGTCTATAACGATGCAGAAAAATATGCTACACATTGCCCTGGAATGGATGAATAGAAAATATGGCATGCAGGACGAAACTGCAACAGCACATAGAACTCGTAGGGTGCTAGTGGAAAAATGTTGATAGAAAAGCAATGGGTAGAGCAGGTACCATAACTAATGCTCAAGAGGGCGATTTGCGAAACAGGCTCCAAGAACAGACACTCAGCCATTTTGTGTGTACAGCGGAAGAAGAGCTGAAAACAGGCGGCCAACGTCTAGCTAAAAATATTTTTGTATGTGGGAGCTTTAACCCTAAAATTGATTTAGCGAAGATTTCGATCTGTGTCGAACTCTTCCTCATAACCAGATTCTACTGTACCTTTCAATAATGGTGAAGTGGAGATTCAAAACTACCAAGTCTCTGTGCAAACTGAGCCTCAAAATAATCTTTCCAATTTAGTGTGCTTCCCAAAACGGAGAATCTATGAACTGGTTAATTTTCTTCTGTTGAAATCTTTTCAGCGTTTCTTTATTTCGTTTTACATTTTTGCATTATTAATCAACGATGTCTCAATTTCTGCACGTTCTTGTACAACAATTGAGATGCAGTGCGCATAACTCAACATGTGGCGGATTCTTCATCAACGGTGACGCCTCCTTTTACGAGCTGTATTTATGTAATCATACCTCAAAATTCCAGTAGATCCGCTGCGATGAGATATTCCAGCAACCATAAACGACAGCTAACGTTTCTGACCGACGGCGGCGACTCCTTTGAGCGTATTCAGACATGGAACCCACCCAATCCCACTTGAACATTAATGTTTCAGCGTCGCGTGACGAAATTTCTGTTTCTGGCAGACGATTTCGGGCGACTGCCTATCAAGACTTACAAAAATAATATTCGCCGTTCGTACACAAATACGCTTCATAGAAGGGTAAGAAAAAAGTAATGGGACGAGCCAACAAGGAAAACATGAAAGCCGGAACTTAACTTTTTGCTCTTTCTGTACAAATCAATCGAAATGGGAAAAAAATCATTTTACTTTACATGCGCTGTATTTATTAATGGTATTTCATTTTTTCTTCTTCGAAAGAGATTTGCTTCAGAGATGGAGTTTTACTAAGCAAGCATTTTCTAATAAATGGAATGTTTCTAGTGATAAATGATTTTTGGTAATCATTGCCATCCACTCGCTATGTGAAAGGACTTCCAACTCGCAAGCAAGACGAAGAGACATTTGTGCAATTGCTTGTTTATTCGAACTTTTTTAGGAATAAATTTTTCACGATTATGGAAATAAAACATACTAACTTCATTTTGTATGAAGATCTAAGAAACATAAAAAACCTTGTGATTTTCTGCAGTTCGGTTTGGATTTCGAGTGTGGTTTGATCTCATAATATAAACACAACATTTTTCAAACCGCAGCCCTAAGTTTAAATATGAGCGTGAGTTATTCAGACACACACATGAAAATAAAAAAAGAAAACATTGTTGCTTCGGTGGCGCAGTGTTCTAAGCGATGGCCTGTGATATTTCGTCCGAAAGGTGTCCGGGTTCAAATCCCGGGTGAGGCATGGATGCCATGTTTGTCTTACGGCACTGGATCTCTCTTTTTCCTGGAACCAGTGACTCTAAATTAGGGACGGACGACTGCTTATAGGCCATTAAGTTGCTCATGGTGGTCGTTAAACCTCCAATAAAAAAAACAATTCAAAAACTGTAGAACCGAATGGTGGGAAAATTCCGGATGTCTCCAATGGCACCTTTAATTCCTGTAAATACATTATTGGGTGTTATGCTATACACAAAAATGAAGAATCCGTTGATGAAGAAAATTACACAAACACGCACACACGGGTGCTCATAGTATTCTGATACACGGTCGTATCAGAATACTATGACCACCTCCGGAATCACAGTTTACCATCTCACTCCCATACGCTTCACAGAGTGCACATGGCAAGGTTGACCACACGGAGCGGCCATTCAGGACAAATGAGCCATAGTGCGTTGCTTGAGCACAATGGGCAGAGGTAGGGATTTGACGGACGTTCAACAAGGGATAATCATCGGCTATTGCGCCAAGGGTGGAAGCATCTCAGAAACAGCTAACTCCGTGGGCTGTTCTCTGGGAGGTGTAGTAAGGGTGTTTCAAGAACGGACCGTTGGCACATTGAGTACCACCCGATGTCATTACTGTGGAGCCCCAAAAGCCATCGATCTCAGAGGAGAACGTTGCCTCCGTCGACTGATAAAGTGCAATTGACGTGCAACAGTGCTGCAATTGACCACGCAAATGAACTCTGGGGCAGCCAATTATGTGTCCCCGATAACAGAAGAGCGACCTCTGTTGCGCATGGGTCTCCGGTGTCGACGCTGCGTCAAGACTCCAATGTCAACCTAAGTCCATCGGCAAGGACGCCTGCAGTTTGCATGGGACTACCGTCATTGGACAGCGGAAGAGTGGGAAAAGGTTGCCATCTTCTACGAATTCATATTTGTACTCCAACGAAGTGACGTGCGGTGGCGGATATGACGTCAGACACACGAGAACCAACACACGGACACGCTTGTCCGTCAAGTACAGGTCAGCGGTAGCAGTGCGCATGTCTGGAAGATGTTTTTCTGGTATGACCTGAGACCGCTAGATGGGTCCCTGAACTACAAATGACTACATTTCCATCCTCGCTGACCACATGCATCCCTTTATGTTGGACGTTTACCCAGGTAGTGATGGTGCCTCCCAACAGGAGAATGCGCCCTGCAACTTCGCTAAATGATGCCTGACTGGCTCGAGGAGCACGACAGATATGTGTTTGTTATCCCGTGGCCGTCAAAATCACCCTACCTCAGTCCCATACAACACTTGTGGGACTATTTGTAGCGACAGGTTCGAAGTGCCTAACCACAACCACGTCATCTCTGGGACCTCCGTGCTCTGCTGCAGTCCGAAGGGTTCACGGGTGCCTCGGGTAATCTTCTAGGCCCAAATTGTGTACATGCCACGCCGTCTTACCGTTTCATCCGGTCCAAGGGCGGTTATTGCCATTATTAGGTAGATGGGGATATTATTCTGATACGACTGTGTATATATTTTCACGGATCCCACCAACAAATGTTTACTGACATGTTGTTACTCTCAAACTGTGAGTGGCAATAGCTGTTAGATCAGAGGGATTAAAGTATCCTGGCGAGTATCATGAAAGTGTACAAAAATACCCCAAGACTCGGCAAATTACTACACAATTCAACCCTGGTCAGCCGAGGATCATCATTAAAATTTCCAAGAATTGGACCATGTTAGAGACTGGTTAAAAATGTGCAACGGCGATGCCGAGTGTTGATGTGGTCAGCGCAGAACCAGAAAACGAGCTTTCAATGGGTTCGAGAACATCGACACTGTACCTTTGAGGAGTGGAAAAAGGTCACCTGGACGAATGAAGCAAGACTCCCTTTTATGCAAAATTCTGTGCAACACAACCCCTCTAATCAGGAGAGTATAAATTACGTTGAGATGCCTCGATGGGCATGTCACTTATCCATAACCAAAGGTCATCTAAAAGTTTATCAATGATCCTTTATATATAAATATTTCTACTTTAAGACATCTGACACTACTGGGAAACCTAAAAGGATATGTTTTAAGCTTTAATATAGGTGATTCTTAAAGCAATCAGTTAACGCAGGATTTGTGTTTGGTGATTTCAATTTGAAGTTAACTCACAAAGAAATCGAAGTAAACAAACGTTTTCTGGATTTCAGGTTAAGGAGATTATCTGCTTTAGCGGGACGAGTTGTTAAAATCCCCTTGCTCTTGTAAAATCAGGTTTTGGGTAAGGAACGATATGAGCGAAATAAAACGAGAAATCTCAGATGTTTAAAAGACGATATGTTCGTTAAATCCCAGATGTTTTAAAATGCCTAAAAGAAATATTGATGACACTTTAATCATTTGCGAGACAAGAATTTAAAAGGCTTGTTTTTGCGAAATTGCGACTTTAAAACCAATTATACCTAACAAGTGGGCTACCGGAAATCCGCATTAAATGAATGCATAAGCTCACACCGAATATTTTTGAAGTTAAGCGTGAGTTATCCAATTTTAATGATAATCTGTAGGCACGATACGAGAAATATTGGAATAAACAAATCTAAGCTATAAAACAATGTAACTATCTCAAACAAATATGTCGCTTAAAGGAACTAATGTGCCTAGCATTAAATTGAAACACTCATCAGGCATTTTAGTTTTAGTCATAGCTAAACAGATTTTAGATTCTAACTTCAGTCAATGAGAGGGAAAGTGAAAGTTACGGAATCTTGAGACATCTAAATTGGCAAAAAATGTATGTCTGATGTGACGATAACAAACATTTTAAAGCTTGTCAATACCCTTTAAACGCATTCTGAATTTTTAGCAACCCCTTTTGAAATAACGAACAATGAAAAAAGTTCCACCTATTTTTATCAGTATATCAGTATTACTGTTGACAACATTGTTCCCAAGACGGAAATTTTATTTTGCATTTGATATTCTGCGCTCTTGAAAGCATTGAGTGTGTATTTTCTAGTTTTACATAATGTCGGGCTCTGCTGCTATACGTCTTAAATGCGTAATTCTGTTTCAAGCAATATCACTAATCATGCTAATTCCAATAAAAAAAATATGTTTACGTTATGTATCTGCCACCATAGGAAAATGTATATAAGGTCGAACTTCATTAAACCTCCATATTGTTCGTCGTGCTGAACTGGAGGGAAAAAAGGTAGGGTTTTAAAGAGGATATTTCAATTCCATTATAAAGAAGAAATAAAACAAGCATAAAGTTTTATTTATCGTCTCTGTGATTCTGATAAGATAGTGATTGAAAACACTGAGACAAGAAAAGTTCTTTAAACAACGTGGTTTTTTTACATTATCCTATAACATGGATACTTCGTTTAGCAGTAATATCAGCCTTTGCACACTATATTAAAAAAGGTCACCGGACACCTAGAAGAGAAACACAATATAGCATTTATTGGCATACATTCGTACGGTGTCGGTCCACCTTTGGCCTTAATGCATGCACTGACCTTTCGAGACATGCTTTCGAGAAGGTTTTAGAACACAGCGATAGGTATGCGCTTCCATGCAGTACATAGCCCTGCCGCTAACTGTTGCTTAGTAGTAGGCCTTGGTTTCAAACTTCCTATGCGTTGCTCTAATTCATCCCATAGGTGCTCTATGGGATAACGATCAGGGCTGTGTGCTGGGCAGTCCACACACGATACGGAATTAACGTCAAACCACGCCGTAATGGCTCGGTGCATTATCCTGCTGGTGATAACAAGGCTCGGTTCCGTAGTATTGCCACAGAGTTGGTGGGCATAATTGTTAAGAATATCGAGGTAGACGTGGTTAACAGGTTTGTCCACGATAACCAATGGAATGGGAGGTTGGAACGACCACCATGAGCAACTCAATGGGCTATAAGCAGTCGCCCGTCCTTAATTTAGGGCCATTGGTTCCGGGGAAAGAAGAGAGCCAGTGTCGCAAGACAAACACAGCATCCATGCCTCACCAATATTCGAACCCGACACCTTTTCGGACGAATGATCAGAAGCCATCGCGTAGACCACTGCACCACCAGGGCGGCGAGATAGATGTTAGGCAATCATTGGGAAATATAAGACTGACGCTGGAATTTCTCATTTGCTTAATGAATATTTTGGTTCAAAGCGAATAAATTCGTTTGCAGGATTATTTATTCCTCTGCAGTTGTCATTACCTAAGTCCATTTCCTTCAAAGAATCAGTTTACATTTTGTAATCAGCTGGAGTCGAATTAAACAAAGATATTTTTCTGAAAAATGCTTCTGAAAGACAACAGCGGTGTTACCTTTCATAATTGAAACTAAAATACATATTTTTGGTTCTTTTAATTTTCCTCCCGACGGCAGATCTCCCTGTTGAAAATTCAGAGTGAATTTTTAAAACCGCAGGGTTCAAAAGAACGATATTATTTTACGCATGAATGAGTTTTACATAAAGAAATTAAAGCTCTCTTTTCTTAAATCCTAGTAAATTGAAAATGGCAAACGAAATGCACTGAAACTTGTTGTTTCCACAAAACAACAGGTTTATTTAGGAATTCTGCAGAGATATCGGCATCGTAACAGGTTATTTTTAGGATCAACTACGCCTGAAAATAACTTGCTGCTGCACAGATACGCTTGATGAATTTTTTCTTCCTTGGGTTGCTACGGATTAAATGGAAGCGACTAGAGATTATAATGCTGGGGATTTTTTTTTCTTTCGTTTCTTTGGTACGTGAAAGATATATGAATAATTCTTTCAGCGGAATACGAATGGAATTGCAGGTTCTTTCGAAGAAAAATTGATTCTCTTTCTTTTGGAATTTCATACTAATGCTACTTTTCAAAGCATAAAAATAAGAGTAAATAGTTCTGAATTAATCAGAAAATGAGGACCGTTTCTATTTTTGCATACACGTTTCACAGGATTCTATAACCTAATTATAGAGATACGGTAATTGGAACAATGAAAAATGTAGAAGATATAAAGCTGAACTCTGCGAACAATAAAACTGCACATCTGTGAAGTAAAACCTTGTATGCGTCAATAAACAGTTATGAAAACTTTTTGTTCATTGCTAAATTGTCTTTGCTCTGAAGATTTGAATATGCAATAAAATATAATACTAGGAGAATGCCAGAAGACGTTAGTTTGAGACATTGAGAAAAGCGGCACAATAAACAATTAAAAGTGAAAAGACAATAGACTGCATGAACAATAATGGAAACACTGCCGTCAAAATTTGAAAGCTGCATATTATTGCGAATTTAATGAAAACTGAATTCACGATAACATGAATATTTGAAAGCTCTTTCGTTTATATAAAATGTGTGGCTGCTTTTCAAGAAAGTGTACAAGGGGGAAAGTCTGACTTCATGAACAACAATGGAAACTGTACCGTCAAAATTTGGAAGTTGCATATTACGAATTCAGTCAAAACTTTCACGATAACATGAAAATTTCAAAGCCCTTTCGTTAATCTAAAAAATGTAGCTGTCCTCCAAGAAATAGAAAAAGGGGAAGAATCTAAAGCAGTCGAATTCAGACAGCTTTGTTCTGAAGTGGCACATCGAACACAGCTAAAACCAGCGACACGAGCGTTGAGTTCACAAAATAAACACGTTTGGCAGTGTTGATACTATTCTGAAAGAAAATTATAGAAAAACAATAATGAAACAACAGCTTTCCTCGTTTTGATATCACTAATACCAAATTCTTATGACTAAAAAGACAGATAAATCATTATATATCGTTATACACACCGAGTACTGAATTAGAAACCTCTACGCATATGTGTAGGTAAACGCCACTTAGGCAACATATATAAAACATACGTGGTCATGTGGGTCCACCACGTGATCTAAGCAACTTTTAAGACTTCTGGTCGTCAGTAATCGTCAATAGTGTTAATAGCAATGGAAAAAAAAGCAGAGGATCTTTCGGAGTTCGATAAACGGTTTATTGTGGGTGCCCGTCTGGCTGGAGCGACGATTTTGAAATCAGCATAGCTGACTGGTTGCCCAAAAGGTGAGACATTATGGGTCTTAAATCAATGAAAATGTTACCCATATTGCTTGACTAAGTGGGGTAAGCTAAGCTAATGACTGTACCTGCTGCATCAAGATGCCGACTCTAAAGGGAAAACTCTCTCAAAATTTGATAGTGAAGGCGCTGAGGACAAATCCTGCCAGGGTCCTACAAGTCTTCCATCCGGACAGGATCGGTCCCTAAGTTCTGCTGCCCCGCTGGACCACCACTTCCCACACTTTTGCCATAGCCGGCGTGTGCGACGTGCCGGTGTTCTTAATTTTGCGTCAAGCTGAGGGCCGCGGATGGCCTAGTAGTAAATGTTCGTGACTGCCACGGTGAAATCTCAGATTCGATCCCAAGCAGGTACAAACGCTGGAGCAACTAAATATCCACTGAGTGTCGGATGGGCACGTTAAGCCTTCGGATCCCGGGTACCGGCTCCCCGGTATTAAATAAGGCGGTCTTCCTACCCATTTCTACCTCGCTTCCGTGACACTTACCTATCGGGTACATTCGCCCAAATCTCCTAGCTTCCTAGTTCTAAGGGCTGTTTAAGACCTGGGGTCAGACACTCCCTTCCTAAAATCCTCTACCAATGATCTGATCTGCGTCTGGTTGGGAGACTTATTCGCCAGCACGATGAAAATTAGGACAATTTTTGTTTATTGCATAAGGCGGTATGCGGTCTTCCTCCCCATTCCTACCTCACTTCCGTGACACTTTCCAAACGGGTATATTTGCCCAAATCTCCTAGCTTCCTATTCCGAAGGGTTGTTTAAGACCTCGGGTCAGACACTTCATTCCTAAAATCCTCTACACATAATCTGATCTGCGTCTGGCTGGGAGACTTATTCGCCAGCACGATGAAAATTGGGACAAATTTCCTTTATTGTATCTAGGCTAGGATACATTCACGTTAAAACGCTAAGCGTCTCATGCACTGGGAAATTAATCCTTTATTTTCATGAGCTCTCTCACAGAGACGAAAAGGTGAAACTATTTACACTATCTACACTACCTTACAAAATTCGTAGCACTAGGGCGGATACTGTGGTGAAGAATCTTGGACGGAGTCATCGTTCGTCTCTTCACATTATTCCACATTCTTCTAGCAACAGCTCTTCTTGCCTTGCAAGGAGCTTTTTGACCAACTCGATTTGTCCCTGCCTCGTTCTGGGATGACCGAGCCGGAGCCCCAGGACCCTCGTCTTTTCCAGTTCTGGAACGAAGACTTTTTTCCCAAAGAGAACCACAATCATAGAATCACGAGGCCGACGTTTGCGGAATTGGCATCGTATCCACACTCCGTTCCCTTACCGTAAAACGGCGGAAGTATTCCGTCCATACACCATAGCTGGTAAGTACCTAGTTAAGGAACCCATCTGATTATATTTTTCTTTTAGAAACTATGGAAAGAAAGCTACGGTTCGGTTTCCTCGCCTTATCCCCTTCGTGCCACTTTCTCTGCCACTCCACCGGCGTGGCCTTTTTTCAAATGAATTCGAAAGCTTTGCAGCGGAGTTCTCAGATGGAAATAAATATCCACCTTGCCAGCGGCTTCCTTCGCCACCTGGTCTGCTCGCTCATTTCCAATGATTTCGAAATGGCTCTGGACCCAGTGGAAAGAAATCGCAGTATCGCCTGCTGTCTCAACAACTCAACAAGAGATGGCGTAACTGTGACAGGATGAGAATCTGACGTAAATGAGATAAACATTATCTGAGAAGGCTCGTACGGAGAAAAACGACAACGTATTCAGCAACTGAACGAAGTTTTCAGCTAAGATGTTCCGACTCGTGTCTCAGCTAACTATGCGCACAGAACATAGAACCGCTAGTTGCGGTCTCATGTCTACACGGAATCCAATGTTTTCCTCACGGAACAGGAAAATTCGTCTAAGGTGGTGTCAGGGGCACAATGACTATACACTGAAAGACCAGAAAGAAAGTCATGTGGTCAGACGAGTCGCCGTACATCTTATACAGCAGGCAGAGAGTTTAACGGGAGCCCCATGATGCATTTTTTATCCCGCAAGTGACTGCTGTTTTGTGGACTACAATGCTACTGTCCACCGCTTAAAATATTCAACAGTGGATCATCGAGCAATGCAGCAACTTCTACTGTCTTCACTGGCCACCAAAAAGCACCAGATCTGTATCCCATTGAGAACGTATGAAATATATTAGAAAACAAATTCGGAAACAAAGTCCTCTTTCATCAAATCGTAGCCAGTTAAAGGATTGTCTACGTCTACAGCATACGCTTGGTATGCTGTAGACGTAGATGTATTCCAATATCTTGTGGAGTTTATGCCTAACTGGATACGTTCTGTAATATGGGCTAAAGCATATACAACTGGGTACTGAGCAAATGTTTCTAATTCAGTTGCCGGTATTTGTAGAATTTTTCATGTGCGACATACGTTTTGGTGAACATTCGAGAAAAAATATGAAATGTGAAAGGAAACTATGCCGTTAAATCCTCTTATGAGTACACACCAAGCTCTTAAAAAGACTTGAATAATTAGCAGATCCTTATACTTAATCTGAACATTCGTATCAGAGACTGAAACCGTTTCCCTCTTCAATAAGTCTGTTTTTAATACATTTCAGTCAAAATCGCGACTTAAGTACGTTCGAAGGAAATTCCATACTACTTGTGGTCTAATTAATAGCTAGTAAGAGTCACTACGAATAACCCAGTGCAGTTTGCTATGGACATAAGTAGTTGGAGACCTACATGTGAAGAAACTGTGCGTTAAGGAAAACTTTGATTTTTAAGTAAATCTTTATTCATTACTTAAACATCTGAATAGCTGTTGGTGAGGCAACTGTGTCTACACTACCAAGCATGAGAAGAAACTCAAATACTGACACCATGAACGAAAGATTCAGAAAATAATTATTGCTGCAACACACATAATTTTTCGTTTGTTTTTTAATTTTCTGATCAGCGCCGATAACTTTCTTGCCATGCTTTAAAAAAAACAAAGTGTTCAAAAGTTGTACCATTAAGCGGTTCTAAGAAGGTTGTAACAAAAGTAATGCAAAAGCGGGCATACTTTTTTATTAACTAACAGAGGTCATTCAAATTACAGATGTTGATGGAGTAACTCTTCCTCTATAATAACACTTCTTCTTCAATGCAGGTGAATAATGGATTCCAAGCAGCAGCAACGTGCTGTCACTGAATCCTTGACGAAGGAAGGGTGCAGGCTATCCGAAATTCACACAAGGCTACGGAATGTTTACGGCTATGACACCATTAACAAGAGCAATGTGCACAGATGGATGAAGAAGTTTAAAGAAGGGGAAACCAGCACTGAAGACAAACCACGCAGTGGGAGACCATTGATGCGAATCTTCAGTGAATGGAAGGATTGATTCGCAAGCAGAGATGAATCACGATACTGGACCTTGATGCAAAACAGGAACAATGGCATACAGAAGATGGTGGAAGGTTTAGGGTATCGAAAAGTGTGTGCAAAGTGGGTACCTCGGCAGTTACACAGCATTTGAAAGAGAGAAAGGTGGAAGCCTGCTCTGATTTTGCTGGAAACGTTTAAAACAATGAAAGGCACGTTTAGTCTTCGATATGGTGACAGAGGATGAAACCTGGGCGTATCTTTACGATCCGGAAACGAAGAATCAATCCATGGAATGGCGTCACACCTCTTCACCAAGGCCTAAGAAGTTCAAGAGCCAGCGATCAACACATAAAGTCGTGGTGACTGTTTTTGGGATTACATGGGTGTCGTTCTCCTTGATTTTCTGGAAAGTGGCAGTACCATGAGCAGCGAGCAGTACATTGTGAAATTCAAGAAGCTGAGAGAAGCCATAAGGAGAATCTGAAAACGATCCACATTCACGATGACAATGTGAGACCAAACACATGTCTGGTAACAAATCAGGCGATCAGCAAATTAGGATGGTAGGTGGTCCACATCCACAGTACAGGAAAGATGTGGCACGCTTCTACTTCCACCTGTTCATTCCAATGAAGTACAGTCTCCGGGGACAACGATTTGATGACACAGACGAGGTGAAAGTGGGTGTGAAGAAATGGGTACAATAGTCCACACCTGAATTTTTTCAAAGAGGATTAGAGATTTGTGTTCCAGGATGGCGCAAATGCATCGCTTGTAACAGAGAGTATGTTGCGTAGTACCATTTTATAGCGAAAGAGTTACTCTACCAAAATGTGCAATTTGAATGACCTCTGTCAGTTAATAAAAAATGTATGTATACCTTTGCATTACTTTCGGTACAATCCTCAAATGTTCCATTTTTTTGCTTCGGGTTTTTAGAACCATTTTGACCTCTTATGCGTATAGCAAGTGTCACCTTCCTGATTTGGGTGCATTAATTCTGGGGATTGAAGAAAGCTGGGGCCGCAGTATAGGTGTGCCCCGGTGTAGTGTACCACCAGGTCAGGGCGATTGACAGAAGAAGTCAGAAGTCCGCGTCTCTGATTCTTTGTTCTCAGTGTAGACTTTTGCCAACTCGACCGTTTGTTCAGAAGACCGCACTACTGAACTCTAAGCCCAACCTACTTATGACTGTTCAGAGGACAGTACTGCATTGATAAGAATTATCCATAAATTAAGGAGAAACAGGAAAATTGCAATTATTTGTAAAACAACAGTTGAAAATGAGCGAAACTTTGATATATGGCGTGATGTGTACAGTAAAGTCATCGTATTGTTTATACAAAGGAACGTCAGCATAAAATAAGCTGTTACGGAGGTGGGCGTCACATCATTTCAAAAATATAAACTAGCCCTGAATGCACAATCATAAACCAGTTGGAGCCACAGAGTAAAAGTTGTATATACTAAAGTCGTTAATTTTCTGGTTGAATCGGCAAGCACTGTAGATATTTAATAGCGGCAGTAGATATCGCTGTTAAGATGGTTCCATCTAAAATCTCTGCATTATGTTTCCAATGGTAAAACTTCTTTACATATTCTCTTCACAATTAATGTATTCCCAAGGATGAAAATTTGCGCATCGATAAAACTAACTTTAAGTTATAGCATGGGATACTTAATACTTGCTAAAACATAACCACAATTAAGCAATCCAATATTTATTTGTCTACTGACATAATCAATGTACTGGTCGCGCCATCTTGTTTCTGGTCTCAACACCACCAAAGGAAAAGTTATTGATTTTTAATATAATTATGGTTATCTATTAGAAAATATTAAGTATTCCAAGTTATAATATGAAGTTATTTTAATCGAAGTCCAAATTTTCATCCTTGCGAACGAATTAATTTTGAAGAAAATGTGCACAGGAGTTTGCCCATTGGAAGTACAGGAAGCAAAATCCCTGGACGTCCAACTTAACAGGTCTAAACATTATTCAAAGGAAAATTATTGATTTTTAATATAACTATGGTTATGTTTTAGGAACTATTAAGTAACCCATGCTATAATTTAAAGCTAGTTTTATCGATGTGCAAATTTTCATCATAGGGAATACAATAGTTGCGAAGAAAGTATGTAAACAGGTTTTACCATTGGAAATATAAGGCAGAGAGTTTTAGGTGGAACCACCTTGAGTATAGTAAAGATCATGAAATTGATGTCTTGCCGAGTCCTACAGCTTATTAGGTAGGTGATCGTAATTCAATGGTTCATCGATGTATTGTTTGAGTACCATGCATTACCCTGTTGAAGAAAATTCACCTTTTAAAATTAAGGCTTTATGTGTACCTGGAGTTAACAAGTGTTCATTAAATCCAGCTGCATTTATTTCGTTTGTTTGGCATTATGTCATTCCTGCTGAATGGAATTGAGTCTTCATAAGATTGTCATCTGATACTCTTCCCTTTGACAGAACAAGTTAGTAAAATGATGTAATGCATTGATTATGATACGCTTTCCAACATACCGCAAATCATTACTCAAGCTATTACTCAAGTTATGAGGATAATAACTGTGCAAAATATCTCGCTCCTGTGACCTGACCTCTGACCCCATTTCGAAGATATTCAAAAGAACCAGTAAAGTATACTTCCGGAATAACATGAAAAACGTTTTGTCTCAATCGAAGCATTTTTACGTAAGTTATAACGCATAAGGACGATGCAGTATGTCCCGATCCTATGCCCTGACCTTTAACCCCATGTCACCCATTTTTAATACGGCTAGTCCCCAGTTGGTCCCCTACCACATACTAAACGTTCATCGAAATCGAACACATCTTACGCAAGATATGACGCATAAGGGCAATGGAATGGATCCCACTCCTATGTCGTGACCTATTGACCCCATTTTCGCCCATTTTTAATGGGGTTCGTACCCTGGTTGTCTCCCACCACATACTAAAATTTCATCGAAATCGAACAATTTTTACGCTAGTTATCGTGCGGACGGACGGACGGACAGATGGACAAAGCTAGAGCATATACGCTTCTTCAACCTACGGTTGGAAAGCGTAAAAAACGGATTTTGAAAACGCAGATTGGTTGTAATTTGTCTGCAAGAGGTCGTTTAAAACATAACTCACGCAGGAAAAGCGATCTGAAGTCTAGAGGTAAGCCAAAGTCAGATGTAAGTTGCAGGATGGCTGCATATGAGTGCTTCTGAGGTCCACAAACATTTCGGACTAATTTGAAAATACGCAATCAGCTTCCTGAACGTACAGCGTAGAAAGTCCTAGGAAACAAATTTGTGAATGAACTATATCCCCGGTTAACAGAGCTGAGGAACAGTACGGCTACCCCGATACAGCAGCGATCTGTCATTGCTGTGGCTACAGGAACAGTTGTATCTCAGATATCACAACCTTGCAATTTAACGTAGGCCCAACACCGAGCCATCGTCGTCTGTTTCCTAAAAGACGGTAGCTCAGTGTAGTGACGTATTACATATGTGATGTACGTGTTAAGATGGGAAGTACCACTGACATTTCCTGGCCGGTGTAATTTAATTAGGAAAGCATTCGGCTCTGGAGCAGAAGAATGTGGGTTCGAGTTCCGTCAACGGCAAATTTGGGTTTTAACATTGGCGCATGAGCGTAAAGACGGAACTACTGCGCTTTGAGTTTTTCAAAAAATGTGCGATTTTTCGTTCCACACGTCATATGGAATTAGTGAGGATTCCTTTTTCTACAGTGATCTCCTTTAAGCTTAGTTTGCAGGCTGACCCGGAAACCTACGATTCTTTTCCAGCACTTTTTCAAGGGGAGGCGGGGGGGGGGGTATATGGGACGTACTTACCTTAAAGTGACGAAGATATCAAGCCTGCAAACGGAAGTAAATATGGTTTACAGGAGTAGCTAATTTGGCAAAGACTTCGATTGTGGAGACCAAGGACACGAGTTCGAGTTTCGGCAAAGAGAGTGGCTTGTGAAATTTGCACTGGCTCCCGAACGTAGGAATGGATCTACTGGTCATTAGGTTCTACAAAAAATGTGTGGTGTTTGTTTCACACATAGTCTGGAATTAATGAGAATTCCTTCTTCAACGCTTCGAAAATGTGATGCTTCTTCCATTTCGTCACGTGAAATTATTGGGTTGCCAGATAAGTTCGTTCGGTTTTTTTTCAAGTAAAGTTCGTTTGTTTGTTTCTTTCAAGTAAAGTTCGTTCTTTTTTTCATGTAAAGTTTGTTTGTTTGTTTATTTTCAAGTAAAGTTCGTTTGTTTGTTTCATTCAAGTAAAGTTCGTTTGTTTGTTTCTTTCAAGTAAAGCTCGTTCGTTTTTTTCATATAAAAGTTTGTTTGTTTGTTTATTTTCAAGTAAAGTTCTTTTTTTTTTCAAGTAAAGTTCGTTCGTTTTTTTTCAAGTATAGTTCGTTTGTTTGTTTTTTCAAGTAAAGTGCGTTCGTTTTTTCTTCAAGTATAGTTCGTTCTTTTTTTTCAAGTACAGTGCGTTCGTTTTTTTTTCAAGTAAAGTTCGTTCTTTTTTTCAAATAAAGTTCGTTTGTTTTTTCAAGTAAAGTTCGTTCGTTTTTTTCCAAGTATTTTAATAATTATTTTTTATAAACCGTTCAAAAACATCAGTGAATAATAATATCTTCTTCATTGTTCACGATCTCTTACTAAAGTTCCACTGCCTCCACGGTAGAAATCCTCGGGTTTTGACTCGAAGAAGTCATCGAGCTACGGTTTCAGCTCGACGTAGTTGTTGAACGATACGTCCCACAGACTGTTGTAGAACGACAGGAAAAGGAGATAATCAGGTGAATAGACTGTTAGAGAACGACAGAAAGGAGATAATCTGGTGAATACGGTGAGTGCCGTTGGACTTCCTAATCGAGATCTTGAATAGCAGGTTTGGTCAAATTAGCGACGTAGGGGCGATTGCTCTCGTGTTTGAAGAACACACCGTGTCGCAGGTTGGGCAATTTCAGCTGAATTGCCTCGTTGAGCAGGTGCATTTGCTGAACGTAAATCTGGGCATTGATCGTGGTGTCCCTTTCATGCAATTCGTGGTGGATTTCAATTTCCCAATCCCACCAAACGCAGATCATCATCTTCTGTGGATGTATCTCGGCCATGGCTCGAGGTGTTACTTGCTCGTGAGGACTCAGCCATTATTTCCTCTGCTTCATATTGGCATAGAACACCAGTTTTCATGGCCGATGACGATGCGGTAAAGAAATATCTGTTTGTGTCCACGAGTAGCCTGGTGTCGAGCAAGCAAACTGGCCGCCATAGTGGAGCGCTGGAATTTGTCTCTCGTTCAGAGAATGTGGCACGAATGCAAAGAGTTTTGGGTCGTTTCCCATCGAGTGAAGGTGGCGGGCGACGGTATCATGAGAATGTCCCATCTGCTGGGCCAATTCCCTAGTGTATTTAAAGAGATCCCCCTGAATGAGCTCATTTAATCCGTTCTTATTCAACTGAACAGGTCTGCCGCAACGCGAAGAGTTGTGCGGTTCATTTTCCCTTTCTTGAAGAGTGAATACCATTTCTGTGAAGTTCTGTCAGTAATAGCGCCTTTTCCGTAACATCACAAATGCCTTGAAAAGCTTTGGGACCTTGACTGAAAGCGAAGAGGAGCAGGTGTTGAAAATGCTCATTTCTGTCTATCGGGCACTCCATCCTCATATGGCTAAAAAGAGTTAAACCAAATATTATATCGAAATCGATGAACAAATGTTGTACAGGAAGAATAGAGCTACAAAAAACATATAACACTCTGATCAAAATATGTGTCGCGTTCCTTCAAATTGCATTGGAAAAAACCGAACGAACAACCCAATTATTTCAACCACGGTTTCCGGAAAATCAAAGACCTGCGATTTCTTGCCTACGCCTTGTAACGATACGGGTATCCGATAGTAGTATTAATGAAATCTAAAGGCCTCGCGACATTTTCCTTGACTGTTTCTTCATATCTTGAGAATGCGAGTTCCTGAGCTCTTTGTTTCAGAGTCTATTTGCATATATTTGGAATGCGTGTCCCTGGGCTCTTTGTTGTGAAGAAGGAAAGAGAAACACGTACTATAGATTCGAGGATGCTGGCTGTTTGCTGCTTGCTGCTTTTGGTTTTCCTGGATTCGGACTGCTGTTTCGCTTTTGTTGCTTGTGGTGTGGCTCATGGCCGGCGTGCTTGACTATTTATTTTCTTGGCTGGAAATTTTCTGACCTTGTACGAGCCATGCATCTGTAAAGCAGATATTAATCCAGTGATGCTGAAGTGGATTTTGGTTCTCAGCTGCCTGCCGGTGAGTGTCCATATAGAGGAGTGGAATACGAGCCAAATCGCTGCTGGAACTGTTACTTACCTTTTACCGGACTGACTTTCGTCGACGGCCTCCTGTCTATGATGTCTGCTTCGTGTTACAGTTGTATTTCAGTTGCCTGCCTTTGGGCGTCCGTGCATAGGAGTGGGATGTGTGCCGAAATTTTGGGTGGCCTGAAAATTATTACATTCTTTTGTTCTGTGTTGTACTGTCTGGTCATGCCTCCTTTGCGGGCTGGAGCATTTCAAAGTAAATGTGATATTTTATTTGAAAGCTGATATTTTTGGTGAAATCAAACAGTTTGACAAATTGAAATTGTGTTGTAAAGTTTTTGAGCACTGTCGATATTTGTTTTAATCTAGCATGTCAACTTAGTTAAGACAGTCGTTCCTGCGTAGGATTTAAGTTAGCCGGGTTGGGTGAAAAAGTATTGCAGGGTGGGAATGTCGCAGTCTGTCACAACGGACGGTTACGTGTGGCATAATACAGAGGTGACGTACATTTCACAACAAGGAGCGGTCGTAAGCACTTTTGGAGCGGTCGTAAGCACTTTTGTAGCGGTCATAAGCCGTGACGTACGACAACAAGGAGCGGTCGTAAGCACTTTTGGAGCGGTCATAAGCCGTGACGTACGACAACAAGGAGCGCTCGTAAGCACTTTTGGAGCGGTCATAAGCAGTGACGTACGACACAAAGGAGCGGTCGTAAGCACTTTTGGAGCGGTCATAAGCCGTGACGTACGACACAAAGGAGCGGTCGTAAGCACTTTTGGAGCGGTCATAAGCCGTGACGTACGACAACAAGGAGCGGTCATGAGCAGTTTTTGGTGTAGATTAATTGGAAAAGCATACGCTCCGGAGCTGACGGTTGTGCGATCGGGCGCTGTCACTGGAAAATGTGTGCTTTCAAAAGGTCCCGAATACGTCTCTTAGGAAGGGTAATTGTTCTTAATTTGACATATGGTAGTGAAACCTAGATACGGAGACGTCACACAAGAGTACTTTGTATGGTGGAGAGAATATGTGCTTACGGGAAAGGAGGGTTCTAACAAGTCATGTTTTGATCATAAATGTAACGAAGATGTGTTGCTGATGTGTTATTTGATTACGAACCTCAATAATGCTATCAGATGTTGGGAACAAATATATATCAAAGAATGAGTCAATACGTGGTAATTAAGATAATTTATTTAGTCTAAGTAACACAAAGATATTAAGAAAATGCACTGTTGGGTAACATTATTGTGACCACCAGCCAATATCCAGAGTAACCGCCGTGTGCAGAGCAGACAGTAGCTAGACGGGCTAGGAGTGACTCAATAAAGTACTGGAAGGTGTTCACAGGTATGTGGAGCCATCTGACAGCTGATGGAAGGTGCGTGGTGGAGAATCCTTAGGCAAACAACACGATTGAGGTGGTCCTGCAGATGCTCAATTGGGTTTAAATCTTGGGTATTTGGGGGCCAGGAAAGTACTTTGAAATCTTCATCGCCGCCCCGGTGGCGCAGTGGTGTAAGCGATGGCCTCTCATCATTAGTCTGAAAGGGGTCCGGGTTCGAATCGCAGTGAGGCATGGATGTTGTGTTTGTCTTACGGCACTGGCTCTCTCCCTTTCCTGGAACCAGTGACACTAAATTAGGGACGGTCGGCTGCTTATAGGCCATTGAGTTGCTCACAGTGGTCGTTAAACCTCCAATTCAAAAAAAAAATCTTCATCGTGCTTTTTCGAACTACTCTCGGACATTTCTAGCTGTGTGAGACGTCGCATTGTCGTGCAGGAAGATCCCATCCGCCACAGCGAAGACAATCACCGTATATGTGTGTACGTGGTATGCAAGGATTTGTTTATAACGGATTCGATCCAGAATGTCTTCCACTGATATCAGTGGACACAGAGGATACTACGAAAACATTCCCTAGACCATAACGCTGCCACTAACAGCTGTTTCTCGCCTTATACTCCAACGTCCATTGGTTCGATGAAGCAGAAAACATGACTCATCGGAGAAGGCAATCCTTTGCCAATCAGTGGAAGTCCAATTCCGAAACTGCAGTGGAAATGTAAGCCTTTTCTGCCGAAGCACCTTAATTAGCATAGGTGCTGTAAAGATCCGTCTGCATCGGAGACCCATACGCAGGAGTGTTCGCCGAACCGTCGTTTTAGATACAATTCCGGTAGTCACCATGATTCCTTCGGCTGGTTTGTTGCTACAATGTATTGTGTCGATCGGCCCTCACGCACCTTCGCAGCCGATGTTCACCTCTCACATTAATAGCACGGGGTGCCCGCAGTTTCCACGTCGCTTATTCGCAATGGTACCATTTCTCCAAACACGATACACTTTAACCACACCAGCACGCGAACAGTTCACAAACTGTACTGTTTAAGAAATACTGCTATCCTTGGCCCCAAAGCCGATAATCCACCCTTTTCGCAAATATGATATATCGCTCCTTTTATCCATGACAGCAACGAGTGATATGTTTTCAGAATGCTTACAGCATACCTTATATGCCCTCCATGCCAGTTCCCGACACGTGCCTTCTTTCATTGGTTACGCGCTGTTGACGGCAAAAGTAGGAAGTGGCCACAATAAGGTGACTCGATTGTGTATTTAATTAAAAAACGACAAAAGTGCAGGGCTGTAACAAGATAACAGGTTGCGGAACCATAAGGAATAGTACAGCACTCTGCCATATGTGAAATAATTCTCCGAAGTGCTCACCCAAGAAACTAGAAATCAGATTAATATATGTTTCAGCAATCGTTTGATAAGTAGTGACACTGTTCAAGCTAAATATCATGGACACACACATAATTTCACAGCTATTCATAAGCAGCAAGAAAATACAGGTTTTTGTCAACAATTTAAATCAGACAACCTATAATCCAAAAAAATTAATACTTTAAAATTGCAACAACAGGAACAGCACAAGAGATAAAAAGGTAGAGGTACACGCACGGTGCTTCGCACTGGTTTTGGTCAACAATTTAAATCAGAGTGAACAAAATACGAACAGTGTAAACATCAGTACAAAATAAGGGAAAAGAAAACGCGTTAGAACAGCAGGTCAAATCATTAAGCAGCCAGAAAATACAAACTTAAAATTTACCGTGCAGCATTATAGAAAGTGCTTATATCGAAACACTTTCATAATGGGTGCGATATACTCAACACATAACATTACACTGTAGCACCGAAACATTATAAACACCTAGCTATTATTCTGAAAGGTACTGAGTGAGCGACCATACTTTGGTCATGTGACGATGCATAAACTCCACAAATACTCGAAGGATGTCCACTACTATGCGACATCGTATCAATATAAAGTGCCGCCGGTATATCGTCCAGAGTTCGTTGCAGACTGTCGATATGTTGAAGACGCCGGTTTATATAGTCCCAGAACGTGTAAAAGGGGCTACATGTCGGGGTATATAGGGGATGAGAAAGCATGGAATTCATCGAAGAGTTTTTAGAAACAATCTTGGACGATATGGACCTTATAAGATGGTGCATGTGCCTATAGGAACACCCTATATCGGTATGAAAACACTCTCAGCCTAACACGATGAACCTGTACTACAATTATGGGTTATGTACGCGGTAGCATTGGAAGAGCCATCCACTTCCATCAGAGAACCAAGAGGGTGCCAAGAAAACATTCCTCACAATGTCTATCTGTACAGATGCGGTCATGGCACTTTGTACCAACTTCTCAGATATTCACGAACGACAGCCAGAGAATTACCGAAACAATTCGGCGTTCGCAGGACACCGCCACCAGTTTCTGGTGGTGGTGTCCTGGAAACGCTGAATATATATATATATATATATATATATATATATTGATCCAATCATCATGCTGTCCTCCACAAGGAGATCAAATCTCGTTCAATACCAACTACAACAACCGTTGCAGGTTCGACTCATTTTGCACTGTCACAGATAGGGCCCTTCATCCTCGCGCGTAAGCACCCTGTCCCAATAACGATCCAAACTCAGATAAGAGAAGTCGTAGCGTTTGGTTCATACTCTTTGTATACAAAGTTACGATATATACAAGAAGTCCACCTGAAAAAATTAGCATAATCACATAGGAATAATAACAAAATGAAAGAGTAGGCCCAACAGAATCTTTATAATAAATGTAGAACTCGTGGAGTCTAGGGAAATTCAATCTTCTCTCTGCGACTACTACAGCCATCATATACGTTACATTTTATTTGAAAACACAGCACAAGCACACAAGACAATAATTAACAACTTAAACGAATTTATTTCACAGAACAGACAACTACGGCCAACGACCTTCTGTCTCTCTCTCTCTTCTGACCTTCTGCTCTGTGCATCGTCCTCATCCTTGAGACTATCGTGTAGACGGTACTATGCTGCCATCTGTGAGACAGAATTGTCATTACAAGTAGGTAGTCAATTTGAATAAGCAGAAATCCTACAAATATTCAAATATTAACAACTTCTGACAAGAAATCCTCAAATACTAACAACTTCTGACAAGAATAGCGGACAATACAAACAGGCCGATACATTCAAAGGTCTTAACGATTTGCATGTACATATGCATGCAATGGAATGCGAAAATAGAAGTCGATGTGCCTTGATTGCGACTATCCAAGGTAAACGAGTTTTCTCAGTCTGACCTCTAGCAAATACATCGTGTCCACAGAGGGGAATTCAAAGGGAAAATCCAAGCACGCCTCTATTTGACATACACAGTTTATTTTATTTAGTACTTTATAAAGGCAATAATAACATTGGAAAAAACAAATTTTGAGAACATCATCTTAAAGAAATTATTTTAACCAAAAACAGGTTCTCATTAATTCTCTGCGCATCATCGCACATTTTTGGCGGTTCAAAGATATGTTTTCTATTTATGTTAACGAAAAGCACAAGCATGATTTTTTTATTTGAATGAACACATCTTACGCTATAAAGTTACTTCGTTCCATCATATTCATAAAATAGTGTTATTGTGCTTTTAATGTTAATTCCAACTGTGCTGGCAGAACTGAAGCAGTCAACGTGCTGTATCCATCTTGCCGGTAACAAAGTGCTAACGCTAAAGTGCAATGACTTACGAAAGTTCCTCGTCGATGCTCTGTATCTTACATTTGACATCCGCGGCGCTACGTCTTTGAGACTTCAGAACACGTGATTACTGCAAGAATACCTGGGAACAATTTTTTAGGACGGCAGTGCCATTCCACATGCTGCTAACGTCATCCAGAAATATCTCCTACCTGAGACAATCCTTTAATCGAAATCCAGATCAATATATTTACCCCCCACGAAGCACAGTATGGACCTAGAAGGGCGTATTCCGCAGTGTGGTTCGTAAATTCCGGATTGTACTGTATTTGTCTTCGAAAAAAGCTTTGACGGACGTGATACCTGCTGCTTCAGGAATATAAAAACACCCTGTCGACGCTATGCCAGGAAGGCCGTTCCTGTGGCGCAGTGGTATAAGCGATAGCTACTGATCATTCGTCCGAGATGGGTCCGGGTTCGAATCCCGGTGAGGCATGAATGTTGTGTTTGTCTTACAGCACTAGTTCTCTCCCTTCCCTGGAACAAGCGGCCCTAAATTAGGGACGGGAGACTACTTATAGCCCACTGAGTTGCTCACGATGGTCGTTTAACCCCCAGACAAAAAAATATGCCAGGAAGTGCAATTATGCCGCGAAATACTCTAAATGTACTGTATTGAAGATATCCATTGTCTATGTGTCGTAATTTTCAGGATAAGAGCTGCGACTTTAATGGTAAAATACTTGCGAACTAACAACCCTGTGGCTCTTACGAATAAATAATAACAGCTTATCATATTTTAGTTTATTTTAGCTATTTTCCCATCGAAAACGGTGTTACTTAGTTGATTTCTGCTGATGAATACGCAGCAAGTCTTTGGCAATTATAATATGGGTTAGGTAATATTAATGGTTTATATCAACAAGGTTACTAATGCCAAGTCGCAAGGCGTTTTTTTTCCAACAACACGAAAAGAATGTAAGTCCCTGAGATCAATGAATGTAACTCAATCTTTTGCACGCAGTGAAATAATTTCATTGAACAACTTTTTCCAAAAGTAGTTAAAACTTTAGATGCTTTGTGTGAAGACAGACTGTTTCCACAAGTTTGGAGAGTAATGTACGCATCACCCGCAAGCATTTGCTTTCTATGATATCTTTGATTCGTAAAATTTAATCAAAAACGTATTTACGTTTATTGAATGCTAAACGAACATGACGTCTTGGATCTTTAAATGAATAATTACATTCGCATATGTTCATTTATTGTAAAGTCAAATCACCACGTTAAAATTGTTGAAGCGTTTTATTATTCAGTTTGCAGTTTGCTGTCTACCTTCCTTGAAAAAGCCATGTGGTTGATGTGCGAAAGTCAGGAAATTTTGATTTCTATTCTACGCGAAGAAATTCGGATTACTAGTATAGTTATGCTATTTACAGTTGGCAGAAAGCAAAACTGAGTTGCTGAGTATGTTGTCCCGGATGTACGAAGTTTGCATGAAATTCAAACCGAGTATAAATAAGAGAAAGACCAAAGTTATGGTTTTTGAGAGAGGAACTGGTAATACTGAATGTAATATAAGTCCAAATGGCACAGTGATTGACCAGGTGAACGAGTTTGTGCATTTAGGAAGCATGTTTGTCAGAGAGAACAAATTGGATAGTGAAAATAGTGGGCAAGTGAATTCCTTATTGAAAGTCATAGCGGCTTTGGGAGGTATTCACACGAATGATCGGTTCTTAAGAGAGTCCCGCATGGCTGTGTGTGGGAGTGTAATTGTTCCTACTCTGATGTATGGCAGTGAAACCTGGATAGCACAGAAGAAACATAGGAGTCGTTTGTGTGCTGGAGAAATGCGCTACTTACGGGGGTTTGGGGTAAGACACGTTCTGATTGTGTGAGGAATGAAGGTGTGTTGTGGTTGTATAATGTGAAGCAAAATATTGTTAGCAAGGTAGAGACTAATATGCTTCGGTGGTTTTGGCCATATTGAAAGAATGAGTGATGAGATGCTTACTAAGAAAATATTTTTAGCCCAAGTAGCAGGAAGGAAAGGCAGAGGAAGGCCAAAGAAGTCGTGGGAGGATTAGATTCAGGATTGTGTGCATGAGAAAAATATTATGACTATGAAGAATAGAAATCCTTGTGTGCGGCGTGTGATGGGTGTCCGTGAAGCCCGAGTTGTGTGTCAAGATCGCTGTAAGTGGAGAAGTTTGATACAGCAACAGGAAGTAAAATTATCTGGTAGTTTGCATTTCTTTGTGGAGCTAACCTCTGAATTTCAGAGAACAGCTTAGGGATATGTATGTATATATGTATGTATGTAAGTATATTATACTATTTTAAATGTCACACAATCACTGCGATAACATAACTTTTGCGAAGTTTCTTTGGTGACAGAATTATTTCTAAAGGACGTTGGCCTCTACGCTCACCGGATCACGCCCCTTCTGATTTTCGCTGTGGGAGAAATTGAAGGATCGTGTTTATGGAAACAAGCCGCATGACCTCCAGTCCTTGAAAACAAACATTATTCTCCCTATAGCGCAAATCACACCATCTGTGCTGAAACGAGTTACGAAAAACATGCACCATCGCGTGGATAATTGCCTCCAGCAACATGAAGATCATTTCTAGCACCTTCTTTAGGTTAACACCAGTTGCTCAAAATTCCAGGGAAGATGTATCGCAGTTGTAAGTAAACGCGAATATCTGTATAACGCGAATAAAAATTGTTCAAATTAGAGTTCCAGACTCCTCGATCACCCTGTATAAGACGAAAAAGAGGGAATTGCGACATTTGTTCCTTCTAATTTCCAGCACTTGAATTATACGTCGTTTTTCTATTTATTTATACTGTTTCGTCACGAAAGTTGTGTTATAAGAAACAGTTAATATTTCCCCACTTATTTTTATTTACACACGTTTCAGCAGAAGAAATTATTTTTTCAGCTTGAAAAAAGCATCGGCAACCCTTATTTTGAAACTACGACTAGAAGCTCGAATTTTCAGTGACAATCATTTGCCAAGAAGAACAATTAACGACAGGGAAATTAAAAACAAAATGTGAAATTAAAGATTCTGAATCCCGTCCTGGTTTAATTTTTCTGTTAGTGCACAATATCCCCTAAGATAACAGCTATAATATGAGATCAGGAAAACTGACTTTTAAAATATACGAGGAGTTCAAATAGTGATTCAAAATTTTACGATGTTACTTGTCGGATCTTCTAAATCGACGGCAAAGAGATTGCAAAATTTGAGGATGCGGCCTTTACAACGAATTGATTTACCAAATAGCAATATTTTTAAGATGCGGTTTACAGCCAAACTTACTGTAGCCTATTTGCATACCAAATGCACTTGAGCCTCTGCTGAGCAATTCTAATCATGTCGCTCTCATTTTCGAACTCCTGTTGTCTGCTATTTCAAACTAATTGCACCAACTTATTGCTTTTCGTGGATCAATTTCAGTGTCATAGAAAGTATCATAGAAAAAAACTGTTCTGTATTTATTAAAAAAAGAGATCTTTCCGCTCTGAGTTATTTTTTTTTTGGCAATGTTTTATTTCTACTGGCTGTGCAGTCAGTTTCCTTCTAGGAATCTAATATGGCAAACCGAATAATAAGGCAATTTCACGATTCTCTATCTGAAAGGTCTTGGACACATGAAGAAAGTGGAAAAATATTTTTAACGTCTTGCACAACACGTTATGGTAAAGAAGTTCTGCAAAAGCAATAATAAAAATTACCAATTGGCTGAATTTTGTTTCTCGTATCCATTCATGATCTGTATTGGTAAAAGTAATGATGCAGGTTTTGTTAATAATTATAGTGTTTTTTAAATATTTTCAACGAGTGTCTTTGCAATAAGATATTCATTATAAATGTAGTGCTTCATAATAATAGGACCCTGAAAGCATTAGCGTTGAATGATTAGCAGATTTTATGTACATGAATTAGAAATTTCTCAGATCTACTAATTTTTAGCATTAAGAATTCAAATGTTTTATAAAGTATGTAGTCCAATTAATTAAGATTTGTAGAAGGGATGAATCCACAATGATTTTCAGATAAAAATGACCCTTGTATAATGTATGCGCAATTCATAAGAGAAAAACCCTGTTTTAATTTATGTGATAAAACAGTGGATTAAAAATTTGAATATACTTATTAAGAAATATGGTATGTTAAACTTAAGTGTTGTAGAAAATGCCGAGAGACTTTTCCATAAAGAGAGTCCTTCTACAGCAGGCGATGATTAAGTTTCATAAACACAATTTCCGTACATAAGCGCAGTATTTTAGAGAGTCTATCTGGAGCAATTTTCTTGACTAAGAGAAAACGCCAAGAAAGGAAAACAAATTACTGCGAATTCAAGAACACAAAATTTTATGAAATTTGTTAAAATGTTCGTTTTTGAGAAAGCCTTAAGATGTGTTCGGTAAACTTCCAGTTCCTTAAGAGTATATTTCTAAGCAACTTACGCTTCGTGGAAATTCTTTGCTTTGGTATTTTTATATGAAGAGCCATGCTGATCAGCATTTGGCATTTTAACAATCCTAAATAAATACTCAGAAAATTATGGAAATTAGCGTCTATTGCAAGTGATACCGTTATTTAAAAACCTCCGACGTAAATAATTAAGTATCAGCTTATCACACCTGTTTCGCCAGTGAAGGAAGTAATCCCATGAAAATACTGTTCTTTATTGAAAGCCAACAATAAAAGAAAAAAAGGCTAAATTTACCGAATAAATCATTTTTTAGCGCGTGCTTACCGCTGCACTTTTACCCCTTTGCTGCTCTGTCCGAACGTCGGCAGATATGATATTTTCCTGTATATTAGCTGGATTTAATAACATCCCTAGTGCAGAGAAAGTTACAAGGATGACGAACCAAGTACGTCTGATTTCTTTAACGTGCAGATAAAGCAATAAAGGAAGAAATATTCTTCATGATACATGGAAAATCGGCAGAATGTTCAAGGCAAACTGAATTTGCTTGTACCGCTTACTGGTCATTCATGTAACACTTCTCAGAAAATGTGAAAATTTCATCGTCCTAGAGCGGGAATCGAACCCAGCATCTCGCGATTAGCGGTCGATGGAGGGATGCTTTGACTAGCGAAAAATCTGAGGACTTTCAGATTCCTATGTCTCAGTTGCTTGGGACTTCACTGTCCTGGGTGGTGTAATTGGTAGCAAACTCGGTCGATAATCGGGAGATGCCGGATCCGATTCCAACTCCAGGACGATTGAAATTTTCAAGTTTTCTGAGAAGTGTTACATGGATGACCAGTAAGTGGTACAAGCAAATTCAGTTTCCCTTGAATATTTTCACTTGCAGTATTTCCGCTAGGTTATATAAATGTTTGTTAGTACGACATTAAAATACAGTGAATTTGTTTTGGCCGTCACCTACCAAAACGAGCATTTTTTCTGGCACGGATGTTGTTACCAACAAGTTAGTAAAATCATGCAATGCGTTGATTATAATACGCTTTCCAACATACCAGAAAGCATTAGTGAAGTTATTACTCAAGTTATAAGGATAATGGCTGTGGAATAAATCTCGGTCCTCTGACCTGACCTTTGATCCCATTTCGATGATATTCTACAGAACCGGTTGAGTATACCTCCGAAATAACATGATAACGTTTTGTCGCAATCGAAACATTTTTACGTACGTTATGATTCATAGAAGGTATTTAATAGATCCCGCTTCTATGTTCTAACCTTTGACCCCATTTCACCCATTTTCAATAGGATTCATCCCCAGGCTGGCCCCTACAACATACTAACATTTCATACAAATCGAAGAATATTTACGTTAGCTATGATGCATAATAGCAGTGGAATGGATCCCGCTCCTATGTCCTAACCTTTGACCTCATTTGTTGACTTTCAATAAGGTTCCTTCCCAAGTGATCCCCTTCCACATACTAAAAGTTCATTGATATCGAACCATTTTTACGCGAGTTAGCGTGCTGCCGGACATTCGCACACAGCGCGTGACGCAATGAGGGTGATGAGTATCGCTACCATCTGCTCGTAAGGGTGTGACGTCATAAAACTTTAATAGGATCCACACACAACGCGTGACGTAATGAGACAGATGGCGTGACCGCGTGTCAACATCTCAAGCGCGAGATTGTGACGTCATAAGATTTCTAAGCATGGGCAACAATGAAACGACGCCATGACAGTAAAAACGTGGTAATTCGGGCTGGTTATTTAAAACACTAAACGAATTTTTCTAAAGTCGATATCAAGCTAAATCGGTTTCTAATACCAGATAACGGTAAGTTAACGAATTTCATCAAAATCCTTAGAGCCGTTTTCAAAATAAAATTTACATACAAACAAGAATTGCTCCTTTAATAGTATGGGATAAGGGCGATGGAATGGATCCCGATCCTATGTCCTGACCTTTGACTCCATTTCGTCCATTTTCAATAGGGTTCTTCACCAGGTGGTCCCCTACCACATATTAAAATTTCATCGAAATCGAACCCTTTTACGCACGTTATGACGCATAAGGGCAATGGAATACATCCCGCTCTTATGTCCTGACCTTTGACCCCACTTCACCCATTTTCAATAGGGTTCATTCCCAGGGGGTTCCCTACAATATGCTAAAATTTCGTCGACACCGAACCATATTTACGCACGTTATGACGCATAATGGCAATGGAATGGATTCCGCTCCTATGTCGTGACCTTTGACCCCATTTCGTTCATTTTCAACAGGGTTCGTGCCCTAGGTGGTCCTCTACCACATACTAAAATTTCATCGAAATCGAACTATTTTTACGCGAATTATCGTGCCGACAGACGGACAGACAAAGCTGGGGTATATACGCTTCTTCAACCTGCGATTGGGAAACGTAAATAAAAACAACACGCATATACCTTCATTTGGCTTTCACCTGCAGCAAAGGCCCGCGGGATACCATTTTTGGAAATTCTTAAGAAGATACTCCTGTACTTCGTGGTCAATAACATGTGGAAATTCTAGAAATATTTTGTTCAAGAAGTTCTGGAAAGAAAACCAAGGAGCAGTTAGTTTAAAAATTCCACTCAACTGTTTATTTTTTTCGCTTTCTGCCACGACAATTTACGAGATTGTATATGGGACAAAATCCTTGGAGTCTAAGTTCAAAGAATTTAGTTTGCAGACGGTATGGTCTTCTGTTATCTAGGGAACATATGTGCGATCTCCAATTGTTCTAAATATCAGCGTTTAGCCCACGGAGCCGTTCAAACCTCTCCTCCCAACGAACTTAATCTTCTCATATAGGACAAGTATTGTTTGAGCAGGCTTGGTAGCCCTTCCAAATGGCAAAGGAACACATCGCTAACTTTGAGGAAGTGAAAGGGCTGGAGAGAGTTGACACGACTTTAAACCTCGACACAGTAGTGCTGCTATTGCGTTCAGCATCTCATTACCTTTCATTTCCTCTGGCAAGCATGTTAACTAATTCCTCAGTCTTACTTCTGGATCATAGTGAAAAGAGTAATGAATAGAATTCCTAAAAAACAAAGTGGCAGGAAAGAAAGAAAAGACAAGGACTTCACAGCATTGAACATTAAAAAAAGTTAAAGCTTTTTTTATCTGCTTTTAAAGTGGGAAGAGAAAACACTTTATAAATTGTACCACTATTTAGCAGTCATCTGCGAAGAAAGTAATTATTGATATGATTGTGGGAGAGCTAAATACAGGTTTTATTCTACTTACATTGTGGAAATTCATTTTGAGTTTGACATCTAGGACTATGTGAACAACTGCAAGAATTTTCGTTTTTTCTATGAAACAGTTTGCGTGAGAGAGCATGGATTTGTGTCAGATAAAAATGAAATAAACATGTCCATTTGACTTCGATAAGTTACAGGGTATTGCCGAAATAATGGAAACAGCGACTGAGACTAGATTACACTTAATGCGCAGTATGCATTTCACAAAAATGACGTAACACGGGAACTGAGGTGCATAAAGGGGCGCAGTATGATGTCGGCTATCAGATAACAGTGCCACTGTTACAGGTGAAACAGTTGTTGTAGAGTAATTGTCGACAGTGTCAGATCGCAGTGATTTTAAAAAGGCATGATGATTGAGGCTCGTCTTGCAGAAGCTTCAGTAAATATAACGGCACAAATAGCAATTGCAGCAGAAGGAATTGCATCGAAGATTATGAGTACTCATAAATAAAGGCAAGACTTAGCTACCAAGTGTGTATATTGTGAAGCTATATTAAGATGGAAGATAGGGATATGTGGACGGGCGTTGTCGCCGATTGCACAATGGAAGCACAAAAACACGGGCCCGCAGATAGCAGTAAAGTTGAACACCTTATGGAATGCTCAGTTCCTGTCATAACTATTTAACGGGGACTCCATCGTGCCGGTATTTATGACCGCACTGTAGTCTACAAACGTTTGATTGCAAAAATTAAAGCAAGAAAACGGGTAAGATGGGGAAAAGTACATACAAACTCGTATGCTAAAGACTAGAAAGGTGTCATCTGCTATGATGAATCGTGATTTACATTGTGTTCACCATTGGTAGAGAGTACGTCTGGCCAGAATCTGCAGAAACGCACGGACCTGACTGTTTAGCTCCGGCTGTAAAGCACAGAGGTGGATACCAGGTGCTGTAGAACAGCATATTTGTGTCATATTTTGAAGGGTCGTATCACATATGTAACGTAGGAATCCATTCTTGCAGACCAACTGTATCCAATGTTACAGGCACTGTTTCCGGAGCACTGTCCCTGGTTTCAAGCAGATAATGCCACCGTGCATTGAGCAAAACTCCTGAAATTATGGTTTGCGTAGCATGACGACGAGGTACAGCAGCTGCCTTGGTCACCACAATCTCCAGACCTCAATAGTATTGAACATTTGTAGGAATATCTGGAGAAAAGGCGCATATCACAATTTCCAGTTGGAACGTCACTGGTCCAGTTGGGCTGTATTTTGCCCTCAGAATGGCCCCAAAGTCTCTTATCTTATGTGCATAACTCGTATAAGTATTTTGCAAATTGAATAGCTTTAGTTCTAAAACCTCATGGTGGGCCTACAGCTTGTTAATGCAAAGTTCTCCTCAAACAGTAAGGATTTTCACTATATTAATAAACCTCTGTATGTTCTCGTCAGAAAGACAAATTTGAAAATTCGCTTTTGTAGCAGATAACTGTGATTTCGAAAAAAAATTTTGATGCATCTGTGAAACCCTTTCACATGTAAATAGTTTTTATTAGGTGGCGTAGCAGTAGATTTGTGGACCAACGATATCTGAGTCTCCAGCTTTCGCACTAGGAATGGTCTGTTAATAACGGAAACTCACAGAAGTTTAAACGTATAATACGTATACTGCCTGATTTTCTTGATGCTCCAATTTTCACTAGCTGGCGTTGTGGTATCTTGGTTTTAGGCACTGTAGATGAGATTCAGAAGGTCGAATTTGTAAACCTGAATGTGAATCTTATAGCTGTAGAGATAACCATAACAACTCCTGTATATTTTTTTCTCTTTTCTAATGAAAAGTATTGAGGATTCACGGAGAAAGGTGGACGAAAGTCAAACGGCTTACATTCTTCCTGCACACATGTAATTATGGCCCATCTTTGGCCACAATTACAATGTGAACTCTCCGTGGCACACTTTCAAGCATATTCTGGTAAGTATTGGTCTATTCCTTCTTTACAAAGTGTGCACTATTTCTTGATAGACTGGCCTGCATGTTCTTTTTTAGGCGTCTTTACTATTGGGTAGAAGGTACGTCGATTAGCAGAATCTGGATTCTTCTTCTTATTTTCGCGTGATAAGTTTCGGTTTCTCCGACATGAAGTAACGTAGTTTTGGTGCAACGGTAGTATGTTCTTAAGGATATATGAAGATGAGGCTTACATTCCGGCCCAACATGCATACAGGTTGCAGATCTTAAAAACTTGTAGGCCTTTAAAATTGAAAAATTTAAATTCAATTCCGACATATTATACCAAAAATGTAATGAATGTAAATAGTTATTGATTCTAATGCCAGCACCTTTTTTATACGCTATGTAAAAGAAAAGTCCCCGGACACCAATTCTTTTCCATACAACACGGCATTTATGTTGCAATTAATAAGGAGTTGGCTCATTTTTGGCCACAATTACATTGCGCACTCTCCGTGACACACTTTCAATGAGATTCTGGTAACTATTGTTCCATTACTTCTGCAAAGCAGTGGTTAGTTCGGAAACAGAAGCTGGACGTATTATTTCAGCACGAACCGTAGCTCAAGTTCATCCCAAAGGACCCTCATCCTAAAATCGGGGCTGTGAGCTGGCCACTCCAAATTATGTACACCCATATCATGCCGCCCCGGTGGCGCAGTGGTCTAAGGCGCTGGCCTATGAGCATTCGTCCGTAAGGGGTCCGGGTTCGTATCCCGGCCAGGCATGGATGTTGTGTTTGTCTTACGGCACTGGCTCTCTCCCTTCCCTGGAACCAGTGACCCTAAATTAGGGACGGGCGACTGCTTATAGCCCATTGAGTTGCTCACGGTGGTCGTTAAACCTCCAATCAAAAAAAAAAAAAAAAAAAAAAAAAAACACCCATATCATCAAACCCTGGCGAAATGTAGCGTCCCTTATGGCACGGCAAGTTGTCTTTCTGATTCAAGAATAGCCGGTCTCCGCGAAACTGATAAAGAGTAGGCAATGCGGCTTTGTCTAGAATGTCCCAGTACTACGTGGCGTTCATGTTTCCATCCACAACCACCAACGGTCCAAGTTCATAGCACAAGAAACATTCCCAGACCAGGACACTGCTACCACCAAATTTAACAGTTGGGATAACACATCCTGGCAGATACCGTTTTCTTGGCATACGCAACAGCCACCAACGGCTATCGAATTCAAAAACGGTGTATCGCGGTTTGTCACTCCATAAGACTCGTTTCTACAGGTCTAGGGTTCATGGACTACGTGCTTTACACCAAACAAATCGCTTATCCACATTCTTACGAGTTATTAACGGTTTGTACTCAGCAACACTGCCATGAAATTTAAGATGCGCAGTTTCTTGCAAACTGTCTTAGCGCATGCCCTCAGAAATGTTGAATCCTGGACTTATTTTGTGACGATTTGTGCAGAGGAATGAGGGTACCACATTTCAGAGTTCTCTTGTACCTTTCCATCAACTTACTTGGTCTTCGTGAAAGTTTCTGGGAAGTCGTAAGTCCGTCAAGTTTCCATTAACTTATAACGTCCTGAACAGCTGGCCGTAGGCCGCCCCGATGTCGCAGTGGTCTAAGCCATGGCCTCTGATCATTCGTCCGAACGGGGTCCGGGTTCGAATCCCGGTGAGGCATGGATGTTGTGTTTGTCTTACGGCACTGCCTCTTTCCCTTCCCTGGAACCAGTGACCCTAAATTAGGGACGTGCAATTGCTTATAGCCCATTGAGTTGCTCTCGGTGGTCGTTAAACCTCCAACCAAAAAAAAAAAAAAACAGCTGTCTGTGGACATTGGAATTGTTCTTCAATCACACGCACGGACGGGTGGCTGCTAAATCAGTCCATAACAATACCTCTCTGTGAGTTAGTAAGCTCAACACAAGTGGCCATATCTCACGAGTAGACGACATACGAAGTCTTATCAGATCAGATCAAGTGTGGAGGATTTTAGGAAGATAATGTCTGACCCCAGGTCTTAAAGAACCCTTAGAAGTAGTAGGAAGCTAGGGGATGTAGGCTAGAATGTCAGACGGGAAAGTCACACGGAAGCGAAGTAAAAAAGGGGAGGAAGACGCCCTTATTTATAACCAGATGCCCGTACTAGGCGTCTATCGGATTTACGGGTCCATCAGACGCACAGAGGTTATTTAGTGGTTCCTGTGTTCGTATCAGCTGGAATCAAACCTGAGACATACCCGTAAGAGTCAAGAACTTTGAACACTAAGACGACCGCGGCCCACGACGTCTGAAGAGCTTACCTGCAATTTTATAAGAAATCTGGCACACGTGATCGTTTGGAATATTCCATTTTTGTTGCGGAAATAGGATGTCTAGGGATGTTTTTTCATGTAGAGTAGTCTTGTCCAATTTTTTTATACCAATCGCAACTGGGGAACCAATTAAGAATGCAGATTAATCTGTTACTGATGGCATTAAGAAATATCAATTTAATTCGAAATACTTTATACTTTAGGAGCTTACCAGCAATTCTATAGGAAATCTGGCATACGTGATCTTTCGGAATATTCCATATTTTTGTTGCGGAAGTGGAATGGCCGGGGATTTTTTTCCAATATAGTGTAGTCTTGTCCGGCTTCTTATACAAATCGCAACAGGGAATCCGAAGAAAAATGCAGATTAATTTGTTATTGACGGTATTAAGAAATATAAATTTAATTCGAAATACTTTAGGATCTCATTTAATTGGATATCTTCAAGGAAATTGTTCAGAATATAAAGGTATAAAAAAGTTTGATAAATGAGTGGTTAAGTGAACGCACATGCTGTTTAACTTGGTTATTTAACTACAGTTTCGGCGACAGGAAAGATGCAATATTTTAATTCCCTGTTTGAGCTAACATGTTCCACCAACGTAATCCTCAGTGGTTACTTTTATGCACTTAATTATACATACGATAAAAACACTGATCACCGACGAGGTTAAGCGTATGCTCTCAGTGACGCCCTGGTTTTTCTTTCGGCAAAGATAGCGCTCTTTTTTTCCTTCATTTTTTTCATGCTTTTGTTGCATCTTTCCGTTTCATATTTCTGATGGTGCCAAGCACTGACAGAAATTTGGGTGGAAGTAGGATCTACAGTGACTACTGGGTATGATGGTCTCTAAGGATGTCATTACGGAGCAGTTGCCAGCCGCTCTGCAAAAGTAAAAGAATAAGTTTTCGAGGTTTGAGATTACCCAAGGGAAGATCATCGTGTCGCAAAGGCTGTTCCGAGACACCCAGAAATAGCCTTCGGTAAAGCCTCTTCTAATCATTCCTTGTTGAAGTATTCTCCGAAAACGTCTACTAGTTTTTGGCCGCAGCTGGCGCCCGCAATAAATCGCCTGAGTACTGTTTTGCAAACGATATGGTAATGAGGCAGTTTGGAAACAGAAACGGACATTTTCATTCTGAAAAGCATGGTAGAATTCTTATCACACATAAATACGATGAAAAAACTCGTGCAATTTTTAGACCGTGAGTTATTTATATTTTCTGAAAGAAAAAGTTATGGAGGAACGCATTTTCCTGACCACTGAGATGAAATAGCAAAAAGAGTGTAATAATAGTCTGAGAAAATCCATTGAAGTTCAGGTTTACTAGTTTTTCACTATAGTTGGTGCCCGAGGAAAATGCGCTGAGTATTATTTTGCGCACATTATGATTATAAGGAGAAATGTAAACTGAAATCTAGAATTCGCATGTCGAAACGGAAAAAAAAAATGTTTTCACACATCAATATATAGTCAGCAAGTTAGTAAAATCATGCAATGCATTGATTATGATACGCTTTCGAACAAACCAGAAATCCTTACTCAAGTTATTACTCAAGTTATGAGGAATATGGCTGAAGAATAAATCTCGCTCATGTGCCCTGACCTTTGACCCCATTTATATGATAATCAACAGAACCGGTTATGTCTACTTCCGGAACAGCATGTGAAAGATTTGTCTCAATCGACGTAATTTTTCGTAAGTTATGACGCATACACCCGATAGAATGGATCCCGCTCTTATGTCCTGACCTTTGACTCCATTTCGTCCAGTTTCAATATGATTTATCCCCAGGTGGTCTCCTACCCCATACTAAAAGTTCATCGGAATCGAACCATTTTTACGTAAATTCTGACGCATAAAGGCATACAATGGAATGGATCCCGCTCCTATATACTGAGTTTTGACCCCATTTCATCCATTTTCAAAAGAATTCGTCCTTAGGTCACATACTAAAATTTCATCGAAATCGAAACATTTTCACGCGAGTTATCGTACGGACAGACACACCGACAAAGCTGGAGCATATACGCTCCTTCACCCTACGGTTGGAAAACGTAAACAAGAAAGATGATACCGAATTTTCGGCTGTAATAAGCACGTCTTTTGAATCCGTTCTGACGCAAATTAAATTTATCAAAGCTATTCAAAGTTCATGGAACCGGTATGGAAAACAATAGTATCTGACGGAAGAGAGAAGTTTTTCAGTCGGGGTTTTAATCCCGCAGATATTGCTATAAACGGAATCCTGATCTTACGCCCTCTGGTTGCAAACTCGTGCTTTAAGAAAAACATGAATTTATATGAGAAACACTTTGCACCGTAAACGCTTATCAACACAGAAATAAATTTTCAAATCGGACTCTTAGAAACAGAGATATAAACAAAAATAAGATGTGACTTTACGTCCTCTGGTGGGAAAACCATGCATTTTTTAGGAAAAAAGTATTCTCAAAAGGTTTATCCATATGGGTACCGGTCCAAGAAAAAAAAATTTTAGTCGAGTTTTCAGGAGCCCAGATTTGGCTAGAAATACATCAGAAGCAGAAATTAACACTTATGCCTCCTGGTGGTCAAACCATTCTTTACCAAACATTAGAAATTATGTAAAAAATATTTTCCATCAGGTCTTGTATGCGATACAGGTAGAATTTTTCAAATCGGAGTTTTTGGAGCAGAAATAACGCAGAAAACGCAATTTACCCTTTGTGCCCCTAGCGGAAAGTCTAGTATTTACTTGAAAATTTTGAATTTATAGGAAAAATAATTCGCATCGGAAACACTATCCAACAAAGAAGGAATGTTTGAAATCGGACTCTTAGAAGTAGAGTTATTGACAAAAATAAGAAATATATCAACGCCCCTGGCGTAGAAACCATGCACAATTTTAAGAAGATTTGTCGACATGAGTAGTATCGGTCTACAAACGACGTTTTTTTCAATCGAGAATTTAGGAGCTCATATTTTGCAGCAAATACATAAGAAACGGAAATTAAGATTTACGACCCGTGGTGGCCAAACCATTTTTGTTTAAATTAGGAATTGCGTGCAAACGATTTCCCATGAGGAGCTGTATCCGGTGCAGAAAGAATTTTACAAATCGGAGATTTAGAAGCAGAGATATAGGAGAAACGCAGTTTACCCCTACGCCCCTTGACGGAAAGTCTATGAATTATTTAAAAATTTTGAAATTATATGAAAAACATGTCACACTGGAAACACTATCCAACAAAGAAGGAATTTTTCAAGTCGGACTCCTAGAAGTATAGATATTGACAAAAATCAGATATACATCTACGCCCCTTGGCGGAGAAACTGTGAAATATTTTAAGAAGAAAATATTTCCAAATAGTTTATCAATGTGATTCGCATAAATCCACGAAATAATTTTTCAATCAATATTTTAGAAGCTCAGAGTTTATGGCAAATACATCAGAAGCAAAAATTAACACTTACGCTCCCTGGTTGCCAAAGTATTCTTTGCCAAAAATTAGAAATTATATGCAAAAGATTTTCGATCAGGAGGCGTATCCGCTGAAGAAAAAAATTTTAAAGTCGGATTTTTAGAAAAAGAGTTATCGGGAAAAAATAATTTACTTTTACGCCCCCTAGAGGAAAATCTATGCGTAATTTGAAAAAGTAACTACGTATATCCAAAATACTCTTCGGCATATATGGAATCGAAAGTTAACATAATTTTTTCAATCGGATGTTTAGAATTAAATATGTGGAATAGAACGTATTTTTAAATGCAACATCATCTGCATTTACGCCCTCTAGCAGCGAAATTGTACATCGTAAAAAAAAATGAAACGAAGGATCATCATTCTTATATGTTTAGCTTCCCAATGCAAAAATAATTTTTCAAATCGTACTAAGAGTTGAACAAATGTCGTGAGTACAGACGGACGGACAACCCGATAACATAAGCACGATTTTTTTTTTACAAAAGACGTGCTAAAAACGAGTGTAATGTTTAAATGGATTACCGTTTTTATGTTTTTGCAAAATAATTATTCCAGAATACAATGTATGATCACTGAGATTAAAATGCGAAACAGTACAGTTGGGACAAAGAATTCCACCAAAGTTAAATCCCTCACCCTATTCTTTGTTTTATGTGTTACATATACACTAAGTAAGCTTTACATTACGAACACCTACTGAATAAGGCTAAGTCCACATTTCTCTGTAATCACCGCTCGCAGACGCCTAAGAACAAATTTTCTAAATATGACGAGCATCGTACATGAGTAACTTGACCAATGTCCGCTGCAACAGCTCCGCCAGTTCACGTTCAAACTGTCGAGAAGGATCAGCGGTTTTCGTACTCCGTTCTAGCATATTCCACGATGCTGGGCCAAGTTAATGTGACTAAATCTTTCTCTTTTTCCTCCAACCAATCAGTAATTAGATGAGCCAGATGACACACGAGTTCTTCTGTTAAAATATGGCACTATTGTACGGCTAAACGTCATGCATACATAGATGGAGGTTGTTGACTAACAGATCCTTTTAGTGTCGGACACTCTATGTTTGTTGGAGGATAGCCAAAGGACATAGGTCTTGCCAGAAAAAACACACCCCAGACCAAAACACTACCTCCACCCGCCTGGTGAACCCCAAATGTGTAGCCACGGATAGAGTACCATGCTGATTACGCCGTATTCGAAACCGCATGGTGTAACATAAAACAGGACTCATCACTCCAGACGCCCTTGTTCCATATGTAGAATGTCCGTCGCCGACGTTTCTTGGGCCACGCGAGACGTTGTTCAAGGGTAACTGGGCGTCATCATGGGTACCCTTTTTGGTCTTTGGATGTGGAACTCCAAACTAGGAAAGGTACGATGCATGTGGAAATTGGTTGAATTGCACTGGTGTTGTACTGGTGGGTGAGCTGGGTGTCTCTTGCACGTCGTTGCTGAGGTACCAGTCGTGACATCCGCCGCTCAACTCTACAATCAGTAGAGCGTGGGTTATCAAAACGAACCCTTCTGCTTGATGTGTGTTCATGGTTAACTACCCTTAATACCGTAGTGGTGGAGTAGTCTTGGAACCAAGAAGTGCGTCTGTTTCATAAATACTGGCACCTGCCCTCCGCGCCTTCACTATCTGCCCGCTGTCAAATTGGCTTTAATAGCCTTATTTTCCTATTACTGGCAAACGTTTACTGATTTCATACAAAGGATATGGGTGCACAATTTATAGTTACCGCACGAGATGTAGATATCATGTGGTAAATCGTATTGCTCCGAATATGTAAAACAGGGATGTTACTGGTGCAAAGCTTACTCTGTCTGAGGCCGTCGTGTGTACCTCGTGTCCATATATTTTGAGCATTTCATGAATTTTCTTTTCTGTCGTCCCTCCTATCTGTGTCTTACTTCATAGTTTGCTCTCGTTATTAAGTGCTCGTTTGGTCCCATTATAAAGTACTGCTCATTTTGTCATATTCAAACCCTGTTTGATTACCTTTGAAAGTCGCCGAGATAGTGACTTCCGGTTATTCCGCGACCGGGTTAGTACAGGCGGAAGTTGATCGCACCGGACCCTCCAATTACATGTAAGTATATGTACCCTCGCTCCCAGATGCCACTCTCATTGATAACGTCATCTGGTTGCGCGATCACAAGAAGCCACCATTTCGGCGACTGTCAGAGGTAATTAAACGGGGTTTGAATGTGAAAAATGAGCAGCACTTAATAATGAGACCAAACGAGCACTTAATAACGAAAGCTACCAAAACGTCTTCCTCTCAGGCTTGGTTAGGACGTGCTACCTCTCCCTACGACTACTATGCCTTCTGCTTCTGTGCATACCATTCGCTATTTGTTTTCTAATGATTCAGTGCTTCCTTGTCCATCTCTCAAGACTTGGGTGAACGCACCATTGTGATTGCTCTTCGACGCGGCTCAAATCCATCACCTGCTGCTGCCTCATCATACCATCGTCACCAGGTGTCCCGATTATACGGATCTCCAACAAAACTTCTACCACTGCAATTAATGACCAGTCAACTCTCTAATGCCCTATTTAACACTTCTCAGCCTCGTTACATAGAGAATCTATCTACACATATTCCTTTAACAACCATTTCCCGAGTCACCACGACTCCTCGAGGAACCTTTGTGCTATTTGACCGCAAAACTGATGCTGGCGCGTTCTTGGCCAGAGACTAAATCATTGCTGCATTCCATCTCATTTCATCTGCAGCTTCGAAAAGACGTTTTGCAATCAGTTTCTATTTCTACCCTGACCCTCAGGATAATCCTAATGACTTATTTCCACATCTGTCTAGCAATGTCTGCACGATTGTTGGAAAAGTCATCTACCTTTCGGTTCCACTCGAGGCATCCGTTTCTCCACTGTCTTTGGAGTTCGAAGACAGTTGCTGGGTGCCCCCCCCCCAACCAGGACTTGCGGGAATGCCTACAGATGCGACTGTAAACATCTGTAATCATTCATATACTTTCCAGATCTTTCTCACTCATCATTGTACACAGCGTCTCTGAACTGACGACGTGACTCCCCTTGGCATCTCCCGTCCGGAGTACCTGGCACTGCTTGCCGTCAGATGTTCCAACAAGGACATCTACTGGTGTTGCTCCACATTGTTTTGTGTTTCTTCCGATCCATCTGAAAGATTTCAGCCATTCTCGTCCGTTGTCCATTTTGGCTAGAGCCTCATGAGCGAATGGATCCGATTTGCTTTGTAAATAAAACTCAAGTTTTTGGTGGAGCACACATGTTTGGTACACAACGGCCCTCTGATATTACTGGAAGGTTAGGTGTCGTTCTAGGATTATTTTAGACTTGTTGCCGATCATGACCATTCAGCAATGTTCACCTTTATACTGAAGGCAACGGTTGTTTCATGGATGAGAACGCTGCTCTCCGTCGCGTAGAATGTGTTCATCTCTGGTTCAGAGAGCACCGCAACGGCTTCTGTCATCTTCTTTGGCCACCAGAAGGACTTGATTTAAATGTCATTGAGAATGTATGAGGCATGTTAGCAAAACAGATGAGGGAGCAAAATCATCTTCCTTCAAATTAGAGCTAGTTAAAAGACTGCTTTTTTAACGCCTTGTATGCTGTAGAAATAGATGCACCCCAATACCTTGTAGAATCAATTTGAAACCGCATACGTGCTGTAATTCGGTCAAAATAAGGTCCAACCCGGCGCTGAATTCAGTGGCAAGTGTGTGTACTTTAGCTTTTCCATTGCGAGGTAAAACACCGCTTAAACCGTCTGGAAAAGGAAGTGTAGGTTCTAATAACTTCTGTGTGGTAATATAAACTTCAATATCTGTTGCTTTATTAGCCTTTCTTTTGCATTGTAACATAGAAAAGAAAGAATCACGAGAGGAGTGCCCCATAAATTCGTCTGATCGCAATCATAGAGGCTTTATGAGGATGTCGAACGCATTTTCCACTTATTTTGGCAAAGAGACTGTCCCTACTCTTGCTTGGGTGAAAATAAAGCATCGATAACTCAGGAACGTCAAACCATTGTTTTTCACCTCTCAGAGAGGGGAGAAAGACATATGCAGATGAAAGGTTATGAAGGATATCTTTGTCAGGAACCTGTAGATCTGTTCATCTGTGGTGAACATCAGAGCCTTAAAATTTAGATCACCATAAAAAGAGAAATGAGACAGTTGCTACATATAAGAATTGAACTGAACTTAAGATCATTTTGGTTGGCGAGATAGTACGGGACAAACACACTTCGTGAAGGTAAAAGCTGCACCACAATTACAGCGAAACATAATTTATTTCGCAGTGAACACTGCTGCAGTGTCTGTAGCAGTAGGGTGAGGATTTAACAAAGCCAACTTCGTAAATATTTGCAGGAAGTGCTAAAATTAGAATAGCAAAGTTCTGGAGCAACAGCTGTAAAGCAAAGTACATCTTTTCTGCTGAAATATACCTTTTAGTGATAGCATAGATGTTTTCCATCGCAAATATTCTGATGATTATTAGCCATAATAAATCTTTATATAGATGAAAGTTACGATGTGGACTCAGGCACTGTACTGAATCTGTTTCGCATGGGAAACAAGAAATGCTGATGCAGTTACTTAGAAATTGTCGTTGTATGTGCACATTAGAAATTAGCTTTGTATGTTTTATGCTGTATGATGATACATTCCAAACCACTAGTCATTTGATTTTGCTGCCAAAAATACGCTTCGTTTAGCTCTGTACTATTTTCTGCGACGCGCACTATTTTTGCAGTCAGCATCTGAATTGAAGTACGAAATTATTTCGAACACTTAATAGAAATCAGACACGTGACAGCCTCTCTTACGTACTCAAATTTATAGTTTCGATGTCTATAAAGCTCACTGCATTTGATTCAGAAGTGTGTGTGTAGGGGGAGTGTGAAGGGTTGATAAGGGCGATCACTGGACAACACACACTGGGCTTCTGAAATCAAATTAGCAAATCTTTACTAATTCCGATTTGCTGAACACAATAATGACAATAAAATCTGCCGATTGGCTCTTGTTTAAGAGAGACTCGGTCAGCAACATATTTCGTCATATTGCATCAGCCCTTTATACACACCACCCCTTGGAAATAAAGCATCCAGTTTGGTGGAGGAGGCATTGTAGGATGATGTAGTCTGATGCATTGTAGGATGATGTAGTCTGATGCATTGTAGGATGATGTAGTCTGATGCATTGTAGCATGATGTAGTCTGATGCATTGTAGCATGATGTAGTCTGATGCGATGAAAAAATTGTAGGATGATGTAGTCTGATGCACTGTGAGATGATGTAGTTTGATGTATTGTAGGATGATGTAGTCTGATGTATGATGATGTAGTTTCCGTTTAGGATGATGTAGTTTCATTATAAGATGATGTAGTTTCATTATAGGATGATGTAGTTTAATTGTAGTCTGATGTAGTTTAATTGTAGTCTGATGTAGTCTGATGCAGTGAAGTTTAGTCATGATGTAGGATGATGAGATTGTAGGATGATGTAGTCTGATGTAGGCTGACGTAGTTTCATTGTAGGATGATGTAGTCTGATGTAGGCCGACGTAGTTTCATTGTAGGATGATGTAGTTTGATTATAGGTGATGTAGTTTGATTGTAGGATGATGTAGTTTGATTGTAGAATGATGTAGTTTGATTGTAGGATGATGTGGTTTCATTGTAGGATGATGTAGTCTGATGTAGTGCAGTTTAGTCATGATATAGTTAATGTATAAAGATGCAGTAATTAGCATAAACTGAAGTCTTGCAGAGTGAGTAAGTGTTTGTGCGGCTTTCCGGGTTACACACCCATTTACTCCTGCGTCATATACACAAGTCATCCCTGCAGTATAAATCCAGAGTAGTGAAGCGTCGTAACTGTATAAATACTTCAAATAACTTTTCTTATACCTGTGGGGCAGAAAAATGCCATCACCCTGACAGTGAAAAAGACGTATCAGGTTTATTTTGGATGCAAGTTTGGGGGCCAGGGCAAGACATGTACCATACACTTATCTTGCGGTAAGTGTGCTAGAAATCTTCTGAAATGGGTGGAAGAGGCGGTAAAGTGTCGAGGCCGTTTGCTATTCCTATGGTTTGGAGGGAGCCAAGCATTCATACAAATGACTACTACTTTGCATGAGACCACCTGTCAAGCATCATGAGGAAAGAGAAAAAAAGTGGCATACCTGATTATACCATCTGCTATCTGACGAGTTCCGCATAGCGAAGGACTTTCCGTTTTCGAACTTCTGAAAAACATTTCCGTGGACTCGGAGGACTATGAGGACGGAGGTGAAGTGATGTAAGATTATCTTGAGCCTCCGGCCTCTAATGATCCATAAGTTGGCTATGGTGTTTCATCTGCGCCACACATTCTCACACAAGAAGAACTTATGATCTTGTTCCTGATCTGGAGCTCTCCACGCCCTGAGCTTAGTAACTGGGATCAAAACTTCTACAATGAAATCTTCTCAAGGAAAATGTCCGAGTGACTTCGTTTCGCACTCGTTATGAGCAGTTTGTGCCTTGCTTCCGAAAGGAAGATGAACTTGTGTTATGCCACGATGTTGATGTCCTGATGAATCTCCTTCGAATCAAACATGACCCGCACCAATGGCGACTATTCATGGACTCATCGAAATTGAATCTGAAAGAGGTGTTGCTGCGTAATGGAAACCAGCTTTCATCTCTTCCAAACGGACACGCTGTCTGCATGAAATAATCCTACAAAATCCAAAAACTGCTGTTGGACTGTCTTCAACATATGTAGCACGTACAGCTGGCATCTCTGCGGGTAATTGAAGGTAGTGTCTGTGTTGATTGGTCTGCAGCTAGAATATATGAAATACTGCTATTTTTGTGTATGAATGGGACAGCCTAGTAAGGAACTTGCACTATGTGAAGAGAGACTGGCACGCGAGGAAATCTGTGAAGGACGTAGAGAAATATGTGCTACAATTGGTACATGAACCAGATTGAAGTTGAGTAACAAATAGAGGAAAATATTCCAACAATGTTTTTTAGTTAGCTGTATGTGTGTAGTGTTAGGAAATGTGTGATGGGAATTTTAAAGGTGTAGCTAAATTATTTTTTGGGGCCGCATTTGTAAAAAATGGCTGTCGTTTTAAAACGTAATTTATAATAGTGACAGAAGCTATTGTAGCACAAAATTTAAGGATCGGAAGTAAAAATATGTAGACATAAAAGCTAACCAGCATGAAATTCTACTTTTAAAAGTGTATATTAGAATTATACAATAAAATATATTACAAAACATGTTTGCAGAAACACAGATAAAGAGGCCACAAATGGGTATAGCTGATAGTATATGCACTCCCTTAACTGATGACAAGATTACGTATTACTTATCTTCATCACTATTATTCTCATAAAAGTTTTCTGTATTTTCATCATCTTATTTTTCCATATGTGAGCATGTTAGAAGTTTACAGGCAGCAGTGCACTTCAGTCCATTAAGCATGCACCAACAGTCAGATGGGTGGCCAGTTCTTGCACACCTGCAGGATATCATATTAAGTACAATACCTGGAGGTGGTAGGCCAGTCATCAACTTAATAGTTATATTTCCTTCCACATTTACTTACCAACCATGTCCGAAAGTTGGTTTTGGAATGTGTGGGCAATTTGTTTGGCTGCATCTCCAGATACTTGCTTGGTAACTTGCTTGTAAGGTACAGTATGTTCCTTTAAAGTATCCTTACAGGGTTGTAATTAACCAGATTCAATGTAAGCCTTCTTTTCAATGAACATATAATGGCTCAGATCATTGAAAGTAGTAATTTTGGTGTTTTTGTAATAGAGGTGACATGCAAATATCACTGAATGCTGAATGCTGTTGTATAGTTCCTCTGTTAGTTCCCAAGAAGTACAGAGAGAAGCAATATATTTCTTTGTAACCTACGTGTATTATTCTGTAAAATCTTAAGTGCCTTAATCTTTCCCTGACTCGCAAAGACACTCACTGAATCACATCCAGTCCAACTATGTAACCCATGTAGTGCTTCAAAAGTGATAAAAGTACTTCAATAATACCTCAAAATTGATACAGCCACCAGTACTCCGCGAGGCATAGTTACGAACACCTGTCATTACGCTGTGGATACAGCAATGAATGATAATTCCTTTCCAGATCTTTTAAACTTATTTCTACTATATTTAGATGATTTTCGCCATAATAGTGAACCTTTGGCAAAATATTGGATGATATACACTGCCTGGCAGAAAAAATGCTACACCACGAAGACGTGCATCCAGAGCCATGCAAATTCCAGGTTGGGTGCATACGTACAGGTTAAGCAAATGATTGCCTTTTCAGGCCAGTCGCACGAACTACGCGCGAGACATAAGCGGTCAACCAACCCGTGAACCCATCAGTCTAGACTCCGTAACGGCCGCGAGAAGTGAGTGGTTCTGCCGTAACCGTGTCAGGAGAGCGACCAAGGGGTGCCAATGCCGTTAAGACGCCGTCATACGCGATTTCTTTAAACGGATGAGTTCACGAGAGGTGCAATCGTAGGTCTTTGTACCGACGAATGGTCCTTGCGTCGTATTGCGAAAGAAACGCAACGTGATGGCAAAACCATCGTCGCATTTGGAGAGAGTGGTCCCAGGAAGGGTATGTGCAACGTAGTAGCGGGACTGGGGCACGGAGGCGGAAGTTCGAGCGCAATCATCGTCGAATCCGACGCCATGCAATAGCGAAGCCACAGGCCACAGCGGGCCACATTTTGCCTTTTGTACGGGGAGGCTTGTATGCTGCGGCATCGAAGCTATCAGTGTCGCACCGATTGGCAACGTCTGGGTTGCTGTCCAGCCATCCTTTGCGACGGCTACCCTTAACAGCGAGCTATCGTCGTCACCGCTTGGCGTGGTATCGCTCCAGAGCTGCATGGGGCGCCGAATGGAACAGTGTGGTGTTCAGCGACGAATCGCGGTTTTGCCTCACCACGGATGATCACCGTGTGAGGCTCTGGAAGCGACGTGGCTGACGGGCAGAATGCACCACCATGGTAGAGAGTCACACGGCCAGGGAACGTGGAAACATGGTTTGGGGTGCCATCAGCGCCAACAGCCGCTCACCGCTGGTACGCATTACGGGCACATTAACGGCACGCCGCTATGTTGACGAGGTGGTGTGGTCAGTGGCACTACCGTATCTTCAGGGCATCCTGAACGCCATTTTTCATCAGCAAAACGCCCGGCCCACATACCTATTGGATTAGCCTGAACCGTGTGCGGATGCTTCCGTGGCCAGTACGATCCCTCGACCTCTCGCCCATCGAACATCTGTAGCACACGATTGGACATCGGTTGAGTACCCTCCCGCTCCCGCAAAATGAGAATGGGCTGTGGACTCGAATCAACACTACATGGTCCACGAAACCGCAGGACTGTATTCGGACGCTCATTGCCTTGGTGCCACATCGTATTCAAAGCTGTATCGCCCAAAATGGGGGCCACACTCCTTATTGATCATCCTGTATGTTCTGGCACTGTAGCCTTGTCTGCATGTGATAATTAAATAATTTGTTCAGGACCTACTTGACTATCTGTGTGTGCAGTTTGGTTTGTTTTCGAGCATTCCTTCATCGTGTGGCATTTTATCTGTCAGGAAGGGTACATCGACATGTTTAAACTATTGCTAGGGTTAGTGCAAGCAGACAGATAGGGGAACTGAAATCTGCACGTGGATTGTATTCGACAAGTTATCCCACTGGGTTTTGCTTTAGGGAAAGTTAACTATTCAAGGTACTTACCATTTCATTAGGCACAAATTACACAACTTAGACACACTTTTCTGAATTGTACCAGCGTTTCCAAAAAGTATACTTTTCAGTGCAGCTGAACAGCGGGAATACTTTTAGTCTCATTGCAGTTAATCAGACAATTGAAGAAACAATTAATAAGGACATTCAAACGTGAGGAGGGACACGAGATTTCAGCCTTCGATCAGGAACTATATCAAAATATTATCTTAATGCTGAACACCGAGCAGTGGCCGTAAGATAGTTACGTGAGATAATTAGTCAGTCAGACCCAACAAGTTTTAGGCATCCAGATCTGTAAAATAAACAGAAAAGATGAAAGATATGTTGCAGCAGTTGTGGATTTGCTTGAGAATGATTGGACCAATCCATTTGCTGACAGTTCTGATCTTATTAGTTTATCGACCGGAGTAGCTGCTTCTCAAGCAGCTACTGATGATCTCCTATGTGCACATGAAAAAGGTGAGACAGAGTACCAAGCATTTCAAACGGATTGTCTGCAAGTAGGTGTAGGCTTTAACGACAAAAAACAGAAACCTAATTTTAAAATGTTAGTGAGAAAAAGAAGAAAAGTGTACATAGCTCCAGCAATGAAGTTATTTTAACTGCTGATAGAAGATTGTTCAGTAATATGATATTCATTCCAACTAATAGAAATCTGGATATGCAAGATGTTTTTTTTTTCCACCTACTTGGGGCGCTTCCATAGTCACTTGCAAATACTGATGGCACAGCACTTGGAAAGTTTAGATGACTGGCTTGCCAGCTCCAGATGTTGTACTCCCTCTGATATACTGCAGGTGCGCACGAACTTGCCCCCCATCTGACTGTTTGTGTATGCTTAATGAACTGAAGTGCACTGCTGCCTGTAAGCTTCTAACAGTCTCAAATATGGAACAAGAAGGTGACGAAGTTATAGGAAACGTTTATGAGAAAGATAGAGATGAAGATGAGTAATATGTAATCTTGTCCTCATTTAACAGAGTGTTCATACTGTCAGCTATACCATTCGTAGCCTTATTATCTATGTTTCTGCAAACATATTCTGTAATATATTTCATTGTATAATTCTAATATGCACTATTAAAAGTAGAATTTCCTGATGATTAACTACTGTGTCTACATATTTTTGCCTCTGGTCCTTAGATTTTGTGCTACAATTGCTTTTGGGACTGACAAAAATTACGTTTCAAAACGACAGCCATGTTTTACAAATGTGGCCCACAGATTTTCTAACGGTACACAAATACAGCTAACTAAAAAACATTGTTCAAATTTTCCCCCCTCTTTGGTGCTCAAATTCAAAATTTTGATGTCTGGCTCTAGGACTAAATCAGCACTGTCAGAACCTCAGCGATTCTGCTGCCGTCCTTGTGCATGAAACTCGGTTTTGTATAAACTTCGTAAAAGCCATCGACCGGACTGGATCAGCCTACAAGTACGTGGTTGACATATTCCCTCGACACAGGGATGCAAAAATTAAAGAGGTAGTTTTTGTGGGTCCTCTGATACGAGAGCTCTTCATTATAGAGATGCTCGACAACCTGGTACAGAGTGATGAGAAAAGAGCTTCTTACGTGTTCCGTCTAGTGTCGACTAATTTTCTCGGATATGTCAGGGCAGAAAACTACAAGGAAATAGTTGAGGACATGTTGTCTCTGTATTTCAAACTTGACTTCAATATTTCCCTAAAAATACACTTGCTCCATTCCCACATGGATTTAATACCCCACCACAGCGGCATGGTTAGTGATGAGCACGGTGAACGTTTCCATCAGTAAATTGCACCGATGGATAAAACATACCAGTGAAGATGGTCCACTTATGTGCTGGCTGACTACTGTTGGACGCTCGCTATAGCCAATCATAAACAGCTATGCCAGGGACAGGAAAAACGACGTCGGACGTAGAAGGGGACTTTTAACGGTATATGTTGTAAGTACTGCGTATAAGGAACTGCTGCGGATTATTCGTGTTCAGCACTTCGAAATCTATAATAAATCATCAATTTAATCTTGGGAGCAAGACTTTTGTAAAAATGTATTCTCCAGTGTAATAGGAAGAGTCAGGACTTCAGCGACACTGAAAGACCAACGAAAGTGGGATCTTGGTGGTTAGGTACAAGTATGTAGGAAATGCCAAATTTCTCGCTATGAGAGAACAACTGCATCACAGATGTGCACTGTAGGAGCACAAACAACAGAACAAGCAGTCCGCGGCCCTCATATCTGCGGAACCGAGTCGTCAATGTTCCAGGGCACGACAGCTGGACAGGATTGTACAAATGCAATGGGTCTCCATTTTGAAGCGTTACAGCGGCAGTATCAACCGTAGAATTTCAGCTTACTCAGTCCACCCCCACATTCGCTGAATTTGTTTTAACAGCTGACGGCTCCTTTCTGTAGCACTCGTCTCTTCTATAAACCGACAAATTCGTTTGACGTTGGTACAAGAGCATCAAGACTGGAATATTGAGGAGTTAAAGTTTTTGGTAGTCTGATGAATGACATTTGTACTTGATAAACGTCGATGTACTAGCGATAATGTGGCGTCAACAGCACAAATTAATAGATCCCAAGCTTTAATTGATATAGCTGGTGGATGCGGTAAAATGGTTTAGGATCTGCTGCCATGGCGGGCATTGGATTTCTTAATACCTATCGAAAACTGTTTGGACGACAATGAGTATTTTATTAATTAAGGACGGGCCAAGTTTTGACCTCTAGAATCGCGGAGGAGCGGCCTGGATAAGCGAAATTCTAATGTAGAACTCTACTAGCAACCGAAAAGATGATGGAAGCAACACCGAACCAACTGCAGATACTAAAAAATACACTGACGGAAAAAAAATCGCAAGATCACGAAACAATAGTTGTAGAGGAATGAAATGGCGGCAATACATTTGTATACGTAATATATTTAATCGATAAAGGTTTCAAGATCACAGCTTAATGTAAGCGCAAGAAGAGCCATTTTAAATGTGAATTGCTGGTACATTAATAACCGGTGTAACCGCCAGAATGTTGAATGCAAGCACGCAAACGTTCATGCATTGTGTCGTACAGGTGCTGGATGTCAGTTTGTGGGATGGAGTTCAAAAGCCTGTTGCAGTTGGTCGATCAATACAGGGACGGTTAATGCTGGTTGGGGGTGACGCTGGAGTTGTCCTCCAATGATGTCCCATACGTGCTCGATTGCTGAAAGATCTGGTGATGTAGCAGGCCACGGCAACATGTCGACACTCTGTAGAGCATGTTGGGTCTGCGGGCGAGCGTTATTCTGTTGAAAAACACCCCCTGTAATGCTGTTCATGAATGGAAGCACAACAGGTTGAATCACCAGACCGACGTACAACTGTGCCGTCAGGGTGCGTGGGATAACCAAGAGAGTGTTCCTGATGTCATAGGAAATTGCTCCCCAGACCATAACTCCAGGTGTAGGTCCAGTGTGTCTCGGCCGCAGACAGGTTGGTTGCAGGTGCTCACCTTGCCTCTTTCTAACCAACACACGGACATCACTGGCACCCAGGCAGAACCGGCTTTCATCAGAAAACACAACAGATCTCCACTCCGTCCTCCAATGAGCTCTAGCTTGACACCACTGACGTCGCAAACGGCAGTGGTTTGGAGTAAGTTGAATGCACGCTACAGGGCGTCTGCCTCGACCGACGTACATGGCGGTCTTCTCTCTCAGTAGTGCCACGTGGCCGTCCAGAACCCTGTCTTTATGAGTCAGTACCTTCCCTTGACCACCGCTGCCAACAATCATGCACAGTGGCTACATTCCTGCCAAGTCGTTCTGCAATATTGCAGAAGGAAAATCCACCTTCTCGTAGCCCTATTACACGACCTCGTTCAAACTCCGTGAGCTGTTCATAATGGCTTCTTCGTCTTCTTAAAGGCATTCTTGACTAACATCAACACACTACGTCGAATCTCAACGATAACTAACGCTCACGAACGTTACAGCGCGTATTTACAGCAAACCTGCTTTGCATGTTCCGAGGGTGCTACTAGCGCCACACGTATGCGCCGAGCGCGAAATTTGCATAGACGTCATTTTACAGATGTACTCTCACCGCCTACCAACTGTCGTTTATCTAACACAACCCCTTCTTGGTGTTGGGTTTTTTTTCCGTCAGTGTATAATGGAACTTTATTCTGAATTGGCTACGGAATGATGCATATCGGTCATGACACAGAGTACTATCGGGTGCTATGACACAAATGCATCACTAGCAAAGACGATAGCAACTGTAGAGGTTGTCCTCGCTAGGGCAAATGGTCACCCTAACGTCGATTCATGATTTGCTCCGTCTGTTCAAACTTTGCGTTAGGTTGCTGATGAATTCTGCGTGGTAACATCGCCCAGTATTTTCGTCAGCGCCATCGTGAACTTTTATACAGTTTCTCGTCAGCGTTGTCGTTCCGCAACGCGTCTTCCCTTAGCGTCCCACACATAATCTATGGGATTTAGGTTGGGGGAACCTGGTGGCCAAATAATACGTTGAATGGCCATTAAACATATCAACAGCTCATCAGCATCCACCATATGATAGAGTGCGGCGCTGTTGTTCATTAGCACGAAACATGGGCCAATGGCACTTCTGAACAGACGAACATGGGGAAGCATTACCTCATTACAGTAGCGCGCAGCGGATACAGTACGTCCTTCCAGTAAGTGGAGCTCCGTACTTTTATAGATAGGAATGCCTCCCCATACGAGAACACCAAGCCGCCATACCTATCCTTTACATTGATGTCTTCGGGGTGATACGGAGTGTCTCTACGTCATGCAAGATTAGCTGACCTCCAAAATCGTTAAAGAGACAAATTTATTCTCATTAGGAAATAGTACCGTGCCCAACTCTTCTGCTGCACAGTCCTAATCTTTTCTTAACAAATGTAAACGGTATCTCCGGTGAGCAGTTGTTACAGAAACAGAGGGTTTTGGTCGCCGGGCGAACAGTCCACCTTTGTGTAGTCGCTTGAATACTGCAACTGCACAAATGTGCTTCCTGAGCTATCGTTCAGTTGTTTTAGAAAGGTAATTTCTGTCTGGTGTCTATCCCTCTTGGCCTGTAGGAGAATATAGGGGTCCTCACCGGGAGTGGTTTTGTTGGATGACCGACACGGCGCATTTACACAGCTGTACATGTAATCCTGAAGGTCAACCACGCACACGATGCGATGCAATGGGCGATACCGAACACTTGACCAGTACTCAAAATAGTTCCCCTTTCCTCGAGCCTCCCATTTATTCGAAAACGAGCAAAATCATCTAGATGTCATCAACGGACCTATTCGTTGTCTAGCGCACGAGGGATCGGGTGTGGCGCAGACCCCATGAGGTCATGGACCCAAGCTGTCAACAAGGCACTGTAAAAATTTGTGGTGATTCCATACATGTCTTTATGTGGTACGGTTTGAGTTCTCATTAACCGAAAATCGCTTTTTGCTCTGCTGGGTGATCATTTGCAGCTGTTCATGGACTTCATATACCCCAACAATGATGAGATTTTCCAGTTGCACAAGGCGCCATGTCATCGGGCCTAAGTTGTCTCAAATTGGCTTGAGAAACATTCTGGACAGTTCCGACTGATAGTGTAGTCACCACATTCCCCCGACATCAACCCAGTAGAGTACTTATGGGACGTGGAGGAAAGGTCCATTCGCACCCAAGATCCTGCACCTACAAATAACGGGGAACTGTGGGCGGCTATTCAGACGGCATGGCTCAACATCTCTCTAGAGGTCTTCTGGCTACTTGCCGATTCGATGCCACGTGGAGTTGCTGTTTTTTTTTTCGGGTCAGAGTAGGTCCTACACCATCCTAGGTACGTATCCCATTACTTTTGGCACTTCAGCGAATATATACACTGAAGAGCAACTGAATTAGAGATACCTGTCTAGTAACGTGTAGCACCACCTTTCGCACTGATGACGGCGGCGATTCGTCTCAGCATGGACTCGACAAGACACCAGAAGCGTTGGGAAGCCATACGGGTCCACGACCCCTGAACAAGCTCCCACAGTTCACGAAGATTTGATGGAAGGGTCAGAGCCTCGAACATCTTTCTCGATGGCATCCCAGATCTGCTCGATGGGATTGAGGTCAGGAGATCTAGCTGGCCAAGGAAGCGAGGTCACTTCGGTGGAGTGTTCATCCAAACATTCGTATACAATTCGGGAGCGACGGCATGGTGCATTGTTTTGTTGCAGGATGAGGTCCCCAGTGGGATGTTGAAAACGCACAAACGGGAGCAAATGGTCGTTCAGTACCCTCCATGTCACTCCTGCGTGCCTTCGAATTTCATCAACCTATCGCACATGTGGTCTTCATCTGGGTCTTTTCCTCTCCCTTGGAATCAAGTCTGGAGTTTTGGTTGTCCATCGGTGGTCCTTTCTTCTGGAAACCTGTCCAGCCCATTGCCATCATGATGTCTTCCACTCTTGTTATTTTCCTTACCGATGAATTAATCTTCTTACCCTTCCTGGTTGCACCAAGAATGCATCTTGTCATGCTGCTTTCAGTTGTCTGCAGTCTTCGTAAGCTTTTGTAGTTCAAGTATACGTCTCTGCTCAGTACGTAGGCACTGGAAGT